>CM023453.1:101642622-102940106 GCA_013339765.2 Haemaphysalis longicornis | reverse complement strand
TGTTGCTGCCGTGTTGAAACACAGGCCGGCTCGCTTTGGCAGCCTAATGTTGTGGAAGCTTCTATTGGTGTAACGTGTGTTAATTCTTGCCGACAGAGCTACTCATCCGATCATCTGACGCGTTGCGGCGCCCCAAGCGACCGTGCGTTCAGTGTGAGGTAATTTTCGAGTCTCAATTCTTTACCAGCAAAATGAAACCCAATGAATTTTATGCTACGCGATATGAGAGCCAAAGAGAAAAGGAGAAACTTTATTGTACACCAGCGCGAGTTGTGTCACAAGGTCTGAGCTGGCCAAAGCCTGCTTTCAGGGAGAGTGGTAGGGTATGAGAGGAGGGAATTGAATGGATGATAGTACAGAGAGTGATAGTAAGTGTCAGTGGTGACGCAGGCACGGTTGAGAGACGTGTTAAAAAGGGGCATAAAGGTGTACGAACAGGGCGAGTATGCGGGAGACTTCAGAGGCCACTGAACCCGAGAAAATGTACAGAGAACATTTCTGTCTGAGGAAGCGGTAATATTTTACAATAGCTGAAGAAGCCAACTTTAATGACAAAAAAGCATAAGAGGTCCTTCTGAGAAAGTTTTCTGGCCACCCATTGTGTGTTGGGGCGGGAAGATGAAGGAGCACAAGCGGTGAGATGTGAGATGACTATAACGGACAATGGTACAAATGTGAAGAGTTTCCACAGTTCTAAACCAATGCCTACTCGAGGTGTCTGACGAACGTTAGATGACTATCATGACGCGAAGCTGGGGGGGCACAACTCATATCTGAAGCGTACATCAAGCGTCCGATTGCAATATTACAAATAGACCCTCTTTTGATTGCTTGAAAACTTTCGAGTCAGTTACGTGAGCTTCAGTCAACGTTGGGAAGAGTAGCAAAAAGGATCGCTTGAGTGGCCAGTTCCAGATATACCCTGTGCACTGTTTTATGTGCACATTTGCTCTAATGGGCCGGAACTCGCCCCGAAGTCCACGGGTTCAGCGGGTTTTTTTAGAGAAATTTCGCAGAAATAGTATATATTTGATCACCCTTGTAGGGTAACAAACAGTGTAGCCATTCAATCAACTTGTTTGAAGGGTAGAAGTTTCGGTGATGGCCAAGGCTCTTTCCTTCTCTTTCACCGTAAGTGGGGGCTCAAACCAGATAATGAGAAAACCGCGATGGGCGGAAGAAATAAACCAATGACAGTTTTCGCGTACGAGTTAGTGTCCATAGCTGGCTGCGTTTGCGAACATAGTTTGCCTAGAGATGGGCTATATTTTCTTAGAATTACCGGCACGGGATATGCGCTGCTAAAGGTGATAAATATGGTGTATGTTAGGAGATATTCCCATTCCTGTGATGAGTTTACTTTGATCACTCCATAGCATGAGTGGTCGAGAGGTGCACCGGCAGCAAGAGAATGAGACAAGTAAGAATGGTGTGCCCCACTCGTCGTGCTTGAACAAGGAAGTATCCTGGAGTGTGATGTGCCTGCATGAGCTCTGCCGGAGCATTGTGAAGACGCTGTGCCGACATCCGATCCGTTAGGACTTTGGGGAGCAGAATAAGGCAGGCCGGGTAGCCTTTTGGAGTGACACTTCTCACCTTGCTACGGGTGTGCAGTATGGGAGATGGTATGTGGTAGGAGAAATATCTAATACATGGAGCAAGCGTACCCGTTCATGCTTAGGAAGATTTACACAGCTTCGTTTGTTTCTATCTCTGTCTTTTGGGGGGTCTTATGGCCAGGACTGACTTGTTTTAGCTGAAGAACTCTGTGTAACAAGTGCGTTGCCGTAACTGAAACTGGACACTACAGCTGCTTGAGTATCTTCTCGCGTTATTCGCCGAGGTGCTAACTAAAGTTTTTATGGCTTTAGCATGGTTTTTAGACAACAGTTCAGCCCGAAATCTTTTTTTGTCAATGTGTCTTTTCACATCTTCTCTGGGTAAGGTTTATTATAACGTCTAGGACGCCTTTTTGTGCATTTTTGGCATATATGACAAACTGCAAACTCTGCCACTGCTGGAGACCGACTGATAATAATTCCAAAAGGTTAGTTATGTGCTGGTCGACAACCCGACGTCTACAGAATAGTAATATGGCAAACGAATGCTACGGAAAATAGTCGAAAATGGCAGGCTAAATACATCGAACTTCTCAAAGGCTCGCTGTTGCCTTCATTTTGAAAGCTTCCCAGAGTGATGTTTCTTTCAGTCGCCCTTTTGGTCAAGGCAACCCGACATCGACTACGGTCGCTGCTTTATGCACGTGGGGTGGGGGCGGGCAAGCGCGAGCTCGAATCAAATGCTCAGCAACATTCAGGCCTGTTCACTTCTTCTGGAAGAAGCATGCAGGCTTGCTGTCTGCAGGTGGCGCAACACCTGCAGACAATTACCGCTAAGCGACCTCCCCGCTGCGTCCCAGCAACGTCCCTGAAACGTCTTAAAATCGTTCCCGAGAATGTTATTTTCACTTGTTGATGCCGGCCACGGGTATGTGCTGAGTCGTAGTAACGGAAAGAAGAAACAGACACAATAGGTGAAATATGATTGCGATATTCAAAGTATAAGTGCGGGTTCCGCAATCCGAGACTCATGTTACCCAAAACGCTGGATTCTCAGGACCGTTTAGGTGTCCTCATATTTTTTGCTAGACATCGCTGTTTCCTTGGTAATATATTGCTCCGACAGACACGTGATCATGGTTCCATATTTGGAAAAGTGGTTCTCTTGGGTATTTTTTTGGTGTTCCTAACCTTAAACATAATTTTCTTATAAAAATGAAGGTATTTCCTTCGAATATGTTGAACTTTCTGAATATGCCAATACTGCAGGCGGCAATATACACGAACATGTGGGTGTAATTATGTAATACCGTTCCGCCTACATTCCGTACACAGCGAATATTCCAAGGTGGCCTAAATTAATTCGCACTTCTTAGTAACTAAGCTACTAAACCCCTCAAATATACCTTCGTCCCGTTGAACTCTAGTTTGACCGAAGAGGATGTTTGGTATATCGCTTCCAATGAAGAGTCCCTACTCCGGCCAAAGGTTAGAGAGATTGTTATCTAGGCTGCAGTTAATTAGAAATTCTTATTCTTTTTGGTTAACAGAGTTCCGTACATGGCCCTGCAAATCATCCGCCATTGCTTTGGCATGCCGGTGATCAGAACGTCGCTCAAAGTTTGACGACATTTGAGAGCACATGTGTTGGAAAAGAAGTCTCATATTGATGGCACGCGATGATCAATTTTTACCACAGATTCACCAGCCCCTAGGTTCACTGTCACGAGATGCTGTTCGTTTATCATATGACATCCTGTAGCGCCACCTGCGTGTTTAAGGCACGTACGGAGTGCTTTCCGCAGACGTTCTTCAGCATTAGACGCAACTGCCAGTCAGATTTTACTACAGCTGCTTCGCTGTGCATCAAGCGCATGCCGAGCAGAGTCATTCCCAGTTTACCGCTCAGTAGCGTGCAGTACGGATAAGAAATGCTGTTGGAATGTGAGTGCATGCGTAAAATAAATAGTAGCGAACCATTCATTTATTTGGCGAACGTAGTAGCCTTTAGTACATATAATGTTTCACCCGCGCACAACACATGACTGACGGGAATCAGATATCGGTGAGCTGTTCAATTTGATTTGTTTTTACTTTTGTGCTTTCTTTGAATGCTTTCTGTTCGTATCGAAAGCATGCATGTGGATATAAAAAATATTTTTATCTCGGTGGTCTGACGCTAGGATAGCGCAAGAGAGAGCAGTTAGTCATTTCAGGCCATTGTTTTTGCGTGTGACGTTCCTTATTTATTTGTTGATCATCATGGTCCTAATTTGGCCTGTTAAGTTTCACGAAAGTTTTTCAAAACTTTAGCTTTGAAACCAGCGTGCTCACATGCGCGCATTGCGTGCCTCAGGACTCAAACACGAAGCTTTTCTTACACAGTGAAGTGACTATTGCTTTAGGAATCGTGAGGTAAATCGTCGTGGAGCTTTGTTTTGAAGCGGTAATATGTATTGCGCGCTTTGGGAACACTTTTTGTTATGTTTGTAACTATACCGCATAAATGGTGACAATTAGTACATGGGGCTTTTTCATCAGGAGGAGTGGGTTGCGCTTACAGGCCGCTTCAATGGGATGCGTGGCACCACTAAATTGTAAGGGAGCCGAACGGTTTTATGCCTGGCCGATAGCTTATTCAAGAGGCCAGATCTGGAATGTTTGGTGCGCAGTCTTGCGCGCTTTGAACGGTTATTCCTCTACCATTACTCGCGCAGTTTTTTAACAAATTAACAAAATTGGTCGCGTTCGTTAAGTACTCCACAACTGTGTCCTTTTCTATCCTCTCAATACCAAGAAACCCATTTTTTCTACGTTAACGTATCTTCTGTAGATTTACAGGACTACCAATAACAAACAAACACAGAGAACAACTTCTTGATTTACATAGAAATTATCTCGTAAGAAGGAAACCAGAGCTAATAAGACATACAAAAGCATTAAAAATTTTAGAAGAAATGACAAACTACTTAACGCTAATATTCAACAATACTAACCCCTCAAATATTTTGTCACAATTTCCCACACACGCAGAAACAAAGTCAGTGGCCAATAACGCGATAATAGCTTTTAGATCTTTTGTATTTATCATTGTTCTGTAGTGAGTCATTTTTTGCGTAATTATTTTGTTTAATTACCTTTTTACATTTTTTAATTATAAATCTAAACATACATTCTCAATGTATTTAATTTACCTGTTATACCTCGGTGGAACGGGAAGGGTTTCAGTTCATGAGCCCGTTTTATAAAAGTAGTTTGTGTATTTTGGATATTTTAACTATGATACATTCTCCCATTTATTATAAATTCAGTCTAGTGCTGCACTTTTTCCGCCTGAACAGGACGTTGTAGTTGTAGTACAACTGTGGTTCCGGTTAGTATATAAGGTTATACTGAAAGGTAGAAGGCCGAAGCGAACGTATGAGCACAAGACGTGTTGCGCTTTGGTAGCGGCTACCGCATGTGTTTATGAGAAATTAAAAGAACTGAATCAAATTGCAAAGAACCCTTATTAACTTAACTGCGGCGCGAAGAACATTTCTAAAATAGAAGCGAAAAATAGAAACTCGCACGTCCCGATATTTCAGCCCGTGTCAAGATTCCTAAGGCATCAAGATATAATCCCAGCACAAAACCACATAGAGTCTTGTAGGCAACATGTAGATTCGGTGTGATACCCCATTTCCTCTTGAAAATATGCAGCGCGCCTGAGGAAAGAAATAGGGCTCTTCTTGATGATGCAAGATATCTGAATCCTTTGTCATATTGCCAGTGGTAGGAGTCTCCCGTACACTACGGGAGGCATTGTATGTTCTTTACGTGTCGCGAGCAAGGCCTTCCATTCGACCTCTGGTATTTCACAATTTGTAATTTCTAGTTTTTCGCTTTTTGCATTTTAGTTTCTACACCACTACTTTCAGGCCGGACCACATGGTTAATAGCGACAGCTGTAAATCTTCTCACTGAAACTAGGCTTGCAGGGCGGTGAAATGCACACGTGTCTTGGGACGCTAGCGATAAACAACCATGTCTGTGCATACCGCGGACAATAGTGACTCAGCATGAGTCCAGGCAAACGAATGTTTTTTTGATATCGTTACAAGGGTTAATGAAAAATGGTACGTCCGCCCTAGACGTCTACTGCTGCCGTGCGCCTCAGTTGCATGCCGGACGCTGTTAAAACCGCCAAGCAACTAACGCGGCATAGGCAACGACAATTTCGCGCACGTCTGCAGCAACGATCCGCCGCACCTTCAAGTGGGTGGTAGAATGTGGTAAGCATGCTCATAGGCTCGCCAGCAACGATAGTATAGTGCAAAATAGACTGTTCGACCAGTTTTTATGTCGTGTCAGGTAGTCAAAGCCTGAATGTATAAAACGGAGAGGAAAAATACAGCAGGACAAGCGCTTGAAAAGCGAAAAGCGAAAACGCCCGTGTGTTCCAGATTTAAGCCCACGTTAAAGATCCCCAGGTGGTTAAAATTAATCCGAAGCCCTCCACTACGGTGCGCCCCATCGCCTGTGTTGCTTAGGCATCATAGAGAAATGAAAGATGGCACATTTTATTCAACTCCCAAAAGACCGACATCAGATATTTGATATGAATTTAATCTTTTTCTAGCACAACGTAATAGTCACCTTGCTGACGGACTGGCTGCCCCACAGAGCAATGTTATGCGTTTCTGTAATGTAATGTGAAAGTGTGTGACGACACTGTTAAAATATATATTATATATATATATTATATATTATAGTATATAATATATATATATATCTTAGCCACCCAATGGTAGCTTGACGAGGCCCCTGCCTCCTGTAACATGGACAACATTGAGCAAGTACATACAAGAGCATGTTGTTGTCAACCATAGACAAAAGAATATGTTGTCAATTTTTCAACATTGTATAAATACATAGTTACGCACAGATACATTAGATACATACATACGCAAATGTAAAATCAACATGACATGCATGCCAAAATTCAGATGTAACCCGAATGATTGGAAGTCAGAAGTGTAACAAGTGTTTACACCTACATACGAATGCAAGAAAGACCAATACAATCTTTCATACTTATATGTCGGCATCGATCTTCCAGTAAACACACAATTTATTTAATAAAATCAGGCGTATGACACAAGAAAATATTAGAAAGTTCAAAATAATTAATCATGAAGGTATAGCTCAAACGCGTGTTTAACAGATAAAGTATCTATGTCCTTCCCCAATCTGTGAAGGCCGTTTAGCAATACCGGTATTCTGCTTCGTAGCATATTGTCTCCACAAGTGGTTCTGTTGAAAGAGACCGACCATAACTCCGGATGTCTCGTAACACGTGCATGGACATTTTTAAATAATTTAGACATAATAACCAGGCTATTTGTACCTTTATTTCTTTCTGTAATTAGCTTCTTGCAGAGAAGGTAATCATTGAAGTTTGGGATGCTAATCAGGTGAAGTTTTTCTATCAGAGGACGCACGGGGTGGTCAGAGACGACGTTTGAAATATTTCTTATTATTCTATTCTGCAGTCTAGTACGTTTATGTATATTTGTAGAAGTAGTAGTACCCCATACAAGAAAACAGTATTCAATGTATGGTAAGAACAGTGATTTATATAGTAAGAGTCTAGTTTTTATTGGAAGCAAGTCTCGTTGACGGTAAAGTGCACCTGTGACACGTGATAGTTTAGTGACTACTTGATCTGTATGTAAGTCCCAAAGCATATTTTCAGAAAATGTTACTCCTAGCGTCTTAAAACTACTTACTGTTTGAATAGGGGAGCCGTTCAGGAAAAGTTTGATTTTGATGCAGCTGTTTGTTTTTTGCTCGGAATACAACAGCTTTGGTCTTTTCAGTGTTTATAGCTAGTCCGTTGCACGATGCCCATTCACCAAGCTTAAGCAAAATTTCATTTCCTCGTTTAAACAAAACTTCACAGTTAGTATCTGAAATGAATAGACTTGTATCATCTGCGTAAATTACGAACTTAACTGAAGGATCGATTTGAACAATGTCATTGATATAAATGTTGAATAGGTAAGGTCCTAATATACTCCCCTGGCGGACTCCGAACACAGTCTCTTTTTTTGAGGAATGGTGATTATTTATTGAAACATATTGGGTACGATTACTTAAATATGCGATGATATTGTGCGCTATGCCACGTATACCATAGGATTCCAATTTTCGCAACAAGACTTTCCTATTAAGGGAATCGAATGCCTTCGGAAAAATCTACAAAAATTCCAAGAACTAATTTCTTGTCTTCAATAGCTTCAAGAATGAATTCGTTTTGGTCCAGAAGTGCAAGTTCGGTGGAACAGTTTTTTCGAAATCGATACTGGGATTTTGTTAGTATCTGTAAAAGAGGTAAGTCTAGAATGCAGAAGTTTTTCTAATACCTTCGGAAACATGGGAAAAATAGAAATAGGTCTGTAATTGCCAAGATTGTTCTTGTCGCCTTTTTTATAAATAACGACAACCTTCGCTATCTGCAGAGAAGACGGGAACGTTCCGCTAGAAAATCAAATAATCAATATATGCATTAATGGAGTAGTAGCAATCATATCCGCAACAGTTTATGGGATGTGTTTGCATATCAAATGGATCGGAAGAATTCCTATTATTGAGTTGCATAATTGCTGAGAAAACTTCTTGCTGCGTTACAGGAGTAATATATATTGTGTCTACGCATGAAGGATTCATGTACTTAGAAATGTCAATATATGTTATATAGTTTATATATATATATATATAGAATATATTTATATATATATATATATCTATATATATATATATATATATATATATATATATATAAACCTGCAGTCCTTCATGCCAGTGCTATTCGGCTACTTGAAAGTACTTTATAGCGCCGAATGAGGTCATTGTCATTTTTGTATGATACAGGAAAAAAGAGATCACAGTCGAGGAAAAATCCTCCGTGATCGCAAACGGGAATATATACATACGCCAATGAACGACATTAGCCTTCTACCAGAGGGTTAACTATATCCCGTACAATTATGTATATGTACGTATATTCATACAGGGCCGCGATTACCTGTGCGACATTCGGTGAACGGGATCCAAGGACACATGCGACAAATTCGATGCAGAGAGTGCGAGAGACAGGCAATGCTAATTATTGGTGATGTTATGTTGGTTATCCGGCGGAGATTGTTCAAATCTTGCTCGATGTCCTTCTCGCATGCTGCATAAACTCACCCAGTAGCAGGACTCGCCATTGAAAGGCGCTATTTGCGAGCCAAGGTGCGCCGGCTTGTGCAGAAGCATAGCTGTATGGCTTTCATTCGACCCGCAAATAAAGAGACTATTACTTTCTGTCGTGTGTACACTGTCCTCCGGTAGTGTAACGCGCGCTTCGCGCACTGCGTCGATGAACTTATTTTTCCCAAGCGGTGCGCTGGTTTTCAGATTCCAATAATTACATGAGCCGAAGGGTATGCGTTCTAATTTTCGTCGCCGGCACTCCCTTTGAGGAATACCGAGGCAGTCGTCGTCACACTACCTCCCTCCACGCAGAGGAAAGCCCTGAGCCTTGAAGAAAATATGTGAACAGCCACCGGCATCCGAAAATGGTAATGTAAGGTTGAGGCCGAGGGATCCGGGGAGGTTGTGGACGCATTACGCGAACAGTGCAAGGAATTGCTTCTCCTCAAAGAGGACGTATGACGGCTTCATTGGGCATACGAAGACGCGGAAGTCATTCCCGTTGATTTCCAGGGTCACGTTTTTGTCGTTGCGACTAATGTCTTCCTATGGTTTGGAGCAAGGTGATTGGAGAGGCGCACGTAAATTGTCGTCACTGAGAAAGGCGTGTGTGAATGTTGCCAAGTACTTAAACGCGAACGGAGTCGTCTTAGCGCAATGTACTGCTGTCGACAGGCGCAGTGCGGTCAAAGTGCGTCGGAGCCGAGCGACAAAGTCTAGTATCGAAGCTTGGGATGTCGGAAGGTGGCTGGAGAGAAATTCCCCTTGTTCCCCGTAGACGGGCTCTCAGGGCGCAGCCTTAATGTTCATATTAAAGGCGGCGCGAAGACCGAGAGCTACGACCGGCAGTCTCGAGCCAGGTCTAGTGAAGGTGGCACATGATGGCTGCTTTGAGCTGTCGATAGAAGCGCTTGACCATCCCATTGGCGCAAGGGTGGTAACGTGTGGTACGCAAACGCTCAAATCCAGTGTAGAGCCCGAGGAGATCGAATAGCTGAGGTTCAAACGGCCTTCCTTGACTGGTCACGAAGAAATGAGGTGTTCCTAAGCGGAATATCCAGCAGGAGAAGAAAGCAGGGCAACGTATTCTGCGGTAATTCTGCCGCCGTGCCATGCCTCAGGGCATCGAGTGTAAGATTCACTGGTGGTGAGGCAATAACGGTAAGGTCAGAGAGGTGAAAGGGGGCCAATAATGTTCATTCGGACGTCTTGAAACCATTCCGACGGCACGGGGAATACCCAGGGTGGTGAAGGGACGTGCCGGGTGATTTTGGCGAATTGGCATTGGATCCAAGTACTTGCCCAAACGTAGCGGCCAGTCACAAGGCGTGCAGAAGCGCGAATGTCGGGATGGATGACTTTCTGATACTGGTTGAAAAGGCTGTGGCGATGCATCGAAGGTGCGTATGGCCTCATTCGTCCGGTGGATATGTCGCGGTAGATACTGTCTGTCGACCCAGGGGCAGTAACTTCCTGAAGCTGAAGAACCATCCTCAAGAAGCTGCTGGAGTTCGGCGTCCGTTTTCTGGGTGTTGGCAAGGAAGTCAGTCCTCACGAGTATGAACTCGACAACGGAAACACGGGAGAGCGTGTCGGCGACTACATTTGTCCTTTCCGATGATGGGCTAGATGTCTGTGGTAAACATGGTGACAAAGGACAGTCGGTTCTACTCGACCAGTGGGAGCTTATTACGGCGTTGAGGGAGGGCATATGTGGAAGGTTTGGGCCCCTAGATAAGTGCGGTGCTCTGCCTTGAGGCTGTGGGAAAAGTGCTGCATCGCCTCGCAGGTGGCAAGCAGCTCTCGCTAGTTACTTGGCTAGGTCGTGTCCGCAAGGCCGACGTTTTATTGGTGAAGGAGCCACACGACCAGGGCGTATTTTGGGCAAGAGATTTTCATTTAAAAGAACGCCAACGGTCACCAGGTTTAGTCCAAGCGCTGCATGAGAAATGTGCTGACGGCACACATGAACTTCGCGAATGCCCCATCCGAGAAGTTCCGTTTTGTGGCTTTCAAACAATATCTTCGTTGTGTCTCGAGGCTAAAAGACAACGTTGGCTAACATTCATGTAAGATCCCAGCGATTCTGAGCGCTAATGTGCTTGTACACGCTGATCCACTCATCAATGTCTTCCTCGCCATTACCGGAGAAATGGCGAGGGTCGCAGTGCTAAGATAAAATTACGAATAGCGAAGTCCGTATTCTTTCGTAACCGGGAGCCATGGCAGAAGAACCGATGGAACATGTACTGCGCACTTCCATCGCTTGTAAAGCGTTACCCCCACATCATCAAATTGTTACAGGGAAGGGAGTGTAAATGCGAGGTTCGCAGTACAACATTGCTGGCACCGTGCAAGGCGAGCTATGCCAAAGTCAAGATACATACTATTGTAATGAGTGCTTATAAAGATGGGGCAAATCGCAGTGATTTGTGTCAGATTTTCAAAATCTGCCTTGATGTCCTTCTCGCATAACTCATAGGCCCACCCAGTAAAACAAACTCGCTAAAATCTTTGCACTACACGTTTGTATGTACGTATATACTACCGGTAATATACAGCCACAGCCGGATGCCTTCGTGTTTCGGACAATTTCTGAAATTAGTTATAGGCATTGGTAAGTGTTAGCCGTCGAGCAAAGACAATGCGTATACATGGATGTTCCAGTGACATAATATAGGATGGCTGAAAAAACATTTCTCCCCTTTCAAGTGAAACGATCGTGTACTGCTTCTGTAGACATAATCAGAAAGATATGCTTTTGTAGAGATAATCAGAAAGAAACGGTCTGCACCTTCACTCTGATGGGGCCCTCTTTCCACTTTCTGGAGGTATCAAAAAATTTAAGGTAGCTCAGTTTCATAGCATAGGAGGCAAGGCAGCTGGCCGTCAGCAGAAGCCCACAGTAGGAGATCCAGCTGTGACATGCTGGTCGAAAACATCATTCAATGTCACACACATTGGATGCCATTTCGTTTCAAGGGCAATGACGGTTATCCGGCCCATTTTATATGGGCGACATAGAGAATCTAAGACAAAACTTGTACACAAATCAGCCGACAAACGGTCATATCCGACCAACATAATAGAATAGGCACATGGCTGACACAGCAAACTCACCTTGTACATTTACACAGCTTTACAGGCACGTATTTTTAATGCAATGGTGGACGAAAAGGCTTTATTTTCCGTGAGCGAAGACGTTTCCGCGATGAGACAAGTACTGGTGTTTTCTTCAGTTTGCATCGCGGTGACGATTTCTTGCGCAAGCGTCCCTCTGCTTTGGTGCGCGGTAATGACGTGATAACAGGGCACGTGGCAATTGCAGCAGTCTCCGTAGGGTATGGCGAGGAGTCCTGATTCTCCTTTCTCTATTTTGGCTTCGTACTCACTCATCCTGTCGTTTCCACCCTCGGCCCATCTGAAGGATATTGCTTTTACCACACAATATTGGTATCCTATTAACCACCGGCTGCTCGGAAACTGCGTACTTAGTACCGTGGTATTTTGTGCACCTGTTCGCTTTCAGTGGCCGATTAACACGCCGGTACAAGGCGTGCCCTTTGTTTTCTATGGTGCACACAACTAGCACCCTTTGCTTTGCCGCTATCTTCTCTATGTTGCGCGTTACGCCGTGCAAGTAGGGCACAACCACCAGCTTGCATATTTCCATGGCCTCCTTTGGTTCATTTGGTCTCTTTTGATTTATGTATGAAATCACGGATTTGTAGATCAACACTAGGCCGGTATTCGCCTAGCCTGCTAGGCGAACCATCAAGATTTCGTCGGGGAAACTTTTTCCCATCTTGTGACTCCGTGGCCGGCTTAACGATGAGTTGAGCACGCGGCTTGCTAACCTATGTTTTACACCCTTCAAACGAGCCGAGTCAAAGGGCAAAACAACCTTGCCTTCCCGAGTTTCTTATCTTCAGCACCTGCGATCA
Organism: Haemaphysalis longicornis; assembly: GCA_013339765.2. Taxonomy (NCBI): domain Eukaryota; kingdom Metazoa; phylum Arthropoda; class Arachnida; order Ixodida; family Ixodidae; genus Haemaphysalis; species Haemaphysalis longicornis. The sequence continues at coordinate 102,927,364 of CM023453.1, read as the reverse complement.
GGTCTAAGCTGCTGTGCTAGGTCGACACACCAAATTTTTGGTTCTACTAGTCACTCCAGCCGACCAAGTGTTGGCAATCTGGTGGTACGTGGCGGACTTTATAGTTTGGTCCACGCAAAGCAGAGCAGCAAAACAAGAAGAGGGTGTGAAAGTAGGATTTCAATACGTATAAACGCGGATGTCTGGCATTGTCTCTTACTGACGAGACACCAGTAGGACCATAAATGAGGTTTCTCGACCAAGCGCTACATTTCAGTACCGATCATACGTGCTGCACCCATGCACTTCCCGAAGGCAAGTACTTTTGCCTTTTGACTATCCGCATTCGAAGGATGTTGAACGTGGGTTAGCCATCAGTTCCCTGAACTCGGCAGTAAGTCGGTCATGCAGTCATTACATGGTAAGAAGTTTTACTTACTAAATTGGGAATCTCCGCCATGAAGGCTATCTGAACGCGGTCGAGGTGCCCATCTGCGAGACCTTGCTTCACATAATAAAGCGAGAGCAACCGAGGCATCCAAAAGAGGCCACGGAAAAATGCCAGCTGGCGGTTGTGCCCTACCTGCATGCGATAATATACAACATAAAGACAGCGGCCACAAAGCGGATCCGACTTGTGTGCTCTGCCTCAGATAAAGAGTACGTGATGTGCTGCCGTGTTAATTGGCCTATGAAAGAGAACAGCTGCTCAACGAACCACCGTAGCAAGTAGGCAGCTTGAGAGCAGGAGGAGGTTTATCGGATACCACAACCGTAAGTTAAAAGCTACGTTGGTTAGAGCGAATGCTGTAGAAACCACCGCGTCAGACAGCACGCGGCCAAATGGAGAACCTGGAATCAGTCCACCTAGCCATTCACAACCGAAACTGCCACGATTGTCAAGAGCACTTCTATGGCAGAATTTCCAGTCAAAAAACAGACAGACTTGCTTGCTTGCGATACATATGATGACGGATGAATATTAATGGCGATCCTGCTGATGCTGCTGGACGAGAAGCACTGAAAGGCAAATGTGGGAGCAGTGTCGAGTAGCCCAGTCATAATTAAAAAAAACTGTACGTAGAAGACGAAATATACGTGCAAGCTAAAATCTTTATATCAGTCAGCCCTGGTGCGCAACACTTCTGGCCTGTGCTTCTAAACCTGGGACACTTGTTACCTAAAAAGCCTTGTATTTCACCACACTACCCAAATTAGTTCTGGTCGTGTACCAAGCACCAGAGGATACATCCGCGTCCAGTTGCCGCGCCTGCGACATGCAGTGTGCCCAAAAGTCACGAATTTTCCTTTCAAACCACTTTTTCTGAGCTGCACGCCCTATAAATCATTGATTGATTGTAGGGTTTCACGCGCAGACGCAACGCAGGTGATCAGGCCCGCCGTAGTGAAGAGCTCCGGATTGCATTTGTACACCTGAGGATCTTTAACTTGCGCAGAAATGTAGTACACACGGCGTTTTTGCTTTCCACCGCCATCAGAAAAGCGGCCCCCGCGGCCAGAAATTCAACCCGCGTTCTCGTGCTCAGCAGCACAACGCCTTAGACACTGAGCCACCGCAGCAGGTGCCCTATAAATCAGTACTTCAGTTTCTGAAATATTCAAGTGTGTTGCAGGTACAGAAATTAGCAAAAAAATAAAGCGCATGCGCGATTCAGAAATGTCCAGCCTGTCTTCCTGTTTTTGCTGAAACTAAAACTTCTCGCACACGCCTATAAAAAGATTTGCAATAACTGCAATAAACGCAGTATGTGGGAAAAGAGAGGCGAGTGTGAATTTTTTTATCCCGAATAAAGTGCTGGACCTCACTACTACCTCAAGCGAGAGCTGGCATAAAGCAATTCGAAGCGACAACATACCTGCCTAACTGAAAAATCACGCACTAACTGCAAATACCTTTGTTGGCTTATCTGCTTTCTTCACTAAATATGTCGCTGGAAGACGATAGTCATCTCTCACCGGTGCGACATAACTCCTCTTCTGCTCTGCTCTCCCAACATTCGCCCTCTTCTCCTCCCCTCCCGTTCATCTGCGGATTAAATGAAGAGTGGTTCGCTTTCCATTTTACATTCCATTTTCCCTTATCCCGCCGTCGCAGTGCTCGCTTGCCATCTGGTAGGACACGCGCATCATTTTATCTTTTGTTCCTTTTTCTGGTTGGAAGCGCATGAGCGAGAGTTTTCTTCTTTTTATGTTTTGTTTCATCTCGCCTCTGGTGGAGGCATTATCACCTCTTGTTAAGGCGCCATATTTTTTCATTGCAATCATAAAAACACGTTCGACGTGCATTCCAAATAAGATGATAGCGGGGACAGCAGTGTATGTATGTCACTTTGCCTTGAATGTGCCTGAAGTTTTCCTTACGCTAAATGATGGGGACATGTATGTTTACGCTGATTGTTCATAGGATTTAACGCGCCGACTCGACGCAGGCGATGAGGCGCGCCGTAGGGGATGCCTCCGGATTAATGCTGACCACCTGGGGATCTTTAGCGTGCACCGGAGTATCGTACACACAGACGTTTTTGCTTTTCGCCTCCATCAGAAAAACGGCCGCCGCGGCCGGCAATTGAACCCGCGACCTCGTGCTCAGCAGTGCAACGTCTTAACCACTGAGCCACCGCGGCGGGTATGTATGCCTTATGCAAGCATGTTGAGAATCCTAGAAAGGTTGTGCCTATAGAGAGAGAGACAGAGAGAGAAAGCAGTTTAATGATGCTGACGAGGTCTGTCCAGTAGATAGCCGAACATGCTACGTCAAGTGAATAATGACACAAATGAAAAAAATTCCCTCGCACTTTCCCGAGGGGGAGAGTGTGTAAGTGCGAATGCACGGTTGTTGATTGCGCGATTACGGTGGATATCGTGATCTTGGAGTGGAGAGGAGGCGCCCAACACCCGCAGTCACTGAGCGGAGAGAGGAGGAGGAGAGTAGCGCCCGCCGTTACGGCGAGGGCTACACGAGCGCCCTCACGCGTCGGAATGCAGAGCGCACGCTACGCGAGCGAGAGCTCTCCCGCCCGAAGTGGAGAGGAGGCGCCCAACACCCGCAGTCACTGAGCGGAGAGAGGAGGAGGAGAGTAGCGCGCGCCCATCTCCCCCCGTTTCTAGGGGAAGACGAGGAGGAAGACGAGGAAGCGCAGCGCACCCGCAGCTGTTGCTATGCGGACGACGGCGGCGGACGATTCAGGCTCGCTTAAGAATGTGCATTCGCACTTAAAAAAACGACCGAGGTCTCTAGACAGAGTTCAGTAGTTCGAGGTAAAAATAAAGGAAGTGTTAAAACACACTGGAGAAATGTTCGAACGCACTGGAGAAATGTTCGCTTTGAATTTTAGCAGATATCAGGCAACCGCGAAGCGAGTATACACGTGGTCATGAGCTGCCTAGGTCAAGTTAAAAATAAAAGAAGTGGTAAACACGCACTGGAGAAAGGTTCACTATCAATTTGAGCACAGTTCAGGAAACCCGCGGAGCGACCACCAAGAGATCATGGCACGTTGACAGCCAACCTAGCAGTCACGGTGATCACCCACTTCATTTGGATGAATTGTTTCAACTTTTGGGTTATAAATTTTTTTAACTTAATTGAGGGTCAGGCAGGCGGACAGACTAGATGTTTTGTTTTTCAGGTACTCCAAGAAAGGCTACTGCCTTGAACCTTCTCCTCTGCAACATTGCATTATTATTATTACGCATGTTACGCCCAAAGACATGCGGTTAAAGCTCAGCCAGCGTGCTACACCCCAATCAAAAGTTCCAGTTATCAAGTATTCGCCATGTCCCTCTAATTGGCGTCATAAACGTTAGCTCATGCCTAATTCGAGGTAACAAAAAGTTCCGTACGCCCCAAAATTATTAGATGTGAAGCATCTCATGGTCGGGGCTATGTCCCTCCCTTGTTGTTGTTGTTTCACCGTCCACACCCCCACTGCGCAAGCTCGGGCTTGCTGAACGCCCGGTGGTGTCTTACCCTTAAATGGCTCCTGGAGCGACAGTTTGGCCGCTGTCTTCCTGGGCCGCAACGAGACGAGCACGCTTCCCTCTCCTCCTCACAGCCGTATAAACTAGGTGTGCACACGCGCTGCGCGCTACTCCACTGCGCGTGCCCGTCTCTCCTCCATTCTCCTGGTGTGCACGCGCGCTGCGTGCTACTCCACTGCGCATGCGCGTCTGTACTCCATTCTCCTCCTCACAGCCGTATAAACAGCCGTGTAAATCAGGTGTGCGCACGCACTTCGTGCTACTCCACTGCGCATGCGCGTCTATCCTCCATTATCCTGGTGTGCACACGCGCTGCGCACTACTCCACTGGGCATGCGCGTCTCTCCTCCATTCTCCTCCTACCAGCCGTATGAACCAGATGCACTCGCGCTGCGCGCCGTTCGGTCTGCTTCCAACCGCCTTCTTCGCCGGTGCTGCTACGCTGCTGCCACACCAACCAACCCCCTGTGCTGCTTCGCATCCTCCTCAGGTTCCTCCCACGGGAAAATGGCGGTAATTTTATAAATATTTATCGTGTTACGCTCGCTCCGCCTATTTATCGCGTGTTAGAAGAAGCGAAGGACCGAAACACTAACCTGATCGCGCCAACGTATTGTTTGTATTTTCACTCAATCATCAAGGCGCACTCAACATTTCAAATGAAAAGTCAGGACTCTGCAATGAAAAGTATATTTTTTTAAAGGAAACCTTCGTATGTCTCACTGATGGCGATGTAGTTGCACCAAAACGCAATGCTGGATAGCCTAATTTACGCAAGAGGTTTCACAAAGGGCACAGGATTATGACGATGAAAGCTCAGCAGGACAGTCAACAAGCAAAAACCAACTCCGGTGGTCAGAATGGCGCCCGGGTTCATCGCGTTATGAAGCCGACGTCTATCCGATTCCGCAATAATGGCATCCAGGGTCCCTCCGCATTTCCTTTGGATTCGTTGCGCGAGCGTTCTTGCAGCTTCCATTTTGCCCTTTAGAGCGGCAAGTTTTGGACTTTTATTTCACACTTTCTGCACCGAGGACGCGTTGAGTTTTAAACATCTTTCTCTAAAGAAATGGGCTTTGACATTTTATTTGTACACGGGCTATATATTTCCCCACTAAACTAAGGGCATAACCAACATTGACACACGCCGGAACACGCAAGCCCGTCAAAAAAGCTTGAGCTATTGACAACAAAGTATACGTAAAAAAGTTCGGTCGTCAATGTCAACATCGCCGAAATTACATGACTTTTTTTATCTGTACTGCAACCTTCACGCGGGTGTACTATAGCAGCATCCCAAGCATCCCGGCCCTAGCAGTTCTACTTCAACACGGGTCAACTTCTGCCGCATCAGTTTCGCGCCCGCTCCGCATTATGGTTCCCGTTCTTGTCACAGTGACAACATGGTGGGCTACGTACTAGAATTGGGGCCAGATAGTAGGCAGAATATTGAATACAGTTTACTTGGCCTGGCGCATGCGCCTGCTTCTACTCCACCAACCTACTAGCGCCTTCTCGAACCAGTTGCGCAACCTACCTCCCTTACTCGCGCTTCAGCACACGGGCTGAAGCCTCGTCTTCAAACCCTTGCATCTTTTGCGTAGCTAGTATACAAAATGTGAGGGAGTAGACCGGTAGAAAAACCCCCTCTGCCACTCTAAACAAAGCTGTTCATTCCTTTGCCAGTCACTTTGTAGTCTTAACTACCACAGTTGTAAAAACGGGGATTCCTTTCGTGTTCATTTGATATTTTTTCTGATAATTATCTCTTCATTATTCCGCGGTGTTAGGAAGGAGCTGAAGCAACATTTTCCTCTTAACCAACGAAAAGAAACACTTCTCCCGGCTTTAGAGGGACCCTGCAACACTTTCTTAAACTTTTTTAGCAATTTTAAATGCTTGCAAAAAGAAGTAAACCAACACATCCGGCACTTATATTTGAAGGTCGCAAACTACCTGAGCCAGGAAATGCTGCTTTACGGCCATCAGATCATTTAAAAACATTTTCAAGAGATTTTTTCTCCCTTACCCGGTCTTGGCGTTCTCCGACCGCTGTAATTGTGTCATTACTGCGGCGTAGATGTTATCGGCCGGCTTTCCTTCAGGTGTAGTACTGAACGCATTCCATATCCAATTTAAAACACAAGTCATTAAACAAAGCAGAAACGGAAGACGTATCCTCCGGGACAAGCAAATCACACAGTGCCGCTCCTTGCTGGCAATATCTATAGTTTTCGCAGTGCGTCCAGACGCGAAGGAAAGAGTGAAAGGGTATCGGAAGTGTTGCAGGGGTTCTCAAAAATGACCACCCTTTGTAATATTTGATGCATGCTTTCATTACCCTATACTTCAAACTTCATTACAAGTGGCCGACCTGTATGTGGTCCTTTAACACGCCGGCATTTTGCTCCGGCAGCGTCCTTCTTCATTACGAATCTTATTCTGTTTCAGAATAGTATAGCGCGCCTTGCCTGGCGAGCTGGTTGTGGTTAAGCCTAAAAAAGAGCGCCAACAGACATCTGCCCAATTCAAAGCGAAAAGGAGGTGCTGCGCTACATATATAACAGTTCTCCGCCACTTCAATACAAGCATCTGATACGAGTCGATATCCTTATCTTCTATTCTTGAAATCTTATATAAAAAAAACTCTATCGCGACTGACGTTTCGCTCTTAAACATTGCTGATGCAATTTCATTTTCTTCACCGCACGGACCATAGTGGAAAAATAAAAATGTTCCCGGCCCATCGCAGTCGTACTAAACGCAACGAAAATTTTCCTGTTGTTCCTAGAAAGGTTTTAAATTTGAAATAAGCGCCATACTGCAAGCTCTCCCTTCACCTTTAGGTTCGTTTCAAGTCACCCCTCAATCTGCTTTTCACCATAACTCGTTGATTGATTGTAGGGTTTAACTGCGCCGCCGCCACGCAGGCCATGAAGCGCGCCGTAGTGGAGGGCTCCGAATCAATTTTGACCACCTGGGGATCTTTCACGTGCGCCGAAATCTTGTACACACACAGGGAATTTTCGCTTTCCGCCTCCATCAGAAAAGCGGCCGCCGTGGCCAAGAATCGAACCCGTAAACCTCGTGCTCAGCAGCGCAATTCCTTAGCCACTGAGCAAACCCGGCGGGTACGATAACTCGTGTATTATTGTAATATCTATGTAGTGCCTGCTGCAACGCTTTCGTAGCCCGCACGAACTAAATTCAACTACAGCTATAATACAATCGATAATTGTTGCCACTGCTAATTTATTTTTAATGCATTATAACTATCCTGCAAATACTTGGCAGGGAATGGCAGTACATAGTGAAAAATGAATAAATAACTGCTACGAATGGGCACCGAGAAAACAAAGACAAAAGATGCGCTCACGCAAAACTAATTCATAAAAAACGTGACCTAGTAAATTGCCGTGTCGAACACGGGGACGCCTACGCGCACACTACCACACGTGAAAACATACCAGCCACGTGCTATACCATTTTTCACGGCGAACTATCCTAAGCTCCCTCTGTGTAAGCAAACCCACGCTGCACTCACCCAAGCTTGCACGTTTTTTTGGGTAAATGCCATCATAGTCCACATGCTACAGTTTCCCTGGTATACCTCGACCCAAAACACAGGTAACACGTGTGGAACAGCCACAAATCTCACAGTGTAGGCACGTGCGAACGTACGGTATTTGTCAGACGTCAACTAAGTTCCCGGGTCGAGTCATCGACCACAGCAGCTTACGTCAGTATACGATAGTAGCAGCTGGGAACTGTACAAGCATCCGCACAAATGTGTAGCACCGGGTGTGGCTCTATCTCCTAATCTCGTCTTTTTTGGGTCATCACCTGGAGTAGGCATGTGGTTCCAAAGTTGCTGAGAATTAGCGGCATTTTATTACATCGAGCGGGGGGGGGGGGGGTGGGTGGTGGGCAGGGGCGAGTAATCTTTCGGAAATATGTCTTCTCATAGCTACTTCTCGTGATAAAGCGCAATCTACGTAGACCACCAGCCCTGCTTGTATTATCAAAAGCAACAAATATGAGGTGATAAGCTGCCGACTTCTCGGATGGATTGCATCTGGGGTACGGTGCAATAACAACAGCGAGAAAATAATAAGAATACATCAGCGTCGGACCTGTACGCAGCCGATCAAGCTTGTATAAATGATCAAAACAAAATGAGGCCCGACGCACCCTGTATAATTATAAGATGCGAAGCATCTCATGCTCGTGGCTGTGTCCCACCCAGCCTCGTTGTCGTTTGTCCGCACTCTACTGCGCATGCGCGTCTCTTCAGCCCCGTCAGCTTTCGGGCTGACGTCAGCGCAGTGTACTGTAAAAAGAAATTCTTAGACGGCGCCCGGTTTCGATCCCGCGACTCCCTGGCCGCAACGGGAGGTACGTGGCGCTCTTCCCACTGCGCTACAAACCGAGACGGGAGCATGTGCTACACACGCGCCTTATGTCCTTCACTCATTCAAACTACGTCAAGAAGCTACTGATACAACGAAGGCACGTGAAGCTGAACGTCAACGGACACGACGAACTTAACACTAATGGAACTTTAGTCGACCCCATGGCTGCTTCGCATACTACTCAGGGTTCTCTAAGGAAGATGGTGTAATTATTTTTGTCACCGTCTTCTGCGAACCGTCTCGCCACTGTGGGCTCACAGCACATCAACCAGCTGGATTGCAACTGGTAAAGACAATTCACTCGTTTTGGTTAGCCTTAGCGTCTTCTTCACACGTTTTTACAGGAATCGTGGTGCGCTCTCAACGCTTTCTCAAAGAGAGGCTTTTTGCTCTCCAATTTGTAGAATTTTCGTGGCGCTCAAATAGGTATGCGCCCCTTTTGCACCATTGCCACATTTTTGGTAGTGCATCACCCTGCGGTTTTGTGCAATTTAGTGCCTGGTATTTGCAGTTATCACGAACTGTCGACTTTCACCACGCCTTCTTTTCGATCACGGTCTTCGTAGTGTCCTCTGGAAATGTTTGGGTGTACCCGAACACCCACGGCCTTTCACTTGGTTCATGAGGGCAAACGCAGCAGAGAGCGGATTCTAGACTCAGGGGGAATATTGCCCCCCTTACATGATTAAGTGTCATTTTCGATGGTGGTAAGGGTGCATGAAACACAACCTGAAAGCCAAGGAAACATTGTTATGTGATATTGCAAGGTGAACATCTGAAAAGGTATGCCAGAGAAAACAGGTCTTTGTGCGGTAGCTTAAAATTTTTAAACCCTTATAGAAAATTCACTACAACTGAAATACCCCTTCGTATAAAGGGACTGAGTGAGAAACTTTATTGAGGGGAGATTCAAAACTAAAATTTGTTTACGTTACACTTCACCTAAGATATTCAATTAGGCAAAGCTTCCTGACATCTGAATTCAAGAAGAAAAATTTGATATTACGTTACCCTGTGGCTGTAGCGGCAGACCTTTTGCATTAGCTCAGCCATTTCCGTAGTTCGTGATGGGGACTCGAGGCCCTTCATATGCTTCAGAACTTGGTGAACGAAGAATTTGATGGCTTAGTTTGGGTGATGGCTGGCCACGCTGATGGCTGGCCACGATGGCTGGCCTTCGTAAACACAAACAGCCCTTGGAACGAGTGGATGTTTCTGCGTGGCGCATGATGGTGCCCGATGCTGCTACAATCCGCTTGTTCTCAAATACTGGCCTCGGAAAGGATCCTGAAAGGTAAATTTCGATCAGCTGGAAGGCTGTTCCTGCTGCAGCGATAGAATAGGGACGTTGGCTGGTTCTGTCATAGGCGTTTTCCCTCACTGGCGTAGTGGGCGACATAAGATCTTAAGAGATGTTCAGTAGTACTTCAATTTTATTTTAACTAGTTTTACGTGCTGGGCCGAACTGCCCAAGAGACAGAACTTCAGAACATGTTTTCAAAGTTTTGCCTTGCAGGTATGCGAATATAACGCGTAGGTGATGTTCCCTTGGCGAGGTTGCAGTTTCGTCTCACGGCCAATTTTCGACGCAGAACATTCACGGGGTGCTTGTAAGCCCTAGCCGCGGCGACGGCATGGCTTCTCAGGTCGCGCAGACCTCATTGGCGAGGCATCTGAGGGGATAGGCAATTTTGTCTCTCTGTGCCGAAAATGTTGTTATTCTCACCAGGATGGCAGTCACTGCTTTCGTGGTGCGGCGATGGACAGATCGTCTTGCACTGTTTTCCACAGGATATGAGAATTACCGTCAACTTCCCGAATGGACAGGCTCCGTCCCTCGAGTTGGTAACAAAGTACTTCCAAGTTTTGGGCTCACACAGGACATCATGCCCGTTAGCGTATCGCTGGTCGCCGGTTTGAGGATGAGCAAAATTTATAAGTGCTCATGAATTATTGATGCCCTCTTTCTCGGAGGATAAATTGCTTTTTTTATTTTTCGATTAACTGAAGCAAGCCTTATATAATACTCTATTTATTGCATCCCGAGAGATTCTGTGCGAGAACGTACACGAGCCTACGTACTTGCGTGTCGCTTCATTTCTGTTTCGCGTGTTCATCAAGTGCGCAAGCACTGGCGGGCGCCCCCGATGTTGAAGCTCGCACGAAGCTTTCTGGTGAAGCTTTCTGCACGAAGTCTTCGCATGCCTTGTAGCCTTTCGGCATAAGACATATGCTATCCCCACCCTCGTCTGCAGGTCCGGCAAATGGCCTTCCGGCCTGATGACGTGTGCCCACATTTTGTGTTCGTGAAGCGACATTTTTAATAGAACATGCTCAGCTGTCGCTTGCGACACACACGCAGAGCTCTGTAACAAAGGCTTCATAATGTTCGGGAGAAAATGTAGCGGCTGCTTATCCGTGATCACCCAGTAATGACACAGGAGAAGTAACTGCCATTGTTCATGGGAGCCGTAAGACAATATTTTGCCACCTGATTCATTCGAAACGCTCAAGCCGGCTGCTTAGTTAGCCTGGTTCTGCTACAGTGAAGATTGATATTCAGGAAAAAAGGCTTTGATGGCCCACTAAACAGGCAGGTTACGGCGAATACCGCCGATGGTGCTTCCTGCTCTTGCAGGCTTATGTCACGATCCGTTCGGCGGTCAGGTGGAAGCTGCAGAAACTGTTCCCATCTTTGTTAAACCTTTGAGTCATGTTACTAAGCGATGTGATCAGCGTAGTAATCCAACAAGCGCTGCGCACTTTACCCCATGTAGGGGCAATCCAGGAGCCAGAAGCGATAATGTACGGCCCTGCCATCTGCCATTTCAGCTGTTCTGCCACTCGTGCCCAGGAGGTCCTGCATAACGTCGTCCATTGCCGCCTTGCTGGAAATTTTGGCACATCAACCAGTTGCGGCGAACGGCCGATCCCCCACCTACTGGAGTAAAACTGCGAAAAATCCGGCAAAGTCTAGCGCCGCTGTCAACAAGATGGTGCACAATTGACTGAAAAACTTTTTCTAAAAATAGGGAGACCAGAGGTCCGAGCCCGGGTGAGGGAAGGGAGGATGGTAATAAAGCATATCACTGCAGCATTTGTTCACATTTAGGCCTCCTTAAGGCTCAATAGTACGGGTACAATTGAGTCTATTAGTACAATAAGTACAATTGAGTCTATTTAGCACTCGCAGCACAAGAGGCACCGATGGCGCCATCATACGAGTCACTTTTCAGCGAATATGTCGCTATTTGCGCGGCTAAGGACGTGTCCAGTAGAGTTTGGTTGGGTTGAGTGTGCAGGGCGGTGAACGTACGGCGCTGATTGAAGGTTTAACATGTCGAGACCAAGTGTTGGAGGTGGGCTGGTAGGCTTCAGCGACAATAAAGGCATCGAGGAGGACGGTCAGGCGTGTACCATTTACGAATTGTCTCCGGTGTGAAGGCAGTGTTAGTGATAACTGTGTTGGTGAAGATCTGGTCACTACGTGGTAAGTGCGGAAAGTTACCAAGGTAGTGTCATGAGCAAACCCCCGAAGGTTTTTGTGCTGAAACCCCCGAACGAGTATGTGCCAAATCACCCGGGGGAGTATGTGTCAAACAGAAAGGTATGAAATGACCAACATTGAAATGAACAGGGGGACAACAAGAAGAAGAGGATATAGGCAAGCGTTTGGAGAGGGGGAGGACCAGGCTAGGCTCCTGGAAATGACCCCAACGTCACCGTCGTCCCTCGGCCGTCGACCCTTGATTTAACTGGGAGAATGAGAAGGACATCGAAGAGAGGGCGAGGAAGACATTGCAGTAGAAGGTTATGGCACAATAGTAAAGAATAAAGTGAAGTGCCGCAAATGCCACACAAGGCGTGCTCAGAGGCTATGACCGGCTACGAGGTAATCGCCAGTGTAGCGCGGCCGTCGTGTGATCACCGATGACACGATCACTTCTTGATGCGAAGTGCGTGCTTCGTCTGCCCCTGCAGCTAAACGAGCTGCCCGAGCAGAGGCTCAGCTGCGCTGACGCCACTATCCACAGTCGCGCGCCATCGAAGCAGCAGCAATTCGCCGTCATCGAGAAGACTGCAGTTCATCGAGAAAACTAAATGTCAACGACCCATTTAGGGTAAGAAATTTAACCACGGCCATCGACTACTTAAAGGTCCAGCCTGCCGGTATTCGAGGGGCATTCAGTATAGACTTCATGCTGAATTTTTGCGCAGCGTAAGACTAGGACAGATAGAACAAGGGACACGAAGACCAGCGCAGACTAACAACTGAAAATTTATTTCTTAGACACACATATATATACACACTATCTAACACCCTTGATCACCGCGCATGAGCAGGTTAGTACACTCTCCATCAAAATGCAAAGCATGATAACCGTACATTCAAACTGACTTGATAAGGCGAACTGCCGCCTCGCAACAATATTATACTATCTTGTATTGGTCAGCAACTGTATTTCTTTATCTGACAAAGCTACTGACGGGTGGCTCACGCATGCTCCCTTGATCGCAGCCATGTGCCAAGCTTCTACAATTTCCCTGGTAGTCTGATTAGGGTGACAGAACACAATAGTAGTTTGATTCAACAAAGGTTCGCACTTGTCTACAGTACATTGCTCACCGTGCTTTGCCAAATGCGTATATGGCCTTCCTTTCAAGCTAGACAAGTGTTCCCTAAGCCTAATATTTACACATCTGCCTGTCTGACCGACATAATGCTGCCCGCAAGTGAAAGGAATCTTGTAAACTACGTTCTTTTTGCATTCTAAAAACCTGGGTTTGTGATTCATCGTGCACTTCCCAGTTTCAGGTCTTTTTCTTCCTTCGTACAATTTATTCACTGCAGGGCACACACTCCCCACTTTGTTCTTTGCTGCGAAAACGACATTTACGTTATACTTGGCTGCAACTTTAAGTTTGTGCGACAGTCCGTGCACGTACGGGATTACTGAAAACTTACTATCTGGGCTATTTTCTTTCGCCTTGCACTCCGACTTTATTCTTTTCAATAGCCTTTCACTCGCAGTCAGCAACACCGATGTCGGGTACCCCGCCTTTTTGAGGCGATGCTCTTGCTCAAGGTATGCTTCACCCATTTTGTGCTTGCAGGTCTTGGTGAGAGCGGCTTTGAAACATCCCATGGCGATACCGTTTTTCACAATCCTTGAATGCCCAGACGTGTAATTCAGGAGTGGTTTTTCCGTGCGTGGAGAGTATTGCCAGCAGACATGGTGCTCTCCAAACATGAACTTCACATCCAGGAACTGTAGCCTGTTTTCCTTCGGCACCTCATACGTGAAGCTTAACCCTTCGCCTCTCACTCTGAAGACGTCCAACACTTGTGCCTTGAACATCTCCAACTCTGTACCCTGGCCCAGTACTAAATAATCGTCTACATATCTGAAGATTCTCAGCACCCTTCCTTCTAAATCAAATTCAGCATGATTTAGCATGATTCAGCAAAACTTCAGCATGAATTCTGAGTACCAACTAGCCCGCCTAACGGTGCTATTCAGTATAGACGTTGAAGACCTATACTTCTCTATCCCACACGATCAGGTCTTATCCTCTGTGAAGGGGTGCATAAATGAGCACAAAGACAACAAAGTCTTTAGGAATGGTTGTGGCATCTCTCTAGAAGCTTTCTGGGAACTGTTGGCCTTTTATTTGAAAACTACTGTTGTGTCTTGCGGGGGTCAGTCGTATGTACAACACTCAGGGGTTTTCTTAGAATTATCTGTAGCAACCGCAATGAGTGAAAGTCTCTTAGCTCGGGTGGACAGTCGTTTGGAGAGTAACCTTACCAGTTCAGTGTTCCGCATATTTCGGTACATGGAGGATTTTTTGGTAGTACGTAACCAAGAAGTCTCCCCTTCCGTAGTCAATGCTTTTAGACCCTTGTGAGAAGGTTTGGCTAGGCCTGAAATTCACCATTGAGGCCCCTTGTGAAAAAGTGTCAGTACGTGGATTTGAATCTGAACCTTGAGAATAAACATTTGTGCTGGTGTAATCAGCCTAGGTCCGTAAAGCCAATTCTGAGTTATGCGTCGGGGCATTCCAAGTTGGTAAAAGCGAGGAAATGCAAAGCATATGTTGGGGGCTGGTTTGGATAGGTCCTATGTGCATTGCTCAGAACAGGCCTTTGATGGTCAAGTGCGTCGCCTCCGAGATGCCGGTTTCCGAAGCAATGTTTTGTGGTCAGTGTATGAAAAAATGATTCGAGAACTAAAAAGAAGGAAGGATGACGTTCGCATGGTGCAGTTTTGAACGGTAGGAATAAGAGGCGCGCCGTAATTCCCTATCGGCACAAGGTGTCGAATGCGTTGAAAAAAGTTGATTCCAGGTACAATGTGAAGGTCTTGTTTACAGCACAAAACAAAGTTGGCAGGGTTTGTTCTTTGCTTGAAAAAAGATTGTCCGGTGACCATCACGGAGGCAGGAATGACTGCAGTGTGAAATATGAAACGCGGTATGCCAAGTGCAATGTTGGCTCAACTTCGCTGTGTTGATGAACAGCCTCCCAAAGTTTCCCATATATAGCGGGCGCGACGTCTGACCGGCATGTCAGCGCCTTATCACAGTGTTCAGCAGCGAAATGGTCGAGAGTACGAGCACACGCACAGGGCTATCTGCTGTATAAGTGTCGTCTGCTATGCTGTTTCCTTGAGAGTGCTACACCCCCTGCAATTGAGTCTGAATGACTTTGCGCCCCACGCTACTTAGCTTCCTTTGGCAGTAGCGAAACGGCCTAGCAAGACAAGAAAAACGGGCGTGTGTTGCCCTGAGAAGAAAAGCGAAGCAGACGACGCTCCCATAACAGATAGTTATACGCGCGTGCGCGTACCCTCGCCTATTTTGCCGGTAAACACCGTGATAAGGCATTGACATGCGGATTGGTCGTCGCTGCCGCTATATTATTAAAAATTTGGGAGGCTGTACTTCCACTGTCTTGCGGTAAGGAATAAGTCGGTCAAACTGGCAGATGCATAAACGTGCGCCTCAGAGGGCATGAACTGTCCCTGAAAGGTGCTATATCGTCGCATTTTGTGGAACATTGCAGCAAATGCCGGCATCGTCGTGGTTGCAGGCCACTTTTCTGTGATACAAAGATTGTGTTCAGGCATGTAGCGGCAGTTGACGAGGAAAGTAGCCGAAGCGTCGAGATAACCCAGAGAGGGGATGATTGTATTAGTCAGGCATATGTTGCTTTACACAAGAAATAGTTTGCGTATCTTGGTTATCATTCAGGTGTACACCCAGTGGCAATTGATGATGTAGGTGTTAGGTTTTGTTTTTGTGGGTTCTTTATTGTTCTTTGTGGTTTTTGGGTTTGTTCCCATCTGATTATGGGAGCCGCATGCGTGGTCTGATAACTTGGAGGGTATATGTTCTGCATCTTTTCTGATTAAACTTTAGTTGTGAGTAAGCGCTCGTCCTGTGTTCCCTTCCTTCGTCTCGTCTTTTTTCAGTGTTGCGGATTCTGAAGGTTTCAAAATTCAATTTCACCAACTAGCCCAACTCGCCATTCTGCTGCAACATTAAAGCCTTTGGTGAGAACCTTCGCAAGCTCAACTTTGCCCTAGGAAATCGTTCCGGTAGAATGCCCACGCTGCAAAAGCTTCAATGGTAAGTTGGAATCAGTAACGATAACTTGCTGAGGCCTGCATGACTTCAGCTTTTGAAATGCAGCCCCGATGGCAAGACACCTGCTCCCGGTGAATGAAACCACTTGGTCTTGTCGAGCAAACCTATAGCCTAACCTCATGCCAATATCCAGTCGGTTTGGCATCGAATTTGTGTGTAAAGCTTTATTTTGCCTAGCCATGCGAAGGTAAGCTGGGAGAAGCCTGCCTAATAGCGCACACAATGAACAGATGAGGCCCAATGCATCAAGCTAGTCGGAACCTTGCATGTGTACATTTCTGCATTGAACGTATGGTTAATGGTAATGACTTGAATTATAAAACTAAGAGACGTTTTAGTTTTGACAAGCACAGGATATTCTCTGTGCTTGTCACTCCTCATTGCGCGTATGTGTTACCTTTGGGTGTAACGTTTTGCTATTTTTCCGAGCATAAAGGATGTATCTAGCCATCAAAAATTATTTGTGAGCAACCCTCTAAGTTTATACTGTAGGTGTATAGTATTGATTGGTGGATTTATTTATTTATTTATTTATTTATTATTTATTTATTTATTTATTTATTTTATTTATTATATTTATTTATTTATTATTTATTTATTTATTTATGTATTTATTTATTTATTTATTTTTATTTATTTATTATTCATTTATTGTACATTAATCTCTCAGCCGGATGCAACGACGGCCGACGGAGCAGCATACCACTTTTTCGTAACTCATCTGTCCTATAAATCAAACTCTGCGGCAAAGCGCCGCCACTCAAAACGACCAAAACAGGCTGTCCTTTGGCCGTACGGCCGTGACGATGGCGGGAGTGGAATATTGGAGCAAAATATTGTTCAATCTTTCGTAAACTATCACGCAATTCTCTTCGTACTTCAACATCGCTTGCGCTAACACGTACGTAACAGTCGACATATAATGGTTGCGGGTTTAAGTCGGAGTTTACGTAAAGCATGTCGAAATATCAATTTTCGCAAAACAGTGCAAGCGGCTACGCCGTCGCGAACGGAACGAAGGCACTCTCCAATCTCAAAATCAAGGGTGCAAGGAGCGTATATTACGCGAATTGCCAAAACTATATCTCACATGTTTATACCCCAAAGAAAACAGAAGACCAAAGCTGTGCGAATTTGTTCATGAAAGACTCGACGGCTTGAAGTTGACTGCCACGGTAAATGGCATGAACTCTCGCGTGCTTCCAAGCTGCTCAACTTGAGATAATATCTACCCACGCAGCCCATTTCTTTGCAAAGCACAAAACATCTAGTTGCGTTTTGCACTAGAAATCAGACGTTCTACTGCCAAGCCCCAACGGAAACCCCACAGGGAACCTCCGAGTGTATAGATCTCAAATTATGCTTTGTACGGATACATTGTGTGATTTTATCGGAACCCGACACTGGTTTTGTCATTTCCAGTTATGGACTCTTCTGGGTTGCATGAACACGTGTTCCCCGCGCTGAACGCACACCAGAAGCATGGAATGTACGCAAAAACAGGTCGCTGCTTTTGTGCAACTTTGTTACAGAGGGCTGGAAAACAAAAGAGAGATAACCCACTAAACAAAAGAGCTTATCACCCAACTGCACACAAAACGCAGCACACGGAGACACGCCTGAGTAAAAAAAACAGTGTGGTCGGCCAGTGAACTACTGCATCTATCTCCTTTCTGTCATTCTCGGCGCAGCGAATTGCGACAGCATAAACATCACAGTAAAATCATCAAAAAGCATGAATTCCAGAACGAAGCCCGTAAACAAAAACGCATCCACAACGCCATAACCATCCACCTGTGCGAACTTCACAGAATGGCCACCATACCGCGACGCCTGACACTTATTAGTGTAGTATTCGTTTGTCGCGGGAATATTTTGTAGTTTTTTAATCCAATTTTCCTTTCGAAAGCATTGGCCAAAAATAAATCGATACTTCCCTTTTACATTTTTCAGGTATACAAGAGTGAGCTGTTTTATCATTCCTTTATGGCAATTTCAAAATCGATGCTCACCAGTCTACTCCCTTGGAAATGAGGCGGTGGTAAAGTGTATTCTGTCAACAAGGCGTTACTGCTCTTAAAGCCAGAGAGTCACGTAGTGGTTGCCCGATTGCGCAAAAGCGCTTGCGCTCAGCAGCTAACGCACGGCAGTGTCGCGTTTGAGCAATCACCAGCACAAACTTCTTCGAGAAATTAGGCCTGCTTCCATGGCTTAAAGACAAAGGTTTTGTGGCTTTAATGAACAACAGATATTTAAGTCTGTTGCAACGATTGGCGAGACGTCTGTTGAGCGACGAGACCTGTGAAATAACAGCAAGCTCTGAGAGTTTTACTCTCTTGACCGCATTCTTCATCCCTTTTCCACGGGCCTTGTGGGAATACTTGCGTGTTGAACAATGATTCCCCATTGTAGAAATCCGCAGTGCAGCCCACGTAGTAGTTTATGAGATGATGATTAAGGCAAAATGGTCAAAGAGGCGCCAGCTAAGCTTTGAACAACCATTACCCCAAATGCCTTAAACGCTATTACTCCCAGCATAAACAATCACTACGCATCTGTTGCTACTAGATTCTCCAATACTGTTAATAATCGCTCGAAAACCCTTTTTTGAAAAGAATATATTGGAAAACCTATATTCTACCAGTTGCAAACATTCCGTCTAGTATAACATTTCCAAGAACATGAAAGTGTAATAATTACCCGCTTGATCAGTTTAGAGAATAATAATAAAAGGAACCAATAACTGCCTTATGCATTTCTTAAACGATACTTTGAGTGGTCGTCATAATTTCTTGTAGTTATTTTAATACACCCACATAATCAGGTACCTGGCATCATGACTGGAGACTTTCCAAGTAAAGCCACTTTTTAAACATGTTGAGAAGCAACTTTGAGAAATTGATCTTGAAAATTCATAAGAATTCCAAACAATAATTTTGAACTCACTAGAAATGTTTGCATTTTTCGTGTAAATTCATTTTTTTGTGTTTTCGCCTTGTGTTGATTGCTCCGTGCGAAGAATTCTTCATTCTACTGTTCCCACCCTGCAATATACCTAAATAGGCTGTTGATGATGATGACCGTTGCTGTGTTTGTTCGCCATGTACCTCACTCTGCTATGGCCTAAATTAGCGGCATCAAGTAGCCTCAACTAGAAGCATGCAGATCTCATTTTGTTCCTGTCTTTTGGCGCACGTCAAACAGCCCTAGGGGGCCTAAAATATGACGAAGCACACAATGACAGCACCACTGATGGCCGAGAGTACCTCCGGTGCGTGAACCCACAATTTGACAAACCAAGATTGATTAGTTTATTAACTCGACGTCTCTTTTCTGGGCATGTGCTATGACGGATGCTACCCAGGCTAGCCATTCCTAATGTCTTCGTTTCAGTTTCAGTTTCAGTTTATTCACCTCGTATTTACAGAAATATTGAATACAGCGTTTGAACCATTGCCAATTGGCTAGTACCGGGTCCAATGTAAAATCCGCAATATTTGCAGACAGCAACATGTACATGTTAAAAAAATGAAGTTAACGGAAGATATCATAGCGTGTAATAACACAACAAACCATAACGTATCATGTCACAAACCATATCACCAAATAACAATACACAGTCGTAATAATCTATACATTCAAACATAAAAAACGTAATGATCATGATATATACGAATTTTTCAAATAGTTTTTTAAAGCCACACGAAAAGTTTCTTTTATTTTTCACGTTATTAGGTATCGAAATTCCACATATGGGCGTCATTAAACTGAATTCATCTTTCTCCGTATGTATTACAGCACACCTGCCGATTAAATTCGTTATTAGTTGCAGCTCAGGTGTTTCCCTCTAGGGCTAACAAATATACTCGACTGGCAACGCATCGCTTGTTATGTACTATGGTTTAAATTGTTCGCGTAATTTTTTGCTTCTGCACCAAGGTGACCAGCAGTATTCGTGTGAACTGGAAAAAAGGTCTGGTCCAGTTCTGCTACATTTCGAAAAGTTGGTAATTCTTAGAACGAACTTCTGCAGCATAGTAACCGGTTCCGGAGATGTCGTGTACGTACTGCAGCAGGACTCCAGATAATAACTGAGGTGGCTATGAACGAAACGCAATTATAATATCCAGAGTATGCCCAGATCAAAACATTCGCGTGCTTTTAGTAAGATATAAATCCCCAGGCAGCTTGGAGCTAGACGTGCTGAATTTGCGTCTTCCAGTACACATCTGATTCGAAAATGGTACCCAGATACTTGCTGCAAAGGGACATGCTGAAGGTTGTTGTTTAAAGACATGGAAAACCAGTTGCAACCTTATTTGTTTATCCTTGAGTGGAAAATGGTCTATTTGGTTTTATCAAATTGAGGGAGTGATAATTGTTGCTGAACAACGCTACTACACTTCCGAGATCGTGATTTATTCTAGGTTCAATTTCATCGATTGTTTCGCCTGTGAATATAAGAGGCCGTGTCATCAGCGTACTTTAATGCCTGTGAATAGTTTAAAAATGATGAAAAATTGTTTATGCACAGGGAATAGAATCTGGTCCAAGAATGAGCTCTGTGGTACCCCGGACAACACGGTTTGCGGGTCAGATATGAAGTCCCTAATTGTCACGCATTGACTTCGATCGGTTAAATAACTGTTAAACAATTCATGCGTCTTACCTCTAAACCCACAGTAGGGATTTTACTCAATAATTAGGTTATGATCAGCTGTTTCCAATGGCGTTTCTGTCTAAATATACTACTACGGCTATATCGTTGTAGTGAAGAGCAGTGTTAAGAATTTGGCTGAAAACGAGTACTACTGTAGATGTAGACATTTTCCGAGTAATTGCATGCTGACTAGGGCCTATAATGTCCTACATCGATATATCGTATCTAATATGGCCGCTGTAAATTTTCCTAATAATGTATTTATAACAATAAAACAAAAATGGGTCTATAACGCGAGGTTCCAGTTTATCGCCTCCCTTGAAAACAGAAACTGGTTTGGCGATTTTAAGTTGATGAGGGGTACATTCCAGTTCTGTCCAGTGGCTGAAAGATGCTTGGAGATGAGGATCGAGAATATCGATATTACCTTTGTATAACGTGAAGAGAATCCTGTCTTTCCCTGTAGATTTTCTCGCCAGGAGCGCGTGAACTACGGCTGGATATTTCATGAAATACAATACCATTCATCCGTAACTGTTTGAAATGGCAGTGCAGTGGTGGCTTGCAGTGGTTGACATATTGGTAAAAATTTAGAAGAAATTGGGTGTGGGCAGGGCAATGTAATTACGAAGGCTAGATAACCGTTGGGTCATTAATTGTAACAGAGGTGGATCCCCAGAGAACGCAAGCGGTGCAGGGGGCGGCAGAAAGTTAGGTGGGCAGATGAGATCAAGAAGTTCGCGGGAATAAATTTGCCGCAGTTAGCACAGGACCGGATAATTGGAGATCTATGCAAGAGGCATTTTCCCTGCAGTGGGCGTAGATAGGCTGATGAATGATAACGATGATGATGATGATTTGTTTGGCCGGCTCCGGGCCCACTTTTGTAAAATAGTCATTAAGAGTATTGTATTCAGGTATACTAGATCAGGCTGTATTTATGGTTTTAATTTTAGGTCAACGGCATCATTCCCAATGTCCCAAATATTTCTTCTATCTCCATCTGCTTGTTCTATAAGAGATAATTAGAATTTGTGCTTTATTTTCGTCATCATAGAAACCAAGGCCTTTCTTTGGTGCTTGTGTTGGTTTTGGTAATATATATTAAGAGGCTTCAGTTACACGGCCCTGTCAAAGCGACCGCAGTTTTCCGGAACGCACGTTATCAGAACTTCGTTCGGGGCTGCACGACATTTGAAGTCATGTGGCCCTCGACAGCAAGCCGTAAATTATTTCCCTCCGCTCCTGAAGCAGCTCTCATTTTGTGACCAACCCCTGCTTGTGCTGCCATGAGATGCTGTTCGTTTTGCACATGCCATCAACTAGTGCCTACCGCGCGTCAAACATATAGATGGAGCGCATGCCACGTGCATTGTCCGGCGGTACAGACCGCGGTCGGTTACATTTCACCACAGCTGCAGCTCGGTGCTTCTAGACCCCGCTGCAGGAAAGCTGCCGCAGTTGTTGATTAGTAGCTAGCCTAAAGGATGCACATGATAATGCCAGTGCGGTGTAAGTTCAGTGTAAAATGAATAGTAAGACACATAAAGTAGGCCTGCCCGAGGTACCGGCCTTTATCGCATGTGATGATTCAGCCGTGCGCAGCAATTGAGGGATGAGAAAGTGATATCGGTAAGCATTTCAGCCCGCCTCATTTATAAACCTATATATTGTTAGTATATATTTCTTGCATTATTAAAACTGTGTCCTATAGTATATCAATGAATATGTTTCGCTCGATGTCCTGATTCAAAGATACTCTAAGAGCAGCATATTACGGTATTTTTCAGGACTGG
Source organism: Haemaphysalis longicornis (assembly GCA_013339765.2). NCBI lineage: Eukaryota > Metazoa > Arthropoda > Arachnida > Ixodida > Ixodidae > Haemaphysalis > Haemaphysalis longicornis. Next base: position 102,904,865 of record CM023453.1, on the reverse strand, counting down.
CTTTTTCGACTAAAAAGTTTATAATTTATTGGGTGGGCAGATGGTAGTAATTTTATCGTTCATATTTGAAGAATATTTGCAGAAACGGTAGCTTTAGAGCCCGTGGTCGAAATGAGCCGATTGAGTGCTTCAGAGGTAACACAGCAAACCATATAATAATTCGCTACCATAATTAGGCTTCAGGATTTTTCAAACCAGTACTACCTTTTATTTTTCAAGAGTAACTTTTATTGTGCATTATGCACGGTTTTTTCGGCTGACAGCTATTCTTTATCAACTGTAACAACCTAGCTCACTGGTCTCTTTTGTAGGTTCATGTTTCTCGACGATATTGTCTCTGTTGTGTTACACGCTGCTTGTGCGGGTTTCCGAACGACCGGTTTTTCTTTTTTCAGTTTCTTCTTGTATTATACGTTATAAAATTGTCGAAAATGTTGCTTGGCCCCATAGCCGTTCATCGAGTACAGGGCCCAATAGAAAACACGCCCTACTTTCACACACAGATAACAAAAAAATGTTCACAGTAAACTCAAACAGCACATCGAAACGTAACCTGAAACACGATCATACGATATCAACACAAAAAGAAAACGGGCCAACATTCTAACGACTCAGAAAAGTGTGTATGAAGAGCAAGCTTGGGAGCAGTTCGTTAAATTTCTGGTATAATTCCGTATACTATCCTAGGTGTGGGCGAAAGAAATACTATTATACCTTGTCTGCACTCACTATAACAACCCGCAATTCAAATTGATTATTTGTTGCAGCTATATTGCTTATTCCAGGGAAGAGCAATGCACGGGACAGAAACAGATCCCTATGTAGTTTTATGTTAAAAATTGACTATGAAATTTTCAGCTTATGCTTCGTGGTAGTGATAGTAGTTGTGTTACGTGTAATAGATGACTGTATGGTTCTATAATATAGAAAAACATAATTATTCATAGACCCGTCTTCTGCAGTTGAGTATTTCGTTCCAGGTATGAGTATGCGTGCCTTCCTAAAACTGCAAAAAAGCTTTAGATAACTGCGCACAAAAGCCAAACAAACTGTGCGAAGTATGCCGCAATCCCAGCATTCATGCGCTTGCAGTCAAACATGACACCCACGGGCCTGCTTAGAACAAACATGTTATATTTGTGATCCACAGTGGTTATACGCTTCGAAGATGATATCCAAATCTTTGTGAGAAGCTACATGTGCGACTTATTTGCTATTTAAACATATGTACAAGCAAATCGAGCCGTATCATTGCCATCTTCAGTTAAAAATAATATGCATGATTTTGTTGAGTTCACGAATGATTTACTTTGTAGTAAAGCACGTTTGAACACTTATAGCATAGCTTTATTTCAGGTTGCATAATCTCGATCGCCTCGCCTGTGAGAGTAAGAGCGTGCGTAGTATCCGTATATATTTCAAAGTAAATGGAAAGTCGTTACGTAAAATAACCAGAATGGACCAGTAGACCAGACTGTGCGGTACTAGCTAACCATGGGGATCCCACATAAAATCTCTAAATATTGCGCCTTTCTGTAATCTGATATACAACTACTTGACACATCCGGCCCTTACCATGAAAATAAAATTATCATAAATATGTTTTGCTAGTGCGCTCATTAGTTTCACACGCTAATGCCAGTCAAACCTCTTTTCCTGCTTAAATACAAAAATATGGCTATATCGAGGTTAACAAGGACAGTCTCATGAATTTGCCTTTGTGGACTTTCCTCCAGATGTAGATCTATTCTACAGTAAGGCATGGGTCCTAGAAACTTTTATAGACAAATATTTAGGTAGAATTTCATTTCTCCTAAAGTACAGTATGAGACACGACGGATCGGAGAAACCTGAGAGATGCAGCTTGAAAACCCCTTATAAAGTAACACTCGGGCTTATCTTTTGTTATACGACTATTGAGAAGTATTTTGAAAAGGGTTTTTAGGCTCCTAAAAACCAATAAGAGACTATAACTGTTCGTTTCTGATTAATCCCCGTCCTCAAAAGTAAGGTCCACTTTACTGATCCTACGTTACTGAGGGTTAAACAGATGCTGAAGGTGGGAACCGAGAATGTTAATATTATCTTTAAACATCTTCACTTGAACTCTGCTTATCATAGAACTTGTTTTGTATGAAGCATTTTAACTATGGCTGTAGATTTTCATGGTTCACTACCGTTAAGTCACACTGTTTGACCCTGGTTCCTATGAAGCCACTACATTATTTATAGAATACAGTTATTTGGCCTCTTCTCCTATCTTTCGAAAGAAGTTCTTAAAATATTTTCTTGATTCGATCAGCTCCCTAATGCAGTGCTTATAACTTTAATTATTACCATGCGGAATAATTCCCGTAGTTCTAATTTTTAGTGGCTTGGCCCCGTCGGGCTGGCGCTGTTGGCGTCTCTTGTTACCGTCATCGTAACTTTCGTCTCATGTAGTCACGGTACTCAAACACTGGGACACTAGTCTACGCCTCCCGCTAGAACGTAACCTGCACCAGAAAACACCGGGGCACTCGCTTACGCCTCGCGCTAGAGAGCTTCGTGCTTCAAAGAAAAGAGACTTTTACAGCCAAGCTGCATACCTCTACTCCCCAACGATTTCATCTAGATTGGCAAAAACGCCAAGGTGCCAAGCGTGCTTCATGAAAGACATTGGTCAGTTCACATCACGTGACTTTTGGGACGGTTCATGGGCACCACCATTTTGTTGCTTATGCGTTTTTCTGTCGGTCAACTGTGGTGTCTCAGCTTGTCCTCCCCGCTCTGCGGGCTGCGCGCGACTGGCGTCGTTCCCGAACTACGCGCTCGAAGCATTTCCCAACGAGTGTTTCATCTTAGAGTGTTGGCGCAAGTGAAACGCCAATCTGGTGCCAAAAGTGAATACATACACTTATACACATACACTGCATGCTTCGCCCATCCCCAGGTATCATGTTAGTGGATATGGCCCGGCATTTTTTATGATTACTATCAGCTTCCTAAATCAGGGATGATTAGGGCACCCGATTTATCTTTCTTATTATAAAAGCAAAGGCATGCCTAGAGCCCTGAACCAAATCTTGTGGTATGTATTATATTTTTCGTGCTTTCATCCCAGGGCATGTCAGTGTAAAACTGCGAGTTTTCATAATTATAAAACATTGGCTTGCTATAATATTCTAAAGTAAGTAGAATTCAAGCATTCAATACCAACGTTATTTTTCACAGGAACCAATGGAATCTCTCTAATTTAATAAGTAACTAAGTTCAGTAATCAACCTAGTGTTTGACGTAGTACCGTACTACTTCACATTTATTCACAACTTGTTTTAAAACGGAATGCAAATAGGCGAATTGCCTGCAAGAAACTCAAGCGTAATGTCATTAAAGCAATAGTACCATCGTTAGCAAGGGCATAGACAATTAACGTACTATTGTAGTCATAGGGGTAACCGCTATGGTTACGTAAATTGAATGACTCAGAATCCAAGGAGTCAATATTGTAAAATGCACATGCCGAACCGCTATAGATATTCCCAATGATTACAATACGAGTCCGATAACTGGGGAAGAAACCAAATAGAGGCTAGAATATTTCTGCAGCGCTGATGATTATTAAGAAGTCATATGTAGCTTTCGCATTGCTGTCACTCTTTGGCGCTTTATAGGTGTCTTGAGCTTACATGACATCTGTTTATGTCATCTAAGTTCTGAAGCTTAAACAAGTGCATTCTTCCAGGGGGTATTCTCTTTATTCACATGCCAAGAAGCGCTCTTTTCTAATACCGAAAATACACTGCAAGTAGTTGGACATTGGAAGGTACATATTACCCCACCGTTTTCTATTTATTACATGCTAAGTCATCATCCTAGCATTTCGTCATCCATAGCGGGAGACCCTGTGATTGTCCTTCATACAAGCTTCATTCGGCGACGCCGCCAGTAAGCCGCTGGCATCATCGTACAAAAACGATAAAGCAAACAAAAAAAAACAACACAAAATATCCCGCGCAAGTATTTATCAAGACGTTAGTAGCCCTTGCACCAAATTCGGCGTAATCGTCACAACATTTGGCTCCAAATGCGCAACTGGGAGGAACGAATGCTACAAAGGCTTCGCTTTGTGGTGCTTCGGTGACCGCCCCAGCACCGCTTCAGGAAGCGAAAAAATCACTGTGGCGGCGAGTAAAAAAGGACGCGCATGCGCGCCACGCCGGTCTCGACAACAGGCGCCAAACCTCCAGAGTGCGCATCGGTGGCTTTTGCCACGCGCTCACGTGGTCCGGAATATTAAGTCCACGCCTCTAGATCTACTTACTGTGCATGACCGCTGCCGAGTGGTTCCAGAGCACAAGTCTGCGCGACCGCGAAAGTATAACTGCGGTATGAACCCAGCGAGACGGATGTATTTTATTGCCGCCTCAAGGCCTTTTAGTGATTTTTGGTGTGCAAACAGATTCCGCAGCTGCCGTGCTTCTCGGACGTTTGCCAGAAGGCTTTATTACGACCAACAAGAAACTAAGACGCCATCAATGGGAAACTAGCACTAACCTGCAGCTGGAATAGGAGACAGCGACTACTGGGTGAAAACGAATACGCGCGCTGGTAGGCTCAGTGACTGCAGAAAATACCAATTGGAGCACGCGGAACTTTGCAAGTGTACCCCAACACAGTAGCGCTAGTCCTGCCTACCTGCGTTTACTATAGTGTACACTCGCGGACACCATATATCTGACCCCGCGAGCGCGTAACAGAAAACGCTCCCTGCGCACTCTGGGTGTAAGGCGCCTGCTATCGAGACCGACGCGGTGCACATGCGCGACCTTGCTTGCTCGCTTCTGCGAACGTTTTCTCGATTCTGACACTGCGCTTCGAAACAAACATAAAAAACGAAAATTCAGAATGATGGCCCGCCAGATTTATGCATATGTTCGCATAGAGATTAACTCATTGGGTCTTAAGATATTAGTCTTAACGATGAAGAGAGTCATCATCGTCATCAACCTGTCTACGCCCACTGCAGGGCAAAAGCATCTCCCGTAGATTTTCAATCATTCCCGTCCTGTGCTAACTGCGACCAATTAATCCCCGCAATCACCTTGATCTCATCAGCCCATCTAACTTTCTGCCGCTCCCTGTCATGCTTGCCATCTCTAGGAACACACTCCGTTACCCATTATGGTCAAGGGTTATCTCTCCTTTGCGTTACATTCCCTGTCCACGTTCATTTCTTTGTCTTAATTTCTGCAAACGTGTCCTTAACACACGTTTGTTCCCTGACCCACTCCGCTCTTTTCTTGTCCCCTAATCTTACACCTATCATCTTCTGTTCCCTTGCTCGCTGCATCGTCCTCAATTTAAGTTGAACCCTATTAGTGAGCCTCCAAGTTTCTGTCTTGTAGTTCAGTACCGGTAAGACACAGCTGTTATACACTTTCTTCTTCAGGGACAACAGTAGGCTGTCATTCATTATCTGAGAATGCCTGCCGAATGCACTCCACCCCATTCCCATCCTTCGAATTATCTCTGCCTGATGGTTGGAATCCAGGGTCACTAATTGGCCTAAGTAGACATATCAGTCCACCACTTCCACTGTTATGCAATCTATCTCAAACCTCTGTGCTCTCCCGAGGCTAATTCAGGCTGATCCACGTCTGCCTCCGGCTTTCCCGTTTCCGGAAGAAGGTATTCATAATTCGCAGATTATTAGGTTCTGCGACTACTGTTATTCCTACAACCACGCAGTTAACAGAATTCAAGCTATTCCGTTCAGCTTTCGTTGGCATTGCTGGATATCCTCTTTTGTAACTTGAACGAACCAACAAGACCTTGATTTTTAATATAAATAGGTGTGTGTTCGTGCATGCGCGCTCGCGTGCGCCGGTGTGTTGGGGGAGGCACGACAGTAGAAAAAGTGGGATGATATTTAGACTTGCTACGGTATTTATTTCAACTTAGGTGTGTTTGCTCGAAAAAAGCTGCATAATAATAATGACATCCTTTAAATCTTAGCGTTGCATTGGCTGACTGAAAAGTTTATTCACTGTTCGACGTCACCTCTTCACAAAAATTATTGTAGAGAAGCCGACAAGAAACATAGCGGACCAACGCAAATATAGGACCTCACGTGTGGTTAGATTATAGCGTCTGCGTATGCCATATGAGCTCTAAATACATAGTGTTCCGTGTAATGCTACACGTGTAGGTATTACACGCAAGGATAAATAAATATATGCGTGTTTGTATATACGTCCGCATGTATGTCTGTATGTATATAAGAGAAGAAAACTTCGAACAAAACAGCGACCGCGATTTTTGCCAGCAAGAGTTTTGCCTTCGTCGGGCCCTGACGATGGCAAGTCTCTAGCTGAAACGTTGGCAACAATCATGGTCCCTACCTTCTTCAAAGTTTGTTTTCTTGCGTTTCCTACCATTTTTTAACTTTTATTGGTCCCTGTATGCTTATGTATGTATGTGTGTATGTAAAATGTGCTCCTGCCTCAGAAACAGTATTTATTTATTTGAATGTTTGTAACCTAATTTTTACACACGAAAACAAAGTTTTCTGCGCTTTTTGTAAACATAACAAAACTTCGGCACATCCGACAGTTTTCTTTGTTGCAATATTGTCCATAACAGTAGTCATTTCTTTTGCTCTGCTCAAGAAATGGAATTAAACCAACAAACGAAGACAGCGAGCTCTGAAGCGGCAAAGAAAGAGCGCTTCTGCTGGCCAACGGAACCTGAAGTCAAACGCTTCTTAGGCGCCGCTTGTATTGCCATCACATTCCTCACGGGCTTGACGCTTCGGACGACGGGCCTTTTCTTCTTCATTTTTATCGAAGGATTAGGAATTACCAGGCAGCAGGCAGCATGGCCGCTGAGTCTCACATCAGCATCTGTGGCATTTTCAGGTACTCTACTCCTGTTCTTTTTTGTACACTAGCCTTAAACAACGTATTAAGATGTAACCATTTGCAGAATCAAGAAAGACAGGCATTCCGCGAAAGTTGTTCCGTCTGCAAAAGAATCATCTATTCGGTACGGCACGTTGGTGAACTCTTTTTGCAGGACAGGATTGGAACTTTCCAATTACCCAACTGCGGAAATTACAGTGAGAAACCATTTCACATTAAAACTGGCAGCCAGAAGAGTATCAACATTTCTGGAATACCTCTTGGCAGCAGGCTCTATCGAGCATGTCTTTGTGCTAATTGGTGTTGCGTATCTCTACGAAAGGCTGCGCACAAATTATGAGACGGTAAAACCTGCGGGCACAGATAAAAAACAAAGGCACCAAAAAGGCGGTCAAAAATACATACTCGACTACACAGCACGCAAACGTACACCCATGTATGAAACAAAATACCAGCTTATAAATTCATATTCTCTTCCATACAGAGTAATCCATAGCTAATTAATATAATAAGGGCGATTCCAGCATTTTTGAGGCCTTAACCAGTTCTCTTGCCATCTGTTCTGTGCTACTACTCCCTACTTAATTTTGATTCCGCCGCAGTTTGCATGTTTTTTTTTCCGCAAGCCAAACGATGAAACGGGTGTTGCGAGAATGTTTTGCTCCTCATTGACAGCTGCGTTTCCTTAGGCGGTTAGGTAAACAGCGGCCCTTATGCCCCATGTATACCTTCCCGCATACGAGCCGAATCACGTACACAACTTCGGCTGCGTGAACCGCATGCGGTGTAGAATGCCCCTTTTGGCAAGTTGATGGGGTCCGATGGTTCAAGCCGTTGCGATGCTCTAGTGTTGGGTCGTGACTTTTACCGACCCTCCTATTGCCGTACTAAATCCCAAGTAGCTATTGCAAAACTCCTTGTGCACAAGAACTGCATCACGCTGGCAAGCAGACACGCTGGCAAGCAGAGACTCTTCGAGTGTGCCTGCTTATGCAAAGGCACTTGGGTAAGCATGAAGGGCTTGCATTTCTCGGTCTCTTGTTCATTGTACGATGACAAAAACAAGTTTTATTTGAAACATCTGCTTCTTGAATACGAAAAAAAGCTTGTTTTCTTTCTATTTCCCTCTGTTTCTTTCTTTAATCGAATGTTTGGTGCAGTGAAACGCGTGTTGTAACATACGTGCACTGAAACGCTTAAAAATTCAAACATGCCCAGACCTTCGGCATTTGTATTTGAAATTTTTTTGCACATAGGGAACATGTTTCTACAACAACCCATCATCCACAATTCTGCTGCACAGGCAATGAAAGATGCCATTCTCTTCTCGAGCACACTAGAGCTAGCAATTACAGGAGGAACCTTGTTGGGTCATGGCCACACGATCTGTTATCGACACTTCCCGCAAAGTTGTGGCAGGCCACTTGGCACAAATACCCAGAAGTGGCCATTGGTTACACATGGAAGCAGATGCAGCTTCAAATGAAGAGCAACTCAGCCGCCTAGTTAGCTCCTAGATAGCAACTCAGCCGCCTAGATAGGGTTTGTAATTTTCAGGCTGTGGCCGGGTTCTCTCGAGGGGCCATGTTTTTCTGTATTTTATTATTCTCCTAATATTTCCATCGTTTTCACACGCAAGCAACATTATGTTTTCCCTAAGTCCTGCCTAATGTTTCGATTGCTCGCGTTTTTCCGCGCTGGGGCAACTATCCCCTTATTTCAAATTTTAAACTTCGCAGATGTATTTAAGATTCCCTACGTGTAGGAATGCGACAGACTAAAAATGGCGCCAGAACACAACCTCACTCCTCGACAGCGCAGTTACCTCCGCTGATGTCATGTGGCTTTTTGAACCATCCACGTGAATGCCGACTACCAAAAAAATCATCAGCCATTCCATTGTGTGAAGGCGCAAACAAAGGAGCTTTTCAGCACACGCCAGAGAGGTGACACAAAATATAGGTGTAACGTTACACTTTTTTAACACGGGAAAATGAAGTTTGTCTACCGAAGATTCGCGCCTACAGCGCGCATGAATGCGCGTACAATTTCAACACAAGACGAAATGGAGATGCTGCTCGGCGCAGTAAGCGCTGTATCCTCAAACCCGCAGTAAACTTCGATTCATCCAGCGCCTCCTTGCATCATTGCCAGACGGCACGCTTCCTTACTCTTTCCCCATCTTTCCGACTCTGCGCCGCTGCGCTTGGAACATATGAGCAAATAAACACTCGTTTTCTGTTTTTTTCCCGGGTTCTAAGGTGTTTATGGGATGTTGGAGGCAATAATTGAGCTTTCGCTCTAAACATTGTGTGCGAGGTGGACGGCGCGATTGTTGAATGTGAAGCAAAAGCCCATGCAAACAACGTTTTCAGTCAGCGCCCTATGGTCTATAATGGTAACCCGCGGGACTTTTTAGACTGACATGTTAGCGTGCACACATCTTGGAGTCACCGCTGCATCCCTAGGTCGAACAAGCACGCGAAGCAGGTTATAGCATAGAAAGAAAAAAAAGCATTTTGTCATCTACGAACTAATAAATCATGATGTTTTGGGTTATCAGTGAGTAATCTATGTAGACTACTTTCAGAACGGCAAAACAGCAAAACAAAAAAAACAATAACAATTTTATTCATGCTTGTGAGAGAAAATAGAAGGAATGGTTCAGACTGGGTCCTTTTCCCATAAAGTCCTTTTCCACAAATGAGGGTCAATCGATTTTATTTGGGGGGGGGGGGGGGGGGGTCTAACGAGCCGACGCAAGCGCTGGCGATAAGGCGCGCCGTAGTGGAGGGCTCCGGATCGATTTTGACCCCCCTGGATATTTTTAACGTGCGCTGAAATCTCGTACACACGGGCGTTTTTGCTTTTCTCCTCCATCAGAAAAGCTGCCGCCGCGGCCGGGAATCCAACCCGCGACCTCGTGCTCAGCAGCGCAGCGCCTTAGCCCCTGAGCCACCGCGGCTGGTAGAACTTGAAAATCAGACTTTGTGGTACACATTTTTACATGAATATGCTTTCACATCGTTAAGCTTTTACTGGACAAAGCATATGACAATCACTAGATTGTGGAAGGCGTCGGAAATTTCGAAGCTGTATCAACCTAGAGGAGAGCTGTAGTGAATGATATGATGATATTTTTAAGAATGGTTGCCTCACCATGCATGATAATTATACTTATTCGAGCAACCTGCCATTTCACAATTTCACGTTATCGAGTGCTACACAAGCAGGATATGCAAAAAACAACAAAACAGCCTTGCGGAACATAGACCTAGAGGAGAACACCTGCTCCGGGGTACTAACGAGTAGGTTGCTTCTGCGACAGTACAGGGAACAAGTAAAATTGGCGACTTTATTGTTTTACGCCGCATGTTTTTTGGTTAATTTAGCATAATATATTGCCCTTCTTTTGGTCTCCCTTCCATTCCTGCCTCGCTTTGTAGCACCGGCACATCGTAGCAACTGACCTGTCGCAACGTTATCGTAGTCCCGACCTTCGCTCAGGCCAGAACAAAGTATTGCTTTTACGCCTCCTGTCAGTTTGCTGGTACTCAGTGCCTTATTAGCGCAAATCGTTTTGCCCTACCACCATATGCATCCCGCGAAAGCGTCCCCAGGGGGGGGGTATTATCGCGGGCGACTCTCGTCCTGTCGGGATACGTCTTTAGGCAAACGCAATTTTATCTCGAATTGTCTTGTGGAAGCGACTATAACTTTTGTTTTACGAAACTATCCGCAGACAATATAAGCCAATTGGCCTCTGAAAGAACGCTATCATTAGGTCGAGTTTGCTTTATTTCCATAATTGGGTAGTTCACAATGAAGAAGTAAAAGTGGAATTCTAGTATGCTGTAAATATAGGCTTCAACCAGAGGTGAACTGACAGCTCCGTGTTTGTTCGCTACGACAAACTTCTACTCATGAGAATCTTTATTAGGTTAAATAGCTAAGATGTGTGCTCACTCGCAAATTGCGAACAAACTGTTCTGTTCTACGCACTCATTGGACTGCGTCAGTCCCGTTTTGTTCCGTGCACTTGAGTGGCAGCCCCGTTCAGTCGTGTTCACATCATAATTTTGGCGCGAATTTTGTATAACAATAGCTTTGCTAGGATTGCACCTTCACAAATTGGATTAGCCCCAATTTTTGTGCGCTCATGTTGAGCTGTTGGACAGCACTCACGCAGCTTGTAATGCGTCAGGTTGCGACGTAAACAAAGCTGACAGCGGATCGTTGCGGGACGCTTGCTGACTACTCGTTTCTCCCTCCCGTCGGTTTCTCGAATTCCTGCAGCGTAAACAAGAAAACAGTCCGCAGCTATCGCCCGTCATAGCACGCCTTTGCTAACGCCCATGCGCACGCATCTGGAAAATTCCAATGTCAAGCGCCGCTCGAGCATAGATTGCGCAATATTCTGCCTGGATACAATGTGCGCAGCATTCACGAATGTTACCCTTAGCTTCTCACCATCACACAATTACCTTTAATTTTGGTCTGTCATTTAAGGCGAAATTCTTGTATGCTCCAACAAACGCGAAAATTGAGCTTGTCGTTCAACTCCGTGTCAAGACAAATGTCACCGCCACAAAAGGAAAATAAAAAGAAACATGCCCAGCTAACTGCCATAACGTCACAATCGCTGATGTTAACAACGAAGTTGCCTGACATTCCCTTATTCTATTGCTATTTATCATCGAACTTCTCAAAGCCTGTTCGCGAGCCAACTCTCGCTATCGCTCCCGACGAGCGGCTTCTTCTTCCGGAGACCACCCGGCTTTATTACTTTTCCGAACATTCGAGAAACGACCTCCAAGCGCGCTCGTCCATAAATGCACGCTCCTCAGTCCTCACCATCCGTTGGCCACGCGCTCTCCGATTGGACCGCTCCTCTCGTCTTGATTTCGCCCACCTGCGCTAGGCTCCTGCTCCCCTATAAGCTGAAGCTCTGCTTGGCGCTTGCCCTCCTTGTTGCTTGGGTGTGCCTTATTCAACTTGCTGCGCCCGCGTTTCAACCCCTCGCCACATGAAAGCATGGACCAAGAACGCCTTTAATATTAAAAGTCCGTTTCGTGTGTTTGGGATTTGAACCCGGGTCTTCATAGCTGGAGCCGAGGGCGTTACCTCTCGGCACCCTCTCAGATCGGGAACAATGGTGAACATGGTGAACATGGTGAACATGGTGAGTGTGGCGTGCCAGGTGAACGTGACAGTGCGTAAGCAAAACAGCTGCACGGCCACCACACAGAGCTTCCACTGTGGGGACGCTGTCGGCTGAAGTGCGGCCGGCCTGCCTATAGAAGTCATTCGCGCCCAGAGATGAAGAAACAAAAGCGAAAAAACAGACGCAAACACGATGTCGCAGTAAAACGTTCCTTGATAATAACTAGGCCTTCTCCTTCAAAGCACGTAAGCACAATTAGGTGCTGAAAGAACGTTTTGTTCCCAGTGGTCGGTAGTAGTCGGTATGCTGCACAGGTGCCACTATCTGGAACTATTCACTTTCAGATGCTTCACAAAGAGGAGGTTTTATTCACAAAAACCGGAGGACACTGTTCTAACTAACGCGTAAAACTCCAAAGCTGAATGATTTTGACGTGGTTAACTTGGTAATCCTAAGGATTTGAGTTACAACTTCTTTCAGCATCAACTGTTTTCCGGGCGAATTTTTATTAGCTATGAAAGCACAGTTGCGGCTATGCCCTCCGGGGCGCTGGAGTTAAAGGTTGCGATATCACTGGGTGAAATAATGACTCTATTACCCTGGTACGCGTTTTAATCGGTGACACTAGTACCATGCACGTGAGTTCATGTTGTATTGCCTTCATGTTGTAAGCCCATTTTAAACTACTGTATTATCTTTGAACCAGCTCGTTGTATCAGTTTACCGAGATGCTTAGAAGAGCACTGTGTCCGCGCTACTAGATATGGTCACGTAAATTGCATGGCCTTGTAATATAAACGCGCTAAGACGGGGAACGGGGACAGCTAAAGAACATAATTATTTCGCCAACGGTCATTGCTGGCTCTGCCTTAGCGTGGTATTTCACGTCACGGTGGCATTGAAGTGGACTGATTGATTGATTGCAGGGTTTAACGTGCCGCCACAACACACGCGATGAGGCGCACCGTGCTGCAGGGCTCAGGATTAATTTTGACAACCGGGGGATATTTAACGTGCGCCGAAATGTCGTACACACGGGTGTTTTTGCTTTTTTTCTCCATCCGAAAAGCGGCCGCCGCGGCCGGAAATCGAAACCGTGACCTCTTGCTCAGGAACACAGCGCCTTAGCCACTGAGCCACCGCGGCGGGTCTTGAAGTGGACTGAGTGCCCGGCCCTTGGCAGGGGTCTCCGCCTTGTGATGCCGGCGCTGTGCAGTCTGTTTATTTTTGCATATGGACAATTTCTTGCAAACCAAGTCCTCAAAAGGTTCTCATTTGGGATTCGCCTAATACAGCCTAATGACTGCCTACTGACCTGGGTTTATAAGCCCATGTCTTGCGTAGGTGCGTCCATCGCGAAGATACAGCTGTAGGTGTTTCGTGTGGGGTAGCCTAAACGGTGGACGCCAAGAAAAAATCCAATGTAAAATGCTGCAGAAGATCCCTGTTTCGACGACCCTAAGAATATCAGTGAGTTGAATATTGGAGGTACATATGGCTTGTAATGTTAAATAATGCATTAAAACAGAAATATCCTTCTTTCATTTCAACAGCACCGGCCTTGCATGACAGAAATAACGTCCTCGTCCTCATAACAATGCCACATCAACTTGAACGTTTCAAATTAATTACGAGCCCAATCTAAACTTATCTTCCTAACATTGCTAAATTAACCACATAATTTATAATTATTTGTGGCCCTAAACATTCCCTAACTGACATGTAAAACATAGCTTATTATACCTTTTAGTGCGTTGCATTCAGGTCCGGCAACAAACTTTCGCTTTTTTTTAATTCTCTTTGGGTAAATTCGGCTCATTTAGAAAAAGCGCCTCAATTGGCGCAATAATCACGTACACTGCGCACAAGGTAATCCGCACGGAAGTAAAAAAAATGGCGTCAATCCACTCTGTGAATGTGGTTGGAAAGCAAAGCTGTAAACGGCACCCACAACGATTACCCATGCGACTTCACATAAATTCACTCACGTCGCTCTACAAATCGTGAAACCAGAGAAAAGTGAAATGCATTAAACCACATCCTCTATTCCTTCAAAGAGGTATTCTTGCTCAGGTTAAATTAATGCATGATGCATTAACGGTGGTTGATTCAGTTGTATTCGTGTAGTACATGAGTGGAAACCTTTTTTTATAAAATTAAAGCTTAAACCCGGTGTCAGGCGATCTCACTTCTCTGTCTAAGCCATCGCGGACGGAGGCGATGAGATCGATGGCGGAGACGGTAGAGGCGCAGGAGGAGGAGAAGAAAGGAATAAAAGAAGAAAACATCCCCCTCGCGAGGGGCACGCTCAAATGCAGAGCATTTCTGCGGGGGGGCGCGCCTGCAAGTCGTATGGATTACGTATTGGTTGTTGTTTGTTAATTGTTGTCTTCCCAGCGTAGACATTGTCGATGAAGTCGATGGTGGAACGTGCCGTGAACCCCTGCCGCGGCTATGACGCAAACGTGGCGCGGCTATGACTCAACACAATCCAACACAATCCACTTTAATCCAAATCCAAGCCAATCCAAGCCAATCCAATCGAATCCAATCCAATGCCCCTCGCGAGGAGAGTGTTATAGCGCCGAATCGCCACACGCGAACGCGTGATGCTGACGTCACGATCACGCCACAGATGTTAGCGACCGCAGCGCGCGCGAACGACATATGTGGTTTAAGCGCGAACCGACCGCGGCGAGAGAGCGCGATGCGAGCGCCCCACCTGTTCTTCCGCGCGATCCTAACGCGGCGAGAGAGGGTGTTGCGCACGTCCCCACCTGTTGTGCGCCCGAACCGAACGCGGCGAGAGAGGGCGTTGCGAGCGGAGAGAAGGTGAGGAGGACGCGGGGGAGGGCGCACCTCTGGCCGACGGTTGAATGAGTCAATGATATAAGGCACGTTCGTAACCTTCCGTTCAGTGTCGGCTTTGTGGCTCAGTTGGTAGAGTACCGTGCACCTTGCGTTCCGCCCGCAGAGTCGTAGGATCGAACCTGGCGCCGGCAAGTATTTATATAGTGTAAGGGGAGCGATGCGGACGCGGACTACGGACGCCAACGCGGGTGACATCGTGAGTTACTGAAATGCTCTGAATTTAAAAATTCTATTCAGATTTTTGAACAGCCCAGAGTGCGGTCCTGGGGAGTGGTTCCTTCTTCACTGTAGCCCATATTCAGTCCGCGTCGCCTGTGCCCTGTCCACCAGCTGAAGTTGGGTAGGCAGAGAGGGGCTGGACAGCAGCATTTCCCATTGCTTATGTTCGGTAGTTGACAGAAGGAGAGGGGGTGCTCAGGGCTAGAGTCGCACACCCCGATTATGTGGCGGAGTGTTCCTACTTATGAGCAAAATTTACATTCAGCGTCGTAGCGATTCGGGTGCATTAACTGAAGACGCGTCCGGTGTGGGAAGGAGCCGGATTGTATGAGCCGTAGGGTAGTTCGTTGTTTTATGGAAAGGTCAGGGTAAGGTGAAGGTGGGGTCTGCCTGAAAAGGCGATAATCCTGGGTAATGTACCTGAACGAGACAAGCAGGTGACTGTCCTCGTGCAGCTACATAGCACGGGGGGTGCAAGTGCAGGCTTGGGGGGGGGGGGGGGGGGCGTATTCTTTGCCCTCTATGGAAGCATGAGCGGGTGTCCAGATGATCTGAATGGAACCATTGGGGAATGGTTTTTTAGCACGCGCAGTGAAAATCAGGACACCAAACCCGACAGCTAGTTCCGGTAGGCTTATTGGGAATTGGTGACTACCTTACGAACCCCTGGTTGAGAGCCAAGGCGATGGCTGCCTCTTCTGCTGCCATCATGTCTTCGGTCTTGAGTGAGGCACAAGCAAGGAGGTTGGTTCTGGGGGTAGCCACGATGATGGCGTACTGCTGCCCTAGATGTTGGGATGCGTCTGTTTAGATAACTGCATGATCCCCACAGAGGGTGGTGTTGAGCGCTTGAGCGTGTGCATGTCGGCGACCCTATTCGTTTGAGGGGTTCATATTTCTAAGCAAAGGGAACATATTTATTTCTTGTCGCCAAAAGCCCAGGAGTACATAAAGCGGAGTGACATTCTGTGCTAGCCAGCCAATCTGGTGAAAGATGCGGCGACCCTATTGATGCTGTGTTTCAGGCACTGCAAGGATACGTTACTCATGGTGTTGATCTGAAGATGTAGGCCCAGGATTTTGATGCTGGGGCTTGGAGTGATGGCCATGGCTATCAAGGATTATTTGAATGTGTTCCTTGAGTTATCGTCTGGCATGAGGGCGGACTACAAGAAACTGAGATTTTTTACGCGAACACTGGAACCCACAGGCCCATTGGCGTACTATAAGTGAGATACCATAGGTTGGTGTGAGCTTCGTTTAATCGCTATCGCGTAGCATTTAGCGAGAATGTAGTGGTTAAACCCGTAGATGTGCTTGGTCAGTGCACCACTTGTCTACCCTGTCTCCGCGTGGGCTCGTAGCTAAATCGGTAAGACTATGGGCTCTTGCTTTCTTACTCTGTTAGTTCCAGGTTCGATTCCTGGCGGTGAAAAAAATTCTTTTATTTGTTTGCGGGAGTTTTGTGGTGACACCAACGGTCGGGAAAAGGAAAAGAGGTAAAAAGCAAAGCTTTTTACCTCTACCCTTGGGGGGTAGAGGTAAAAAGCTTTGCTTTAAAAAGCGCAAAGGCGCCAGTACACATGCGAACATGTACTAGTACGCAGTTTTGTGATAAGTAATGCCGGTACATTTGGTTGCAGAATAATGCAAGGTGAGTGATTGAAAAGAAATGTGCTGAGAAGATCATTTCATATTGTTACCGCTGTAGGCAGTGCCGTTAAGTTAAAGGCTTGGGTGTGGCTGTAAATGCGTTTGATACAGCACAGATTGTATCCATGGTACATGCGCGCGAGAGCTTCAAGGTGAACTGGTAAAAGATAAGAGCACTTTACATACTTCTGAAGTAAAGAAACGATAGCCATAGAACGACGTATTTTTTTATTCGAGAGTGTCATCAGTCTTTGTTTGGCATACGCCAGGATGATTGCTGCATATTTGAGAGATGAAACTTGCAGCATAGGTTTTAGATGCGACTGCATCTCATTCACTCGCCTTGTCCCTCCATACGGCGTTGTTGTCCGTCCACACCCCTCCCCCTACACTACAAAAAAAATAATAGTTAGCGGCGCCCGGTTTTAATCCACGAACCTGTGGGCGGAACGCGAGGTACATGGTGCTCTTCCCACTGCGCTACAAAACCGAGACAGAATCAAATGCTACGAACACGCCTTATATCCTTGACTCATTCAAACTACGTCAAGAAGCTACTGATACAACGCATGATGGGGCAATGATTAACACTTGCAATAAAAGAAAAGAAGCTCCCACTTACAGCAACAATGATGGAGTAAAGGTCGTTGCGACAGCGAAGCCCCAAGCATACCACTTAGAGAGATTGACCAAGAGTGGCCAATAAAACATAATAATAATCATAAAACATCATAATCCTACGCGTTCCCGACACGTTTCACGCGATTTCAGAATCAATCCAACGGAAACACCAAGTGAACCCCACGATGCGTTGCATCTACACAGGGTTCTCCTCGCGGGGAGGTAGGCGCAATTTTGTGCTGCTTCAATCAATTAGGTGTTTTTGGTAAGCAACCAAGACAGATGAAGCAAACTCAAGTTGAGGGCCGACGTAGTTTAGGTAGGCAAGCTTAGAAACTTTTGTTGGGCAGTGTTATAAATTACGACGCAAGTATCCTAAGGTTCTCGAGGCTTCGGCGCAAATAGTGGTGATGTCCAAGGACGAGGAAAGACTGCGTGTGAGCTGCACGCCCAAACACTTATATGATGGTGCTTGGGAGATAGGTGGGTTGTTTAGGACACATTTAAAGCTAGAACTGTTACGCATGTGCCTGAAAGATACAACCTTGCATTGGGTAGGTTGAGGGATATATGCCGGATTTCACACCATGGGTAAATAATGTTATATCATTTGCGAGAGCTATGTGGACATCAGCGTCAGGGATGGTGCGGTATACGATACAACTATCTCTAATTAAGCGCATTCTGGATGATATATGATGTCGTAAGTCATAATATAAATAACAAATAGAAAGGGTCCGAGAACACTGCCCGGCCGAGGCAACGTATCGTTCAACAACTGCGTTAACTTTCTCCGGCTGGCTCAATTAAGAGGCAAACGCCAGAGAGACAGATAGAGAGTCGATGTCTCCTTGTACAAGTAGCCCAAGAAAGACTACCGTCTTTACAAATCACCTGCAGCTGTACAAAGAGTCAGTAAAACGTTGTTTTGATGACGTTGTGAAGGTAGTGCAACGCCACTGATGTTTACAAGTTTTCTTCCAGGTGTACTTTCTCAAGCACTGCTATGCTGGTTTCCCCCGTGGCCACTGATGATGACAGCCAGCTTGTTACAATTGGCTGGATTGGTTGGGACGTACTTTGCACCAGGGCTCATAACACTCTCAGTGGCCTTTGGGCTAATACATGGTACGTAAAGAGGTTGAAAGCACAGCCGCAGTCGGCATTTATTAGGCCTAGAATAAAAATGACGCGTTGCAAAATACCTGCCACTAACTCTTTAACGTAGTATTGTCATGTCTTCTGTAGGACAACAGCCTTTTTATACACGTCTGGCTGCCGTATCCAGTATCTCCCACTACCTAACTTTCCCTACATGTAGAGAAGATTTGGTAGAGTTTGCAGTAAATAACTTGAAACATTTTGTAATACAAATACTTCGCATACTCCCTGCAGTAATCTTGTAGAGCGATGGAAATTGTAGGGAAGTGGATACGTCTGAGAGTGTGAGACTGCTACGTAGCTTAATGTGCAATATTAGGTGAGCCTATTGAATAACAATTTCAAACTTCTTTGCCCTACTATATTTGTCGCATAAGTATGATAATCGTGTTTGAATAGCAACAACATTAGAACAAAGCTTCGCTGGAGGTTCTTATTCCGAAGTACACATAAAGAAGTGCCAATTTTTAAGCGGGATTTTAAAATTATACAATTATAATAAAAGACGGTTTCACAGAATTAACCGGTATTTAACCACAAAGCCAACCTCGAGAACACGCTTCTCCTTTTTTTTCTCTAATTTTTTGCCATTTATATGTTGTCTAGCAAATTCCAATTAATTGATTCTGCAATCTGCTGTTGTAGTTCCTTTTAAGACAAAACAATTGCGCTTAACATTAGACAACATTGGTCCACCACCTATTCACTCGGATCTACCACTGTTGCTATGTGTCGCCGAGAATGTATGACCCCGGCTGAACCTTTAGCAATGCCTCCTTTATCGGTGCACTCAAACGGGTCTCAACGGTGCTTTTGTTGCATCTGCACACTTCAAGTCAGAGATTTAGCTGCAACACCACGAAAGGCACCAGCTCCCTTTTTTTTCCAAAACGGCCATGCCGCGACTACGCATTGCCCGATACTCACAGCCGTCTAACTTTAGGCCGCCTAGCCTAGAAGCACTGATCTCGTTGCTCCGCCGATTTTGTTTTGACTGGTCATGGTATTACCTGCACAGGAGGATCGCCACATCCCTTTTAACAGCGCAGCTGTTCAGCTATTCGTAGATTCCGGTGTTTCACAAGACTCAGCATAACAGTATAAGAGAAAAATCAGCGGCACCGGCAGGATTCGAGCGTATGTCTGGAATTCCAATGGAGTTGGAGTCAGTCGTCTTACCTACTCGTCTATGAACGTGAGTTAGCACCCGAGAGTCAAACTGCCCTGCGCTGGTTGACTGTGGGGACAGGAAATCACGCCACCTGCTTCGAACAGCTAACACGTGATATGAGGTACAGGATGCACCTGCGGACAACCCCCAGTTAATTGTGCGCATTTTGTTCACTCGTTCAGATTTTTCGATGTATTGCTTTCTTTCGGCCCGGAATATCAACAATATGGAGTAAACGTCGTCACGTCAGCGAATACAGCAAATCGGCTACAATGGTGATCTTAAACCGTCGTGATGGTCGCGAAGGTTGCGTATAGCTTCCCCCCATTCAGGTCTTGCGCTTCGGTGCGAGTTTCTTTCATTTTCAAGCTGTGTTCCACTCGGTCGTACACTGGAGATGTGTAACTCGAGTGTACCTGCAATCACTTGGAATCCAGCTTAAGTAAAGTGATGAACTCCAAATGGGGCGACTCATTTTTTTACACCTGTCCTCCAGCATAGCGATTCATCTGTCTAGTGCTCAGTTGTAAAAATACCTAAAAACACTTCGCCATCTTCCAGTAGGGGAACCCTAAGTAGTATGCGAAGCAGCCATGGGGTCCACTCAAGTTCCGATTAGTTTTCAGTTCCATCGCGGCGTTACGGGAGGAGAATGAGGGGAGCGCACCGCGCGCGCGTGTCATTTATACCGCGGACCTACAGTGGCGCCCCCGGCGAAGTATGCAGAGGCGACCGTCGCGTCTCTAACCCTAAGCTGTTTCGCATTATCACGCGTGGTTCCGCAGGTGTTGCCATTCGTTGCGCAATCCCGGAGAGGAGAGGAGCTTCGGAGAGGAGAGGAGGAATGCCGGAGAGGAGAGGAGCGTCGGGGAGGAGAGAAGGAATGCCTCGCATACTACTTAGGGTTCCTATACGGGAAGGTGACGATGGTGGTTGAACGCGAAGCTATCTCGTGACGGATTCTTTGGTTGGCCAATCCCTAGGGACATCCTGCCACAATCATCATCAGCGGTGCCTGGCCAGGCATGAGCAGTGGGGGTGTGGTACTCAGGGTTCGCCTACTGGAAGATGACGACGGTGGTTGAACGCGAAGCTATCTCGTGACGGATTCTTTGGTTGGCCAATCCCTAGGGGCATCCTGCCACAATCATCATCAGCGGTGCCTGTCCAGGCATGCGCAGTGGGGGTGTGGTACTCAGGGTTCGCCTACTGGAAGATGACGACGGTGGTTGAACGCGAAGCTATCTCGTGATGGATTCTTTGGTTGGCCAATCCCTAGGGGCATCCTGCCACAATCATCATCAGCGGTGCCTGGCGAGGCATGGGCAGTGGGGGTGTGGACGCCGCACAACGGCGGAGGGAACAGGCTCGACCATAAGCTGCTTCGCATCTAATATTTCACTGTCTTCTCATTCGCCTTCTCTAAAGACAACACGGCAAAGATTGGCGTTAGCCTTCGCGCTCTCCCATCCACGGCAGTAATATCTTAACGCCAACGCCTAATATAAAATGGAGCTGCGCAACCACCTCGGAAACAATGACTCTCACTTCTCCTAAGTTGTCGCCAATGCCAAGTTCTCTGTTCCACAGCACGTTGTCACTACCGCTGTCCACTTATGATGATCAGAGAAAATAAAATCAAGAGAGAGCAACTACACAAAAAGTGCTGGAAATCAAATTTGCCAAACTCGCGTAAGACATTTCCTGCATAAGAAGGAGAAAGCATAACTGCGTCTCCGGTGACATTATTCGGAGCGTAGTGCCGACGTGTACTAATGTTGTTTCTGAAGGTATTCAGGCGGGCCATCAAGTGAGATATCGGGCTCGCTTTTTCGGCGTCTTTTTACATCAAAGCAAGCTCATATCACCTGTTGCTGGTTCATTTGTGCACAGATAAGTGGAAAAGGATGCGTACACGCGCACCTAGTATTTACGGCCTCACCGATGACGTGTCCGCTGGCCTTCGTTGGAAATTTAAATCTGGTCATTTCGCGGCCCGTGGTTGAGCAGTTTGGTTCGAAGGTTTCCAAAGACAATAAGCTGTCCAATACGTGAAAGGAAATCGGAGACCATCATGTTTGCCCGGTACCATAGAGCTCGATTTTTCCCACTCTCATTCCGCTATTCGGCAAAGAAGAATGTTCGCTCACAAATTGCAGATGTGTTTTGTATTGTGTGTTCCTTGTACTGCGCCCAAATTCATAGTCATCCTTCTTCACAAAGTGAAAAGGCACTGGATTTTTGTCTGATACAATTCTCAATACTCTTTCTTCCACTGCTACATGCCCAGGTATTAGCACATAACCACCGACTTGTAGTTAAAAGGTTTTTCTCGGGATTAGTTGTCTTTACGCCTTGCGATTTAGCGTGGTTAATAAGTTCATGCAGATGGACGTGCAAAAAATTTCATATTGCTAAGTACGTCGCCAGATCTGACCGTTGGGCCCCATACTATTACGCCCAGCATGGTCGTAGTCCTTCAACGCAGCAGGCAATTGATGAATACTTACCCCAGAACTTTTGTGCTTTGTGTAAGCCCGAATATTCTCGCAGTGAGGCCAATAAACTCTGAGGTGCTTTGGGAAACCCTCCCTCACAACTATTACGTACCGTGCGAGTCGCAAAAACTCAGACAGCTGTACATTCCCCAAGATAGATACCATACAAATCCATCTTAATCCATCTCATTTCACTTACATCTCACCTGACCAATCATTACTATCAATCGCTGAAAAATCATTACTCAATCCTAATTTATCTTAATCTACCTTAAATTCTCTTTATTTCTTCGCCCACTTCAATCTGTTCTGACCCGCTAATCACACCTAATCACCATTGTTTTTTAAGATTACAATCAATCAATAATCAATCAATATTTGGCCTACGTGATTGTCCTTTATTGCCATAATTGTCATTGATTGCTTTTCACTTGCCAATAATTGTGATTACTCGTCGCTGCGTCGCCGCGAAACATAAGTGACCACGTGGGCCATGTGACTTCGGAACCATTCGAGTGGACGCCTGAATGACGGTCCCTGTTTTCGTTTTATGACGCATACAACGCTTTTTAGCTTCGTTTAAAATACGGGATAGGATGGGCGCGCACGTCCCGCTGCTAGTAAAAACACATAAATAAGCAAAGCTTCAGGCATGGTTTACGGCAATATCCAAGTGCTACTAAGGCAACTAGAACACCATTTTTCTCATGAGACCACAAAGCCAATAATTATACTACCCAAAATTCTTTTTTTATTGAATTTGATTTTGTTAAAAAACCTGGAAAGAAAAAACGGGCGAAGGACTAACTGCTTCTTTACCTTTCAGGCACCGGCTCCGGAATGGTGTTTGTACTGACAGGCTCGTTACTAGATAGAACATTCGTCACAAAACGCCGTCACGCGATGAACGTCAACATTGCTGCGTTCTGCGGAGCTGGCGTGGTATTTCCGGGAATCATCGCCTACGTGGAGGCTAAATTTGGTGCCGCCATGGTTCTTCTGTTCTGCGTGGGGCTTCTTCTTCCTGTGCCATTTCTATGCGCATTTATCGGGTAAGAAATGCAGAACTAGCATAATGAATACAATGTACGTTTCTAGTTGTGTATTTTATTCTTGCGTGTCTTAAGATGAATAACAGAACCGAGGACTGCCATACGTACAGTTTGATCGAACGTGCGACTTTGTATCAGGTTAATGAAGATCTAATAAAAATGAGAAGGAGAACAGCAAACAAAAAGGCCGAGACGTTATCCAGGCGTGGAGCCTGGTTTACTGCTCTGCACCGGGGGAGGGGAGTTCAGGGGATGAAAGAGAATGCAGTCGAAATAGAGGAGATAGGAGCGGACACGCACAAGCACTTTAGCCTTTTTTGGTCATCATAGTCATTCAACTAAGCTAGTGTCGTTCAGAAATCGTAAACGGGTGCATTTCGCTTTGTGGGAAATAGAACGCAGGCGTCAATGTCCTAAGAGAATCTCTACTTTGAACGGTTGATTTTCCAATCAGCTGAGTTCGTTGGCGAGCACGCGTCTTTCCAATGAATATTAAAAAATTCTGTATTTATTAAACGAGGGCAATTTATTACTTGAAAGAATGGTCATTCCACAAAAAAATTCATGTTTGAAGATGATACAATATAAACGCCAGTTGGGCACACCTGCCGAAACAGGTTTCGTCTCATAGGCGTTCAACTAGGGCACATTGTAATTATATGCGACTGAATATATCAGCATGGAGAGCAACTGGAATCAAGTAAGAAGAGGTTTTCTATGAGCCATAGGAGGGGTAATAGTTTTTTTTGCCTGAAATTTATACTCACATTACCCGTTGTAAATTGTGATGCAAATTATCACTTGGTATTAGTAAACAATCATTCACCGTCGTGACTGTTTAGTTCAGTCTAAACGTCTACGCTGTGCCCGCACTGAGCTCATTTTTTCACTATCCCATGAGCGAGAATAGGCATCGGCAGTGCATGTTCCAAGGCCGCCTGCGGTGCTGACCATGTTAACAAGATAATATCATTGGGGCTGGCTATATTTCTCTGTGCCGATGCACACCTCTACAGTTCTTCGCCCTCTTTCCATACAGCTACAGTACGCGCCTTGTTTTTCAGATTGCGGATATTTTAAGTTTACCTTAAAACGTAACGTACATCCAGCGGCCCTCTGATAGCGTTCCGCTTCGGGAAAATGCACTGTTAAGGTTTATGAATTGCGGATAATCAATTCGCAGTACGAAGCCTTAGACCTCACCAAGAGATGCAGTGCTGTTTAGTGGTTATATATTACATCGTTATCATCATAACCATCATTACCATCATCATCAGCCTACTCAAGTCTACTGCAATATAGATATTGCAAGGCCCTTATACTGCGGGGGAACTATGACTTTATTAGGCGATTTAATCGGTTCCGAACACCAAAATCAGAGCGATGATGATAATGCACGAGTGAAGAGGACGGAGTAATGTAATAAGAATGATCATTTTACGGCTAGGAGGGAATGCGGGAGATTGTCGAGGCTGCATAAACAAGTTCTTGCACCGGTCTTCGATGCCCAGGCCGTGGTGACGTGACATACGCGCTCACAATAGCTTTCCTCTCCGAGCGGAGGCAGGTGCCTGACCAGCAATGTTCATGAACTGCTGCGCAAAAAGGCTTCAGGCGTGACACGTGCACGATTTCTGTGCAGCGGTAGCGAAGGTCCAAATGAGTTTGACTAGGCGTGACACGATAGCTCGCAGGGGAGCTTTCCTCAAGGACTGTATACGGGCTTGTGAAACGGTGAAGAAACTTTTCACATAGTCCTGGTCTTCGAGTGGACGTCCAAAGTAGGACGTCGTCACCAGGGCAGAACCGAACAGTACAGTGGGTGGCGTCATACCGGTCCTTGCGGTAGTGCTGACTGGCTTCAGCTTGCAGACGAACCCCTCGATGGCAGGAGTTGACACAGGAGACGAACTGTTCTGAGAACTGGCTTGGGGTCGACACGGGAGTCGATAAAAATGTGGTGTCCAGCATGAACGAGGGGTAGCGGCAGCATACGAGGATATATGGAGAATAGTCGGTAGTCCGTCAAATTGCAGTATTAAAGGCAAACGTAACAAATCGAATACTTGTGTCCCAGTTGGTGTGATCAGACCAAATGTACACAGAAAGCATGTCCGAGAGTGTCCAGTGAAATCTTTTAGTGAGGCTGCTCGTTTGCGGGTGGCAGGGGGAAGTGGTTTTGTGGACTGCTTTCGAAGCACGAAGAATTTCTTTGACGATACTGGACAGAACCACTCTGCCACGATCACTCAAAAAAGCACGAGGGCCCCATGGCACAGCAGTAGGCGCGCAGGAAGTATGCTACCTCTGCTCGTAGCCAGAGCCAATTGGTGCCGTTTCTGCATAACGTGCTCGGTGTTGAACTTCTGCCACCCCGATATCTTAAAGCCGTGCCAGGAAGAGGCCCGTAAGGATCTATACCAACCGCTTGTAAAGCCATGGACGGAGAAGGGATGGGCTGCAAGAGTCCGGTAGGCGGGGATGTGGATCTCCTGCTCTGCTGACACGGTCGACACGACGCAATGTAATGGGCAACGCAGGAGGACATGCCAGGCCAAAAAAAAAACCATCACGGACGCGACCGTAGGTTTTGTTGCTTTCTAGGTGGCGCGCTGTGGCATTGTCCTCAAGAGCTTTTAGTATCTGCGCGCGGATGGAGGGCGGCGTCACGGGCACACATTGGTGGTCCGATGAGAGATGAGTGTACAACATGCAACCCAAAAAAGTATTGAAGCTAGTGACGGCACTACTGTTTGGAGGATGCGATGAGCCAGTAAGCTGGTCGATCATGATGAGTCAGTACAGACCCACACAAAAAATGTGAGTACGATAACGAGTGAATACAGACCTGAGTGCATGCACTCGCGAGTAGCACTCACGAGTGGTGCTCATGAGTATAGTACTCGTGATTGCATCCACCTGCGAGTAGTACTCACAAGTACCGTAATCATGAGTATAGCACTCGCCGGCACAAATTTGTGAGTTTTATCACACACTTGAATCGCGACGTGACTGCAGGAAGTCTCGCGCGTTTCGTGGCGCCGCAGCGCTCCTTTTAAGGAGTTTAAACCGAGGTGATAAGGGGGAAAACCGCCTATTTAGTCATTCCCTCTGCCGCTGATCTCGGCACTTGCTTGTCACGTGGTTGCCATATCAAAAGCAACGGCAGGGATGTTGTCCTCACTGGACTAGCTCCGTTCAAACTATAGGTGAATAGACCTAGTTAAGCGCATGAATTCAACCTATCGGCCGTTTGTGAGAACAAATTGTGGAAACACTTTGGAATATGAGTAAATGTGAGTACTATTGGGAGTACCAGAATAATACCTAACGATACAATAGTTCAGGGGAGGTAGACATCCCACCACTAACGACAGAAGAAGTAAACAAGGCTTTGAAAGAAATGCAAGGGGCCAAAGCTCCTGGTCAGGATCAGATATCAACATGGATATTGAAGGACAGCGTGCAGATTGTGCTAGATAAACTGACCAGCCTGTATCCGCAATGCCTAAAGATCGCGAGTGTACCGCAATCCTAGAACAACGTGAACATCCCCTTAATTCATAAGAAAGTGACATGAAGGACTTGAAAAATTACAGGCCGATTAGCTTACAGTCAGTCGTCCATACTGTACTTAGCAAGGTAGTCACCAACAACTTCTACCATCTTAAATTTCAGTCAAGCCATTGAACAAGCAGGGATCTGACAAAGGCTATTCAACAATACACCATATTCACAAGACCAATCAGGTGATAAAAAATGCGCCGAGCTTACGAGCCCCTCAATATAGCCTTCACAGATTATGAGAAATCATTTGACTCGGTCGAAACCTCGGCAGTCATAGAGGCATTGCGGTATGAGGGTGTAAACGAGCATTACGTAAGAAACCCTGAGGACATCAACAATGGGTCCACAGCTACCATAGTCCTCCATAAGGTGAGCAATAAAATACCTACAAGGAAGAGCGTCAGATAAAGAGACAGAATCTCTACAATGTTATTCACAGAATGTTTACAAGAAGTATTCAGAACATTGAATGGGCAACAGGTGGGCGTAAAGGTTAATACAGAATACCTTAGTAACGTCATATTGGCTGATGACGTCGCCTTGCTCAGTTACTCGGTAGAATAATTGCAAAGCATGATTATTGCACTGGGCACGCAAAGTATACTTCTTCGCGGCTGAAAATTCACCCACTGAAACCTAAAGTTACACTCGATAGCCTGGGGAGAGTGCTGCGGTTTTATATAGGTGGCGAGGCAGTGGAAGTGGTAAATGAATATATCTACTTAGGCCAAGTAGTGACCCTGGATCCAAACCATGAGGCAGAGATAATTAGAAGTAAGATAATGGGGTGCAGTGCATTTGGCAGGAATTATTCGATAGTGAACACCAGCATACCGATGTTCCTGAAGAAGAAAGTGTATAACAGCTGCATCTTATCGCTACTAACCTACGGGGCAGAAACTTGGAGGCTCAATAAAAAGTTCACCTTAAATTCAGGACGACTTAGTGAGCAATGGAACGAATGATGATGTGTGTAAAAAAGGAATAAAAAGAGCGCGAAGTGTGTCAGTGAACAGAGGCCTGTTAAGGACTACTTAGTAGAAATGAAGAAGAAGAAATGGATTGGGGCAGGGTATGTAATATGCAGGCAAGATAATCGTTGGTCATTAAGGGTAACAGAGTGGATTCCTAGACAAGGCAAGCGTTGCAGGGCGCGGCTGAAAGTTAGATGGGCAAATGAGATCGAGCCGTTTGCGGGGATAAATTGGTCGCACTTAGCACAGGACCGGGATCATTGGGATCAATGGGAAAGGCGTTTGCCCTGCTGTAAGCGTAGACAGGCTGATGATGATTTTGATGATGAAGGGTGAGTACAGAAACTGAGTACCGATTGAGAGCGAGTGAGTACAGATTGACTACGAGTGTGAGGGAGTACAGATTGAATATGAGTACTAGTGAGTACACATGAGTTAGAGTGATACGGATTTAGTACGAGTAATTCTGAGGACTAATGAGTTTGAGTGCAGATTGAGTATGAGTACAACTGAATACAGATGAGTGGAGTACGAGTGAGCACAGATTGAGTACTACTACTCGTGAGGAATAATGATATTGAGTACAGATGAGTACGATTACAAATGAGTATGTGGTGAGTGAGTACGAGTGATTTTGAAAACAGACGAGCTTTTTGAGTCTGAGTTTTAGCGAGTTCTTTATGTTTTGCCGACTTATGAACACGTGACTTCCACTATATTTCGTTCCAGGATAGTTACAAGCCCGGCATTTCTGGTGCAATGCAGAACGCTAAACTTGTTTACATTGCCTCGAACATTGCATTTGGTTTGTTTGTTTTGTGTTTACCGCCCGATTGCGCTGGCCTGCGCTGGTCAGATAACATGTCCGGCATAAAAATAGAGAATAGAACAAGGGCTTGACTTGGCACACAGCTAACACAGACCACCGCAGCTCGGCCCTAAGAAAAAACCTAAACAAACAAACCCAATGCAAGTTTCGCGGCAATATGCTGCGCCTGGCTTATAAACTGACATACCCCGCCACCCTTATTTAGTATAAAAATGCCCATAATAACGAAAGGAGACCTTTCAAACTAAAATATCATGGGTTGTTGGGGCTCGTACTCAGGCCGTTTGCCCTAAAAACCGAGCTTCTGACAGTAGGCTATCGCGGCCGAACAGCGGAGACCTTTTAAGCCCTTCTCAAAAAAGATCCCGGGTCACCTCTACCAACGTGCAACCTGGGGAAGGGAGAAGCATGCAGTGTATAAGTGTATTCTTGGCACTTTTGCGTTTTGGCTCACAGAGATGAAACCGCTGGGTGTAGAGGTATAAAGCTTTGCTTTAAAATTCTCATGTCTTTGAAGCAGGATGCGTTCTAGAGCAAGGCGTTGGAAAACGAGTGTCCCGGTGTTTTAGTAGCATGACTACTTGAAACGGCGACGGCGATAGGAGACGCCAACAACCCCAGCCCTTAAGGGTCTTCGTTCCTAACAAATCAGCTGTTCCAAGTGAACCAGTAGGTGGCGCTGGGTGTGTGCAGGACGTGCCTGGCTTGTACCCACAGGGAAACGGAAAGGCGCGTGCGTACCAGCAGACGAGTGCCGGCGTGAGCCCCACATCGTAGCCTACATATAATAAATACGCTGCCTCAAACACTCTGTCTGTCCGGCTGGTTCCATCGGTGCAGTGTACGCGGCAATGGAATAAACACCCTCTACGTGTTCTGCTGCTGTAAATCAATGCCGGCCTAATCCTTTCCGCAATTCAATATTCATGCTTTCGCACTCTCGGCAGTGTAAATAAGTCTTAGGTGTGTTAGAATTTTAACAAAGACACAGACAAACAGGGAAATCAACTTGTTTGTGTCTTACGCCGTACTAAAGTGTGAGGTGTCTACGAGAATCTTTCAGGTGCAGAAAGGGCACCATTGCCGGTTACTGCCTTTGTAAGCTGCTGCTTTTATTCCCGTTCTGACATCAATCACTGCGATGAGCAAACAATCTTAAGTGCCGTAGTGGCAACAACAGACAGTAGCCTTCCAATGGCAAGAAAATTGTAATGTCAGTAAGACAGGTTGGTTTTCGATAGTCTGACACACTATGTTTCGCGTTTTCATGTTAAAGCATGCAGACTTCTTGGCCATCTAAATAGAACAATACATTTTATAGTTCCTATTAAGCTGTTTAAAATTGCTGTTTGATCAAGCGTTAACCTACCTTGAAGTAGCTGTAGCTGCACGCCACTGTTACTATAAACAACTGTGAAATCATTACTCCTTATTGACTATTTTCGCGCGTCTCACAGCGCCTGTATATATGTTGCCACTTTAGCCAAAGACTAGAACACGCAGTACTTCGCCCCGATGAGCCTGACGTCCACCTGGTTTCAGTGTTTTCGGTAAATAACTTTTATTATCTTTCGGGTAACCTTCAGTTTTCATGTTGAATGCATATTTTCGTATCTTATAAGTGTGGTTAACTGCAGATGAGCTCATTTAAAATTTTTCCTACTAATATTTATCCCGCTTGTGGCATTGCTGTTGGCGTAAAACGCCGCAGAATACCAAACACAAAACGGTCAGCTTATTCATTAAAGTAGGACAGAAACGAAGAATCCCGTATTTAGAAATAAAGCGAGTCATACATCAAATTACATAAAAGCTATACATAGAAGTTCTAATCAATTCACGCTAGTTTAGTTTGAAGAATCCGCACACGTGCACTTGATTATCTTACCCGTCTTGACGATTGTGTTTGCAATTGCTCCTACAAACCGTGATACCCAAATGGTATATATGCCCCCCTAATAAAACGAGAGCTGACCACAGGGGCAATGGAAGCAGTTAGGACCTGTTTAGGTACCCCTCGCTGTACACAGTGTGCGCAAGGTGCGTGAAAACCAATACACTAATTGCAGCCACTGAGTGTCAAATAATACTCAGCCAAGCAAAGAGACAATAAAAACTTTGTAGAGTTAGAACAATAATGTCCTGATGTAATTCTGCGATACTGACGATTCCTAAACTTACAAGGTGATACCCACGAATCGGCATCAAAAGAGAGCTTGAATAAAAAGCATGGCGGCTAACCGGCAATCAACGATACATCTCGTGCACCCACAGATATAACAAACAGGCTTCGATTAGAACAATTATTTCCACCAAAAAAACTTTGCTCATCGTTATCAGTGTTATTCGAACTTATACCCCATTCACGCACGGAGAGATGGTGTGTGAACATAATCTACCAAGCGAAATCTTACATATGCGCAATGGATTGTTCAAAACTCCAGCGAAAATTATTCTTTTCTCGTCTACGACATGGATGAGAAAACGTGACAGTAATTATGTCGTACCGGTCAACCCCTGCATGTTTTCTCCGCAAGCATCTGAGCGGCATATCTGACAATTAAAGGTCTCATTTCACGGGAACTGAATTTCATCAAAACATTCTCTACGCTACTCCTCTGAAATGTAGGACACGTTCACTATGTTCAGATTTTAAAGACGATAGTCTTTCTTCGGCTACTTTTACCCAGATATTTTGGTCTGTCTGTATGTCTGTCCGTCTGTCTGTCTGTGACCCGATTCAGCCACCCGGCCAAACTCAAACAAGGCCTGCGCAATAGCCTTATTTAGTCACAGCTAAATGTGCCCGTCTAAGTCCGGTGTAATGTTTATACTTGTCAATATTGGTGAAGAACAACAAGATATTACGCAAATATAAGACCACAAAGTTATACAGAAATGAAATTTGCAGCGTTCATTTATAAAAAATCGTACATGTTCGATTTCTGCGAGATTAAATACATCAAATGCCGAAAAAAGAATCCCTCCGCCGTCGCCTGCTGTCGCCCGCGCCACTATAGCTTCTGGCGCCATTTTAAGAAATCAACCGGCAACAGTTACGCAAGGTTCCACTAGATAGATTCCACGCTCTGCTTGCAACGCACGTGGAGTAGATAAGCGCGGTTCTATAAACGTTGAAGTAGGGCGCCTCGATTCACGCGCGTCTTCGCCGTACGGCAGCGTTGGCATCAGGACACCCGGTTTGGAGCAGTGGAACGCAGGAAATTTAAAATGATTTCAGCAAACCTTTGGCGTCTCTACCTTGGGAGGAGCGCGACGCAAGAGGAACAACATGAGAGATGAGCGGGAAAGCTAAGGGAGGCATTTACTTGACAAAAGTCGATAAAGACTATCGTCTTTTGACGATATTTGCAACGAAAGGAGCAGATACGCGGCCAGTTTTTTTTTCCGTAGAAAACGGGCGGCTATTTAAAACGAAACTTGCGTTTGTTGGCAAGTTTTCTCTTGTAAGATCCCCGTCCCTTATATGATGTCGTCGTCGACGACAACGCACAACTGGCGAGTCCTTCGGACATATTTAGCGAATTCGTACATTTTACCTTTTATAGCCTTCGTGTGAACGATATTTGATAATAACCATCTAATTTGTGAAAAAAACGGGAATGGTTTAACACTTCTATACCTAGTCATCACCAGTGAAAACTGTCTTTGGCTTCACGTTGCGAAGACTATGCGCACAGGGTTTCATAAAATTTAGTTCACCGCTACCACACTTCCGCTACGGCGTCAGCGCG
This sequence comes from Haemaphysalis longicornis, assembly GCA_013339765.2. Taxonomy (NCBI): domain Eukaryota; kingdom Metazoa; phylum Arthropoda; class Arachnida; order Ixodida; family Ixodidae; genus Haemaphysalis; species Haemaphysalis longicornis. The sequence continues at coordinate 102,872,428 of CM023453.1, read as the reverse complement.
CTGCCATGGCGAGACTGAGCGACCATGCCGCCGCGAAGCAGCCGTTATACCCTCGCCTAGTAGGGTGGTACCAAATCGGAGAGGCCCCGAGCGAGGGCCCCTGCAATGCCCCACGTGCGGAGGATCACGTGCTGGACGTCACACCTGCGAATATAGGCATCGGTAGCTTAAGGTTATTGTGACGCGATGTCATACATGCTATTAGCTTGCCATAAATGGCGTAGTAATTGGTTGTACTACCGTAGTAATTTAAGCAATTGGGTTGGTGATCAAAGTGCAAGATGCTTTATCTTCGGCCACACGCGAGAGCCCATAGAGTGTCACTTTACAAACTAAGGCTTTCATGTAGCTTAAACAACTGAATGGAGGCGCATATAGGGCTTTTAACAACTCCTTTCTCTTTCCTTGAGCAGCCGTGTTTATAGCATTGCTCAGAAAAGCCCTCGCATGCTGTTTTGAAAGCTCAGTATTCGGATTGAAAATAACGATGTTCGTCTGGAAGATGAAAAGCTGATTTTTGAAAAACTTCTTGCCGGTATGAACAAAAAATAGCGCAGAAGAACAGTCTGCCGCTTATAGATGTGGGATAGCCAGTTTTGTAACGGCAAGGTTGGCACGGCCGCTGCATAGCTAGAACGTACTGCTGTGTGCGCACATTTTTGTCGCACGTACATGAACACACCTTTTATTTTTCTTGCAGAATCCAGGAATACTGCCGACCACCGCCGAACGATAAATGTGGAAAGTCTCCCCTGGAAGTGACGTGTAAAAGTGAGACGCCTTTAGTGAAAAGTACTCAGACTTGCGGAGCTGAGTCCATCTTCAGGAAGCCGCTATTCTTCGTCACAGCTGTAACACACCTGTTCTTCTTTTACATCCTCAATGTTATCGCAAGCATCGCCATCGATGTCGTTTTGGGCAAGGACATTCCCATGAAACAAACAGTGACCATCGCCCCGGTCGCTTCAGTGCTGGACTGCGTCGGACGTGTGTTCGTGCCCATGGCGACAGATGCAGGTTACATCGACCGCTCGACACTGATCACGATCGACTACACCGTGATCGCCATAGGGCTTCTCATCCTGTCCTTCGTACGAGATTTCCCCAGAGTATTTTTGACCGGTGTTGTCATGGGCCTATTCAACGGACATGCAGCCTCGGTGCACAGTGCGCTGATGGCGGACGCCGTCGGCGTTGACCAACTTCCCCGCAGCAACCACATTGTGATCGCTACAGCATCGCTCGCCTTTCTCACCAAGCCATTCCTGATAGGTACAGCGCATTACTTTCCCAATCCTTGGTTCCTTTGAGCTAAGATTAAAACTCAGCTCATCAATTTGTTTATTTATTGTTAATATCAATTAAACTCTTTATTTAAGTTCAATATAAGAACAATAAATACGCATTTCCTCAGCACTGTAACCCAACTTAGTGCCCACATCAAATTTAAGGTTAAATGTATTTTTCTTCACGAGTAGGATTAAAAAATTACTAAATTAATTTTGGATCTCAGCTGAAGGCATTACTTTATAGTATTCTTTTTATATATTGACATGCGCGCTCCTTTGCACATCCTTATTTTGTTCCACTCTTGAAAGATATTTATGATTTTAATACTTCTGATCCAGGGTATAATTAAGAGTTCAAAGTTTTGCTGAACCACCTTGGCAAGCTCTGCCAATGGCCTTGTACTTTGTAAAGTTATTTAAAATGAGCCACAGACGGAAAAGAGGAATGAAAGTTTCGTTTTAAATCATTCGTTTCCCAAAACTGAAATTTCTGTCAGAGCGATCAAATGTTCGTTTGTAACATTTGCGCACCTGTGGTCGCTACCAACGAAGGCTGCATGGGCAGACCAGGCACAGGGCATAGTCATAAAATTTGTTGCCGTGCTCTGTACCACGCTCATAACCACTCAGTGTATGTTTCTACAAAAACCTTAAGCCTTATAAAGTGATTTGAACGAATCTTTTAAACATTTCCCAATTCTTTCTTGCGTTTCATTGAGTGAGACGAACGTCCTAAATGCACATAACTGCTTCTATTTTGACATAGAAAATGAAGAAAATATTTCTGAGAACCAATACATTCGGCACTTCGTTTGTTTGCTACAATGAGTGATAAAACTGTAGAATTAAAATTTAGGAAGGGTGAAAAGTAGCCATCAGAACATTTTCAACTTATTTGCATCCGCCGCAGGTGGACTTGACCACACCACACAACGGCCAATCCGCGTGAGCAAATCGGCAAATTTGGCGAGCGAATAGGCCTAAATGTGCCTTTGCGCTGTTTCCCCTGGGCAGATTACATTTTTATGGCGCAGCCCTGTGGCGGCTTTCTCTTGGCTTACCGGGGTGTCGGCTTCACCGAGTGAACAATGGCAAGTCCGATGGGTGAAAGAGAAAGCGAACGATGACAGAAAACAAAGGAGGAAAATGTCGCGAAATTCAGGGAGGATGGCGGTTTGTCGTGGTGGCGTGAGCTAGCGCTCTCCGAAAGTGGGTGGGGTGGGGGTAAGGAGGGGGCAGCATGCTGTGCCCGCAGGAGGCGCTCGATCGCGTGACGCTCGCCGAAAACGTGAGGGGTGCGTGCGCGTGACTACAATTTGCGTTCGCTTAAGAGGCAGTTCGCGGTCCCTTCCTGAGACGCACTTCGCACCGCCGACGCAGAGGCTCATCATCGCTGCCGTCGAGAGAACCCACGAGTGAGTGCTGCCTCAGCGCACTGCTGCTGCGCCCAAATATCGCTTTAGGGAGAATGGTAATCGCCAGCTAATATTTTTTTCTGTAATCGCACGCTGGACCTTCCCATTCGCCAAATTCGCTCGTTTGGTCACACTGATAGGTCATTCTATTGTATCGTGGTCACTGCCATGCGTTGTGATTTTTTAGATTATAGAGTTCCGAAAACTGATGCTGAGCATGCATCCTTTTTTTTTCAGGGTACTTCAAGGACGAGCTCGACAGCTACAGCAAGCTTTACCAACTCACGAGTGGTCTAATGTTCTTCAGTGCCCTTGTGTGGTTCGTCGTCGACTTGATCTCTTTCTACAAGAAGCGAGGAACGTGGACGGCGACTGACACAACCAAAGAAAGCGACGGGGACGCACCTGCTCTGATAACCTATCGATCCATAGACCTTACTTCATTATTGGCATAATACATGCCGTGACTTAAAGACAGCGGAATATTAGTTACACTCCTAAGACATCAAAACAACCATGCAATTGCAGCGTTTAAGACACGCTCTGACTCCAAAGCGCAATCCATACTTTACTTTCCTAGCTTCACTTAAGGTGTACAAAAATTTATTTGGGTTGTTCGTCCTGCATAAAAACGGCATTGTTTAAAGCTCACTTTCTCGCCTTTACTCTAACGAAATCTTTCTATAATTGATTTAACAAGAAATATCTGGGCCTCTTTTTTATGTTCAACTTTTCTAAACGTATTGCCTAGTTCCCTGGACTTGATGTTTTTACACGCCGAGTGCGCTGTCACGAAGGTGTTACAAGCAGTAGTTACGTAATTACAGATCTTTCATAAAAATATTCAGCCCAGCCTGCCACGCGGTCACGTGGCGGTCGTCGGTAAGCGATTCTGCGACAATAGTTCGATGGAGCGTAATACAATGTTTTGGTTAGTTCTTCAGCGGAAAGGCAAGTCAGGAATTGAACGTCCGACCTGAGTGTTGTAACCTTGCTTCTCCTACGTGATGAGCGTAACCGGAAGCGCTTCCCCCAAAAAAGGAATAAATAGCAGCTGTTCCCTGCTAGGATGATAAGACAATACTGAGGGGACACAATGGCTTCTTCCCTGTTTCACTGGTGGAGACTATTTGGACAATGGTGGTTCCTGAAGTGAAAGCCTTGAAATGTCATCGAGCAAAACTGCTGTCGTCTGGGGCTCATGACAGAAATGGCTCCTTCACCAGCATTCCATACCTCGAGGCATGCCATAATACGCGAGCGGCAAGCCGGCTGGGCAAGTGGGGTGGCGGTGCCTTCGGAAGCATTTCACACTGCTGGCCCAAACTCTGCCAGGAAACCGCAGATTGATGGGACAATGTACAGCACCGAACAACCAAGAAAAAAGTTTACGAGGGAGTGTCACGTGACAACCGTGAAGCCTAGCCATAAAAAAGCAGGAAAACTCATGGTGAGTACCCCTCACGTGACAAGCAAGCGGTGACAAGCAAGGTTCTTCGCACCTCGCGCGGGCTCCCGGTCGCTCAGTCCGATGACGCGCGCTACGATCGCTACAATCACAATATGTAAAACGCTCAGCCAGCTCATAAGGCGGACAAAGTGCTGGGACAGAGCGGTAGAAATTTATCGCTCCGCGACCGTACCTAAATGCGGTGCGCCGCCGTGAAAAAGTGGCAATGACAGAGTACGACATCCCCGCATTTTACTTTATTTCACAAAACGCACCACGGTTCTTCCGGTTGTTCAAGATTAACTTTTCATCGTAACGATTATTTAACTGTGCCACTTAGGACCTCTTCTATCCCCATTTAAGATAGCAGGCAATCTGGAACTCATCATGAACCCTCCCGGGCACAAATTCGCATTCGTTTTTTCCATTTATTCCTACCGCACAGGCGAAAAGTTGTCGTCGAGCATCCAGCCGTCGTACTTGACTGCCCTGAGCCGAGAATGGTACGTCGTTCTCCCTCCCGCCCACGAAATTCGTGCTCCTGCGCATTTTTGTGCCCCATTGCAATGAAGAGAATAAAAACGTTTCAAAAACGTTCTCACAGCAGTGTAGAACAAAATATGTCATCACGCAAGAGCATCGATAGAGCTAAAGTATATAAGCAAAGGTACTTATGCCAGTGTGCACGCAAGCGAAGCCTCGAAGCTTCGCGCGCCAAAAGAACATCTTTCAGCTGATAGAACCCTACCGTAACACCTCTACACGACGTCCACGGAAGATAGCGCGATAACTCCCGGAAAATGCCAAACGCATTCGTCATAGCAAACCCGTCAAACACCACGGAGCCGTAGGCCGCTCGGTGCTTGTGAATGTTTACGGCCGCGCGTTCGAGCGAGCCAACGTCAGAACCCGAATTCTGCTCGAAGCTCTTGAGGCTGCTTCCTGCGCTGTGGTCAGTGGCAGTACTTCCAGGATCCCAGGTTGTGGTCGCAACTATGGCGAAGAATCTCCACTTCCGTTCCACTTCCACTGGCGGCCTAGCGCAGCCCCTAAATGCTACCACGAGACTGGGGGTGTAGGAACTCCAAGGATGCTATGCGCCGGGGGAGCCCTATGGGAGGAGGATGCGGCGTCATGTGGCTTGGAAAATCTGGGATGGCTGTCGTCATGCTTCCTACCAATTTTGTTTTCCTCCGTGCAACAAGCGAGCAAAATACCGGCGGATAATTCACCATCATCATCATCTCCACTGTTACACGGCGGCATGAAGGAGCAGCGGTGCAACGCGAGAAGACAGATCCGATCCCTTCGACAGCATTAACGCGGATTTAGAAGGAATGGTTTCCAAGCCGCAAGATCACAAAAGTCTCCGGCAACGAGAGGCGGAAGCAATGGCTATCTGCCGTTCAAGTGGACATCCAGGCTTTCCTCTTCACCACACATAAGAAGTGTACCACTGTCCGCGGACCTTTTACGCTAACATGCACATCACCTTTAAAAAAGCAATTAATGACAGCCATCATTGCTTCCCAAATACATGGGTTTCTTATACCTGGCATTCTGTTTCCAAAATTGCAAAACACTGACATTTAATACGGAGATTTTGTTACCAGCAGCGCTGTTGTACAAGCCTTAAGTTCGGTGTGGCAGGAAAGAATACCGAGAAAATGCGGAACACTCGTGAGCGCGTAACTCCCGGCGACCGCCGAGCGTTCCCGGGACGCGCAGATGCTGAAGCAAATAGAAAACTGGCAAAACCAAAAGGAGCGCCAAAATGTCGAACGCTCGTGACCGCGTGCCTCGCGGCTACCGCCGAGTCCCCGGCTCGCGCCGTGGCTTTAGCAAAAACACACTCCAGCGCTGTCGTCAAGAGCTAACGGGCATGTAATGCTTGGCATGAGGAACACGACGATATAGATGCGTATGGCGATGACTATTAGTGGTACAGTGCAAAGCAACCACCGAACATGTAAATAAACTATTTCAAACTTGCACAAATCCCTGGTGATGTGCCGTCTTTGAGTGCTCACGTATAAAGAAATCCTGCCGCTTCGGTGTGGTTTAAGGCTTGCGCGACTTGGTGCAAGATTCGCCAGTCGAGCTAGTGAAAGTCTACAATGCTGAGGATGACTTTTCAAACACCACTCCCCGAGAAGAAGATAGCGACCTCTTCGATGCATAAGACGACGATTACTACCACCGCTTCTATGCAAATAAACAATGATACTGAGGCTTAACTATGTATCCGGCAATGCTCACCTACAACAGCTTCGCTTTTCAAGACTTGCGCGTGAGTGCACGCTTCCCGGAATTTTTGCAATGCAATAGTTAATCGTGATTGACTTTTTTTCCTCAGTTCACAATGCAGGTGTACGGTTTCTTGGTTAGAACAGAAGGTGTGTATCGGTCCTTCCTCCCGAGGCCGTCGTATGGTTAATATACTCGAGTTCGCTGTTATGTCTCCGGTTTATTTACCGTAATTTGCAGACAGTCCTGTCTGCGTTAAACTATACATACATACATACATACATACATACATACATACATACATACATACATACATACATACATACATACATACATACATACATACATACATACATACATACATACATACATACATACATACATACATACATACATACATACATACAGCGAATCAGAAAATGGGAAATGAGGGGCTCCGTGAAATAAGACACAAAATAAGGGTTGGCAGTCAAGAAAACCTCGGAAAGCAAAGAGGAGGTTGTGGTGGGTCATAGAAAGAGATGAAGTTTTTGAGTCGAAAAGAACGTGGTGAAAAAATGCCCGCCGGGTGGGATCCGAACCCACGACCTCCAGAATACCGGTCTGGTGCGATAACCACTACGCTACCGGCGGGGCTGTTTCCCCAGCACTTTCTTCGGTATTTATGTAAGGTATTTTTGTTTCCTGCACTTGGGGGTGGTAGCCAGCGACACTCGGACTACTCGGAGTGAAGGGGACCTTCTTTTTAACCCCCGGGCCGTGACTCAATTGTCTACGACATGTCGAGAGTGGTCGACCAGCGTTGAACCCTCATAAGCTCCCTTTGGCACCAAGACTGCCAGAACAGAGGCCCTCGCTAAGCATGTAGCGAATCAGAAAATGGGAAATGAGGGGCTCCGTGAAATAAGACACAAAATAAGGGTTGGCAGTCAAGAAAACCTCGGAAAGCAAAGAGGAGGTTGTGGTGGGTCATAGAAAGAGATGAAAAATTTTTTGAGTCGAAAAGAAAGTGGTGAAAAAATGCCCGCCGGGTGGGATCTGAGCCCACGACCTCCAGAATACGGTCTGGTGCGATAACCACTACGCTACCGGCGGGGCTGTTTCCCCAGCACTTTCTCGGGTATTTATGTTAAGGGTTTCATACATACAGTACATACAGACTTACAGACAGACAGACAGACATACATACAGACAGACAGACAACATACATACAGACATACAGACATACATACATACATACATACATACATACATACATACATACATACATACATACATACATACATACATACATACATACATACATACATACATACATACATACATACATACATACATACATACACATACATACATACATATACATACATACATACATACATACATACATACATACATACATACATACATGCATACTATTGCGCTAGGATCGTGCAGAACCCAATGAGACGTATGCCGGACGCACACGCAGGACGGAATGTATTTACAACATATTTAGCCACTCAAGGAAATGAAGGTAACTCAGAAAAGAAATTTTCGCAAAGCGGGTTCGGTTAGCTTTCCACGGCAGTGGCTGTCGCTAGGCCCGCAAAACAGTTGCGTTGAGCACGGCTCACAGGTATGTCTTGTTGGGGCGCAGTGGTCGTCGAGGGTGAGGGTCGCAAACTTGGCTGCCCGGCCGCTTCACGGACAGGTCGCCAACGAGCTGGTGTGGGACGCTCCGGAACACCTCCGCAACCAAGCACACCAGGCCCGGAAGTCGTGGCCAGGACTTTGCAACCCTGCGGTCCGAGCAGGAGCATGGGGCCGCGGACGCACCACGAACGTCGGCCTCGCAGCAGCAGAAACCCTGGCTCGAGCCGGAACGGGGCGACGCGGCAGAGCCTTGCGCTCACTCGTGCCCGAGCCGCACACAGACGAAAGCTCGCCGTGGTGACCGATGGTGACGGTCTCGTAGCGGACGGCACGTCGACCGGACGTCTGACGTGGGAATGCCCAATCCAACCGTGCCCTGTCTCGGTCGCCCTGCGCTTCCCGGGTTCGCAGCTCTTGCTCGCACTACGCCCTCGGTGGCGACGAGACGGCACGCCCGTCGTCTTGGGAAGCCTGCCATAGCGAGCAGACTCGAGTTATACCAGACATACAGGACGCAGCGGACAGACATACAGACAGACATACATCATGACATACATACATACATACAGACATACATACATACATAACATACATACACATACATACATACATACATACATACATACATACATACATACATACATACATACATACATACATACATACATACATATACATACATACATACATACATACATACATACATACATACCAATACAAGCAAACGTTTTTTTCCATCTGATTTCAGATCGCCTGCTCTGCTAAGTTACCCAGCTTCACAAAATCAGACTCGGGCAGCTTCTTGATAGATTTTTCTCGTTCTACTTTTATTGTGTGCGCCCCTGTCTGCCTGTGAGGTGTCGTTATTAAATCGTTCACTGCAGACGAACATGCTGCCTTCTCCTCTGCGGTGAACAATGTAATGGTGACATGGTACAAGCTCAGACATGGACGTACACAACAAAAGTAGAACGAGAACACACCATCAAGGAAGAAGTCCGATTTTGGAAAGCTTTATCATGGCAAATCAGGCGTCAGACGATCCAAACGCACTTAAAAAGAAAAACAACCTTTCATTACTATTTGGTAAGGAGGAACCGCGGGAATATGTTTTGATCCGCATGAACTCTTAGATAAATATTTGTGAGCACACTGAACGAGCGTCGAAAAGGGTTTTCCGATCTGCTGCCGCCACGTTTTGCTGGTTGCTTGCCTGAACCGCCATCGCGTCTTTCCTTCTGCATACGACAGGTGGCGCTGCCGTTCCAGTTCGGAACTAAGCATGAGCTAAGAGTTGTGTGACCGCCCACCATCTTTTTCTACGGATTGCTGTGGGAAAGCCACCCTTCGCGAGTGTTGGAGCCACACCACCACCCTTTCGTTGCCTGGCGCATAGAGTTTCTCAATATCACCTAGAGCGGAAAAGTGTCGCTGCGATCGCACGCCGACATGGGAATTGTGGGTAGTGTGGGAATCGGATTGGCAGAAAGTGGCTAGTACAAATGGCTATGGATTAGGCTTCGCGGCTCAGAAGTGATTGTTAGTTGTTTTTGGTATGCTTTTCCGTTTTCAAGGTGCCACTTTCTGGCATTCAATGGATATCACAATTATGTCTAAATAACAGCGCGAGTAGCACTTAACCGGTGTGCTCGCGTTAGCGGCGAGTTTCTTAAGATGAAGAGGTGACCACATGCAGTGACGGCGACAGGCGACGCCGAAAACGTAACTCAAGAGGTACAACAGCAGAGTGCACTGGGTGACAGCGACAAGCGAAAAAAAAATTGGGCCCATCTCCCCGCGAGGGGGACTCGAGTAAATGCGTCGCATAGGGGGTGGGTGTATTGCGTTAACGTTTAGTGTTTGGGGAGTTGGTGGTAGGGAATGCGTTGTATCAGCAGCTTCTTGACGTAGTTTGAATGAGTCAAGCATATAAGGCGTGTTCGTAGCCTCCCATTCTGTGTCGGCTTTGTGGCGCAGTGGGTAGAGCACCATGTACATTGCGTTCCGCCCGCAGGGTCGAGGGATCGAAACCAGGCGCCGTATAATATTTTTTTTTATATAGTGTAGGGGGAGGGGTGCGGACTACGACTACGGACGTCAACGCGGGTGACATCGTGAGTTACTGAAATGCTCTGCATTTAAAAAATAATATACTGCCGCCAATGTCCTCTGCCGTCGTCGCCACAGTTCACTGTATCGCCGCTGCCGCTCGCTTGTGGGCTGCTTCTGGCCAGCAAAAAGCGAGTGAGGGTCCCAGCGGCCTGGTATATATCGCATCATACCGCTTGCCGCCGCCGCCGCCGCCGCCCACACTACAGCCACAAAATAAACTACGCTAGCTCACACTATCCGTTTTCTGCACACATTCAGTTACGATTTTCGCATCGCTCGTCGCCGCCGCTGCGTTTACTTACTCCTTGAAGCATGCACTGCCTTGGGCAGGCGCAATCAGGCAACACACATAGATACTCGACAGACCATGGACATGGATATTATGAGGCAAAGTAAAAAGGACATAAAATATTAAATCCCTCCGCCTTTGCCACTAAGTATAACAGGATTAACCCAATATTAATATAAAGAATTGGCCGAGGGGCAAAAACATGTTTTTAAACCACCGAACTGGAAATAAATAAAAGGGGGCCAGTATTTATTTGCCATTTAACGCATTCATGAAATTTCATAATACTTTCGCGCGTGCTTGAAGACTTACTTGCGGTAATAGGCTCCGCCTCTAAGTTTATTTATATCTGCCTTTAGAAAGGAAATAAATACGACGCGATTGCATCATTCTTGCATCTACTTTGCCTGCCAAAAAACGCGTAGCATACGATAATTATACTGTATTGAGAGGAAGCAAGAACAACAGTTTAGGACAACCTAAGTATCTTTTATCAGCTTAATATTACAAGAAACCAAAACAACACCTCATCCAGTTTGGAGTATGTAATAATTTAAAAATATATCCAGGAACGCCCGCTGTGCCTGGCGGCGTGAGGCCATATGCAAAGACTCGTTTTCTTTTTCTTTCTAACCCTCAAATTCAGTTTATTAATTTAAGCACTTGAACACAGCATTTATACAAAGTAAAATGTGTTAACAGCGCCACTTTTTGCAGCAATGTTTTAAACAAAAACTCAATTTGCGTAGCCACAAAGTCGTTGCCGGCCATGCCACGCCGAACTTCCGGCCGAACTACACATTGTGGCGGCACTCATGAAGGCGTAGAGCACCTTCGCCAAATCACGTTGACGCTAGCGCCAGATTCCACTCTAGGTGAGTTAGTGAGAAACTCTATGGCCTGGCCACGGCCGGACTGAAGGAGCGGCGAGCGCGCACTTTCATACGGCCTGCGCGCCCAACAAGGAAACCATACAGCAGATTCTTGACAGAGTGAGGGCGCTTCGAACCAACCCTCTACCCTCCCAACCCTCTTTTTTCTTAGTCGCCGCATCGCCTCTGGCTGAGCGAGCCGACAGCGCTTGGCGCACGTGTTTTGGATGTGCCGCGAAATATCACCGGTACCAATGAATGCCTTCGCTGCTATATCTCACCAAAAAGAAGACTCGTTGTGCACTTCACTTGCATGATTAAGAGTTTTAGCTGTATGTTTTTGACAGTGCGCTCGCTGCCAGCGGTCCGCTCAGCCCGACCGGAGCGTGAGCAGCAGAAACACGTTTAGCTAAGCGATAACCGTATCTCCCTCGGCGGGAAATCATTCGCGTCACTGGTCGTGCCCTGTGCGCGTGCAAACCAAGGCATCATCGGAAAGGAAAAATAAGAACTGATATTTCAGTCACGGAAAATGCCGCGTTTATTGCCTGCCTTAACCATTTTCATATATACAGTCGCTGATAAGATATGAAGGCCTCGCATATTTTTCTTCATGTGCCCCGAGTTAAAATGTTTCTTTCAATTTTTTGATTAGGCGCTTCCGATGTTAGGCTGTTTGACCCTATTAGACGGAAAATTCAGAAGCGGGGAAGGAGTCGCCTATTTTAATGACGCACATGTAAACTTACACGGACAGGTATCACGTGTAGCCACGGCAGGGCTAGGGCAGTGGCAAATCCGCGCGCGCCGCCGCTCTACCCCGCCCGTGCTGTATTGTCAACCGGCGAGGGTTGGTCCGCAGCGCCAAGACCTAGCGCCGGTGAAAGGTGGAAACTATACCCGAAGCGCAGGCCGTATGAAAGTGCGCGCCCCGCCGCTCCTCCAGCCCGGCCGTGGCCTGGCGAAATGCGCGGGTGGGAGGGAGGGGGCGCTTTGGTCGGTGGTGCCTTACGGCGGCTGCGCAAGATTCCTGCGATCTCGCTTAGGCTTCTGCTGCTGCTGCTCCTGCGCGGGGAACGCTATCGCCCAAAGTTTGTACCCCCGATTCGGTGGCTGCACCGCGGCCGTAGACGGGGCTTTAATCTGCGGCATGGATAACCAGACGACGTCATCACGGCGGCGCGTGTTAAATAATCCCGCAGCTCTTGGCTCCCTCTGGGAGCTACATAGAGAAACCCTAAAGTTAGGCAGGAACGTTCAAATTGACCGCCATTTTACCACAGACGAAAATAATTTTTTTTTCATTTATTTTTAGGTTTCCTACTTGTTCTTGGCATTAAAGAAAAAGGTCCCCAAAATGCGACCTTCGTGCAAATGTGCAAAAATTTGGACGCAAACGAAGCAGCGGTTCCTCAGCGCTTTTAAGACCATTAACCTAGATACCTACATCTGCAGAGGACAATCGCACAGAGGGTCGCTGTGGTGTGAAACAAAGACAAACGTTTGTTCCGTGCAAGACGGATATAGTTTATCGGCTTCCTCTGTCTTGTGGCAAAAGCTATATAGGTCAGAGTGGCCGATGTGTCAACACTCGCCTAGGTGAGCATAGAAGGTTGCTAAAAGCTACCACCTACTCTCGGCTAGCCGACCACTGCCGCGCATGCGGCTGTTATCCTTTGCTAAAAGAAACAACCGTTCTTTCCAGACACGCCAGGCATACAGGCCGGGAGATTATTGAAGCGTTCCACATCAGGAAATTGGGAGCTAATTGTGTAAGCCAAACGTCGATTGCGCTGTGTGAAAAAGAATATGCGTACTAGGCAAGCACGTGCCGTTATTCTTGATGTTCCGATGCTTTGTATCCCAGTTATCAGCCCAGTGTGGCCCTCTGTTCATTCTTCATGAGTTTCATGTTAAGCTGTTGAGTGCTGACGATGTGGGGGAGGGGGTAAGAGGGAGTGTGTTGAAATTGAATGTTTTGTTTTTCTCTCTCTCTCTTTCTCTCTCCCTCTCTCTCTCCCTCTCGGTCTCTTCTGTTGTAAGCGTTTATTTTCCGCACGGATCGCCTGAATAAGCTAGTTGTGAGTCAGCGGTCCTGTCCGTTCCCTTCGTGCACGTCTTTTTTCGCGCTGTTGCCCAGAATGATACCTACATCCTTCCATTCATCTCTTTATCTATACATACATACATACATACATACATACATACATACATACATACATACATACATACATACATACATACATACATACATACATACATACATACATACATACATTGTGGGGATCGCGACTTTCACGCGAACCCATTTCTGGCTAGCTTCCCATCGCGGCCGGCGTTGCGCAATGCGCCTCGCTCGCGTGACGGGAGCCATACGGGAGGGCGCCAGCGACGGGAGGATTTGTTGTCGAAAGGGTGGAGGTGACCCTTTTCCCCTCTGCCTTACCCGAGAACCAGTTCTTCCTCGGCACTTGCGCCACCGTTGGGCGCAGTGAGGTGGAATGTAGCATGACGAGGAGACAGCCTCTTGCTTTGGGTATGCGGTAGCGCGCGGACGTTTCGGCACACTGGTGAGGAACTGGGGGACGCGCCACAAAGGGACGCGTCCGGGAGAGCTCGGAGACTGCACCCGCGCTCGCGCGTGTCGAGCCCCGCTGCTCCGGTATGCCATCGGTGAGTCGAAGCATCTCGATCTCTAGCGTTGTTTACTGCCTCGCTCCCAATGTTACCGTTATGGCCTACGATTAGTCTGTATGCAAAGTATTTGATTTGCACGTTGCAATAAATGCTGCCACTGATGTTATGCCCTTGCCGCCTCCTGCCTTTGTGTGTCTCCGCAAACAACGGACCCGTCCGCAGCCGGCGCTCGAAGGCATGTTTGCTGAGCGCAGATGGCTGCGGGGTGGGAAATAACCGGTGTGTGAAATCCAGCATCCCACAACTTACCCTATTCTAACGCGCACTTTTTTCGGAAAAATAGGTCGAAAAATCGCATGCCCGTTAGAATCGGATACAAAACCGAAACTGCCGAAACAACAGAAATTTCGTCCCAGCCATCGCCATCGCCGTTTCAAGATGGCGCCAGAGCTTTTAGCAACGATTTTTCAGACGCAGGAAACATAGGCGCCTAGACTTTTCTATCGGCGTTCACACAAATCCTCAAGTCGTTCCGCTTGCGCGCTTGATAACAGCAATGGCAGCAGCGGCTCTCACGCGTTCAAAACGAGCCGTCGGCTGAAGCGGGCGCCTCTGGAGAAGCTCGCGGGATGGGCATGCGAGGCGTGGGCCACGATCACATCGACCATGGTTGAACGTTCGTTCAGAAGTGTGGCACTGCGCACACGCATGACGGCACTGAGTACGAGATGTTGTGGTCAGCGGAGAGCGACGAGTAGTGAGATTACTACGGGAAATAAATTTCCCGTATCTCTCGCATTCGTTTTTCTTGCTCACAAAGTGTCGTGCGCGTTACAATCGGCGGTGCAAGTTTTTTCGTTTTTTTTGCCAGTAAAGTCGGGTGCGCGTTAGAATCGGGGGCGCGTTAAAATCAGGTAATTACGGTACATACCTACATACATAAACACATTCGTACGTACGTGCATACTTACATACATGCATACATACATGCATGCATCCATACATTCGTACATACAAACATGCATACATACATACATGGATACATAGATACATACACACATGCATGCATACATACATACATACATACATACATACATACATACATACATACATACATACATACATACATACATACATACATACATACATACATACATACGTACATACATACATACATACAGCGAATGAGAATAGGAAATGAGGGGCTCGTTGAAAATAAGACAGAAATAAGGGTTGGCAGTCAAGAAAACCTCGGAAAGCAAAGAGGAGGATGTGGTAGGTAATTGAAACAGATAAAGAATTTGGAAAGAAAGAAAGAAAGTGGAGAAAAATTTCCCGCTAGGTGGGATCCGAACCCACGACCTCCAGAATACCGGTCTGGTGCGATAACCACTACGCTACCGGCGGGGCTATTTTTCCCCTTCACTTTTCTTCACTTTCTTTCTTTCCAAATTCTTTATCTGTTTCAATGACCTACCATATCCTCCCCTTTGTTTTCCGAGGTTTTGTTGACTGCCAACCCTTATTTCTGTCTTACATACATACATACATACGTACATACATACATACGTACGTACGTACGTACATACATACATACATACATGCATACATACATACATACATACATACATACATACATACATACATACATACATACATACATACATACATACATACATACATACGTACACCGTATGTCAAAATTTTGTGGGCCAATCCTAAGCCTTGTCTACCACAAATAATTCATAAATCGGATTTACCTTTAAATGTGACAAAAATATTTTAAGGCAGTAAGAAAGCAAGGTGTTTTTTTTAGCTTTCCTGCATAAAAAATTTCAGCCTCGCTCGGGGCGTAAGCTTGTACAATGAATTTTTTGCAGCCTGTCCGTTTCCGGCTTGGCCCACAAATTTTGAGAAAGACTGTACATACATATATTCATGCATACATACATAAATGAAGGCCCAGATTCTGGTCAAGAGATTAAGGTGCACTACTTTTTCAGAGTTTTAAATTGATAAAAGGAGTAAAAATTGGTCGTCAGTTCCAAGGCACCGACGCGTTTGCGTGCTTAAGAAGAGAAAACGCATCACCTGTTTTCCGATTTATCTTTAAAGTGGCGCGCTGCTCGCAAAAGACAAAAAATGACACCGAGCGACAACGAGAGAACGTCAGAGCAGCCTGTGAAGCATAGAATATTATCGCGGCCAGAGGGCTTCTTAGAAGGCAGACTGCTGATAGCAGCCGGGACATTCTCAACAGTTATTCAGCGCGGGTATACGACATCACATTGCGGCACAAATGCAAGTGGGTAGCCACTATCGCGGGATGTGGAATACCCAGACGAGAAGTATCTCGTGAATAGCTTGCTTATGTGGCCCGCGTTGGAAACGATGTTATCACCTCCTAGCAGAGTTATCCGCTCAGGTTCCTGTTTTTAAGTTGCGCCGGATGTCGCCCCGAAACTGGTAAGCGAAGATTCTGCCACGTCCGAAAAAATGTTTTTCGTTCGCGAGCGGGGAGTACTTTCACCAATAAGCGCTATTCTTTATATCTCATGACGGCGGACATCGCGTTGGTAGCTTTCATTACCGTGTAAAGGTGACGGTTTTTCCAAATTCGTTGCAGTGTTCTTTGCTAAACCAGATGAGAAATAGGCGACAGCACCTATATTCTTCCGTGAGTGGTGATGCGTTGCCGGTTAACTGTTGGACCGCTGCGTCTGCACTAGGCGATTTCAAGACTGGCTTCCAGTTCGTCTCGCTAAGCGTACTTCTCCGCTCCCATAGCGCGGGTTCTCCAGCTCCCCTCCCGCTCGTCTCGTGATGTATGGAATTGAGGTTTATTCAATGCAATTGAATTTTTCCAGCCATCGCGCGGTTCGTGCACCGTTTGTCCTATTTTTCTATCTTTGTTCTGGTTCTGCCTGAAACAGCACGCGCAGGAGCTCTGTTTTTCGTTCTTAATGTTGTCTCGCACGATTTACAGCCTTTCTGCGTCATTTTTAGCGGTTTTTTACACGCTATCGCGAAAAACTCAAACAGCGTGTATTCCTAACTAAGTGAACGCGGTACTCATCGGTTTAGTACCTACATTTTGCCTCAAGTGTTCCCGGTGTTTTCTTTGTGGTAAGCAATGGGGCCACGAAGAAATTGAGCCAGTAGTTTCTTAAGCTTGGAACAGTTTTTTCCAGAATATATACTTCGTTTTCGCAGATTCTTTCAACTTATGGCCTTAAGGCTCAATGAGCGGCAGTCAGACTGACACAAACATTTCGCGTTTAAGCAGCCCCAGAAAGACTATCGTATTAAAACCTAAAGCAACTTGTAATCTATCTCAGAAAACCAATGAGCGTGTCCAGAAGCGTGGTATTATGAAATACTCAGGAAACAAGAAGCAAATCAAATTGTTACTTCAGAACTGGAACTTCAGAACTGTACTTCAGAACGAAACATTTACAGCGATATTTGTGCCTAAACCATGGTAATAAAATAAACATTCATGAGATGTGGTAACTTAGGGGCAGCGAAAATTAAGCTTGCTATTGTAAGAGGCAATATGCTCCGGAAGAGACAAAACAACATAAATGGCCACTGAAACTGAAGAGGTAGTAACGTAGCGGGATGGTTTTCTGCATATTTATGCTTCCACTTGTTAGCCTCGGATGCCTAGGTTTTAGGAAAACTGAAAGGCAAGGTGGCAAATCCACACAAGGGAATTAAAAGAAGGAAAGCCGGAGGTGTAGACAAAAAGCTACGGAACTGCAAGTAGATTATGGTAATCCGGTATTGGAAAAGATAGAAAACTTTTCCTCAACGCCTCTTGACTAGAGAGACATAGACTAAATCTTTTTTTTCCCATCCGTTGAGATTGCAGCCACACCGGGCCAGTAAGGAGTGTCCTCAGTCGAAGACTCCCTAGCTGTAGCCTGCCGGCCATACCCTATTTACCAACCGTGGCTGGGAGCAGGGAGTCGGTGCTGGCCAGCGTCGGCGCCCACTGTGAAGGGGTGTGGTTGAAATTGGGAAGGACGCCTGCGGTGTTCTGGCTTGCCCACAGCATTTCGTATACTGTTCCTGATTTGGGCCAGAAGATGCGTTGAGGTGAGCATTGGGTGGGGAATATTGTGGGCCAGAGCGTATACCACTAGCAAAAAAAGACACCAACCGAACTTTATTTCGGGACGAGAGTTAAGTCAAACCGTTTAATAATTATAAGCCCATGAGACTACCGTCGGTTGAATAAAAATTGCTCACCAAGCTGACCGTTTACAGCACCAACTTATATCTTCAGCAAACAAAATAAAATAACTGATTGAATTTAAGAAATGTTGCTAAACAATTGATTACAATAAGGTTTCTAGCCTAACAATAAAAAAATTCGCAATTGTATATTACTATGTTTCAATGTAAGTTATAGGGCACAGAACAAGCTTTTGGCTATGTTGCCCTCCTCAATGACGGAAGTATTTGCAGAACAGAGTGCAAAGAAGACCTACTTAGGACTCTCAGAGGACATTCAAAAAAACGTGCGGAGAAGATAAATGTCCCTTTGAAAATTGACAAGTAGCCTATTATGAATAGCGTTAGACATGAAAACAATGTTTCACCGAAATTATGCACAGCATGTCTGAATGGGTGGAAAAAGGAATAACAGTGAACTCCGGGGAATATTTGACCCAATTTTGGCTTGCGGATTACAATGTGTTGTTCACTAAATAGAAAAACACTTGTAAAGTACACTTTTTACTTTGCAAGCTTAGTTCGGGTTAAGGATAAAAATAATGCGCAAAACGTAACCTTGAAGTGGCATGCAGAAGTACTCCCTTTAGATTAGGCTTTGATCAAATAGCTTGCGTTAATATAACTAATTGAGACAAGCTGTCAGTTATAATGCAAGAGGGGAAAATAGAAACAGGCGTATAATACAACATGGTGGAGAAGGGGGGGGGGGCATTCGGCAAGCAGTGGGATGCAATGAAAAGTAGGGTCCCGCCCACAATAAAAAGAATAGGTAAAAAGCAGCGCGTAGTTCCGGTGAT
Source organism: Haemaphysalis longicornis (assembly GCA_013339765.2). Lineage (NCBI taxonomy): Eukaryota > Metazoa > Arthropoda > Arachnida > Ixodida > Ixodidae > Haemaphysalis > Haemaphysalis longicornis. The sequence continues at coordinate 102,853,443 of CM023453.1, read as the reverse complement.
CCCATTTGGTGCAAAAACTTTGGCAGTTACTGAGCCCACCGAAGCAAGTCTCGGGTCGGCCTAATGAGCCATGGAAGTGAGAATGCTAGGTGCGATGCTTAGCGAAAGGAAACAAGCGCCTTATATTGAGGAGCATACTCATTTAAAAGGCATTACAGCCGAAATAGAGGTTGATTGATTGATTGATTATTCGTTATTTATTTGTTGATTGATTGATTGATTGATTGATTGATTGATTGATTGATTGATTGATTGATTGATTGATTGATTGATTGATTGATTGATTGATTGATTGATTGATTGATTGATTGATTGATTGTAGGGTTTAACGCGCCGACGCAACGCCGGCGATGAGGCGCGCCATAGTGGAGGGCTGCGGATTCATTTTGACAACCTGGGGATCTTCAACGTGCGCCGAAATCTCGTACACACGGGCGTTTTGGCTTTTAGTATCCATCAGAAATGCGGCCGTCGCGGACGGGAATCGAACCCGCGACCTCGTGCTCAGCGAAACAGAGGAAAGGAGGGGAGCTGGGTTGGACTTGTATACGGAGGGCTGATAGTATACGTTTCTGCTGCAATACACTGGCCACAAGACCGGACGACTTGAAATCAAATATCGAGAAAGGTTGACTCACAACTACTAAATCATAGTTTCTTAGCGCCTGCACCCATGGCCCTGAACTCTACAGGACGCCTACGCTTGCAGGCAGTTGGAGCTTTCAAACAGCAATGGAACTATAACAGCTGAATTGGACTCACACACGGCTCGGCAATGTGTTACTTAGCCGTATAATAAGCAAATGGCATCCTGTAGCATACTAGTCTTTAAGGTGGTTTGGAACGCTTAAGATATCTCGCCTGGACCAACGCAAATTGGCCCCTTCTTCTTCCCTACGATACCTCGCAATTACTCCCGCTTCGCAGGAATTAGGTAGTCCCCTTTTGCGGTTTCAGTTTTCAAGTATAATCGGTGTCTCGTCTCAACCCGCTTGATTCTACCTCCGTACTCTCCTACCTTCACACTTTTATAGCGCGAAGATTTGCCCTCTGGCTTATGTAGATACCGTCACCTACATTATCAGGCAACCGCAGCACTGTACAACTCACAGGCCGCATTGCCGTATTGGGCTACGTAGTAGGCAGTGTTCCATGCCGGCCAAACAAAAAAAAACCACTAAGGTTTCTTTTCAAGACGTTGTGTTCCCCGATCTCATGATTTAAAAAGGGTGGCTTTTGTGACTTTTGGAGGCGATAAGGCTGATTCACTGATGTTTCGTCAGCAGCAGCGTTCGCCGCACGAGTCATTTCTTCTCTGCTCATCCAGAAGGGCGTTGTCCCTGCCTACACGAAAGGACGACACAGCCACAAAGATCGTTCGGCCACCTGAAGCTCTAATTCGACGTAGAGAATAAAGAGACGACAAAAGGATAAGTGCGGATGGGCTCGCCGACAGTGACACTGCGTCGACGAAAGAAAGGATAAGTCGCACCTGTGCAAATAAAGTTCGGTCCTCCGCTGTCGCAGGCCGTGCCCAGAAGTCATTGTTTTAAGCCGCCGCTGATGATAAATCAGGGGGGAAAGCAGGGCCCAATTTCAGACTTACGGGCATTGGGTGGCCGCTGGCGAAGCTCTAAGTCATCAGACCGCCGATCTCCGCTGTTACAAAGGTTTAATAATGCATTTATGCATGAACCCCCCAAAAAAACCGCTTTCAAAATCTCGTTCCCTCAGTACACCTTCAGTGATTGGAGAGCACGAAGGGCTGACTGGTCAGTTCCAAAACACTCCCTACAGGACAAAGAACGTCACATCTAAAGATATAAACTTAAATGCTCCCTGAACCTTTTTTTCAACTAGAGGAAACCGTAAAGTGGGCCAGGGCATATGAAACAAACCCCTATAATTAACTTTCTACAATGAGACTTCTATGTCTTCCTCGTGTCGCCAAAATGCCTACGAGCAAAATTCAACCTTCATAAAGAGCGAGAAAACAAGGACGTGTGGAGTTGCTTATCAAATTTAGACCTTGACCAGTACAATAAACGACAAGAAATGCTGTTTGTGCTTAATGCAGTTTTCTTTATCACCCAGATATAATCGGCAACACCTCAGTATGGGGTACGGATGTATGAAGGGGCATACTGTGTATTTCAGGACACTCTGAAACTGTGACAGGAACAAATAATTGAACTTCACATAAACAATACCTGGCCACACCAGAAATAAGATCCTTATTTAGGAGCCTATTGCAATATTTTGGTGGGTGGCGTTAGTTGGTGGCCATTTGCTAAAGTCCGGTGCACAAGCAGAATTCCACAGCAAAGTCTATAATACCGCCGCAAGCTCACTAAGGCAGACCAGGTCTGCCGCGTCAAAGGGTGAGTGTCAAAGGTCCATGAAGGCAACGCACACGCTGTGACTACTTCGATGACAATTCCTCACAGCTCAAACTGGCTGCGAAGCAACCCGCTTCTGACAGCCATCAGTTGTATGGAGCATTCTACAACAAGGCATGAAGATCAGACTGAACTGCTCGACGTTAGAGACGCCGAAAGAACACATGACAGTTAGATATCACATGTGACAGTTATAAATAAATATTTTGGATCCCTGAACCACACAAGTACCAGCGACGCAGTCAAAATTGTTGTTCTCCCACTTTCGGCTTCACTCCTAAACTATTTCAGCTTTTTGGTAGCACAGAAATAGTTTTAGCAAATGTAGGATTCTATTAGGACATTTTGAAGGTAATAGTGGGGTCATCGAAAATAATTATTTCAATGGAGTGCGTCTTCAGGAAAGCGCATCACGACTTTTCTCTTAAAGGAGCCATGAAGACAAATCACAAGTTCGTGTTATTCAATAGATTTCGTGCTTTATAGTTTCCCCAGGGCTCGTCCGAAGTGCAAACGATTCTTTATTCACTGAGAAATGTATTATTTAAATTAAAGTTTTGATTTTCCCGCCAAATCGTGCGTTTTAGTGGTCTGCAATGACATCGCAGGGCCTTGTTTACCGTTAGTGAACCAAGACGGCGCCACCACACCGCGGCAAGGCGCTTTCAGCCTTTTGTTTTTTGTGAAAGTATTTGTACTTTTCATGTTTTAATCATGGAGACCATCGTTTCATGAAACATGGTGCTCGCTCGACAAATACGGTGACGTAAGACATCGTCGCTTGCGTTAATCAGCCAGTGTCCTCTGAAACAAGCCCCAAAGCCCCGCAGTCCTGTGCAGCTAAACCAAGCATGCTGTGCGCAGTACAAACAGCAGTACGCATCGGTACTTTTATGTTTACCGTGTGCTTTCGTAACTTCCACTGTTTTTCCCATCGTTCTTAGGGCTTTAAAACGAATGGGCCCTATATTTAAGGGCACCTAGCTCGTTCGGCACGCTTATAAGCTCTGCCTAATTTGCGTTTGCTTTTGCCGGCCTCCGCCAATCGCAGAGCCGTGTGGTATGACATCATAGGTTCTGTTGCGGGAAATGAGCTAGTGGGTCGCATGGACATTCCATTTTTGTCTTGTTATAGTTGCTTATATTGAGCGAAGTTTACGTTAAAAGTGGTGTCAATATGAATTCTAACGAGCAATCTTTTGAATAAACCAAACTTTGCGTTTCGCTTCTCGACTAATATTGTTACGTGGTGGCAGGACAGAGATGAGACGAACGATGAGACCTGGTAAAGCGATCTATTAACATTATTAAACACGATAGTCGTTCTTGGGCTACTTAAACCAAGAAATTTTGGTCTGTCTGTCTGTCTGCCTTTCTGTCTGTCTGTGACTTGATTCAGCCACCCGGCCAAAGTATAGCAGAATCTACACAATAGCCTTATATACGCACAGCCAAATCTAAACGTCTAAGTCCGGTTCATATGTTCATACTTGTAAACTTTGTAGAACAAGAATATGACATTACCCAAATATAGGGCCGGAAATTGGTACACCAGGGATATTTAGTGTTCCTTTACTACAAAATTTATGGATGCTTGGTGTTTCTATAGCACATAATATTCTACATCTACTGCAGAAAACCGCCGCCTGCTGTTGCCCGCGCCACCTCCTGGCGGCATATGTGAAATCAAGCGGCAACAGCATCGACAGGTTCCACTAGCTAGGTTCCACGTTCTGCTTGCAACGCACGTGGAGCCCGGCAATGCTGTTCTATAAACGTTGAAGTCGGCCGCCTCGATTCACGCGGCGCATCTCCACCGTACTGCAGCACTGGCATCGAGGAACCCGGCCTGTAGCAGTGGAGCGCGGTAAATTCAAACCGCCTTAAGCAAACCTTTAGTGTGTTTACCTAGGGATGAGCGTGACGGAACAGGAACAGCATGAGAGGTGAGCGGGAAGGCAAAGGGGGGCATTTTCTTGGCAATATCTACAAAGACTATCGTCTTTTGACGACATTTGCAACAAATTTAGCAGATACGCGGCCAATTTTTTTACATAGGGACCATTACCGCGCGCAAGCTGCGTGCCCAACATATGCCTCCTCGTCCTCAGCGTCGTAGATGGTGGGAAATGGCGTCACGGGGATTGACCGCAGCGTCCCCGGTGACGTCACTCCGCCTCCCCCCCCCCCCCGGTCGAGGGCGACCGTCCTGGTCGAAGACGGGGCGAGGTGACAATTCATATGCGAATGCACAATGCGATGGCAGTATACATTGCGGAGTGGCTTGCCGCCACGGATGACGATGACGTGCTTGGTGATGCCTGGCCCCGCAACACGGATATCTTCAGCGGGGACCAAGCGTCGTAAGGTAGTCAAAGCCACGTCGGACGAGAGGGCTGGGACACATCGTCGGTTCATCTCGTCACGGCTCGCCTCGTCAGGTCTTCATCGGCGTCACCGGGGCTGGGGGCACGAGGCGGGGAACGTGGTCGATCTGCGGTCACGGCGAAGTTGGGGCTTCCCGGTATGGCCCACGTACCAGCGACGATCGCGTCCAGGCTGAGACGGCGCGAAGCGGTGGCCAGGACGAACATGATCGGACCTGCACACTGCACCAAATGTTCCGTGGCGGCAGGACAAAGGTGAGACGAACGATGCGATGGGGTGAAGCGATCTATTTACATTATATACACTGTGGCCTGTACAGAGCTTGCGCAGGCCACGCCCCCCGCATCTTCCTCCTCGTCGTCATAATCATTGATGTTGGGCTATGGCGCCATGGTGATTGACAGCAGCGTTCCGTTACAATATATGTAGTCGCCAGCAGTCTTTTGCACCTTAGAGCTGTGATTCAGGACCACCTGGCTTATAACCAAGTTGTGCTAGTTACAAACATTTTTGCTGTATGTACAGGAGCATTAGTATCTGGCGAGCTCATCAGAACGTTTTCGTTACGTGTTTACCGGGATCCTTGGCTACCTCAGAGAAATTTTAGTCTCAGTAAAGAACCTCCTCAAATATTTCTACTACTTGCTTATTTGAATGCCCAAAGTAGGCTTTAGGGATTCGCGCCGACAAACCCTCCGGATCCTTTTACTGACGCGTTAAACGCGACAGCACTAACGAGCACATGAACTCGAAAACCGGCATCATCATCGGGACCCAAAAATCTTGACTGGTCTATTAGACAACGAAAGTTTGCATCCGAAACGATGTGGAGAGCCGGATCTTCATGTAATCATTTTCCTTCTGCGGGTAACCTATGCCGTGGTCTTCTGCGAGTGCAGATGAACAATCTACAACTGCTCCTATTGCACAAAAGTCTAAGCTTAAAAGCCTTTGAAGTTTATTGTCATCCGGAGCTTGACTCTAAAACAACATACAACTCATATTCATACATTGAGTTAGATATGGCTCGGTTGTTACTTGCTCTAGCTCTTGAATGCAATGCGCCAAGTTACCACCATAAAAGAGATCAGATCTCAGTTACCATGAAATGGCAGTAAACCCCTGATACCGTTGAATGATATTTATTACAAGCTTGTGCGAACATAAAAGTTGAAAGAAGAAAAACAATATAGGAAACAAATACATGGCATCTAAATATTATGTAGATGCACGCTTTAGCGCGTCACTAGAATTATAAACATACATTTGGTACTTACATATGGCACACGGTATATTTTTGCAGCTCAGGGCACAAGATACAGTAAAGAATACAGCGCGCGGGTTAGCATACATATGCTACACGGTATATATACAGCTCACAGCAGAAGACACAGGGAAGAATAGTAAAAAGAACCTTGAATATCAAGGCATCCAAGAATTAGGCTCTTATATATCAGCCGATATTGACGATCCTGCTTATGATTGCAATCACCCACAAGGCTGGGAAAGTCTGCAGTCAACAACGAAAGTGGTAGAACCAAGGCTGTATGCGGGTCAAGCATTTACAAAATCAGGCTTGACGGCGCTAGTAAACACCTGACCCGTGATAATATGCTACTAATTAGGAGTACAAAATATTAGGGAGAATAATCGGTCGTAAAGCTCAGAAGGGCAGCCGCACACTCTTTTTCTCCACGCACAGGGGTAAAAATAAGGTTTCTAACTGGATAATAAGACGCAATAAACAAACAGCCCACAACGCACTTATTGTTAGCGTTCAGGAGGTGCACTCCAAGATCGAACGAATACTATCCAGCAAAGGCATAGCCAGCGAAGGGGGGTGGAACAGAGGGGTGGGGTCGAAAACAACCATCTAAATTTATGCATGCTGAAAAAATACATATGTTTTGTTATATTGTTCGGGTATCCGCCGCATTCTGTCTTTTTATTTTTACGGTGTTGTATAGAACCTCCCGAAATATATTTATCACTGCGCCACTGCTCTCGGCTATAAGTGTGGAAGGTCAAAGCAAGTTGGTGTTCTAACATTATTGCTAACCAGCGTGGTTTAACAAAGACACAAGAAGAAGGAATGAGACAGTACCAAGATGAGCGCTGACTCGCTACTGAGGTTTATTGAACAAGCTCATACGCCTTAATATCAAAATATTGATCCATTCTGCACATGCGCACCCGTTATCTCCCTAGTGTCAAAAAACTGGAATTCGAAAATAGACAGACCGACGCTCATTCCTGCATTCAACTAACAACAAGACAAACTTTCTTTCGTGTAACTACACCCGTCCTTGACTGACGCACTAACCACCAAGCCCGTTTGAGTTTAATGCCTCCGTTAACTTTCTGTAGCTGATTAGTGCGTTTACACAACATGACCGCTTGTTCAAAATGGGGCACAGCACACGCACAAACTGCACTGTGCACACAAATGGGACGTGGGAGTTTCCAATAAATAGAAAGGCTCTCGTAAGTGCATATTTAAACACCGGCCCTTCTCGCCAACTTTAGCACGACCACATGATAACAGTAGTTTGCAAATAAGGCACCTGCAACAAGGGACTTACTCAATGGACCATGCAGACACAATACGTTTGTTTTATTGGAAAGATTTTATGTTTTATAGCGCCCCCAGCACTTGTCCGGTAGCAAACGATGTCGTATTCACTGAGAAATTTATCAATCTAGGTTAAATTTTTGATTTTCCCGCGAAAGCGTGTGTTTTCGTGACAACGGCCATGAAGTCATGAGGGCGGGTATACAAACGAACTTCCAGTACATCATTAGGCTTTCCAGCCTTGCTTACCGTGAGACGTCCCAGATGGCGCTCCCATTCTCAGCCGCGGGCCGTTGTCCGCCGTTGCTTTTCCTCTGACCGTATTTTCCCCTGGGTTGTTTTTGTTACTGCAGAAAGTAATCGTTTCGTGAAACATGAGGCATCCTCGACAAACAGGGTCACGTAAGACAACGTCCCCTACGCCAATCGTCCAGTGTCGCGTAATAGAACTCAAAAGCGGCGGACTCCTGTGCAGCTAAAACAAGCATAGCGCGCACAGTACCAAAAGCAGTGCGCATCGGTACTTCTAGGCTTACGTGTATTTTCGTAACTTTAAGTGTTTACAGAAAACTTCTCACTGCTGTAAAATGAATATTCATTACATTTAAATGCACATAGGGCGTTCGGCAAGCTTATAAGCCGTACCTAATATGCGTTTCCTTTTGCCGGCCTCAGCCAATCGCACATCTGGACACATACGACATCGTGGGTTCTGTTGCGGGAAATGAGCTATACTCGGTGACAACTTAAGAACGGCACCGGAAGTTGCCGCTGTGCCTTATCACCGTAGCCGGATGTTTCTCCGCGCGGCGCAAGTAGGGCATTACTGGGAATATTTTGAACATGGCGTGAGCCGTTCCCGTGATTTTTTGGACTTAATATGCTTATAAACGACTCTAGTGACGACAAACAAACTGCGTGAGACAAGGCAAGCGATATACGCATTCATAGCAAACCCCTTTCGACTTTAGTGACGACAAACAAACTGCGTGAGACAAGGCAAGCGATATCACGCATTCATAGCAAACCCCTTTCAAAACGCGCGCGCACTGACGTCACGGGTCCGGCGCTTTGGCGGAGTGATACACTACATGAGGTGGTGCCGTTCTTGAGTTGTAACCGAGTATAGTGGGTCGCATGGCCATTCCCATTTTTTCCTAATCATATAGTTTATTTGAGCCGCGCGTCTGCAAGGCCCCTTTAATGTCGCGGTTGAGTGAGCATTGATGGGGTAGACCGGAGTGTGTGCCTAGCTTTTTTATTTATTATGAGGTTTTAACGCGCCGAAGCAAATCAGGAGATGAGGCGCAGCCTAGTGTAAGGCTCCGGAATAATTTTGACCACCGGAGGATCTTTAAAAGGACCCTGCAGCGCTTACCATTCAGCACTCGGAATGTATTTCGGGGTAACGTCTATTGTCCAAGCAATCTTCTCCCGCAAGAATTATGACAATCCGTTCACTATCACCGAAACTACGCGCAATTAGATATCGCGCATAATTATTCCCTCTCAACTCGACCGGGGCCAACGCGACGAAAGCTGAGCGCTGTCTCCCGGAGAGGGGGGGCGGGTCGCTGGGATCTCTTCCGCGGCCTTCGATATATCGCAACGTGGAGGGGTCTATTTCCAGTCTGGTGCCACAAAAAAAGCAAGCAAGGCTGCGTGATCGCAAGCGCGCGCTAAGCCGGTAGGCGTTTTTAAAGCAATAAACGTTTCTTCTCGAATTGTCTAGTTGAAAGGAGAGTATTTTGTTCATCACTCGAACTCCGCGAGGGCTCAAAACACAAAAGAAACGCCAAACCTTTTCGTACAGGTTCAGGCATACAAGAGATTAGTACACACCGCCGACCACAGTGAATCATATGAAATGCTCGAAATAAGCCGCGAAGTTGACCAGCTACAGCCAATAGGGCTGTAGCTGGTCCATGGCCCCAATGACATCATTTCGGCCATGCCAGGGGTGCATAATGAGAAAAATTCAACAGAACGCCGTTGGTCTTTCCGCGTCTTTCACAGCGATTTGCGCGCTCACCGCTTTACGTGCACGTGTAATATCTGGCTCAGATATTCCTGGCAGTGTAATCTAAATGTCAAGCAGATTTACTTGCACTGCTCAGTGTGTTGCAGGGTCCCTTTGAAGAGCGCAGACATTTCTAACACCCGAGTGCTTCCGTTTTTCGCCTCCACAAGAAAAGCGGCCGCCGCGGCCGGGAATCGAATCCACGTCCTTGAGCTCAGCAGCATAACGCCTTGGCCTCTGAGCCACTGCCGCGGGTGTGACTCGCTGTTTCTGTCTGCAAGAGCAAAGGATCTACGTAATTTCTTCGGAGCCGCGATGGTGACATGCAACCCGTACCTGGCAGCTATCTTTATTTAATCTGTGAGTAGTCCTCTTTGGTGTGACATTTACACATAAATACACAAAAACTGAGAAGTTCCTTCCAAGTAGCTTGTGACCGCGTCGGGCTATTCCACAAAATCTGCGTCATGAGTGCTTAAAATAAATAACGATAATGTGTGTGTTTACAAACGAACGTAATAATTGTAGCTAAACTTGCAAAATAGGGTCCACTTCTTTATCTGGAGCCCTTCACAGATTCTTTCTGTGAAGGACACCTATGTATAACTACTTCCCACGTACTTTAAAAAGCTGTCTCAAAACGTTCACTTAAAAAAAGAATTGTCAGAGACGAATTCTATACGTTCTCGCAGATAGTTTTATAAAGAAGTTCTACCACTAAATAGTCCTTCGAATCTAATGTAGGTACGCCCTTATGCATAAACAGCAATCCGTATCTGTTGTATCGAAATAGTTCAAAAGAGATAGTGTTGACAACATGCGTAATGTAATTCTAATTGATATTCGATCTTATGACGTAACTTGGAACAAGAAAAGACCATACACAATTGCCCACGTTAACGCAGATTTCGCATACATTTCTGGTAAAATATATTGAGAATACTTGCTCGAGTCAATGGATTTCTGTAAGGAGGTTTCCTGAGCTGTACACGCTTTTTTCGTACCAATGAAACCAAATGGAAAGACGTTGCTAACTACGGCATCATACTGTCTCTAAGTAGGCGATATTAACGTTAGCTTTAAATCATGTAACTAATGTATTTATGACCAACAGATCCAAGTTGGGTTGATCACATTTTCAAATTCAGAGTTTGTAGCTCCGTCAGTAAACAACTACTGTCGTTTGTGCATTAGACAGGTCGACCAACATCATGACGACGCACCAAGCCAAGGAATAATAAATCTCCGTCAAAACTGAACTCGCGTTGCCATATATTCGCTATGCCAAAGAACTGACATTTATTCCGTACATAAAATTCTAACATGTTAGATTTTCTCGACAATCTTAGAGTGCAGACAAACAACTTGTTTTGGCTATTTTATTTTTCTATGGAAGGTCGCGCTTGCCATACAGGAGTGTTATGTGCCGATGTGGCTATTTCGTTGCGTTAGTTGAACATCAGAAAAAAACTGTGGAGATAGGCTGACGACAGAAGACGTGACACCCCAAGCGGTTTTCTCTCCTTTCCATAACGACGCGGTTTTCTCTGCGATGCCCCATTAAGCTTCAGAGACATACGGTACATTCTGGCTACACAAGCTGCACCAAGGACTTCACGACAGGAGCTTTACACATGAGTCGAGAAAATCGTGTATGGTCTGTGTAATCAGTAGTTCCTTGAACTACTAGAAGTAGTACCTAGAACATAGAACAAAAAGTGCGTCTAGACACCTTACGTGTTGCGAGCGAAAATTACATCGCCGACAGATTATTACACTAGTACCGCTGTCCAGAAAAGAATGCGTCAAGGCTTATTTTTAACGGTCACTCAAGCCATCAACATCCTCTTTAAATATTACTGCACGCAAACAAGAACTGGAGTATGCTTTTAGTGACATTTATAAAACCGCTCCGGGGAGCTTGTTTCCTAATGCAGGGTTGTCCTAACACGATTAACAATTCGTTCAACAAACTACAACAGACAACCTTAGATAGTGACTTTCAACACTCTGTACCATGAAGGAAAGTTTGACATCCACCTGAATGCAGATATACGGCTACAAAGGAAATCTATACAGCTTCCTCAGAAACTTCGCACTTGAAAAAAAATTTGTCCTGGTCCAGGATTCAAACCCAGCACCACCGCTTAACCGGAGAAGTCGCTCTACCAACTGTGCTAACCAGGAGGCTAGTCGTTTGTAGCACGAGAGCGAATTGATCAACAACTCGAAGTAATGGACAGGTGTTAATCGACCAGGTTTAGGGGAAATCCCGAAGGTGGAGTAAGGTGGAGTACTCCCCAAGGTGCAGTACTCCACCTTGGCGATTTCCCCTAAATCTGGTCGATTAACAACACTCTGTACCCTCAAGATAACTAAAAGAATTCAGTTGCCTTGCACCCTGCGAAGAATGGCAAGCGAAGTTTGGCGCACTCCTAGGACTACATGGACAAAACACGTTTGTTTGTAAGTTGACATTGAGCACATTTCCTCGCTAATTAGCTGAATGAACCTAAAGGACGTCTAGCTTTATTCTAGCGGATAAACACGAGGCGGTCCGTTTCCATCCCGCTGCGTAGGCATCTTACTGTCTCTGTAACACGCCAACCCAAATCGCTTGACAGCGGAGCACAGCAGGCATGGACGATGAGACGTCAAAGCTTAAATCTCCAACCTTTACAAAGGGCATGTCATAGGCGAGATCATTAAGCCTAGGTGCGCGTGCACTCCCCCTCCCTTTAGCCTTCTCCGTGCACGGGTAAACCATCGAATGGTGATGTGCCCGTGCTTATACGTAAAGGACACTGGTAAAAATGTCGGTTCGAAGCTAAACAAGAGTCAAAGAATTACGCGGCCGATTCAAGCGTTTCGGTTACTTTACATCTGGGACGGATTTGGAGCTGCTTGGCAAGGTGAACCTGGAGGCGGCAACGGGGGCGGGTGCACTTTCTGCGGCGGCGGCTTTCCGTTCTTTTCCACGACCATTCGCGTTTCCTTGCGCTCCGACGCCACTTCAATTTCCGCTCTTGTTCCACCGAGCGAGCGACACGTGTCTGTCCTATAGCGAGTCAAAAGTGCAGTTGCTGATAATGGCGCTAGCGGCGTTATCAACCGATCCGAAACTTGTGAAAGGGCCATCGCGATGGTGGCCGGAGATTTAATATTTGCCAAAGAGGCGTCTACGCTGGTGAGGGGGAGAGGGGAAGGTTTGCCGAGTCAGGCGGCTTCACGGAAATGGAAACCCGGGGTGTTAGCCATACAGAGCTTGGCTGTAAAGCTCCCTGTATTCTACACAGCTATCCTCAAGGCCCCTCGCTATCATGGGGTGGGGGCTTCGACTTCTCTCTATCTAGAACTTCAAAGAAAAACCAACTAATTCTGCCAGAGTGCATGGCCTCGCAATTACTGAGTAGCAGGTCAAATGCTACACCTTATACGACGCATTTCACAAAAGTCTGGAGGCTCCTGCCTCAAAATGGCCCGACTCTAGGTGCGGTCAATACTTCAGCCTCGACTTGTCTACCAGGCTATATTTCAGCATATGACCCAAGCGGAGTGGGCCCGACTTGAAGCAATTAATAGAGCTGCAATGCGGACGATCACCTGCCTCCCTCAAATAACGCCTATACCAGCTCTTCAGGCCGAAGCTCAACTTAACACCCTGGATGAGCTTGTACATCAACGCCGCTCCGCACGCCAGAACAAACTTAGTTTTGTTCCGGAGGCAGCGGCGTTGGCGATCTACATGGGCCGTTCTCTACCCGCCTTACCAGCCCACCCTGTAGCTAGGCCGCCCTGGCTGTACCATCAAGTGACCGACAACCGGCCTCTCATTCGACTCCACAGTCTGTCGATGGGAAGCGCAGTCGAGCAATCCGCGGGCGTGCCATTACTAGCGACTGCGAACCTGCCCATGGTTGTAGAGGCATTTGTGGACGCTGGGGCCCGAGACGGCGTTTTAACTACAGCGATCGTATGCCTCTCTCATCCAGAAGCAAACCAAAACTGTGCTTATGAAACACTCCGCACCTGGCCTTCTATGCTGGCGGAGCTTACAGCCATCCGGGACGGACTGCAAGCTCTCCTACCGGCACTTCTTGAAGCTCCTGGAAGTTTTACGGCAAAAATTTACACGGACTCAACGGCGGCCATACGGGATTTGTGACGTGTAGCCTCCAACTCGTCTGTCTCAAGAGATATTCATGACCTGCTGGACACGTGGCCCTGCCCTCTCCGACTGTCGTGGATACGGCGTAATACTATCACCGCTCATATTGCGGCGGATAGTTTCTGTCACGTTACGTCGGTTCCACGGCCCCTGCCATTGCTGACAACTGACCCACATGACCAATTTGTCCAACTAAAGGAAGATCTGCCTCGCGCCACACGTGCTCTCATCCCACCGTGTGGAACACACCTTCCCAGTGTGCTCGCTCGCTGGGAGGAGGTCCTGCTGCGTAGACTACGAGTAGGGGTCGCCCTCTCTCCTGCGGTAACCCGGGCGTGGCCACCGCGATATCATGCCCCGTTTTTCACGACCTGCCCCTTCTGTACGGCTCCTGCCGAAGACGCCGACACCAACCACTTGTTATGGACGTGCTCTTCACTGCGTGCAGCGAGATCCCGACACCTTCGCGGCACAGGCCTGCATCCGGGGAGACCCCCCGATCTTGAGCGATGGCTGTGGGGGCCCCACCACCGCTGTCTTCTGGACTTCATCCGGGAAACGGGTGCAAACTTGTACCTGTAGGAACGTATTCCAAAGGGCATACTGTCGCAATTAAAAAAAACTACTGAGTAGCAAAGCAAAAACAAAAAAAAAGTAAACTGCTGCTTATAACTATCTAAGCAAATCGAATGTGAAAGTGCAGTTGGAGTTTCTTTTGATCTGCTCTTGACTTTGCTTTAATTTTGCGGCTGCGCCAGTGACCATATGACCAGGCCCCTCAGAAACTTTTCCACTTCCTCGCCATCGTCAGGAACCATCTGCTAATTACCTGTTTACCCTTGTGTTTGCGGCTGCCCCCGTTACCACTTCCGCAACCCACTGGACAGCAACTTGTGAAGATCGTTCCGCCCGTTAGCCATCGCCAGCATCACCCTGTGGACCCTCTTTGGTACAGCCACATTTCGAGATAACCTTAGCTTGTAATATTCTGGTTACTGGCTACAATCAACAGATTTCAATGCTTATTAACGGAAATGATTTATTTCCTACAAATAACCCACAACTTGAAATTTACCACTATATCGTCACTTGTGTAACTGCAATTCCTACGGGCCACTGTCCAGTTCGTTTTCTTTCCAAAAAAAATAATGTGAGGAACAGCCCCCCTGTTGGGCGGTTTAATGCTTCAATAATACTCCGAGCAGTTCCAGGAAATTTCTAGCTATGAAAAAGAATTCAAAGATTAAGAAAGACATACTTTAGCAAAAAAAGAACCTTTACCCCTAGATGACTTGAACCATAACGAGAGGAGTTGACGTGCAGGCATGCCATTTTGATTATTCAGCCAGCCTCAAGGCAGTATTTTGTAGTTTGCTGTACGTCCTAAAGTTACCGTTTAAAATGAAAAAAAAATGATAACTAAGCTACCCTAACATGGCTGCATATAAGGGAATAAGCTTCCTTCCGATGGCCCAAAAGATGCAGGAGTAAGGTATTGTCTTAGTCATTTGGTCGACCTTCCCTGTGTAGGGTTCATCGGCCCACTGGGACGTGTTTGCAGAAGTGACATCAGATATTTTCAGAATGTTCTAAAATTAACCCGCGCGGCGAGTTTTTCTTCTGCCGCGAGTACCAAAACAAGATGGCAAAGCTTGAATTTACGCTGAGTTTCCCACAATTTGCTACCGACGAGGACTCGCACCTGAGCAAATATGGTTCGACTCCGATTATCATCTAAACAGGTGATTATGTAGTTTAACGCGCTGGCGCTACACATGCGATGAGGCGCGCCGTTGTGGAGGGCCTCGGATTAATTTCGCCTACCTCGTGATCTTTAACATGCGCCAAAACCTCGAACACACGTACGTTTTCGCTCTTCACCTACATCAGAAAAGTGGTCGCCGCGGCCGGGAAACGAATCCGCGGCCTTGGGCTAATCTTCTCAATAATAAAAGCATCACATGTGTGCTCATGGACGCTTGCTCCGTGATAGCCGCGGCAGCCACGCAGGATTATCTTCGCACCTCGCCATATACACGCCAACAAAAAACCTCCCGTAATACAGTATTGTCAGGTTTCCCCATAAACGTCAGTTAAGAAAATGCACACAGTGACCAAAGCTTTGCGTTTTATCAAAGAAAAAATAACCTGTAAGGTTCATTCTTGTCTTTCTGTTTGCTTACTGCAAGCGTATGCTACAGATCACGAGACCTTTAGGGCTTGTGCATTCATGCTACGCTTACAGTGACCATTATTCTGTACAAATGCTGAAGGAGATTTCGGCACAGTTTACCTCTTTTAGGCATGTTATTTTAGCAAACCATAAATGCCAACCGAGAAATATATTTGTTCTGTCACATCTCGTCTGTTTATCGGGATTCTGCCAAGTGTACTTGCCGAAGTGAATGAGGAGCTACTGTCTTGTGCTGGTGAGCGCAAAAATACGGGTTTGATCTTGACTGCTGTGGCCGTTCTTCTCATGAAGATGGTAAACGAAAAAGAATGTGTCGAAATTTCAGTGCTTCTTATAAATCTGGAAGTGGTCTAAGTCTCTAGCTCTCTGCTCACACGCTAATCCAACGACCGGTCCGCCTTCGATGCTTCAAACATTCAATTAATTTCGCTATACCTGCAAAAGTGCCGGAGTAGTATCATTTTATCTTTTCAACTTCGGTCATTTGGGTCCGTCCTGAGATAGCCGAACAGTTTTAAAGAGGAGCTACTTCCTTCATGATTGCCCCGTACAAAACAGACAGGGACAGTCACAGATTTGGTTAAGGGAGAACATACCAATACCAACATGAACCAATGAACATGAACCAATGAACATGAACCAGTACCAACTCGCCCAGCTTTCCATCTAGGAGAACATACTTCTGCAAAATAAGTTTGCGCACGTGACAAGGAATAACTTATTGGGCTACAAGAGCTTCAACTAGCGCTCATCTATATTTGAACACCACGGAGATGCAATACAATCTTATTTTATGCTTAGACTGCTAGTTCCCTAATACGCCGCGCCAGGCGGCGGAAACACTCTAGTCCAGCAAGGTCAAGGAAAACACTTCGCCGGCGCAACGCTACCGCCTCAATGTATATTCTCACTAATTCACAATGCAACAAATGATCCACGCTCATCCCCAGAGCTAGGGAAGGTACTCAGACAGGGAAGATTTCATTCATGGGATTTCTACAATGGCGTTGCTGTCGTGTTCGCAGAGATGCATATACTGTTTCATAAGCCTGCAAAAAATGTGATTCGAATGAATGATACTGATAACTTCTTGGTTGTTCGGTCGAAGCATGTGAAGCAGCTTTTGCAAACATCGCTGGAAGCCACGAAGTGCCCGATTTGTGTCCCCACTTAAAGCATTGTTAGCCGTGTTCGTCTCCTTGATAGAAATGTGGGCGGTTATGAGCGCGCGTTGTCGCTACGTCTGTCGTCATTGCAGGGGCCATTTACAAATTTTATCCGGTCTTTTTAGGCTCATACTTAACATGCAATGAGGAAAAAATATCTTCCCTTTATAAAGAAAGTTCAGTGAAGCGCTAAAGGTTTCTAACATGAAAACTGCGTCAAAAGTACAAAGATTCTTCTCTAAAAGTGAGTTCAGCTTCGCTAAAACTGCGTCCAATCGACCGTCATATTTTCAACTACCCTAATTGCAAACGAAAGGCGAACTCTTGCGACCATGTTTTCGCGCACTAAGTAACCGCGTCTACGAAAGATGTATTGTATATGGATACGTGGTTTGTGAGATAAAGGTATACTATTCTGCTCCTTCCTCCTGATCGATTTTTGTACTGTCTTATCTAGAACCTCTCCATTTTCGCGATTTTCCAGTACCCTTTTCGACACAACAGAAGCTCCGTCAGACGCACGTGCCTTGTTTGCAGAGATCTTATCGGAGCTCTTCAGTCGACCAACCGGTCATTGGGGAATTGCATTAGTTTTTTGACAGGACGCCATCAATCCCACAAAGAACGCTTTCGCTTTTAAAAAATTCGTCGTTATTGATCATTCTGTGACCGGATGAAGCCACATGGCGTGATTAATCATCTAAGTAAATAAAACACAGAAGGAGATCATTTAGGTCGCATCTCCATAGCGCGACAGGGACGCCGTCAGTCCGCATGGCGCTTATCAGAACTGTCGGTCTGACCCGTAACTTGTCTCGGGATCAAAGTTGCTTAGACGACGGGTTCGTACCAGCTGATGTGTCGGCAAAGCGCTCCGCACCACACAAGTACGCAAACAAGGGGGAAACACAGCAGGCGTGTAATGCAACGAAGAGAGCCAAGCGCCAGGAACGTGAGGCTACTCTGAGGGTGCCGTTGCACCCCTGTTCAAGAACACAATAACAATGCAACAGGTCATCTCTCATAGCTGCCAGCTCATAGTTTTTGCTACCAGTTTTTTTTTTATCGTTTTAGATCATGAACCTCCCGTAAGCGCCTTTTTGTGGGTGTTTACGTTTTTGAAATTCCATAGCTCTTTCATATAACAAGCACCGAGTTCAGTGTACTGTGCATTGTTTTGTACAACTAATGGGCGGTTCAATTTAGCTTCGATACATCAAATCCTCTCTAGTTACTAATAGGAGGCGATTTTACAATTTCAAAAGATAACAGCTGCCCTGGTGTCACTCCAAAGGTTAAAATACGCTTCTCTTCGCTGTTTTCGCGCGTTTTTGCCTCTCTTCTGTGCACAATGTTTATTTGAACACCAGGTTTAAGATGCACCAACCAAAGGTAGCCTCCTAATTTCGACTACATATCATAAATTAGTATAGTATAGACTGGTTAGAAACGTTTCAAGGCAAAAGTGCGGTGGGCCCCATGACGCAAAAGCCTGGTGCTGTGCGAAGCAGACAGCCCCAAAGTTCTACGTACCCGCATTGAGCACGGCTTTCAAACGAATTGTTTCAGTGAAAAAAAAAAAGCTCCTCGATTCTCTTAAAGGAGTCATGAAGAGAATACGCAACTTTGGTTCATAAAAACAGCGCTTTGTGTTGGCAACACTGATACGAACTTTAGAGCAAACTTCAAACAAATCCTCGAGATATTAAAAATATCACATGAAGCAGTGGCGACTCCCAGGTTCCTTTCCGGCGATATTTCAACGACTACACGGAATCTTGTTTGTGCGATTGGTAGCCGCTGACCTAAGCCACCGCCAAGAAACATGACTTGTGGGGCCTTCAGCTCTCTTTGACTGCATCACTTGAAGTCTAAGTTACCACACTGATAATGAGGAATTTAGTGCTAGCCCACTCCCCTCTCTTCTGCCACTATCACGTCATCGTACTACGCAATGTTAGTGTTTCATGTATTTCTTAGGCTTCTTGCTAATAAATGTGTTCCCGGGCAGGGGTGTTGCTGAATGACTTTCGAAAGTGTAGCTCTTTCAGACAGAACAAAGCTGTTTTTGTTTACATGGCCCTTTTGAGTAATCTTACGAACTTTCATTCGTAAAGCCTTGCGTGCTGTTGGGACGGTTGCCTTTTATGCACACGTTTTAAGAACGACCAAACGCTCAAACCACTGCAACCCCTTGTGGCTTTACAATCACGAACGGCTTGTGGCTCCACTGCGCGCCGACGGAAGCCATCAGCCTACCTGGTGATCGTAACGGCAGTGCTGAAGAGGAACTCCCGCCCTTTCTCGCGATCGCAAGTTATTCGACGTCACGTTTTGCACCCTTTTCTGCCTCAGCCACGTGCGGTTGACCACCACGCGAGCATGCCAACAACACTGACTTCATGGCTCAGCTCCTACAGCGCTGCGGTGCTACTGAGCGCAGGGATGCGGATTCCATCTCGGGCGTGCCGGCCGTTTTTCTCATGGAAACGTCGGGTAAATTCTACGTATCGACATTTAGGCCGCGTTAAAGGTTTCCAGGTGGGGAAAAACAATTCAAAGCACTTCATTACGTGGTGCGCATAGCCCAGTGTAGTTTCGGCGCGTTAACAAGGTCGCATCGGAAGGTCGAATCACACGTATAAAAAGTTGAATCACATAAAGTGTACAATACGCTCACACTAAAGTCAAGTGTCTCCCAAGGAATTTTAATATAATCTCCTTCCCTATAGTCTTTTATGGTGGTAGCGAATTTGAGAAAATGTCTAGATTCAGCCCTGTAGCCCCGCCGGCCGGACCAAGACAATCAAGAAGACCTATATTTCTGTATAGTGCTTCTGGAAGCATCCTAGAGACACCTACAGCTTCCGACAGTTGCTCTTGGGACTGGATAGCCTGGCGTTTTCTTTGAAGGTACGCCGTGGCTCTGCTACAGTACGTCAAGTTGGGGATGTATAGAGATTGAATTTTTGAAGTCTGAGAACCGGCACGGCAATGTGGGCGTGTGGAATCGTGTGCTTGTGAGTTCCATATTCTGCATCCAGTGGGTAGTAGCTGCAACGCCATTACGTGGACCAAACGCTGATAAAACATGGCAAAACTCTCATTCATACCAATTAACCGCCATATAGCGTGACGTCGTGGGGTTTATTAGTGAATCCCTGACTAAACAGACTTGAGTCTCCCCTTCCGAGTAAAGAATTGTAATAATAATTAGTGCACGCGCACGCGCGGAGCTGCATCTTTGACAGTGAGGTGGCGAACATGACTCTAAACTCATGCTTTTGGCGCAACATCTTACGAGCAGAATTTTAATGCTTACCGCAAGTGTAAGTTTGGTCTTCATTCTTGCCATTCTTCATTCTTTACTAGCTACGACGTGCTAGTACTACGGTGTATGTAACCTGCCCCTGTTGCAGAAACACTAAACATTTGGGTCTGTGCCTGCGAACACTGCAAGATGGTACTTATAACTATGCGCACTGCCTTCAGTGAAACGCCCAGTAATTTACCTCGTTTGTTAATGCTATTTAGAGTTTGTTTAAGGCGTCTTGCGTTTGTTTTCTCCTTTGCAGCAGCCATTAGGGTTTCGAAGTTTCCAGGCAACTAAATAGATGTGCTTTTTAACAACATGGCTTAAAATTATCTGCCGCAGTTGAGCAGTGGCTGTTTATACAATTATTTCATTTAAATGAACCTTAGCATCTATTGTGAATAGCTTGCACGTTCTCAGTTGAAGTGGGAAGGCCTGGGTGTGCCCCGCCGTGCTTAAGAGATTTACGTGCGATTCGAGCAAACAAATTCAGGCCACGTTGTTGTGATATAACACGGATTCATTATGCGTTGCCTGGCCTCTTCGCGTGTCGCATTGCGTTCTTATGTTCTTTAGGTAATCGTACGTTGCAGCGTACTGCCAAGAACGGCCACGTCTTTCACCTGGTTCCAGAAGCCACCAAGTGTTCTTTTATCATCATAGCAAAGCGTCTCGCCCAACGTCAGCGGCCACAGAGGCCCCGTCTTCTCTCCCGGTGCGCCACCTACTGCTAGGCTGAATTCTTAGCATTAGGAAGGTCGTTACGCATTGTGTTAGGCCTAAGGTCAGGCGAACGGCTTCCCGCGTCTCTTTTAGCCGGTGTGCAGCAAGCAGTTCGGCTAAGGAATTATGAGGCCGTTCCTATAAAAGCACTTCGTCCACCGCAGCGGATTGAGACATGTCGGCGCAAACCACAGATCACTGTTACTCTCAACGTCACGCCTGCGTTCACAACCCATGTGAATTTTGTTGCCGCCGGATGGTGTTTTTGAATGCATACTATTTTTCGAAACCCCACTTCCGAATGCGAAGCTTCTGTGCACCCGCCCTCCCATTTATTCTTTTTTTTTATTCATTGAAGCCTTAAAGCCTGGAGACATCGCAGAATGCGAGACTAGCAATGTGTAAGCAACTCTGTCGCACACGCACAAACACAAAGCAAACAAAGCTGAAAAATAAATTATGAACCAACAAGATCCCGGAAATCATGCAACAGTAAAAAAATGGCTGTGGCTTAGATCAGCTACCTTTTATATGCGAAGCAAAAGCTTGGCTTAGTCTGGTTGAGTCTTGGTTTCGCTGGTTAAACTTGATGTAGCTGTGTTGCCGACCATGGCTCAAAGCCGTTGGTTCCCGTGCAACACTCATAGAAGGCGGCCCGGCCTCGCTTTCATTCACGGCGAACGCGGCGTTCCTCTTCGCAGGGCGCAAGACGAGTCACGTAGCCCGAGACGACCCAGCGGCGCATGCGTGGGAGGCGACGGAGCTGATCGGCTGCCGACCTGCTGAGCGCCCACAAACGCGGCGGCCGCTGGAGCTAGTTGAACAGAACGACTGAAAACGGGGCCTTGTGCGCAGAGTCGAAAGCGTCCCCTGGCGAATCACGCGATGCGCTTCGAGGGGTGTGTCGCAGGGGGTGTGTCTGCGGTCAAAAGGTAAACTTCCGCATCCGCGGCGAAGCCACTTAACGAAAGAAGTGACACCTTTGTTTTAAAGAATTTACACATAATATACCAGAAGAGGAGTCAATTGCGCTTTTCCAGAAACATCATTTTGCTGTCAAGCTCCTTTTCAGAAATTCTTCTAAGACAGATGACTCGGTAAGGGCTCGCCAAAAAACAGGCCGCGCGGACTGTGGAGGAGGAAATAATGTCGGGGAGAGCGTCCCACAGGGTCATTGCATTAATAAACATTCTTCAATTTATAATGTGCAGCACCGAAAATTGGGGACACAGTTGCTCTGGTCGAGGTGCGGTGAAATTCCAGGCCGTGCATGTAGCCGAGGGCGTCAGGCCAGCGCGTAATAGTAGAAAAGGTGCAGCGCCCAGAAACGCCTTATGATATGGCGTGATAAGAATCTGAGAAGATGGGCTGTGCGTTAGCTTGGTATGGCCAGTTTTACGAGAGAACTGTTAATATATAGGCCCTTCAGCACAATTTCAGGTGGATTGTAATTCCTTGGCGATGTATTCTCGCAAGAGGTTGTTAAATGTAGCGTAGTCCTGAGTACAGGTGGAACGTACGGGAACGAAGGACGGTCGAGAGAAACACGGATACAATGCTTTGTGTCCGTGCATTGTGTTGTGTTTCGCTCTACCGTCTGTCCGTGTTTCTCTCGACCATTGTGTCCGTGTTTCTCTCGACCGTCCTTTGTTTCCGTACGTTCCAAATGAAGGTTTCCAGCGATCATGAACGAACTCACCCAATCCCAAGAAATCCAAACGCATTGCAGTCGACTCTGGCGATGGCTACTCATCTTTGCTAATCGGTTACTTTTACTAACACAATTTATTGAATACAAGTTGATTTTTATATTGCGAAAGAACCGAGTATAAAAAGCCCCTTTTTATATAAAACCGTTTGCTCCATTGCTAGAGGGAGCAGCCGCCATTACGATGGGGCGGGATCTTAAACGGTCGTCCGCGCTTAAAGAGCAAGTACTGCTGATGCACAACTCTTTCCTCACAAGGCTGGGCAGAGGCGCGGAAGTGATAATTTCCCAGACCCGGAAAGGTATGCACGCACATTTGCGGCTACAGTCAAGCGGCCGCATCAGCTTCAGAAATGTCAGATTCAACCACAAGCGCTGTCGCCGGCTCATTTTTTTATAACTGATTTCTATGTCCCGCGATGTTCACCTCTTGCAGGGTTGTGGTAGCCTCACCGGAAAAGCATCCTAAAGCAATTATGACCACCTTAGAACGATGGATGGCACCAACCAGCCAACAACAATGGACTTTTCGCGTTCGAGGCCGCCATAATTAAACGCATAGTTTTGTCCCTTCATCCTTTCGCCACAGGCCAACGGCCATCCCATAGACAATAATTCTCTACCTCATCCTCCTGCCTCAAGAGTTTTTCGAGAAATGGCCGACTATTTGATCTGTCGCTGTTCGATCCAAGCAAAAGGACAAGGCAGGGGATCGCTTATACACAGCGCGTACGCACAGTTTCACAAATTCATATATTGAATTCCTCTGGTTTCATTGAGTTAGAAACTTGGTCAATCGCCTATTTTGAGGCTTAACGTAAGGCCACCTAACCTTGAGGCATAGGCGGAGAGTTTTCATTTTATCGGGGTGAGGTAGGACGGCAACTTGCCGCCTATAAAGATGATGATAAAATGTACACCCTCATATATATATTTATATTATATATATATATATATATATATATATATATATATATGGAAGCCTTCTACGCCTCGTATACCCCCCTATGCCTCCTTTTGTGTTCTACACTGCCGAATTACCTTTCTGTATTTTATCAACGAGCCCCTCATTTCCTAACCATATTATTTTCCGAAAGCCTAGCCAGGGTCCCGGTTCTGGCAGCCTTGATGCCAAGGTAACGTAAGAGGGTTTCCCGCCAATTTCCCGCTCATGACAAGCTGTAGACGTTCGAGTCACGCCCCGAGGGTTGAAAAGAAGGTCGTCTTCTCCCCCGTGTATTCAGAGTGGCACTGGCTACCACCCTCAAGAGTCAGATAGAGGTGTAATAAATATAAAGGAGAACACAGTCACCTAGATAGCCAAATTAGTAAGGCATGTATTTGTGTGTGTGTGCGTGTGTGCGTGTGTGCGTGTGTGTGTGTGTGTGTGTGTGTGTGTGTGTGTGTGTGTGTGTGTGTGTGTGTGTGTGTGTGTGTGTGTGTGTGTGTGTGTGGTGTGTGAGTGTGTGTGTGTGTGTGTGTGTGTGTGTGTGTGTGTGTGTGTGTGTGTGTGTGTGTGTGTGTGTGTGTGTGTGTGTGTGTGTGTGTGTGTGTGTGTGTGTGTGCGTGCGTGTGTTAGTGTGCGTGCTACTAGTCCGCTGGTCCTCTTACGGTAAGGACTCTAAGAAATGAATGGCAAGTATAAAAGTAAGCTGTCCACGTCTTCGCCAGTTTAATGATTTTAGCCCCAATAAAACAAATAAAACTTTACTGAAAAGATGGAGGCCACTCTAAAGAAGCGTCAACTGGTAATGGCCTTTGGGGAGTAGGGGGGGGGGGTGCAGAGTTCTCTCCGGGAAACACCAAAAAGGGGCTCGGGCCCCCAAGCCCCCCGCTTCCCACCCACCACCCGTAGTCTCCGCCTATGCGTTGACGACAAACAACGCCCAGGAACCCCAATGCAATGTGTGATGTCAACTGACAGCGGTTTACACGACCGACCTGAACGCGTGACGTAAGGTCTCACTTAGCGCTTTTGCATACCTGCACCCTCCTCCCTCTGTTGCGCACGTGCCCAGCGACGTCAAACTCATTGTACGTCAATCTACGGGTACCGGTTGACTACGTTCTGAGTGGAACGGGACTTGCATTGTACAGAAAAGAGTCTGGCTGCAGCGTTGCTCTCAGAGATTAGCTCTTTTTTCAACCAGTCCCTGCAAGTGCAGGTCATCTTCATCCAAAGAAAGCGGGCACCCTAAAGCATACAGCGAGCCATGTTATCGCCTCGTTCAGAAACGTGCAAATTCAGCAGGCGAACCGTTTCCAATTATGTGTTTATGTTACATATGTGCAAGATTCATTTAAAGCTTACCGCACAATTGCTGGATTTGTAACCTGTGCTGCAGGATGGGGAAATTATATAGAATGCAACACTGTTTCAGTTTTTATTGTTAACCTCTTTATGCGATCCTTTGTCATTCCCGGCTGTTCATATCTTTATGGTTATTTTCTGTAACATCTCTATTACCCAGTGGTTTTGAAGAGTATAAGAATACCAGTATATTGGTCCATGTCTGGAAGATAGCGGGTGTTTGTTCTCTTTTGTAGCAAATCCAAAACATTTCAGGTAATACTGTAAAAAACGGTAAACAACTACAGTAGACTCTCGATAAACGGAACTTCAGGGACCGGAAAAATAGTTCCGTTTAACAGGAGTTCCGTTTACTGAGATAGGTGTTCTGAGGTGCAAATTTATGGGCGTACACACTTCTAAGGGCATTTCATGGAACTCTAACCACTCGAAAGTGACTGTCGCTGATAGTTTTCAGAAAGCAAGAAAACTACAAGAAGCGTAGGCGGAACAGCCTCACAAAGTTTATTTGGCAACAATGAGTCACTTGGTAACTACAAAAGTGCGTCAATTATTTTTGTCTGAGTCCTTGCAACTGCATTTCACGGAGGCTAGAGGCCTCAACTTCACGAGAGCTTACGAGACACGAATTTAGAAGACGGCACGTGGTATGAAGGACGAATAGCACAACGATGGCACGAACGAGGCGACAGAAGAGTGAGCCCTGTAGCCTCGGCGTCTAGAATCGAGACCGAACGACAGGTGAACAAGAACTGCGATGTTGCATTCGTTGCGCTAACAGCGGCTAACCACTTGACGAGACGAGGCTTACGAGGCCAACAAGGCTAAAAAAGCATGGAGGAAGAAAAAAACAAGAACGAAATGCCGAACCGTAAAAAAGCTGATTCTCATGCCAGGGATTTCACAAGAGTTCCATTTCTGGTTCGTTTACACGGTGATGCGGAAATTTTAGTTCCTATTACAGGGAGTTTTTTTACGTTATCTGAATACAAAACCAACCAAATTCCAGGCAACTGTTCCGTTTAAGCGGCAATTCCGTTTAAGCGTTTCCGTTTATTGAGATTCTACTGTACTCCGTACAGTGGGGTGATAAGAGCATTGTGCCGGATAAAGCCCTAGTTTATCGCAGTTGGTACCTGAGCACTGTGCGCAGTCTGTGTACGTGCTTCAGCATGTGCGCTCTCTTCATTCCTTTCATTTCCACTCCGACTAACAACCGAATCGCTCCGCCAGGGACGACTGTCGAATTCATTAACTTTGTCAGTCAATCCCTACCTAACATACTGACTAACCC
This sequence comes from Haemaphysalis longicornis, assembly GCA_013339765.2. Lineage (NCBI taxonomy): Eukaryota > Metazoa > Arthropoda > Arachnida > Ixodida > Ixodidae > Haemaphysalis > Haemaphysalis longicornis. The sequence continues at coordinate 102,827,187 of CM023453.1, read as the reverse complement.
CACGTGTGTTTGGTCTTAGGCTTCGCAACTGAACTTCGATAAAAAATATACCGGGATATTCAAAACCCTGTAATTCATCATTATCGTCATCATCAGGGCTGTCTACACCAACTGCAGGGCAAATGCCTCTCCCGTAGATCCTCCAATTATTCCTTGTAATCAAATACATTCTAGTATGACTTAGGACCCCGTTTATGACCTGAGGGTATTTTCTCTGAGCTGTTAGTACGAAGTAAGGTAATCACGACGGAATTCGCCATCAGTTGCACAAGTTTATGAACGTGATCGATCTATTGCGGATACCTTGCGATCTGGAAATTCCAGCGCTCAATTATTTCCAATACGTCAATAGGGGACGGCTTACCGTCTGGTCGGGTAGGTAATACACAAGGTAGCGCACAGGTTACTGACCGAGTAAAAACAAAATAATGACGTTTCGTGAGCGGTTACCGCCCTATTAAGATTCTGAGCGAGAGCCGCAGCGCTTTCGAAAGATCATTTTTAGTTGATGAGTTGGTCAGCGACCTGCATTTCCTTTTCTGTACCGTACATCGTGATCAAACGTCGTAACGTAGCGCGTCTGCGAGGTCTCAGACCCCAACGGAAACAATCTCGGGAGGCGACCCGCCGCGGTGGGTCAGTGGCTATGGCGTTGCGCTACTGAGCACGAGGTCGCGGGTTCGATTCCCGGCCGCGGCGGCAGCTTTTTCTGATGGAGGCGAAAGAGCAAAAACGCCCGTCGTGTACGAGATTTCGGCGCACGTTAAAGATCCCCAGGTGGTCAAAATTAATCCAGGAGCCCTCCACTACGGGCGCCTCATCGTCTGCGTTTCGTCGGCGCGTAAAACCCTACAATCAATCAAATCAATCTCGGGAAGCTTCGTGAAAGAATTTTGGAGTATTGTTGTCCTTGTTTAGAACCCATTGGCGGTGTCGACGTGCGCCCGATAAAGTCTACGGAATGTCTGACGTCAGAGCACCGTCGACAAAGAGCCTACGCGCTTCCGGCAAAGACGCCGTACAACCTTTGAGCTTTCAGAAAAATACTATTGAAAACAAACACAAATAAAAGCCCTCGCACTATCACGTTTGAAACTGCTGATTGTCGGCGTAATACGTCATGTCGCCCTTCCGAAAAGCGTGCTGAAGGCGCCGCGCTTTACCCGATTGTCTGTTCTGTTTTATGTTTTTGTAGCTGCCACTGCTCTTCACACGTCGCGGAATCCACTGTCGCTTAGAGTGCGCGTCTCTTCGTTGCGATCGGCTTCCATTGTCATGTCTTCTATCACTCTATTTTTTCACTGTGCAAAACGCTCTGCTCTTCAGACGGTTTTCTGGCGGAAGTCGTGTAAAGCAGACTTTTTTTGTGTTTTCGTTTGCGTAAATGCCGCACTGGCGGCGCTTCAGAAGTCGTGGTTCTTTGTCGCTCCCATCTGCTCCACGGCTCCCGGTTGGCGAGAAAAGAACCGTTCGCTTCAGCGGAAAAGTGCAGAAGGTCGAGGTTACGGTGGCGTGTTCAGGCAGCGCGTCGGCTAGAAGGTACAGTCTCCTTTTTTGTATTCGAGTATATGGTATAGAAGTCGAAACTTTTGTTGTAATAAAACTATCCACTTATAACTAATTTAGCCCATGTTACGCTCACATCGCATAAAAGGAAATGTATCTGACAAAACTGTATAGCCGTTATAACACACTAGCTTTTTTTTATGTTGAGAAGTTTTTGAGTGGTTACACTATTTGAATCTGCAGAATTTTTATAGCAAAAATGGTTCTGTGTGAATTTCACGCTGGTAAAGTTTGTTTCTGCGGGGGTATTTACTTCAAAAATTAGGTAATTGATTTTGGCGTTAGGGTACAGATTTCTTTTATTTCCGCTCCGTGTTTCTGCCACTCGGCATATGAGGAGGTTTAAAGATGGGAAGAGAGAAGAAAGCAGAAAAACAATGGTAACAGAAGAAAGTAGGAATGCTAGAGAGACAGCGGGGAGGAAGCACAGATAATCAGGAAACCGATCAGACTGGTCGAGTCAACAGGTATACCTGTATTCGAGTTACGTGCATGCAGAAAGGCCATTAGCGACCTCCAGTATCTGTCTTCTTGCAACCAGCGCTTGACGTTATCCAGTTTGTCCAACAGCCCTTCTGAGCACGTCGTCCCGAGCTGATCTTGTTCCCGAACTGATTTTTCACGGTGTGTTTTACTACAACAATGCCAGTGTTAAGCTCACCCTTGAGAAAAAACTAGCCGCCAAGACTACCCTTCTTCCGCCTTAAAAATAGACTGCCAAATCTATTGCCACATTTCATATTCCTAGTTATGTGGCTGAATACCACGAGAACCAATTTGGGTTGGCAAGTTCTGAACGCGTAATTGTTTGTAGTAAATGAAACCAATTAGGAAACCTTAGATAAGGGGACACCCCCTCGGCCCTCCCTACAAGCAAATGTGAGCGCAAGCGAGGATAGGCGAGCTCACAGTGATGCTTCGAGGCGAAGCTTCTATGGCTACGGTTCCACGCATTTGTCATGTCTCCAAACAAAAATTCACGTGCTTTCGAAGCGCGACGCGTTCTATAGCTCGAGGCGGTGAAAATCGAAGGTGCCTGCTTGTGCTAAAATCATGCGGTTACCACGAAAATCATACACCATTCTAAGACTTGATTTAAACCTGAAGCCTTCTTACTTACATTGCCTTCTTACTTCTACATACATTTGGAGCAGATTACTACGTAATAGTCACCATCTACAATGCCTAAAATGTTGCAGACCACAAGAATCTAGGTTTCGTCCCTTTGTTATGCATTTTGTTTAGATTAGTTATCAATAAGCACCATTTTAAGGACAACAAGAGCCTCGGGAAGACAATCAACGCTTCTAGGGGGTTTGCTGCTGTACGAGCGAGCGGCGTCGGTACATGTCCGCGTTAGCACCACGCTCGCTATGTCGACGTTCCATGTGCTCGCCTGTATAGCCCCCTCCGGCTCCTCTCAGCACAGTCCCGTCGACAAAACTAGCTGCCGTTGTCAGTTATGAGTTTAACTTCTCTCCGGTCGTCCCAGTCGGGAAGCCGCGTAGAGCCCACGTGTAGCTTTTTGGTCGTGCATATTCAGAGTTTCGAGTGGCTTATGAATTTTTTTTCATTTACATTGTGCACGCGTGTTTAGAGCGAACCGCAACACAGCGTATACCGAGGGACCAATGCCTGGCTTCAGAACACACCAGATACAGCGATTTCTTGGGGGCTTTGAACATCCGAAGAAACGTAGCGATGCGTCGTGTACTTACCGCACGCCATCATTGCCGTCAATGTGCGCGAATTTCATTGCGGCTTCCCGTCAACGGCACCCCAGTTCGAAGCATAAACAGTAAATGGAATGCAGCATTGCACAAGATATGGGTGTTTTGTTCGCGCTAAAAAACTGACATTTCCGCGCTGAAACTGTCACGTAGCTTGAGCCGCAAAGTTTATTTGAGTGGGCAGCTTTGTATCATAAATTCCGAAAATAAAACAAGGATTGGCACAAAAGGGTCGAAAAAAAAAGGTTTAAGATTAGATAGCGGAGTATTGCTTGCTGGAGAAGCCTGCTTTTGACTCCGCACTTCCACTGCAAATATCTTGTTCTCTTTCATCACCATTATCAGCCGCAACGGGTTCACTGCAGAGCGAGGGCCTCTTCCATTGACCTCCAACCACTCTTGTCCTGCGCTGCTTGAGTCCATTGTTTACCGTTGTATTTTTTTATTTCATCCATCCATAGGGTGGATGGCCTTCCCCTTCTTCTAGACCCATCTTTTGGTATCCACTCGGTTACCCTAACTGTCCACTAGTGGTCGGTTCATCTCACTACACGGCCAGCCCAAGTGCATTACTTGTTTCTTTATTTGAACTATGATATCGTCAACTCTAGTTTGTTCTCTGGTCCAGGTAGCTCGTTTCCTGTCGCTGCGTGTTATTGCTAACATTATTCGTTAAATGGCCCGTTGAGCAGACCTAAGTTTGCTTTCTGCAGTTTAGTAAGGCGCTGAGTTTGCGCTCCGTATGTCGTCACTGGCAGTATGCATTGATTGTATATCTTTATTTTGAGTAAGAGAGGTGGCTTACTTTTCACTATTTGGGAGTACTTGCAGAGTGTTCCCCAACACATACCTATTCTGCGCCCGATTTTTCCCTCGTGGTTAAGGTCAGCACTAAACATCTGTCCGAGGAAGTTATATTCTTGTACTTCTGCTAGCACTTCGTCTCCTAATCTGAAAAGGACGCTTTCCATATGCTCATTCCTCATTACTTTAGATTTCGTGATATATTTTTTGAAGAATTTGGGCTAAAACTCTCGACTGTGGAGTTTTGGTATGGCGTGTGCCATCATTAGTTGAACTGTGTTGAATGCATTTTGTTTTTAGTCTGTTCTTTCCTACTGGGATGTATAGCCCCAGCTAAACGCGCAGCAGTAAACTGAGCACTAATGTCCTGAACAGAGGACACTTGTTTTGTCTATTCTACCCCAACTGTGAAAACACTCCTGCAGAAGCGACGGCAATGAAGGGTTTTTTTAGAGCTAAAGTCATAAATGCCATCCATAACGGCCAATAGTAGCCGGCACGAATGATGTCAAGGTGGCCACAGCTCTAAGCAAGAATAAATCAACGCGAACACGTTCGAGTTTGCCTAGTATTTAAAATCAATACCCAGAGCGAGGGCCAAGTTCATCACGCCAGCGCTAACTCGACACCGTGCAAGAGGGCAAAGCATGCCTAGCGCGTGCCCTATGACAAGTAGACGTGTCGGCACAAGACATGTGTTCGCGAGCTGCGTACAGTGCTGATTCCGGGGAATCTGTGGCGTGAGTGGGACTATTCGGACTGTCGAAGTAATGCGCGGCAAAACTAAAAACACATAAACCAAAGCGAAGTGCCGCAAACATGATATGACAATAAAGAATCTTCCGTAGCGGTCGCGCTTTCGCCTTGGAAGCACCTATGCAGGAGTGGGTGCGCGGAGAATTCTGCTGGCTTCTCTTAGCCCTCTTTTTCCAGCACAAATTTTGGCAACAACCAATATATTGCGTATTTTGGTATTGCAACATCACTGCGAGGCTCAGCCAGATGCCTCTTTTTAGCATCAGATCGGCCCTAGACTGTAACTGCACAAGGCATTCCTGACATGCATCAAACGTAATTCGTGGGTATGGGTTCTCCTCCGGAAAAGTTCCTAATGTATCTTTTATACATGCTGGTATATAACGTAAAGCATGGCGCTAGTGCGTTTCTCGCAGCACCAAAAAGGTGACAAATGTTCTTGCACCCCCCCCCCCCCCTCAACTTAAAAAAGGTATGTTTGCGAGCCAAGAATGCTATGCATTAAAGGTAGTGACCGTGTTCACAACTGTCAGTAATCGGCTCCGGGCCTTTCGGTCGCGCCATGCACTGTTTAAAACTAATGGTTGTTACCTTCTCTACAAGCTACCGATGATCTATTTGCGAAAAAAGCGGGTGGAGATTTGTATGCGGTTTAATAGGAGTCGTTATAGATTAGTGTGCTCCCGCATACTAGAGTTGAGTTCATTGACATTGGAATTCTTCGCATACCCCAGCAGAATTTATCAACGCTTTTAAACACAACTGATAGTACTTTACAAAAAGATACACGGTAATTTAGGCAACCTAAAGACGACCACATCTTAACACCGACCGACTGGCTGACGTCTGAGAACAATGCTGTGGGAACTCAAGTGTGTTTTCAAATACTTTGCCAAAGCTTCAAAAACCAATCGAAAAACCTCTACAGTATGTGGAAACTTTGGGGCATTTAGTGCTGTTCTACAAGGAAACATAAGTGCCTGCAGATGATATGCACTTCTACTGTTAGTTCTTGGGGGGCTGTTTTCTGCAGGAATTGCATTGTTGTCAAAGGAGGCAATGCAAAAAAGTGCTCTAAAACCAACACACTGTTACAGAGTGAGTTTCCCTGCTCCTGGAAGGGACCGCAGACCTCATTGTCTGAAGTTGTCACTAAACACAGTCGCTAGCAACATAAATATCTCCAGTTTACGAAGCATAACAATATTTACATCCTAAGAGGCTCTGCGGCAAACAGTTCAAAAAGCTTTGCTTGCATGGTTTTATTTATAGCCATATTTCACCTCTCAAGTATCATAACAGAGCGGGGGTTAAAGTAAATCCAAAATAGCTGCTTCGGGTGGGCTTGGAAATGAGACTCTAACAAAAGGTCTCAGCATCACAGCTGTGTACTCGAAAAGAAGCAGCATTGTACTGTGTATTTGGTATCAAAATAAAGTAGCGTTACCCAACCACCCCAACTTCGAAACTGGTGAACAAAGGCTATAATATAATCTATTTTCTTGGAAAAAAGATTTGCCGCGTATCTGCTCCTTTCGTTGCAAATGTCAACAAAAGACGATAATCGACTGCCGCCCCTGGCAAGCAAATGTCTCCCTTCTTTTTCCCCTTACCTCTCATGTTGTTCTTCTCCCGTCTCGTTCCTCCTCAGATACCAGCTAGATGGTTGCCCAAGTTAATTTAAATTTACCGCGTTTCACTGCCAAGTCTGGTGCCTCAATACCAGCGATGCCGTACGGCGTACACGTGCTTGAATCGAGGCACCCTACTACAAGGTTTTATAGAACCATGTTGCCCTACTCCAACGAGCGTTCCAAGCGAACGTGGAACCTACGTAGTAGAAACTTTGTTGCTGTTGCCGTTTGATTTTTTTTAAATGCCGCCAGCCAGCGCAGGCAACAGCAGCCGACGGTTTTCTACAGTTGACGTAGTATTTTATTTGCTATCACGAAAACCAAGCATCCGTGATTTTCTTTAATAAAAGAACACTGCAAATATAACTTATGAAATGATTTTCTGCCTAAATCTGCGCAATATCTTGTCATCGTTCAACAATGCTGACAGGCATGAACATTAACACCGGACTTAGGCGTTTAAATTGGGCTGTGAGTACATAAGACTATTGCGCAGTTTCTCTTTCACTTAGGCCGAGTGGCTTAATCGAAACACAGACAGAACGCGCGTTAGTTTTCAGCCAACAATTTGGGGAAGAACGTAAACGTTACCAAGGGTTTTTTTCGACAAATAGTACGGGCAGCGCAGAATACGAGCAGTTGTGGATGAATGGGACGGGCCTTGGCCTTGCAGTGAATCTAAAAAGGCTGATGACGATAAAGGCGGCGATGCTGATGATGGCTATGCTGTGTTCGTTTGGAAGCTTTGGAAGCTTCGTGATATAATTAGCTGTTTTTTGCTCGCACACGGCAGGTGGTTACTCGCCTTGTATTGTTTAGGCCTACTTTTTTGGTTCACAGCGTGTTCTTACCGCCGCCTTCAAATAGCGAAATTACGGCACATAATAGTGCGCACTGTCACAAGCCATGATATTCTATTAGAGGCCGAATCTATGATCCTTCATGGTCCTGTTTAGTCACATTCACGGCGTCAGGTGAAGGATCTTCTGCATTCTCTTACGTGCTGCCGCTGTGAAGATAACCAATATTAAAATCGAACCAACGCCCATGACGGCCGGCAGCGCCCACAGAGGCTAAACTTATACTACAACGTATCAAGGAAGGCGAATTTGTCGTTGCTAAGAGCGGATCCCAGAATCGAATAGATTATTCCCGCGGGCCTCCCTCGCCAGAAAGAAAACAGCATACAGGGGTGCGTACTGTTACTACTAAAAAAATAATAAGCGCGCACAAGCAGAAAGACATTTTCCGCTTGAGCATGATGTATTCGATTTGTGGCCTTCGCTATGGAGCCATGGCACCTCCACTGACCTCTTGCTTTTAATTTTGTTATTATGCGGCACGTCTCATCTGTTCGGCCACCATGCTACAATAAGAAGCTAAGCAGAGTCCATGTTGATGCGTTTTCTTTTCCTTTCTAGCGTTTGTGTAGTTCGTTTAAGTTTCGTTGTATTACAAGTGCCCCGAAAACACTGATCGCCAATATAGATCGGTTATGAAATTGGCGGGGGAACTGACGGCAATTACAATGGGAATTCGATCTCAACGTCGTCTCTAAAAACAACGAAGATTTTAAGCCTATGTTTTATATTTTATGCGAACAATGCTGGCACTAAGCTAACGCACACAAATATTACAAACGATATGATTTGACCGCGTCAATGTGTGGTGTGAAATTCTCTGTTTATTTTAGCTTGCGCTAATAAAATTTGCTGTAAAGAACCAATTAGCGCCCTACCAAACACTGGTAACGTATTTCTATTATAACGTTTAGCCGCACACCTCAAGTCAAAGAACACATCGCCATATGAGTCTTTAAAGGGACACTGAAGTGATTTGTAAACATTGTGGAATTACTCGCGCAAATTGTAGTCTGGAGACCATAGGCCATGTTTCGACCACTCTGATCGCGTTTACGCAAATTTATTTGCTAGAAAAATCAATTCGAAAACGCTGTCCTCCTCTCTGCACCCTCGCCCATTTTCAGTGGCGTTTTCGTGTGACGTCAGGAGGAGACTTGACAATTAGCTGCGCTACTGCACGGTTCGCCGATCTTCCGACAGAGTCAGTCGGCCCAGAGTTTAGTCCGCCGGCCGCCGACGGGTCGTCGCAATTCGCTCGCTAAGTTGAAACTAAGCCTCGAAAGGTTTGTGAATTGAAGAATGTGCGTTTCTTTACTTAGTTTGTACACTGTATCAAGCTCCGAGTCCTGGTCGCTCCACACAAGCGCTGCACAAGTGCACATGCGACGCTTCGCTGACTGGTACGCTAGTAGGAGAATCTAAGGCCATTTGAAGGCGGGACAAGAGTCAGCGAAGTATATATAGGTACTAAGGAAATGAAATCAACTGAAACTTTTACCGTACAGCGCATAACTAGGGAGCAAGAAGCAGTTTTTTTGCCCTGGGTGAACAAGCACAGCACTCAGCAGCAACGCTTTTTCCGTCTAAGAAATGCAATTGCTATACGCGAGATATTGTGGAAGTTTGGGGGACGGTTACTGCACGAGCGCTATTCAACAGTCACCTAAGGTACTTGAAATGCTAAGACAATGCTAAGACAAAGTAAAAGTGTAAACTGGTTATACATTATATACCTTATATATCCAACATCGGCAGCGCTGGTTCGTGACCAAGTGGTCTTAATCGCTAGGATTTTTATTTTAGAAGTCGCAAGTTCGAATCCCCGAGGGTACATGCCTTTTTTGTAAGTTGATTTTTTGGTTTGCAGCTGATGTTTTCTAAACTTACTTCACCATTTTTCGGCTGTAACGTTTACTGCTCAATGAGCGAGTTCGCAGAACGCACGCAAGGCTGACACTGACGCGCTAGCGAGTTCTCTTCGGCGTGCTGTTGCGATAAGCACCGACTGCTTGCGGGCAGTGGGCACAGGCCAGAATGAACAGACCCTTGGCCTGGTGCGAACACGCTTTTTACGATACAGGCATGAGTGAGGTAATTTCCGAATTTGCGGAAAAAGCGCATGGCATTTGAGCGTCTGCGGTGACGCGGAGGGCGTTCATTCACTGCGTAGGCCTCGGCTAGTGATTTCTACGATGCTAAGCTGTCCTGGGAGGCTTATCTTAGTCATATTACAGCCGACAACATGGCAGAAGCGCGGTGCGACGATTACTGATATATCGAGAATGCCCATCCAACGCTGCCGTCGGATGTCAAGCATGTTGTTTTACAGAACCGAAACCGGAACTTGTTTGAATGCTAGTCTTCGATATCGTCCAATCAAGGTGCATCTCCTCCCGTTGTCACAGCCTTTAGTTGGTGCGGCCGCCACAGACCGCGCATGGTAGTTTTTCTTCTTTCGCGCTTTATAAAATAATTACTGACTTATCAGCCGGATAAAAAATGAAATGCCCGATAATTTGAGCCAGTCTACGGAGGGCAAGCAAAAACGGGAGCTTGACAAATTTACTTCAGTGTCCCTTTAACTCATGGTCCTCGTATGCGTTGTGCCTATCTTCAGCCCTTCAAACGCTATCCCTATATTTCTCGTCAACAGATGCAAAATGGCGTATTTTCATTTCGAGGCTGCACGACTAGGCAACCTTCTCAAAAGTGGAACCTTAATACGAGCCGCGCGTATTGTTCAGTGGATGACTTCGTGGCACCCCATTTATTCCTTAATTGTTTTGTTGAATGCCTAACTGGTTATTGAACTTCGGTGAATAATATTGGCGATTCAATAATGGTGGCAGTCTAAACTATTTCTGTTTTTAAGTCAACAAAAAGCTCTATATAAATAATCCGTATTGTCACGCTGTTTTAGCCAAATGCTTTTTATGCCTGTCAGCTTTTCATTTACCGAAAACGCAGACCCATTTAGTACTCGGTGGTAGAGCCTTCAACACCACATCCCGTTGTCATAACTATCGCCTTCGATACATAAAGCAGCCTTTGTTCGCTTTCTGCGAAACATTTTCGCTTTCGATCAATCACTTCTTATTTGTAGCTACTTTAATTTTCTTTTTTTGTTAATAAAGAACTTGCATGCATGCGAACATCCTCGTGCGCGCGACCTGCCCTTTGTTGCTTACACATGCGGGAGACCTTTAGTCGTGTTTGCGATCGCTGGGTGAAACTCGTGAGACGTCGTTACTGAAGGAGTGCTCCACAATGCTTTTACTGCCGCCTCCGCGTGGAACTTTCCTTCTCGTACAGTTGCGCGAAAGAATGCCGGTTAGCAGTATTGTGTGAAGTGGAGCCGGAAACAGTGCCCCTAACACACGGAAGAAAAGGACCACCCCTCATATTCTCTAATCACAGGAATGAGGATTTCAGCCGATAGATTATAAGAGCAGCCGTTCTTGAGAAAAACAATCAAATACCAGAGCATATACCGGCATTTCCAAACAAAACGAGCGTTTAACTACCTTCAGCAATAGCGATGATAGTAAATTTCACCCTTTCCCCGGTTGTATTTCAGCCCAAACAAGAAACTGCGGTATCAAAGACTCACGGGGAGCTTCTGTGTTAGCGGATGTGATTTTACGTCTGTGTAGCCATCATCCTTCCAGCTGAGCCTTTTGATGGTGCAGGTTTGCTAAAAAAAAAGATGCGTTCTTCCTTTCGGCCTAGAAGCTGTCAGTTAGCGCTTCACTTTCAGCAGCAGTTATCACTTTTATAATAACCCGCTGGCGCCTGTGCAAGGGCATTCAAGTCTATATCTCATGTTTACGAGGTAAGGCAGAAGAGTAACGAGATTGGCAGAACGGCGCGTTAACCAACAGAGCTACTTATCACAGCTTCATGGGACAATTAGATGCTCTTTTGGTCTAATGTGCACACTTTTTATGTGCGACAGGTGCTGCCAGATAAATAGTAGCATCTGAAGTCAAGTGCTGTTCGTGTCTTGCGTTGTACAATAGACTAATCAAATTTAGCCCAATGTTGCGCCCTTTGCTTTAACGCAAACTTCCCACATATGCCTGTATTTCCTCATAGAAGGGTCCCAATACCCCTGAGCACTTCTTATGAGAGCTCTGCACTGGTCAGAAATTTGTACAGTTATTTGTACAACCCGAGACCGGCGCTTATCGCGGTAGACCCGTCCCGACACATAATACCTACGGGACGGCCCGGCCAGGGCCTGATGGTGGCCGCCGTAAGCCCGGCCCGTCCCGGTCCTACAGAGACAGCAAACCGTCAAAAGAAATCGTCACGAAAGCCATTGCCAACTTCGCTTCGTTTGAGTCAGGGTAGGACGCGCAACTACGAATAAGGCAGTGCTACAAAAAGCAGATTGAGAGGCAGGTTCTTGTTGCACTACTTGGGAAAACTTTTTGCGTTGACGTTCATACTACTTCTCGAGGCACTGGGCTGCTCAGTTCACCCTTCAAGGGACAATAGAGAGTTTTAGCTGACCGTTTCTGACGGTCCGCTCTTCTCCGATAGCTAGCGGGAGCGCCATTGCGCATGCGTGGCTCGCTAGGACGCTAGCGGCGATAACGGAGCGCGGCCCTGCTCCGCTAACAGCAGCCTCTTAGTGGACCGTCGCGGCAGCTTACGCTACCGTGCGGAATATCAACGTGGCAGCCCCGCGATGCGAGCGCGCTCCCGCGAACTCCGTTTCTTCAGTTGAAACACAGGCGACGAAATCGCGAAAGCGCTTCCGAATCGGCAAAGGAGAACAGAGGCGAAGAACGTCGACCAAAGCGCGGGGCTGCTTCTATGCAGCGCCGAGAAAGACAGCCTTGTCTCGGCTATTCTAAACTTTATCGGCTTTTTTTAAATGTTTTAGAACCATTATACCGTGTAAAGAACTACATTGTGTTAAAAAGGTGAAATAAGGCGCTAAATACGGTATTTCACTTTACTTGAGCGACCACATTCTAATTCTTATCTTTACTTTGGGATGACGTTTTGGTTTACACACGCACAGGACACGACCAGCGACGCGAATCGTTCCGCGTCGAGGGAGATACGGTTATCGCTTAGCTAAAGGCCTTTCTGTCGCTGACGCTGCGGTTGTGCATAGCGGGTCGTTGGGAGCATAGCGCAGCGTCAAAAAAGGTCAGCTAAAACTCTCTAATGACGTGATTTTTTGTCAAGCTCCTGCTTTTGCTTGCACTGCGTAGACTGGCTCAAATAAACACACTTGTCATCGTTTATCCGGTCGATAAGGCGGTATTTACTTTATAAAGGCCGAAAAAGAAAAACGAACATGCGCGGTTTGCGGCGTCCACGCCAACTTAAAGCAGGGACGTGAATACAAGATGCTATGTGATTGGCCGATGTGCAAGGTTAGAATTTAAAACAGTTTCGGTGTCGGTTCTGTGAAACAACATGCATTGCATCCGGCGTGATCATTCGATGGGAGTCTCGCTATCTCAGTAACCGGCATACCGCACTTTTACCATGTTGTCGGCTGTAAAATGCGGCAGATAAGCCCACCACCACGGATTGGAATCGTAACAACCACTAGCCGAGGCGTACGCAGTGGATAAGTGCCCTCTACGTCACCGCAGACTCAAATGCTATGCGCTTTTCCCAGATTTTTGGAGCCTGTCTGTCTCGTGCCATTGTAAGAGGCGTGTTCCCACCAGGCGAAGGGTCGGCCAGTTTGGGATTGTACCCGCAAGCACTCGGTGGTTATGTCAACATCACGCCAACGAGAACTCACCAGCGCATCAGTGTCAGTCTGCACGCGTTCTGTGAACGCGCTCGTGGAGCAATGAACGTTACAGAGCAAGAATGATGAATGATGTATAGAATACATTCGCCTGTATACTTAGCTCAATCGAACATAAAGAAAACATTGTCCAAAACAAATAAATCAACTTGAAAAAATCTGCACTCTCCGTGACTCTAACTTGCGACTTACAAAACAATATTACCAGTGCTCCGCACCAGTCTTAAAGACGTCTATAACCAAGATGATTATCGCCCTGACTGGTATCTCTTCCATATTAGTTGTTCACTGTTGCACCCGTTTTAAACCAAGTGTACATATTTGTTTTAAAAAACTCAGCTTTAAGACAGCGATACCAAGGGTGGAAACACGAAGCATATAATCTATAGCCAGTTTACATTTTTATTTAGTTTTCTCATTTCAAGCAGCTTAGATTACTATTTCGTGTATAGTGCTCGTGCAGTAAGCGTCCCCCAAATATGCACAATTTGTCATGTGTAGCGACGGCATTCCTTAACCGAAAAAGCGTTCGCAGATGTGTGGTCGTGCTGCTGGCCGCTGTGCTAGCTCACCCAGTGCAAAATATGCTACCCGCTGACTGGTTTTACGCTGTACGGTAAAAGTTTCGGTTGAATTTAATTCCTTAGTACCTATATTAACGTCGATTACTCTTATTTTGCCTTCAAGTGGCTTTAGATTTTTCTACTACATACCAGTGAGGGAATCGTCGCTTGTGTGGAGTGACTTGGTCTTAGAGATTGATACGGTCTACAAATTAACAAACTAAAGGCACAGCCTTCCTTGCACAAGCTTTCAACTGAGCCAACGAAATGCGACAACCAGCCGTCCGCCGGTGGTTAACGCTAGGCCGACTGATTCTGTCGCAGCGTAGGCTAGCCGGGCATTAGCCAAGCCAAGCCATCTTTTCAAGCCAAGCCATCTTGTTTTGACGCCATATAAAACTCATAGGAAATTGGTAAAGAGGATGCCAAGTAGGACAGCAGTTTCGAATTGATTTTTCTACTCAATAAAGTCGCGTAAACGCAGCGAGAGTGGTAGAAACACAGCCTAGAGACGCCAGACTACAATTTGCGCTAGTAATCCCGCCATGTAATTGCAGATGGCCGCCATCATAGTTTTCTTTCTAGAAATGCTGAAAAGTTACCGGCCTGCCATACAACAGCATATTCGCATGGCATAGCGGCAAGCGTTGGGTTACATAAAATATGTGGTCCATGCTTAGGGCGCCTCGTCAACGTGTACGCTCTCCGCTATTATAGATATCCTAAGCAACAAGTTTTGGTCAACCCTTCGAATCTCTTACGAAGCCCAGCCCAGCCTGGACAGACTGAAGCATATTAAAATCGGCCAGGGTCCCACCAGGGCCTAGCCTTCGGGTAGCCTGCCAGAGCCCGAGCACATCTTTACCTAGATTTTGTGGCCTGTGATTCAGAATCTACTCATGTCTAGTTAAAAAGCGTACAGTGCTATTTGGAGTCGGTATGCTGACGTCGCATCGGACGAGAATTGATGAATTGGTCGTGGTTTTTGACGGCTGCTATCATTGTCACTAACCGATTTCACTGAGAGGTTATATCAAAACATCGGTAGGTCATATTTACTTCGCAACAAAGCAGAAACTGCTGAATTAGCCGTGAGATTTTGAAAACTGCGGCCATGGTCATTGACGGCTGTCATAATCATTGCCTGCTATTGGAAAATGGTTGGTATGTAAGTTGTCATTGCATCCAAATGGCAATTGGTGCAGCCTAAGTCAGGCTCTGACGACAGGGGTAACCTTCACTGACTCATCTACCTGATCGGATACGTTGTCGAGCCGGCAATTAGGCACACGGACAGGTGCTCGTGTGTCTTCGCGTGGTTCTTGCGCTGTTCCACAGTGAGACGTGTACCAACTGGGCCGCCTACAACTTTGTTTGCTGCATTCAGCATTCACGTGTTGTTACCTTGACGTTGAGCCTGACGACATGCCTTGCATCTTGAAATTAATTGTATGTAGAGCGGCGTCTTCGAAATTTAGAAGTGGAATTCCCCAAGGCGTTTACTGGACCAACCATTATTCAGTTTCAACCATAGAGCTCATGTGGGATGGGAGATGCGTGCCTGAATGGCAGTACCGTCCGTTCCCATGCAGTCTTTATTTTTTTCCACCTTGTCAAATTACTTACGTTCGTGTTTTCCTACAAAAGGACGTTTTACTTGTGCGTCCGCCAATACATAAGCCCGGCGGCAGTGTTCCTGGCTAATGGGTCATTTTATGACCTTGCATTGAAATTGTGATTGCCCATTGTAGCTTATTGGCATACGGACCTTTTCTCAGTGGCACAAGGTGTTTTTAGAAGCTGGAGAAACGGTGGAAGACCACCAGACAACGGCGAGCAACGCCGTCGAACACAGAAGGCAACAATGTGAGAAAAGTGAGAATTCCACTTATGTCATGTGTTTGATTAGGAATTCAGATGATTAGTAAATATCCGCAAAAACCAGTTTAATGTCAGTAGAGGTTATGGGTAGTAAAGTTGGGGCAAGAGGAAGGCGTCTCTGGAGCATTACGGCCACCTAGCTGCTGCACGATGGCGAATCTTTGGTAGAGCAATGTTGTCACAAGAAAAAGGGATTGTTGCCTAATTCTTAATCTTCAATAAACCGCATCTCCCGGAATGTGATAGCGTTTCTTCCCCCAGCTCTAACATGCATCCAAGAGAGGCCTTTGACCCCGTGGTATAATGTCAGAGGATGTACCCGAAGAGGTAAAAATAGTTACAACAGAAGCCGAATTGAAGTGTAAAGAACCACAAAATGTTTTTTATCTGTGCGTGGCATTTACAAAAGTCTTTGGAAACAAACATTTTTTGAAGCACTATATATCCCGAAAAACTCCGTCTCATTACTTTGCTTCTGCACTGATTGGTGCAAATTTGACACATTATACATGCTTGGTTAAACACCGAATGATTCATTTTGTGAAATCGAAAGCTTCATTGGTTAGTTTTCCACAAATAAACTTTACGTAAGTACGTATAAAAGATCTTTGCACTTGCTGAGAATAGACCAGCGATTCGTTTTCGTGGAACGTTTTGTGTTTACAGGCGTCTTCTTTGTATAACATAGCAGGTGTGAACAACAAGCTATAATCACCTCGGCTTTGCCTCTTCTGATTGTCAGTTCACTTTGCTTCTTTTAGCTTTCACAGAACTAGATGCTGAACTTGTTTGTTCTGGTTTAAAGAGCAGAACGATCGGCGCTAAACAGACGAGGAAAAAATAAACGAGAGACCACAGGTTCAGGCGACAATCTTTTTTTAATTTAACTTCATCATTTCCCTTTCGGAATATACCATTATCTTGTTTCGTAATTACGAACCCCCTCGTCACTGTTCTTGCTGCTGCCTAACACCTTAAGATCCTGCGCAATATCTGGGTGCTCACTTAAAGTGAAGCGGTTTTGTTTTAACTTTCCCATTCGAGTCCCTTTATGTCCATTTCCTATTTTTGTTTGCAGATTATCCATCGATTATCACCGAGTTTGTTTCAGTCACTCTGCTTCCGAATCTAATCTGTCTATCTACCTACCATTACGAAAAAAAATTTTCCTTCATTTTTGCAGCCGCCCCTTTCCATAGGGGCAATTTCCCGTGCAAGCCGGGTGAATTTCCCAAGCGTTGCAGTCCCACGCAAGGGCCGAGCGCCAGGCCGTGGAGTCGCTTGTACCTATTTTACCGATAGGTGCCCGGTGCCACCAAGGCACACGAATGTAGAAACATTTTTTTATGAAATAATGATGATGTTTGGAGTTTAATGGCGCAAGGCCGACTAAGGGCAAAGAGCGCCAAACAATATTAATAGAGAAATTTTATGAAATAGAGAATTTAACCATGCAACTTATCCCCCCACCAAGTGCGACCGCTGCTATGGACAAGCACGTCTAAAAACGACAAACACCAAACACGAAAACAGAGTTCCGAATAGTTTCGAGGTGTTTTCAAATAGTTCATTTGCTATACTGAACACAATTGAAAGACTCATGAACATGACTGCACCCAAGTAGTTCTTATCTAACAATTATCAGAACAGTCGGCTAGAGTACAAAGCAAGAGACCCACCTCTAAAGTTGCCTGCAGCGAAATGCTAGAGCGGAGCATCTATTTCACCCTATGTCCGCATGTTTATACTTACATATCGCGCAACAAATTTAGGTTTGAGAGAAAGACATAGCGCACAAGACGAGGCGGCGAAAGATTAGGCGAGTTTTTTGCTTTGTACTAGTGATGTAGTTACCAGCCCATGTTTCAACTGTTCCGACGAACAGAATTGAACTTTCTTACCATGAATCCACGTAAAATGAAACCGCATCCCTGACAAATCTTCTATTGCCAACATTGCTCTGTAGAAAGTATGAGTTATCAGTGACGTAAAAATTTGTCTCAATTTAAAGGTCAACCAACCTTACTGGCAAGGGCGTTTCCGGCAATGCAAGCACGCGGTCCATAACTCCCTCGGAGTCACTGGGCTCTTTGCCGACATTTCTTTCCGGTAAAGCTGGAAACAATTCATGAAGACTGCAATACTAAAGTCCAATATGTATAAATAGCACTCGACGCCCACCGAAGCATTCAGACCGTAGACCGCAGACCGCAAAGACAGACCGCATTCCCTCTGGCTAAGTAACACACGACCGTCTTCATAAATAGCGACCTGTCCGTGCTCAGGGATTCCGCGTGCCGTATTCGATATTGCTTCTCTTACTTTTTATAGTTTGTTCTAACGCCACTGCAACGGGTCTAGTTGCATCTGAACCCCACTTCTCCGTTGTATACGCACTTGTTCCGCCTTGCATTATTGATATTTCGTCTTTTTCGCGGTACACGGCGCTCTGGTGTTGGGGATTCACCCTGGCGGAACTGCAGCGCCATCTGTGAGCTCTACGATAAGAGTTTTTACAGTGTGTAATTGTTACTTGGTTCGGCTGGCAAAACCACAGCACCCTATTAGCGCCCACCGAACGCACACCCACTCGGATATCGTCTGAAAATAGCACGCACAGCTGCTGCCCTTCGCGATCGCCTCCCCGCAGCGTGTCACGCGTTGCATAGGGCGCGTGCATCTGAAAGAATAAAACACAGAGCAAAATCCATCATGTTTTTTTTTTCCATAGCATAGATCCGAAAAAAATAAACACGAAGAATCACTGGACACGCCCTATTTTATACAGTGGATCAGAACAAAAACATTTAGAAACACTGGGTGCGTGGTCAATTAATATTGGGTTTCACAGCACGAGCATACAAAAAAAGCAGAAAACCAGCGTGCATCAGAAATTTCGTTCGCAGTGCTGGGGCCTTCAGCCGTCTGTGGTGGAGTGTCGCAGCAACATGGGTAACGATTCTGGGAAAAAATGTTGCAACTCTCCGTCAAGCGACAACGATAATTGAACGCGAAGCTTTCTCGCCACCGATTCTTTGGTTGTCGTCAAAGCTTCGCAAAGCGCTTCGACGATGTCGAAAATAGGGCAATCTGATAGACGCCGACTTCAACACACGAGGGACCCAGGTTCGCTTTTGGCCACAGGAAGCGTTTTTTTTTTTTCTTTCACTTCGGCGTTTTTTTACGTTACAGAAGTCATGAGTTAAAACACTAAAGCTTCGCGTTGCAAATTAAATGCTCTGACTCTGATGCGGAGATTGTAGGCCTTAGTCATCACCAGAAGAAGGCTTAGCGATAAATCTAGACAAAAGATACACTTTCCCGAAGCAATGTGCTGAAAGGTCAGTGAATAAATCGTACGCGGTGTTATTTTTGGCGCACAGCGGAGCAGAGCCGGCATCCGCGCAGTAAGGCAATTTATTTTCGCCGCGTTGCGATCGCTTCGTACCGGGCAGGGACTGAAAAACACATACTGAAGACAACTGCGGTTCTCAGCACAGGCATTGACCGGAGGCCGCAGTCATAGCCAACTTTCTTATTTGTTGGGCTTGTGTTGTGAGCCGGCCCGAGGGAACTGCTAGAAGCGTGGCTGCAGTTATGGGGAAAACGCCGCAGCAGAGATTGTCGTTGATCAGTGCTCCCTTCGCGGGAAACACATTATGTTTTCACGCAAGACCGACGGTGCTTTGACGCACATAATGGCCCTGTTGAAGCTGCTTTATAGAAATTTAAATTCGAGCCTTCCTTGCGAAGTTTTCCACTCGGCATACACTAGCCTCACGTCAACAGAAAGTTTCGTGACATAAACCGCAAGCCTATAAAGTTTTCGAATGTTTAAATCAACGGAAATGATCGCAAATAGGGAATGATATGGTGTACCAGGCAGATATGGTAGCAGTGTGCTTTACTTGAGTACGTTGGCGTTTGCAAAGCCAAGAAGGGGGTATAGACTGAAGCGTAAATTGTCGATGCAGGGCGGTATTACAGTCACTCATCGGTAAAATCGGTATTGATTGGTACCACCGCTATATTTTATGCGAGAAGTCGCCCGCCCCCCCTGCGAGCCATTCGAAGCTGGCAAGGTTGGGGATTAAATTTAGCCCCGCTTGACTGAGCGCGCCGTCTCTATTCGGCAATTTTCTGACGCGCTGGCTTCCATTAGAGAGTTTTAGCCTAACGGGTACCGTCCGCTAACGCTACGGCGGCGGGTAGCGGGGCCCGACTGGGCAGGTGCAAATTCATTACGGTAGGGTGAATTAGTCCCGCGGGCCGGCCTTCACCATGCCCGCAGCATTCGCTCAGCTGAGGGGCAACCTCCTCGCCCTCCCCGCACGCGCCTGCGCAATCGTGTCCCGGTAACCCGCCGCCGTAGCGGGAGTGGTGGTGGTGGTCATGTATTAGCAAAGGAGGGAACCGAAGAGCGGTAGGAGGTTTCGGGAGAGTCTATAGCCCCGGATACATGGACCCGACGAGGGGGGGTCGAGTCGACTGGCGGGTTCAGCTACCTCGACCCCTCACGCGTATACATGAGCTCCATTCAAAGAGTCGAGGCGAGGGGGCCGGGGGATTGCCGGAGAAGGAGCTACCGCATTTTTACGATTCTAGCGCGCACCTTCTTTTGCTCAAAGCTAGCCTTAAAATTTGTGTGCGCGTTACAATCGGGCTCAATACCGAAACAGGTTTTAAATCTTCCAGTAACATTGCCGTAGGCACGAGGTCCTCCCAAACTCCAACTCAATCCAATTAAAAATCCGTCAATTTCACGTGAGTGAATTTCGGCGCACTCATTCCTGAATGACATACCTTGGTCAGCGGTTACACATTTTTCTATATTGCAATTAGCCCGTCACCCGTGAAATTATAAAGATGCAAGACACTTGAAATCGCAAACAGCTTCAACGTTTGCCACTACAGTTTTATTCCCTGCAGGAGCTGGATAAGCAAGTTTACGAAGCACAATTTATTTTTGGCTGCCGCAGTTGCACGTGCAAAATAAAATTTCCTTCTTCTAGGTAAGTAGTGTAATGTATTTTGCACCTGCGCGGTAAGCCGACGTCCAATTATTTTTTCCGGATTTTCCTGCGCGAAGCTACCCGCGTGGTACAATCGGTGGCGCGTTATAATCGCGCAAATACGGTATTGAGCTCCCCACGGCTCGCCGACTCAGCCCGGTGAGCGCGTCAACCCAGCCCTTCTTTCTTTTGAGGTTTTGAGGGGAGAGGGGGGAGAGAGGAGAGAGGGGCCCGAAACTGTCTGACGCCCCTGCCTGCTAGTCGAACGGACTCGCCCCGACGCCTTTTCTACTCCCCACATCCGCTTATACATGAGTGCGTCGAGTCCAAAAAACCTCTTTATTCTACTCAACGCGCCCTCGTCGGGTCAATGTAAACGGGGCTTATGTCGCGTTCGTCTCGTGCATGACCCTACGGCTATAAACGCAGCGCTAGTCCTGTCACAACCAGAAGTTAAGCCTCCGCTAGCCGCTATACTAACACTCTCTACTGTCGCTGGCTGCTATGGGCAGGTTGCAATCTATAAATCTGATCGTGGGGTAACTTTGCCAGATGTGAGCCTGCCATTGGGTCCCTCCCAACTTTAACCGTCCAATTAAGCCTCCTTGTATTCCATAACCAACACAGCATTGCGCTTCTAGCCGTTCTATTATGATTGCACATAACCCAAACTTCCCCACTTGTCCCTACTACTATCCAGGACGTTTATCGCCAATCTCAGTAGCCTGTTCTTATCGACCGCTCGACGAAATATTGTCCCTTAGATTTCTAACCACCCTAACTCTGAGTTTTCTAGTCCATTCTTTGCATACGAATGTACCAAGTTTCTGCTTAATTTTTTTCCTTTTCGGAATGCAACTTCATCAAAGAGATGGCTCACTTTTTGTCAGTCATCTGCGCAGCATGACCTTCCCAACGCCAGTTGTGTTGCGTTATCTGAGCCAGAATAATTTTCACCCGAGAAGGCTGCGTAATCCACGCAGCTGATTACTTATCGCAAGTGTTACTCCCATCATTCTTCTATGCATGCCTGTCTGGGCTGAGCTAATTTTTCACGGTGCTCATTAGAATATGAAGTTCCGGACCATATGTCACCCCTGCAAGAGAAAACGTATTATTCCACATGCTTGTTAAAAGCCCTTACCCCATACAAGTTTTCCATTCGCTTTCTGCCCCATCGCATCAGTCATTTCTGACATATCGTGAAGGGTACGTTTTAGTAATTATTTACTTACAGTGAAGGACACCTTTCTGCGTGTCTCTTTAACTTTACTTTTACTGCCGTTGATCTCATCTATCACAATAATAAAGATTTTTATAAACAGCGCTCTCGAAGGACTATTGCCTGCCCTAACGCACGGAATGCTCACACCGAAAGTAAACACGAAGCAACCACCATGCTCCGCTTGGAAAAGAATCATTAGAGTGAGGATAGGAATGTCTCACGAAAGTGGTAGGCTAAGATTCTCTTTTATTCCGTCGTGACAATATCCGGAAGACCGCGCAGTGCATACACAAAAGTTTAAGACAGCGACCGTGCTCTCTAAGAGATTTTTACCGATAGCCAGGCGGCTTGGCATTGTAATGCTCACAGACGCCACTTAGGGCTAGATAGGGCAGCAGTGCTACAGGCAGATATATCGCTCATATGCAATGAACAAGAAATGACTGAATTATGTCAGTACGCCACCAATCAACTTGCCGTACAAGAGATTTGATATCTTTCCCCGTAAACGTTTACCACACTTCCAACGTACGTGACTGCCACGTGGACAGACGACAGAACAAAACTGTTTTTTTATACCACTTTTGCGTGACAGGTCACGCAGTTTACGGCACTCCTTTCGTCCTGCTGTTGTGTCGCGCTTTTGCACAGTAAGGGTTGTTAGAGTAAGTAAGTGTAGTTCGAGTACCTTGCCCGAGCATTCCGATTCTCTATCGGTGCAGATAACCGCGTTCGCGAAACCGCCCTCAGCTGATCGCATTCTTCTCTTCGTGACGTGAGCAGCGAGGGGTCTCTACACCGACTATCATCTATTCCACATGGCACCCCAAAACATTCGTATCTCCGAAAATTATTAGGGTGAAAGCCTTACATTTCTTGTTAGAACATGACGTTCAGTGGTCTCGGAATCGACACGAAAGGTAGAAACCCTGATGGAAGGCCGGACGCGAACCAAATTATTCCAGCCATGAACAACAGATAATTTGTTATTACCAGTGTGAAAAATAGATTGACTATTTATTCGTGGTGATTATTAGCAAGGTAGATTACAATGTACTGAAAGAAGATTACGGTGAGTTAAGGTATATAAAGTGAATAACGATAAATTAGGCAAGATTAGGATGAATTATGTGTAACAATGATTGAGTAGTGACAGATAACATTATTTACTAAGGTAGGATTAGGCTTGATACGATTATTTGCGAGAACTGAAGGTGAAATAAGATGGGCAATGTGGAGCAAAGGCGAGGAAAGTGTATTAAGAAGGACTACGGATGGATTAAGGTCGATTAGGGACGGTAAGAACAGCGCAGGCTGCCGTGTCAACGGGTGGACATGTCATATTAACTGTACCCGACACGATAGTGCTTCCGGCTTTCGCATTGAAAGCACGTAAGCAGGCTTAAGAGCCCTGAAACTTTTTTTGTTCTTTCTACGGGTTTTGAATGGGTTTGAATGGGTTATCGAAAGATTGGTGACAAGCTGGAAAGTTAAATGCGTTTTTGAAGACCCGCATGCGTAAGGATATAAAAATATAGGCATGTGCGTCTTGCAGATAGTGCATTTTTTATTAGTCACTTTCTTTCAGGCAGCGTATAAGAGCTCAAGTGAACGCTTACTTTAACCCACCCAATAAAAATTTTCTTACATATTGAATAAATTGCCATATTCTAAAGAAGTAACGCTGTGGGGGAGGATACCTACCTCCTTTCTGGATATTTTTGTGAGTCACTAACACCTAGCTGCTGGGCAATATTAGAGAGCAGTTCATAAACGCAGCGAAAAAATATTAGTGCTCGCGAAGAAAGAAGATATTACGACAAAAGTATTCATTGACGAGGTTTTCAGGCAGGGCAAACATTTAAAACGCAAAAAAAATGCGCTGCGAAACCTTGCAAAAGGTTCAGAAATGGCTCTCCTTTTTATTTTCAATTAAACGCTGCAAATGCAAGCAGCATTATTTCGATTGTATGTAGGTGATAAAGGACAACATTTGTAGAGAAGCTGCATAGTTATTATTGGGATTTTTTAAACTTTTGACGGCATTGCAAATGTGCACTTCTTGTACACTCGTTTGCTCCAACAGATGTCTACAGAAGTGTCATTATTACTGATGTGTGTACTCTCCTTCGGGCTACCCTGTTTGATATAGTTTGAAGGTTAATTACGTCCTCTACAAATCAAATGTTGTGGCTCCCGCAGCAAAACCCTCTCTGCATTCATAGAATTTGAACGTAAAAATTATAGCGAAGGGGCACCGCGTCTGCTTTGCTCGCGCGGGCAGCTTCGTGTTAACCCAAGAACAGCTGGTACGTCTACAAGACGTATATGGCCCATTTATCCATTTCTAAGGAAACATTAGACTTGAATTGAGCCTGACATCTGCCACTCTCAACTAATAAACCAGCGTACAACTCAGTCAGTACATGCAACCAACCAAGCTTCTGTTTGCGCTAGCTCACATAGAAGCTTGGTTTAGTCAGAGTAACTGTAAGTGCAAAAAGCCACGTCACGGAATGTCCTAAAAAGTTAAAAATTTGGAGATGAAAGTCTCGCTTCGATTTACGTAATCTCCAACTGTTCATCCTGTTGCTCTACCGCTGTACTTACCACTAATCGCAGCTGACCTCGCTGATTTCCATTACTGGCAACGGTATCTGGGAAGCAGGCTTAGTTGTTTTGTAGCGGAATCTTTCTTAGAGGGAACAATGGTGGCCTGTCGAAAAACGAATGCATTTCATCGTTGACCAATTGGTCGACCGAAAAGCTTTGATAAGATCTCTCAACACACGGCGCGTGCATGAAACCGGGCTTGCATTGTGTCAAAACGGTTACTTGGAAATGCCCGAAAAATCAACGGTTATAAACAAGACCGTACACACATCGATCAGGAAGAAGGAATACAATAGTACATTTTGATCTCATAAACCGCGTGTCCGTGGACAATATATTGTTCGTAGATGCGGTTATATAGTGCGCGAAACATCGCCTCATCGGTTCATTGTTTGACGATCGTTTGAAGGTTTGACGTTGTTTGAAGGTCTGGCGATCTGTTGAACGCACTTTTGGCGGACTTTTTGACGTACGTTTGGCGCAGTTTTGAAATGAGAAAACTTTCTTTAGGAAGGAATGGTAAAGATTTTTCTCCTTCTTACCTACATAATGACGTAACTTCGCACACAAAATGTTCTTGAAAACCAAAGCATTGTGGCAGTGTACTTACTTCATTCGACGCACCCCCTGGCTGGCTTCTTTTTATAAATTCTGTCAGCGGTAGGAATTATAGGGACGTCCTCTGTTGGTGCCCATGAGCGCTGCCAAAGTATACTTTAGTATCTCCCTGACCACTTTTGTGCTTTGTGGTATTGCCTGCTTTTATGTGCCTCAAAGAAGCTGTGACAGGGCAGTTAAAAGTCTTTCTTCAAAACCCGCTGAGGCTGAGTTCAATGCCCTCTACCACCAAGTGCTATTTATTTTTAAATATGTGCTCACGTTCCAAAGCTTTAACGCCGGGTCGACACTCCTGAAGACATTTAATGCTTGAAACGCTTTTCCTACCTTATCAAAAGTACCAACTTAGAGCTACTTATTCGATAGTATCCTCTGAACTGCCGCTACGATCGCATACGGAGCTCTTTGCTTAAAACATAAATTTCCTATTTTGTCAGCTTGGTTCAGCATCTCTTGCTGGCGTACAACGCCACCTTAGAGACGACAGTTGCACTCTAGCGGACGTGCACACGATGAAGCGATGGGACTTCTTTGTTGTTTGCGTGATTCCGCTTCCCCTGTCCTACTCTGTCACATGCACAAGCAACATAAAAAGAAAATGCAACAAAATATAGATCAGCGCCCTGCCCATTCACAGGTGTTGCTCGTAAGGTATCGGGGATCGCTTACGTGTGTGTACACATGTGCAGTTCTTGCAAAACCATATACTACCCATACGCAGGAGACAAGCTGTCTGGAGACCTAAATCCGGTTTATATGGGTTGACAGCCCTCGATAAAACTTTTGATTTCCACGTGGGATACATGAGCACTACACTCGTTTGAGCCACGATAGTTCTCAATCACGGGAATCGCAGGTAGCCAACTAATAAAACAAGAAACCTTTGACGTAAAACCAAATTTTTTTGCACAAAAACTGTTTATTCGTAAGTTCAGTAGTAAAAAGCCTAATCAACGGCGAATGTTCTAAACTTTACTGTGGTTTTTGTGTGCTTAAAACAAACCCCGCCAGGCACTGCGGCAACCGATTCAACGTCTGTAGTTTCCAATCCTTGTTTGACTGCCACTTCGCCGCTTGTTAGCCTGGTAATTTCTTCGCTAATAACCAAAATTATGCGATTTTTCAAGCAGCGCCGGTACGTCCTTGAGTTTGATATTTTGCAACTTTGTCATCCTGGCTTGATAGGAATTCTTTCTTTACAGATGCATAGAACCAAAAGAAACGCAAAATTTTTGTGGTATTTGGGAAGAGAAAGTCAGGTATAGGTAGAAAACGCGATTCATTTGATCGCCTACCGAGACCTTTGTCGGGCAGTCTGCTTGGTTAGAAAACCTCTTGGCAATTTTTCGATTTTGTTATTGTAATAACCACGTGACGTCATGAGCAGTGCCTGCCACGTGTACCGGTGTCACCATTATTTTGGTTTTTAAGTGCAGAGCACTTTACGCGCCCGCCTTGTCGTAGCTCGTACGCTGTCCCAAAATCTAACGACTGTCGGAATAGAAGGCAAAGCGAGATAACGGACACACGTAGAGCCCCACGGCGTCATGGCGTAATAGACCCAAATAGAGGAGTCAAAAAACAAGCGGTTTATATAGTCATAACTTTTCCAAACTCCTCAATCGCTGGAGCTTGTCATATACGACCCCGCTGTTACGCGCAAATAAAACTGCAGGTACATGTGAGGTAAAATCTGCGTATATAACCGGCAGCCCCCGCGTCCATTTAGTTGGAACGCCCGTTGGGTTTTTTTTAGATGCGAAGCATCTCTTGCTCGGGGGGATGTCCCGCGTCCGAGCCCCGTCCGCAGCGCCTCTGATGATGATTGTGGCAGGATGTCCCTAGGGATTGTCCAACCAAAGAATCCATCACGAGATTGCTTCGCTTTCAACCACCGTCGTCATCTTCCCGTAGGGGAACCACTGAAAAAGAAGGAGAAGACAAAGCTGCGAAGAGGGGGGCGTGTACGTTGCTCCCAGCCGGGGCACCAACGTCAACAACCTTTACCTCACCAACGCTGACGGAGACTACCGATTTTACCACAGAGACGACAACATCGAAGAGAACATGATGGACGAGTTTCGGCGCCTCGAGAACCACCGCCTACTCATCGTAACACAACAGTAGTTGCGTGCCTTTGCCACCGGTGTGGACACGGACGCGGAATTCCCTCTGGCGCTACTAAACAGCAGATCACTCAAAATAACGGCAACACAATGGAACCACATGGAACCCCTATGAAGCTTCGCATCCTCATCAGGGTTCCCCACGGGAAGATGGTGTAATTTTTTACGAGAGTAAGCGGTAAAGTGGCCGCCAAAAACGGCGCGTTACAAACGGCGCAGTAAAGCGCTGGCACGTGCGGGGTGAGAGTAAGCACGAAAAGAACAATACTCCCGTTCGCACTATTACAGGCAGGGGGCGCGCGAGCGATGCGAAGACGGGAACTTTGAATTGCACTGAACAAACCTAAGTTGAATTCAGCAAGAGAGGAGTGAGGCAGGGGGGCGAAGAGCATGATGGGTGGAAGCAGTGAGCGGATAACGGCCCCACAGCCCATTATGGCGAATCACTGCTCTGTCACTTTCGATAGCTTTCACGTTGAGTGGAACGACCTTAATTTTATTGTTTTTATGCACAGCATTAAAATAAGTAATTACCCGACCCGGTGGGTCACTGGCTGAGGCGTCGTGCTTCTGAATATGAAGACGCGGGTTCGATTGCCGGGCGCGGCTGCTGCTTTTTCGATGGAGCCGAAAAGTAAACCCCGTGTATTCGAGATTTTGGCGCACCTTAAAGATCCCCAGGCGGTAAAAATTAATCTGGAGCCCTCCACTACGGCGCGCCTCATCGCCCGTGTAGCGTCGGCGCGTTAAACCTCACAATCAATCAATCAATCAATCAATCAATCAATCAATCAATCAATCAATCAATCAATCAATCAAATAAAATAGTAGTTGCTGAGTTGATGTGACAGGATCATAAGGGGCAGCGCACAGGCCTCTTCATTACAAAAACTCAACGCCTGCGTTTGCTCATACTTTTTCTGTAAGCTTGCAAGTAGCATGACAGAAAACGAAATAAAGTTTGTACAAAGCGAAAAACTGCCTTATTGATTGCCCCGCTGAACGATTCCTAACTTAAAACATGAATTAATAGCCGACATCATTAAGGCTCTCTGTTATCAGGAGAACCGTTTAGCTGTACTTACCGTGTCACAGAACCGATAGTCACGACCTTTTTCGTCTGTTGACACACCATAAACTGTAAGCGCCGCGGAAGTCGACGGCAACGTGGCGACGATGACGGCCGTGAAAAGGCTAATGAATAGCAAGTTTTCAGGATAAAAGAAAACCAACACCTCGGGACATATTACTCAAACAGTCAAAAAAATAATGACAAATTGTATTGTGTTGTTTTAGTTCAACGCAGGCGCTTTCACTCTTGAATGGATCAACGTTGCCGGCTAGCCTTGGGGTATAAACACTATGTTATTAAAATATTTGTGTTTATTCTTCTACCACAATCTTGCATCTGTATTTATAGACTGCAGATGGAATGCCTTTGATTCATTTGGGAGCAACTTCAAATAGCGCTGTTCCGATTTCTGTAAACTGTACCTCCAACCGCTAAACGTTTAATCGAAGCTACACGTGCACACACCACTGATTGCTTACGTGTCACCTGCACAAAAGGCGTGCGCATCCATAGGCATTTCACAATGTCGAGAACAGGGCCCTAATACTAGTATTTATTTTCTACGCTACCGAAGCGACAATCATGCGCCGGAGCCTCGTTTTATCCCTAAGCCAACAGCTGACGCGACAGCACTCAGCCCAACTATACCAGCACCACCTGCCCTATTTCCTAACTCTACCTGGAAAAGTACCGCTCAAAACAGGTTCTGTCAGGTTTTGCGGAGGGCAGAAAGCTGCAATGGAAGAGTCCTGTATAATTGTTTTATGGCGCGCACGCGCAGTAACTTCTTAGCTGCAGGTGTGCGCGTCATAGACAATTTTTTCGTGCGCAGGGCGTGAGACAGTTGCTCTCCTTGCAACTTCAGTGCAAGTCGTAGACTTGATCTGTACTGGATTACAAGATAGCTTAACATTGGCAAAAAATTAACATAATATTTTCCAACAGTTATGGTGCTACCTAATCGCCGGTAAAAGGGCTCCTTTTTGTCACAGGAATGTGTATCACAGAGTGAGCACTGTTGGAAATGTCCGAGTGTCTATTTCTTCACAAACGCAGATTAATTGGTCGACATTGACATCAAACCACACAAGGATGAGGCCCCGTGTGCAATTTGAATTGAAGAAGGTCGTCAGTGCATTGAAATTAGTCAATCCAAAAAAGACTTCTATTGTCAGGCGATGTCACACCACATCTCACATCTATTGGTGAAACCGAAGGTGACGCGTCGTTCTGCACCACAATTGCTTTTTTGCAATCAAGTGGTTCATTATACACACTAATGTAGCGGAGCGTACCAGAGCCTATTTTAAGAGTGAATTTCTGCATGCATTGAAGCTATATTGCTGGATATTCAAGGGCTACAAATCAGCTTGATTTCAAGAAGGTTCAATGCTTCTCCACAATCTCTGTTCAGAGGGGCATAGCGCAATTTTTGAGAGACAGTTTGTGTAACGCATCAAGGTTAACCGGCTGGATTCTTCGCAATCTTCGAACATCCGAACATTTTTTAGCAGATTTTAATATGAAACGAAATTCAGCGTAATCCTCATACGCCATGGTTCCAAGGAGATCCACAGAAATTCAGAGCACTGTCTACTAATGCGTAGCGTTGTTATGCCGCTTGTCTAGAGTGTGAGTTACAGCCAAATATGGCTATGAGTAGCTAAAGACTGGATTATTTTATTTTTTCTTTGTTTTTGTTGTTTCTTTTTGCCAATGACGTAAATATATACCACTATAGTGACGAAGTGCGTTTACTTTACTAACTATTTATTTTTACCGAAAAAGGAAGGGTTAGCGTAGATTTGGCGCATTTACACTATTTTTGTAGACATTTCCACCGTTCTTTTGTGGGCTTTTTTTTGTTTCTTGTTCTGTTTTGAGGGGGAGAATGTATAGGATTCCAACTTTTGATTTTGTACGACCGTTCTTGTGACAACTTTGTTTTTTCTATTCTTCTTATTTTTGGTTTTTCAAAATTCAGTACACCAATCATTTCCATTACTGCTATTATAACGCTTACAGGCGTTTTTTTTGCCAACTCTGCATTTGTGTGGAAATGCAGGGTGTTACACGGTTTTCAGCAATTTCCGCCAATTTTTCTGGTATTTTAAACGTCTTTTTGTGAGACGTTTTGTTTCTAGGCTTTGGAAGGGAAGGTATAAAATCATATTTTTGTTTTTCTCAGATCATTTTTGCAACAGTGTTATTTTTATTTTTTTGTTTTGTTTATTTATTATGGTCCACTAATTATCTCCGTTTGCGAAATTGTAACGATTACAAGTGCGTTTTTCGCCAAATCCACATTCTTGTGGACACGCAGGGCATTCGACATTTTTTCGCCAGTTTTGCCATTTTCTATTCGTATTTTGGAACTGTTCTTTCCCGACTTTTCTGTTTGCTTTTGGGATTGGGCAAAGAAATATATAATGCATATTTTTGATTTTGTCAAATCATTTTGGTGAGAATTTAATTTATATATCTTTTTATTTATGGGTTTATATAAATTTTGTCGACAAATTACCTACATTTACGCTATTATAAGGATTACAGGTGTTACTTCCGCCAAATCTGCGTTTTTGTGGAAATGCTGGGCGTCACACGATCCTGGCTGCGGCCCTACTCGGACAGAATTTGTCATTGCCTGCAGAATAAAATAAATAAATTTCCCGAAATAAGGTGTGGCATTTAAACCCGGAGACGACAACATTTGACTCGCACCTCCACCCCCTACATCGTAACCGATCCTTTCTGCTAGCTTACTAAAAATGAACCTGAACAATACCTTTGGGCCGTGTAAGTAAATCATGGGCAAGATACACGTATTAATGCCTGCATAAATAATTTGAGCGAGCTAATTACAAAAGAAGAACACCACACTTACGCTAATGCTTTATATTAAGGCTAACAAGGCCGAAAAGAAGAAAAGAAGAGCGAAAGAAACGACGTAAGGAGAAACGCTTTAAAGCGATGTCGTTGAGAGTAGACAATCGAACCACTCGAAGCGTGCTGAAGTAACTTCAGCGTTCTTCAAAAAAATAGAAAACAACTTCTGTACAGCGTATTAATGTAAGGCGGATCCTATAAGTGAGCCACAGAGATAAAAAAAAGCTGTTGCACTCAACGTGAAAGCTGTAGGAAGCGCAGGTATGTGATTCGCCATATTGCGGTGTGGCGCCATTATCCGCTCACTGCTACCACCCTTCACGCTCTTCTCCTCGCCGTCTCACTCCTCCATTGATGAATAGAACGGAGGTTTTTCCAATACAATTCGAATTTCTCGCCTTCTGAGTGCTCGCGCGCCCCCTGCCAGCTAACAGCACGAGCGGCAGTTCTGTTCTTTTTGGGCTTGCTTTAATGCCGCACGTGCCAGAGCCTTACTGCACAGTTTGAAACACGTCGGTTTTGGAGGCTACTTTTCCGCTTACTATCGTAAAAAACAACCCAACGGGCGTTCCTAACTAAATGGACGCAGTGGCTGCCGGTTATATACACAGCTTTGCTTCAAATGCACCTGCAGTTTTATTTGCGCTAAACAGCGTGGAGGTGTATTACAAGCGCCAGCGGCTCAGGAGCTTTGAACGGTTATGTCAGTTTAAACCACTTGTTTTTCGAAGCCCCGGTTTGTGTCCGTTACGCCGTAACGCCGTGGGGCTCTACTTCGGTCCGTTACCTCGCTGCACGGCCTGATTCCGGTAGTCGCTATAAATTGTGTAAGCCAACGAGCTACGACGGCAAGGCGAGCCCTTAAGGTGCTCCGCACTTGAACAGTGGCCCTGTATTTGCTCACTTAGCCGCAAATGTCGCCGAAATACGATAGCCTTCTGCCGCCTCTGCTACGTAAATGCCTCTTTTCTCTCCCCTACCTTATGACCCTCCCTCAATAAACCAGATGAATCTTGGTAAAGTATATTCGATTTTCGCGCCTTCCCCCGCTCGTGCCATATATTGGAGCCTTTTGTTACTGTAACATGTGGAACGCTGCCACAGGGTCCAGCCTGGCACGAATTGTATTTTTGGGTCAAAATAGTATTTCCAACGGGTGTTTCTGCTTGCTACCGAAAATATCTAGCATACATTTATTTTCAGTTAAAATACACTAAGGCTACCAAATGTACATTGTTTTGTGCCTCACATAAGCCTGTTTGTTTTTTGACAAAAGATGTTCGTAAAAAAAGAAGTACGTGTACAGTTGAAATGGTTCAGAAACCTGTTGGCTATATAAAGTTCTTGTTCATAAATTATTTCAACCTATTATTTCAATTATTGTAATATTTCAATTATTTCAACTTGTTATTTCAAATAAAATATTTCAATTATTTCAACTGAAGCCACTTCTGCTGTTGGTACTATCTTTGCTGCGATGGCCTCGCAATTATCCACCTCTACAGTAGCTGCGTAATGTGGTGATCCACGGAAGTACGGCTGTGGAGAAAATACAATGGCGGACAAAAATATCGTGTGGCGGGTGAAGAGGCAAGGCGGTCGCGGCAGATAAAATCACCACCGGCGGCTCCACCACAACCGTTACGACATGAAGATTACGCGCCAGCCATATCTTTCTTGGATGACGGAGGTGTCGTAATTTAAGATGACACAATCCTTACAGACCTACTGTTAGACGCAAAGGTGGCATTGCATAAAAGGAAACGTACTGCTTTTAAAGGAGCCATCGAAGAGAAAACACAAGTTTGGTTCATTCAAAAGATTGTCTCGTTAGAATCATACTGACACCACTTTTAACCTAAACTTCGCTCAAATAAGCTACATAATTAGGAAAACGGGAATGGTCATGCGACCCCACCAGCTCATTCCCGCAACAGAACCTGTGATGTCACATGAGCTAAGCTCTGCGATTGGCGGATGCTGGCAGAAGCAGACGCAAATTAGGTAGAGCTTACAAACTAGACGAACGAGCGATTTGCGCTTAAATTTAGGGCACATTCTTTACAAAGCAATAAGAATGTTGGGACAAACAGTGGGAAGTTACGAAAGCACATGTAAACATAAAAGTACTGATGCGTTTCTGCTGTTCGTACTGCGCACAGCATGCTTGGTTTAGCTGCACAGCACTTACGGGGCTTGGGGTTGTCTCAGACGACACTGGCCGATTGACGCAAGCAACGGTGTCTTACCGTGACCCCATTTGTCGAGCGAGCACTGGTTTCAGGGAACGAATATTTTCTCCCAGAACAAAAACAAGCCAGGTTTAAATGCGGGCAGAAACAGACCAAACGCCTGCCACGGTATGGTGGCGCCATCTAGGTTACGGAACGTAAAGAAACGCGGGAAGAAACCAACACCGCTGTACAGGGTGGAGACAATCTTTGAACGGTCCCGTGCCGCCGCAATTGGGCCAACGGGCTCAACGCGTTATTCTTTTCGTTTCCCACGAGACCTAGCAACGCGAAACAGAAAATATGATTCAAACTTCTTCAGTAAACCGCGTTGCGGCGATAATTTTAGCGCGGTTTTGACACAATGACTTGCTTCGGCGGCGAGCGAGCAACCGAAAATGGCGGCGCCAGCGTATACGTGTCTCTACCCTGTACTGAGGATGCGCGAATGAAGGTACTCTAGGCTGCAGAGTGGTCGGTTCCTGTGATGTCATTTGGGACCACGAAAACGCACGATTGAGCGGGAAAATCAAAATTTTAACCTAAATTGTTTAATTTCTCAGTGAATAAAGCACCGTTTGTATCAGGACAAGCGCTGGGGGCACTATAAAACACGAAATCTTTCGAATAAAACCAACTTGCATTTTCTCTTCATGGCTCCTTTAAATGCAGAGCATTTCAGTAACTCACGATGTCACCCGCGTTGACGTCCGCAGTCGTAGTCCGCACCGTCGTTGTCCGCACCCCTCCCCCTACACTATATAAAAAAAACACTATCCGGCGCCTGGTTTCGATCCCATAAATGTACATGGTGCTCTACCCGCTGTGCCACAAAGCCGACACAGAATGGGGGGCTACGAACAAGCCTTATATCTTTGACTCATTCACACTATATAAAAAAAAAATACTATCCGGCGCCTGGTTTCGATCCCTCGACCCTGCAGGCGGAACGCAATGTACATGGTGCTCTACCCACTGCGCCACAAAGCCGACACAGAATGGGAGGCTACGAACGCGCTTTAAATCCTTGACTCATTCTAACTACGTCAAGAAGCTGCTGATACAACGCATTCACTACCACCAACTCCCCAAACACTAAACGTTAACGCAATACACCCACCCCCTATGCGACGCACTTACTCGGGTCCCCCTCGCCGGGAGATGGGCCCAATTTTTCGCATTTCCACACCTAATTAGTCCTACGTGCCCATTACAATCTAAATTCTGGAACCGCCCTCACGAAGGGCGCAGAGCTCGAGTTCATAATACGGCATATGGACGGTACATTAAACTAGAGAGTTCAATTCTATTCAAGCGAAATTTGACATGCTTCGTAGTGATGAGTTTCTGCATTCAGCTTTGCGATTACTGAACGCTCACACAGCTCGTTATTCGTATTCTTTCGGATCAGGAGTTGCTTGCAGGCACTTTGGGCAAATTGTGGTGCACAACCGTAAAATACACTCTTCGCTTTACGCTGCTAACACTTACCCTTGAAGAGTTTCTCTGTTGTCAGTTTTAAAAGATTTTAGATGCAGTGAAAATCTGTTCGTCGAATAAATAGGTGTTGAGTACTTCTGAAAAGGATTTGTAAAGTTCTGGACAGGTTCACTGATGTGGGGCGCCCGGAGGAGTGGTTGGCGAACGAGCAGCCGAGTACCAACTGCATTTCACGAGCTATGGTTGTGCCGAGGGGTCCATTTCAGGCAATCTGATAGCTGACGGGCGGGTAATCATCAATGGGCAACAATATTTTAACATTTGTCTGCCGCCTAGCAGTAGCACTGGATTCTTTGCTTAAGTGCCAGAAAAGGTAGTTTTTAAAGTTATTTTTATTGTACAAAATGTTCTATGGCATATAAATACTTTTTACGACAGTATTAATTTTTGTGTTTTTCCTATTCTACTACTCTCCGTAGTTCTTTTTGTGTAAGTCACGTGGAACGATTTACTGGGTTTTTGCGGTGGATGTTGGTTTTTTTCCGGTGTTTTAGCTGCTGATTTTCCGAAGGCCGATGGCTTTTTGTGCGCAGTCTTCACTAGTGTTCGTGGTGTCCACGTGCCATCTCGGCCAACATAAAGCGCGCAGCTATGTTGCGCGATAAAAAAGGATGTTATCTTTCCTTTGCTCAGTAAAAAACAGCTTTTATGTGTGTCAACGGTCGGTTCCCTTTCCACGTGACATTATGAAAGCAACTGTGACTGAGAGCATGCTTTCCACATAGAGCCGTTGGTATACAGTTCTATCGGTTGCAATCCCTTGCTTCAGAAGACCGTGCGGGTTAACTAGGGGCCCACGGATTTTCTCGGTGGTACTCAATGACAGCGATTTCTAGTGGTACGGTCGCTATGCTGACGAAACATCTAACAAATAGTTCCCCCAGGGGAATGTGAGGGCAAAAGAAAGAGGCGTCTTGCGGTAAGTGAACATTTTTAGTCCTTCTTATTTCGAACAAAAACATTTTGCCTAAAAAAGCATTTTGTAATGTGCCGAAACTACCCGTACAAACAGCAAGTTTTTCCCAGTGTGTTTTTTCATCGTGCTCCACAACTCATCATTAGCACTTTCGAAAAGTTAAAACCGGTAATAAATGATGCTGCGAAAAAAGGGGGGGGGGGGCGCACGTAAGGCCACAGGACTTTTCCCTCTTCTATGAGCACCGCCTTTGCCCCGACGTTTTCAGTCCCCCAAAATTATAAACAAAATGGCCCAGCAATTCAACTTGGGAATCATTACAAAATTCACTCATTACGAGGGCTTGTGCGTATTCGGGAACTAATGCGCACCGTCATGAATATCAGAAAAAAAATTGAGCAAAAGGTGCAAATGTCATACGTCAGCTTAGTAAAGTACATTACCATGCAGAACGGCCCCACAATGCTGTCATCCACAGACGCAGTATCCGAAAACCCCGTTGATCTATCCCACCGCACTCGCGCCAGCTCCAACACCTGCCGTACAAAATTACGTCATTTCGATTAAAAACCGTGGCACGGACAGGACTTGAACCAACGGACGGCGGGTGACAGACGAGGCAACAAACCTCCACCCTACATCGACACCACACGGAGCACAGCGTTCGAGTTACCATGAGTATGAACGAGGGCCAATTGAAAAAACCGCTGCCTCGCCGGCGATTCACTAAAGGACGCGAGCGGGCACAAGGGACGCAGTTTCGACCTGAGGTATCGATAGCTGTCACTGATGTCACTCTAGCTGCAATGTTGGTAGATCGGATGCTCGGAAAAAGGCTGCGAACTTATCTAGCACTCTTATCTTGAGACCTGTGGAAAAGCTGACACCAGTGAAACAGAAAGGGTGGGAGTGACGTCATGTGCAAGGCGTTTATATAGAAACGCATCGTATGATGGCAGAGGAAGAACGCCGCTGTCGGCGAAATGCAGTCCTCACACTGTGCCATTCTGGTTTTTTAAGAGTTGCCTTTGGGATCTTCTGAAATTCTTGCGTTGCTCTTTTCAGTGGCGCGGAAATGTATTATTCTTGCCGACGTTTTCTTCTACCTTTCTCGCTTTACAATAAGCGCTGAACCTTCCGCAGAAGACCCCCTAGTTATATCTCCTCATCAGTTACGAATTGTGGGCGACTGGTTATGACACCTATTATAAAGTATCCTTGATGCTTAATTATAGTAAGCTGACCGTTCTATTTTAGTTTTCATACATGGGCTACATTTTTCGAGGTACCCGCCCAGCTGCAAAACTAGCTACATTCGGGTTGAGCACTGCTAAGACATAAGTAAAGAATATATAAAATGGTATTTCTTTCAACAAAGTATGCGTAAGCAAACACTGCAGCATCTGTCACTTTGAACACCTCAGGCGGGTTGAATGCTTTATTAAATTATAGGTCATGCACCGGTTTAAGTGCGCGCGTATATTTAAGTGAGGCTTTGCAAACAGTATCAAGTTAGAGTTCATGCTCTTAATTGTTCCGGCAATATGTATATCTCAACATTAAATATCTTTTGAACATTGCAAAAAACATTTTCAAATATTCAGCAGAAAGCATACCCATAACGAAGGCACTAGGTACTAGTGTCCCTTCAGCCTTCTGCCCTTCACACTCACAGTGGAAAATTCGAAGAATAATTTGAATGCTCGTATTCGTTGACTGCCTTCTCCTCTAAACATCAAGATAGCCCAACGCCACGTCTATTCTAAGCAGTGGTATATCAAAAAAGGAGTGAACATCTTGGTGGTTTGCGAAATGCAGAGGCCGAGACCACTTGTTTTTTGTTTTGTTTTGTTTTGTTTTTTCTTGCACTAACAACTTTTTCAAGATTTCATCGACTGAAACCACGACAAAGGAAAGGGAATCCAAATTTTCCGACATGACGTGCTCTTGGGTAATGCGGCATACCGCGTAGTTGGTGCCGTAGCGTCAACTGCGCCGTATGCAATCAGCAAGAATTGCCCGCGTACTGCCTCGTAAACATGACAACTGGAAAATATGCTGACGAGGTGAACATTTCCAAACTTTCCCTTTTAATGATCTCATTGCGTAACGTGTCAAATGTTTTGCGTGTGTTGGAAGACGTATGAAAATCCAAACCCCCGCACGTCGTGGTATAGTTGCACTATTTACGTAAAGTCGTCTATCGCGGTGCTGTAGGGCGCGCCCGCGTTACCACTAATGCGGCCAGTGATTGTCAACGTATAGAGGCATGTTATTTTGTCTTCCGTCCTGGGACTGAGAGGGTGAAATCCCTAGTTCAGGATGCCATAAGCCCTGGTCGTTCACATCACCCTTTCTCCAAGCCAGAGTTGGTCCTCAGTGTCGGGGCTCGTGAGCTGGGACCCCCACTGCTCCTTGCTTGCTAAGGCGGCGAGAGGTACGTCGCTGCGCGCACACTCCCACGCTGTCAGGTATAGGGTGTTGGGAACGGAACAGTACTTGCACTTCAAGTCGTAGCTGGCTGAGTACATAGGGTGCAGTACATGGCTTCATGCTCGAGCTTGTTCGTTTCTGTTTGCATGCCTGTACTGGACCACATCATCTGTACTGAGTTTGAGGTGCGGTGCTGGGCACTTTCTAGTGCCCAGTCTGTAGTAATCCGTAATGCCTTTATACCTTCTGGCGATTCCGATCAGGGTTCCGTCACCTAGCGAGGACGTGCGAACAGCGTGTTCCCGAGCCGTGGCGTCCGCCACAACGTTACCTGCCAAGGGCTCTTGTCCTGGCGTCGAGGTTATGTAGATTTCTGGTGCGTGTGCGATTTTGCGTAGGATGTTGAACGCCGCCATCGAAATGCCGCTTTTCTGGTAGTTCTTGCAGGCCGCCTGAGAGTACCTTCTGGCGATTCCGATCAGTGCTCCGTCGCCTAGCGAGCACGTGCGAACAGCGTGTCCCGGGCCTCGGCGTCCGCCACCACGTTCCCTGCCAAGGACTCTTGTCCTGGCGTCGAGGTTATGTAGATTTCTGGTGCGTGTGTGATTTTACGTAGGATATTCAACGCCGCCATCGAAATGCCGCTTTCCTGGTAGTTCTTGCATGCCGTCTGAGAGTCAGTAAGCCCGACGACGCGCTCCTCGCCGGTCGTCGCCGCCAGAACCACCACCATCTCTTCCGCCGAGTCCACGTCGCCCATCTCTATGGTCGTCGCCATCAGCTCTTTCCAATCTCGGTTGACCACACTCACTGCATGGGTGTAGGCGCTGAGAATGAAGGCAAACGGGTGGCTGCTTTCGAAGCGTGCAGGACGATGGTAGCGTTAGACCCCAGCGCAGAATGTTTCAGCATCTGGGACAGGTGGAACCTTTCACATCTGGTCGTAGTGCTTCGCAACGAATATTTGCTTCAAGCGCTACTTAATTCCTGTGGTTTCAATACCCCGCATGGTCGGGATCAATCTAGAAAAAAAAACAGCCCGAGACCATGGCGGAAAAAATTAATACTAATGCATAGAAGACAAAAGATTTTGCCACCATACCCAACTATGACTCTCAAATACAGCGGCCAGCAGCGGACCCTCTCACAAAATCCGTTTATCTCGCGACAACTTTTCCAGACTCAGCAAGTGTTCATCATTGTCGCTGTCACGTCCCAAGAAATGCAATGGCATACACTGTGTGCATACCAGTGTATTATATATAATCTGGTTGTTTAACCGGTGTCTCTCGGCACACAGCGCGCTTTTTTCGCCCAGGGTAGAGACGTAACGGACGCGCTGCTTCTATGGCGTGTTTCGGCGCACCGCCCATTACGACCCATTAAACTGTACCGAAATGAAATGCAAACTAACTTGACAGTCGCTATGTAAGTTTTTAGCCCCGCCATTTTGTAAATTAAATGTTATCGTTACCCTTCTTGTCCTGAACTGGGCTTACGTTCTCCATAGATGGCATAACAGAATTGATATCACTCCTCCATCTACGGTGCTTCGGTTAATAAACATGCGGCAGCCACGTAAAATTCTGACGTGATGTCAAAAGCATACTTTCTAGTAACAACAAAAAAGTGCCCGGTACATGTTGAATAATCCGCGTATTCTCTGCTTCATGAAGCAGTACCATGCTTTCTTAGCAGGAAGTTACAAAGTTGATTTGTGAGGTTGCTTTCAGGTGGTGCTTCAGAGTGGCGTGGAACTAAAAAGGAGTGCCTCGAAGTCTGCTTCAACGTAAGCAGAGCGGCGCGTGTACCAGGTGTTGCAATGAAAGCTCAGCATGGCGGGTACCTACACGGATATGTCGCAGTCACCTGGCGCACAGAATGGGAAATTCTCAAACGGCACGTGTATGAACCTGCCACGTGTCCTTTCGTTACACGGGTCTTACAAAATCACATCGATGTGATAGCAGTTTTGTTGTAAACCAGAATAGAAGCATTTTATTTGAAAGATGTTTATTTCATTGGATCATTTCAACGACAGTGGAGGCCACTTCAGTGCCAGTTATTCGAAATTTTGTATATTTCCGACGTAGATCATTTTAAAGACAGTGGAGTGCCAGTTATTCGCTATTTAATTTATTTACTCTTCGGAACTGTTTAACCTCCAGATGCATTCATTGGTTGTGCGAAGCAATCATTAGCGAAGATGAACGTCTCCGAATGAATTCTTCAGAAGAGAGTGAGACCTGTGCCTTCTCAATTGCAATCAGCCCTAAAACAATCAGTTCGTTCACCTTCGCAAGGAACCCTGAAACAACATTGGTAAATATTATAGGGTGGATATCCACCCGAACCCATCCTGTTGC
Source organism: Haemaphysalis longicornis (assembly GCA_013339765.2). NCBI lineage: Eukaryota > Metazoa > Arthropoda > Arachnida > Ixodida > Ixodidae > Haemaphysalis > Haemaphysalis longicornis. Next base: position 102,786,610 of record CM023453.1, on the reverse strand, counting down.
CTCAGTAAACCGTACAGCTAGATGATTAGTAATTAATACAGCAGGGACGACGAGAAAACCACCGTCTTACAACCAAAAAGCGATGTGTGTTCAAAGAGAGCGCTTGCCGTATAGTTTATTTTTTTATGCCCGCCACGATGAAACCCATTTAATTTGACATACGGTCTCTCCCAACCGTACGCGTAGTACACAATGAACAGCGAATTTAAAAAGTGAAAGCGAACAGCTTGGTAAATGGCGCAAGCGTGACTGTTGGTTAGTGTGTGGGTGTCTCCTTTACATCGCGACCACGTGAGCGCGTGGCTGTCAGGAGGAAATTTTGCGAAATCTACCGGAGACACACGTGGGCCGCAGCTGCAACTTCCTGCTGTATAGATATGGCTATTTCCTGTGGTTAGATTCGAAATTCACTGTGGACGTCCTTCAACTGATACCGCTTGTCGTGTTCCATTCGGCAACTTATCAACGGTAACCGTCATAGCAGGCGACTAAGTCAAAGTCAAAGTCAGTGATGTTTATTTCAACATTGGATATGCTGATATACTGAGGGCACACGCAAAAAGCCATCTTGGGCTTGACGAGGCCTGTGTCCCTTATACAGTTCAAACAGCAGTTGCAATGTACAGTAAAGATACAATTTGGCAGAATAATTCAGAGAAAATAAAAGGGAACGTCTTTATACAACAGCAGCTTTAGGGTACAATTAGCCATAATTATACCTGAACGAAACAGGCATAAGTACGTTCGTAGAAAAAACAACTTTCTGGCACACTTATTCATAATATATACATTGAACTGAAAATCTTATTTGTGTTGAGATAAAAACAATTAAAAGCAATTTAAAAGCCATTTCCTGGCACGCTTATACCTATAAAATCTATTAAACCGAACAGGCTAAATAAGTACATTCAAATAAAACAGCCAGTGACAGGGTGACGCAAAGTCGAACAAAATTTGTCAATGTCTCTAGCAATACCAGTAATCATCATCGTAATGGACAGGACTATATAATAAATCTGAGGTTTTCAAGCTCAAAAGGAATTTAATGTGGTCCGTTGGGTATATTTAAGCATTTGTCTACCGTAGTTAGTGCGTGTGTCGGGGATACTCCCCGTGTACGTGCAACGAGTATCGTAGGCACGAGGACGGTTTGTTAATCCAGCGAGCTGCATTAAGTATATGTCGTTGTTTTTGATATATAGTTTGTATCGCGCAAGCAATACCGAATTGTACAATTGGTGTACATGAATCATGTTCAGTTTCTGGAAAACAGGGCCTGTGTGCTCGCCATCTGCTGCATTTTCAATTGCCCTAGCGGCCTTTTATTTGAAGTCTATGGATCTTATTCCGACTTGTAATGGTTCTGGTACCCCACACAAGAAAACAATACCATAATATTGAGCCCAAAAGGGAACTATATAGTAGTAACTTTATGTTTGGGGGTAACAAGAAACGTAAGCGGCACACACACCAACACTACGAGAGAGTTTTGAATAGATGGCGTCAACATGAGCATTCCAGAATATGTGTTCGTGAAATACAACCCCAAATTTTTTTACCGTTTTAACCAACTCCACATTACATGCCGCAATTGTTAAACGAAGCTCCGAGTCAATTGTTTTGTTTCTGGACTAAGGATAAACATACTGACCTCCCACTATTAAGTTCTCCTAATCAGCTGACTGTTTTGCCTCATTGTTAACTCTAATATTTTTAGAGGTGTAAATTTATAGGAGTGTCTCCCACATGTATAATATTAAAAAGTTTGGACGTGTAAAGCGCAAAACATTGTAGGCGAAGGCCCAAGAAGGACGACAGGGACAAGCGGTGCTTTTAAGCAACATTTATAGGTAAAAACGCTCATATAAAAACCCAAGTCGTCGCCCATCAGCCAGAAAATACACTCTATAGGGCATTGAAAGCTGTCTCTCGTGTAATCACAAGGCAATAATTTGCAACACAGCTTGTGCCCTCATGTACAGAAATAGACCAATAGGCCGAAATCGGCAATTGTGTCAGAGCTAGTGCCACAAAACACAAAAATGCACACCAAACTTCTACACACGAAGCAAAGTGCGTGCGTTGGGGATCATTTAGAGACAAGATACGCGATTTATGTAGCTGACAAACCCAAAGACGGCAGGTTTATGCACGTCCCGCCAAGGCGAGACATTGGAAAAACCTTACTAATTTTTCTTTCGAGCTGGTTTTTACGCTGTGCTATTACTTCAGTCTCGTCAAAGTCAGAAGTGTATTTGCAGTTTTGTCAATGTGCGCTGAGCTTTCCAGTGTGTCCACTCTTTACGTAGCATAGATGGCGCAAGCGCGCGTTCAAACGTCGCGGTGTGTGCCCCACGTATTTGGGACCGCGTGGTAGAGGCATTACCGTACACCACATGTTCGGCGCAGCCAACGAACTCGTTCTCATGTTAGACATGTACTGCTTCGAAGTAAAAAAACCACTGTGACGCTGAGTATCACCTACAGTTGCTGTACGCGTCGAGGGTGCAGCTGAAGAGCGTTTGTTTGGCGTTGATGAGCACGCCATGGTTACCGACGTGATGACTCAGCGAAAACAGTTGGTGGGGGAACAACAATTCTTCTTTGCCGGTTTTGGTAACCCTGCGGCGCTCGTAAAGTTAATATAGTAGAAGAACCAGTTATTCCAAACGACCAACTCCGCTGTTGGAGGGTCAAATTGTGAAAGTTGCTGTTTTTCCTACTTTGTTTATTCGAGTCTATTGACAGCTGTTGCTCTGACATGTGCGTCCGTCACTCTGCATCGCCCTGTTGTGCCTTAATGGCCTCAAAGTGCCCTTATTCGTTTTTGCTATTTTGCTGACCCGTTTCAGGCACAGCACTGGTGTTTGCAGCTGTTAATAGTTTTATTGCCTACCTTGCTCTATATGCGCCGATGACGAAGGCCCCAGGTCGCATTTTTGCTTCGCAGGTGTTCATAACGGCTGTGCAGTTCCGTTGTCAGCGCTGCGGTGTCGCAACTGGCGTGGCCGTGTAATCGCCAGTCGTGAGAGAAGCTGCCAGAAGAGGCGCAGAAGTGTGCGGAACACGCCGAAGGGCTGTCGTGCGGCCTGAGTGGGTCTGCACACCGTTTTCGTGATGGTGCCCAACCCAGACGTTGCAGCAACGAACATACCCATTGCTTTAGATGGTGAAAATGACCTCCGCAATGCGGCACGACCACATCCTTCAACCCAGGCCGATTGTCGTCTGTCCAATAACGCAGGTACGTTTCCTTGTATGGCAGCTCCACACAAAGAAAAGTACAGAGGTACAAATTTACAACCTTCTAGGAAACCGGAAGCTCGGTTTCGATTATGCTGCCGTGGACACTGTGACTGTGAAAACACGTTTTTTACGCTGTAATCTCATAGTGCTTACAGGTTTATCTCTGGTGATAAGAACAGCGTCCGTGTATACAATTATTCGGTCATATTAAAGCCAGCAGAAAGAGTAAAGCACAGTTGTCTAGCTGCCTAACAAAAGCGCCATTATCGAATTATATATTTTAGAATATAGGTCTTCAGTGCTAAGGGAATGTTTTGGCAACTATTCATATTTTCTGTGCAATCCCTGCCCGCACTTTCAATAAAGTAATATTATTATGCGCTCATGCATTTGTTTTAAACCAATGTGACTCTGGCTAGCTTGATGAGGTAGGAATATTTTTAGTAAATATTTCTGTGTCTGCAAGCATTGGGAGAGTTATAAACCATCGTCGCATTATGCTGTTTACGCTTGACACTTTGAATGTTGACTGCAATAGGTTGATGTTTTATTCAACAATATTTTTACTATTAACTATATTTTCATAAGCTTAATTAGGTACGTGTTGTCCTACGATTAATGAACGATCAAAATGAAGTATGTCTCTTTAACTTACAGTATGCTGTCTTGGGTCGTTCGCATGATCAGCACTCAGCTTCGCAGTGAACTTTTCGTTGCCGGCGTGAGGCACCTACGGTGAAACGTAAAAAAACTCGTATTGACCAAATAGCGCTTTTTATAAAACTCGTAGTGGTGATACATTATTATCTTCGGAGTATTTCAACCAGTGAAAAGTTCCGGTGCCTGCAAGGCGAACGCCTGTAGACGTACGTTTTCAACAGCTTATACCTAGTTTGAAACAAATTTACGCTGACGGAGGAGCTGTCTCCATCCTCTTGCGAGCCCAGCAGAGGGAAATGAGGGCGAATATGATGCAGCGGGCCGGCTGTTAAGCGACCGGCGTGCGATTACTAGGGCAGATTTTTATGTGCGGCTGGCGTCTCGTGCATCGAATGTTACTATAGCCTCAGTTAAAACAAAATATTTTTAACAGCAGGGCTGTTTAAGCTTGAGCTTTGTCCGTTAGCGTTAGCAAAAAAATACCATAGCAAAAACTTCCCTGGCGCCAGGTTTCCCGCACGGCCTTCGCGCAGTGGGTTAAGCAAAAAGATATCGACCACAGGTGAGCCTGCGGCTCGTGAGAAGCTCCCGCCGTCGCCCAGGCTTGCGAGTGGGCCTGCCACACGTGAGGAGCTCGTGCCTTCGTCGTCGCTGTCTTGGGTGCGGCGGACCTGTGGCGTGTTAGTCGCCACAGGGCTCCTCCTCGTAGAGCCGGATGCCGTTGTGTTGCCCACGTGACGTTTTTGGTCGGTTGAGCTTGGGAATTCCAGGGCTGCGTCGTTGAGAGCGGGAAGCCCTGAGGGCATCACAGGGAGGCCACGTTAGCGCGCTTTCATCGGTCAGGGGCGACGACGTCCTTGGCGGTAGTTAATGTCGAGGGTGACCACCTTGGGTTGCCGCTCGGCATGCGAGGAATCTCGTAGACTTGCTCCTTCTGCTCCCTCTTTCCTGCTATCCGCTTTCTGTGTTGTGAGAAGCTAGATCGCCCTCCCCCCTCTTCTGGTCGTTCTCCAGCCTTTCACCGCTAGCCCATGCACCATTTTTTTCTCCTTCCAAACGGTTTTATCTACAACTAAAGCGAACCGTCAGTGCCTTTTTACATTGAACTTCAAAATGACTGCTTTTAAAGAAGGAAGCGCGAGTGGGCGTTGAAGTGAGGCGAGCCGTAATTCTGAGCATTCTTCCCATAAAAACAACCTAGCTGCGTGATTTGCTAGTTCATTAGGGAAAAAGGGCAAGAAAATGTTAAAAAATACAAATCCAAAATAAATTAAATGCAGCTTTTAACATTTGCTTGATCATATAAACTGCAAAACAGGAATAGAAGCTGGCGCAAATAAAAATGCACAAAGTTCATGAAAGTGCGTGGAACGATTTGCTTCAACGTTGAATGAGGGCTAAAATCAAAATCAGCATAATAATCTTGCGCTGATCTTGGGGGAGGCTCTTGTCGGGCATCCAAAGTTCCACATTTTTCCCGTAATACAGGATGCCAAGCTATTCGGAGCACCGTACAAACCACTAAGCTGTTCATAACAGCGAACAGTACTAAGCTATGTGGTCGTCGAAACATTTCAAATAGTTGGTTTATATTTCACATGGTTTATTTATTAGTGCAGCTCGCCAAAGGTTGAAGCGTACCACTTAATGGGTACCTACACTGCAAACTAATTATGACAGTGCTGCTTCAACAAACGCAAATTCTAAGCACTGTGTCTTACTTGTTTAATCAAGAGTAGCTGAGTAGTCGTATAATCCAAAAAGCCGTACGAAACACATTTTGTTCTACAGCACCTCGTTTCCCTTTTGGTTACAGAAAAGAAGGCAAGATAGCTGGCTTACAATTAGTCACAACAACGAAAATACGCTTGTCCGCAGGCAGTGTTATCCAGAAACTTCTATTTGACAACAATTTGCATGTCACATGTCAATATAATATTACGAAATCATTACGGAATACACAATTACGTTTCAGAAAGGTTCCGGTGCGAAGGCGTGTAAAGATATTGGGGAAAGCCAGGTGCACAGTGCTGCAGTGTATTAGCAATGCAAAATAAATTCAAGCGTGCAACAGATGGGAGCCAGAATAGCTTCCAACTGGTTTTGCTGCAATACGGAAGCAGTAACTCGTGATAAGTGCACCAGCATTTGGGGAGCACAATTTCTACACTCTACGATATAGTAATTGCGATTCGATTATAAGAGTTTCATTACCCATAAACTATAGGAAAGCATAGAATAAGCTGTTCTGGTTAATATATTTGCTGGTTTTTTGTGTTAAACAATGAATTTACTGAAATGAAGTAAGATGTTGTGATAATACGGTCTTTATAAATAAAATAAAATAATCAGTTGTAACGTTTAAATATGAATTTATTTCTTTGCCTTGAGGAGTATTTACTGATATTGAGTATTTTCTTCTCTCTGTCACTTTCGGTAAGGCGTGACGTTTTACCGTGCCAGCCAAAGTAGTCCTAAATGCCGCGCATGCTTTGTTTTGTTTTTCTCGTATGTTTTCAGCAAAAGCACGCTTGTCAGCCGATGTATAAATTAAAAAAGAACAACCTCATTGCAAAGCAAAAAATATGCATCGCTAGGTCATTGAGTCGTACTGGCCTGTAGGCAGTAATATATCGTTGACCAAAAACGGCAGTGCATCCGTTCATGTCTGCGGTTGCCCTGACGTACAATAACACGCTGAAAGCTTCCTATCCCACTACATTGCAATTTTCCAGGATTTTTACAATTTTGTTGATATCCACCTACTGCATATTTGGAAACACTGCTAATCATTTTAAAATAAAATCGACCTTTTCATCAGCAAATTAGACAGCCATTTGGACTACATCTTACTTTTTTAATCGTGTGCATTCCTTTGCTTGTTTAAAGCTGCGTCTATCTTTACCTATTCTTTCTACCTTCTTCTTCTATTCTTTACCCTCTATTCTTTACCGATTTCGTTACAGAACAGACAGATACAAAACGGTCCTTGAACTGGCGTAGCCCGTTTACACATGGCAAAATACTCCAGCCTCCAGAGGCTCTGGACGCCTCTCGAGAGAAGAAAGAATCCTTTGACAAGGCGGTGCTGGGGGCCGCCTGCGTTGCCACTACCTTCATGACGGGTGCGACTCTACGCACCATCGGTTTTCTATTCGTAAATTTCCTTGGAAAGTTCAGGACATCCAGAGAGGACACAGCCTGGTCTGTGAGTCTCACGTCGGCAGCTGTGGCCTTCTCGGGTAAGACATCACAATTGTTAGTGTAAGCAATATAATTGCCTACAAAAAAGATATGTAGAATATGAAAGACTTCGCAGTAAAAAAATAAACATCTAAATTAAAATCCATTGTCTCAAGCGTGAGTCGCAAAGAGAAATGGAAAGAAAGATAACTGAGTAAGCTATTATCGCATTCAGATATCCTATACTAAGGCTTAGGCAAGAACATCTTCCAAGGCGGCCAAAATATAGGGATGTTTATTTAGGTTCGTTAGTATATTGCTTAAACTCAATCTGTGCATGCAGTACCACAACAATGAGCTCTAGAAAATAAAATCATGTTTTAAACAACACTAAAATCTAGGGTGGCTGATTGTTACTTTCCTTCTTAGGACTAATTCCATGGCCCAAGCAGACTAACCTCACGAATAACGGAAGTGGACGTTAACTTTCTTCAAAAATGCGGTGTCCAGTTTAACACTAGCAGGGCGAACCGCTCTCCTCCGTTTGCAGAACGTAGCATCTTAGACCATATTTCTACAGCGCGATCGTATTCCAGATCTATTGAATTCACTACTTGGCTCATTTATTCGCAGCGATTGGTAATTCAGGCGCACTGTGCAAAGCAAGCCGCGCTCACGCTTCTTGGCAGTGCATGGTAAACGTGAACGGTTTTATGACAGTGAAAACGTAACCGCTCGCAATAAATCTTGAGTTGCGACGAAAAATTAGGCTTACTTTGCTCATGCGCGCGGTGCACAAATGTTTCTTGCGCTTAACTCAATGTGAACAGCCAATTCATCATCATCACCATCAACAACAGTAGCGGCAACAGCAGCAGCACAGCAGCAGCAGCAGCCATTTTAAGTGTATATTTTGCTTCTACTGCAGGAAATCAAGCAACGGCATCTAACTGCCCCTATCCTGCGCTCTCTGAACATATACCGTATTTACTCGATTCTGAGCACTCCCTGCTTTCAACGATCTCTGCGCCCAAAATGAGGGGGGCTCTTAGATTCGAAACACTTAAAATTACCCCCCTCCTCGCCATTTTTTTGCGTGGTCGTATCATGAAAAGACGGGCTCAAGATATAACGTTTATTTTGCAAACATTCAAAAGGAAGACAGGTGCAGGCAGTGAATACACCGCCTACACCTGATACTCAGTCACCTTCACTGCAATTCTATTCAGTTGTACCGCTTGGGCCGCCGCTCTCAGAATCCCCCAGCAGGTCGCCTTCCGTTCTATTGAAGTGGTTTGTAATTGTAAACTTCATAAATGACTTAGCCACAACGTCACACATCAACTCGGGCCCGCTTCCACGCGTCTAAAATCCACCTTGCGATGGTTTCTTACAAAAGGGGGTGCTTAGATTCACAGGAAACTTTTTTCCACTTTTTTCCCCTAAGTTTGGGAAGGGTGCTTATAAAATGGGGGGAAGGGGGGAGGGGTGCTTAGAATCGAGTAATTACGGTAATTTGTCTACATTCACTTACTGGTTATGCCGTACCTCTCGTCCCTTCTCACTAGCCTACTAGGTTACCCTGCTTGTCCTCTGAGCTATATTTTCAGCGCAACTCAACTTCCTTTTCTTGGTTTCACACAGGGCATCGTCCAGCCGACTTCGCTACATAGCTTAAGACGCAGGGAACACTTTCTAACGTTACACCTACAATTCTTCTTTCATGGCTTGTTGGGCCCACCTATAAGCATTATTTCGTGATTCTCACTGTCATTACCAGATTATCCCCCATATGTCATTAGTAGAAGTCCACATTGGTTGTCTACTTGTCTTTCGTGTGTGAAAGCCAGCCTTCCGGTTATCAGAAAAAAGTCTGCCACAGCTTTCTTCATTTGATTGTTCGTTCTATCTCTTCTTACGTGTTTTGGTTTAAATGCAAATAGTACTCTCGTTGCCATACTTCAGCTAACAGTTGCGCTCATGCTGCCCCCATCGTTCCTGTGTTATTTCCTACTTCTTGTGCTATGGGACCTAAAGATCATTGGACCGATATTGCTAAAACCAACTGGCACAATTCCTTACCATGCTGATCAGATTAGGTTTACGCCAAATTTATTTCGCTCGTGGTATGCAGAAACACTGGAATGTTGCCCTAGATAGTTTTATTCCCGAATTTTCTCTATTGCTTACAATTTCAAAGGGGTGTCTTCTGCTTGTTTTCCACCACTTTCCACTCTCTCCTACCAGGCTGTTGAACCGGAACCGAACCGAACTGAAATCCTGAACCTAACCGATATTTGTGTCAGATCTTAATCCGAACCGAACCGCTATTTTTTAAGCACCCTTCACCCGAACCGCTGCTGAACCGAAAAAAAAAATAACGGTTAGCGTTTCACGACGAAACGGTTCGACCATCCCTTGTTGAGAACGCGCGTCAGTGCGATTCGCGCTTTTCTCTTTCACGCGCCATCAAAATCGTGTCCTTTAACGCACTTTAGCGTTCATATCAGTCCCAACACTATCAACGCTCACTTCGTGGTCGCCACATGAGCAAAGAGATAAGCCATCGACCATCCCTTGCTGAGAACGCGTGGTCAGCGCGATTCGCGCTTGTCTCTTTCACGCGCCATCAAAATCAGGTCCGTTAACGCACTTTACCGTTCATATCAGTCACAACACTATCAACGCTCACTTCGTGGTCGCCACATGACCAAAGAGATAAGCCATCGACCATACCTTGTTGAAAATGCGCGGTCAGCGTTCAGATAAGCCGCAATGACTGAATGGTATGCTGCTGCTGGTGCGTGAGCAGAGGGGAAGGCTGAAAAAATGAAATGTCGGCCTCTCGGCAGCCCGAAGACGATAGAAAACGAGCTTTGCGCTTCCGTCGCCGTGATTGTATTGTGACAATCTAAGGGGAAGATTCCTGCAGGGCCAATGGCATAGGATCACACCGAAAATGTACACACATGTTGCATTCCATATTTTGCCCCTCTATACAACTCTCTCGTGTCTGAATGCTACCGTTGCTGCGCGGGCTTGCACGAAATAAAGCGTCCCTTTAGCAATGCATACCTTTATGTACCAAGTTTGATCACATTCCGTGGTTTTTTATTGCCTTATATCTTTATTTTAGCATGATCACAACCACCGCGTTACCCTCATCAATATTGGGTAATTCATTTAAATCGTTTTCAGCCAGTTTGTGAATAAGTAACTCTTATCAATGTGGGGTAATCCCTTTAAACCGTTTTCAGCTAGTCTGTCAATAAGTAACCATTATCAAAGTTGTGTAATTCCTTTAAATCGTTTTCAGCCTGTTTGTGAATAAGTAACCCTTATCAATGGTGGGTCATTCCTTTTAATCGTTTTCAGGCTGTTTGTGAATAAGTAACCCTTATCAATGCTGGGTAGTTACTTTAAATCGTTTTCAGCCTGTTTGTGAATAATTAACCCTTATCAATGTTGGGTAATTCCTTTAAATTGTTTTCAGCCAGTTTGTGAATAAAGAATACCATCTAAAACTGTTCCTGTTCTGGATGCCTTTGGTAACACAGAATATTCACACGGTTCAGTACCTTAAAGCACCCCCGCTTCCCGATTTCGGTTATTCCAATGATATTCCACTTTTTCCATGATAGCTTCTCTACCAGTGCAGGAGCGCTACCGCCAGAGGGCTATGTTCCAGTGTTAAGCGTTAGTAGGTTTTAATTCTTGTGGTGGTATACAGACATTATTTTAAACCCGAAATCCTGTATCGCTGACCTGACCGTCCCGCTCGTGAGGGACTCTAGATATACTGAAAAGAAAGAGCCTTGGTTTCAGTGTTATGTTCATACAGGGACTGCGGCTCTCTTAAATTCCACTACATCGCGTGTAGTTTGCACAAAACATGCAATTTTTTTTTGTTCCGAGTGTGCCAACATGTTAGTATCTGGAAACTGCACAACTCCTTAGCCTATGCAGCTTTATGTATGTAAAATGTTTGTCACAAAGCAAATGAACCATGTGATATTAGTTGAATACGGTTGAAAATAGGCCCGCAAGGCCTAGGTTGGTTATAACTGCACCTTGGCAACGACGTTTAGGTAATAATAAAAGACCTGCGTCATGACATCGCACGTGGCTTTCATGCACAGTGCATGGAGTAACGCAGACAGGCGGGTCCCCCGTTGCATATCCCCGCTGACGCAATCACCTTCCTGTCCCAACAGGTGCTTCGTTTCACTTCTCGTAGAGGCTATCATAGCGCTTCTCGTTCCATGTGTTCACTTATGCAGGTGCGTTATAAGAGAACAAATAGGACTGGAGCTGAGTTTAAATGGGTGCGGCTTAGTTTCCTTGTTCCCTATAGATAAAAAATAAAAGAAAATATACTAGCCGTCTTTCTATTTTGAACTCTGCGTCACCCGCTACGATGCTACAAATGCCTAATCGAAACGTTCTGCTTTTCGCGTACTTGTCTTGGATGCATATGATTTATGACCATCGTAAGTTTGAATCGAGTAAACATTTTTAGTACCAAAGTGTCAGCCAAAATGCGAAACCCAAACGAGAAATGTTCAGCCACTAGTGTCTGGAACGATACGATTTGTTATCCCCACACTGAAGAGAGTGCTGTGAGTGATTTCAGAACAACTAGTGTCTTCTCCAAATGGGAACTTTTAGCACGTGTCAAGAAGTACTAGGTTTGGCTTAGGTTTCAGCCATCTCCAAGCTTGGCGTAAGAATTTGAACACGTTTATATGGGTAATTCCTGAACTCAAGCTTTCCACATTAAATTACGCTTTCGCAGCATTGGTGTAGTATTTTGCCCTAAACACCTCGTATCGAAATATGGGTTCGCCTTTAGGTGCATATAAAAAGGTGAATGAATGAACGAATAAATAAATCTGCTGCGAAAGTAGTTTGATCCTTATACTCTTGTGTAGATTTTTATTAACGTAGACCAGTTGCTGTGTTGACTATTTTTCGGGGTCTGCGAAAGTGGAAAGCACGACTCTTCAAAGCAGGTCACTGAGTGAGAAGTGAAAAAAAAGCGGCTGTATACCCCTAGTGCTAAATTTGTGAGCAGTGCAAACTGCAGTCTTCTCGGTCACGGCGCAGAGCTGCTGTGCCTCAGGCAGTGATCGCGTGAACAGCGAACGCACGGCGGCCCGGGCTGCTCTGCCGTTATATCGCTGCGAGTCACCACCGTCGAGCGTGTTGTTGTCATCGTGTTTGAACCACGTAAATGTCCCGTACTTCGGATGAACCACCGAAAGAGGGAGACGGGAAGCACATCCACCGGTTCCCTCACTCGTTGTTCAGAACTGACCCCTGAGTACGGCAGTGGGCTTAAGCAGCACTCGTGCGTTTTCTCGACGGCAGGGATAGTAAGCCTCTGCACCACGAAGGTAACGAATACTAAGTCTCAGGTTGTCAACGCACATCGTCGTCGAGAGCAGGACGGCACGCGCATGCTATGACGTCATCTCGGAGCACGTCACCACCGCCCAGCATGTCTTCGTAAGCTGAGTTACGAAGCCCACGTCGATGTCAAACCACAGAAGTGGCCGCCGAAGTGCTGCAACCTAAGAGGCAAAACAAAATAATCACAGGCTATCGAGGCCTATAAAGTTCACTCAAGGCTCTTATTCTTGCCCTATCACGGCATTCATCACTGACGCTAAGTGCCTTTCCGATGGCACTGGGTCAGTAGATGACATTATTACAAAGGCTTAGTTGGAACAGGAAGACCAAGAGAGATCATCCATCAGGCAAAAGACACGTTATGAAAAACAAACATGCGTTTCGTTTGCTCTGTATGGCAGCGCGAATCTTTTTCCTGCTTGTATAAGTCACCTGACCAAACGAAACAGTAAGCAAGTTCTGCGAGTAACGCTCACCGCACCCATAAAGAGATCTCAGCAGCTAGCACTAAATGACTATTGTGTGGTTTGGGTGAACTTGGTTCCAGCATTCTAAAATACCATGTCCTTTTCTCATGCACAAATTGATCAATAAAAGAATAAAATGAATTGCACATATAACAGTGCTCAGTATAAATTATCACTAACACTCATGTTAGCACTACGAACAATCGTTTCGACAGAAAATAACTCTTCGTCTCGGCAACAACGTCTTTGTCCTGATGTAGACGAGCCCTTTGTCAAAATGTGGACGCGGGGGTGAGGCTACCCCTAATAAATAGGCTTCTCGCTGTTTGCATACATGCATGCATGATTGTATGTATGCATGTATATATGTATGTATGTATGTATGTATGTATGTATGTATGTATGTATGTATGTATGTATGTATGTATGTATGTAGTATGTATGTGCATGTATGCGTGTGCATACGTATGTATGTCTGTATGTATGCATGTATGTGTATGAAAGCAAAGGCTGCCAGTGTGCGTAGACATACACCCAGCAGGTGTTGCGCCGCGTTTATTACGCTTCACCGCATAATTTTTTCCGCAAATCCACCAACATCAACAAAATCTATAAATCAGGGCAAACTTTTAGGTTACTGTGCAGACTGAAAGAGTGGCATCAATAAGAGATTGTGTCTTCTTTTACTCAAAGTGGCGAGGTTAATAGTGCCTTGTACTTTTTCCAGGAGTTCTGGTCAAGTTTCTACTTCGACGGTATCCTCCGTGGCCCTTGATTATGCTCGGATCTGTCTGTCAAGTGGCTGGAATGTTCGGCGCCTGCTACGCACCAAACGTTTCCATTCTGGCGGTCACTTTCGGCCTTATTCATGGTTAGTCCAAAGTGTTTTAATGCGTGTTTCCTGCCCCTTCTACAGAAATCTACAGAAATTGTTCGAAAAACGTATTCCTCTTCGCCAGTACGCACAAGCTGTGGTAATACAACCGCTTGAGGAGTTTGCGCTGAAAGCACACTCTACAGCAGATATATATATATAAGCTGCCTAGAGGTGTCAAAACGCAATGTTTAAAGAGCAAGGTATATCACCAATTCTGAATTACGATGTTAGTTATTATAATGGTATTTTAACTCAAGGTCTTCCACGGGAGAAGAGTTTAATGACACCAGTCAATGACGCGGAATATTGGCCTTCCCTTCCATTTGCAGTGGAGCATTTTCTCGTGTGTCCAGTCGTCGTTTTACGCGGCTCCCTCTGAAGCAGAATCATGTACTGACCACTTTATTTCACAGCACATTCAAATTTGAACATTATTGAACAACCTTTCTGCTGCACTGTGCACAGTTTGAAATTTACCTAGTGGAGTGTAACTGGGGGCTGTAGGCATTCTTATATGGAGCGAATGACGAAACTTCCAGCCAAGAGTAACAAAGAAAGCACCACTACCGGTGTTACCTCCACTTTTATAATAGCGGCATTGCTCCAAGCGTTCCTTGTTTACTTTGAATTTTCACTTTGAGTTTTGGCTATAAGATATAATATTACCGTTGTGTCGTATATATCGCTCGGTTGAGAAGTGGTTTTCACTCAAGGGTTCTAAAGGTGGAGCTGCTCTTAACTGTAGTGCGAAACGAGGAAGATTTTCAGATAATGAATAAAGAGCATGAAAATATGTTTAGCCTGTAGGGTGCCGCATATCTAAACTGTTTAGACGCGATATTCGATCTTACAAAAAGAGTTGTTATATTAGTTCAACCTATGAAAATACATGACTGCGAGTAGTTTGAATTATGATGTCATGTGTACAGCACACTGGGAAGCCCTGCTGCAATTCCTTAATTTGGTTGCTCAATACAGTTACCATTAGTTCCGCCTCCAACTTAAGTGCGCTGGGCGACGCCCCTGAAAATGTGACCTTTGGCCTCAGAGAACAGAGTATTAGTCGTTACGCAAAAGTCCTTTTTAGTTATTTAGAAAGTTAAATACTTATATATATTTCTATATATTGTGCGAACCTTACCTACCGAAGCAAGTCTCGAGGTCTTGTTCAAGGAACTAGAGGGCATTAAATGGGATGTAATAGGGCTTAGCGAGGTTAGGAGGGCAGGCGAAGCCTTTACGGTGCTGAAAATGGACACGTCCTATGTTACCGTGGTCTAGAGGACAGAAGAGAACTGGGAGTGGGACTTCTAGTCAATAAAAGCATAGCTGGCAACATAGACGAACACTATAGCATTAACGAAAGGGCAGCAGGTCTTGTAATTAGGCTCAATAAGAGGTACAAGCTCAAGGTGGTGCAGGGCTACGCGCCCACATCCAGCCACGACGACCAAGTAGTGGAACGCTTCTATGAAGATGTGGAATCGGCAATGGCTAAAGTAAAAACACAGTATACCATAGTTATGGGGGACTTCAATGCTAAAGTAGGCAAGAATAGGGCTGGAGACAAGGCAGTTGGGAACTATGGTCTGGGCTGCAGAAATAGCAGGGGGGACCTACTAGTTGAGTTTGCAGAACGGAATAACCTACGCATAATGAATACCTTCTTCTGTAAACGGGAGAGTCGGAAGTGGACCTGGAGGAGCCCGAATGGGGAGCACAAAAATGAAATAGCCTTCATATTCTCGGAAGGGTAAGGTGTAGTGACCACCGTATGGTAAGATCTCGAATTAGGCTAGATTTGAGGAGGGACCGCAACAAGCTAGTACGAAAGAAGAAGATAAATGGGCTAACAGTAAGACGTAAAGTAGAAGAATTCAGGATCGCGCTGCAGAACCGATATTCCGCCCTTAACGAGGAAGCCGAGCTTACGACACAGGAAGCCAGCGACAACCTTACACGCTTATCACGGAGTGTGCAGTAGAAGTCGGGGGCACTATGCCTAGACAGGATACTGGTAAACTCTCACAGGAGACGGAAGATCTAATCAGGAAACGGCAAACCATGAGAATCTCCACCGCAGCTGACAGAACAGAACTAGCCGAGCTCTCGAAGTTAATCAATAAGCGCAAGACAGCTGACATACGGAAGTATATTATGGAGAGGATCGAACACGCTGTAAAGAACGGAGGTAGCCTGAAAGCAGTGAAGAGACGTCTTGGCGTGGGGAAAAATCAGATGTATGCACTTAAGGACAAGCAAGGCAATGTCATCACAAATAGGGATAAAATAGTCACAGTGGCCGAGGACTTCTATAGGGATCTGTACAGTAGCCGGGACATACAGGATAATGCCGAACGAGAAAGTAGTTCAGAAGAGATGGACATCCCACCAGTAACGACCGAAGAAGTAAGGAAGGCTTAGGAAGAAATGAAAGGGGGCAAAGCACCTTGTGAGGATCAGATAACAGCAGACCTCTTGAAGGATGGCGGAGAAATTGTACTTGAAAAACTGGCAAACCTGTATACGCAATGCCTAATGACCGCCATGGTACCGGAATCTTGGAAGAACGCGAGCATCATCCTAATCTATAAGAAAGGCGACATGAAGGACTTGAAAAATTACAGGCCGATCTGCTTACTGTCAGTCGTCTACAAGGTATTTACCAAGGTAATCGCTAACCGAATCTCTGCAACCTTAGATTTCAGTCAACCTAAAGAACAAGCAGGGTTTCGTAAAGGTTATTCAACAATGGACCATATTCACACGATCAATCAGGTGATAGAGAAGTGCGCTGAGTATACTGAACCCCTATATATAGCCTTCATAGATTATGAGAAAGCATTTGACTCGGTCGAAACCCTAGCACTCATTCAGGCATTACGGAACCAGGGGGTAGATGAGCATTATGTAAGAATACTAGAGGATATCTATAATGGGTGTACAGCTACAATCATCCTCCATAGGGAGAGCAGTAAAATACCTATAAGGAAGGGTGTCAGACAAGGAGACACAATCTCTCCAATGTTATTCACAGCATGCTTACAAGAAGTATTCAGAACGTTGGATTGGGAACAGGTGGGAGTAAGGGTTAATGGAGAATACCTCAGTAACCTCAGATTTGCTGATGACGGTGCCTTGCTAAGTAACTCGGGGGACGACTTGCAAAGCATGCTTTCCGCACTGGGCGAGCAGAGTAGAACCGTGGGTCTGAAAATTAATATGCAGAAAACTAAAGTAATGATCAATAACCTCGGGACAACACAGCAGTTTGAGATAGGTGGCGAGGCAGTGGAAGTGGTAAGCGAATATATCTACTTAGGCCAAGTTGTGACCCCAGATCCCAACCATGAGGCAGAGATAGTCAGAAGGATCAGAATGGGGTGGGGTGCATATGGCAGACATTCTCAGATAATGAATAGCAGCCTACCATTGTCGCTGAAGAAGAAAGTGTATTACAGCTGCATCTTACTGGTACTCACCTACGGGGCAGAAACTTGGAGGCTCACTAAGAGGGTTCAACTTAAACTGAGAACGACTCAGCGGGCAATGGAGCGAAAAATGATAGGTGTAACATTAAGGGACAAGAAGAGAGCGGAGTGGGTCAAGGAGCAAACTGGTGTTAAAGACATATTAGTAGAAATTAAGAAGAAGAAATGGACGTGGGCAGGGCATGTAATGCGAAGGCAAGATAACCGCTGGTAATTAAGGGTAACAGAGTGGATCCCTAGAGAAGGCAACCGTTGCAGGGGGCGGTAGAAAGTTAGATGGGCCGATGAGATCAAGAAGTTTGCGGGGATAAATTGGTCACAGTTGGCACAGGACCGAGGTAATTGGAGAATAATGGGAGAGGCCTTTGCCCTGCAGTGGGCGTAGATAGGCTGGTGATGATGATGATGCTGATATTGTGGTACCGGGTTTCTCGCAACCGGTCGAGGTTCCCCAGAATGATACTGCGTCCCCTGAAACCACACCTTTACTGGAAGTACCGTTTCCCGAAGGTCCGCCCCTCAGTCAGTCCAGTTGCGCACGCCTAGTCCAGCCCTGTCCACCACAATCTGCCCTAGGTGCTGTCCACGCCACATCTTCGTCTTCACCTGGCACATGCCCATCCCGTGGGAGGATTAACCACTGCCACTTCTCTCAATTACCACAATATATATATATATATATATATATATATATATATATATATGTTTGTATATTCTAACAAGCAGTAAAAGCGAGAGGCGGGAAGCAGCACAGTATGTTCCAGGTGAACCGGATAGGGGATCGCTGATCTTAACACAAGGATGCACAGAGATGATGCATCTGGGTGCTTTCGGTGCATACCCGAACAGGGATTGTACGATCGAGGTCTGTGAGTCTTTTCAATTATCTTCATTACAATAGAAATATATATATAAAGAGACAGAGATTAACAGCCAGTATACAATAATACAATGCCTTGTAATCACAACAGCCAACAGCTTTCGTAGCATCACAGCCTGTAAAGCTGTCGTGGTGTTTTTGTAAGTAAATTTACAAAGTTACAAAAATACATTCTTGATTACAAAACCGTTGAAAATTACTTTGAGTGTGCTGTTGTATCGATTCAAGCACCTGTAGTTGAGGCACCTTCACGTAAAATTAACTTCTCTTAATCTATGAAAAGAGCTGCAAGAACCTCATCATCATCACCAGCCTATCTACGCCCACTGCAGGCAAAGGCCTCACCCATTATTCTCCAATTACCTCGGTCCTGTGCCAACTGTGACCAATTTATCCCCGCAAGCTTCTTGATCTCATCTGCCCATTAAACTTTCTGCCGCCCCTGCAACGCTTGCCTTCTCTAGGGATCCACTCCATTACCCTTAATGACCAGCGGTTATCTTGCCTTCGCATTACATGCCCTGCCCACGTCCATTTCTTCTTCTTAATTTCTACTAATATGTCTTTAACACCAGTTTTCTCCCTGACCCACTCCGCTCTCTTCTTGTCCCTTAATGCTACACCTATCATTTTTCGCTCCATTGCCCGCTGAGTCGTTCTCAGTTTAAGTTGAACCCTCTTAGTGAGCCTCCAAGTTTCTGCCCCGTAGGTGAGTACCGGTAAGATGCAGCTGTCATACACTTTCTTCTTCAGCGACAATGGTAGGCTGCTATTCATTTCTGAGAATGTCTGCCATATGCACCCCACCCCATTCTGATCCTTCTAATTATCTCTGCCTCATGGTTGGGATCTGGGGTCACAACTTGGCCTAAGTAGATATATTCGCTTACCACTTCCACTGCCTCGCCACCTATCTCAAACTGCTGTGCTGTCCCGAGGTTATTGATCATTACTTTAGTTTTCTGCATATTAATTTTCAGGCCCACGGTTCTACTCTGTTCGCCCAGTGCGGAAAGCATGCTTTGCAATTCGTCCCCCGAGTTACTTAGCAAGGCAACGTCATCAGCAAATCTGAGGTTACTGAGGTATTCTTTAACCCTTACTCCAACCTGTTCCCAATCCAACGTTCTGAATACTTCTTGTAAGCATGCTGTGTATAACCTTGGAGAGATTGTGTCTCCTTGTCTGACACCTTGCTTATAGGTATTTTACTGCTCTCCCTATGGAGGATGATGGTAGGTGTAGACCCATTATAGATATCCTCTAGTATTCTTACATAATGCTCATCTACCCCCTGGTTCCGTAATGCCTGAATGACTGCTAGGGTTTCGACCGAGTTAAATGCTTTCTCATAATCTATGAAGGCTATATATAGGGTTTCAGTATACTCGGCGCACTTCTCTATCACCTGATTGATCGTGTGAATATGGTCCATTGTTGAATCACCTTTACGGAACCCTGCTTGTTCTTTAGGTTGACTGAAATCTAAGGTTGCAGAGATCATGTCGCCTTTCTTATGGATTAGGATGATGTTCGCGTTCTTCCAGATTCCGGTACCATTGCGGTCATTAGGCATTGCGTATACAGGTTTGCCAGTTTTTCAAGTACAATTTCTCCGCCATCCTTCAAGAGGTCTCTGTTATCTGATCCTCACAAGGTGCTTTGCCCCTTTCATTTCTTTCAAAGCCTTCCTTACTTCTTCGGTCTTTACTGGTGGGATGTCCATCTCCTCTGAACTACTTTCTCGTTCGGCATTATCCTGTATGTCCCGGCTACTGTTTAAATCCCTATAGAACTCCTCGGCCACTGTGACTTTTTTATCCCTATTTGTGATGACCTTGCCTTGCTTATCCTTAAGTGCATACATCTGACTTTCCCCACGCCAAGACGTCTCTTCACTGCTTTCAGGCTACCTCCGTTCTTTACAGCGTATTCGATCCTCTCCATATTATACTTCCGTATGTCAGCTGTCTTGCGCTTATTGATTAACTTCGAGAGCTCGGCTAGTTCTATTCTGTCAGCTGCGGTGGAGATTCTCATGGTTTGCCGTTTCCTGATAAGATCTTCCGTCTCCTGTGAGAGTTTACCAGTATCCTCTCTTGCCATAGTGCCCGCGACTTCTACTGCACACTCCGTGATAATGCGTGTAAGGTTGTCGCTGGCTTTCTGTGTCGTAAGCTCGGCTTCCTCGTTAAGGGCGGAATATCGGTTCTGCAGCGGGATCCTGAATTCTTCTACTTTACGTCTTACTGTTAGCTCATTTATCTTCTTCTTTCGTACTAGCTTGTTGCGGTCCCTCCTCAAATCTAGCCTAATTCGAGATCTTACCATGCGGTGGTCACTACACCTTACCCTGCCGAGAATATGAAGGCTATTTCATTTTTGTGCTCCCTATTCGGGCTCCTCCAGGTCCACTTCCGACTCTCCCGTTTACAGAAGAAGGTATTCATTATGCGTAGGTTATTCCGTTCTGCAAACTCAACTAGTAGGTCCCCCCTGCTATTTCTACAGCCCAGACCATAGTTCCCAACTGCCTTGTCTCCAGCCTGATTCTTGCCTACTTTAGCATTGAAGTCCCCCATAACTATGGTATACTGTGTTTTTACTTTAGCCATTGCCGATTCCACATCTTCATAGAAGCGTTCCACTACTTGGTCGTCGTGGCTGGATGTGGGCGCGTAGCCCTGCACCACCTTGAGCTTGTACCTCTTATTGAGCCTAATTACAAGACCTGCTGCCCTTTCGTTAATGCTATAGTATTCGTCTATGTTGCCAGCTATGCTTTTATTGACTAGAGATCCCACTCCCAGCTCTCTTCTGTCCTCTAGACCCCGGTAACATAGGACGTGTCCATTTTTCAGCACCGTAAAGGCTTCGCCTGCCCTCCTAACCTCGCTAAGCCCTATTACATCCCATTTAATGCCCTCTAATTCCTCGAACAACACCTCGAGACTTGCTTCGCTAGATAAGGTTCGCGCGTTAAACGTTGCCAGGTTCAGATTCCATTGGCGGCCTGTCCGGATCCAGGGATTCTTAGCTCCCTCTGCTGCGTCACAGGTCTGACCGCCGCCGTGGTCAGTTGCTTCACAGCCGCTGGGGACTGAGGGCCGAGGGTTAATTGGTGTATTCATGGGAGGTTGTGGCCGTTACTACACCAGGGTGGCCATCCTGCTCTGGTGAGGGAGTGCATTACCGGCAATATTGCCGGGGTCAGGCCGCACCCCAAGCCCCTTTGTGCAATTCCATCAATATGTGGTTTTTTTTTTTAAACCCGGTGGGAATTGTCCGGCACCGGGATTTGAACCACGGTCCTTCTGCACGCGAGGCGGGTTATCTGCCTCTACGCCATCGCTGCAAGAACCTATATTTCCTTAAATGCAGATTTTCCTTGCGTCGACACGCTGAATGACGTACCAAGGCTCTATAACAAGAGGTTATACTGGTTGGTCAATATAACAGTGGACTGTTGACCAAGTTTCAGTGTCTAGTAAATTAACCTACCGCTTACCAGTAAGTGAACCAGTGGATAAGTGGATGGTAAAGCTACCACTCAAACTGCATTGACGAGCATACTTCTATACGTTTGCGGTTTTTTATTATAGCATTGGAGAACCTTGCGTGAAACATAGGCACTACCCGTTCAGCTCCGTCAACAAATTCCCAATGACAGGGCTTCCGTAGTTCTTTGCATGTATACTTCTCATACTATCCTGATTGCCGCAATTTTACATTCCCGTCAGTGTTTTTTTTTATCTTTAGGTCACAATTTTCACCCTGCTTTACCAAATATACGCATTAGCACAAATCAATGTTTTGTGTAAGCGACCGAATATATCAGCGAGCATTAGGCATGGCCGATTATATTTACAGCTCTACGCTTATTCTATTATTACAACAACGCCGCTCATAGCACCACTTTTTGGAATGAACTCACGCTCCGCCTTCGAAAATACCCCGCACGGGGCACCTTGAGCAATCTTAGTGACGGTGTTGGCGACACCACGGACCACGAGCCCTCACACATAAGCTGGATCCAACCGTGGCGATGTGTTTTAAGGTGAAGCGTACAGACCTCAAACGGGGGCCGTCGGAGCCCAGGTCAAGCTCCGGCGGATGGGCTCCCTGTCTGTCTACCACGCAGGGAGCTCCGGGACCTTTTCAGCTATCAGTATAAGGCTGACGAAGAACGTACCCCCGTCTCCCTGCTTTTATACTATGCCGTATGGTATTTTCAACCCCCCCCCCCTCCAAACGTGATCGGTCCCTGACAAGGGGCCGCACCGAAGTATCATTTACGTCCTTACCAACAATCTCAATCCCAAAGCCAGCCAACTATCCCCGCTTCCTGATCATTCAATCCGTTGAAAAAGAAAAGCCTGTTGCCTCTCTGTCTGTCTTCTTGGTCACAAAGTTCATAGAAGGTATAATAGGAAAATCCTACAAAGCATAGAAACACAACGGGAGAACTGTTGGTAGAAGTCAATAACCAGAACCAGGCAACAAATCTCCTGAGCCAAACAGGCATTGCAGATCTTGACATCACGGTCACGCCCCACCGAAGCCTTAACAGGTCACATGGCGTGATCTCAGATAATGACCTCATGACTGAAACCGAAACTGATCTGCTGAAGGGCCTGAAAAGTCAGGGCGTAACAACAGTGAGGCGCACAACGATACGCAGAGAGGACAAAGAGATTCCCACTAAACACCTGATCTTAACCTTTGATCGATCAACACTACCAGAATTCATTAACGCATGATACATTCGATGTTCGGTTCGGCCAACATCCCTAAACCCCGCCGCTGCTTTAAGTGCCAGCGGTCTGGGCATGGAACCAACTCTTGCCATGGCAGTCTGACCTGCGCAAAGAGCGCCCAGCATGATCACTCATCCGACAATTGCCCATCTTCAACCCTCACCTGCGCCAACTGCCAGGGACCCCATGCCACCTACTCTCTAAAATGTGAGAAGTTCAAACAGGCGAAGGAGATTGTCAAGGTAAAAGTCACTGAGAACCTTACCTTCCCAGAGGCGCGAAAGACGTTCGCCTCTTTCCCACTGGGGAGGTACGCCGACGCAGCTCGCCAGGGGGCGGAGCGGCGTCTGGTTTCGGCGGGAACCCAGTACCGTGAGTCGGACCTGGTCCCGCCTCCGCCCCCCCACCCCCCTGGGTTGCCTCGGGCAGCCCAAGCCGCCTCCCCACCGCTCGCTTAGTCAGCATAGGCTGTGGTGGCATCCACGTCCGTTGGGGATGGTGCTGCACCCACTCTTTCCTCCCCACCGGCCCGAAGCACACGCGAGGGCCCGGAGATGGGTATGGAGGAAACTGCAGCAGTTCCCACCTCCGCCGCACCGCTGTGCCACCTGGGGCGCTCCTGACGGCCTCGGTGGTCGGGGCCAAAACTAAGGGCACCGCAAAAGGTGCCACGTTCGGGAGGTCCGGTACGCCGGGTACCCATTCCAAACCTGATGATGAGATGAATGTGGGGCCTTTCCTGTCCGCTTTGCAGCGGAAGGAGCGGTTCCCTCCATCTAAGCCCCAAGAGAAGGTAAAAAAACCTCCTAAGAGTGCAAGCCCCGAAAGACCTTACGTAAATAGTCTCACTCCAGTAGCTATAACAATCCTAATGGGAACAGAAAATATTGTTGAATGGGACTGCAGAGGCCTCCAAAATAATCTTGATGACGTGTATGAGATTCTGCACGCTAATCAGCCAAGTTTAATGTATGTCCAAGAAACACTTTTCAATTCCAATCATTCGAATTTCTTAAATAGCTATATCGTGTTCAGAAAGGATATGGTCGGCTGCACACACTCTTCGGGTGGTGTCGCCATAATTGCCCGGAAATCTCTAGCATGCCACCCTATCACTCTCAACACCGTCCTTGAAGCTGTAGCAATACGCACAATAATTTTTAATAGGTTGATAACGGTATGCTCTATTTACATTTGTCCTGATTTTGCACTTTCAAGCTCTGACTTCGAGACTCTGGTCGACCAGCTGCCCGAACCATACATCCTAACAGGCGACCTTAATGCGCACAACTCTCTTTGGGGCTCTTCGCGCACGGATGCCCGAGGTCGCCTGTTTGAGAAATTTCTGCCTTTTCAACAAAAATAAGCCCACATACGTTAATATAGGACACAACACACACTCATATCTTGACTTGGCTATTGGCTTTGCAGTTCTCTTTCCTCTTCTCGAGTGTGGTGTGGGCAGTGACCCATATGGAAGTGACCACTTCCCCACCTCACTAACATATATAGGTAAAGGTCCATGCAGTCCATCTTCCCAGAACAGGCTCAATGAAGCAAGAGCTAACTGGAATACATTTACAGAGACATCCAAACTATACCACACAACCATTGGACAACTACACGTTGAAGAAGCTACCCAACTCCTCACGGCGCACATCCTCGATGCCGCCGAAAAGTCCATTCTCCACGCCTCTGGTGCCCCACGCAACAAGAGGAGGCCGTGTTGGAATGAGGACTGTAGGCGGGCGCAAGAGGCCCAGAACAAGGGGTGGGGTATCCTTCGTCGGTACCCCACGTCAAGTAACCTCCTCTTGTTCAAACGGGCCAAGGCGTTTGGAAAACGTGTGCACCGTGGGGCAAATCGAGAGAGTTGGCACAGCTTCTTGACATCCATAAACTCGTACACAAACACACAAAGTCAGGACACACATACGCAAGCTGAAAGGACAACAAACACACAGCCTGCCCCTGGTTAGAACAAAAGGGGACACACTCGAAGACCAGCCAACACACTTGCACAACAGTTCGAACACGTGTCCAGTTCAGCATACTACACAAACACGTTCATGAAACACAAAACATCAGCAGAAAAGAAGTCCCTGCGTGATAAAAATAAGTCGCACACTTCTTACAATTTTCCTTTTTCAATTCATGAGCTCAAGGCAGCCCTGACAACATGTAAGCCTTTAGCTCCAGGTGCAGACAAAATCACATACGCCATGATACAACACCTACACTCAGACACCCTTGAAACACTTCTACATCTATTCAATAAAATGTAGCTTTCGGGGATATTCCACGCTCTTGGAGGGAGGCCATAGTAGTGGCTTTCCTGAAGGAAGGGAAGGATCCTTCCTCTCCTGCCAGTTACCGGCCCATTGCTTTGACAAGCTGCCTGTGAAAGCTCCTCGAGAAGATGATAAACACGAGGCTCGTATACTTTCTTTAGTACAATGGTCTTCTCGAGAGCTGCCAGGCAGGCTTCAGGGCAGGGCGGTCCACTAATGATCAACTCGTCGCGCTCGACGCTTATATAAAGGATGCGTTTTTCATAAACAGTTTTGCACAACGGTGTTTTTTGACCTTGAGAAGGCCTGTGACACCGCCCAGCGCTACGGGATCCTCAGTGACCTGAAGTCATTTGGTGTCTCAGGCAGCATGATGAACACTCTTGTGAGTTATTTGTCTGAAAGAACATTTTGTGTGAGAGTCGGAGGGCTAGCGCTAGTCCTGTGTGGTCTCTACTTTTGTCCCTTCTTTACCACGCTACGTAACGATGTTTCACTGTTCGAACCAACAATCCCACATTTACGCGTTGACATGTCTCACACAGTTGGTAGCGCAATCTCAAGGGTTCATGTGCAAGAAAACGGCGTTCTGCAAGGTGGAGTTCTAAGCTGCACTTTGTTCATAGTTAGGATGAACTCCCTTAGGAAGGCATTGCCACCTACAATTTCTTATTCAATGTATGTAGACGACGTCCAGGTATCTTTTAAATCATGCAATATGTCTATCTGTGAGCGTCACGTCCAGCTAGGTGTCAAAACACTTGCCAGCTGGGCAGACGAGAGCGGTTTTAAACTTAACCCAGAAAAAAGCACTTGTGTTGTCTTCTCCAGGAAGCGTGGCATACATCCGCAGCCAGACATTAATTACCCTTAATGGCGTTTCGATTCCTGTGAGAAAGGAACACATGTTTTAGGTGTGGTCTTGGGTGAAAAACTTACGTTCATCTCTCATATAAAACATCTGAAACATAAATGCCTAAAGGCTATCAACATTCTTAAAATCTTGTCACTCCAGTCCTATGGAACGGACAAGCAACGCCTATTACGTATTTTCACAAGCCTAGTGGGGTCTCGGTTGGACTATGGAAGTGTCGTTTATGGGTCTGCAACAAAAAAAGCTCTAAAAATGCTCGACCCCGTGCTGCATCTCAGGCTACGCCTTGCATGTGGCGCTTTTCGCACGAGCCCAGTCCAGTGCCTCTATGTCGAGTGTGATAAATGGTCCCTATATCCCCAGAGGATTTACATGGACTTGTTGTATTCCTCAAAAATCATGGCCCTGACTAACCACCCTTTTAATTCCAGCATTATTATTATAATCTCACACCTGTTTTTAAATCGTCCTTCCATCTCTCTGCCTTTTTCACTTAGGGTAAGAGAGGAAGCCTCTGAGCTCAAGGTCCCCTTTTTAGACATTCACAAGACACCCATTACTGATTTTATACCACCATAAAATCTGCGCCCTGTGTTCAGTGACCTGTATTTTACACAGCTTGATAAGAACACGGCACCAATAATTGCGATTCTGCAGCATTTCTTGTTTTTACAGGATAAATACCGATGTGTCAAATTTTATAGTGATGCGTCGAAGACTGCTACCCCTGTGTCTTTTGCTCCACACGGACAGAACTTTTGTATCTGTCAAACGATGAATGTCCAGAATAGTATTTTTACGGCTGAAGCATACGGCATCTTAGTGGTTTTAGATCACATTGTTAAACAAAAAATTCCAAAGTCCATCTTGTACACGGACTCCCTCAGCGTTGTACGTGCGGTGTCCTCTAACAAACGATCTAAAAATTATGTAGTTAATCCTATTTTTAAAGCTATTCTATCCGCATGTACCGCAAACCTTGATATAATTATATGCTGGGTTCCAGGCCACTGTGGAATCGTCGGGAATGAGGTTGCTGATAAAATGGCTGCCGGTGCTGCACTACAAGGCACAGTAGATATAACAACAGTACCGTACACTGACATGAAGCCACACATCAACAACTTCGTAAAATATGGCAAGCAGACTGGAGGGGACATATAGACAACAAGTACACGTAATTAAACCACACTTAAGACCATACACCCCCGACACGCGCAACAGATACACAGAAGTCCCTTTGGCTATACTACGGATAAAGCACAATGTTTGCCACGAACACCTATCTGCTCACGGGATCTTCTAGACCCCTGTGCGGCAGGTGCGGAGAGGCCCTATCCGTAGTCCACATACTAATCACATGCAAGGCACTTCACACAACACGACACAAACATTTCAGAGAACTCTACAGAAAACATATCCCTACATCCAGCGTTGTTTTTGAGTGACGATGCCATGGTTTCCGTGAAACGTGTGTTTAAGTATTTGTCAGACGTTCAGTTTTTACACCTCATTTCCTATCACGCATAATCAAATCTGGTCCTATACACCAACCATCACCATTATCTTTAATTGATTTTACTATGTTCGGTTTACACGTTTTTATACCTATTTTTTGTGATAATCACATCTCTTCATTAAATAACTTCTTCTCTGGCGCTCTTTGCCCTCGTTGGCCTTGCGCCATTAAACGCCAACTATCATCATCATCATCATCAGCCTTCGAAAATAGATCCACATGAATGTCCGATTACAAAAACTTTTGCGGCATTATTAATTCACTACAACACCAGTTGCTGTTCCAGGGTGTAATTTTGAGCTTATAAGTACTGCTCAGTGAAACCCATTAAGAGAAAACAGTTAGCGATGTGCCACAAAATACGGGCGGTAGTCCTTTTGCTTCACGTCTTTTGTCGGTTTTACTTATGGTTTGTAAAGCGGTTGGTGTAATTTGTTGCCGTAATTTATAGCGGCTGCTGTAATTGGTGAGGATAGTGGGCTGTTTTCAATACACCTGGGATCTTTCCCCAATGCACCGCCCTAAAACTTTCTACAATCAAATGTGAAAGGTGAGCTCTTCTGAAATAGTGGTTTCATCACAAAAAGGTGTCTGGCATATGGTAACCGCGCACCTCCCATATATTGGACGTTATTTGGGATGGTACTGGCAGTTCTACAGCAATGGCACAGTTCATGACTCGTTGAACTAATGCCGATGCTGGAATCACACTCCCACAAAGCTCCCCTTGATTTTATACCCGATTAAAATAAGCAGTGCTGTTTTCTTACAGTAACCTTTCTTGTGCAGGCCTCGGAGCTGGGCTCGTGTTCGTGTTGACAGGCACCTTCATAGAGCGGACCTTTCTCACAAAGCGGCGGCTGATGATGCAACTGAACATGACAGCGTTCTGCGCTGCCGGGATGTTCTTTCCACGTCTGATGCTGTACGTTGCGCAAGAGTTCGGCTACTTCTCACTGGTACTGTTCTGCGCCGGAGTTGTGCTCAACGTGCCAGTGCTCTGTTTTCTGCTACGGTGAGTTGCATTAATCAAAGTTCCGCGCAGAAGTGTCTGTTTACTGTTGTCTTTAGATGCGGAACACACCTCGGCATGGGAGAATTGTTGGTCATTGCCTCACACTCACAAAAAAGAACCCTCGGAAGTCTCTCTCTCTCTCTGTTTGTGCGTGCATGCGTGTCTATGTGTGGGGGTGCGTGCATCTTCCCTAGATCCCTTCTTACAACAACGTCAGCTGTGCTGACGTTTCTCAACGCACTTTAGTGCCAGCTAAAAAGCCAGCCAGTGTATACAATTCGGGGTTAATAACCAATGCCCGCTCCGCAACAAAAAGGAAGAGCAAACGATACTCGCCAACTACACCTCCTCACATTTTTGAGTATGTCGAACAGTATTCAGAATGTCTACTGCATACCTGTAAATATTGCTACACCAGGTACACACAGCTAACACAGGTTGAAGCGATAACACTACCTAAAGGAGCTAGTGTGCCACCTCAGACGCAAAGCGACTATGTACTGGCGCAATAAATTCACGACCAAGATGTGGACCAAACTCACAACCTTCGCATCACCTGGGCGATGTCTCAGAAGCTTTTTCCCTGAGCGCCTGTATTCCTCGTAACGTTCGATCGTATATGCCTTATGTAACTGCATCCATTGCTTGGGGTTATCGCCAGTGTCGCTCCAACTGACCCCTCAGAACGGCTTTCGCACCCTTTTCAACAAAAAGAGCGATAACCCTAGGGACGTTCTGGTATTACGGTAACACTGTATCCTCACACCGGTATACATGCAGCGCACGAGTTCGGGAGTGTATGCTTGAACAAAGCAAAACACGCGCCGTGTGCAAGCTTTATACAGAATTATAATGATCACGTGTATTTATGCAACAGACCTGCTTCGCACCATTCGTGTCACTTTCACAACTATACCGTGGGAAAATATCCATTGAAGTTATTAGGTGGGAACTACGAAAGTTTGTTTCTCTTTCAGACCGAGACACAACTGCCAAAAAGCTGCAGCATTGCCTCCGAAGCCAGTCCAGAAAATATTCGTCATTGGAAAAGGCAGCGTGCCATCATCCAATCCAGCCCAAACAAGTCCTGCCTCTCCTGTGCCTACGTCCGTGTTTGCGAAGCCCCTTTTTTACGTGACGGCGCTGACGCATTTAGTCTTCTTCTACGTAATTAACTTGTTTGCGAGCATATCTGTGGACACAATTCTTGGCAAGGGGATACCTGTTATCCGTGCCATCACCATTGCACCTTCAGTGTCCGTGTTAGACTGCATTGGCCGTGTGTTATTACCAATGGCGACTGAAGCCGGCTACGTGAAGAGATCAACGTTGGTAATGGTGGACTATTTGATCGTAGGCATGGGCTTTCTGGTTATTTCTATGGTAACCAGCTATCCCGCAATGTTGATTACATGCCTCAGTTTTGGGGCCTTCAGCGGCCACGCCATTGCCGTCCATAATTCGTTGATGGGTGACTTCGTCGGCCCAGAACAAGTGGACCTTGGCAACACAATCGTAACTTGTGTAGCTACCATGACCTTCCTCATGAAGCCTTTCGTTTTTGGTAAGTAGCGCCTTTGCATTCACTTCTTCATCCATAGCCCTCCTCCCCTGTTCGTTCATGACCTCATTCCCGAAAACAAGAAGTGAATGCGCTCACCCTAGAAGTCACCAACCGGCCCTCAGGGATAGTCATCCGATGACAAGATGCTACTTATGCAACCGTAAGGTTGCCCCAAAAGACGCTTATAAGATACATTGAAAGAGAGTGTTTATGACATTTTAATGTTTACTAAGTGTTCGGCACACAGCTCTACTTAGTCTAAAACAGGTTCCACCACTCCCCTGTCTTTACACGTGACACCCATTCAGTGATACAGGGGATGTCGGAGGATAACCGTACTCGGAGAATACCAGAACGTTCATTTCGCAATTTGGGCTTCCGTTTACCATCACACCATATGCCTATGCTCCTCGCTTTCTTCACCAAATTGGTGATATGATGTGGCTACCCAACTACTGAACTACTGTCGGAAAAAAACCGGAAGTAGATAAACGTTCCTAGTCAATACTGAGATTGCTCCAAAAACACCCAATTCACTATATCATTCCGTTGAACGAAGTTATCTCCATCTTTCTTTCTCTACCTTGTCTCTCCCCTTTCAAGCGCACTGGATACCCGACGTTATGTTTTAGGGATATCTGCTCGCAAAGGTCTCTAAACCTCAGTAGGTGTTGTTCAAACTGTGTTATCCAACTGTGTTATCCAACGGTCACGCAAGAAGACGCAGCTCATTCAACAACTGTGTGCACTCGAAAGATATGCAATTCTATGAATAGGGTTGAACCTCATTAGTGGCATTATTAATTGCTCTTGTCCGGGAATTTGCAGGCAACTGTAGGCATTTGGCATTTTTTTTTCGTTTTTTCTCACATCGCTTGTCTTAGGATTTATTATTCGTACGGGAAAATATGCTACTGCTGTTAGCAGATTTGTAACTTCAGTGATCTCATATTTACACAATACCGCAAGACACTTGGTTCTGATTCCCCAAGCAACCGACAAAAATCATAGGTTGTCTACGGCCATGGAGGG
Source organism: Haemaphysalis longicornis (assembly GCA_013339765.2). Taxonomy (NCBI): domain Eukaryota; kingdom Metazoa; phylum Arthropoda; class Arachnida; order Ixodida; family Ixodidae; genus Haemaphysalis; species Haemaphysalis longicornis. The sequence goes on along the minus strand of CM023453.1, from coordinate 102,755,342 downwards.
TCCCCCCCCCGATTTCAAGTGCTAAATTATCCATTCAGTGGAAGAGTGCTCGACTGCCATAACAAATTGCAAATTGTCGCTTTTGATCTCTAATTCGCATGACTGGATGACGACAAACGTCTATATTTTGGTAACTTAGAAACCCACATATTGTTGGAAATGTTTCAAAGACAGCAGCCACCGTTTTGTAGAAAAACGTCTGGTACAATAGCTCGGCATGATGCCTAATGTTTTCATAATCCATGCTAAAAATGCATGCGTGGTATATTTTTTTTCAAATGCCGAGCATTGTGATTGTGTCGTCTATATTTGATGATAATAAAACAAAGCCGGCACACATGCGGCGGTTGCAGACCACACACAAACAATGCACGGGCACTCAGCTTTTAAGGCGGAGCTTTCGCGTCCTCACTGATTCTGTCGTACGGCAATGCGCCGTGCAGGAAAGCCAACTTTCTCTGACAATGATGATGAATGTTCGTGGGTGAACTGAAGGAAAAAAACGGTTCCCGTGGCCGGAATAGAGCCTGGGTCTCCGCGTTATGAAACCGGCGCCTATCCGACTGCTCCATTTCGACATGGTCTAAGGGAACGCCAAGCAGCAGCTCCTGATTTATGCCGTACACCCCAAACCAGAACGCTAGGACTCCGGAGTACACACCCGAGAGTTGCTTAGGGTACTCTATAAAAGTGGACCGTACCGGCAGAGTAGCACATACTCGCAGTGTGGGATTTACCAATCAAAGAATCTATCATGAGAACTCACTGCCTATTCTATGAACCAGACCAGAGAATAATGTTCAACGTTGTTCGGTAGTCCATACCACCGGGTTATGTTCTGTTTTGCGCAACTCTGAAAAAAGCTCCGCTCTTCGGCTTTCGTGGCGCAGGGGTATAGCCTTACGTTTTGGCGCTAACGCGCTGGGTTTAATTCCAAGCTGTGAAGCAGTTGTTTTTACAGGTGAATTTCTTGGTGTACCGTCCTCTTAAGTCAATTCTACGTATTGCTTATGTAAATAAGTGTGAATTGGTACCTTTTAAGGTTGCTTACCACGAATAAGGATCACCCGTACCGTGGTGCATACCACTGCATAAACCAGGACTTTGCCATCATCATCCACCGGTCCACAGAATAGGTACTGGCATCACAAGAAAGCTTTGCGCTCAACCATCATCGTCGTTAGACGGAGCGCCGCATGACTTCTATAACAAGAGCAATAAAGTCTGTGAGGAAGGTTATGAGATGAGTGAGTGTTCGTGCTGCAGATAAATTTTTGAAATGCATGTGTGAAGAAGTCGTTTAACAGCACGAACACTCAGGCGTTACCTAACGGAGTTCTATGCATTACGATTTACTTTACCGTCCGGAAGCACTAGATCATAACAGGTTTTCTGTACGACATGCAACAAACCTGCTGGAGTATACAAGGGGGATTTTTCATGTCGGTCAAATCACCCAGGAATTAAGGACGGGGGCACTTGCCCGTTCTGCTTGTTTAAATGTCTTGTAAAGACTAAATTGCTGAACCACCTGTAGAAACATCGATGTGGAGCAGGTTATAAATGCTGATGAGGTTGTACCTAATGCAGAGACCACAGTACTACACAGCGTAACTATGCTGAAAAGCAGCTCCCCTCCATCACACATGAAAGCTAAATTTTTAGCCGTTGCAAGCAACCCTCAAAGCCATGTCTATCTTACGCGGCGTAAAAGACGCTAATCATCGCTTTTGAGAGGAGTGGTACCCAAATGAGGGTCAGCGCGAAGTTTAAGTCCTGCACAAAAATTGTTCCATGGCCTCCCGCCTATATGTACTAACATCAGGGCAAATGTTTGCTACTCAGAGACGCGATTTTAATGCAGAAAATTTCAAGCATTTCTTATAGCATAAAACAGCTGAACCATTGCTTCTCTGCACGCACCCGCGATTTCTTCCAGCCTACCCTATGCTATTGATGCTACGCAAACAACTCCGTCTCAAAAATACACTATGTTTCAAACGCTAACCTAAAGCATAGATTTGAACGACAGTCTGTCGTAGAAAAAGAAACTGCTTCAGTAGCGAGTATATGTATCTCGAGTATATATGCCACGAATCGCAGTAGTAATTATTCGCCACTCAAGTAGTATTACTAAACTTTACGTCCAAGTAAACTTTACGCCAAATATCCTACATCCTGTAAAATTGCAATATCTTGTCGCCACTACAGCAATCCAATATATTTCAGTGGTCTCTACAACTATATTATTCGGTGTGACGCCTCTAAAGAAGTCGTCATTTACTAATTACGACTATTTTTTGCAGGGTTCTTCAAAGACCTTCATGGCTCATACGACGACCTATATCGCATTATGGGCGGCCTTATGTTTGCCAACGCCTTTGTGTGGTTTGTAGTGAATACTATGCAAAAGTATCGAAAGCGAAAGACTTGGACAACTCGTGATTCCCAGCTACAGTTATGCGACTATCCGACACTTACCGGTTACCACGTCATGGACTTGACTTCGATGATGGCAGTGAGGCTGTAAAGTGAGTGGGTGACACGTTAGGTATTTGGTTTAGTGCAAATCATAAATAAACGGGGTCTAAATAGCTCGTAGCTGTTGTAACATAAAATACGTAATGATGCTAAGAACGCCGTACCTGACTGCCGAAATAATTGCTAGCAAAATTAGAGAAGAGATTAGTCAAGAAAAAAATCTCTTCTGCTTGTATTGTTTTGTTGTAGTAGAAAACATCGCTCGCATTAGGATAACCACTGCTTTTATAGCTTGACATCGCAGAAAAAATAGTATTGAGTAATAGAATGTACCAAACCAATCCAAGTGTAATGCGCAGGGATAACGTATGCCTGTTGTTTGAAAACTACTTAGTTAATGTGTGGGTGTTTTGTCGCGTTGCGGAATGTTTTGTCTGCGGAATGTTTGTCTGCGGAATGTTTGTCTGCAGAATGTTTTGTATGCGCTGAATAAGCTGAAACATTTTTCTTCTGAGCCGCACTTTTTCCAACAGAGGCAAGAGAAATTAATTAAAGGGCAATAGGAAGCCCCACTTTAGGGGAGATGGAAGAACCCTTACTGGTCACTTTTTGGGAAGGTAATGCTACCGTTGGCGTAGTTTGACGCATTGGTGAATGATTCCCCCCGCCCCCGAAGTATTAAATACATTGTTGGTAGTATAGCCACATTAGTTGGCCACAAAAACAGCGTAAGTTTACGACCGTAGGCTAACTTTCTGGACAAGTTTATTAGGCAGAAGACATGGCTTCCTAATATTAAAATATTATTTCCTGATTCGGCATTTTTAGGCCACCTACAGACAACTTCAAACTTCGAGTTATCTCAAATGGGTAGGCCCAGAGGAGTGAGACATAATCATTGTGATTGCTCTTGTGCCAAACGTGTGGGCAGGTAGAGGCAGAAGGCGGTTAACAGTGTATAAATATATTTAAATGGTTTATTCTAATCTTGCCTCTTATTGCGTCACCATATTTAGGCTGTGATATCGGTTCTTTCTTACAATGATGTTTGTTACAGTCGCAATCTTGTACCAATAAGTCTCAATGTGCCTTCCGTGTACTAGTCGATGTGTGTTTTAAACTGCTGTCGTTTTTTTTTACTTTTGTGTATAAGATACTCAAGTTATTCTCCATTTGACTTAACAGCGTTTTTGTAATAGAGATGCTTTGAGTTTGGTTTTCTGGAGTAATTACCTTTTAAACAGTGTTTTTTAATGTTGCCGTTTCTGTTTATGCTGTCTTGGTGATGTAACTGCAACGTCCGTTATGTGCGTGTAAATAAATTCTTAGAATTGCCTCAATAAGATAACTTGCAGACTCCATTGTATGATACGCAAGACGCGGTCTATAGACGGCTAGATGATTCACGATCGCAAAGAAGTTTCCGCATTTAGTGTCGTCCCAGTGGGAGAAATGGACACCACCGCTTCTTCTGCCAAGCATAGCAATGGGTTTTCTTCCAACCTTTTTGTCTTGCGTGTCTCAAGAGGATCGCTTCTGGGTGAAGCTGGCAAAGTTCCCGGTGTTCTCACAAATGATTTCTATTCTAGCAAACCATTAGCTAATTTTTGTTTCGTACGTTCGGTACCCCTTCGTATTACCCGCGCCTGCAGCCGTAATAGTTTTTCAGTTTAATTCTTTTCTCTTTTAGAGCGCACTAGAGAGATGCTTTCGGTAATTTATATCACAAACAAGCGAATGTATAGTGCACTTGCGGCTGTGTTGCGGTGGAAGAGATGGGCAACACCTGTCACCGTTTTTATACGGGAAGATCAAGATGCTTGCCAACTGGGGATTTTACAGATGTACCCTTTGGAGTCAGTTGTAGGTGTCCTGGATAAAAATGCAGAAAAAAATGCGTGCAAAAACAACCAAGGCTCTACGTATGTTTGGATATACGTGTTGTCATTTCTTGTGGATGGCCAATACGAAACGCCTGCTGCTCCGTGTGCGATAATAAAAAAAGACTTACATTGGTGGCCAAATGGGTTCAAAAATATTTCGAACGAATTGCTGTTGCAAAATATTCCCACTGCAGATCAGTAAGTTCGAGGTCAATAAGGTCGAAAAAAGTACTCGCCATTTAGAAGGAACTGTAGTGATGACATTTTTACGTTCGCGATGTCAGCAGGTACACTTGCCCGCTCCTCTGGTAATTAGGTTGCATCGCACGTCAACATACATAAAGGTCAGTGTTAAATGGGAACGCATGTACATTTTTCACGTATATGGTGGTGAACACCCTTGAACAGAACAATTTTATGAAGAGCATCTTTTTAAAGAATTACATTGAATGCACTCGCACTTTTAAAGCAATGCAAATGAGCATCTAGACAATAGCTTTTATCAAATAGTTAATTCCGTACCTATGGAGCAGGGTAATAATCCTTATGAGAAAAGGCAAGCGATCGAGAGAACACAGACCACGACACATCGTAAAACCTCCCAATCATTTTATGACTCGTGGTAATAAAATTGAAAGGTCGCGCATGGCCAGCATAGCTTATGCACTACCAACATAAGCAAGACCCACCACACAAAATATGCAGATTTTTCACTCTGTTCCACATTTTAGGGCAACAGGTGTCGTACACTTGCATGATTTTAAAAAGGGGTTAAAAGGCCTGTCGAACAACGATTTCTATGCGTAGGTGACAGAGAGGGTGGGATAACGCATAAATCTACCTCACGCACTATTTCATGTGCTCCGTGGTTCTTTGATGCGGATGTTCTTGTTCTTATGGATACTTCTACACTGTGCGACCTAGAAAGTCTGGCCCGATCATCACTGTGCCAATAGCAAATGTCTTAATGGCCCGAAATGGTGTTCCACATGTGGAAATTCTTACGGTGCCGAATTTTCGTACATCTCTCTGGCTGTTCTCTTTCTGCTACGGTACAATGAGATAATGTACATCACGCACAGCACGCAATCGCCAAATATACCAGCTTAAATTCACAGCCTAGTCTGTTACTTGTTACTAGCTCGTTTAGACAAGTTTACAAGCTTTGTTATGCGGAAAAAGTTAGGTTGACATAGGCTATTTCTCAGTTTTCTCAAGGCGGCGCGAGAGAGTATAGTTGTTCAACATAACGGCGTTTTTTTCGTTCGCATTCTTTACGTCTTCCGGCCGCTTATCAAGAATACATCGCGTTTATCAAAGAATGCCGCACTCTATTGGGCCTAAATTACACTCTGGAAGCGCCACTTGTTTCAGGCTAGGTTTCTTCATACACTTCTAAAAAACAATTGTTAGGTGGTTTGAGAAACATTAATTCGTACTTCGTACTTTCTTATCCTGGCATACCCTGAAAAGAGGACAAGTTCAGGCTTGCATGCTCGATACAGAGTGTCAGAAAACAGGACCTTTGAATTAGAAAACTTCCCTTGTAGTTGCACAGATGTTCCTGTGTGAACCTGAGTACTTGTGAACACTAATAAAAGCACCGAGTGCGACAGATAAGCTTGCTTCAATATTACCCCATCCGTCTGTAGCGACAAAATACGTAACAACGCGAAAAAAGAAATTCAAGCTATGTACGGGACGCAAAAAGCGTGCTCACGGGGATAATCTAAACACAATGCGAGCAAATTAGTCCAGGTGCCTATTATGTTCCTTTGCCGTTTTTTATTTGCACAGAGAAAAATCAGTAAGTTAGTGGGGTGACGAAAAAATCTTTTAGGTAATCTAGACCTGTAAAATTGAAATTATTCTCACAAACCTCCTCCTGTGTCGGCTTGTAAAGTAGTAGCATTGCTGCAGGTCTGTCGCTTAGATGGACACATTCGCTACGTTGGCTGCTAGGGACGTCCTCAGAAAGAGAAACAGAATCAGCATCGTTATTCATATATTACTGAAGGAGTGCCTTCCGGCTGGCTACTTTTTTCTAGTGAAACGCTGCTCCTGTCTGCGGCGATCTGTCCGGTAGGTAGGGTATGGCGACGGCGCTTCTTCCAAGAGCACGGATGAAATAAAAAATTGGGTGGTGCAAGGGGTTAATTTGGAAATGTCACACAACTCGTCGCGAAGTATACCCATGGCTTCGAGGTGGCGGTAGACGGCAAAGAGGGACTGAGGCAAGGCTGGAGTTGAGAAGATATGCGGCGATGCACACTAAACTTTTCACGCCCTTGTTGGTCGAGAAAGGTGTAAATATCTTGTCCCATGGCATACACCTTTACAAGGTGTTTTGACTAAAAAAGGGTGTAAGTGTACAAGGCGGTGTGCTTGTGAACACCCGAAAATAACGGTCTAAGACCCTGCAATACGGCTTGTGGCACTGCAGCTACGCCTGATAGTGTGAATCTGCTGAGCGCACAGCACACCTTCACAAAAATTCAACACGCACAAGTCACACTTGGACAGAAGTGACTGAGCAAGAAAACCGACAGGATGTAAGGAGGAGTACCAGTGCGTGCTTACTTACCTTGCAACCACATATGTTTACTTTTATACCCAGGAGACATAAGTCCTATGATGAGTCCGTGAGCTTGTCATAAAAATTAAATATTCTAGCGCTATTTTGACATTCCACATTTTGATGTCAGCATGCCCATTTTCAAAAACGTTTAATCGCAAGACGGAGTGGGAAAATTGCTGTTTATTATATTGAATAAATTGGAAAACGTTAAAAAATATAGAGCACCATTCCACACCCTTTCAACGCCCTCCAAGAAGGGTGTTTATTATTTCGAAACCCTTTTTGCCACATGGGTGTGCAGCCACGAATTACGGTATTGGTACATGGGTTCGTATGAAGGAACCGAGAGCCTCGTGGCTGGAGGAGGAGAGATTGCTGCCGACGTGAGGCGAGGGATCCGTCCTGGTCAGCCGTCAGGTGATAATATGCTTCTGAAGCACCATAGGGAGGGTGCCAGCAGTAGTCTATTACCCCTTGATTTTCGTCACACTGTACACGTTGTTTCCCTTTTAGACGGTGCTGGCAGCGAGCGCGCCCGGTAACCTAGACCCAGCTGTGATGTCGTGCTTAACCGCATCACGTGCAACAGGGGTGGGGAGTCGCTCCGGCGTTAAGCAAGAGGGTACCAGCGCGCTCTCGTTGCCGCAAGCGAGGCAGACACGGCCGCAGCAGATGCGAGGCCTCCGGGCGCCTGTCCCTGGGGACCAAAATTGCGTTAGGTAGTACCGAAGCCATCTGGACGTATGCCTCTGCGAACCGTAGGGTCGTACATTAATAAAGACATCGCACAAAAACGTGTAAAGGGTAAAGCTCTGGAAAGTGCACAGCAATGTGAAACGTCATGACAGGGGCTGATTGATTGCGGGGTTTAACGCGCCGACGCAACGCAGGCGATGAGGCGCGCCGTAGTGGAGGGCTCCGGATTAATTTCGACCACCTGGGGATCTTTAACGTGCGCCGAAATCTGGTACACACGGGCGTTCTTGCTTTTCGCCTCCATCAGAAAACCGGCCGCCGCGGCCGGGAATCGAACCCGCGACCTCGTGCACAGCAGCGCAACGCCTTAGCCACTGAGACACCGCGACGGGTGTTATGACAGGGGCTCTCAGCGAGTGTGAAAACACGCAACGCTATTCTCATGCAAATACAAGGCGGCAAAAAACACATTCCTGGGCACCATGTGCACCTACCTGGTCGCCTACTCAGACGTAGTTGCGTATAAAACTGACATGCAGGTATTTATGACAGCGTGCCCGCCTAGAAAATATTTCAGTATTGTATCGCGGATGCAAATAGTGCGAAATAAAGCCGCCAGTACACGCATAGTCTCTAGAGTTTATGCGCGACTGAAAGAGGAAACTTCAAGCACGTACTAATCTCTGAACGCGACCTGGTCACTCAAAGACACTCGGTTCGAAGTGCTGGCGAGACATGCAAGGGGGTAGAAGTAAAATAATGGCGTAGCGGTGTAGAATAGGTGCGTACCGGCATAAAAGGACTTTTCATGCAATTAAATAAAATGATATGACATCAAAGGCAAGGCTACGCGCATAGTTGTCAATTCAGAAATATGCCGACAGCTCCACTCACGCACGCGCATACATTCACATAAACGGGCTCCTGCACATTGTTAACAGCCCACTTACAACATAGTCGGACAAAAGCAGCTTCATAACTGCAAAGAACCCCCACGCTTTAATGCACCGCATAATTTGTAGTCGATTAAACCTGATTCATTCCGTGTAATTGTTTCAATTAAGATGACGTAGCTGGATTTCACGAATGAAGGTGAAATAATAAAATGCAGGTTCCTCACTCTAACAAAGGATAACTTGAGCCTGCACGTGTAATTCCACAATGAGGCCTTAAAGGGCGTGTCATATAGCGAGTATACAATTTTGCAACAGTGCAACACGGGGCTCGTTACATAAAAGAAAAGTGCGCCGTAGATTTCACCGCGTGCGCCATGGCCTGCACGGTACATACTAATTGTGCAATTTTCCATTTTTTACTCCACGAGTAACGAGGACGGCACAATACAGATGGGTTCACGCCATTACTATTTTGTAACAAAACGTAACTTTATAACGAACAAAACCCAATATTTCTTACTCATTCAACCTTGAAGTCGTTGTAGCGTTTGACATTCACACGCTGAAAATTACTACTTAGGTGCGCTGAATTTTTTCCACGTTAGCGTTGCTTCAGCCGCCACACCGGCCGTATTTCACCACCCCCCTGAGGCAGGCGAAAATTACGTCTATGCTGTTTCTTTTACGCTTGCCGGTTGGTGGCCATTCCTGGCTTGCCTGACCTATTTTTTTTTTTGTTTTTGTTGTTGTTGTTGTTGTTGTTGTTGTTTTGACCACCCGTGGATGAGATCTGATAGCAGTCCACTAGCGAGACAAGCTCAGCAGAAGTAGCGTTGCGCTGCCACGATCGAATTTCCCTATCTCGAAATTTCGAAACAGCGCAAAACGACGGGACAAGGAAACGACGACACAAGGCGCTGACTACGTTTCCTTGTACCGTATTTTTGCGCTGCTTCGAAATTTCAGTATGCACCACCAACTAGCCCAAACCACCGTTCTAACGCAGTTCCCTATCCCCGCGGAGCTCCCTGCGATCGTTCGTTTATCTGGGGAGCAGAATAATGGCAAACACCAGGATATGAGGCAAAGTCCTATAGTGCTCTGCTGTTAAGATGAAAGCATCACTTCAAATGTGTTGTCCTCTCATACGATATCAGAGTGAAAAGAGAAAATGTTGGGTTTGCTTCATCTGCACTAGGCACTCATCCACGCTTTCAAAGAGTGCTTGTACGTCGGTGAAAACATTTTCTCTCCTAAAGGTAACCATACTACGAAAAAAATCGGTAAGTACTTAAAGATTTTCTTACCCCGGCCATTATTATCAGTGTCTCATTGTTTAGAGCGTAACGCTTACACACAATCAAAAACCACTCTGGTACCCTAAAACTTTCTAATTTATTTACATTTTCTGAATGTCTTAATTAGGCCTTCTTTTCGAATTTCTATGACACGGCTTTGTGAAAGCAAGCCGACTCCTAAAAGGTATTGTATTCGTTCAAATAGTACTTTACAGTTGCCTTGATATATGGTTTCTGAGCAACTTTACCACGTATTGTTGCCGACGTGTTAGACAATACTGCACGATGTTTACATTTTTGACTAAACAATGCAAAAATGTTTCAAAGTTCATTTTTTAGGTTACACAGTAGTTAAAACGACAGTTAGGGCATACAGAGAAATGGCTTGTGCATGTCAAAAGTTTTACGTGTCACAAAATTGGAACTTTCACACGCCCTTTGTGAGTACGGGAAAACATACGATGCCAAATCATGTCTATTTGTACCTTGGAGAAAAACATTGTGGGATCCCATGCATAGTTGGGAATTGACGAAAAGATAACAGCGTCGACCTCGTGAACAAATAGGAGATATAACAATAATTGTTCCAATCTAATTTTTCCGGTGATCACGTGCTTAATCGCTCCGCCCGTTCTTGACGTGAACTGGTGATTTATAATAGTGACAGCTAAGTAGACGTACGCTGCAGATATACTCCATAGGGGCCGGTAAACTGTGTTCCCCGTTTTTGAAATGTTCATAATAAAGACTCCCGTAAAAACCAATGGTGTCCTCTTATTGTATTGTTGTAGTAATCAGGACTCACAGCCCTTTGTACCTACTCAACGAAGGTAAGTGCGAGGACGGCAGAGTGCGAGATGCTTGACAGTCTTTTCAAAACGCTTCTCCCACAGCAAGGAGCCGTGACGCTCTTAAATGAGCGCCATCTGTTGTTGCTTAAAACACCCATCGGCACGTCCGGTCAAGACCACCGCAGCAGCAACCAGAAAGTCGACAACAGAGGCACGCAATGGTTCGCTTGAAACGGTATGGGTGGAAAAGGTGTACCACGTAATAATAAATTATGCCTGTCTCCGTATGTCAGAAAAAAACGTTTCAAAATTATTTCTGATTACTGTCTGGTGCTCTATACGACGTATGAGTAAAAGACACCAAAAGCTCCGCCAGAGGTGACCCGACCTGCAGTCAGAGCTGTCGACTTACATTAGGTTTGCAGTGATTATTCGAGAAAAATATTTCATACGGTGTTTCCGAAAGTCTTGGCTTTGGAACTGGAGAAACAATCAGCGCAGCTTCCACTAATGTTGCAAGGCTGAAGAAATAGCAGAGCTGGCGGCCCCTCCTTCTGTCGGAGACCCGGGTGTTGTATATCACATGGATTTGTGAACGTGCCGCTGAAAATTCTTCGCATCGTTTTGTACGCAGGCTTTGAAATCTCTCCTAAACTAAAGCAATGTTGGCATGCGATAGAAGCGGCTAGAATCGGCTTAGCAAACTCGGCGTCTGTAGCGCGAAGTCGGCGTCTGTGCGCACCACTTCAGGCGCGAACGCACATGAACTGCCGAGGATAAGAGCACCCGAGAGGCCTCACCACGAACGCTGGGCGGAGCGTTCTCGGCGGTCAAGCGTCGGCGGGGCGCGCGATGAGTTCATGGCTAGGCGAGGCTTGGCTCAGTCTACACGGCAGGGCGGTGGTCTACCGCGCCTTGCACCGAAAGAGTTTTCTTGGATTTTTTTTTGTGAACGCCAACGAACAAACCTCAAGCTTAAGGAGGGTCTGCTGTTAAAAACCGGGCGTGAGCACTGAGAACAGCAAACCGCGCGTTTACCGTTCTCAGAATCTGATCGCCGAACACGAGAATATTCGTTAGTTTTCCGCGTTGCCATTTGTGGCCTGTTTTTCACCGAATACCTTTCGAATGTTATTTGTGCAGGGAAAAAGGTTCATAAAGCACCAGTGACACAAATATGCAGGGCTTGCATTTCACGTTTCTTGCAGCTACAGTTCGTAAGGCATTTTGCTGACCGCTTAAGCCTTTAAACACTCAAACAAAAATAAACACAATCTCTGGAGCTTCATATCCAACAAAAATAAATACAATACGTGCAGCTACATATCCCCACAAACAGTCATATCCACGACCAGCTGATCAGAATTCTTCTGGCGATTTCGGACAGGTTCCTCTAACGAGAACCGTAAGAGCTGTGGACGACCGGTGGGAGAAATCATAGGCGGGCCTCCCTTGTGGAATATGAGGGGTTCCTCGGGGACCTTGCCAGCACTCTGGGGTGGGCCCCCACGCTAGCTCCCGGCGTGTCAACCACGCGCGCTCCCATTCCTACGGCAGCCCAGCGAGGTTCGCGATACGAGAACACCGTAGACAGTAGTGCCGAAGCACAGCCGTTTATTTGGGGAATCCCAAAGCATGCGAGCACAAGGCTCGACGGCGTTCACGAATCACGCCGTCCGGGTCGTGATCGCGAACGGGAGGCAGGCACTCACGGCGCGCGACAAACTGCCCACCTGAGATACATGTATCCGCCGACCGCCGCGGTGTTCTGCCGAACCAGCCCCGACCGGGTCTCCGACGAGACTCTCCCGACTCCCGTGCGCACACGTCACACGTTCGCGCCGCCCGCTCCCGCGCGCCTATGCCCGCACAGATCGGTGGTGCCATCTCTCGGGGGACGCTGACCAACCAGCGGAGCGCCGGACCGGTTTCAGCGCACAAGCCCCTCCCGAAGCGCGGGTCGGCTCGGGATCGCGGGTCGCGGTTCTCCACGATTCGCACACTCCTCCCCCCTAAAAACTGGGCGCCACTTGAGCTCGAGTGACGCCACGTTACGCCACACTCGTCACGACGCCTCAAGTCAGAAAACTGCCACCGAACGCCACTCCTACGCCAGTCGACACCCAGGGTTCGCCACACGGTGCCGTCGTCGCGATGCTCGCCTCACAAACCCGCAAACACAATGCACAGGTTCCGAGTCCCTCGAGGCTGGGCAGCACAGCAGGTTGGCAGGCCCGGGGATAGCCTGCAGCCGTAGCCGACGAACGCCGGGGTCGCGCCTCCCACTCCCAGCTCGAGGCGGCAACAGGAACGGCCGCTCCCACTGCGGCTACCGAAGGCTTGCACCGCTCGCGTAGGCGCCAGATCCCGCCGCCTCCTGGGTTCCGTGGCCGCTTCAACCGCATGTCATCCCGAACGGTTGGCTGCCCCCCGGCAGGGCCGGAGCAGCAACTAACGGTAGCTCCGCGGGCCGCGCTCGGCCCCACCGGTGGTTCAGCAGGCCATCCTCGCTGTCCGTGGCAGTGGTGACTGGCGTGGCTCCCGGTGGTATCCGTTTGCTGCAGGTCTCGCTCTCTCCGACTGGTGCAAACGATTCCCTAACTTAAAGTGGGGAGCAGCGACTCCGCAATCTCCTGTGACTGGCCTGAAACCTTATCGATTACCTCGCCAAATAGGGTAACAAAGATGCCTGAGGGTACTCCTCCTTGCACGTTCGCTTGCTCGCGGAATCACGAGTCCGGCAACTGTGCAGCTACCCCCGCCTGTAGGCAGCTCGCCTGAATATTACGGGTTGTCGGCATCGAAACACCCGTCCGAGCTATTTCGGCATGGTGCGTTGGACGGCAAACCTGCGTCAGCGTCAAGCAGGCGGGGCTCCTGCAACTCACTAGCAGCAATACAAGCTGCCGTAGAGCCAGCGCCAACCGTAGCGCCAGCGCAATACCAGCGGCTTACGTGCGCACACCACCGGTATAGGTCACCTGAGAGTCTGTCTCTTCCTAAGACTGGCGATCTTTCGCGACTAACGAGCCGGCTGCCGAGCCGCGCGAAGCTCTTACTGCCTGAACGCAATGTCGAGCGGAGACTTTGCGGCATCGAGACGCACGCACTCGGAAGCGTGGAGACAACGGTCCCATTTCTCCCGCTTCCCCCCGCAGCGAGAGGAGACTGATTCTTCAGCGATCGCCCTCGCTCTTTGTCAGGCGTCAAATCGGCGAACACTCCGCCTCGGATTCGAAACGCAGTAGCGGCGGGCTTACCGTGCGGCTTGCGAACTCCCAAACGCCGCACCCTCGCTCGGTAGTGGCCGCCGCGCCTGCGAGAAACTTCAACCGGCGCGGCAGGCGCGACTGCGCGGGGACGGCGCTACAAGGAAGGCGATCCGCCGCCATGTTTGAACAAGGCCTACGTACCTCCCGTCTCGCAAGCGGGCTGCGCCTGCGGTGCTCGGAGGTATCCTTCTGACGTACCGCCTGGTGCACGTAGGAAGATTTACACATTTGCCGTCACGGCTGTATCGGGCACCATAACTGTCTGCCTGCAACCGACTGGCGCGAGGTGTGTCGTCCGAAGTCTTCCTGCAGCAACGCCTTTCTTGGGGAGCTAGCAACCTCGATTTCGTCTGAAGACGAGGCCCCCGTTGGGGCGCCATGTGGGATATGAGGGGTTCCTCGGGGCGACTTAGCCAGTACTCTGGGGTAGGCCACCACGCTGACTCCCGGCGTGTCAACCACGCGGGCTCCCACGCCTACGGCAGCCCAGCGAGGTTCGCCTATACGAGAACACAGTAGACAGTAGTGCCGAAGCACAGCCGTTTATTTGGGGAATCCCAAAGCTTGCGAGCACAAGCCTCGACGGCGTTCACAAATCACGCCGTCCGGGTCGTGATCGCGAACGGGAGGCAGGCACTCACGGCGCGCGGCAAAGAAAGTTCCCACCTGAGATGCATGTATCCGCCACCGCCGCGATGTTCCGCCCAACCAGCCCCAACCGGGTCTCGGCGAGACTCTCCCGACTCCCGCGCGCACACTTTCGCGCCGCCCGCGCCCGCGCGCCTATGCCCGCACAGATCGGTGGTGCCATCTCTCGGGGACGCCGACCAACCAGCGGAATGCCGGACCGGTTTCAGCGCACAAGCCTCTCCCGAAGCGCGCGCCGGCTCTGGGATCGCGGGTCGCGGTTCTTCACGATTCCCACCATCCTTCAGACTGAGGGTGCACCACGGGGTTTCTTGCACACCGCAGCAAGCCCAAAAGTATTCGATATGAACTCAGGGCTGCATAGATATTCTACTGCTGGCACCGTGTAAGTGGCACATCTCCTGAGGCATCGTGGGCCGTCGGTACGCCTGAGGATGCCTTAGACAAGCGAACCGCCTGTTCTGCAGATACAAATGGCAGACACGGGGGTAAGCCGGATCGCGTGAGAGATTGCCGAGGCCGTCACTATCACCACTGCACCTAAGCCAACCAGGTTGTCTGTCCGGTGAATCTGCTCTCCATTTCCCATCCTTGGTACCTCAATCGATATACTATTGCTAATTGGCGTGCAGTAGCGACATCTCAGTGCCGGTGTACTGGATGTTCCTTTGAATGGTCGTCCTTATTCCAGCGTATTCCAGCTTCATCAACCAGCAACAGAAGTGATTCTAGACTACCGCGTAGCGCTTAATATCCCCAACCATGAATCGTAGGCGGTTGTGGCACAAAGCACGTAGACGTTTCACGACTCAATGGGTACCCCACGACCACAAAGAATTTTTTAGCCGCAATGGCCCACAAAGACCTTTGTTTTCAATCAATCAATCAATCAAAGAAGTTTATTTTTCGCCATATATACAGCGAAAAAAGGTGGTCGGAGAAAAATGTCGCACTTTCGCAGCTTGATGATGCTCTATCCACCCGTACACAGCAGTGGTAGGAGCGAGAAAAAAAAGGGAAAAAACGAAAAAATGAAAAAAACAAAGAAAATAAAGAAAAAGGTAGAAAAAAATACAGTTTGTAAAATTCGCTTAAAATTTCGCTTAAAAAACTCGCTCAGAAATTTTACCCCGGACACAACGCGTTAAAACCACAATGATGCATGCAAATGTACATTTCAACACGTCAGAATGATATTCATCTCACTCGTGAAGCGAAGCATTGTCCTCATAGGTGGAGTAAAAAGGTATATATATGTATATATATATTATATATATATATATATATATATATATATATATATATATATATATATAAATATATATATATATATATATATATATATATATATAATATACATACACACACATATACATACACTGCAACTCACACGCCACTAACACACCATACATATAAGCAATATTGGAGAATTGACACAGGGCATAAACCTCACAACACTGCAATAAATAAGCAATAAACAACCAGACAAGAAACTAAACACGAGCACTATGTGAGCGCCGGGACAAGGTATACGTCAGGCTGCTTGGGGTACAGTAAATTATTTTCAGGCATTATACATTCTTACAAACATATGTGATGAAAGCATAACGTTTGTAAAAATAAAAATGACATTTTGTGCTGACAGATGCCCTCACAAGACCAATTCAAAAATACCTTTACGAGGCATGTTTAGCCTGTCTATGCGTCTTACATCCAGGAGTTTAGTGAAGCGGGTAATGCGTGCCGAATTCGTTCCGTTCCGTACGTATAGTACGAGCAAATGGTATCTGCCATGGTGGTCTGTAGCGTAGGGGATATATATTGTTATGTATATTGAGATGAGCATGCTCTAGAAACATGTAGAGCCTTGCCTGGATGGCACTTTTGTAGGTACACAAAAGTCTGAATATGTATATATTTTCCGTTTTCATTATCGCATGTTTTAAGTGCGAATGCACTTTATAAGCGACCCCAAACCATCCACCGCCGGCGGCGGCGTCGGCGGCGGCGTCGGCGGCGTCCGCAGTGCTCCTCTATATTTAAAAAAGAAACAGCATCCGGCGCCAGGTTTCGATCCGAGGACTTTGCGGCCGCAGTGCGACGCGCTACCGACTAAGCCACGGAAGCCACGCTGATATCAGTGTGAGTAACGCGCCTTATATCTTTAACGCATTCACACTACGTCGTCAGCGGCGTGCGTTGGCGACTCAGCGGCGTTATAGCGGCTTCATAACTGCGTGGTGTACACGTGATACTACAAACCCGATGGAAGAGATGGAAGAGAAGGCGGCGAGGCGGTGGGCTGCGGGGGCCGAGCGCAAGCGCCGCAAGCGGGCCGACAACCGTGCATTCGCACTTTCACATTCTCCCCCTCGGGGAAATGCGGGGGAATTTTTTTTTTTTAAAGAGTGGCGCTGTGTGCTGTAGGTATGCAATATTTTCTATAATACGAATAGCTTTTCTCTGGAGTAAATAAATTTTGTGTAGGTTAGATGAAGTGGTTTTAGCCCACACTTATGCGCAGTAACAGAGTTGTGAGTAAAAAAGCGCGTTGTACAGGTGCTTGTTAATCTTACATGGTAGCGTGTTGCTATTGCGGTTTAACATGCCGATTATTTTGCTGAGCGTTATCAAACAATTTCCAACGTGATCATTCTACGACATGTGCTGGGTAAAGGTAACGCCCAGTGTTTTACGGATTTTTTTACCGCAATACTGAAGGCGCCTAGAGTAATTGTGTCTGAATAAGATACATCCGTATTTTGGGTCCTATACAATACGCATTTTGTTTTTGCTTCATTTAGATTTAGGCTATTTTTTCTGCACCATTCTTGCAGCTGGTGGCAGAAATTACCAGCCGTTCTTACGTAGATAACAAATTTGCAATTGCAAGTTTTACCTAAAATGACAATATCATTATTATAAAAACGAAAAAGGATCGGTCCAAGAATACTGTTTTGAGGGACACCTTATTGGATAGTTCTCAACTCTGATTTGCATTTGTCCATTTCTACAAACTGGTAACGGTTTGAGAGATAAGATTGAATTAGGTTCTGAGCTAATCCAAGAAAACCGTAGTTTTATATTTTGCAACTAGAGTTAAATGATCAACACGATCGAATGCTTTACTGAAGTCAAGGTACATCCAAGTATCAGAAGTTTATTTTCGAAATTTTCTAATAATATTTCCGTTTGGGCCAGTAGAGCGCTTTCTGTGGCGAGGCCTTTTCTGAAGCCGATTGAGAATCGTTTATGAGTTTATGCTTACCTAAAAAACTGTCAATGCGAACATTAATGATGTGTTCTAAACATTTCGAGAAAACTGGCAAAATTGAGACCGGACGATAGTTGCTAAGCATGTTTTTGTCTCCCCCTTTGTTGATAATTACGACCTTCGCAGTCTTCATTTTGTTAGGAAAGACCCCTGTCAAAAGTGCCGCGTTAAAAACGTGCGTTAGTGTGGGGGCGATCAAGTCCAACACATGCTTAATTGGTCTGATTTCCAAATCATCAGCATCGCAACAATGACTGTTTTTAAACTTTTGAAACAAGGTTATTATGTCATAAGGCTGGGTTGGTCAGAAAAATAAACTTTCTCTTAAACTTGAAATGTCGGCCGCAGCTTCGGGAGAGTGTACGCCTTTTCATATTTAAAATAAAAAGTCATTAAAACGATCTGCAAGTTCTTTACCGCATATCTCTTCGTTGTCATTAACAAGGCTATAAATCGGATCATTGACTTTGTTGGGGTAAATAATGTTGTTTAGTTTTTTTCATACCACTTCAGAATTCCGTAAGCAAGTGCTATCAAAAACGCGGTTGTAGTATTCAATTTTAGCTTGTTTTGAAGTTTTATTTAACTTGTTTCCGAACGCCTTAAACTTTTTCACTTTAGTCGGGTTACGTGATTGAATATAGGATCGATAAAGTCTTAATTTCTCATTTATTATTCGGATGTGTTCTCTCGTTACCCAGGGCTTTCGAGACTTCGTGAGTAAAGCTGAACTGCAATAAATTTGTCCTCGTGTATATTTAGGGCTTTTGTCAAAACATTGTCCCATAAAGATAAGTTACTGGCCTGCTCTATGATTCTGCACCGACATGCTTTCCTACTATAAAAAATAGGTTTTTTTAATGTAACGTTATTAACCGTGCTACCCATCTTATCCAACTTGTTTCTGCTGTATAAATAACAACGACTTATTTTAGCCCGCTTTCAGATCCCTGTGCATAGCACCGCGACTGTAATCTCAATTACGTACACGTTGTTGTGTTTTTGGAGGGGGGGGGGGTGGCGTGAAAAGCTGTTTCAAGTTTTCTGTTCCCTTTGCTACCTGTAATTTCTGTCCCCACCTCGCAGCCTGTACCAAGGGGTGTGGCAGTGTCGTAAAACCGCATTCCTTACACCCAATCCTCACCCAACCTACGAACAGTGTGTGCGGCAGCTGGCCAGCACCGATACCTCAATCTAGCGCCGCCTGGTAGTAAGGGCCCGCGCAGACAGCGCAAACCAGGGCTTCACGGACGCGAGGAGGCACCCCACCGGGCGGGCGCCCAACCATCAGCGCCTGACGCTCGTCGAAATTATGCTTATTAGCTCGTTCACTCCTTTTGTGAAATGCGTATCACAAACACGTGTAATTTACATTTTTTGTTACTATAAAGCACAACAAAATTGTCAACATATCTATATCGAAAACGTTGCTCCCTTTCGGCATCTCAAGAAAGCCTTTGCAGTAGGTAGAAACCGTTTACAATGAAGCAACTACATTTGTAACTGCTTGCCAAATGTAGCGGAGATACAACAAAAAAACTTCCACAAACACGTACCTGGACATTCACCTTAAACATGCACGTTTTTAAAACATACTAAAATGTTTATTTGAACGCTTCATTTTCGTGCAGCAATCTTCTTATATTTATCTTGAAGCCTGACAATGCACTAATGACTTCAGTAATCCTTCGCAAAAACATCTGGCCATGAAGCCGCACCTCGCTTTCATGTAACATATAATTGTCCAAGTTGATACAGAGTGCAAATCAACCTTTCCCTCTGCAAACCATTACATGGCACACTTCATCACCACCAGGGTATATTTTGATGGAAACTTCTAGTAATGCTAAAAAACGATGACTTGTTTCGGGTTCTTATACAGCTCACACGAATCGTTCGTCTTGAAACTTGTACACCTAAAAAAATACGCGTAGCTTGTCATTTTTTTGCGAGGTTACTCGTAAAAGACACGTACAGAAACTGCTACGCAGAAGAAATAACTTCTAATCAGATGTTGTAGTCACAATATTTGTTTATTTGTAGGTAACAGTTCATTAACCTAAGACTTTGCTATCCTCTCAATTACTGCCATTGTGCCAGGTTCATGATGAAAGTCACTGACTACTTCTCTCTTCAAGTGCTCGGAGCTTCTCGTGTCTCAACCACCTCTACCGGCTGTGTAGCTCAAAACTAGGCCCCTAAGGGCGCAGGGTACTCTGTGGAGCTTGGGGTGCAGCGGCGGCGTAGAGGTAGAGCATCCGTCTCGCGTGCAGAAGGACCGTGGCTCGAATCCCGGTGCTGGACAATTCCCACCGGGTTGTAAAAAAATCCGCGAGTTGATGGAAGCGCAGAATGGTGCTTGGGGTGCGGCCTGACCCCGACGACCATTGCCGGTAACGCACTCTCTCACCAGTGCAGGATTGGCCAGCCTGGTCTAGTAATGGCCACAACTTCCCATAAATACGCCAATTAACCCACGGCCCTCGGTATCCAGCGGCTGCGAAGCAACTGAACAGGGCGGTGGTCAGACCTGTGACGCAGTAGAGGGTGCTAAGAATCCCTGGAGCCGGATAGGCTGCCATTGGAATTTGAACCTGGCAACGTTTAACACGAGAACTTTATCTAGCGAAGTGTGCCTAGAGGTGTCCGAGGAATTAGAGGGCACTAAATGGGATGTCATACGGCTCAGTGAGGTTAGGAGGGGAGGTGAAGCCTTTACGGTGCTGAAACATGGACACGTCCTATGTTACCGTGGTCTAGTGGACAGAAGAGAACTGGGAGTGGGATTTCTAGTCAATAAAATCATGGCTGGCAACATGGAAAAATACTATAGCATGAACGAAAGGATAACAGGTCTTGTAATTAGGAACAATAAGAGGTACAAGCTCAAGGTGGTACAGGGCTACGCCCCCACATCCAGCCACGACGATTAGCTAGTTGAATGCTTTTATGAAGATGTCGAATCGGCAATGGCGATTAGTAAAAACACAGTATACCGTAGTTGTGGGAGACCTCAATGCTAAAGTAGGTAAGAATCAGGGTAGAGACAAGGCACTTGGGAACTATGGTCTGCGCTGTACAAATAGTAGGGGGACCTACTAGTTGATTTCGCAGAACGGAATAATATACGCATCATGAATACCTTCTTCTGCAAACGGGAGAGCTGGACGTAGACGTGGAGGAGCCCGAATGGGGAGCATAAAAATGAAATAGACTTCCTATTATGCGATAACCCTGGCGTCGTGCAGGATGTGTAAGTGCTCGGAAGGGTAAAGGGGTAGTGACCACCAGTGTTGCGGAATGGGCACCGCCATTCCATTCCAATTCCATTCCGAGGAATCAGAGTTTGTCGTAATTCCATTCCTTTCAATTCCTCGGAATGACAGACGTTAGCCCATTCCCACTCCTGGAATGGATGGGAAGCTCCATTCCATTCCTTTAATTCCGCATCGTAAAAATTGCCTCAGTTGCTTTATGGAGTTGCCGAGGAACGCAACGTGTATCTTCCGTTATTGTACGGGTTTAAAACTGCAAAAGTAAGCAAAATGTGCCACTTGTCACCCAAGTTTGCAGGTGTTACAGGTTGTTTACATATATCGTGCAAAACAACTACCCAATGCAGAAAATTACCGTCCCGTCCTATCGAAAGTAGAAAGAAGCGCGAAAGCTAAAAGTGCGTCCAGCTTTCGCTGAAAGTGCTTCTAACCGATCGTCAAACCTTCGAGCACCCAAATTGCAAGCGAAGAACGAGCCCATGAGACAATGTTTCGCAAGTAAACGCAACTGCGAACGATCTAAATGTACAAAGTTACGTTGTTTATGAGATAAATGTGAAGGTTCATTATTGTACTCCTTTTTCATGATCGAAGTGCGTGTTGTCTCATTTAGAGCAGTTCGTTTTTTGCGATTTTGAAGTAAGCGTTCTGACACAATGGAAGTCCAGTTTCAGAGAGACAGAGAGAAAGAGAGACTTCATTTGCGGTCCCCGGTTTTACGCACGCCGCGTGTGTAGAGACCTTATCAGAGCTTTTCGTTCGAGCAACCGGTATAAACGGTAATGTAATACTTTTTGGAGAGAATGTGATCGGTCCTACTAAGAAAGCATTCGCTTTAAAAAGGGTCAGTGTCACACTGCCCCTTTTTGCATAATAAGTAACGGATCGGGTATATATTATAGTATTTGCATGTTAGTATATTTTAACGGTTTGTTATTGAGCGACGCGAGATGAAACAGGTATTACGCTCTTACGTTGATGTAGGCTTTTTCCGTTTCATTGCGCAGTCCGTCACATGCTATCTTGCTATCTGCTTTGCGTATACCGTCGTATCAACGCCATTAGTATGCTGTGGATGACTAAGAGACATGTCGCGCGGAGCTTGCTCACATGTACACGTGTTCTAAATGCTTACTTGAATGATTTCAAGTGCATCTACAGCATCGAGCACTACACTAATACTACTGTACTAATGCGAGAGACGGGAGGGCAGCGGCACAAAACACCTTTAACAGTTTTAATGTGTAGCATTCTTTGCCGAGTTCTCCTACACCAGAGCCGTGTGACACCCTGCATTTCCACAAAAGTGCAGATATCGCGAAAGTTCCACCTGTAATCGCTGTAATGGCGTAAATGGAGATAACTGGTCGCCCGAAATTTCGAAAAACTAAAAAAATCAAGAGAAATATTAAAAAATAACGGAAAATTTCCACAAAAAAGGCAGATTTCGGGAAAGTTCAAATTTATCCGTTGTAATAACGTAAATCGAGATTATTGGCAGGAAGAAATTTTAAACAACTAAAAAATAAGAAAACTATTGAAAAAATACGGACAATGTCAAATCGTATACTTCATGCTGTTTCCACAATAATGGATCATTCGTGAAAGTTCAACCTGCAATCGTTGTAGTAGCGTAAATGGACAGAATTCTTCGAACGAACATCTGAAAAAATAAAAATGGAGACAAATATAAAATAATTAGGGAAAATGATGAACCGTGTAATGCCCTGCATTTCCAAAATAATGCAGATTAAGGAAAAGTCCCAAATCTAACCGCTGCAATAACGTAAAAAGAGATAATTGGTGGGGCAGCATTTAAAAAAAACAAAAAAAATGTGGCTGAAAACAAACCCACACTAACGACAAGCGGCGTAAGAATGCTACGCATTACCAGATAAGTCTCCAAATTATCCACTCGTTGTTTCATGTTTCATGAGCCAACGCTTTATATTGTTAGCTCCAAGTCTTCACAGCATCATCTTGCGGTGAGAAACACCGCGGCTTCGGATGCGCGCCATTCGTAGCCCCTATGCTTCTCGACGCTATTCCCCACTTGCTGGCCTGGCTACACGGCGCTTGCCAGTGTGAGAGACGCCGGTCTACCATCGGCGTCTATGCCTCAATAATGCATATTTCATTATTTCCTCCCTCCCTCCGTACCCGGAGCCTGCCGAAGCTTGAAGAGCCGACTTAACAGCACCACCGTACAGACGAGCTTGCATGCGCAGGTCGAAGTTCACTTTCACACACGCTCCGGCAGGCTGCGCGGATTCAGTTACTCGAGATAGCGGGT
The DNA here is from genome assembly GCA_013339765.2 of Haemaphysalis longicornis. Lineage (NCBI taxonomy): Eukaryota > Metazoa > Arthropoda > Arachnida > Ixodida > Ixodidae > Haemaphysalis > Haemaphysalis longicornis. The sequence goes on along the minus strand of CM023453.1, from coordinate 102,731,957 downwards.
ATGCGTTCCCGTTTTCGTCGCCTTTGAGATATCCCGACGCAGTCGTCGCCACAGACTACTTAAGTAGCCGGAAGGCGCCAGCAATGGTGACGCCATCGTCTAAAAATCCCCATTCCATTCCCATTCCATTCCGGGCTAAAGACCCTTAATTCCATTCCCATTCCATTTCTCCAAGCGTTGTCGTCATTCCATTCCCATTCCATTCCGGCATCTCCAAAGGTGGAATGAATCGGGAATCATTCCAATTCCGGAGTGGCAATTCCGCAACACTGGTGACCACCGTATGGTAAGATCTCGAATTAGGATAGATTTGAGGAGATACCATAACAACCTAGTACAAAAGAGGAATGAGCTAAAAGAAAGACGTAAAGTTTAATAATTCAGGATCGCGCAGCAGAACCGATATTCAGCTCTTACAGAGGAAGCAGGAATTACGAGACAGGAAGCCAGTGACAACCTTACAGTCATTATCACGGAGTTTGCAGTGGAGGTCGGGGGCACGATGGCTAGACAGGATACGGGTACACTTTACCAGGAGACGAAAGATCTAATTAGGAAACGGCAAACCATGACAATCTTTACCCTAGCTGACAGAATAGAACTAGCAGTACTTTCGAAGTTAATCAATAGGCGTAAGACAGCTGACATAAGGAAGTATATTATGGAGAGGGTCGAATACGCTGTAAAGAACGGAGGCAGCCTGAAAGCAGTAAAGAGGCGTCTAGGCGTAGGGAAAAACAGGATGCATGCGCTTAAAGGCAGGCAAGGCGATGTCATCACAAATAGGGATAAAATAGTCATAGTAGCCGCGGAGTTATAGAGATCTGTAAACAAGCCAGGCCATACTGGATAATGCCGAACAAGAACGTAGTTCAAAGGAGATAGACATCCCGCCAGTAACGACAGAAGAAGAAGAGAAGGCTTTGAAAGAAATAATAGAGGGCAAAGCACCTGGTTAAGATCAGATAACAGCAGACCTCCTACAGGATGGCGCGGCAATTGTACTAGTGAAACTGGCAAACCTGTACTAGCAATTCCTAATGACCGGAAGTGTACCGGAATCTTGCAAGAACGCGGCCATCATCCTAATCCATAAGGAAGGTGACATGAAGAAGTTGACAATTAAAGGCCGATTACCTTACTGTCAGTCGTCTACAAGGCACTTACTAAGGTAATCGCTAACAGAATTTCTTCCACCTTAGATTTCAGTCAACCAGAAGAACAAGCGTGCTTCCGTAAAGGCTATTCAACAATATACGATATTGTTTCGTTGCAAGAATGGCAACAGGCGAAGTTGGGGGCAAACACAAACGGAGGTTTACTTAGGCAAACGTGTGCCTCTAGGAAGAAACCCACCAAAAAGATGTGGTTTCACACCAAGCGCCGATCAGCCAAATCAGCGTTCTAAAGCACGAGCTACACGCTCGTCCTCCTACAAGCGCTGAGCGGAGGAACCTTTTATCGTCGTCGTCTTCGTGGCTCCGCCTCATAGCAGACGCACTCGTGACAATATCCATACCATCAGTCAGGTGACAGAGAAGTGCGCGGAGTATACTGAACCCCTATATATAGCCTTCATAGATTATGAGAAAGCATTTGACTCCGTCGATACCTCAGCAGTCATTCAGGCACTAGGGAACCAGGGTGTAGATGAGCATTATGTAAGACTACTATTGGATATTTGCAGTGGGGCCACAGCTACCATCATCCTCCATAAGGATAGCAGTAAAATACCTATAAAGAAGGGCGTCAGACAAGGAGACATAATCTCTCCAATGTTATTCACAGCATGTTTACAAGAAGTATTCAGAACATTGGATTGGGAACAGGTGGGGGTAAGGGTTAATGGATGATACCTCAGTAACCTCAGATTTACTGATGACTTTGCCTTGCTAAGTAACTCGGGGGACGCATTGCAAAGCATGCTTACCGCACTACACAAACAGAGTAGAACCGTGGGCCTGAAAATATTATGCGTAAAAGTAAATTAATGATTAATAACCTCGGGACAGCACAACGGTTTCAGATAGGTGGCGAGGCAGTGCAAGTGGAATGCGAATATACCTGCTTAGGGCAGATTGTGTCCCCGCATCCCAACCATGAGGCACAGATAATTAGAAGGATAAGAATGGGGTGGAGTGCATTCGGCAAGAATTATCGAGAATGAATGGCAGCCTACCATTGTACCTGAAGAAGAAAGTATATGACAGCTGCATCTTACCGGTACTCACCTACGGGGTAGAAACTTGGAGGCTTATTAAGAGGGTTTAACTTAAATGGAGGACGACTCAGCGAGCAATGGAACGGAAGATGATAGGTGTAACGTTAAGAGACATGAAGATAGCGGAGTGGGTCAAGGGAACAAACGCGTGTTAAGAGCATATTAGTAGAAATTAACAAGAAGAAATGGACGTGGGCGGGCATGTAATGCGAAGACAAGATAACCGTTGGTCATTAAGGGTAACAAAGTGGATCCCTAGAGAAGGCAAGCATGGCAGGGGGAGGCAGAAAGTTAGATGGGTAGATGAGACCAATAAGTTTGCGGGATAAATGGGTCGCAGTTATACAGGACCGGGATAATTGGAGATTAATGGGAGGGGCTTTTACCCTGCAGTGGGCTTAGATAAGCTGATGATGATGATGACTTCTCTTTTGGAGGCTTTCCTTGTGATTTCCTCGGTTTCAAAACAAATGCACTTTATAGGTCTATAAGTTTTAACTACAGAATACTTTAGCGTTTCTCTTGGGGTCATCTAGAGCTCGTGGTTAATTTTGAAGACTAATTGACTCCGTATACTGCCCATTCTCATCACTTGCAGTGCGTTAAAGGTGTCCGCTGCCGAACGCTTCCGCATGCCATGTATGGAACATCGCTGACACACAGTGCTAGTGCCATGCTAAACTGGTGGCTTTCATCAGCACCCGATCAAAAGAGTAATATTCCTCCTTTCTATACCTCTGGTGTGCTTCCAGCTATATTTATCGTCTCACGAATTAACTGTCTTATCAAAGGCAGCAATTTGCTTCGGCTCGTTATCGATGAGACGAAGAGAATGACGCAGGCCTAAATAGGTCAAAAGCCCTAGGCATAGAGACGTGCACCTGTAGGCAAGGACAGCAACGTTGCTGTCGTGGTTTTACATCGAATCATTTTCTATGACAGATAGCGCATTGAAATAAACTGTAATAATGTTTTCTGACTTACTTTGTTAAATGTGTCACTTCATGAAAGTTGTTTTACCAGCGCCTCCAACTATCTAGACAGTTTCATTGTCTAAACAAGCACTTACGCTGTTACATTACAGGTGCATTTAAAGTAAACATCATTTGTCAGCTATTTAGACCTAAGCGGTACTAGTAGAAGCATACTGACTTTTGGTTTGTTACATATATAACAAAATTGCTTATTTGTGGCTAACAATAACAGTAGGTTGAAGTAAAACTAAGTATTTTAAATGTGAAACACTCATTCGTTTGCTACCTCAGACCGCGTATCATGTGTCCGTCTCGTTTACACAATATGAAGTCAACGACAATGAAGGTACTCTCATAGCGCCAAAACTATTAGCGATAATTAAAGAAGCATTGATAGCTCAATAAAGTAGCAATTATTCCCCGAAATGCGCACCCACCCCCAATATTAGACCGGACGAAACACGTCGCATGCTCTCTCCTCGCGATGACAATTCCCTTCTCATGCAGCCGCTATAATGACGCAATAACTGTGAAATTGACTCATAATTATATGTGACTTCTGTTGCGTCTGTCCACGCTTCAAACATGAATCAGATCCAACTAGCTCAACTTTCCGTTCTACTGCAATTAAATGTAAAAATCTGCAAATACCCGAGCAAATCGCGTGCACATGTAACGCAACAGTTAGTACAATGCTCGAGACAAATGTTGACGAAAGACGATAGCCGACTGGAGGCGCTGCCTATTAAATGCCTCCCTTCTCTGTCCCGCTCACCTCTCAGACTGTTCCTTTCCCGTCTCATTACTCCCAAGACAACACGACAGACGTTTGCTCAAGTCAATTTGAACTTACCGAGTTCCACTGCTCCAAGTCGAGTGCCTCGATGCCAGTGCTGCGTTTGGTGGAGACGAGTGTGAATCGAGGTACCCTACTACAACGTTTGTACAACCACGTTGCCCTACTCCACGAGAGTTCCAAGCGGAACGTGGAACCTATCTAGTGGAACCTTTCGTTGCATAAAACAGTGAAACAGCGCTTAAACGAACATAGCGGGCGAATATTGCGTGAGCATCCCTTCGGTAGCCTAAACCTGTGATTAGTGAGGATGGCTTACCAGATGCGCCTGCATTTTGTAAATTTGTTTGTGTTTCTTTTTTTACGCATGGATTTGACGTCATCATAAATTTCCCTTTATATTTCCGCAAGCAATAAATATTACTTGCGCAAGCGATAAGTATTGCCTGGCTCGGTTGATAGTCAGCGCTCGTGTCTGTGCCCCACCTAGGGTGGCGAAGGCTAAAGGCCTGAATATTTTGCCATTTCTTCGCGCTCCAAAGCACTGTGGATACTACGAGCTGATAAGCTCGAGCAAAACAACCTAGCGACACTTGTCCGGGCGCTTGCCCTCCGACTTGCGCGCAGCCATTGGCTCCGCTCAGCGGTTCGCCCGGCTTTTGATTTTTAACCGCCGGTGCGCATGCTCCGCCTACTACTGGCTGCGTGGCACTGCTTTTCTCGTCGGTCGTGCTAGTGATGGCACACCAGTTATAGCATGGGGAACACTGGAGTTCGAAAGCCAGAGAGGAGGGCTCCAAAAACAACATGCTCGCTCACGACAATAATTGAAGATTTCCACCTATGACTAGCGGCCCGCTAGCGTTTTCTTGCCTGAGGTGCTGTCGCTGCGAACAGGTCTTTCGAGGTCGGGTCGCACAAAAAAGACTTAGCCACAGTTATTCGGCACCCGCTTTATGAAGCCCCGCCGACGCCGATTCCCAGCACAGTGTTTCACCGCACAATCATCCCTTTTCAGGCATTTTCAACTGATTTACTCCAATAGTCTGTATCTGGCAGGCGGGGACAAGTTTAGATGCTGCGGTGGATGCCGACTCGTGCGCAGTTTATGTCCACCGTGAAGGCAGATGGTTGCCGCCGCGGCAGCGTGCGTCGCGTTTCTACCTATAGTTGACGCCCCCTGCCTGTAAGCGTTATTCATATCTTCAAACGACGCATTATATCAACAAGCTCAGCTAAAACAGTGTGACGGGTGGCGACGATCGACATTCCTCCCTACAAGGATACCCAGGACGGAGTGTGGCTCTCGTAGACGTCACCCAAGCCGCCGAAACCACCTACGGCTTCCCCCATGGCCATAAAAAAATTAGTAGTGGCTTAGCTCTGCTATGCCAGGATATACATAGCGTGAGCTAAGGTTCAGCAATCCAGTCCAATCCAGCCCAGTCCAGTACAATACAGTCCAGTCCAGTCCAGCCCAGTCACTGCTCCTCACGCATGCTGAGCACGGCTCTTCACAAGCCACGCGAAACGGCTATCAAGCGGCTCCGTTGCAACGTCAGACTTGGCTACTGCGCTATTGAGGCGCATACCTGGGAACCCGCCGGCGCAGTGCGTCTGCCGCGGCTATGATGCAACACAATCCAACACAATCCACTTTAATCAAATCCAATCCAAGCCAAGCCAAGCCAATCCAATCCAATGTCCCTCGCGCTTGCGCAGAACGGCCCTTCACGGCACACGCGCCACTGCTCAACCTCGGCCAGTGTAGCTTACGCTACAACGCTGGTTGGCTGTAGCATTAGATAGAACCCGCCAATGGTGTCAGCCGTAGTCTTTAGCGCAAGCTGCGTCATAGAGGCTCGCCGGAGACAAAAAAAGCTACGTCAAAGCTGCGCTGATTGATGGCAAGACTTCACATATAAATGAAGAAAGAAAAGAACGCTTATCTGGCGATAGTGCGCTTGAAATAACGACCTCTTAGGGCCACTTCAAGAAACGCTATTGCTTTATCAGTTAATGACTTTGAAGGTTCACTGACACATTTCTGTCCTCCTTTCCTAATCTAAAGAATATTTTGTCAGATATCGTCGCTCTTTCGACACGCCCCGCTCCACAACGGACACACTTTTCAAATCCGGGGTGCACTTTCATTCACGCACTTTCTGCGTCAAGTTACTCCCTGTGCCATTATTGAGGCCCCTACGGTGCTCTCGCATATGGTCGTTGACACATCGGACCGTCTGGCCGATGCAAACCCTTTTGCAGGAGAAGGGAATCAAATTTACCGCACCCTCGGAGATTTCAGCGAGTTCGGTGCGGTGCTGCTTGTGACAAAACCTTTCTTGGCATCCTTATCAATGTGAGTACACAAGTCTCAAAGCTTTCTGGGGGCCGAGAATACAAAACGAACGCCGTACCTTAGTGCTACCTGTTTTAGGTTGGATGACACAGCACAGTAGTAAGGCATTACTACTGTTTTCTTTTCGACATTCTCAAGAGACTCGAGCATTCTTGGGTTTCTGAGGAGATGTTCTTACTTTCTAGATAGCGTTTCTGCCACTTCTTGCAAAAGCTGGGTAGGAAACCCGGCAGCGGTCTGGCATTTCACCTTTTTGGCCGAAGCTCTGTTCAACTGTGTTAACACGGCTCTTCTTCACAGCATTACGGAAACATATGTTTTCAATGCTGCGTTCTACAACTTTCGAGTGCGCTGAGTAGAATGCCAAAAGTCCTTTCTTGGAATGCGTTTTGTACACAAAACTAAGGCGTCCTTCATTGCCAAAAGTTAGTTTTAAATCCAGAAACCGTATGGTGTTTTCGAGTCTTTTGCTCTTTAAAAATGGTCATTACATTAACTGCAACAGGGCGGAGCAGTTTCTTCGACTTGTTTTAAAATAACCAAAAAAGTCGTCAACGTAGCTAAAAACTGTGATAACATGTGCGCCATGAAGTGCCACTTGCAGCATGCGGTCAAAGTTTTCGCTGGGAAGACCCACAACCAGGAATGCCCGTACGAGGCCATTGTGACGGAAGAATCTTGCTGGCAACATTCTTCCGTATGTTGCCGTATGCGCGAGAACCGTAGGGCCGTATTCACGACCATATGCGCGAGCACCGTAGGAGCCTCAATATTGGTGCAGGCAGTAACATGGTGTAACAGGTGCGCGTGTGTCAGTGCACCCCGGATCGGGGAAGTGTGTCCATTGTGGGGCGGGGTGCATCTGGAAACGAACGAGAACTGATAGAAGCTTTTTGATCAAGAAAGTAAGAGAAAAACGCGTAGGTGAACATTCAGTGGCATAAACTGATAAAGAAATAGCGTGTCTTAATTCGGGGTTGGGGTGGCAAGTGTGCACGAGGGAGTGCTCTGGCGATCTTGGGTTTTTCAAGGTGTGAGGGGTGATTCACATTCCCCTGCGTCATTTTGCGGAAAAAAACGATTTATGGGAGTTCTTTAAATAAAATTTTATTGTAAGTCCAGTGACTATCCCTGTGTCTTGTGGCTCCTCTTCTGTGGCGTGTATTTCACTGGTGTGTTTCCCGAGCGTTTTAATACATGTTTTTACCTAGTTCAGGCTTGGTTTTTGCTGAGTTGTGTGCATTTTTTTATTTTGTAATAATTACTCAAGCGTCCCTTTGCAGTCTGTCGAGTTTGGGACCATTCTCTGTTTATTAGCGTGACTCTATTCTTCTTGCACTTCACTCCAATAGCGAGATCTTTGCTCAGATATTTTCTTAATTTTTGGCCTGCAGCGCATGCGCAGTGATAACTGCAACGACCACACACCAAAGCACAGCCGTTGGTGAAAACGCTTCTCCCTTCCCCTCCCAAGCTTACGGTGACCGACTCTACTTCTGGCTTTGTTTTTGCTGCGTTGGGTGCATTTTCTATTTTGTAATAATTAATCAAGTGTCCCGTTGCAGTCTGTCGAGTTTGGGACCCTTGTCTGCGTATTAGCATGACTATATTCTAGTACCGTTGAAAGTAATACGAACAACTGAACCGAACTGAACTGAACTGGATACAAGTACTTCTGTAGGCACGACTTTCCAAGCAGCTCTTCCCGACACCTCACAGTATGCTGACACGCGGTGTTAAGCTATACAAAGGCAAGTAGGGTCCCGGTCCCTTCCCACTAATCACATGATACATAAATTCTCAAAGATGGAGGGCAGTCCGCAATGTGCACACTGCAGGAATACCCGCACTTTGGACTTCCGCCCAGAATACCGCCCTCTTGCCCCTTCCTTAGGCCACCCTCTCTAAGTGGAAGGGAGGAGTGGCAGGCCGACTCAAGCGCTCTCGGCCAGCTACAGCCGACCGTCTGGCCAGAGTTGGCCATCAGCTCCATACCCGGAGCACCGAACTAGGAACACGTTCTCTTAATAAAGTTACTTCTCTCTCTCTCTCTCTCTCTCGTGCACGCGCACGCGCATAGAAGATACGGTTACGACCTCGAACACCTCAATACGAACGCTGAGGGATACACATAGACAAACAAAAAAGGCAGAACAGGTAATCCGCAGGAAGAAAAAGGCGCTTACCTCGGCCACAGTACGTACCTGTAACAGGGCATCAGTGGAACATCGGGCCCTCCCCCTCGCCCCACACACTCGCACAGCATGCGAACTAACAAATATTACATCAGACTCCCAATAAATATGCCAAAACTCTGTCTAAAAACGTGTCTCTAAGACCACGCTTGCCACCAGCTCTTAAACCAAAACATTCCTTCTTAAATGGACACTTCGTCATGCGTCTCTTCCAAGCGATGACCGCATTTTTTAGACAGACCGAGGCCTCAGCGCCCGGGAACCAGCCAGAGGCTAACCCAGAAAATACAGAAAGCATCCCACTCTTTTGAACACCCATTTGGCCACGCCACAGACCCCACAAACAAAACAGAAATTAGCCAGAATGGGAGTTTTTTTGGCTGAAATACGTCTTTCAAACTCCTTACGGCAGGCGGCCTGCTCCCACGTGTGGTAGTATGATGCTGGAAAAACTGCCAGATTACACCGGTAGCAACGAGCCGTCATAAATAGGCGCGTTTACCACACTTGTACCTCCCCACAAAACGCAGTATCTAGCTGTGGATACTACGTTTGTCCTAATGGGAGTATTAAAAACTCCCACGCCTTCTCCTTTTCCGCCTTCACCCCTTCCTCCTGTACGCCTCCTTACAAAATGGCTGCCGGTTGGTGTGGTGTGTCGTGTGAGCTCTAGCGTCTCGGAAAATTTATTGTCGGTGTGAACTTGCAGCCGCACGAATGAATGTGAAGTGCTTCCCGACAACCGAAGCTCGTTGCGAACACTGTGGAACCAGCCTAGACTAACGTGCGACACACTGCAACATCGCCTCCGAGTCACCGACCTTCGAGCCGACGGAGTACGCCAGCGAGCCGACGCGAGGCCTAAATGCAGTGATCGGTAACGGTGAGTGGCTCGTTAAAGGGACGGACAACCGATTTTGAGCGGAAAAGTGAGCTTTCAGCAATTTCAGCGTTGATTATTCAAAAATTCAAGTAGCTAATCGTGAGTGTCACCTTTCCAGAATCCCTGAGTGAAGTTTCAGACACGACGGACTTGACTTACTCGTGAAACAGGCATCGAAAGGCTTGACAGCCGTGGGCGATTCGCGTACAACAAGAGACCACAAATCGCCTGCGGAACAAGGAAACAACGACAACACACCGGGAGAAGACTCTCCAAAGGTGAAGAATACAAGAACAGCAGGCGGTGAGCGGCAATTTTCGCTCAGTAGAGTGGGATATTGCATGAAGAGCAAACTCAACCTAGGTTCTGTGTCATACCGCCGTCTACGCGACAGAGAACGTATTTTGGAAGCTGAAAACTGCTTGCAAACGTTGCGAAATGGTGTAATGAGGAATTGTAGAGCTCGAAGACAGTCTGTGGGCGTTTATTGCACGGAAAACGGCCTCAGAAATCGAGAAAAAGCCCAAAACGTCGTCGTGCACGCTTGAGAGAAAAACAAAAAATAAACAAACATGGGCGCAGCCATTTCTGAGAAACAGCTTGGCTAGACCAGAAATACGGTTCCGCCAAACTTGGCAGAAAAAAAAAGCGACTTCAGGAGGCAGGAATTAAACCACCTGAAGGAAACTAGGAAGGCTTTGCAAAATGAAAAGAAGCAAAAGAAAAAACAAGGGAAACGAAGACAACCAAGAAAGTGAAGAAATGACGATGCCAACAGACATAGATTACGAGGACGGGAACAGTGAGTCCACTCCATCATGCTTCGACACCCCAAGCAAGATCAACGGAGGCACAACAGATAGAGAAGATGCGGGACAGAAAACCAACTGCTCGAAATACAAAACGACAACAAAACGAACGAGCTGTCTCACTGTGCTACGGCCACGGCCCAGGACAAGGAGAACCAGGACGGTGGACAAAACACGGCAGAGGGCTACCCACCCTTGGACAGCTCAGGAAAGGGTGAAGGGGTTTCCACCAGGTTTCCACTCTGAGGGAACGACTTCAAGAAGTAGAAAGGAGAGTCATAAAGAAATTTATTTATCTTGGAGTCCAATGCAACAAAAACACAAGAATGTCATCTTTAACAGACTCGTTATTAGATGACTTCCTCAGCGTGAGAAAGGTGTTTCTCGACATGGTGGAGGAGAATTGTCGACTTCGAGGCAAAGTGGATGGACTTACTGAGGCACTGGCAACATAAGGTCAAAGACACACTGTGGACTACGGCAAGGCATTACAAAAAGCCCCCACAGTTGAATATTTCGAAACAGCAAAAACGACAGAAGAGCTACCCACAGGAGCACTCATTCTAATGGCAGCCAACCTAAAACCAGATGCACTAGAAAACGTGATTAAAAGGAACGTCGACCCTTGGAGCTTGGTCTCAGGAATGTCAAGCTCCGCCAAAGCAAGGAAGGGTTGATTGTGTCCTCTATATCCGCAGAAGGGCTTAAACGACTTGAAGAGCACATAACCAAGGACAAGAACTTAAGAGACGTCGCAGCAAGAAAGCCACGGATGCAACTACCGGAATTCAAGATCGTTGGTATAGAGGGTAACATTAAAGACGAAGAAATCGTCGAAAGGATAGTGGGACAAAACAACATCAATGCTGGAAAAGAAGACATCGAGCTCGTGAAGACGTGGAAGGGAAAAGCCGGGAAACAGCAGTCATAAAAACTGGAAAGAAAGCATTCGAGCAAATGAAAGAAAAGAAGCATCCCTACGTCGGTTGGGCACGCTGTCCGGTCTTCGATGATACGTTTGTACCAATGTGTGTGAAGTGTGCAAGGATCGGACACACGGAAATCTACTGCCCGGCCGACAAGGCAGAGTTTCGCTGGGTGCGGTGCACAAGGAGACACTACTATAAACACTGCAATGCAGCGGAAGAGTGCTGTGCCTCCTGCCTTGAGCTGCCAGATGGGACTGATGAGGACGCCTACCATACCATGATGCCTTTTCAGTGCCCATTGTACCTCCAGAAGAAGAAATAGATTCTTCAGCGTATTCTGCTTCAAATGGAGCACCCCTTGCGAAGAACTGACTAGAACTAGCTGTGAAACCCACCTCAAATCCTCATATTCACCTGTGCACACCTATCTACAGAAACAACATACGTACGTAGCAGTACTTGGAAATGTTCGTTTTGTTACAAAGCGATCCTTCAAACTTGGTTTCCCAGGATATTCCAACTGTTTTCTACGTATAACTGTCGCCGAACTCTGCCCTATATTAGGACTGGTGCCTTTAATACGCATAGTTCTTGAGTCCAAAATCAATTCCCTGCAACAAGTAAGTAATGGCGTGCGAATTTCTAGCTGAGCATCTGATTCAACAATCTGGTATGACAAGCTCAAAAGAAACCGGTAATTATTAAGACATTAACAGTTTTAACGCAGAATTTTTCAACCATAACTCATTTTCTGGTATGCACAATAATATGAGAAGTCGTAGAAATAAGATAGATGAACTGGATATGTTGTTACACTCAATTACATGTGAATTCGACATCTTATTTCTTACTCAAACTTGGTTGACTGGGAGTGCCCAATACCACTGCTAGACGGGTACCGTTCAATGCACCTAAAAGGGAAAAGAAAAGAGCCGGAGGCGTCAGTGTATACATAAAAGACGACATTAGTTTCGTGGGTATTGAAGAATTTTCGAACATTACCAATGATTTCGAGTGCTTAACTTTTCACGTACGGAAAATGACTGTGTGTGTAATCTATAGACCTCCTACGGGTAACAAAAGAACATTTTACACCTTCTTGGAGTGATTATTGACATATGCTTGTTCGCGCAATCAATCGAGCACAATAATGGGTGATTTGAACATCGATATGACCTTGGAAGAAGGAGCGCCTCTTTAACTGAAAACCTTGTTATCTTGTCATGGTTGTGTAATCACATAATGCTATACTCGGTGACAACTCAAGAACGGCACCAGAAGCAGCCGCTGTGCCTTATCACCGTAGCCGGATGTTTCTCCGCGTGGCGCAAGTAGGGCGTTACTGGGAATATTTTGAACATGGCGTGAGCCGTTCCCGTAATTTTTTGGACTTAATATGCCTATAAACGACTCCAGCGACGACAAACAAACTGTGTGAGACAAGGCAGACGATATCACGCATTCATAGCAAACCCCTTTCAAAACGCGCGCGCACTGACGTCACGGGTCCGGCTTTTTGGCGGAGTGATACACTACATGAGGTGGTGCCGTTCTTGAGTTGTAACCGAGTATACCAACTAAAATTGACACTAACAGTGCCACACTTTTGGATGTCTGTATATCGAATTTTTGTGATGGTGATATATCGACAGGAGTTCTGACTGTGGATATCAGTGATCATTTTCCAGTTTTCTTTTTTATCGGGACTCGTCTGTTATAGATGATCTATCCCCACAACCGCGCTTATTCCGTAAGGTCAACAACAGCACAATCGAACATTTCCGAGAACTAGTGGAATCGTTAGATTGGGAAATCGTCTATCGGGAGAGCGATGTAAATATCGCTTGTAATGTTTTCCTGCAATTCATGGGAGAATGCTACGATGCAGCTTTTCCTCTACAACCTTCAAGCAAAAAAACCAAAAAGGTGCGGAAACCCTGGGTCGATCCAGATCTGTATAAACGCATAAAAAAGAAAAAATCTATGTTCCACAATTTTATAAAAATGAAGGATCCCAAAATACGCAAGGCGTACAAAAAGTTTAGAAACAAGCTACAGAGCGATTTAAAGAGAGCGAAAATAAAATATTACGAACTGCTGTTTTTTCACATACGAGGCCAGCCGCAAAAGATATGGGACACTCTTAACTAAATAACAAGTAGAAAAACAATAGCACAGCCGCAATTCACGCCTTTAGATGGAGAACCGGTAGAGAGCCTTCAGCTAGCCAACTGTATGAATACTCATTTTATTGATGCTGGCGCGCACCCAACACACACTGATAACGGTGGCCGCGACGCGACTGGCATTCCACGATTGTCCAGCTCTATCTTTTTTGAACCTACGAATGATGCCGAAGTACGGGACCTTATCGGAAAAATAAATAATTTTGCAGCGGCAGGAGTTGATGGGTTTTTATTGAGTGCGATTAAGCGCGTGGCACTAGAAGTAAGTGACGTGTTAGCGTACATTATTAATCTATGTCTGTCCACCGGTGTTTTTTCTGAGGAACTTAAAGTTGCTAGAGTGACGCCGATTTATAAAGGGGAAGCACACGACAATGTATCAAATTGCAGGCCAATATCTGTCCTGACAGTTTTTTTTCCAAGGTATTTGAGGGAGTAATCTATAATAGACTATCGAATTTCTGTTCTAAACAAATAGTAATTTCGAAGTATCAATTTGGGTTCCAAAAATCTAAATCGACAGAGCAAGCATTAATGTACATTAAAGATAAAATGGTTGCAAACATTGAAAACAGGCAGTTCACAATTGGACTGTTTTTAGACCTTAAAAAACATTTGATTCGATAAATCATAATATTTTTCTAAACAAATTGGAGAGATATGGAATACGTGGCGTGGCAGGTGACCTTTTAAAAAGCTATTGGACTCGAAGAAAGAAGTTTGTTCAACTAAACTCTATTGCATCAGACATATTAGAGCTAAAACAAGGTGTCCCGCAAGGCTCCAACTTAGGCCCGCTACTGTTTATAGTTTATGTAATGACATCATAAATATAGAAGGTCAGCAAGAACTTGTAATGCATGCGGATGACACGAACGTATTCTTCACATCTGATAATATATCTAAACTTGACTCAATGGTAAATGCTTCCTTGGAACAATTATCTAATTATTATTATATGTTAAATTGCAACCTAACACTACGACAACTTACATGATATCTATGCCGTACAATAAAAATGTCCAGAAAGAAATCCCGATTATATTCAACGGAACCAAGTTAAACCAAGTAACAGAACAGAAGTTCTTAGGTGTTTGGTTTCAAGAACAACTTTCGTGGAATACGCATATTGCTCACCTGTCCACGGAACTCTCTAAAAGTATAGGTCTCATATATAGAGTTGGCCATTTGATACCACTATGGGTGAAACTAAACTTATATAATGCTCTCATTTATTCGAAACGAACCTATGCTAAGGGATTTTACTGCGGGGGACCACAACTAAAACTAATTATAAAAGGCTCATTGTATTGCAAAAAGGAATTTTGCGCATATATTTAGATTATCATGGCTGTTACGCAGATTTGAGGACAAGTCGTTCATTTACTGAATAATAAATGCTTCGAACTGACCAAATCTACTACATGAACTTTCTGCACACCATCTATAAGCAAGAGAACCACAATCAAGTTAACAATAAATCTTCTGGCTACCATCTAAGGCATACAATACGGCACACTCCAAAAATAAGAACGAACTATGGCGAGCAATCTTTCCTGTACCAGTCAACTGAAATATTAAATAAATTGGGAGAAAAATTAAACTTCGACGCCAGTGAACGTACGTGTGAAAAACAGGTCAAAGAAGTATTATTTAAGCAAAACGCTTGCAATACTGATATATAAGTAAGGATTTGAAATATATGTTTACATGTTCCCTTAAATGTAGAAATTAAAAACAATTACAAACAAAAATACATTCATGCGTAATTGTGACATAGTAGAGTAACTTATGAAACTACATGAGTACGAATTAGTGCGTTTATGTGTACACTGTGATCCTTCTGTGAATTTTAGACCTATGCTTTGTATAATTACATAGGAAATGTAGTAATGACTTTGTTTAGCGCTATTTCTCTATTACGATTCTGCTATTATGCTTAAATTTGTGAACAGGCGTGTTATTATGTACGCTGTAAATCGGGTGGCTGAGGCCCGTTGTCAGGCCACGTCCGCCTTTTAGTCTCAGCCTCCCCTTGATTTCGCCAAGAAATAAAAATCAAATACTCAAATACTCAGTAATAAATTCCTCTACAGCGCTTATATCAAACGCCCCAAAACAGAAAACAGTACCTCGAATGCAGGTCAACACTGCTCCCAACGCGCCCCCTGAAAACTCCCAGTTGGAGGAAATAATAAATTCCAATGGTACCCTTGAAAACTCCCATTGTAGTGGCAGTAAAACGAAACTCCCATATGCTACTGAAAAAACTGCGGAAATAATGGGAGTAAGGCGATACTCCCATAGGAAGGAGTTTTGAAAACTCCGAATTGGTAGTGAGTTATACGACAAGCCATTTACTCCCATTACCGGCTTATTTGTGTTCTGTGTGCATAGAACACGTTCTCCCCCTTGCTGCAACTCACAAGCGCACAAGCTGGCATAAAGTGTCAGCTCTAAATGATTAGCTTCCCAAGCACCACGCTGTAGCCAATCCTCAACCGTACCAGGCGCCTGGACCGACAACGCACCTGTGGAAGACATACAAACCTTAATAACTTCACATGGGAAATACCAGAACCGCCCATACAAGCTTTACGCCTTCCACTGGAAAACTGCTCTTTAAAGCACAGCGCTTAACGACAAGCGCAGACTGATCTATGAGACAAGCCTTGTTCAACCAGCAAATGACACCCCGGATAAGGGCACCACACTCCGGGAGTGAGCTAACCAGACTAAATAAAAACTCTCCTACTATTACTACTCAGAAAAAGCGACCAGATATACTTTTTGCTGCCATAAATGGGTTTTTTTTCCCTCCATCAGTTCTGATTTTCCAAACGTAGTCACTGACATAACGTACATTCGTATTGGCAATTTCCCCAGATTCATACGAATTCTTTTCATCACCTCTCTGACAGAGAACATTATCAAGTTAACGCGGTCAAAAATCGGGAGAAGCAACCACACACATAACATAGTGTAGTGGACCGCTCAGGTGGTAAGTGAGTGTTTATTGCTCAAAACCAGCCGAACAAACTTGGCCCGCCCTTCGTCTTCCGCGCTGCCTTTCGTTAACAGCCTCTTCTTTTATCTGTTCGAAGATCTGCTCCGATCTTCTTTCCTCCTTGAAGGCTGGAGCTTTTCGCATGACCACGGCAGCGCAGTTCGGTGTTCGGCTCAGCTTAAGCTCCGCCTGCCGCACTACAATTCCACAGCCCACGCAATTTACCTTCCAAAAATTACGGGGCACAGCAGGCCATCAGCCCAATTTCCCCTTTCTTCAGTATCGTCGGCGCCTGATCGCACTGAAAGGAGCCGGGATAGTGAGGAGACGAACGTTCGCCAGACGTCCTAGTGCCCAAACTGCAGCGAAGGTCCCACTTCGCATGTACTAGCGTATTCAGATAAAGTTGTTTTTCCGTACCATGGGGAGTTGAAGTTGACTAGCATGTGCTGCCCGTTTCCTCCCGTTTAGTGCCATTTTTTAAGAGGCTTGCAATATTTCTGCTTTTTTCAGCTATATGTCATTAGTCTGTGTTGTCACGAAAGTCTCTAGGCTTTCCTGTTCACTGCTGTACTTCACTGTCACTCCGCAACTTGCGGTAACCCTACTCTACTGGGGGTTGTACAAACAAAAAAACTAATAAAATGAGTTTACCGGTGACGCACATTCCAACTGTCTTTCTATGGCAGACGGGTCCCAGCGTGTGGGGCTTATTCGCAGCTGTTGCGTTCGCCGAGCAAATGCTGCGCAGTGTGCTTAGTAAATAGTTTTCCCTTGTCTCAGTGCAGTTCCTTACGCAGGCCGATTTCAAAGCTGTTTTCTGCTAACTGAAATGCAACCGCTACCTGAGATGCAGTTTACCAACCCCGCTTGAATGGCGTTAACCTGGCCACACAAATCGCCTTCAAAAGGAAAAGAGAAATGACTAGATCCGAGCTGTCCCTGGTGAGTACCAGTTTTTTCACTTTTTAACTATATCACAAGAAAAGTTTCTTTGTCTAAAAAAAAAAGGCGTGCCAAACAGTGCTTTTGCAGTTCTTAAAAAAGCAGGGTCTTTTTTTTTTGCAAGCGCTATGCACATGTTTCCAAATTCAGGTTCTTCAGAAACGTTTTCGCACTCCTAACCGCAATGGTGCAGGTGCTTAAAAAGGCCAATATGCGTACCTGTTTTGCATATATATCAACCGATTTTAAGATATTTTTATTAGCGGAAGCAGCTTCGTTGTCATCGGCAAGCAATAATACTAATTCGCTCTAAACATGGGTTCCCGAGAAAAATCAAAATTATGACATTTGGTTTTCTAATAAAGTCATCAAAACTCCTAAGACAACTTCTGCGAGGTAACCTAACTATTCGTCATTACGCCAACTCTCTGACTTACGACGCCAGGATCCCGAAACAGTTCTCGTTGTGACGTTACTTTGTACTCTGGCTCTACCCGCTACGACCATAAACAAAGGCGTAAAATGCGTAGTTTAACCAATATTTACTTTGGTTTTGCATTTTTTGCTGACTGTTGAAGCTTTATAAGTCGGTTAGAGCTCAATAATTCCATATGCCAACTTTGCGGACCCACAATTATAAAGCTTTATTCTTGAGCAGGTGACTATCGGAAAGCTGGACTTTTTGATCGGCCCTCGTTCTGTTAGCTTACTTTTCGGAGATAAGACCAAGCCACGAACTGTAGTAAGAGGCCCAGGCGGCATCTCTTTGCAATAATCCCACTGCATTTTTCTGAGTGGGCAAAATTTTATTTTTTTCTTTGTCATGAATTTGTGTATTTGTATTTGTTTCTTATTGAAGCATTAGTTGTGTTCTTAGCCTTCAGATAAAGCCGAATTTTGAAACCTAGTTTTAGTGATAGCAGAAATACTATGGATGGCTTGCTTTAGAACTTTTGGATTGTGCGTACAAAGATGTCGCGCCTTGTTAGTTCCCTTCTGGAGACTATACTCGAAGAGGAGTCTTACTTAAAACGCAGTTGTTGACGCTTGGGAGGAGCAATTGCCGAGAACTCTAGCAAGGCTAGCACCTCCCGTTCCCTAAGAAACGCCTGCAAACCAACCGGAAATGCATTAGCCTGCACCAAATTACTTCGGTGCTCCTTGTTCCTACCCAAGATATCAACCCTCAGTGGCTGGCTTCCTTTATTTTTCGTGTTTAGTGAGAAGTCAGTGAATGTTTGTTTATTACTCTATTAGAAGCTTATCAAACACGCAATTGCTAAGGCCAAGACGTCATCTTCAATGTAGTCATACGATTTGTTCTGACTGATCCTGTCGGGTAACAGTACACCTAACACGAGTCAATCCTACAACAAGGCCGTGCAGGTTTTCTGTGGGACCGGAATATTCGAAGTCAAGGGATTCCTGGGAGCCGCATGCATTGCTATCACTTTCCTAACGGGCATGACGCTCCGGACCACTGGGCTTTTCTTCGTCATATTTCTTGAAGAGTTCGGCGTGAGCAGACAGCAAGCAGCTTGGCCCTTGAGTGTTACATCGGCCGCAGTGGCTTTTTCAGGTGAGCGTATTGCGAGTAATTTCAACTACCCCACTCTCTTAAACCTGGATGTGGGACCTCAGTGATTAGCAACATGCCACTTGTGAGAATTTGACTTTTAAAGTGTTATACCCGGCGTTTCAAGTTACAGGCATAATGATCAGTAAACGCAACGCCTTCCATATTTATTTATTTCATAAACATAAATGTAGGCTGATCAGCTAGTGCGTATGTGTACCGACCACAGTGTAAGTGATCTAGGACATGGAAGAGGCGGAATGAACTGATTCATCCGTTTGAGACCCCCACCCACTTATCAATCAACATAACAAAAGAAAACAGAAGCTGAACTGAGGTTTCAAAGTGAAACGTTGCTGTCAACATTATATACCATTGTTCTCTACCACAGTGGTACAACTTCTCCGGCTGCTAGGTAAATGTTCATTAAAACCGCCCAAAAAATGACAAGGTACCAACAAAAATACAAAACGACGCTCAGAAACGCTGACTTGCCCCTAAGTTTTGCAGCAAATACTGGACGATAAAATACACCCACAAAAAACTAAGTTGGAGACGAAAGGAGGAAAACAAAAAAACCTTTCATTGCTTCTCACAACATGTGCGATGACACAAGGACATTGCATAGAGAGTATTTACGGAAAATGCGGTATCGCTTTCTCCATGACTGCTGTGCGACCTCGTCGCTTCTGACAAATAGGCAATGACCTTCCGTGGCGGTGATATGGACGGCGACATTGACCAGCGATCGACCCTCATTGGCTATTGCGAGGCCGCAGTGATTTGCCGTGTTACTTAATTGGATTGTCAGCCTATGATTTTGCGCTTGTTGCCAAAACCTCGCCCATTGACACGAAAAGCAACGGAAGCCGATGTTTCTATTTATTTGTACAGTCCCTTGCGATACATGGGGTAATCGCAAATATAACAGCCTTGATGCAATCAGCTTACCAGGCTCCCTGGTTATTTCAGTCCGACAAGCCATGTTGGGTTGTGTTAACCCGACGATGAACTATGTATCTACTGGCTATGAATAAACCAGTACTATTCTCATTAGTAGTACTACGAGTAGTAGTAGTACTAATAGTATTGTAGTAGTAGTCATCCTAGTAATAGTAGTAGTAGTAAATGTTGTTTTGTTGTAGTTGTAGTAGTAGTAGTAGTAGTTGTAGTAGTAGTAGTAGTAGTAGTAGTAGTAGTAGTAGCAGTAGCTAGTAGCAGTAGTAGTAGTAGCATTTGGCAGCCCAGTTCTATTTCGGCGTTTGCAATCTTTACTATGCGTTCTCTGGAAACTACCAGCGCATTTAATTTTGAAATAGTTATGTGCAGTTTGTGACAAAATTGTGCTGACCGATAGGAGAGCTTCATTTAAACAGCCCTTCGCACAATCAGCTTATCCTGTCCCCTAGTTTTTGGGGCACCTGTTCCGTCTGTTTCCTCGCAGGGTGGGAATAGCTGAGTGCAAGCTGCTACTGAGCTAAGTGCATTTGCTTTACCTGTATTACCCGTGTTTCGCAATTGTATAAGCATTTACCCTGATTACAGCGAAGCTGTATGTGTCGAATATCCGTCCACTTCTCGCGCCCGCGTGAAACAAAAATTTCGCGTGCGGAACGAAAACTCGGGGGCTTGCTTTCAGCGAATGGAAAAATTTACGTGAAATGAAGAACAGGAGTGAGGGCCAGCCTATTTTGATATGATGTCTTATATTGCCATTAAAAATGTCTTGCAGCAATGCAGTTGAGGCGTTTTTATTTTTTTATTATTATTTTTTTAATGAGCCCGATCCACCCAAAGCGAATTTGAGAAATAAGCGGAAGTTTGGTACCGCACCTAAATGCAGCGCTGTCGAAGCTATTATATGATGTATTTTACATGTCAGCTAGGCGAAGTTTATGGCCACAAGTAATATAAGATGATGGGGTGAATTTGAGCAATATTACAGTGATAAGTTTGGATTTGGTTCATATCGAGTTTGAACACTCCAGTTGATGGGGTATGCTTATGACAACTTTATCTAAATTGACTTTCAAGAATGGTAGTATTTATTTCTGGCGGAAAAGGCATCAAACATAAGCAAAAAGGCTTCAAGAAGCGTATAACACTACATAGAGAGCAGGTGAGTCCCCTTGGCACGATTAGCAGCCTTTTCGAATTCTAGGATAATCTTCGTGGGCACGCTTGAAGGTACTCACAAAATAAGCAAGCTTTTAACTGTCTTGCCCTGAATTTTCAAAACGCTATACAAGCAGGCTGTATATCTTCTTCTTCACCATAGGGAATTGGTTACTACTCTCAGAGGAGGGGGGGTGGGGATTTGCCAGGGGTTGTAAACAGCAGCAATTTAGTTAAGTACCAAAATGGCAAATATGGTTTTAAAAATAAGTGGAAGTGATAGCAGAGATGAAATCATTGTTTCACATCTCTGAGTTTTATTTCATTTACTTCTTCCGTTCACTTCGTCGTTGGCAACTGGGGATAAATCTTTCGCCGATCTCATAATTGCCGTCTGGCTTTATATAAGCAAGCTCCGAAAAGCAAAAAAAAACATCTTAATACACCGACGAAACAGTCGTAACAGTCAAGCTGAAGCAAACTCCCATTGGACCAATAGATTTGGCTTATTTTGATCCCTGAAACAGTTGGATCTGTCTCATCTTCGATACGAACAACGATTTGAGTAAACGTATGAAGGGTGTTGTTTTACCCATTTTCTTGCCACCCCTTTTTTAGGGGATAGTTGCCGAGTTTTTCTTGCGACTGCAGTTTTATATGACTTAATTTCGGTTTCTGGATCTGGCTTACTTTGAAAAAAAACGCCTCATTGTATTTAAAGGTAAAGCCGAATTCCACGGGACCGCAGTAAGCTGGTCTTTGTGAGATGGCTTACGCACTTCCGGAGTGAGGCATGGCAATGTACGGAGTACGTAAGGTTACAGCCAAACTTAAGAATCCTCTCCACCGCTGCTGGAACGTCTTTCCCGACTCTTGTGTACTGCTCGCCACGCACGGCGTCCCTCTCCCCCCTGCCATATTTATGCGTGCATTTAAAGGGGCGTGGACACGCAGGCAGGCTTCCCGCGCTCACTGTTGCCATAGCCGTACTCCAGGGGGAGATTTCAACGTGGACGTCTCACGGCCCGACGCTGCTTGACTGCTGTCCTCCGTGGTTGAGCGGTTTGGGTTGGGGTATTGCACAAACATTAAGATGCCTGCAACGGGGGCGGAAATTGGCAGCCCTATGTCTGCCCTCTTGAGTAAAACTCCAGTCCTTCCAAGTTTCATTCGGCTAATTAGATAGGAAGTATGCTTCATCGCAAAATACAAACCAAATTGTTTTGTTTCGTGCACTGCGAAACTGAGCCCAGCTTTGCTGGTCGTCCTCCTTCACAGACTGAAGGGAACTGAATTTTTTTTCAGTTGTCTTCATAGCCATAGCTAACACATGCAGACACAAGGAACAAGTTCGCAATAAATCCTACAACTCAGCCTTTTCGTGAATCGTTCCTCTGTCTTCGCTAGGTTAGGAGCTGTCTTCTTACTCGCCACAAATTTTGGCTTCTACAAACAATATTTCTGTTTTCTAAAGTGTTACCCGCATGTAAAAATTGGCTGTTTCCGGTACTGACAACGCGTATATCAATTTCTTCGTATCTTCAATAATGAAAAATGTTTTGGGAATAATTTGTCTCCGCGTGACTTAAAATACATTGCAGTCAAGTAATCTGCTTGGTTATACTTTCCTTTCCAAACAGAATCGTGTCGTGCAATATATACCTACCCTTATTTTGAAAATGTCTTTTTTTCTATTGGCGTTAACTGACCCGGAGAACCTGGTATACGGGACAATAAAGTGGACCCAGCAGTTTAGCCGAGACGCTATTTGACCCATGCGGTAATTCATTTAATCAGGTCTGCGTTGAAACTTGTTGCCTGTAATATATAAAATGAAATAATTTAGTGTTTACACCCATAGGATCTTTTTTGTATGTGAATATTCTTAAGGGTGCACGGAACCGTAAAGGGTTGACAGCTCTTCCTTCCTTTGCCCGTAAGATTCCTATCGTATGCGAAGTATTTCTAAATGCTTCCTCCAAACAAATTTGTTCACTTCGCGAGCCCAACACATAACGAAGAAAAATAATGGTGGCCCAAAATTTGTGATTAGAGCATTACAAACAAAAGAAAGGGGTTCTATTTTTAGTGATTGAAAACCGGCTAAACCATGTCAATTTTTCTGATCATAAGTAAAGGCGTCCACGCACGCATGTACACAACAAAATTTTGAGGAATGCCCAAGCACTGCTACAAACATTTCAACGCAAACCTAGGACCGGCGCATTTTTTTTCAATCGATCCGGGGGTTGCCAGCGTGAATGGCTTAAAATGTGTTAGAAATAAATTCGTTCTTCCAACTTAAGAGGCCAACCAAACTCTCTTGTAACCTATTTCACTTGTTTAAGGCAGGAAATGAAAGAAAACTTCAATGGTGTCTATACTGAATTAGTTATTCACGGTAGCACCATAGAGATATAGAGAATTCAGATGAATAAACTTTCTAGAATCAAGTAAAACGCCTCAGAGGCTAGTTGAAACTAAATACCTCGTTAAAATATATCGCCCATGCGTGCGGACGATTTCCAAATAAAGATCAATAAATAAACTTCAATATTTAAAAAATACTGGTGAAACTGGTTGTATGTCTTTCACAAAGAAATCTGCAAAACTAACCTTCTCGCACAATTTTGACAATGTGACCATTCCAAGCGCAAACTACCATAAATACGTAGGCGTAACGACAGCATCAGATCTTTGGACTGAGCATGTTCGTCACGCCACGAAGAAAGCATTGAACAAATTATCCTCCCTTCCAAGATTGTTTTACAAACTCCGGTTGCCCAGTTTGCTACCGCAGCGATGCAATAACCGGCATACACCACTTGCTGTGGTCTTTCCTCGCTTTGCGTCCTTCGGGACTGCGACATCTTGCGGCGACGGGCCTCCGCGTATACGACGCATCCGCATACAACGCATGGATATCTGGCTCCCATCATCATTCCCTCCTAGACTTTATGCGAGAAGCGAACATTTTCATGTTCGTCTAATCAACTTTCCTGATCATCAACTCATAACCCTTATCTGTGCCCTGTGGCAAAGGAAACGCACTAGAAAAATTACATTTCATCAAAATGGCACTTTCTTTTCGTATCCACAAAACCAAACTTCTGGCATACGTCACGTAAATGCGACATCCCTTGGAATATGCAACTCTCGTCTGGTTCCTCTACACCAAACATAGCACACACCTTTCCATGTTTGGCGCTTTCACGTGCCCAATTTGCTATTGTTTGGTTTTTTTAGTTCTTTTCAACGCCACTGCACCGGGTAACGCTGCAACTTATCCCCATTTCTACGGTGTGTCCACGTTTGCTCGGCATTGCGTCGTTGCTACTTTGCCTTTTTCTCGGCTCGTTGTGCTCAGTCTTTGCCGATTCACCCTGAGGCAAATGAACATCTTCTGTGGGCTCGACGGTGTGCCCAAATGGAGTTTTTAACGCGAAATCGTTACTTCGCTAGTTTGGCGAAAGCACGCACTCGGCTGGTCTCCACTGCGCCTGCACACAACCGGATATCGTCCGTCAAAAGCTTCCACAGCTGCTAACCCTTTGCTAACGCGTTTCGTACCGTTCCACGCTTTTCCTAGCACGCGTGCACAAGAAAGAATAAAAGACAAAGAAATATTCATCACATTCTATTCCGTAGCACGGATAAAAAAATAAACATGAAGCAGCACTTGCTGAACACTGTTTTATATAGTGCATCAGAAAAAACCCAGAGAGAACCACATGGAACGAGCTGAATTCCAGTTGTCTCGCAACAAGAGCATATAAAAAACAAGAGTGCATAAGAAATTTCACCTGCAGCCTTTTTTGGCCTCCACCTTATTTGAGTCAGTGGCGCAGCAGCATGGATAGTGCTTCTGAAAAACCTAGTTGCCGTGTGTCTCATGTCGAAGTTCTACGCTATAGCCAAAACCTCAATGACGATTTGGGCTAAAGCCTAAAACGTCAATTTTGCCGAATGTTGACTAGTATAATTGACATCGGCAGAAGGCCCCGTGGCCCGTTTACTTTGTATTTTAAAGCGAAGCTTAAGTGTCATCACGATTGCCGTTGTGCGTCAATACGCCCGGTAGTAGAGCCAAACTTCTCTGACGATGATGACGAATGATTGCAGATGTGACAGAAAAAAGGGGAATTTTACAAAGCGCAACATTTTACGACGTACCGTGCATCATCCCCAGGGTTAGGTACAGAGACCACGTGTTTTTGGCGAAATAAGCAAGCATGCCTCCTCCAGAAGAAATAATGGTGCAATGGTGCCAAGTAAAAGCACAGCCTCGCGGTGAAGCGGTGAGCCAAGATACCTGTCAGAAAATCTGCAAGAAACGCGTTCATGGTCACTCCATGCGCACTAAGAACTCCAAAGTACGTTATCAGCAAGAGCACCGAATAAGACGAATCGGTAATCGCATTGAAACGTTTGTGAAAGTTCGTGCTGCGTCGTAGATGTGTAAAGTGCAAATTTTAAGCGAATGACAAAAAAGGACAACAGGGCGGTTCACGCACATGTACTTCTGACTTCGGGCGTTATTTTAAGCACATATTTCCTGAGTAGCGCAAATAGTTCGGCTCATAAATCTTCGTCTCCAAGTATTCATCGTCCCACTTTCTAGGCGAAATTTTTATAAAATTAATTATAGCGAAGAAGCTTACACCCAGCAAGAGCTTTTGAAAATGTTATGCAATGATCAAAACGCACCAAAAATATAGGGCCAGACTGCCTTTTATCCTTTTACGTATCCTTCTCCCGCCTGATCACTATAGGTTTATCCCCCCGCCCCGGGGGGGCTAACGCTACAATGAGCGCCAACAAAACGGATAGTTGCTGATGGCGAAGATTTCGATATCTGCGACCATAAGCGCCCCCATAGCCCTTCCTCAGTGAGCTTATGCGTTCACGCTTCAGTTTTAATGAGTGATCAACTTTGTTTTACCAGTCTTCATGACGAGCTTAGGTAAAAACGTATGAGAGCACCCGTACTTTCACAAAAAACCGGGCCATCTTCACTAACGTGAAAGCTACAGAGCGGCGAAACACGCAGTGCATAAGCGTATTACAAGATTGTATGTCTCTCTCTTGCCATATGGCACGGGCTGATATACGCGGAATCCCAATACAGAGACGGAGGAGAAGTGAAATTCGAAATGAAGAGCGGCAAATTTTAAGGTTAAAGCGAGTACGGAGTGAAATAGGAAAAAACCAAGCAAGGGCGAGAGAGAAACGAGTGTTCTGGTGTGTTCTTTTAGTACACCTTTTTGTCCATGGAGCTGAAACGTTCTAGCACGAGCCGCTGGAGAACCAGTGCTGCGGTGTTTTATTAGCGTGACCACATGACAATACGACGACGTGATACGCCGACAGCCCAAGCCCCTAACGTGCTTCGCCCCAAAAAAACGCTTCCCATGTCCGGAATCCAACCTGGGTCTTTCGCGTCATGAAACCGCTCCGGCTACTCCATTTCAATATGGTTGAAGCGAACGCCAAGCAGCAGACCTGTACCGATTCGCGCCGTACACACCAAACCCAAACGTTAAGCCTATCGAGTCACATTCGAGAGTTGCTGTGGGTATTCTAGAAAAGTGGTGCGTACCTCTAGAGTAGCGCATACTGGCAGTGTTGTATTGGCCAACCAAAGAATTCATCATGAGAAAGCTGCGCATTCAACCACCGTCGTTGTTAGACGGATTAGTGCACGATTCTTTTGTTTGCCCTGTCACCGCTGTACAGGTTATGTCCAGCATTCAGCACTCATCACTGTGGTGATCCCCCATCCTGGGCGGCGTAGAAAGTCCTCGCTCTGGCACTAACAGGGCTGACCTCAGCAGTTCACATTAGAGATCTCTCTCTCACTCGCTCTCTCTCTATATCTTTCGGCGGCAAACCTAAACAAAAGAAATGCATCCGAAAAAAAAGAATATGCTGAAAGATCATCCGCAACTTTTTGCATCCTACTTTCAGTGAACAAATCGTACGTGATGATATTTGTTGCGTACAGGTTGAACAAGACCAGCAGCCGCACGGTAACGGAAATTTTCTTTCACCAGCTTTTCAACACTTCGGTGCAGCGGCAGTGGTTCACATGATATCCCTAAGTAGTAGCGGTTCCCACGGCATGCATTGACCACATAGAGTTTCTTAGGAAGTGTACCAGAGACGAAACTGAGCGTGGGAATCCATGTCGGCGTTGGGGTTATGAGAACAGCACAGCTGCTGGCTAGGCATGTCTCTCGTGGCCTTAGCTGTCTTTTGTGTTTGCTTTCTCACTGCGCATTGCTATGTTTACGAGGTAGCCGAAATGGCCGAAACTCGCATCGCTTCTCTCGCTTCGGTTGGAAACCCGAAACTCGCTCCATTAGTTCATGCTAAGACAGCTGCGCTTCATTATAAGCACGTGGGAGGAATAGAGCCGGCGAGCGACCATCGATACATCGGCACACACCCACAATGTAGATACCTTAGTCTGTGGTAAGGAACACTCGCTTCCAGGTTGTTTTCTTTTTTTTTTTTTTTTGCAGTAGCCGTAAATATGTTAACATCGCCCGGACATCTCGACTGAGCGGGTAATTTGCCGCCACGAAAATCGTAGCAGACGGTCAGTGCGCCGGTTCACCGCGAAGGCGATGTTTTTATAGGTACGCGCATAAAACATTTCTGAGTTTTTCAAACAAGTTATTATTTGAAATGTTGGCAAAAAATGATGCACCCCTCCGTCAAACGACGACGATGGTTGAACGCGAAGCTTTCTCGTGACGGATGCTTTGGTTGTCGTCTGAGTATTCGAAACCGCTTTGGCCATCTCGAAATGGAGCAATAGGATAGCAGGATGAATAAATCTAAAGTAATGAGGAATAAACATGCCAGAAATGTCCTGCTCAGGAAACAAAACGCTAGAAGAAGTAAACATTGAAGCCGTTCCAGTCAATGTGAAAGCTGTCGGAAGTGCAGAGCAGTGATTCGCTATAACGGGCTGTACCGCCGCTATCCGCGCTTACTGCTACCACCACATGTAATTCAAATTTCCCGCCTTCGCAGCGCTCCCGCACCCCCTGCCTGAAACTGCGCCAGCGTGAGTTCTGTTATTTTTTGTGCTTGCTTTAATTTCGTATGCTGGAGCTGTTTTGCGTTGTTTCGAACGCGTAATGGTTTTCCTGCGCGGCTAGACCCTTTCTGCGGCATTTCGAACACGTCATTTTTTTCTTGCGCGGCCGCTTTTTTTGCTTACTATCGTAAAAACCAACCCAACGAGCGTTCCTAACTAAATGAACGCGGGCGCTTCCGGTTAATTACGTATATTTTGCCCTAAATGTACGTGTAGCTTTCTTTACGCTAAAAAAACGGGCAGATGTATGAGAAGCACCCGCAGTTCACGAGTTTCGAACACTTACGACTATAGAAACCGCTTGTCTTTCGAGTACGCCGCGACGACAGCGCTACAACGGAGCGCGCTGTTGCTTTACATGGGTCGGGCGAGCGAGCTACGACGACAAGGCGAGCGCCTAAAGTTCTCTGCACGTAGCACGTAAAAAATATAACCACCTCGTACACAAGGTCAGTGCTACCCCCAACCACGAGAGCGAAATCCGGCATAGAGTAGGTATGGGTTGGGGAGCACTCGGCAAGCACTGCCAAATAATGAAAAGTAAGCTACCTCTCTTCCTGATAAGCAAAATCTTCAACCAGTGCATACTACCGGTTATGACATACGCAGCTGAAACTTGGCGCCGTACTAAACCACCAAAAAGAGAACTTAGGTCGATTTAACGGTCCATGGATCTAATAATGTTAGGTTAACACTCGGGGACAGATAACGAGCTACGTTGACCAGAAAACAAACCGGAGTAAAAGATATTAGTTCAAATAAAAAAACGGACTTCGGCTGGCCATCTTCTGAGGCGAATCGACAACCGGGAGACAATTAGGGTAGCAGAGTGGACACCAAGAGATGGGTTAGGAAGAAGGGGAACGCCATTAACCCGATGTAGGGATGAACTAAAGAAATTTTGGGGTTAAATTTGGACTCGAGCAGCGCGGGACAGGAGCGGTTGGAGGTCAATGGGAGAGGCCTCGTCCTGCAGTGGACCTGAGTTGGCTGGTGACAATGATGATTATGACAATTATACAATCTTCTTTGCTTTTCTGTGTCACTGTATGTGAATTTACGGCGATTTCAACGTTTCAATCCAAGCTAATGACGAAGCTAAGGCTAGTGTTCAGCCTGATGGAGTACAGTGACGACGCAGACGATCTTGTTGTGGGCCGCATAGACGCTGACGCCAGATTCTTCTCTAGTGTATATGGTAGGAAAACTCTGTGATTAACCGGGGATGGCTGTCCTCCCAACTTTGCCATTTCTTGGGCTCGGAAGCCACCTCGAGGTGGCTTCTCCAAACTCTGTGGCTCCAGTTACGGTGAGAACACCGCACCCGTTGAAGAGGTTTGCCGTCGACTAGTGCTTCCTTCGCTGGAAAAGCGTTCTGTTTTCGCGCAATGAGTGGTGGCGCTTCCACTCACAAATGAACCTGTTGGAGCTGCTTTATACAAATTTCGGTCTTCTGGGAACTTTTGCGCGTGCATAGACAAGCTTCACGTGCAAGGAAATCTTTACGGTGCAAAGCTAAAAACGATACAGTTTCGGAATATTTCAATGAACGCAAACATCCAAAATGAAGAATGCCAGACGAGCAGGCAGATATGGTCGCAGTGTGATGTACTTGTGAACGTTGAAGTTTGCATAGCTATAACTGAGAAGGCTGTCTAGACTGAACCGTATATTCTGGGTGCTGACCGGTAATATACGTATCCTCACTAAAACTTTTGAATTTATTCGTACGACCGCTAAATTTTATACGAGCAGTCGCAAAGCGCACTACCGGTGAAGCGAGGCTGACGAAGTTGGGCATTAAATTTAGAATCAACTGACGGAGAGCGCCATCCCCATGCAGCAATTCTGGGCACGCTGACACCCATTGTCGCTGGCTGCTAGGTCCAGGTCACTACCAATAACGCCGGTGGTGGTCTTGGATTACAACTCTAGAGAGAGTTCAACGCAAAGCAGTGCGCTTTATCTACAACACGTATGGTGGTACTGCCTAGCCAACTGAGCTGTATACGTCAAACAGGTTTAGCTACCCTCATAACTCCCGCGCAGTTTAGTCGGCAGTAAAATCTTTCAGTCATTCCACAAATCGTTGCGAATGAACCCCGATTCTTTTTTGGCCATTTACGACGCATGTAATTCTAGAGAATTTGGGCTGCAGTCTCGGACCCTGCACAGACAGTCTGCAGGGAGTCCGAAGATTCCACATGCCATAGCGATGTATGGGAAAAACGAATGCCGGGCTTCTTATCGGGGAGTCCGCGATGAGTACTAGGCTGTAGATCAAATAGCACAAGTATTAACAATACTTTCACTTATTCTTTTTTTACACACATCACCGCAGAATTCGTGAATAGAATGCACCATGCCCTTTACTACTCAACAGCCAAGTATTGAGAAACTTCTGCAACTTACTGAAAAAAGTGTAATAAGTTGAGTAACGTGATAGCTGCTGTTTGTATTTATTTCGTACGCAACCGGTGTGCGTTATTACTGTGTGAAATGCCTGACGAGCTCCAACTCTGCTTTGCATGCATCCATCTGTGTGCCTGTATTTTCTGATTATGCTTTCTCTGAATATGTACGGTCGGCTTCCGGCCGAGCGCCTGCTGTCGCTGTAGCTGAGGGCGCATGCGCGTTCTAGTCTCCTCATTGCATGTCACTTTTCTCGATCTCCGCCGCAGCGCTTCCTGTCTCGGATTGTGGAACACGGTGCCGCCTTGCGCGGTGCTCCGAGCGAGCGGCATGATTTAGTGGCAGAGCCGAAGCACGTGGCATGCGTTTAACGCGCGCAACAATGCCGCTCATGCATCTTTGCGATATATTTTCCGACGCTCATTTTATTGTCATCTTAATGGCTGTAAGAAAACTGGCGTTCAAGCAAGTCTGCGATAAAGATTCACACATGACTGAGCCCGTGCTGGTTTTGTGACGAGCGTGCTGTTGATATCAAACATTGAAAAACAACCGCGGCAGTTATTTCGCTTGGGAAAAACCGAACAAAAAATAGAGTTGTTCTGAAAATAAGTAAAGTGCTATTGTAAAGGCCATGAGGTGTTCCAGTACTTTTAAGCCCTGTGCACAGTAGCACAGCACCAGCAGTGAGTGCTCTCCTCGAGGACTATGCCGTGCGTCAGCTGCGGTGGCCTCCGTGCTGGGCAGGCCTGAGCCCCTTTCGATAATCTCCGAGAAATAATGAAAATTAACATCCCTGAAAAGGAATGACTGTGGCCGCACGGCTGACGAGTTGTGCAGTGCCAGTCAGAGAGGAATGCGAGTTGCCTTCGCTACCGTCCATAAATCGTAAGGTCTCTTTATGAGTAGCTTCCGCGACACATCCGTGAGGTGATCAAGAATGACGACAACTCTGCGCACACCTAATCGGCTTGTAGTGAATCACTCGCTGTATCGCCTATAGTCTTTAAGGAAGCGATTAGGCCACCGCAGTTGTTTTCAGTGCTTGATATCAACTGCGCATTCTCCACAGTTTTTGCTATCGCGCGCGTTCTTCACTGACGAGACTGGAACGCGCATGCGCCCTCAGCCATCCGGCACTCGGCCGGAAGGCGTCGCAGCCGATAGTTATCGCACACCGTTCCCTTGTTCCGATGTATTTTGGGGCCGACAGTACTTATAACGCAACAATAATATGTGGATCTGTACCTGCGCCCCTGCGGATCTTTTCTGCACCGACGCAGGTATATTCTCACTCCTGCAAAAATCCCCAATGGACAGTATTGTGTAAATAAATAAATAAATAAATAAATAAATAAATAACACAGACATCTGGGGCACCGGTACATTCACCAAACTCTACTCTTTCTCGTTCTTCGTGGTTGGAAGTGGAAAACACGGTATTTGTTAACCGAAAAAAAATCAAACCGCGTGATGACGCCGCTGTGCCCCAACATAAACGTGACATGCAAAGGTTCTGCACTAGCACTTAAAGGAACGTCCTGTCTATAACTTGCAGTTTTTTTAAACGTACTGCTACAATTAATAAATCCTTGTTGTAGCGGTTGGTGTGCATTCGCGTGGTTTTTACGTAGACAAAGGCGACGCCCGGGACTGCTTGATTATTTTAATAAGGTACAGCTGATTTTCGCAGAGTATACGCATTCATGACCCTGAGCATCGCCGATCCGACACCCTACGATCTCTGTACAACAGGTAAACCATAGGATCTTGCTCTCCAGTTTGTAAAAACCCGCGGAGACACGTGAGGGTAATTTTTTAGGTTGACACGGTTGCTTCGTATAGGGAATAGGCGTAACTCTGCGAAATAGAGGCTGCAAGCGCCTCCATGACGGTTTGCAACTCTACGAGATTGTCGTTGCATGACGGGGTAGCGAAACGCAATCCGAAAAAGACCGCCGCTCCCACATGACAACCCTCAAAACGCCGTGTAGATTATGTAACGTCACTGCAGAACAAGAGTATTGCATGTCACGTCTCTTGATGGCGTACTATTCAAACCGACAGCATTGCTTTGTCATTCGGTCTTCTACGGGAGAACACAAAGCGGGGAATTTTAGGAGTGCAAGTTGAACCTAATGATGACGCCAGCAGTGGTAGGGCGCCTTTCGCCCTGCGTAATGCTAAGTGGAACCATGCAAGAGTTTAATTTTTTTTTCCTTTGAAACTGGTGGTGCGCCCACAAATACCGTGGTGAGCAGCATGTCATGCCCGCAAATTATCTGTGAGTGCATTGACACCACTACAGCAACAAAAAGTGCAGATGTTTTTCATTCTATTACTTTTAAGGGGGAAGCACCACAGGAGCTCGGGCTGTAGGCGCCTCCTGTCGTCGTCTTCTCGTGTACTAAAACAGCAGGACACTGGTTTTCCAACGCTTCGCGCTAGGACGTTTCATCTCCGTAGGCAAAAAACGCGTCCTTAAAGAGCACAGCGGGACACTCATTTTCCAATGCCTCGCGCTATAACGTTTTGTGCTTCAAAGACACGAGACTTCCACAGCAAAGATGTATACCTCTACCCACAACGGTTTCTACTCCACGGGCAAGAACGCCAAGGCACCAAGGTCTCATACGGCGAGAGGGCGCCACCGCCTCAGCAAGCGCGCGATTGCTCCTTCCACCGGCGCCCAATCAGCGCGCGCCGTGTGGCAAGGGGAGAGACTTGCAATCTTTGAATGCACTTATGCGCTTCTTGCTTTGCCCTGCCTCCCCAAGTTTCAGGTGACCCGGGATATTTTTCCAAAGAAAACCAGTGTCTTCCTTTGTGGTCAGATCCTCGGCAGTCAGAACTTAATTGCAAAAGTAAGAATCCACGTAATACACTCCAGCTTTTCATTCAAGGCTGAGACACAAGCTAGCAGGTCGAAAGCAACTTCAGACGTTACCTAAACAGCTTCAACCGCAAATTTCTACTTATTGAACATGGAACCCCATCTATGCATAAAATCGAACACTGCTACTATGTCGGTTTTCAAGTAATCTCAAGGCTGTCGATTTCCTAATGTCTTTCAGGTGTGCTATGCCAAGGGCTCCTTCTGTGGTTTCCACCATGGTGCATATTACTGGGGGCGAGTGTAATACAGGTGGCCGGCCTAATTGGAGCCTACTACGCCTCAAATATACTCATTCTCGCTACACTCTTCGGCCTCGTGCATGGTACGTACGCTCATTTAAGCAAAAAATCGTTAATCGCTAAAGAAGCGGAGTGATGGCAAGTGAAACAGAGCTGGAGAATTTTAGTGCAGAACAGCTGTAATATATCTACTCTCGAGTGCAAGTTACACACAACTATTTTAATTACTACTGGGAATTGTACAAAAGTACGTTTGTGGGGGCTCGTCGAGGTTGACGCTGGGGTGAGATAGTTTTTCATATTCTTGATTTCACATCGCAACAAAAAGGACGAGAGAAAAAACGACACCCACAGGCGCAGCCTTTTCAACCGTTATTGCAAGTTTTATCAATGTACTTGTTGCATACCTTATTGGTTTAAGTCCTTTATTTTGGAAGGTCATGATTACCCGTGCGGAAAAGACCACTAACAACTGCTTCTAGTGCTTATGATTTATACATGCCTCGATAAAAAACTTTGAATACCTTTGCTTATCGGCAAGAAAAAGAGCTAATCCGTTCTACTTTAGTCCCCCAACGGTCTTTTTTTTACATGTATATTATAGGTTCGTGGCTTTCATCGAAAAATATGAAACACTAGTTTGCCAAATCATAAAACCTGTTAAGGTAAATTTCTAATACAATCGGCGGTTCTACCTGTTCTACTTACGGGCCCAGGCTTCTCATCATGTTCATCGCCATCGCAATTTGTCAAAGTCGTGCTTCGTTGTTATGCACCTGTAACAAGTAATAACCCTTTAATAGACCGTTTCTGTAGGCCACGCCTTATGTGTATAAAGGAATCTGCACACGGGGGGTACGACAGGTTCCTCTCCTTCGGTACTTCTTAGATAATAGGCTCCCCAGGCAAACGGTGACCCAGTGGCAAAAAGAAAGTGCAGAAAGTCTTTTACCACTGCTGACAGAATGGCTGAGTTCCTCAGCAGGCAACCTTTAAAGAGGTTTGTGCCAGAGCTCCAGCCAAACATAAGACTTTACGAAGCAAAGTCCACACTGTTGCTGATGTAAACCTGCCAGACCAGGTACACCGTGTTCTCAGCTGCGTACCCAAGCTTGTGGTGCCTCCAGAAAAGGTGCACCACAAGTTCAGTCTTGTAAGGCTGCTATCGGTCAAGTGTGCATAAAACTAAAGGGATGCTAGTGTCTTCGAGTGCGTTGACATGCTTACCCGATTTGAACTAGCAACCAGTCACCTACGCTTAAAACTTGCAGCGTCATACCTTAAGCAGAGCTCCATAGCACTCTTACCTACCGAAACGCAAAGGGGTATTTGCCGCACTTCAGAATACCGCGTTCAAGTAAAATGATTTAGAAGAAACTGACGCTGTTCTTTACCGCCGCTATAACATTTCGCTTCCAAAAGTAACGTTTCAAGCGAAGAAGCTATGCAACATGTTAAACTTGACGAAACATGCAGGAATGGCAAAAATTTCAGCCCCCGTGTGCCTTGTTCTGACTCTTGTTCTTGTTTGTTACGCTCTAAATTCAAGAAAATTATTTACACAGTTGGACACTTTGAATTAGCTTATTTTGTCAAGTGGGTCGAATCTAAAATATGTCAGAAACAATTTTTTTCTTTAACTTCAGTGCATGCTGCTATAAAGCCTAACGAAACAAAGTGGCGATGCTTCAGTACTGTTTTACAAGTGGTGCAAACGTCGCTGTTGTTATCCAGACCATTTGTGACTAACGGAACTTCTATTTCAGGAGCGGCAAAAAAAATTTCAGCTACAAAATTGGACACCACAAGCCTAGGATTTTAATTCAGTTATCAGAATTCGGTGCGGAATTTAGTTCCCATATGATTCATCATATAGTTTGCGCACCGCAATTCTCGTTCTCGGGTGGAATGCGGGCCGTAATTATTGGCTATGGGAAACAATTGTTCCTCGAGAATTTTACCCTGTTTCCGAACGGGGTACACAAGGATGTTTTTGCCCTTTTATACCTGCAGGAAACGTGATCAATAAGTGCAAAGTGGTTGCGCGTATACAGGTTGTAAACGTGTTCTAGGTGAAAGTCGACAATACATGTTGACTTATACTAAGCTCCAGTCAAGCCTAGAAGCAAGACAAAGTAATATGGCATTGGTGTTGAGCTTGCGCAGTATCTGGCGAACGCGGCGTTGAGTGCGGCATGCAGGTGTAGATGCGCGCCCACTAGTGACGTAAATCATAGAGTGTATGTCAAGATAACAGAGCTGTAAAGAGCCCAACGCATGCCTCCCCGAGCAGCTGGCAAGTTTAGGTTAGTTTTGCATGTTACCGACACGTTTTAGACTACTAACGACAATTGCCATCAATCCGCTGTTGTTAATAGCAATCTGTCCAAATACTTCGTCATCTCTTGTGTGTAGTAAAATGTCGAGCACGTGTGTTAGAATCTGTGCCGGAACAGCATCCTGGCTGGTTAAGTTTGGTTCCCGTGCACTCCCAAATTGTGTATGTTGATTTTTGACTCAGTATCTTTCTGTCATTCTCTCTGCTCTAATGCCCATTCTGGGAACCGCATCTTTGCTTCAGATGCAAGATTTTCGTTTCAATGAGCAATTAATTGCTTCCGCACAGCACTTCACGCCAATGAGTATGTATATATATTTTTTTTATTGTAGGGTTTAACGCGCCGACGCAACGCACGCGATGAGGCGCGCCGTAGTGGAGGACTCCGGATTAATTTTGACCACCTAGGGATCTTTAACGTGCGCCGAAATCTCGCACACACGGGCGTTTTTGCTTTTCGCCTCCATCAGAAAAGCGGCCGCCGAGGCCGGGAATCGAACCCGCGACCTCGTGCTCAGCAGCGCAACGCCTTAGCCACTGAGCCACCGCGGCGGGTCAATGAGTATGTATAATGCGAATCATGTTTTAGCTTGGCAGAATTACTCGCTATTAATACCGCTCGTCCACAGATGACAACCACCGTATACTTAAACGGCAGAAATCTTGTAAAGTGCGTACGTGTGTGCATTTGAAGCTGGGACAAGGTGTAAGTCAATGGCCTATGTGGCACTCCACAAAGTTGAAGGCAATATCATACCGTCAACAGTGGCAACGCAGCGAGCGTCTGGCTGTCATGTTTGCAATAAGCCCACTAATTAGGCCAACAACTATACAGCGCCACAATTCTTTAACGTGAAGAAAGACATTCTGTGTATCTCAGTCTTTGTGAATATGAACATGCTGCTGTAGGTAACCAAAACTTCTGAAAACGACGCGAGCTACCCGTTTTGAGCGGTCATGTCGATAAGCGCTGTGTTTATGAAGAAATCGTAAAACAATTTCTGCACTGGTGACAGTTCAATCCGCGCTTGTTCAACATGACGAAGTCATCTTTGGCGCAGTGAAAAGCCAACAAGCGGTATCACGCTTAGGTATGGCAGTGAATATAATAGCTGTTACACGGCGACAGGACGAAATTCACGAACCGTGGTTCATGAAGCGCTGATTTAGTGAGCGGCCATGATGCCACGAGTGAACCAACGGGATGCTTACCTTCAGTTCGTCATCGTTTTCAATCAAACCTCCATTGCGCCGTGTACCACTGCCTACTTTTTCGTTGTCTTGAAACATATACCCCCCGTCGAAGGCGACCGTCCTGGTCGAGGCCGCATACCATGGACGTGGGCACACGGATGAGAGACGACATGATTGTGATGAGTCACGAAGTACTTTCCCCTGCGGAGGAAGATAAAGAGTTGGGTGAATAGTGGCCTCAGAACAGTGATGCCTGCCGTCGTCAAGAAGAACCATTGAAGTGCTTAGAGCTGCACCAGACGAAAGGGCAGGGGACTCATGGCAAACTGGCCTCGGCTGTTCTCGTCGTCGCCTCAGCTGGACTCGTCTTGTCGCCTCGATTCACGCACGGTCTGGGTTCACAAGACGGGGGACATCGTCGTGCTGTTGTTTCTTGCGGCGGTGCTGAGGCGGCCAGGACGGCTCACGTAACCACTGCGGTTACATCGAGGCCGATACGGTGCGGCGCTAAGGGCCAGGATGGGAATGAAGACAACGCAACCTCCACCAAAATGTTAGGCGGCGGCAGGATAAATGCTCGAACCATGGTTGATGAAGCGATGATTTATTGAGCGGCCATGATAGCGCGAGTGGGCCAAGGCTATGCTACGTTCAATTCGTCGTCTTCTCTCAGACCTCCACAGCGCCGTGCGCCACTCACTGCTTCGGCGCCGAATTGTATCATCTGTGTAAGCATCACGATCAGGGAGTTGTCCGGGAAAAAACATGTGCTTTGTATATTATGAAAAAAAGTCTTTATCGGCAGGGATAAACCAGACATTTATGCTCTCTGTCTGCACGCCATCCCAATCGCAAGTGAAAAACAAAATATTTATAAAACTACCAGAACAATTCTTCCGGAAATTTAGTCTGCTTACGTACTTCACAGGCGAAAGCCTATGAATTATAGGATTTTTTAAAGTGATGGTCTCTCTTAAGCTACTTAAACGCACAACTTTTGGTCAGCCAGTCTGTCTGTCTGTCTGTCTGTCTGTCTGTCTGTCTGTCTGTCTGTCTGTCTGTCTGTCTGTCTGTCTGTCTGTCTGTCTGTCTGTGACTCGATTCAGACACCTGGCCAAAGTGAAACATAAGCTGCGCAAGAGTCTTATATACCCACACCCAAGTCTAAACGTCTACGTCCGGTGTAAATGTTCGTACTTGTCAACATTATTTAAGAACAAAAAAATATTACGCAAACATTACGCAAGTCGAAAATCACTACATAGTAATATTTGCAGTGTTATTTAATTTAAAAATTCTGTATACTTGAATTTGGTGATAGCAAATGAAATACATCCACTGCTGCGAATAGATTCCCTCTGTCGCCTTCTGTCACCTGCGCTACCATAGCTCCTGGCGGCATTATAAGAAATCAAACGGCAACAGTGACAGACGTTTTCACCAGATTGGTTCTACGTTCCGCCTAGAACGCGCGTGGAGTAGGACAGTGTGGTTCTATAAAAGTTGTGGTAGGGTACTTCGATTCACGCTCACCTCCACCGTGCGGCAGCGCTGACATCAAGCCACCCGGCATGGAACACTGGAATGCGGTAAATTCAAATTGACTAGAGCAAACCTCAGGTATTTCATCTTAGGAGGAACGAGATGGGAGAGGAACAGCATGGGAGGTGAGCGGGAAAGAGAAGGAAGACGTTTTCTTAACAGGGGCGCTAGTCGACTATCGTCTTTCGTCGACATTTGCAACGAAAGGAGCAGATACGCGGCTATTTTTTTACGGCTACATCATGTTTGCGTCTCCTTCTTTGCTTTCGTTAGTGGGGTCTTCTGACGTCAATTCATCGGACAGTCAGACTGGCCGCTGTTTACGCGCCAGCCACATTGAAGTCCGAGCTCTGCTCTCCGTGGCCTGTTCAACTCACGTGCCATCATGTTCAACTGTGACGCATTACACACCAGACTAAATCTTGTTCCCCCACTGGCATAATGCCACACGAAACGAAATGTGTTTTTATTCATTAAAGATGGTAGTCTTTCTTGGGCTACTTAAACGCACAAATTTTGGTCTGACAGTACGTCTGTCTGAAAAGAGAGTTTATTATAATCCACATATCTGTCTGTGACTCGACTCAGCCACCCGGCCAAAGTGAAACAACGACTGCGCGATTGTCTCATACACCCACAGCCAAATTAAACACCTACGTCTGGTGCTAATATTCCTACTCGTCAACTTTGTTGAAGAGGAACACGATGTTACGCAAATATAAGGCAGAAAATCAACCCATCAGTGGTATTTGCAGTGTTCCTTTATTAAAAATTTCATTAATGATTGGTTCTCGCAATAACAAATGAAATACTACATCAACGGCAGAACACCGTCGCCTGCTGTTGCCAGCGCTACCTGGCGGCATTTAAAAATCAATCCGCAACAGCAACGAAACGTTCCACTAGATAGGTTCCACGTTCTGTTTGGAACACTCGTGGAGAAAGGGCAACGTGGTTCTATAAATGCTGTAGTAGGGCGCCTCGATTCACACGCGTCTCCACCGTACGGCAGGGCTGGCATTTAGGCACCCGACTTGGGGCAATGGAATGTGGTAAATTTAAATTGACATCAGCCACCTTCTTGCGTTTTATCTTGGGATGAACGAGACGGGAGAGAAACACCATGAGAAGTGAGCGGGAAACAGAAGGGAGGCGATTACTTAACAGGGGAGCCAGTCGAACATCGTCTTTCGTCGACATTTGCAACGAAAGGAGCAGACACGCCACCATTTTTTTACTTATTTTTTCTCTTCGCAGCGTCGGTGATTTCGGCACCATTCGTGTTGACGATGACGAAGATGACTATGACCTTTCGTGTTGATTAGACATCGAAGGCTTTCGCCTTAATAAATGCAGAACAGGCATTGGTTTGAATAAAAACGACACTTTATGCGAGAGAATAGAACACTAGTATTTCGGGTCTGAGTGGCCGATAACTGTAGGGTGACAAAAAAGACACAGCGAAGCGACAAGTACGGCCGTCAGACTGGAACGTTCTTGTCCCCGTTTTTGACGGCACTTCTCTACACCCAGTTTTGTAGTCACGACGAAATTCGGCGAAATCATTGCTTTTTATTTTGGAAGTCTGTAAAAGTACAAAGCAATGCCCGGTGTTGTAAAAGTCACTTTTCAATATTTGTCGGTTAGTTATGGTAACACGCACCTATAAATGCACGGAAACAGCTGCTGGCCAGTTACGTAATAAGAGAATGCGTGTATCAGAAAATATATTCTCTGAAAAATGAGCTGATTATCTTTGGGCAATACAGTCGGTTCGGCAGCACAGTGTACGGCTGATAAGTAGAGCAACGAGTTCTACATAATTTCTGATCTTCAATGGCCTGCGAAAGGGCGAAATCGGCAGTATATTTAAGAAATATTGCCAGTATGTGCTAATGGCAGAAATGCCTTTTGAAATAGTCAGGAGCAAAGCAAAGGCACGGGAAGGAGGCAAATTTCTAAATACCTTTTATATTTCAGGCACTGGGTCCGGACTAGTGTTTGTGCTCACTGGATTTTTCATCGACAAAACATTCACCACTAAGCGGCGGCTATTGATGAACTTCAACATTGCGGCCTTCTGTGCAGCAGGCGTCGTATTTCCTGAAATAATACTCTACGTCACCGGAATGTTTGGTGGCAATGGAATTCTCCTGTTTGCTGGAGGACTCCTCCTTCCCGCACTGGCCCTCTGCGTTTTTATTGCGTAAGTTGTTTTACTCATTGCAACACGACAAAATTCATTTATACAACACAAGTACAGTGTTTCCTCTTTTGCAAATACTAGAGCTGCTTTGAGGAAAGGTGCATTGTGGATATAATGCAATGCTCTCTTTCTATCGCAGTTACGTGGTCTTGATGTAGAATGTAATTGTCAACCACTTTCATTTCCTGCGGTTAATATCTCCGGATCGCGGATTATTCTATATTTATGCTTGAACACATGAGGCGCTTTGTGAAGTGCAGAGGATTTTGGGAGCTCTCCTTGTCATCGTAGAACGCTCGCTGGAACCAAGTAGAGCCACACAGCGTTCCATTGTAGCGGCATAACCCAGAGGCCTCGAAAGCCAATCGGTTTATATAGTCATTCGCATTCGAAACACGTGAACCGCTGGCGCTTAATTGCCATACATCTCCCCGTTGTTTAGCGCAATGAAAACTGTAGGTACGTTTGAGGCAAAATATACGTCGTTAAACGGCAGCGCCCGCGTTCATTTAGTTAGAAACGATCGTTGGTCTGGTTTTTACGATAGTAAGCAAAAAAAAGTGGGCAGTGCGACGCCGGCACGTGGGGGAGGAAAAGCAAGCACCGAAAGAACAGAACTCCCGCTGGCGCAGTTTCTGGTAGGGGGACTGCGAGCACTGCTAAGCCGGGAAATTTTGAATTGCATTGGGTGATAGAACACAGAGCGGATCATGGCGCTGCAGGCCTATATGGCGAATAACTGCTCTGCACTTCTGACAACTTCCACATTGAGTGGAACGGCTCTAATTTTTGTTTCTAAATGAGCCAAATCTTCGTAAACTGAATTGTACCAAAAAGCGGAATTTGGTCACCGGACCTAAATGCAACGCTGTCAAAGCTATTATATGATATCTTCTACATGTCAGCTAGGGGAAGTACATGGCCACATGAGATTAAAAGCTATGGAGTAAATTTGAGCAATATTAGTACGATAATTTTGGATGTGACTCATATTGAATTGAAACACTCAAGTTGATGCGGAATTCGTATGAAAACTCCATTCAAATTGACTTTCAAGAATGATGTGATACAGTTTTGGGGGAAAGCAATTAAACACATGTAACAGGCTTTCAATAACAGTGAAAATATACATCAGCTCTGTTCGAATTCCTCCGAAGGATAATATTCTGGGTAACGCCTGAAGGCACTCACGAAGTAAGCAAGCTCTACATTGCCTTGTAATGAATTTCCAAATTGATTCGCAGAAAGAATGCTTATATCCTCTTCTTCACCTTAATGGAGTGGTTCGTACCCCCAGAGTGGAATGGGCACAGATTAGCCAGGGCTTATAATCAGCGGCTATATAATTAACAAGACAACAAAGGCTGAATGAAATTTTGTTTCAACTGAAAGATCGTATGTTTCGTAGCTCTCTCGGCGTTTCTTCGGCCGGCAATGGTGCGTTATTTGCTGAGAAATAAGCAAACCAAGC
The DNA here is from genome assembly GCA_013339765.2 of Haemaphysalis longicornis. Taxonomy (NCBI): domain Eukaryota; kingdom Metazoa; phylum Arthropoda; class Arachnida; order Ixodida; family Ixodidae; genus Haemaphysalis; species Haemaphysalis longicornis. Next base: position 102,689,553 of record CM023453.1, on the reverse strand, counting down.
TGGCGTTTCTTTCACCCGCTTCTCTTTCATTTTTCTCGTGCGGTAGCCATTGTGTCGCAAAATAGAACTGAAGACGCGGTGCGCTCTAGAGCGTAAAAGCTGGCATCTATATATTTAATGTCTCCAAGCCGTGGCCGACTACGGTAACGTTTCTCTGGCCAGGGAGGTTGGCTTGGACAAATTTTATGAGTTTTCACCGACGGAATGAGAAACTCGTTTAGACGCTCGAGATGCCGGTGTGCCCGCTTAATCAGGCATCCCCGGCTGCGAGCATGGAGGGCTGTGGTGAAGCCGCGTTTGAAGCACGAGGCGCCGTTTCGAATACCAATCGCGGCGTGTGGGTCTCCCGGCTGGCACCATTCAAAAGGGCGCCTTCACTTCACCTCATCTGGTGATCATAGCCGTATCATATTATCTTATCCTGTGCGGCGCAAACCGAGCGTGAAATAACTACTCTTAACGGCAGCCATGTGCAGTAGTCGTCGTTCGTTGCCCGTGCTCCTCCTGGCTTAAACATAACAATGGCCGAGTGACGCACGTTTTACGGATTATCAACGGCTGCTCGAGGCGAACGGAAATGTACAAGGGCGGCCCGGTAAGCTTACTACTAGCAGTAAGTTCATTTCACGGGCGATGATGTTCTAACAGGGCGCGCGTTACCCGTAGTAACATCTAAAATAAAGTGTTACTCCTCTTCCTACTCCACCTACTCCTCGCGCGGAGAACGGGAGATTAGACGGTCAGGCGGGCCGCGCAAAGGGACACACAACCGATTTTTGTCTAGTAGATGTTCTCTATACCAAAGGAAGGCCAGCATTTTGTATAACCCGGTAACCACAAGTAATGTATAAACAAATTGGCGGAAATATTTTTTAATTTGCCACCAAACTTTCTGAAATCGCAAGGGTGGCGATTCGTAGTGCAGAAACTTGACACTGATATGTGTCCCAGTCACGTGACCTGATAACCTAGCAGCTACTGTGACTGCTGAAACGTTTATTCCCTATTGAAAACCTTTGAAAACAAATATTTGTATAGGTTAAATTGTATATGTATTTTTTAACACTATTTTGAAAATTTCTAAGACACGCCGCCCGCCGCCGATGGGTTGCTCTCAGTGTGGCTAACTGAGCCTCCATGCCCAGAATCAACGGCAGCGTTCAATAAACCGACCTCTTTGGTGATTCTGATTGAGTCAGGGGCATTTCTTCTGCCGAAATATTCGATTTCAGTTTCGAAATACGCAAACGGCAGCTTTAAAAAAACAGGACGCGCCCGGGGAGAATCGAACTGCCGACCTCCGCAATGTGAAGCCGGATTCTACCTATCGTCCATCCCAACAGACGGCGCCTTCGTGCAAAATAGACTAGTGAATTTTAAAAACACATAAAGGAATAAGAAAGGCTGCGTTTCATGCTTTCTTTACCCGGGGACAAGTTTTTAAATGTCGCTTTTCATCTCGCAAACAGACAAAAGTATGTTGCCGCGCTACTGTATGTCATGGTTGCCAGCATAATTTTGGGGGGGACACATACGGCTCGTAGATCTACAAATTTCGATTTGCAAAGTCTAGTGCGTTGTCAGCAGAACTGTTTCTCGTTAAGCTGAGTTAGGGGATGCCCTTTCATTTGGAATAGAGAGCACATACTCGACAAAAATCGGTTGTCTGTCCCTTTAACACCTGCAGGGCATCTTGTTCCTTCTGTCCCTTCAAATGAAGGGGCTTTAGCTGCTTCCTTCCGGGTATATTGCTGCATAAATTCGGACGCCCACCGCCGTAGGTTATTGAATTCGCTAATTGTGCCCCAATGCGTTTTGAAAACGAAACTGTTAATGGCTGACTGAGTAGTGAGGGAAGCACCCTACCTGGCAGCATATAAAAGCTGTAGTATCAGTTTTTTAGATACGTTGAGCTCACGGAAAGCTTTCATTTGCGTTTACTTCACCTGCTTAACCCCTTAGGAACCGTTAATTTCAGGAAAACACCTGTAGATGATCTTCCAATGAGCTTTCCCTGTACACCACTATTGTGACGTCACAAACCATAGTACCCAAATACGTGCTCGGCGTCGTCTCCTATTTTCACGTTTCTGGCGTTTTCTGCCTTATTAAACAACTGCTACTTGCGAGAATGGGGTATTTAGATTCTCGGCACCGTAATCCATCGGTACAGGCCAACTTGTTTCCAACCTGTGGTGTCTCTCTAAGTACTGATAGGGGAGTAAAAAAATAAATGTAACCAGAGTTACTCCGTAGTTACTGGGGGGACGAGGTGAAGTGATTGTTTTACGTCCCTCAGTTTCATTTCTGTCACATCTTCCGTTCACTTCGTCATCGAAGTCTGAGGACAGATCTTACAACGATCTACTAATTTCCGTTTTAATTCATCATAAGGCAGCTCTGAAAAGAAAAAAAAAAAACTTCCGAAAACACCCACGAAACAGTCCGAACAGTCCAGCCAAAACCAAACTCCCATTGGGAAAATAGATTTGGCTCATTTTGATCCGTGAAACAGAAGGATATGGCTCAATTTCGATACGAACTACGATCTGCGTACACGTTTGCAGGGCGTGATCCCACCTATTTTCTTGACACGTCTTTTTTAGGAGGAAGTTGCCGAGTTTTTCTTGTCACTTCAGTTTTATCTGGCCTAGTTTCAGTTTGTGGATTTGGCTCATTTGGAGAACAAGAAACCCTGACTTGTTCTTTGTTGAGGTCGTGTCTAGTGAAGTAATCACGGAGCTCTTCAAATCCGGAATGCACATTCTTAGTTTACACGCAACTTGAAAAGCATTTCAAAGAATGAAAAATGACACGTAGAAGTAACTAAATTCAAAAGACGATATATCGGCAAGTTCGAAAGAATAATTAGGTTTTTTGTTGCATTTAAACTCGATTGCGATTTTTTATGGATAGGCTGACTGGCACCACTACTGGCTTTCTTAGCTCGGCTGGCTACAAAGCAAGTTTTCTTGACGCAGTTGACTCTTCCTTTAATTCAAGACAATCTTGCTATGAACGCATAGCTGTTACGTTTGGCTCCAGTACAATATATTCAGGGATTTTGACAAGATTCTGAGTTTTAAATTATGTTCTTCCGCAGCCAGTGAATTTCAACTGTAAGAAGGGCAAGGAAAATATATTCTTTAAACAAGTCACTCGCACTATGGTACTATATTAAGGGTAAAATGCCACACTTACATTGCATTACACTAAAACGCCCACATCATTGTTGACCAAAAGTTTCCTGTGGTCAGAGTGGGCTGCATTTATTATGTGCGGTGCATTGCCGTCCGGCTAGAATAGGTTACAGTACATTAAGGCAGTAAAAACGGCTCAAATGCCTGAAACAAGCCATAGCGCACGGCATAGCATAGTCCTGACATTATCTTTGCACTTTTTTCTAGGATGTATGAAAGCCTGCAAGCGAACAAAGCCAGCTCGGATACAAAGCACTCTTCTAATTCATCTACCACGCCGAAATCATGGGAGCCGTTGGTGAAGCCCTCAGTGAGGCCTTCGAGGGCTTGGGAAACCGGGTCCATGTACAAGAGGCCGCTGTTCTACGTCACAGCAGTGACCCACTTGTTCTTTTTCTACGTCTTCAACTTGATCTCGAACGTAGCCGTCGATGCAGTTCTGGGGAAGGGCGTTCCAATCAAGTTAACGGTCGCCATTGCTCCGGTGGCATCAGTTTTTGACTGCCTGGGACGAGTGGTCGTGCCCATGGCCACGGAGGCCGGATACGTCAGCCGTTCAACGCTTATAACGATTGACTACGCTGCGATCGGAGTGGGGCTTCCTCATTCTGTCCTTTCTGCGAGACTTCCCGAAGTTACTCGTTACAGCCAGTATTGTGGGCATGTTCAATGGCCACGCAACGGCTGTGCACAGTACCCTGATGGCAGATGCCGTCGGGACGAGCCAACTCCGACGGAGCAACAACATTGTGACTTGCGTCACATCGCTGGCATTTCTCACGAAGCCAATACTGATCGGTACGGCCAACTGTTTCAAATTTCTTTTCTTTCTTGTGGGGTTACAAAGCATGCAACATTTCGCCCTTCATTATCTAACACACGTTATTATTCTGGCGCTACAAATGCTTGTAAGCAATCATCAACACGGCTTCGTATGCAGCCTAACAATCGCAACGGCATTTTATTGCAGTTTTACAAACGTCATAATCGTTCTTTCTAACAGCTATGAAAGGCTCGGATCGCTGCATTGTGCGCCTGTTTTTGTATTTTCGAGCGTGGTTTTTCTGAGTTCACTTTTTTGCTTGGGGTAAGCGTTTTTGTTGCACAATTTCTGTACCCTCAAAAAACCGCCATATAGAGCAACCGAAAGCATATGTGTTAAGACATTTTAATAATTTAGGAAAATACGACGTGAGGGACATCACAAGCGTTAGTGAACACTTTGCAAATTGTATCAAATCCCGTAAAAATCGAACGCGAGTATAAAAAGGTCAAATAAAAGAGGCAAATTTAACTATTACGGTTGTTAAACGACTCAAAGGCATGCTTTTGGTACACTGAATGTGTGTTCTTGTACCCCCATTTGTACGTTTATGTGAGCTGTCGATAATTATAGGCGTTGGGGCGAAAAGCGAAAATTTCGGAGCATTTTCTATAGGTTCTACCCGGCATTCCCAAAATTAGAGGAAGTAGTCTCCACTCTCGGCGCACCCCTGGCCAGCTGCAGCCTTGGCTAGTAAAATCCAAAACCGGAATTCCAAGCGCATCAATTATTTTGTTTAACTGTAATCCCAAAATATGTGTCCTGATTTTTATTGCCTTTTATCGCGTTTTAATAGTGCATGATTGTACATTTCTGATAACTTTCTTACCGCGAGACAAGGCGCTCGCATCCAACAAAATTCCAATCAAAAAAGTTTGATGTTCACTCTTTACCAACAGATCTCTTCACAAAACTGGTAAATATTGGGTAGGCGAGCATTAGAAACACCCATACAAACGTTAGACGAAATAACATAAGAGAATTTGCTGCAGCTGCCTCATTCAACTCTCGCGGGTTTTGTTCTCGGTTTTTGTGCATACATTGTTGGGCCTGCTGCTTTCATTTTGCAGGTTATTTTAAAGATGTGCACAACACCTACAGCCACATTTACCAGCTGTCCAGTTCCCTGATGTTCTTCAGCGCACTAGTCTGGTTGTGCGTGCGCCTTTTAGCAGCATACTTGAAGAGAAGAACTTGGACCGCTACCGATGATATGGAAGAAGAAAGTGATGCGCCTTCACTCATTACATATCGATCCATGGACCTAACGTCATTGATGGCGTAGCTTGTATTGTGATAAATTTCATTTCGACACGTTCTACTGTCGTTCATTCCGCAAACGTTTCGGCGAAATAAATATGAGCGCTGGTTTCGACCCCGAACGACTCTATCGAGAGGTCAGTATTCCCTGTATAACTAAAGTTAGCTGAGGTTGTTACTATTTAAAAAGAAGAACAATGTTTACCTTTTAATTATACACAGGTCTCTGTACTAGGTACCAGAGCTACCATTTTCGAACAAATATTATGTTGACACATCAGGAATTTATGGCCAAGTATGGTTATCGTCTGTTCCAGTCAGCACGGTTTCATACCAGAGAGGTCACCAGGGTCTGTAGTCCTTGTCCTAACACAAGTGATCAATAAAGCCCTTGACAATGATAAATTGCTATAGTTATTTAGTTACACATCAGGAAAGCGTTTCACTCTGTCAATCATACAATTATACTTGATAAGCTCTCAATGTGGGGATTTAGATGTAAAATATTATAAATTTTAATAGTTATCTTAAAAACCGCGAACAGTACGTAATAATGCAACACTTGATCTCTGAACCCGAAACCGTATTGACTGGGGTACCACAGTGCTCAGTTGTGGAGCCCATAATTTATTCGATGTACGTAAATGACTTTCCATATATTCTAAAATATTTCGAAGCATTAATATACGCCGATGGCATGGGTGTAATATTTGCAGGAGATGCATTAAACGAGCTACACAGTAAAATAAACGAACAGATAGACAGGGCCCTAGCATGGTTAACTAACAGCCAACTCGCCATTATTATTGAAACAAAATACACGGTTCCCGAGGAAAACGTTAAACGAGAATTATATACACTTTTTTTTTTCAAAAACTTAAGTTTGAATAATGAGCTCGTGCGACATCAAAGCTCCTCGCAGTATCCAGGTACATATTTTGAATCTGACATGCACTGCAAAAACAATGTAAAACACGTTTCCTAAAACTAGCAAACGGATACCATATTCTTCTGAAGGCGAGGGAATGCTTCAATTTTTCTATTCTCCGTATGCTCTGTTCTGCTTTCCTTCATAGTCAGTTGAGTTATTCCATTGAGTCTTTGGAAAATACGTAACCAACTTATCTTCAACATGTAGAGCGATTGCAAGAGATCTCTAAGGACTATCACGTTTTCTAAATTAACGGAACCCATTAAACCCCTTTTTCGAGCAACCCGTATTCTACTATTTATTTCAATCTATATGCTCAAAAGTGCTCAAACAATTCATAAATTACTGGAAGTGAATAAGCCATGACCTCATGCTATTTTATACTCCCGAAAAAGGATACCCCAGCTGCAAGTGACAACCTTTCAACTTACCCGTGTGTCACCATACTTATGGTCAAAGGTTGATTGAGTTTTTAAAATAAGATTCCTAAAGATGTGAAAAATAAAACCATTTTCATATAATAACTGAAATCTTATTCGCTGGCTCCGAAATATTCACGAGAAACGTATTTTTATTATAGGTCAACAAGATGTGACCTTGCTTTGAATTCTCGTGTATATCAAGAGTCGTAAAATGTGTGTACACATACTTTCATTTCTCAGCATGAATTTGTAAACATCGATTCTGAGTTTGTGAATCTCAATTATAACGTTGTTAACTGGGTGAATAGATTATTAATTGCTGGTGTCATTCTTGTAATTTTATTACGAACGCGAGACACGTTCGTCTCTACTCACCTCAATTGAACTGTATGCATCTTCTACGATGAGCCCGACATTAGCTTTTGGCTATGGGCCCAGTACAAATGAATATGTCTTACCTTATTTTTAAATTAATCATTCAATTATAAATAAAAAATGTGAAATTACCACGTTTTAGTAAACTCATAAAACACATTATAGAAGGAAATACCAGCCATTTTTACACACTTCAGAGTTTCTCAATTTAACAATCTCGATGTACAAGTGAAATGATGACATTTATTTTTTGAAGCTACGATGTAAAAATCTTAATAACGTAGCTGAGAAATATTTGCTTCTAAGCTTTGAAAACGGTTTAAACATGTCCTGATGCTCAAGACAAGTAACTTGGCAGCCACAGTTACCACAAACATGAAACAAGCACTTGCAGAGCTCATAAAAGAGCTAACAGTCCACGAAAGCGCAGAAATGTGTACAATTACTTTATTGTTCAACCTTTCGATATAGATTGTCCATAAGCTTATGACCAGGAAAGAAGCAACCGCAGAAACTCAAAAAAACTGTGAGCATAATGATTTATTTACAACAACATCAGAATATGCTACACGAATATAGGAAAATAAAAGCAACACAATTATCCAGCTGACAATTATTTTGCTTATTTTGCGGTTCGTGTTTTTTTTTTTTTTACTCAAACCGTTTAATAGTAGGCTCTAAATTCACTCCGAAAATAGCACGCATGCAACAGTTAAATACACCGCAACGATACAGTTGTGATATTGGGAGTTGCATAATCCTTTGGTGTCACTTAAAATCTGTTTTATCACAACGCGTCAAATCACTGAAACCGACGAACTCTTCTCCGTACATTCAATTGTAGGTGCATGTTCTGAGCTGGTTTTACTACTTCAGAAAATTAAGTACATATTTACACACCACGAACACGATGATATGACGATTCACTGCAAAATACATTCTGTCGCAAATGATCTGTACAAAAATGCCACTTTCATTCTACTAACGACTTGCATTGTGAGCGATGTCATTAGCAGGACTTGAAAACTTAATGCCCATAAACAGTTATATGTCAAGCTTAGCTATGTTTCAAGCTTAGCCAGATCCCACACTTGTGTACTTTGCACCCTACACCGTGGTACACCTCCTTTACAGATGCATACCTACAAAAGTGAAGGGGAACCCACAAATAGCCAACTTTTCCGGTGACCCTCTATTTTTGTGAAACCAGCAGACCACCCCACTCCCACCGCTCGCCCCAGTATCATCATCGCCTCCCAATCGATACATTTATACATTGCCAGTCCGTTCACATCGTAGGTTACAGAGTCCGCTGGAATATTTACAAAAAAACATTTACAAACAGACCCAAAGAGTTTTTGTTTCAATACAATCACGTTCATTTTGGTTCGATCATCACATGTTAGGTAGGTAGATGTTCCCCTCAGCATTCCAAGAAGACATAATACAAGCCAAGCAATACGGGAAAAGGCCTGTCCCGCGGCGGAAACGACAACGGTGTAAATGAACCCTTGAACCGTGCAATTTAACCATGCTGTCAGCCAGGCCATTCAAGCGGAAGTGCCGTACCCAGAAACGTCCGCATTAAGTCTAGAATTGGCTTGCATTCTCGAGCAAACCCTTTATCCAATGTCTAAAAGAACTGAAGTACATTGTTCAAGAAAATAGCGGATGAATGCAAAAGTGTACGATCCACACGCGAAGCAAAGGGAGAATGGCAGCCTGCCATTGAAATGTGCACACGAAACACAGGGAGAAAAGAAAATTTGTAACTTTGTGGAGTCAGCGTAAAAGGCTATTAAAACACAATTTTACAAGTGTGCTCGCGGTGCTCATTACTCATCCTGACTAAGTTTCTTCTTGCCTCAGTTGTCCTCAAGAAAGTACTCTACATGCTACTACAAAAATTAGCATTGATCACAAATGTCGCGCAGCGACATTTGTGATCACTGTGATTTGACACGGAGAGCACAGCTGTTTGAGATAGGTGGCGAGGCAGTGGGAGCGGTAAGCGAATATATCTCTATAGGCAAAGTAGTGACTTCGGATCCCAACCTTGAGGCATAGATAATTAGTAGGATAAGAATGTGATGGAGCGCATTCAGCAGGCATTCTCATATAATGAATGGCAGCCTGCCATTGTCCCTGAAGAAGAAAGTGTAAAACAGCTGCATCCTGCCGGTACTCACCTACGGGACAGACTTGGAGGCTCTCTAAAAGGGTTAAACTTAAGTATAGGACTACCCACCGAGCAAGAGAACAGAACATTATTGGTGTAACTTTAAGGAACAAGAAGAGAGCGGAGTGGGCCAGGGAACAAGCACGTGTTAGGGAAATAGTAGCAATTAGGAAGAAGAAATGGATGTGGGCAGGGCATGTAATGCGAAGGCAAGATAACCGTTGGTCATTGACGGTAACAGACTGGATCCCTAGAGAAGGCAAGCGTGGCAGGGGGCGGCCGAAAGTTATATGGGCAGAGGAGATCAAGAACTTTGCGAAGATAAATTGGTATCAGTTAGCACAGGACGGAGATAATTGTAGAGCTATGGGAGGGGCGTTTGCACTGCGGAGGGCGTAGACAGGCTGGTGATCATGATGATGACAAATATCAAATATATGGCTGTTGATAACGAAAGCAGGACACAATACAGTGAAAATAATTTAGCGATATGGATGAATCTCACACAAAAAGGTGCAAAAAGCGAAACCACGACCGCTCCACATGGCAGTTTGGTAGTAAACTATTCTAAGGCAATCAGATTTCATGGAGAAATTATCTGGCTAAATTTCTGTGGTCGTCCTTCAAGATTCCTTCTTCACTCTACGGATAAAGCACGCTAGAGTTTGAGCTTTTTTAACTGCTTACGATTCGTAGAGGCCGAGAGCTCATCCAAGCTGTGCAAAGCGGGGAGGGTAAGTGTATCAGTAAAGAACTGTCAGCACACTCGACCTCCGCGATCTCCTTTCCACGAACTGGCCGTCACCGATAGAGATCGGCCGAGTGTAATAAAGTGCCGCAATTCCGTCTTCCGTATTCCTGAGGACGCTGTCCAGTGTCCATTTGTTGTGCCTCTTCCTCTTGGCAAGGTTGACGACCATCCAGGCCAGGGAAGTAGACACGGCAACAGAACCACACGCTATGAACAGGAGGTCGTATGCACCCAGGGTGTCCCTAAAGAAGCCTGCAAAACGTGCAAAAATGAATGCATAAGAAAATTTTGTAATAAACGGCAGAAAGATGTTACATGCACATAAAGTTACAGACGATTACCTTCTATTACGAGCAAACGACGGGAACGACCCTAAATATTAGGCTATCGCTTTACACTTTGCTACAGGCTGTCTTCTGTGCGGAAATAACCTGTCCTCGAAATGTAATTACGCCTGCTGCCTTTAAGAAGGTAATCTCTTCAAGTTTTATAACGGAAGGTAATCACTACAAACGCAAAATTTGCAAACCACTGCGGAAAGATAATTGAGAGCATGTGGCGAGTGGTTCCGGGAGTAGACCTACATGGAACCTGCAAAAACTACGAAGATCATGCTCACGCAATCAAGCCTTACCCTGAAACATTTGCTGCCATCGCTGGATACCAGACAGCTTTGGATAAGAATGTCACTCAGCGCTTTCTAGTTTTGTGCTCTTCATGACAATACCGACGCTTCCCATTAGATTTCCTCTCCCTGTGTACCTCGAAGTGACGATCACACATTCCCGTGACTGGATGAATCACATTATAACCCGTACCACTGCCCATATAACAACATCTGCTCTAGAGCACTTACTCGGCAGAAGGTAGGCATCCTAAACCACCCGCGCTTTTTTATTGGGAAACTAGGCCGAGGTTCACCTCACTAAGTCTTACCTCGTTCTGTAACGAGAATAATTGTTTTTGTTCTCAAAATCAGCCGTGGCTATCATTTTAACCCGCCCAAGGTACAGAATCTTTCCTTAGAGCTTAACGCCAGAACTAGGCCGTAAGGATAGCAAATTCTATGAGGTACATAGTATCAAAAATGCCATTAACGTCCGTTTAAAAATGCTTTATTTTGCATCAGACATGTTCGTAGAAAGTGCACGAACCCTGCACAGTCGCTCTAATGAACTGCTGGTCATATCAGACAGATCTATTTGCTTTAAAATGAAGAAAGCAGCCATTCTCTCACTGCGACTACAATTCTTGAGACAGGCCAAATATGGGCTTTGCGCCCTGTACGCAAAATTTGAAGCCAGTTGTCTTAATAGTTTGTTTGCTTGTTTACTTTGCTTATTTATTACATTACTGCGTGAGCAATCAGTGAGGCCTGTCGGAAAAAATATACACCGTCAATCTGTGGACACAGAGCGACCGAAGAACAGAAGATCTCGGAACGCATCTGCAGAAGACGCAAGTCGAGCAACGCGCCGGAGCGACATTGACTGCGGCGACGCTGCGTTCCTACGCTCCTGCCGCCTAGGTAAGCGTTGTAAAACAGAGTGACGTGAATGAAGGGCCGAGCAGGCGGCCAAACAGGATGGAATGGCAATGACAACGGCGCATTTTTGATCCTGACGGACGACCAGAGGAGTGACAGGCAACCAATGCAGTTTCTAAAGTGGGCAAATGGGACCACTGAGACGGTTAGTACGCAAAGCTCTTTTGACAGCATAGAGTTTCTTATGAAGTGTACTAGAGAGGAAACTGAGCCTGGGAATCCACGTCGGCGTGGGGGTATTGAAAAGAGCACTACTGCTGGCTACGCATGTCTCTCGGGGTCTTAAGCATGTTCTTGGGTTTGCTTTCTTCCCTATGCATTGCTATGTCTGCGAGGTAGCCGAAATGGCCTAAACTCACTCCGCTTGGAAATTCGAAATTCGCTCCATTAGCTCATGCTAAGACAGCTGGGCTTCATTATAATCAAGTGGTAGGATTACTGCCGGCGAGTGACCATCGGTACATATTTATATAATTACAAACCCCACAATGAGGTACGTTAGTTTGTAGTAAGGAAATTGCGCTTCCAGGTTCTTTTTTGCACTAGCAGGGGAAATGTTAACAACGCGTGGACATCTTTACTGAGTGGATAATTTGCCGCCGCAAAAGATGTAGCAGACGGTTTGTGCGCCGGTTCACCGCGAAGACGATATTTTCATACGTACGCGTATAAAACCTTTCTGGGCTTTTCAAGCAATGTATTATTTGAAATGGCAAAATAAGAAAAATAAAAACCTCAGTGAGTTCCTCCCAAAATTTTAAATTAATATAATTTCCAGCTTGTTCTGCATAATACTAGCACACCCGTCCTGGCAGACTCTCAGCAAAAGGAATACGCTTTACTTTAAGTTTTCTTAGCTTTCAAATTGCGTGTTTTTATACTTACACAATTACACACTATTCTTTGTGTTTTTGTGGCACTGTATATGAATTTACAGCCACTTAAACACTTCAATCCAAGCCAATGACGAAGCTAACGCCTGATGGATAGCCATAACGACACAGGCAGCCCTGGTTTGAGCCGCATAGACGCTAGCGAAAGCTTCCTCTCTTGCGTATATAGTAAGAAACTGCATAAACGAGAGACTGTGAGGGGTGTTTCAACCGCCAAGTTGCGAGCTTCGAAAGTTTGACCAAGGCATGAGCATCGGACTGGTATTAAACCTTCGCGAGGGAGAAGGAATAAGTGCCCACAAATTCGTGAAGAACCACCAATAAATATTTCCTTCTTTTTTTTAAGTTTCTTCGCTTTGTCTATTCTCCGGTTGGTATTTGCGTATATATAATTCTCCTTACTTGAGTTTATTGCTTCCTAATAGACTATACAAAATTTCTAAGAACTTCCCACTCCCTGTCTTTTCGAGCTTAGCACAGCTTTTTCAGAAACATGTGCACTAGTGCATAGATGCCTGGAGCCAAGGTAGCACTGCGCGCGTTCTTCGCTTTCTTTCTTGTACTGAGAAATTTTAAATCCAGTTGGGAAACGTTTTATGCAGGCTATGTTTCTCATACAATATAACTAACTGCGCGAGAAAACTTCGCAAGATTACTCGTTCTAAGATGCTACAATGTATGACTGGCTCACATATCTCCATAACCTTGCAGGATCATACTGCACACAAAGGAAGCACTGTGCTTCCCTTCAAGCATACGGCCTAACTTTTTGGAGAGACAAAGAAAGAAAGAAAACGGTGTTTAATGAGTCTGGCGATGTTAGCGAAGCTACCACGTCAACCTTGTTACGACAGATGGATTTGGCGACGATGATAACGAAGATGGCGATGATGTTTAAGAGGTTGATGCACACTGAGTGATATTAACAGCGCTGCTCCTTAGGCTGGTGGTTGGGCCGACGAACGCGCGCAGGAAAACCTCGCACAGCGATCACGTCAACGCCCGCGTCGCCACTGCTTCACCGCAGCTTTGCCTTGCCGCGCTCGGGAGTAGAGTAAGTACCTATTCATAGCCCCCCCTCCCCCATCCGCCGCTGTGCCTCAGTGGTTAAAGCGCGAGACACATGGACGACTGGTCCATGAGTTTCGCATGCGACTGACCGTTACGACTGATCATTAGGACGGCGTCGTTCGCTGGTCGGAAGGGGCTCACGACGTGCGACTGGGAAGCCAGATGCAGTCGTGCCATCGTTGCGATCGTCGTGTGGTCACAGCAAATGAGAACCCGAAGTTGTCATCGCTAAGAAAGTTTCTTTCAAAGCCCCGAGGAGGCGCCAGTGGAACTATCGAGTATTTCGCGTGGAGCAGGTCTCCGCCGCCGTCGCCGCCGACCCGTGCGCTCTCCGCCTGGTAGCCACATGTTGCCAGCCGTACCTACAGCATGGACTAGCGGAATCGTTGGTGCTAAATGTTCCCGCACCGCTGTACTGAACATATATAAAAGCAGTGTATTACGTAATATCACTATACATTTTCCCTTCAAGTTGATAAATGTTTTGTCTTCCTGCTTGGATTTCTCTCGCATATATCTAAATAGGCCGAAGTGCGCCTAAACAGGGACGCAACCATGGAGCAAAAACAGCGGGCGGAGCCGACGCCGACGCCGCTTCGCACACGCGCACGTGTCTCAAATTCACGCGTACAGTCGTCGCGACAGTCGTAACAATCAGTGGCATGCCCATCGCACGCTGTAGTCGTGCATGTGTCTCGCGTTTAGGCCGTTGTGCTGCTGAGAACGAGGACGTGGGTTCGATTCCCGGCCGCGGCGGCCGCTTTTCTGATGGAGGCGAAGAGCAAAAACGCCCGTGTGTGCGAGATTTCGGCGCACGTTAAAGATCCCCACGTGGTAAAAATTAATCCGCAGCCCTCCACTACGGCGTGCGTCATCGCCAGCGTTGCGTCGGCTTGTGAAACCCTACAATCAATCAATCATAGCTCCCCATTGGGAGCAGCGTTGCGCGTCCATCCGCCATGAGTTCTAAATTCATGCAAGAAAGCCACCCGTGACGCGTGCAGGAGCCGCCGCAGCGTCAGTGGCGGAGGCGGGGAGGAGCTGGCGCACGCGTGTGGCAGCAGCAGCGGGGCAGCGCTTATCGGCTGCTTATCAGCTGAGCGGCTTCCGCTGCCGCCGCCACCGCATCCGTCTCCGTTCACTTGAGCAGAAGTGATTGAAAACGGTGTCTTCTGCGCAGCCCTAAAAGCGGGCTTCCCTGTCGTAAAGTGGAACCCGCGGTATGTGTCAAACAGACGCGCAAGTCTGGTGGTACTCGATATACAGGAACTTTACTCGGGTTGGACCCGTGCAGCCACTTGTCGGAGGCGCGATACAACTGCTACAAGCACGGTTTTGGGAACGTGTCGCAGGGCGGCTCGCTCTGTCACTTGTTGCGACATTAGGAGATCATGCCCTGCAGAATTTCGAGCACCTCGCAGTGTGGGAACGCTGGTATTAGTCGTACATGTAATGGTTTGTGCATACGATAGGCTTGTTTCGCAATGGAATAGCTAGGTACCTGTTCCTAAACGATTTAAAGGGGTCTACAGCCTTCGGCCTGCTCAGAACAAAGCTAAGGACTATGGTAAAAGCTAAGGAATGTTCTTAGCTTTGTGCACACTGATATTTATTTGAGTGTGGCCCTTTCTTCCTAGCTTCAAACCCATTGCGTGAGCAGTCGCGAAGTTTACTTCATTTCACAGAATGCGATTCCCTAGGTCAGTCACTAAACTGCACGACCTCATTTGGTGGCCTTGCGTTTGGTTCCAGTATGCACTATATATGTTCGGTACACTAGCCGACCGAATTTTCAGACCTGGAGGGGGGCGAAAAATAGTACGGTTAAAAGAGAAATCCGAAAAATCCGCGAGCCATTACTCCTATGAGACTTGTCTTGTCTTATCTATGCGTCAGCGGCTTGTCTTGTCCCTCCTGCTTTCGTCCCGTTTAAGCGCTGTTATTTTCTGTCAAGTATGTACCAACAAGCCCGCACTACCACGCTTTTTCAGTTCCTATGGGACAACTGGAAGTTCCTCGGGAAATTCCGGAATACCCAGCAAGTCCGAATTTTCGGAGTCCGAAAAAACGGTAAGCTACTGTATTATATTTCCCACAATTTGTGATTTACTAACCCAGACTTCGCAAGGGCTCAATTAAATACAAACCCGCGATGGTCCCTTCAATGGCACAACTGTTAGCAGCATTTGTGACACGAATTCAATTCCCTTCTCAAACTTCATTTTCTTTCGGAATTTTACGTTCTCCTTACTAACAAACAGATCCCAATCTCTAGTGAAATAAACCCCGTAGGAATAGCTGCGTACCTCCTTCGACGCAAATTCTCCGGTGAGCATTTCATCGGAGCCTTACTCTGAAGGTATACAAAGTGTTTACGGTACGTTACCGTAAACACGATTGACGCCGTACTAAAGTTTACGAATCTACTCACGTATTTCACACGTAAGGTTACCTTTGTTGTTCCAATAGGCCGGCGTTGAAGCTCTGAATCGGTGCCCAACGAAGCAATGAAACAACAAAAACAGGGAAAACAGCATTGTGTCGAGCGAGAATTATCTGATTTACATAGTCGGTGCGTCACAGAGGAAAAGAACCTTCAAAGGGAGCTCTCTTCTCAGCGTCCTCTCAAGCGAAACATTGCGTGCAGCAGATGCGGCCTGGCGTGTGATCCGGACCGGAGAGTTCTGGCGACGGGCACCTTGCGTGCAACTGCGCAGTTGACGCGCGCATGCTTGTTTGTGTCGTATATTCATTCGACGACCGAGCCATGCCTTCGCGTCGACACTGCACGCCCCGTAATGTTTGGCCGTCAATTTTTGGGTGGCTTTGCGGAATCTCTATTCAATAATCTCTCTATTCTATTATTTATTCTATTCTCTGCCAGTGGAACGCAGCCACTCCGTCGATGTGCTGCCACATTTGCCCCCGACAGTGATGTGAACTTAGTCGGGCAGCACAGCCAGACGACCATCAACCGGGACGCACCCCAAAGGAGCTCACAAAAAAAAAACGTTTCATTGCAATTTGTGGCACAGCATTCTTTTGAGTTAATTAGCGTATTAAACGTGGAAGAAGAGAATTTTTTTCCCTGAAAACAAGCATCAGGCTTTCCGTTTCGCTTTTGTACAAACGCATCTATTGACAGCACATGAGTAACATATGAGCTACCGAACAATGGGAAATAAACGAACCTCGCCGTAAACTAGAGTCTTGTTACAGCTAATCGCATTTTTTACCGGGTAGTTGCTATAGCACAATTGAAAGTTGGGCGAGTTGGTGATACATCTTGGGGAAAAGCGCGAAAAACGACTACACGTAGAAAGAGCGCGCCGTCCTGTGTTCTTTTCTACGTGTAGTCGTTTTTCGCGCTTTTTCCCAAGTTGCGATAAAACAGTAGTTACACCGCGTAGTCGCAATGGTTGCATGCGCGTCCGTGTATATATATTATATATATATATATATATATATATATATATATATATATATATATATATATATATATATATATATATATATATATATAAGAAAAGAAAACTTTGAACAAGGTAAAAGCACGATTGTTGCCAACGTTTCAGCGAAGACTTATAAGAACGAAGGTGCGCGTGAGCATCCGTCAGCACGAATACCGCTCTCTTCAGCGTATTCCACGTTGAAGCCATACACTGGCATAACGCGCAATTTCTCGCGAGATGGCATTACGCGCAATTTCTTTGTTCTTACCTATGAGGGGTGGCTTCGCGAAGGAGAAGCTCGATGAAACCGCTGTCAGCATTCCGGTGGCCATGGCAATCCTGTCCATGCCGACGCAGTCTATGAGCACCACGGGGAAGAGAACGACACCACTGCCCAGAAGAAATGCTACCGCGGACGACAGCGCGAATAGCGTCCAATAGTCTATGCACCACGGCAACACCACGTACAAAGCACCGAGTAGTGCCAGCACCATCGCCATCAGCGTCCGTCTTCTGATGAGCTGACGGTCGGCGACAATCGGAAGCCCCAGTCGGCCGACGAGGTCAGCCAGAGAACTCAGAGATGTCATGGTCACGGCTTTGCTCTGCGGTATGCCCTTGTCGACGGCGAAGTCGACCAAAAGCGAGCTGTAGCAGTCGTAGCTGAGGTTGAAGGCGACGAATGAGTAGATGACCAGGTAAAACTTGGGAATCTTGAACACCTCAATCCCAGACTGGAGGAATGTGGTATTCTTCTTCGGCTCGGGAAGATACGGGCATGGTCCCAAAGCAGCTCCCGGTTGTTTTTCCGTCGATCCTAGGGAAAGGAAAGACATCAGCGGTTATTTTTTTTAGAATCGCGTAAAGCATTGCAAGACTTTCTTCAAATCGGGCTAAATTTTGCAAGTCGACCGGCTTGACATGAGCCCACTTCAGATTATTAGTGTCCTTCAGTGGATAATATTTGCATCATATAAAAGGTAGTGTGTCAAAAAGTTGTGCACACTACGGATGCTCAGGCTATCGTGTTTTGGGCAAATATGTTCGCCGCATTATGTAGCCCACCTTAAACAGCAAAAAATTATCCATGAAGTCACAATTTGACTTGCGTTGTTGCATCTTAAACAAATTTTCTCTCGACCCCGACTAAATTCTGCTTCGTGAACAGTCCATAACTGAGTAGTGGGGGTAGTTTTTATCACACGGCCAAGCTCAAACGAACAAACGTGTGTATCCGCGTCTGACTGATTTCAGCAGAGTCACAGTGCCAGAAATGAAGCTTGCTGCAATTCTGGGCTCGCGTTTCACGATGATTTTCATCAATACAAAGGAGTACTTTTGCGCACATGAGCATGACCATAGTAGTGTGGACTTTGCTAGCATGCTGCTAAACCGAAACCGACGACGGCGGGCGGGACAGCTGATTTCCCATAGTGCCGCAGTGTCAGCGCTCTACCTTGGCGGAGTTCCAAGCACAGTGACGACAGCTATCACCGTGTTTCCAGTACAGAATGGCGTCGTTATTTTTGTAGTTAGTTGCTATCTGTTTTTTCACGTGCTGGCTTTGGTAGAGCATCATCACGCCCGTATAAAGTCTCTTTGCTAATGTTTATGGTGGCATTGGTTTTATACACCGCATCATTTACGCCACAAAAGATGTCGGGTCGTTCCCACGTGATTACCTTGAGATTTGTTCTGTGCCGTGTTCGTTTGTAGCGTGCTGTTTTGACTTTTCGCTTTTGTCGCTTAGTTTTTTTTGTTGCGTGCCCTTTTGTCGCGTGCTCTTCTTCTGTCCGTACAGCGTAGTTTGCAGAAAGACGGAAATCTCACCTTTGTCCTTGCCGGTAGGAATGACGTAGGGACATGGCGGCAGCCCATTTTCCTCAGAGTTCGCCTGGGAGAAAAGGGCTTCTTCTGAACTGCTGCACCGCCGGAGCCAACGCGGTTGTCGGAGAAAGAGACTGAAGGCAGCTGCGTTCAATATCAGCACTCCGAACAAGAGCATAGACTCCTGGAAGCCGTACTGGTCTATGAGCAGCTCCAGGAGCTTGGGGAACACGAAGCTTCCCAGCGTAGATCCGGCGAAACAGACCCCCGTGGCGAAGGCCTGGTACTTTATAAAGTGCTCACTTATGAGCACGGGACACATGGCGTACACGATTCCCGAACCAAAGCCTGCACGAGACGGCAATACTTGGTTAGGCTAAAGGTTATGTCATCAGTGGGATAGCCAGAAGTATACTTCGGGGGGTGTTATAAGCACTGGCAAAAAATAAAAGAAAAAACAGCCCCCGCACAAGCATTGCTTCGTTTTCAGTTTGTTATCTAATTTCCTTATTTTTGGATTTACATACCATTATTCAGATGCGGAGTGCGAGCAGCGTGGACGAAAAGAAGGCCGAAATAAGGAGGGGAAAGAGGGGGAATGCACCACTCAGAAAATTTCGAGGGGTGTTCTGACACCGAAACACCCCACCTGGCAACGGTCTTGAACGTCATTTCCCTCAGACAAATATGCAAACTTGCTTCAATGAAATGAATAGCATGTTCATTAAGTTGGAACAATTTATAACACTAATTATTGGCACCACGTGTAAAAAGAAACTAAGTGCTGACATTTACAAGACATAATATACCTCGAAATTCGAGCAAGTGGGACACTTGTTTTAAAAATGTTTAGATACCCGACTGCGACCAGCGTTTTTTTTTTCGCGTTCGGGAGAAGTGGTTCGGGCATGCCTTGGGAATTGTTCTACACTGATATTGTGGCGCTTGTGGGGGACCTGCTAACAAACGTTCTCTGCTGCTGCCGTATTTTAGTGATGTGGAAGCCCTTAAACATGCGTCACCCCTGTTGCAATTGGAAGTTCGCGCCCTTTTTCATCTTGGAACGCGCGTGTTTTTGTCACAAATAATTTCAAGTTGAGCGACGGGTAGCACACTTGATGTACGCTACAATCAAATCAGAAAAATTCAGCCCCAACTGTGGGCAAGCGCATTGCGCACATATGATTGTTGCGTATCACTTATTTGCTGTTGTTTAAAATGGCACTGAATTATTGGCATGCCCCTTCTTTTATAATTCTTTCGGGAACTGAGAGTATCCTGAAATAAATAAATAAATAAATAAATAAATAAATAAATAAATAAATAAATAAATAAATAAATAAATAAATAAATAAAAGCTGTCAACCTACGCGTTTTACACAAATTTCTGTCAAATGCACGTGCAGTGTGTATGCCGTTTTCATTGCTCCCATTGCGCCGCATGCCCTTTCGCCGTAAGTAAACCAGGTGCCATACAGGGATAATTTTTGCATCTGGGTGGGAGAACGACTCCTATTTGGGTTTCAGAAACTGTCCCCTTTGATAATTCAGATACAGTTCCAATTAAAGTTGTATAGGAATATTACCTTTTTATAATTACAAGATGTTTATTGTGAACACTATAGGAACGCCAGTGTTTTTTGCACTGTAAATTTGGATTGGTGGGATTTTTTTCTTTATGCAAACCTTCCCATATGCTTCTGATCTGCACAAGTTTTTTTCTCTCGGTGTAATTCCTGTGGCTCCTTACTCCTATGCGTAAATGCAAGTTTATATTTAAGTCTTGGCACGTCGTATGTTCCAAAAAAGCGCAGGGAATTATTGCTTTCGATCTGCAAAGAAAACTATAGGGGAAATACTTTCAATACTACCTATATCTCGAGTACTCAAGCAAACAGACCCAGCGAAAAAATTATTCCCCAGGCAGCACCTTCAAAAACATTTATACTCATTCGGCGTTTCAAATGTTTCAATTAGGGTTTCCATCTCAAATTTACCTCTGGGCTTTGAGTGGCGCTGTTTTCAAATGACCACGTAATAATTAAGATGTCTGTTGTTTCTAACGCGCGCCAAATGTAAACGTGGATTTTTTTTTATTTACGGAGCTCGAAATTGCTGAAGTGAACGGTAAGTGCATGCGGCTGATTTTCCAATGTATGAAGACCACCCCAGATAGCGCTCAAGCCACTGAGTGAATTGGTGCGAGTGAATTCAGCGAATATTAGGCCAACATTAACTATCGAAACCCGGAATAGCATACAAAAGCGAAGTAATCGATCAGCGCTATTTTGTTCAGGAAACAATAGCTAGATAGGGCACGGTAACCTCCGAAGATTCAAAACAACCTAAACGCTTGCCAGCAGACGTAAAAATGTATTTCTTCATCATAACATTATTTAAGAACTACATTGCGCGTCACTTTTTGTCTGTTGCATCCATATTTTTTTCCGTCAGATCGTGTAAGCGCAGTGTCGATATTACAGGATGCCTGCGGGAATAAATGAAAGCAATGTAACACAGTTAAGCGTTCTATATATTATCCGGCTACTTTGTGAACTCTTACAACAATCGCCTTTTTATTCCGCGAAGTAAATCTACTGTATTTTTACACCATCTTGTATAGCTTCCAAATTTCAACTTGGTTACCTGACAGTCCCTGTGTGAATACTTGTTTAAAACGGTGAAAATTGCATAAAATACGGGATCATATCAATTTCTTTCCTTTCTGTAGTGCCATTAAATCGCAGTAGTTTTCTGTTGTCACGTTTAGAATTACAGAGATATGGTAAAGTGCTAATTATTGTAGTTGTGCGCAGTTCTATGCTGTCTACATTAATATTGAATATGGCGTTAGAGCTTCATAGGCTGCCTCTGCTGATGTGCCTCTAGCCGTATACGCAGCTCGCGTGCATTTTTTTAACAAGTACGACCCGCGTCCTATTGTTACGCATGGCACCTGGACTTTTTTGCTGCCATCCGAAAACTGTGGCTAGGGTATTTCTGTGGCTGCGGCGTTCACGCGTACTCCAATAAATGGGGAGTTTTACAACGCGCAACATTTTAACACTTACCATGCATCATCCCAAGAGTGAGGTGGAGAGACCACATGTTTGTCGCGAAGTAAGCAAGCATGACTCCTCCCGAAGAAATGATGGTGCCGAGTAGAATGACAGGCCTCGCGGTGAAGCGGTGAGCCAGGGGACCTGCCAGCACGCCTGGAAAAAACATGTGCAGCGTCGCTTTATGCGCGTTATGAACTGCAAAATAGGGGATCTGAAATAGCACTGAATAAGGTGAATCGATAATATGACAGAAAGTTTTGGGAAAGTTGGTACTGCATTCTAGACGTGTAAAATTGTGCAAAACTGCACAAATATGCAAACTTTAAACGAAAGACGAGAAAGGATGACAGGTATATTCTCGCACGTCTACTTATGACTTCGGGCGTTTTTTTTAGACACACTCCTCAACAGTCGCGCCAATAATTCGGCCCATAGATTTGGTGCCCAAGTGTGTACCACCCAGCCCTCTAGGCAAAATTTATATAAAACTATAAGTCGCCAAGCAGCTCCTCCTGTTCCAGCTAGCCCTTCTGGAAAAAGTTACACAATGGTTAAACTTCAGCAAAAGTATAACATCAGACTGTCTTTTATCTTTACTCATCTTTCGTTCGCCTGATCACTTTAGCGTTAGGTCCCGCCCCGTGTGTGTGGAGGGGGGGTAAGGGGGTAACGTTACAATTAGTACAAACAAAGTATATAGTTCGTGATAGGAATCTCGAAATATGCGAGCGTTAGCACACCCTTAACTCCCCCCTTCCTCCATAAGCCCATCCGTTCTAAATTCAGTTTTAATGAGTGGTTCCTTTTGTGCTACCAGTCTTTGTCCCGTGCTTAGGTAAAAACGTATGAGAACGCTTCTACTCGCATCGAAACTTATTGCAGTAAATAAATCTTACATTGCTTGTTACCTCATTCATTGGGAACTTTGCTTCAACTAACCCTTAAACAGGGCCATATAATACCCTCCTCACATCGAAATTCATTGAGCTGCAACGAGGGAATTGGATTACTCGCGAACGCTTCCGGTAAAGGACATGATGGGGCCCTCTGAACCCACTTCTATTGAACCCAACAAGCATGTACAACTTTCAAGAGCGGCTTCATCTCAAGGCCCGCCACACAAATTCTGCTGCAGCATCCTCCACAACACCGCGTAAGGATTATTTGGGCTCCAGCCCATGCCGACGTGCCCGGCAACGAAGCTGCCCACCAGCATGCCCCGAGATCTCACACACCGGGCTAATCAGTTCGGCGAGCAGTGGCGTGTCTGTCCTCTCGTTTCCTTCAAAGAACTCACGCAGAACTACGGCCTGCAGCGAACAATGTACCCTCCTCCACACCAAAACCTCACAAAAGAACAAGAACACCACCTTCGAGGCATCCACATTCAGCACCTTTCCCCACCTAACTAGAGCCCACATTCTGGCCCCCACCGTGTACTACTCGCAATGTCACCTTCGCGAGGCTCCGAGCACGCTTTACCTTATCATGTGGGGCTGTGATAAGAACCCCAATCTACCCCTCCCCCCTGCCCTTCTCCTCCCCTAAGCACTGGGAGAGGATAGAGCCCTGTCCATCTCGGACCCCGACGACCAGCTTGGGATGGTAAAGAGGGCCGAGGAAGCCGGACGGTCTCAAGGGACCCTGAACAAGGAGCTCTTCCCCAAGACTAACGGCTCCATAGTTACGTTTATTCCTCCTCCTCCCACTTCTTACTAGCGCGCTGTTGCACGGGCCTCGTGCTAACAAGGATCTTTGACGCTTATACAGCTGCATCCTCCAGCACCTAATCACGGTGTCGATCATACAGTGGTAAATATATAATTACAGTTAGTATTCCTGTTAGCTACTCCGTCAGAGAAAGTGGCGTCTTTGTAAGCCGGCAGACACTTGAGTCTTCCTGAATGTGTTTTTTCGTTTCTTTCTTGCGTTGTCAAATCACACCCGGTCACGCCCGTTGACTTTCTGCGTTGTACAAACCGCAATGCTTAAATCGGCGTTCTTCTCGATTCTCGAGGAAGCATCTGCGCTTACTCAACGCGCGAAGACGCTTCCCGTGTGGCTACGTCTTCTAGCTGAGCGTACCAATTCTTTTTTCTATTTGCGGCGAACTCGTTTCATCACGTCCATGCGTTCCAGGTTCTTCGAGGCGTGACGAGTGCCACGTGGTATTCGCCCCGCTGAGCACGGATACAGCTGAACGGTTTCTGCCTAGCGGAAAGAGCATGCCTGCAGTGCAACTCCGCTGACTGCAGAGCTTGTTGCAACCCCTCACCACGCGGTGGAATTTGCGAATAAGCTTTGGCAGCACAAAATGAAGCAACGAACATTTTGCGTGCCTACGCCTTACTAACACTTATTTTACTGAAGATACGCCCTATCGTCGCTTCTGTTAACTAAACCCAGAACCGTCACACGTAATGCGTGGGCAACGTGGTACTATACACTAACACTGTACTGGGCCATTCGTCTGCGTTAATTGTGTGTCGCTGAATACGACTTGCGCGCACAGGGACTCGGGTTCAATATTCAGTTCTAGGAGTACTTTTCTAAGATGATACCACCTTTTCGACGATGTTTACTGCAACTAAAAGACCAGCTCGTAAAAAACAAAGCCACAGTTCTAAATTCGGACCTAACGAACGATAGTTCAGAAAATTTTAATTTACATTGCTAAAGTGAATGATTTCATTCATTCATTCATTCATTCATTCATTCATTCATTCATTCATTCATTCATTGATCGATCGATTGATTGATTGATTGATTGATTGATTGATTGATTGATTGATTGATTGATTGATTGATTGATTGATTGATTGATCGATCGATTCTGATCGATCGATTGATTGATTGATTGATTGATTGATTGATTGATTGATTGATTGATTGATTGATTGATTGATTGATTGATTGATTGATTGATTGATTGATTGATTGTGGCAATCTTTTTATAAGCGGTGATGACGTGAGCCATCTAACCAAAAAAGTAACGTATTTATCTTGTACTCCTCCTTTCCTTTTAATGGCAGGCTACAATCGAATTTGGCCAGTGAAGGTGGTAGCTGCCCTATGCTATAATAATTTTTCTGTGCTTCTACCAGTGTACAAATCTCCTTTTAAGTTACCTCTAAAGGTCTGGTAGCTTACTTTCTTGGTACTATCTTTAAAGGGCCTCTGCAACACTTCTGATAAGCGCTTCCACTCTTTCCTTCGCGTCTGGCAGCACTGCGAACGCTACAGTTATCGCCAGCACGGAGCGGCGCTGCGTGATTTCCTCGTCGCAGCAGAACTATCGACATTCAGTTTCTGCCTTGCTTTGTGGCTATTTGTTTTCTAAAACGCTATCCAATGCGTCCACTGCTGCAGTGAAAAAAAGATCTCCACTAGCCGCTACACCGCTGTAGTGACGTAATTTCAGCGGTCGAAAAACGCCAAGACCAGGAAAGAGAGAAAAATCTTCAAGTTTCTAAGGTCTCTGATGGGCACAGAGCAATACTTTTTAGCTGAGGTACCTTGCTACCCCCTAATCTAAGTATTGGATGTGTTGTTTGACTACGTGCTGCAAGCATTTAGTATTTCAAAAAAGTTGAAGAAACTGCCGCGGGGTCTCTTTAAAACCTACACCTTAGAAAGGCGAATATTGCCCTTTCATGAATTTGGATGGATACAAACCAATAATTACGCACTGTGCCAAATCGTTTTTTTTTTTTAGTTTGGGTGCACTTCCCCGCCACACTCTTCGTTCTCAAGCAACCTGCTCTACAGCCTCCAAAACGAAGAAATTCTCCCGATGACTATACTGGATTTTTCTTTACGTTATCTAACGCCTCGGCCCTGTATATCTCTAAAGACCTTGCTGATGCCATTTTTGCCGTCATTATATTATTTGTGCCTGGCTTGCTTTGTTTTAATGCGAAGCAGTATACCTCTATTATCCGAGCACAATTTTGTGGCATATAAGCACAAAACTATCATCCTTAAGAAGCCAGGCACATATCCTACACAGGGGGGCCGGTCTTATCGGTACAGATTACGGTTGCGTAAGCTACTCCGAGTGCAAAGGTACCTAACAGCATAGAAATCACGTTGTGACGTCACCACGCTTTCATATATAAAAAGGGAGACCGGTATAGCCCCTTATTTCGTTCCTTCCAGGCTACCTTGGATGTACCACGGAAAGTAAAGACGCCAGAAGAACAGCAAGAAAAAGAAGAACATAACGCAGTCGTGAATGTCGCCGGTGCAGTAATAGAAAGCGTAGTTTCCGTGTCTCTGGCTTCACTCTTTGTAGAGCCACGTGCGAGAATTCAAGTGGCATCACATCGGTAATTGTTGTGGGTGTCGTTTACAGCTTCGCAGTCCAACCACCTTCACAGCGTGAATTTGAGCCGCGTTGTTTTTTTGTTTACCTTAGAAATATTGCATTCTCTACTGTTCTTTACTTTTTTGGCAGCTAACGTTAGAGTCTTTCTTCATCGACGCGCACACACGCTTTCGGTGGAGAGCTACCGGACATTTTCACTGTCCACCTACGTGGATGCATTGTTCATAGCTCCTCGTTAAAACTTACTTTACGCTAAGGCCCTCAGACTTCAGGGAATCCCCAGCCTGTATATTTATCCACTGTCCAGTTAGCAGTTTTGCGTTTTTCCGTAATTTAAAGTTGTTCCCCATGCGATAATGCAAGGTACGCTTTTTTCCCCTCTCGTGTATCAATGCAAGCAAATATGATGATTTCTTGACTCTGGGTACTTCCCCATGCTAGCTTGTTTTGCGCCGGAGACTTTCCTTAAAATCTAAAATTCCCGACTTTTCAGAGCTAAACTTTAAACCGTGGTGGTAGCTTCCCGACCCCAAAATTAATGAAAATTTGCATATCTGTCTGATCATCAGCTAAAAGAACAACTGCTTTTGAGTATAGCATTACCGGAATACGTCATTCATTCACTTTGTCTTGCTAAGTGTGCATTAAGTTTAACTCTACCCGACAACCTTTTACTTTCGTTCCGAACCCTGCCACGTGCAACGTAAACTGCAGTGGCCTCAAAGGGCATCTCTGTATCATTTCTTGGGAGATGTTGATCTGCTGTAGGCGCCTGCCGTCCCCCCATGCTCGGCGCACACAATTATTTGAATAAATTTCTATGAGTAACGGTATTACTTTGTCGTCTCAGCCCGAACGTTTCAGCACGCTATATACACAGCAATTACCTATTCAAGTTGTCACGTGCCTTTTAACTTCCAAGAATGTTACCCAAAATAGCGTATCCGCAGTTTTCCAAATTTTATACAACACGTTGTACAAAAAAAAAGTATCATCTAAGCCCCTGTCTTGTCTAAATCTACTGTGCAGTTTCCCTGCACCCTATTTCCTATATCCATGTCTTAATTTCTCATTTCATTGCCTGCAACACAGATCAGCACACAACTGATGTTATTTTAGGTGAGCCGCATGATCCAAAACTGATTTGTCGTCTTTGGCTTTACACATTAAATCTTTTCTAGTCTTCACCCAATCCTGAGGTACTTGCTGCCTATGCATTTCCTTATCTAGTGCCCAGAACAATGAAGCCTTACATTTTGGTCAGGGCACGGGTTATCAGTTTCAATGTCATTCCGTCTTGACCATCAACAGCTTGATAGGAAACCTTAAGCTCTGGTTTTTTTTCAGTCATGACTTCTCACAGTTATTTTTCTTTTAGCAGTATTCTGCGCCACTGCAGCCATCGATTCCTCTAATTTCCTAAACTTGTTAGTAACCAATTTTTGCATATACTTCAACGCTTACTCACCTTCTATATACTTGCGTTTGTTATCCACTCAAAATTTTTGTTGGATATCGGTCCTTGAGCCATGTGCTTTTCTATGGCTCCAACGCTTTTTGGACGCGCTTTTGCCCTTTTGTCTTATTATTGTCGCCTATGAGTCACTTTTTTCTTTATTTTAGATAGCAAAACTTTTGCACTTAGCAGTTTTTTCTCCCGGTAGCTGTCATTTTTTGCTTCATCTGCTTCCATACAAGTGTTTCTTGCCTCCGTGCAATCTCTCAACACCTTTTTTCATTAGTCAATAGCACTGCGGTTTTTTTTTTTTCAACAACAACTCAGTTTGCTCTGTCCTTTCGATCAGTTTCGTTGCTTGTATTCCTCCATCTTTGTTTCGGTGAATAGAGTATTTTGTCGTAATCGCAATTTTTGTCTGCGTACTTATTAATTTCACCTTCCACCGTACTAACGATAGCATTTAGCTGTTCATTGTTTGGACTAGGCCGTACTGCTGCGCATGCCTCAGAATGCGCTCGGGTGCCACTTCCATAGTGCAGAGCACGGCATAGTGCAAGTTTCGTTTGTGATTTACTTATTTTTCACGTTTTTATAGGCCCGCGTATTTATTAACTAACTAAATAGTTATTGCATTTGTTTTGTTTCCCTTTCACTTTCCACTTATCCGGTCCATTTTCGAATCCTAATTGTTCTTTGTGCTATTTCCACGTGAATCAGCTTTTTCTACGTTGTCAGCTATATCTACTGGTTCTTCTGTTAACTGTATCTACATCTGAACCGCAGAGTTCATTGTGCGCAGGTCCCTTTCTTTACATTTGTCGCCTGTTTTGGCTTCCTCAGTTTTCCTGGGCCCCGTAAAAAAGCTACCGCTCTTCCCCCTAAGCGCCCCGATGCCTTGCGGCCTGGTCTGAGAATGAAAAAAATCCTATGCAACTGAAAAGTTGGTCCGTATACAATGATGTCCACCACCCTAATTATGTCTATCACTTCAAAGCAAAGACGATTACCGCGCCTCGTATTCTCACTTAGTATCTGGTACTGCTTGCCGTGCACGCCCTGCTTCGTCCCTTCTGCACGATGCAGACCACATTCAGCATGTGTGGGGTTTGTTGCCCGCAATTTTTTTACACCCTTCGCTACCTCCCGGAACAGTTTTGAACCTTCTGAATTTGGAGCAGCTTTAAGCTCCAAGGCAATCACCGCAGAGGTTCAACCTTAGCTCGATGCGGCCAGCTACTCCTTCAGGTTTGCCATTAGGGTATCCGTCGTCTGAAGGTGGAACTAACCAGCATTGACTCACTTATCAACATCCGCACTGGCTCAGGTAGCTTCACGAAAACCGGTGTGGCAAAGATAGCAGATGGTGACGCTGTTGTTGACATTCCTACCTGCTGCACTTATATTACATCTGAAAATGGCATTCCCAAGCAGTTCAACACTGGGTGTGTCTGTATAAACCACTCCTTGACCTTCTATCTGCTGCGAAGGTCCTACAAGCATCATAGATCCTTATTTTTGTACTCGTACAGGCTCTTTAAAATTCGTTGCGGCGTGATAACCTCGCAATATTTCTTTTTACCTCTAAAAGAAAAAATGCCATAAGTTCGGTTTTCAAATTAACTGCGAAAGCGTAAATGGCATTAAGGAGCGGGCAAATTCCTCTGCAACAAAACTTCGCAGGAGTACCTTTAACAATTTGCCCGCCGCCTAAGAGTAGCGGTGTTGCTGGGAAGCGGCCGGACGCCTCAACCGAATGCTGACTGGTTTTAAGAAGCTTTCCGAGGAGGACGCCAAGACCGGTGAACATTCTTTAAACCTAATGTTAGTGCTGTTTCCGGTAGGTTCACGGAAGTTGTAAACGCGAGCATTGCTCTCCAATTACACAGAAGAGCTAATGTGCACCACTCCCAGCTTTGCGTTCTAAGTGGGCCCCCAACTTGCACAGAACACTTTCGACCTATATTTTACAGGAAAGACGTCATCCCAGCTACGCTCAGCACTCTTCAAACAGTGAGGCAACATGGAAAGAGGTTTGTTGCCCATGTGGCTCACCTGAGAGCACGCGCGCGCCGCCCAGCATCATGAGAGTCCAGGAGGCCTCTTCGCGATTGGCGCCGAACTCCTGCATGATGGCCACGAAGAGCACTCCGAAGGACCGGAGTGGCGCCAGCGCGAAGAAGCCGGAGAGGGCGCAGGCACCAGCGGTGAGCCAGCTGTGAACGCTGTCCGGTCCATACTGCGGCCAGCCAAACGAGGAAGCCAGGGATGAATGGTTAGAAGGCATCTTGCTCTTGCCAGCACTGACACCGCAGTCGGCCCCTCCACCCATTCTTGCACGTGTTCGCCTCTAAACTGAAGGTTCGCGAAGACTGAAACACCGCACGCCGGCCTGCACTTGCCCAATACAACGAAACCAACTTGCAGCTGACGTAGGCTCACTAGGTAAATAACAGGCTTTCTTTGGCTTGAAACTGTACACGTAGGTTTGCCTTTCTTACGTTGACAAGAATATAATTGTGAATGTCGTTGTGTGTGGGTGCATTACATTAGGGTTTTAGTTTTTTCGCGTTCTCTTTTTTTTTGTTGTTGCTGTTTGCAGCTCCAGAACACCAGAACAAAGTTGTGCCCCCGTTTGGAATTCCGATACGTTAACGAAAAAACTTCGGTAACCAATACCGTAGGTCGTACAACAGTCAGATCGCGTCCTCTCTGAATAGAAAAGAAAATCTGGGGTAATGCTAGAATTTGATTGATTGTGGGGACGCACCGAAACTACACCGGGGCTGTGAGGCGAGCCGTAGTGGAGGGCCTCGGATTAATTTTGACCACCTGGGGATCTTTAACGTGTGCTGAAATCTCGACGCACGGGCGTTCCGCCTTTCGCCTCCGTCAGAAAAAAACCCAAACCCGAGTCCTTGGGCTCAGCAGAACAACGCCTTAGTCACTGAGCCACCGCGGCGGATAAATACTAAAATTTACGATGACACAAACTTTGAGAAAAATGATAGTGGCAACATCTGAGCACACACTTTAAAGCTTTGCGTTTTCTAGAACAGCACGTGCATTCACTGCCGTTCTGCATCTTTGATATGGTTTTAGTAGAAACGTTCAGCAAAACGTGCGTATCAACATTCGGACAGGTGTGTGGCCGTAACTCCGACTCTAGTTCAAATTAAATGATACAGCTGGCTGTGGCAGACATCCTTTAGATGTGAACTCGAATATGGTGCTTGCTTTCATACGTCATAGCACATAGCGTCATAAAATGCCATAAACACACCATATGATATCAGGGCAACGCTGTCATCTACAAATCGCCACATTCTGCTTATAACGTAAAATGTTTAGTCTTCATTTCAACTTTTCAATCACACAAAAACTGAGGGTGAGGATCGAATATGTATACATAGCAGTACCTGTCTAAGTCCCAAAGCCTTATAGATATGTCTGCGTCGGCAGCAGTACATGTCGGTTGCAGTTCACAATTACATACAAACGTGCATGAAAATATCAGAAAATACAAAAGAAACTGAAGCAACATCGCTTAAACGCATGTGACAATCAACACCACGAACATGAGACAACCAAAACGACAACATAACCTAGGGCAGAATCCCCATAACAAAAATCAAGAGCAACCCTTTGTAATTGAAATAACAGAAATAAAACAAGAATATTCGGGCAGATAAATGTAACCGCATGTGTATGCACAACTTATAAAAAGTGCAATCTTCACATGAATCCAGTACCCGCAGGACAATAACAAAGCAGGCGTCTTGGTACCGAGTATCAAGAACTTTCGAATGCTAACCGGTGGCTTTTTCAAAGGTGCTGCCAGGGCACAGAAACGCTGGCCGCCTACGGTGTTGATGAAACCCCATAAAATGTAAAGAAGAAATAAGCTAAACGAAACAGCTCAGCGGGAAAAAGGAATGCTGTGTGAGGAACGTACAGTGCGTCTAGAATCCGTGCAACATGCGCAGCTGTAGCAGCTCGTGACATCACGGAAGCTAAAGAAAGCGAAAAAGAAACGCCTAGCTCTCTTGCAGTCTAAAAGGCAGACTGTTTATTGTCTCAGGCGAGAATAGCGAGTCGCGCGTTCATCGACGAGTGGTAGGAGAGTGACCGAAGCGATTTTAGAAAGCTGCACGTCAAATTGGGGCAATTCCATGAATGAATGAATGGCTTTATTGAGAAGGCGGCCGTAAGCCCTTGATGGGGATTGCTTCAGAAGAAAAAGCAACTAAGTAAACTTTGTAGTTCTTAAATCACTGTCCAACTATCTAGTCATGATTTTCACCTTTCTCCTTACACCTGTCCCCGGGCACACAGGGTAGGAGCACGCATCAAGGCCAACTAGTAAAAACACTGCCCGCACGCTATCTACAACACACGCTCCCCAACCCTACAGTGTCGAGCTTGAAAAGGAAGTGCGCAGCAAATGGCTCAATGTATCAGGTCATATCCAACAAAAAACATTAACTGTTGCCGCTTAAAACGTACGTGGAGGAACAGCGGGCATGGAAGACTCAAAATCAGAAGGGCTGACTCGGTCGACCACTAAGACTTTTCGCTTGTTCCACACGTCGATAGTGATGATCTTGTCCGAACGTCCCAGTACTATGAACGGGCCGTCGTATGGCGGAGTCAGCGTCGGCATCATCGCGCAGTGTCGCCCAATGTCATGTGTGGCTGAGTTCAGAAAGCGAAATTGTTCAAACTGCAACCAATGCGAGGGGCTAGCCAGCCTGAGCTGTGCTAGCCAGGAGCGCAGCTTCTCGATGTGGTCAGAGGAGACTAAGGTGGGCAGTATTTGGTCGGTAAAACTCTTAGCCCGTTTTCTGAAGCGAAAGATGGTTAAAAAGTGAAGCTTTCTCTCATGCGACCTCAGTCAAAGCCAACGTCAAAAATTCGCTCTCGCAAAGTCCAAAACCCAAACTGCCAATGTCCGAAGACAAACTCCACTTCAATTACGCCAAAGCTCAAGCCAACCTTCAACCCCACACCACCAAAGTCCACAGCCTAAGTCCAACCCTGCTTAAGGAATGTATTCATCATGATCATCATCACAATCTTTTTCCTGCATTGTGTTTGAAGTTCGCTTTCCTCCAGTGCGTCTTGCTCGGATGCATGACGTCACCAGTGAGGAATAGAAAGCTTCGCTTTAAAAACCCAAGCAGCCGCACCATTGAGCGTGGCTCCATTTAGCCTGCGCCGAAACCATGTTATTTCACTATTAGCCGGTGGACGACACGAACAAGTGGGAGCCTTTCCACCCAGTGTTGGCGATCGAGTTTCGCTGCGAGCGTGGCTCACTGTGTACATTCCTGTCACTGCAGCACAACTCCGACAGACCTAAAGGATGCATTAGCTATGAGACTCGCTGGGGCGTCGGGCAGCGGATGAATAAAAAGGGTACGGTGTGGCCAGCTCGTCCTTAGCTCTTCTGAAGGCGCTATAATGTGCGTCTGACGAAGTAACCTCTGGTGACTTTCGGGGGCCGTGGCGCGGCAGGTCAGTCGGTGACTGATGTATTTGCACCAACAATGGAATGAACCGCCAGTGGAAGTTTACAAGCCGGATGTACGCGCGCAGCGTTTAGAAGTTTGTTGGAGCAAGAAAACTTCTTTATGGACCACCCCCACGATTCTAGCGCCACAATGCGTTGAACAGGCAGTGATGTGGTGGGCACGCAAGTTGAGTGGTCGTACCCGTAGCAATACCTTATTGCAGGCACGTGCAACGTTGTATAACAGGTTTCTAAGCTTCAGAGTACGAACACAATTTTTAAAGTACGGGCACAGATTTGTCGTTCTCGGCCCTCCCAGGCTTCCGCTGTAAGCAACTGATTCATTTAGAACTTCCTGCTGGCCTAGTTGGTTAGTAGTTCTCACGGTTTGATGGGCAACAAAATTGATTGATTGATTGATTGATTGATTGATTGATTGATTGATTGATTGATTGATTGATTGATTGATTGATTGATTGATTGATTGATTGATTGATTGATTGATTGATTGATTGATTGATTGATTGATTGATTGATTGATTGATTGATTGATTGATCTTCAAGAGCGGCTGCAGTAACGCTGATGTGCTCAAAGGAAGGAGCTTAGGTCTACCATTTCGCTTCGAGGACTTAAGACGTCAACTGGTACCCACCGCCTCAAGTCACCTAACTACACCGCATAATTTTCCAATGGGCACCGACGTACGATGCTTTAGCTCGAAACGTGACGTTAGGGCTTACGAAGCGATTTTTGCGCTGAACTTGCCGAAGGTACCGGTTGACAAAGTTGGACATCAAAACGTTATGTTGGGCTTAACGCTGGACAATCGCATAACGGCATTGACCCCTCCTTCAGGTAGCCACCAATGTTTGCAAAAGCGCGTTATACACTGTAAAATACGGGATGCTTTCAAATCTTTGCCCGGCTTCGCAATCGCCAAAACACACTAATAGGCTAATAATTTATTTGCAGTAAAAGATGCACGGTTTGCACTCAAAACGTACGTGACAGACTGCAGGAGCGGAAGCCTCGATAGGTGCAGGCTTGACTCGGCCGGGTGCCAGCACTTCTGGCGCATCCAGCATGTCTATTGCGGTGGTTCTTTTCGAAAGTTCGAAGTCTTCCAACGGGTCGTCGTATTGCGGAGTGACGTTCGGCCTCGTTGCGTCGTGTCGCACAAAAACGTGCGTTTCTGAGTGAAACCGAAAACCTTCCGGTAGGGACTGCTGACGACGCAAAAGTCTGCCGTCCTCAGCTATGTGCTGCGGCATATAGAGCCACGCTGATAGTTTTTGCACGATTTCGCGCCCGTCGAGGACACAAACGCACATGGAAAGCCTGCGAAGCTTAACAAGACAGCATAGAGAACCGTGCGACAAGTTGTCGAAATACCTGGCAAACTTTATTCTTAGGCACACGGCAGTCTTTCCACCTGTTTCCTCCAGCTGCGGCACCTGTGACTCATGGATACGAGCCTGGTGTTATCTCATCCGGGTTATATTCGTGCTACCGCATGTTTTCCGAGATATCCAGTTTCGCGAGCGTGCTCGAACAGCCAGCCTCAACTCTTTTGTTTCCTGGCTGAAGTGGAATTTCGATAATGTGGCAGTGTGCGTGTCCGCAGTACCCAACTCCATTTCGCATAGCCGACTGGGCACGAATGGCCAACCAATCTTATGCCTTTTTCAATATATTATCTGAGCGACACAAGTTATTCAAAGCAAGCCGTAGTGCAGATAAAAATGGGTCAACTTTAAAAACAAACGGACATTTGCAATTGCACAAAAACATCTTTCTTTGTTTCCCAGGTGTCCCTGGAACTTTGCCGAAATGTTTCGCAAGCGGTACAAAGAAATGCGTGATTATAGCCAGACAATTGCAATTCCAGAAGCGCTTAAGGCTCCATTTTAAAACGCAGCTGCTAGCGGTAATTGTCTCCGTTGAACTGAACAACAAACAACAACCTTCACCACTGTATTCACAGCACCCACCTCCGCCAAGCAATCGCACGAGCGCATCACGTGGTCGTGGCCGCGGTGACCTTGTCACTCATGGTGCACGCGTAAAAGCTGTTCAACCTGGGTGCTGTTTCCTAGCTGTACAGGTTTGAGGCGTTTTTGAGGGAAATTGAACTTACGGAAATCACCAGAAAACTCTCTTTGTAGCTAACAAATTTTGCAGTTACGTTACATGGACATTTCCTTAACACACGTTATCTGTCGCGGCAACACTAAAAGATCAATATAATTTGGACGAGCAGCTTGTTCCGATCCACAAAGTCAAGTTCAGTTTTTGCCTGAGAAGTTTTGGGATCAACATCACGAGTGCCGCAAGTGTATATATATATATATATATAATATATATATATATATATAATATATATATATATATAGATATATATATAATATATATATATATATATATAGATATATATATATATAATATATATAATATATAATATATATATATATATATATATATAAATTTATATATATATCTTATATATAGCTAATCAGAAAGAAAATGAGGGGGGGGGTTGAAATACGACAGACAATAAGGGTTGGCGTAAAGAAAAACCTTGGAAAGCAAAGGGGGGGATGTGAGGTCTTGAACAGATATAAAATTTGAAAAAGAATAAAAAAAGAAAGAAAGTGCAGAAAAAAGTTTCTCCCACCTCCCCTCACGGGAACCCCTGTGTAGATACGACGCATAGGGGGTTCCGTTGTTGTTTCCGTTAGGTTGATTCTCCCATCGCGTGAAACGTGCCGTGAACCCCCTGCCGCGGCTATGACGCAACTCAATCCACTTTAATCCAATCCAATCCAAGCCAAGCCAAGCCAAGCCAAGCCAATTGAATCCAACCCAATGCACCTCGCGAGAGAGTGTTCGCTATCGGAGAGGAGAGGGGGTGAGCGGCGGAGAGCGCAGCTCGCGCGGCGAGAATGGGGGAGGGGTGTGGACGGACAACAACAACGCCGTATGGAGGGACAAGGCGAGTGAATGAGATGCAGTCGCATCTAAAACGCCCGCCAGGTTGGATCCGAACCCACGACCTCCAGAATAGCGGTCTGGTGCGATAACCACTGCGCTACCGGCGGGGCTATTTTTCCCCTCCACTTTCCTGGCCATTTATGTTAGGTATCAACAGAATCCTCATTTCCCATTTTCTGATTCGCTACATGCACAGCGAGGGCCTCTGCTCTAGCAGTCTTGGTGCCAAAGGTAGCTTAAGAGGGTTCAACGCTGGTCGACCACTCTCGACATGTCGTGGACCATCGAGTCACGGCCCGGGGGTTAAAAAGAAGGTCCCCTTCACCCCGAGTAGTCCGAGTGGCGCTGGCTACCACCCCCAAGAACAGGAAACAAAAAATACCTTAACATAAATCACCGAGAAACTGGTGGGGAAACTGCCCCGCCGGTAGCGTAGTGGTTATCGCACCAGACCGGTATTGTGGAGGTCGTGGTTTCGGTTTCCACCCGGCGGGCATTTTTTCACCAGTTTCTTTCTGAATCAAAAAATTCTTCATGTGTTTCTATGACCTAGCGCACTCCCCTCTTTGCTTTCTGAGGTTGTCTTGACTGCCAACGCTTATGCTGTCTTAAATCACAGAGCCCCTCATTTCCAATTTATATATATATATATATATATATATATATATATATATATATATATATATATACGTGGCAGTCACCCCTGTAGGCATTCATCAAGTTGCTTTTATTCCCAGGCCCTGCAATACAACTTTTTCTGTTAACATTAGTTTTGAGTATCCCACACGTCATCACGCCTCATATGAGTGAAGAGACTACTAGTTATCGTTCGGAGAGAAATTGTTGGCATAACTATCTGCACTTTCGTACATCGCGACACTTTTTGGGTGTGAACGGCGGCCGAATCACCATACATATTGGAAACCACCTGATGTCGTGAAAAACGTGACATCTGCATAGCATAGCAAAACGAGTAGAAAACCACGCAGAAAAGTTGCAAGTTTTAATCAAATGGTGAAATAGGATATGGAAAATTTGTTATTGAATGATATAGAAATGGCAGCGAAATGTTATCGCCAACGCCCCTCCACCCCTTTCAAACAAAACGTGTGCGTCGTTCCCTTTTGTTTCCGCATAAAATTACCTGACATTGCCAGTGTCTCCACTAAGCGAAACAATGGCGAGGAACCATGCTTGTCTTTCCGCTTCAGGGGCCTAAATAAAAACGTTTGGTGTTCCTTTTCAATTCGGCATGCTTCCCGGCTGGAATTGATAACCTGGAACCATTCTTTGTTACATATTTTTTTCGCAGTCGTATGCCGTGTTCGTGGCCGTCATTACGAAGCGACGAAGGCGTTCAGTCAGCGCGAGGTTGCGCCCGTGCCCTACATTAAAACCGCATGCTTTGAACTTCCTGGGCGGATGTATCGCACAGCTGTATCACACCTGGTGCCATTGTGGCTGTTCACAAATTTGGGGCAAACATGTATTGTACCGTGGTGAAGAAAACGGCGCCGGGTACAGGAACCCCTAAATTTTAGATTTCGTGGCGATAGCCATTGTGACATTTGTGGAACACTCGCGTATACCAGAAGAGTTCTGCGAATTTTAAGCGAAGCTTATATGGCGAGGCTTTCGCCTGTTTTTCGTGTGTACTGCACTAAAATACTCCCGAGGCCGCACGTCTCTTGAAGTACGGAACGCGTGACGGTAGAAAACGAGCTTCCCGGTGCGTGTGCTATCAGCACGCGTTCACCAACGAAGTTGCACGCCAGTCAAAGCATGATTTAGACCTAAAGCTTATACGTATGATCACGTGGATATGCATCCTGAGTAGATTAGTTATAACAGCCGCCATTTGCAAGACCAAAAACTACGGAGGACGCTTAAACTACCTGTACATTCCGCTGATGTTTTTTTTTTTAACCTTCTGTTGAACTTTGCAGCCGCGCCCGTCCCCGCTTGCCCATCCCGCTCGACGGCCCCTTCCGAAGCTCCATCCACTCACTAGCCCTCACCAGGAGCATTCTGTGAAGCCCCCGTCACTTCCTTCCCCTCTCAAGGCAGCTGGTATTGCACGTGCGGAAGCGGCCTACTGTCCTTCAAAGCTGCTGTTCTCCTTTACTGTCGCGCGCTGCGTCGCCCGTTCTCAGAACCATCCTCCGACCGTCTTCCCACACTGCTCTTTCTCCTTTCCCGAACGCGATTCCCGCCTCACGCTCAGCTCCAACCCGAACTCGAACTTTTAGATGCGAAGCATCTCATGCTCGGGGCTGTGTCCCTCCCCTCCCTCGTTGTCGTTGTCCGCCATCCGCACTCTACTGCGCATGCGCGTCTCTTCAGCCCCGTCAGCGTTTGGGCTGACGTCAGAGCAGTCCACTATAAAAAGAAATAGTTAGGCGGCGCCCGGTTTCGATCCCACGACGCTCCGGCCGCAACGGGAGGTACGTGGCGCTCTTCCCACTGCGCTACAAACCGAGACTGGAAGCATGTGCTACGAACGCGCCTTATGTCTTTCACTCATTCAAACTACGTCAAGAAGCTACTGATACAACGAAGGCACGCGAAGCTGAACGTCAACGGAAACGACGAACTGAAAACTAATGGGAACTTCAGTCGACCCCATGGCTGCTTCGCATACTACTTCAGGGTTCCCCTCCGGGAAGATGGTGTAATTTTTTTCGTACCACCCATTTTCTCTACCCCACGAAGCGCGTTCTTGAAACGTGAGATCTAAGGCCTTCTCCTTAGAACATGACACACCTAAAGCTTATACGTCTCATCACATGGATAGGCATTTTGAGTGGATAAGTTATCGAAATGCATGCACCGTTTTCAAGATCAGCAGCGTCGAAATAAAAGTTTTTACGTGTATGTATGTATGTCTCTATCTCAAGGATGACCTCCATCAGAGATCAAGAGAAATAAAATTTGATTACGCCTTCCATTTAAATTCTGACACCTCTACCCCGTGGGCTGAAACGTTCTGCTGCTCATCCACCTCTCCAGATTGGACTGTATTATGATTTTTGTTTTGTGTGCGTGTGCGTGCGTGCGTGCGTGCGCACACCTGCCTTGAGATTTAGGAAACTGTGAATTGACAGCTTGAACAGCTGTCGCAGCGATCTTTCGTAATTTTGAATGTTTGTTGGGGCTGGCTTACGATTCATAAAAAGGGCGTCATAGCGTATAAACAAAACTCGATAATACTGTGGCTCTTTAAACATCAGCACGAATTACTCTTCTATTGTATCTATACTATGTTGGAAATGTGAACGCTTGACAGCTACACTTGGCAGGCCGAAAAATCGCTTCGGGTGGCCGCAAGGGCATAGCCAATGTTGTTCGGGTTATTACAAATACACACTGAACAGTATGCAAACATAAGTATAATTTAACACTCCTTTTCGTAAAAATAAAAATTTCAAACAGAAATATTTCGCGCTGCATTACCCAACTGTGGTAGCTTTTAAAAATGACATGCAAAAGGAGGACAGATGGAATTGAACCCCCAAGACATCGATGAATAGATAACACTAATGCCCATGTAACGAAGTCACCGTTTATCCAATATACTGCACTTTTCCCACAAGTAATTCCCAGTCCCAACTCCGCACGTACCCCTGTATGCATCACTACCAGAATGTCGAAATGCTGCGAAGAGATATTTTGTATCCACACCGACGAATTCGTTATACCAAAGTTCATATATGTTTTCCCACGCTTTCTTCCCCATTTCTAAAACAGTGAACGCGTGAACCGCAGGGACCATCGGTGGACAAAATGATTGTCGAACGCTGTCTATGCGCGATTGTTTGAATATTGAGGAGAACGCCTGATACGGCCTGTTCTGCGAAAATTCGGCGACGTGTGGGCCTACGATTTAAGGAAAACACCTGGATTGCAGTTTGAACATATTTGCTTCACGGCGTTAGCCAGCTCAAGGGCCCATTCCCGACGTCTTATTAATTCCCAATTGGATGCGATGTCATCATACCCATTACCATCAAAGTAGCGCATAGCATCCCGCGTATCACTGTTCATTAGCGTGTGATGAACTCTTCGGAGTCTACGTTACCGGCCCCTAGAAACGTGTACATCCGTGGAAGTATGTGTCAGAATGCCATAGCTAAATCGGTCGACTGGTCACGGCACCAAATTGTTGAAGACCAGGAAGCAGACGCGGTCAAAGGAGCACCGGTTTATTATGACCTTTGAGCGGGAGATTCGGTAAAGGAAGAAGATGTCACGAGCCTCGCTGCCCGTGCTACTGCTACTGGGCACATTCCTTCTCCTCGTCTTCCTTCCAACCAGATCACTTTTTGTAACAGTATGCATCGCGGAAAAAAAGTGAGAGAACGCGAATGTGCTTCACGACGAATCTTTAAAAGAGGCAGGACTTGGGCACGCCTAAACCGAAAACCACCACTACGAAAAAGGCCACAAAGGAGCACAAGGTAAGCGTATACGACGTGCACGGCGGCAGGCGCTCCAAGAATTAAGGCAACGCAAGGCTGAAGCTCAGTGCCGCAAGCGCGAACAGGATGGAGAACGTAACGAGCGCGAGGCAAAAACCAAACGTACCAAGCTTACAAACTTATAGGCCCTTCAACACACGTAAGGGGCCTTAGATGTTTTTCTGACTTTTTAAAAAGTTTGAACCGACTTCAATCGCCCTTACAATCACAAACATGGATGGGCCAAATATTACACAATGGAGTCGAATTCTTTTCTATGGCATTACGGGGCTGGCTGCCTTATCGTTTTTGCAGTTGTACTTATAATTATGGGCTCAGTGTGCACCCATCGCACATTTTTTTTTATATACACACGTTGTTTTTGCAACTCCTAAAATTATAT
Source organism: Haemaphysalis longicornis (assembly GCA_013339765.2). Classification (NCBI taxonomy): domain Eukaryota; kingdom Metazoa; phylum Arthropoda; class Arachnida; order Ixodida; family Ixodidae; genus Haemaphysalis; species Haemaphysalis longicornis. Next base: position 102,648,614 of record CM023453.1, on the reverse strand, counting down.
ATCTACCCAGAGTTTAAGTTCAGGATCAACCGCAAAGCACACACATTATCTCATACAAATAAACTTTTTTTGTTTCCGGCCAGAGTGATCCCACAATCTAGCATCTGCACAAGTGTGACACATAAGAACAGTGCTACCAATAAATGCTAGACAAAAATCCGTGATTTATTACAAAGCTTTTCTCTGATGACATTACAACGCTTTCAAATAAACACTTTTGGTTTGCGACATGTTCTCTTCCAGCTACTGTGTTTATCTTGGCTTATCCCGTTAGCTACCAAGTACACAAACAAGATGCGTGCTTACTAATTGCAAATCCTTCGGGATCACTAGCCACAACAAGCGCTGGTAATCCCGCTGTATGGGGGAGCGAGCTAGAGGTAAGTCGTGGCGCGGTTGCGCGACAGCGAAGCGTGTCTTCTCCTAATGATTCAATGCAAATGAGCCACACAAGCAGGCATCATATAGTCTCACGCGTGGCTTTGGAGCCTCACGACTACGTTCGGGGTGGTGCATGCCTCGGTGGTCGTACTCAAGTTTCTGCCCGGTAGACCGCGGTACACGTAAACAGGAAACACAAGAAAGGGTACACACGATTCCAAAACGGCCAGTGGGCAAGCAGGAGTAACACCGCCAATTTTCCGGAGCCACAAGCACTAATACAGTATTAATCAATTTATCTAGTTAATCGTTCTCCAAAAAGGTTTGTCTCATTTCTTTAAGACTGTAGTCTTTCTTTGTCTTTTAAACAAGAAACTTTTGATGTCTGTCTGTCTGTATGTATGTGTGTCTGTCTGTTTGTCTGTGTGTTCTGCTGTCCGTCCGACCGTCCGTCCGTCCGTTTGTCGATCTGTCACCCGAGCCAGCCAATTGCCGCCCGGCAGCCCGGCCACCGCCGGGGTAGGATGCAGCATGCGAGTGCGTGAGCTTATGCAATAAACCCCCACATTTTTGTTCTGCTCTTTCCTGCTTGTTTATTTCATGGTGTCCGGTTGTGATAACAGCGTCAACACAGCGTGCCGGCCGCCGTAACTCAAGGACGGGTGAAAACAATGAAATAGAAAGCATGTTGGTGTAATTGTTTCTACGAGGGGGGTTTCGCCTAAATGGAACATCCAGAGGCTGTGGGACGCTATCATCATGAGCTTTTGCGACTTCTAAAAATGTGTCGTGTTGCTAGCCTAGCCAGTCAGCCCTACCCCAACAACATTCAAGCTGGTTTTCTGGCTGTCATTTTGCCCGCGGTTGTGCACAAGGGATAAAAGCTTGGATTGGCGGAAAGCTTCACTTCCACAATTTCGGGGCCTCAGGGCGCCCCCGCTATTGAAACTTTCAACTGCCATCGCAATGCCTGGCTTGATATTTTTGTTGTTCTATATCTTTTGACTTGTTATAATTGTTACCGTCGCTGTGCTTAATTCTTGTGCGTTTTTGTTAATTTAATTGCAATATCTACCCCCGCCGCAATCACCGCATTTTTGTGACGCCAAATTGTAAACCAGCTTTTTTTTATTTCACGGAAGTCAATAGGTAAAAATGTATTCGCACCAGTAGCACCAGTGTCCTCGACGTTTAAAATTCATGAGGCTCGAGGTCTGCAAAGTGGAAATTACGCAAACGTTTCTAAATAAATTGCGCCACGCAAGTCCAGGGCATTAACTTCCCCGAATGATCTCAATCATTAATTCACCATGGCTCATTACCGCGTCATTTTTATGACTATGGTCCTTTTTGCGTTGCCAAAAAGAGATAGTTTAGCACTGCCTGTATGTTACTCACTTCAGACGCCCCGGCAAAAATTGAAAAAAAGAATGCTTAAACAACAATATATCTGGGCACTACTGTTCCTAACAACATAAATAGGTAGTATCCCTCGTACTTATTAATAGTGCTCAGAAAAAAAAAACACATTAGGCCTACTTGAAGCGAAACATAAGTAGTAGCAGCACCCGTTTAATATAGAATACCGTTGGGTTTCGATATTTTAAGAGCAAACAATGCGGTATAACACGGTGTCAAATACAAGCGGCGTAAAAGTAAATGGCACAAAAAACATTTCCTCGAGTTGTGCCAAGAGAAATGAAAAAAAAATGTCCAAAGAGATGTCTTGCATTCAACCAGTGTGTTAAGCATAATTTAGTTCTTCGATATCGCAAACGTTACTGAAACAAACATAACAGAGCGTCAAACACCTGACGTTACATACTCACGCTCAGCCTGAGGCATATGGCCCGCAGAACACTACGTCGCTTCAGCATGAAGTGTTGAGTCAGACAGCAGTAGTGTGGTTGATATCCTCCCAGCCGCGTTCTCAACGCTCGTTTGAAGCCCCACTCCTCGCCTGTGTTTTCTTTTTTTCTTTTTTGAGGGCACAGGTGGCTTGGTGCCCGTGACGTCAGTTCTGTTACAATCCGTCGCGTCACCAGCATAGTCAAACGCCCAGTGTTTCCGATTGGTGCCTTAAGTGGGCCACACAGATCCGGGATTTCCGCCCACGATGCGATCGGTGTAAGTGAGCGCTGTTGGGCGTCCCAAATTAACTCGTCCGCTTACCATCCCACATGACAGAATGGTGTCAAATTACAACGAAGACACATCATCTCTCCACTTTTTTTGGCACGGCAATGGACAGAAAAAGCGCTAAACTCACGCCTTAGATTTATTTGAAGAATCACAAAAGATGTGTTGCCGCACGGGGTTGGGGAAATAAAAAGTGAAGTAGAAAAATATACAGCACAAGCAACAAGCGTACTAAGCTGGGTCTGAAAAATATGGCTTAAGAGAGGGCAAAAAAGGCCTTGTACAATTGACGCAAAAAAAAAAGAGATGGGAGGCTGAAACATTTTCAGTTGCTTCGGTGAAAGTCTCCCGCAACCTTGCGCTTCTCAGATTCCCGGCGAAAAAAAAAATTCCGGATCAATACTCTCTATAAGAGCAACCGAGATCGAGAACGAATACTCGATGGATTTTATAGCGGAGCTATCAGTATAACCTTTCCGGAATATATTGAGATTGCTTGTACTAGTGGTGCAAGATTGGAGAAACCTCCGAGCTCGCTGTCCCTGTCTTTTCGTCGGAGAGCTGGCTGTTGCGCATCACATGGGTTTTCGAAATTGCCGCTGAAAGTTCTCCATGACTACTGGCAGGCTTGGATCGTTTTGTTCGAAGGCTTTCACATCTCTCCCAAAGTAAACCGCCTTAGCACGCGGTAGAGCGCGCGGCCACCGGCTTCGCGAACTCGGCGTCCGTAGCGCGAACTCTGCATCTGCGCTGCCCTTGCAAGCACGAACGTACGTGAATTGGCGAGGAGGAGAAAAGCACGCAAGAGATCACGCCACGAACGCGAGGTAGAGTGTTCTTAAAGGTCGAGCTGGCCGATGCCGGGCGCTCCTCGCGAGGCGCATGTTCATGTATGGTTGGTATTTTTTCTCGGTATTTTTTGCGAGCTCCTCACGTGCCGCAAGCCTATACGACGCCGGGCGCTACCCACAAGGCGCACGCTCACGTGCGCTCATCTGGGCTGAATTTTCTGGTAACGCTCGACGGCGGAGTCAGAAGTTTTAACAGCTCTCCTGTAAAAAAATTGATCCAGAAAGACCTCATTTGCGCTGGCAAAGGACAACATTTCGCTTTTCATTTGAGGGAGCAACTGATTTAGGTGGTATTTTACTAGCAGAAATTACGTCACCCCGTAGCTGGATAACCGTAACTATGTAATTAATGATCTGTTCATAAACTCTAAATACACACCGCTCAGCAATCCACCCATAACAACAGGGGGAGATCGGCCGATAATGATGATTGCGGCCATCAGAAGTTGTACAAGAATATAATCACTCCTCAGAAGACAAGGACGACCCATTGAATCGCTCCTCACCGAAGTGATGTGCCTATTAAGGAGGAGTGACTTCTTTCCGGTAGATGTGGGTGGCAGTTCCTAAAAATTCCAGCTCAAAATGGTGGGACATATTCCCACGCGCCTGACACTAGTGTGCAACGGGCCACTTCACCGTCTCCTGAATCTGTTTACAGACACTCAGGGGGACTGGCCAATGAAATGGCAACTGCCACCTGAAGTCAAAAAATTTATTGGCTCTGCACGTAGATGCCCATCTAGAAAAATTCCAACTTGAAACGTCCGAAGAAAACGAATCCCACGTGCGAGCCACTAGTCAGGACATTGTACATTCCGAATGATGTCAGCCCTCAAACTAATCCAAACCCCCGGCCGCAAATAAATCAGTTTTTATGCAATAAGCATCGGCCACACGTACTCACCAGTTTCTTGCGAACAGTTCAAAAAAATGAAGAAAACTCGACACGCTGCAACCACTCAAGCGTATCAAGGATTCAGGGAAGTGGGTAGACGTCTGTACCCATGACCATACTTATCCGGAAGTAATTTGTGCAACACCTGATTGATCAATCTTTGACTCAAGTACAAGGACAGAAGCCCCGGAGGTTTGGGGAGCGCCAAATGGCATCACATTTTGACATGTCCAGGTATCCATCGATAACGTGGTGTTCTGCGGGTGACGGGTTGTACAACTGCGGCAGCAGTAGCAATGCGAGAGGTGGTACGAGGTGTACTTGCACACTAGAAGCTGTGTTTCTTTCACATTCCCATCACTTTTGGAAGCACTGGAGAAGGCTGAGAATATCCCTTTATTGTCGTGAACTATGGTTTTCACCGGTGTAAGGTAGAAATCCTGTAAGGTCTACAGATACAGCAGGACTGAGCGCGTCAAGGTCGCAAGCCGTTCGCTACAGTTTTGACAACACGGGACTCTGCATGTTTCGATCTTGGAAATACTGCCTATTATTACCTAATCTACTTAAGATGTATATTTTAGAGATTACACGCATAAGCTTCAGGTCCAAATCATGCTTTGAACGGTGGGCGACTTCGGTCCCGACCACGTGCTATTAGCACACACGCCGGGACCTTCATTTCCCAACGCCTCGTTCAATAAACGCGCGAGCTTCAAGGGTAAATGGAAGATCGGGAGGTTTTGTTCTCGGGCATCAGAAATACATAAAACCCTAGCCATGTAAGGTGCTCCACATATGCGTGTACATGTGTCCGTGCGCGTGCGTATGAGTGTGCATTGTGTAGAGGGGGGTGGGGGGGGGGGGGGGGTTAAGGGGTTACATAGCGTGCATCTTCTGTAAATAGGAAGACATAAAGAAAGGAAGGAGTTCGATATGGGATTTTTGATATACACGAGACTGCAGGGGACGCTGAAACATTCTACACGATTTGAGATGGCGCCCTTTCCACTGGCATGAAAGTATGTAGGAGGTAGCAGTGAGAGGTAGTAAAAGCCATTGCTCCAACGTCTAGCTGCGGTGATGAGGCCGTCGAGGGCTTCTACAAGGATGCGGAATCGGCCATTAATACGAAAATGGGAAATATCATAATGGGTGATTCGTGAAATGTCGCAACAAAGCACCGATCTGCGTGTTAAAAGAACCACGTGACGTAATGGCCTACTTAGATGCACAGAGAATAGTGAAAATGCTGACACGAACCTTATCAATCAGTACTCAGAATAAACGTATAGTTGTGCTAAAGCGTGAAGCCAATCTAAAGTGTGAAGCGACCGCGCTTCGACTTTTCCTCGAACTGTCATCGTGTTCTCAGCACTGATTTTTTTTTCATAAACGCAATTGTGTCAGCTTCAACAAAAGAACTCGCTTTCTGCCAAATTTCGCTAATGTATCACGGAACGATATGTGCGATTCTGGTCTGTTGGCGCATGCCTAGTCCTAGACAGTTTGACAGCGCAATGGATATTTCACCAGTATTGCAGTCGTCTGGCTGCCGCCATAAGAACCACCTTTGGCGTATTATGGACGGAAATGCCGTCTGGAGGAGGCTGCATCAAACCTTTCAGCCCTGATTTTTTTTATGCGAAACAATGTTTTTTGTGTAATTTCATAAATTTGGGGTCCCATAAACCACGAACGAAAAATAGAGCTAGTAGTGAAAGTAATAACTGATTTATTAATGAGGCAGTTATTTACACATCTGGCAATTAAAAATTGCATATTCAGCACAAACATCTCTTTTGCATGTCTTCCTAAACGTGAGGACCACATGAGCCTACACACAAAAATTGAGCTTCGTATTGAACGCATACTTATAGATTTACGAGCTTGGGAACGAAGCTAGGGCCTCTCTTTTTTTTTTTTTTTTTTGTCTTAATGTCGAAATTTTGTCTTCACCGGAGCTTCTTCTTCTTTGTAGCCTCCAGCTCCGCTAAAACGCAACAACGGTGATGTATATCGCAAAAGTCATCATTGAAGACAAATTTTCCAGAAAACTAGCAGTTTTGGTTGCGTTTTCTATGCGCTAGATGAACTTTTATCTCATGGCGTCAATTGACACCGCCATGGCGGAAAGGGTTAAGGTTGCCGTCCTCGTCGGCATAGTGCCCGACAGTGTTCTTCTCCGCGCTTATGTCGATGCGCGAGTACGTCGTTAATCACGCATCCATGCAATCGGTCCTTTGACAGTTATAAGCGAAGCGCCGTGGCAACTTCGAAGGTCTGCCAGCTACCACCGCAGAGAAGCAGGTACCCGTGGCTACGTTCCTCTACATTTTTTGCCTATCAACGACAACAAAAGCGTCAACAAACGATAAATAACGCCAGAAACGACAAACTATAACACATTGAAAGCATAAAAACGATAAAACACATCAATAAAACAAGGATGCAAGGCGAGAAAAATGTACATATTCAAAATTTAACTGCGCGAAAGACGGATACAAAAAAGACACGGACGAGCGCATGTCCGTGTCCTTTCTTGTATCCGTCTTTCGCGCAGTTAAATTTTGAATATGAACCCCTTCCAACTCGCCCCGCTGTCTCTCATTCTAATGCACAGAGGAAAATGTAGCAGCGCTTGCCTGGCTAGCTACGAGCAGTGTAAGATGGCGTCGTTTTGCTTGTATTTTGCCTCGTATAATGAATTATTTGTAAACGAAAGCGAGAATAGCTCATGCACTTGCGGAAGAAGATCAATTTTGCATCTGACAGGATACAAAGTGGCATGGAAGAAATAAGGGCCCTCTACTACGAAGAGCGTACGTACACGCGTCAAAATGAAGGAAGCAAGGGCCTCGTTGATAATACTGCATGAATGTAAAAATATTTTTGCGCACGTCCGGCTAACTCCCTTCAAAACAACATAGTGGTTTAAAGTTGTCATATGGTTTCCACGCGTGCGATCCTCAACCTGGGAGCGTTAGTCAGAAAAGTCGGATAGGGTTTAAGTGGGCTGGTAGACCGTGATAACTGGTCAAACCGCTCACGCACGGAACGGTCACCGGCGACGCAGAATGAAAGCCTCAGTATCAACCAAGTGTGAAAGGGTGTTCGCTTATCCACGCATACTGGACGTGAAGGAGCAACAAAACAATGAGTTTAATACGGGAAGCCAGAGCTTCGCACTGCGTTCATTCTGAAGGTTACATCTCTGTAGCTTCCTTTAAGCTAAACACTTAAGCTAATATTAGTACCTTGCGCAATGCTGATCACCAACCTAGGAACAGATTTTCTTCCCACACCGTCGTTTTCACCCATAATCGCAATTTGTGCTGGGCCAGCGTTTTAGTATGCCCCGTATAAGATATTTCAGGTCCCCGCATTTTCGGGAGCAATTTTGTTAATATTTCATTAGTTTGTCTTAACATTAGCATAGAATAATGCTACTGACAGCAGCGTATACGTACCGATGGAGGCGTGGAGAACCCCATCTGCTCCAGGCAGGAGAGTCCCAGCGTGTCCTGTGGTTAAATGTGACTTTTGCAAGCTGCAGCGCGGAATTATATTACGCGTAGCAAGGTGCAATCACCAAGAGTTTTTGGGGGAGGGTCACTGACATGAAGATACGTTATGTGTGTTTTATGGTATCTGCGGAAACGGCGCACTTCAGTAATCGTCTCGCGCATTGTTATTGGGCACGTTGTGTGCATACACTTGCGCGCATTCAGAAACACAAAATACAATAAAGATTTCGAGTTGCCCCGCGGCTGGGTAATCCCTCGTGCCTGGGTAGAATTGCCTAAAGGAGGAACAAACAGAAGAATCCCCGGGGGCAACATCCGCCGATGATACAACGTCCATCTATATTTAGGGTGAGCTCACCAACTGAGCAGTGAACAGTCTTGCTGTCGCTGATAAAACGTTGCCCATACATTTTCTGTCAAATCTGACGAGACCAGCGCCAGTAACACCGGACTGCCTGTTCTCTGCAAAGCCTAACAAGGATGCTGTGTGCACTTCACATTTGGTACTGCTATGGACAAATAAAGCACGAAATAAAAATGCAAATGGGAAGGAACAAGTTGCGCGATTTCTTCCATTATGACTTACATTTTTTCACGTGGACCAAAGTATAATCATTGGTTACATTGCATGGTTCAAAAAAAGTTGGGAATACACGCATTCGAACTGAATGCGCAGCAAAAATGGCCAGCAAAGCAGAACTGGCTTGTTTGAGACGCCAACTGCACTCAAGGTTTCCTTGTGGAAATTTAATTATCCGGACTACTAGCGTACCCCTGTAAAATCTCCATGGTGAAGTTCCAAGCCCCGTAAAAACATCGCCCCTTAATTGCACGTGTTCAAAGTAGCTCGGTATGGTCGCGCACCCATGGTCAGAATCGACAATGGGTTCCTCGCGTTAAGAAGCCGACGTCTATCCGATTGCGCCATTTCGACACGGCCAAAGCAGTTTAGATTTTAAACTTTGACTTTGGCTCAGGTTGCATGAAAAAAAAAGCTTCTCGTTGTCATTAATTCATTCTACAAAAACAATATAAGAGTGTTACGGACTGTGGCCCTCCGCACAGCTGGATTCGATATTCGGGACCCCATCGGTCGAGGCCGCCGCTCTCGCCCGTTGAGAGAACCCTTTGGGACTCCTGCCTACGATGAGAGCTACGTGGTGAAAAAGTACCCGCTATACCAATCATGACTGTCGCAAAAAAAACACAAAAAATGATTCTTGCGGAACAGGCCATAAATATTTCTGGGAGTAAACTGCTAACTTGAACATAAATAAACTAAAAATGTCAACAGAAAAAGCTCCGCTGAAACAAATGCCGCAGTTAGCCGTAGATGAATATCTCCGGACCCGAGTCTCGGGGTCCCCGCTTGCTGTTGTGAAACAATTCCCGCAGAGAGATAAAATTGTGATCGGCAAAAGCGTGTAGTTTCATGCAGGTGCCTAGACTCCGACAGGCAATTGCAAATGTAGGTGAAATGATGCAGCAAGTAGTTTTCCGCGACCTCTTATGTCGCGCCTACACACTTCATGGGTGCACGATGCGACGGCCATTAAGCAAACACTTGAATCGCACAATAGTGACCCTTTGTGCTAATGTCTACTTAAAGCCTTTAGATTTTTCCGGTGTGTTTTTCAAGGCCGGCTACCATAATATTTATCCTACTAACGCCGCTACTTTTTTAAATACACGTAAACAAACAATACCGCTCAAAACGGCAAACAACAAGGTAGCTAAAAATACTTCCCTAGTACCGAAGCATCTAAAATAGTAAAGTTTGATTCCGTACGTGAAAAACCGGACGAAACATGCCATGGACATTAGCGCTGTATTTCGGGCTTTTTAGTCTGCGTATTGCTCTGGAACATTTGTTTGTTGTTATTTTTTTTTCACAGAAGTTGAAATTTTCAGGAGCCATTTCTCTTTTATGGGAGCCGTCTGGGCTCTGGGAATAACTGATAAAGCAGTTATTCCCGCGGAACGATAAAGCAGAACGATAAAGCAAGAGTGTCGAAAAATAGTAGTCAGCGTTATTGTCCCCCTGGTGGTTTCCCGTATTCACAAATCACTTTTCTAACGCATTTTTTTTAGAAGGCAGCATTTTCGCGTTTCGACAGGAACATTTAGGGCGATTTTGTCGTACGTTAGTAATAACAAAACCTCTTGAGCTAGTTTGTTCATGGTTGTAGTAGATAGACGAATAGGGCAGATTTCGGCGCACGTTAAAGATCCCCAGGTGGTCAAAATTAATCCGGAGCCCTTCACTACGGCGTGCCTCATCGCCTGCGTTGCGTCGGCGCGTTAAACCCTGCAATCAATCAATCAATAGACGAATAAGGCGCCAAACGGACCAAAACGAAAGCGCATGTTTGTGTCTTTCTTGTCTTCCTTCGTCTTCGTCCGTTCAACGCCCTATTCGTCTATTTAGTTTTAACCCAGCGGCTACTCCGGAGCTGACCAGTACAGAAATGTAATTGTTGGCTTTCATATTTCGGTACTTCGACGCCATGGAAGTTGTAAGAACGCGGAACAAGCACAACACACTAAATCAAAATGGTAGTTCAGACCCTGTATTTTATTTTCATTATCACTTAGATTCAGGTCCAGGTATTTTCATGTAACCGATCTGTACCTCTACAAAAAAATTGATTTTGCCTCTTGCAGGTTCCCATTTTCCACGTGAAAGATCATATCGCAATACACGGCAGATTTAATGCTTGCATGTACGAAAATGAACAAACGCTACAACAGTGACGCTTGTATTGCTGCACCTTTTCTTCAAAACTGTGTGCTCAAAATGGCACAAAAAAGCATTAATCGATGCTTTGCCTCCAACTCAATTCCCCGAATAATAGTCAAGGACAATAATGTGTTACGTGGGACAGTATAATATAGACAACGACTGTACCCAAAAAAATAAATTGTTGCATTTTGGAGAAGAGGCGAGAACCTAATTATTGTTCCGGAGACGGAGAAAGTGTTTATGGGAGCGACTCTTTTATAGAAACGTGAAAACGTACCTTGCAATGTTTAAAAAACTTAATCTCAGGTATTGAACTTCGTTCCTCTTACATTGGTAATCAAGTGAGGCATTTTAATCATCATTTTTAGTGAGATAAAAGTGGGAAAGGAAAGGTAGCCAGTTACCTGTAAGCTGCAGCAATGTTTTAAACAATGATGGTTATTATACCAGATTTTACTTCTGTTATGTTAAGTTCATAATGTGTCTCGCGATTTCGTTGTTACGTACTAATTCAAACGGCTTATTCACGGTGTCCCAGCTAAACTTTAACAATATAAGCATTGACAAGACTCTCAATTGAATGTCATTTTTATACTAAAAGTGATGCGTAGTTTCTTCGAGTAGCAGTCACTTCGTTCTAACTTCTTTATTGGAAGAAGTAAGGTGCCAACTGCGCCGCTGCCGCTATCAATGCATTGCGCTATCGCTGGCGCAACGGTTGCCCTTCAAGTGTGTTGTTTGCATTTTTGCTGCAACAAACACTATCATGTGTTTGTAAGAAGCTCCTCAGCAGATTTCTCTTACATACAGCCGTTGGCCCATGCAACTTGTGTCACCGCCACGTGGACAATCCGTGGGTTCGCAGGAAGGCCATGGCTGTTCTGAGTACCAACGAGCATAGAGCCTAAGTATAGGTAGTATAGGTAGGCGAATCATTTCAAATCTGGGTCGTAATGGAGTTTTATATCGTTCCATACCGAGCACAACACAATGTTGTTCTTGATGAGGCACGACATAAAACGTTACTCAGACCGAGTTGTGGAGGGGTCCCCCTGTAAAGCGCTAAAAATGTTATTAAATGCAGAGCATTTCAGTAACTCACGATGTCACCCGCGTTGACGTCCGTAGTCGTAGTCCGCACCCCTCCCCCTACACTATATAAAAAAAATACTATCCGGCGCCTGGTTTCGATCCCTCGACCCTGCGGGCGGAACGCAATGTACATGGTGCTCTACCCACTGCGCCACAAAGCCGTCACAGAATGGGAGGCTACGAACGCGCCTTATATCCTTGACTCATTCAAATTACTGCTGACGAGCGCTCTCTCGTCAGCAGTTGCCACAAAGTGCAACAACATTAACGTAACGCAAACTACTTAACGTCGTGCGCCCCCGGAAATGCTCTGTATTTGATCGTGCCCCTCGCGAGGGGGATGTTTCACTGCGTCGCCATGCGAACAGTTTGCCACGCTTTAGTTTCAGTTCCGTATTTAACGTAGTACGATTTTAGAGAAAAATTAAGTTCCCTTGTACTATGAAGTGGTGTGCACGTAAGTCATAAAAACAACATGAAAAATCGATTGAAAATGAAAGTACTTGTTCGACCTCTTCCAGTATCAGCCCTGTAAATGATTATCATACAATTTTATCGAGTAGAAAGTTTCTATGTAAGAAAAATGGGCAAATACTGGACATAATTTTTGTGCTAAGGGAATTATATTGAATGCTTCTGAGTGTTCTGTGGAGTACCAAAACACTTCGTAAAGGCATTCGCGCCGGCTTTATATACAGCAAAACTGGTCAAGCAACTGCTGAAAAATAGATTTTCGCTTTTTATTTCGTTTTTTTTTTTCCTTAATCGGCTCCTAAAAGTCTTATAAGAAAGCATCTGCTGCTAAGAAGGCTGGTCCCCTTGCTAAGAAAAGAGATCACAAAACTGGAGTAGTCGACAGCGTTGCCAGACATTCGTTTCCGAGACCACAGTTATTTTCTTTGGACACTTGTGACCACTTGTGTTGATGTGCCGAAGCTGTGGTGTTCTTACTTCTTGCTCTTACTCTTGCTTTTACTTTCGTAGTAGTGATGCCTGGTCTGGACCGCCTTATCAGCGGCCTGAACGTGTGCGCGTTCATAGTGGAAATGGTGATTGCAAACTACACATGACCTTCCAACTATGTGCTCATGACCTAAGGTAACATACGATCTATCACGTATCCGATAGGCATGACATATTGTGCAAGTAATGTATACTACTGGGAGAGTTTCAATGTCCTACTGAATAGCTACAGTGCGAACAGGAACACAACAAGAGGGGTGACGGCCTAAGCGCCGACTACCGAATGTAAATTTATTGTGAGAATTGCAATGTATATATAAAATGACCAGAACCAAAAAGTTAAAATCGACTATACTCACAGCTTCGAAGCCCAGTGACGCTGACACTAAGAAAAGTGTCCAAAGATAATAACGCCAACATCCCAATTTTAAATCATGACAAGCCGAGAGAAAGCCAGGGTATCCATGGGTGTCCCCACAATCATGTGATGTTTGCTATAAAGCGGTCATAAAATCAAGGCAGGTGCGAATAAAAGTGCTGGTAACCCAAGGCATCGTGTGTCGTTCGCCGTCCACGTTGTATATTGCGTTCCGCAACCTTGCGAATACACATACCTCGGTCACACCACAAGGTTATTTGACGACCCATACGATAAAGACGTCCGATAATGACGACATTCAACCCGATAATGACGCCAGTAATAGAAACAGCGGCTTTCTCGCCACCCATTACAAGTATTGCACGTTGTCCCGCAGCTATATAAGTGTATTGTTGCAGGAAGAAGCCGAAATCAAACAATGCGTGAGATTATAAGAGCGCATACAATTGCGCGATAACATCGTAGGGTGTTACAAAGGCGTCCGTCGTGTTGCCTCCAAAGAGATTGAGTTGCTGCCCAACGGGAGGGTGTGACAGGAATAAAAATCGAGACGTTATCTTCAGTACATCCAGTTTGTGCAAAATGTGTGAACGTCGCCGGCTTGGGCTCTACGCATGCCGTGCATTTTCGCTTTGCTATTTGTGGTAGGTTAATGTACAAGGTGCAAGCGCCCGCAATAATGTTGAGTTAGAAGTCAGCGCCTGTCCTGCCGCGTCTACTTCCTGTGTTCCAGTTCGTGTTGTAGCTACTTTTTGTTGTACAAGTTGCGATTATATTGCGACGGTGTTTCCGTAAAGATGAGGCATAAAAACATGACAAATGCTGCGTCGGTAACATAGCCTAAATGAACTGCTAGGACAAAATCGCAACTGGCCAGTCTACGAAACGCGCGCATCTAGTAATTTTATAGAACGCGTGGAAACTACAATTTCAAGTTCTTTTTATGCTAAATTTGAGGTGTTTCTGTCAATGTGCCTCATATTTTTCTAATAAAGATAGCTGCTCCTGGAGGAGGCTTGGATAGATAGAACACATGTGTAACGATGGTGAACACGTTGAACATAAACATCCGCTACGAAATTGTGGGCATGGATTATTTGATGGGTCAAGTTGCTAAGAGAACTGCATGGTTCTGAGAAGAAATGGTGTGGAAACTCTATCGTGGGTGTTGGTGCTTGTCACCTTAACTACCTGCTACAGCCAAAGCTGCAATAGGGCTATTACAGCGCGCATACCGCGCGCATAACCACATTCTCGAGTTGAATTTTGTAGCTCCACAGTAAGGCAGCCGTTAAAAGGGTACAAATTATAATTTTCAGGGAGGAGCATTTCTTTCAAAGCGGCCTATTTGTGCCATTTGATGTCGTCTTCGACTTTTCCCCTTCTCGCGTGTTTTTTTAGTAATATAGTAACACAGTGGAGTACGCTTTCTGAAATCAAGGCTTTCGTATCATGCAAGCCCAAAGAACATACCCTATTTTGACACAGATTGACACCACAACAACACTTCTGTAGGATGCGCTATGGGAGTACAACACTGACGCTGTATTGAGCTTTACATGATTGAATGAATACAGTCCGCTTCAATGGTCATGATTTTAAGGCGCTAAACGCAAATGCGTTTGTACACCAAATACACTTCAGATAAACCGGTCATGCATGGCTAGCTCTGTGGGGTTTCGGTAGTACACGCACACATCCCTGCAACCGGAGAAAGTGAAATCTTATACTTCCACCTTACTGATGGAAATATCTCGTCAGGCAAAATTGCTTTTCTATAGATTGTTTTATGCCGAATAAAGTTTTGCTCTGCAAAAGTTCACCTTAAGCCAAATATATGGAAAAGGTAAATGCGGCAGCTTCATGGCAAAACGTACAGTCTTTGTAAAAATTCTGTGGACCAAGCCGGAAACGCGCAGGCTGCAAAAAATTCAATGTACAAGCTTACGTCCCGAGCGAGGCTGAAAAGTTTTATGCAATATAACTACAGAAAACACCTTTCTTTCTTACTGCCTTAAAATATTTTTGTTTCATTTAAAGGTAAAGCCGATTCTTTGAATGGTCGAGAAGGCTTCGGATTGGGCCACAATATTTTCACAAAGGGTGTACGTCTTCCCTAAGCCATGATCATTCAACAAGCTGTGAACCGCTGTCAGACTAACATAAACGTTTGGACGAATTATCTCTGTTGCAAAAAAAGGCCGTGAAACCTCCGGTGCTCAGAGGATGATTAGACTAGAAGGTATGCTCCGCGCAGTGACCATTTCATTTTTCGGCCCCTCCCACCCAAGTGCTTCTCTGAGATTGCATTTATCGTTAGCCATTCTTGTGTGTACAATCTTCTTTGCACGCTGACCTTTGAAAGCACAATACAGCTCGCGCACATAAAGTTAGAAATGCGTGCTGTACTTGTAAGTATAAGGGCGCGCGAACAGGCCAATCCACAATCACCTGAAATTAGAGTAGCTCTTATTTGCGAAAAAAACCTGCCACGGTGGCTCAGTGGCTGAGGCGTTTGTTACTTTTTATACTGTACGTGTATGCAGAATGTAGATGCACTGTTTTCTGTGCACATTTTGTTAACTTGTATACCTTAGGCTTCATCGTCCGCGGTATTTTTGAGAGAGAAATAGGGCACCGACCAAGTAGTGAAATTGATAAACTTAAAAGACGTTTCGGCTCCCGCACGGGAGCCTTGTTCACAATCTGCGAACAAGGCTCCCGTGAACAAGGCTCCCGTGCGGGAGCCGAAATGTGTTTTGAGTTTTTCATTTTCACTACTTGGTCGGTGCCCTATTTCGCTCTCAAATGTACCCTCCGGACCAGACGGGCGTCCTTCAAACCCTTGACTTCATTGTCCGTGGTACTTGCTTAAAGTTTGTATGATGTGCTTCTTGTGTCCTCTACATGATCAAGTAATTTGAATTTGATTACACTTTCATGTGCTTGCCGCTATTGCCTTGTTTGTGGTTTCCAAGGCTCTGTCAAGCGGCGAAGGCAGCTGTTGCTCGGAAAACCACACCAGTTTCTAAGAAATGAAAACTGAACTGAACTGAACTGATGAGCCCAACCAGAAGCAGGGTTCGATTGTCGGCAGCGGCGGCCGCTTTTCTCATAAATGTGAAAAGCGGTAACGCCCGTGTGCAGAGATTTCGGCGCACGTTACAGATCTCCAGGTGTTCAAAATCGAATCGGAGACCCCACTACGGCGCACCCATAGCCCAGGTGTAATTTCCGCGCATAAAACGCCCACAAAAGAAAAATATTAGCGAAAACATCGTTAGCCGAAAACAAAGCCAACTTCAAAACGACTGCACCTGACGGCCGCCTTTTTTAAAACGAAAGATTTCTTACCCGGACCGTGGTATTCAGTCAAAACACTGGAGTAACCAAATAGTAACCAAGTAACCAAATAATAGTCACCAAATAACTTGAACTCTCCAGCGGCCCCAAAGCAGTTAATGTGGCTCGTCTTTTTTTCTTCTTCTTCACTTACGAATGCCTCGAGGTACAACTTACTTTTGTCTGATATTATTGTCTCCCACTCTGCGTTTACTAATCTGTAATCATGGGAGGTTTGGCCAAAACTTTATCTGCTCTTTTGCCCCATAAAACGGTTAGTCGACTGAGAAGCTCTGATTTGATCTCTGGACACACGGCGCGTGCGCGCAACCGGGCTTCAATTGTGTCAAAACAGTTACTTCAAAATCGCAAAAAAAAAGAACGGTTGTAGATAAGACAATACACGCATCGACCATGAAGAAGGAGTGCAATAGTGTACCTTTATCTCCTAAACCACGTATTCGTATACATTTAGATCGTTCGCCGAGGCGTTTACTCCGGGCGCGAAAAATCGTCGCATGGGTTCATTCTTCGCTTGCGATTTGGGTCTTTGACGGTTTGCCGATCGATTAGACGCACTTTCACCGAAGATTGGACGCACTTCTAGCTTCCGCGCTTCTGTCAACTTTCTCTGGAAAGGAATGGTACTTTTTTTCGCCTCCCGCTATTCACTATCGATACATCTGATAGGCTCTACTATTGCAGAAAACGAAAAGACTCACGTTCCGGAAGCAACTGGCTGCCGCTCGCGTTTCTTTGAGGCACTTCAGGGTGAACTCCGTACCCGACGCGGGGCACCGCAAGAACTGACGGCCGGCGCACGCGGCCGAGTGATGTACCCTTCACGAGAGACGCACGCCACTCTTGACTCCTCTCTCAGTCCCATTCATAGGGACCAGAAAACCCATGAGCAATCAGCCCTAACCGAGCGTGAAAATCTCGGCACGCGATGCGATAGTGCCAGAGTAATACAACCGTGGAACGCCAACCACAGCGGGAGAGGAGGGGCGGAGAAAGGGGGTGGGCGAAGAGAGTGCCAGCAAGACGGTCATTTATTTCGCGGGGCAGAATACGATCGGAGTTCTCCGATTCGTTCCGCATGCCGGCCAGCCCGGCTTGTTTTTCTCGTTTTTGTCTTGCCGCTGCAGCTCGCCAGCTCACCGTCGTCGTCGCAGGCAAAAAAGCAGGGGAGCGCGGTGGGACAAAAGTGGACGCGATTGTAATACTAAACGCAGGTATACACCGATTCATCCAGCCTACCGAGTGGTAAAAACCGGTTTCCTTTTTCTGTTTTTTTTTTTTTTGCTCCCCTATTGTCTGTCTCTTTTTATCTGCCACTACGACGAGGCTGACCGCACATATGAGACCTCGCGTATTCCTTTTTCGCTCGTTCCGTACAACTCTTGCGGGGCGGAAGTGGCTGGGAAGGCGTCTCTGTGACGTAACTGTCGTGTTTTCAAACTGCGTTGCGAGGAGTTACCGCCACGTGTGAGCTGTCCGCGGCGTTCTGTTGGGACAAACCAGAAGGGAGCTAGAGGCGGAATATTGCGGGTACGTGTTTCAGGCTGGAATGTGAGACTCTAGGAGTAATCAAATAACTCCAGCTTTCGAGTGGCCTCAAACCAGTTAATGTTCTCCGTTTTTTTCTTCACTTACGCAAGCCTCGAAGCAAAAATTAGTTTAGTCTGGAATTATTGCCTACCGCTCTGCGGTTACTAATTTTTAATAATGGGGGGTTCGGCCTAAACTTCATCTGCTCTTGTTGTGCTCCAGTGTGAGTCAAAAAAGAAAAAGATTAGCTCCAATCCACTCTGTGAATGTGGTTGGAAAGCAAAGCTGTAAACGGCACCCACAACGATTACCCATGCGACTTCACATAAATTCACTCACGTCGCTCTACAAATCGTGAAACCAGAGAAAAGTGAAATGCATTAAACCACATCCTCTATTCCTTCAAAGAGGTATTCTTGCTCAGGTTAAATTAATGCATGATTCATTAACGGTGGTTGATTGAGTTGTATTCGTGTAGTACATGAGTGGAAACCTTTTTTTATAAAATTAAAGCTTAAACCCGGTGTCAGACGATCTCACTTCTCCTTCTCTGCCTTCGCGGACGGAGGCGACGAGATCGGCGGCAGAGACGGAGCAGGAGCAGGAGTAGGAGGAAGAAGCGCAGGAGGTGGAAATACCTCTATTGAGATTTCTGAACGGCCCAGAGTGTGGCCCAGGGCAGTGGTTCCTTTCTCACTGTAGCCCATATTCAGTCCCCGCCGCCTGTGCTCTGTCCACCGGCTGAAGCTGGGTAGGCAGAGAGGGGCTGGACAGCAGCATCTCCCATTGCTTCTGTTCGGTAGTTGACGGAAAGAGAGGAGGGTGCTCTTGGCTAAAGTCGCACACGCCGATTATGTGGCAGAGTGTTCCTACTTATGAGCAAAATTTACATTCAGCGTCGTAGCGAATCGGGTGCATCAAGTGAAGACGCGTCCGGTGTGGGAAGGAGCCGGATTGTATAAGCCGTAGGGTAGTTTGTTGTTCTATGGAAAGGTCAGGGTAAGGCGAAGGTAGGCTCTGCCTCAGAAGGCGATAATTATGGGTAATGTCCTTGAACGAGAAAAGCTGGTGACTGTCCTCGTGCAGCTCCACAGCACGGGGGGTGAAAGTGCAGGCTTGGTGGGCGTATTCGTTGCCTTCCATGGAAGTATGAGCGTGTGTCCAGATGAGCTGAATGGAACAATTTGGGGAGTGTTTTTTTAGCACACGCAGTGAAGGCCGGGACGCTAAACCCGACAGGCAGTTCCGGTAGGCTTGTTGGGAATTGGTGACTACGTCACGAACCCCTGGTTGAGAACTAAGGCGATGGCTGCCTCTTCTGCTGCCATCATGTCTTCGGTCTTGAGTGAGGCACAAGCAAGGAGGTTGGTTCTGGAGGTAGCCACGATGATGGGGTACTGCTGCCCTCGATGTTGGGAGGCGTCTGTGTAGATAAGTGCATGAGCCCCGCCGAGGGTGGTGTTGAGCGCTTGAGCCCTTGCTTGTCGGCCACCCTCGTCGTCTGAGGAGTTCATATTTCTAAGCAAAGAGAGCATATTTATTTTTTGCCGCCAAAAGCCCAGATGTACATCAAGCAGAGTCACATTCTGTGCTGCCCAGCCAATCTGGTGAAAGATGCGGCGACCCGCCGCAGTTCTGCTTATTCGGAGCTTCTGGATAGAAAGATGACCCTCTATCAGCTCTTCCACCGTATTGTAGAGCCCCGTGCCAAGCAGCCTCTCTGTGGCGCACTCATGGGAAGATTAATGGCTTGCTAAACCGTCTTTAGAATCATTATATAAAGCATCTTTATGTCCTCCTTGCCGAGAAGAAGGCGGGGGGTTGACGTAAGTGATTCTAGAGAGGACGAAAGCTTGAAATAATCGAAAGGTATCGGATTCCTTGAGGCCTCGCTTCTTGGTGGCAACTCGCCTGATCATGTGTATGATTTATTGATGCTGTGTTTGAGGCACTGCACGGATACGTTACTCTTGGTGTTGGCCTAAGCTGTAGGCCCAGGATTTTGATGCTGGGGCTTGGAGTGATGGCCTGGCCACCAAGGAGTATTTGAATGTGTTCCTTGAGGTATCGTCTGACGTGAGGGCGGATGACAAGAAACTGAGATTTTTTATGTGAACACTGGAAGCCATAGGCCCATTGGCGTGCTAGAAGTGAGATGCCATGGGTTGGTGTGAGCTTCCTTTAATCGCTATCGCGTGGCATTTAGCGAGAATGCAGGGGTTAAACCTGTAGATATGCTTGGTCAGTGCACCACTTGTCTTCCCCGTCTCCGCGTGGGCTCGTAGCTAAAGTGTCCGTTGCAAAACTTTAGACATTGACATCACCCCATACACCATTCGCTTCTTTCCATTTGAGGACGTTAATCGGGTGCCATATGACGTTTTTGTGCTCCTAGGTTTGTTTGTCTTGTGGAAGTGCCGCATGACTTATCGGCATGCTGAACCACCTAGGCCGACCAAGTGCATTTTTCGGGAACAGGCGGCGTTGGTACGGAGCGTTTATGTCGCGCAGAGTGATCCACCAGAGTGGCTGCATCTTTTGGATGCGTGCGTTTGCTTGCCTGAGTTTTGAATTGGTGCCGACCTTTGTTAGACTGACGTGCTTACTCTTTGCTGTCTGTTAGTGTATTGTGTGTCAATTGTCTTGGCTGACATTTATCTAATATTTTCATGTATTAAAGAAAAAAAAAGTGGGCTCGTAGCTAAATCGGTAAGACCACGGGCTCTTGCTATGTTACTCTGTTAGTTCCAGGTTCGATTCCTGGCGGTGCAGTAAATTCTTTTATTTGTTTGCGGGAGTTCTCTGATGACACGAACGGTCGGGAAAGAACCCTTGGGGGTAGAGGTAAAAAGCTTTGCTTTAAAGAACTCTATCGCCCTCTATGTACATTATAGCGAGTATGAAGACGGAGAATATTTGCAACATATTTGCAGACTACGACACGTAGCACGGCTCATTCATAACAAAACTGTATAGGTCACAGGTAACGTTGCGCAGATTTAAGGTAGACACAGCTGCATAGACAAAAATGGCAGCATGCTTGTAGTTAAACTTTATGTCGGATTTGTTCTAACGAAAATAAGTAAGACTTCCAGGGTCGAAATCGGCGTTCAACAGAGCCGAGATAAAACCGTAACACAAACTAAAGATACAAAACAAGATGCTGCCTCGCCCTCTCACGAAATAAAGTGACATATACCGCCTCGCGCTGTCACCCGTGGGCTACAACACAACAAAAACCAAACATACAACTTCATTGAGATGGTTTAAGCTTTGCAAGTACGGTCAAGTATGTACTGGTGGCCTAAAAAATTCCGACGTACGCGATACGCCAATAAGACTTGTGGCCTTTTTGTTGCAGATGACTTATTTCCTGATTTAAAAAATAAATTTTATGTTTATTCCACTTACTAATGTATTTCTCTGACCTTAAAGTAGGATTTTTTTTATCTGAGTCCGGGCACTAATACATGACGCCTATTTCCAATCCCTGAACTTCACTCCTATTATTCTTGACTCAGTGCCTATTTGGGCCTACTTCAGCTATTTTGATACGTATGTATAAGTTTAGGTTTATGCCCCGTCAGTTCTCACTGCGGCTACCATTTGTAGAACTACTCTTCATCTTAGTGATACAGCGAACTATGCGTTTTTAGAGTTCTTGCCGAATAATCCTTAGCCCATACTAGGTCTACGCCTCATCTCCTTCTCGCTGCTTGTATAGGTCCTGACTTGTTCAAAAACAGTTATAGTCATGACATTCTTCTCGTACTTAATTCGCCGTGATTAATGCAGTGCTTCTTGCATGTTTATGAAGCCCTACTTTCTACTGATTCGTATTTGTCTTTATCCCTAGACAAAGCTTTCAGTCCCTAGACAAATCTTCTCTAAAAGATTCTTTGCAGCTCTTCTCCGGGTTTACAGAACCGTAAGACGTCACAGCAAATCTCAGGTTGCTCCAGTATTCTGCCTTTACCCGTACGCCTGGCTTCTCCCTACGAAGCTGTGTAAGCACTCCTTATGAAGATGCTATAAATAACTTAGGTGAGGTGCTGTCCTCTTAACCGATAATAGCAAACTTCTGACACATCTTAGGAGTGGTTAGCCTTCCCAAATGAGAGTAAAAGAACAGTAGAAGGCTTCACGGAGTTGATTATCTGGCACATTCTGCGCTTCCGAAGACCTCAGGAAAAGAAAAGGCAGGGGGTGGGAATTTCGGTCCGCAGGGAGATATCCGGAAACATGGAGGAATTCTTCAGTATCAACAAAAGGGCAGAGCTGTTGTGATCAAGCTATCATGAGATACAGAGTAAAGATATCACAAGCCTATGCGCCAACAGCTAGCTACCATGATGAGGCCCTAGGCAGTTTTTACGAGGACGCCGAATCAGCAATGATTGATTGATTGTAGGGTTTAATGCGCTGACGCAACGCAGGTGATGAGGCGCGCCGTAGTGGAGGGCTCCGGGTTAATCTTGACCACCTGGGGATCTTTAACGTGCGGTGAAATCTCGTACACACGCGCGTTTTTGCTTTTCGCCTCCATCAGAAAAGCGACCGCCGCGGCCCCGGGAATCGAACCCACGACCTCGTGCTCAGCAGCACAACGCCTTAGCCACTGAGCCACCGCGGCGGGTGTCGAATCAGCAATGAATAAGAGAACAACGCAATTCACGATTGTGATGGGATGCCTATTTTTTGCCTAGATTGAGCAACATATTCTAATATATTTCCCAATTAGTGTTGTCAGATCGACTTGTGTCGATACTACAGAAGTCATTTAAGAAAAGGGCAATTTTATGGATAATGGCATCACAATTTTCTCTGTGGCGGTCCGTGATTACCTCTCTCGTACGGCGCCTCTTTCTGGGCAGCGTGATGATGCAATTACAGCTTCAACTGTGGTCAGTATGGCCACTAAGCCAATGAATGGTTTTTATATCGTCAAGGCGCGAAGCTAGGAGGAGGTCAAGGGTATCATTACCCCCCGTAAAGCAGCTTGTGGTCCCGGGAAAGTTAAAATTAAGTACTTCGGTTGGCAATTGCTTTGGATAAGCTTAAGTATACCCATTCGGCGTGAGAGCAACGGCCAGCTGATTGCTGGATAATTGAAATCTCCGAGCAAGGGTATGATGGTTGGCTTTGCCCCAAGATTCAATTTTGTCGACGCAAATGTTCTGTTCCCCCTGTCGACGCAACAAAATTTGGTCAAAACCTAGCTTGCAACACCTCCACTCTAAAAACTCACGCCGAACCCGTTCTTTGGGGCATGTTTATCCAGTAAAATGTGATTCGCATGCGCTACAAGAGCGCTTATCGAAAGAGGCACTACGCTACGATAAGGTCACACTCGCAAGCGACGAGAAACGTTGCGGCGCATCGTTTGCGTCTGCTTTGGACGCGGGCACTCTTCCACGTAGCGGTCGTGCCTTTCGCTCTTCGTAATAGCGCGCTACTCCCGCTTCCGCATTTCGGGTGGGCAGCGCGGGAAAGAACACAAATTCTTTCTTTCGAATGGTGTATGTACCGAACTTTGGCCATCTGCGCTGATTTTTTCGCTGCACAAGAACTCCACACCAATCTAGGTCTGTAGATCTCTGCCCGCATGGTCACGTCTGCATTTGAGGCCTTCCGCCACCATCTTGTCGTGAGGTCTGGTTAACTTACGCCGTTGTTTAGAAATCGAAACTTCAACACTATAGTGTTAACGACCAGAAATTTGATCGTTCCTGCTCCTCATGGCACGTGTTCCAGTCGTCTGTTTTCCGTCCTTTAGTCTTGCAGTTGGTAATATATTTTGGGTTCTATAACTCATTATTCCTGTATTTTTATGCTGATATCAAGATTTTGCAGAAAGTTTTCTAACTCGATCATTCTCCTGGTAATATATGTCATATCTGTGAGTTTATGAGGGGATGTCGGGCATGACTTGGCGTTGCATTAAACCAAATGCCTGCTTGAACAACAAATCAATGATATTTCTTGTTTTTTGTTTTTTTTTTATCGTCCTCATGCGTTACTTAACTCGTCGATGTAACAAATTGCCTCTTGCAATTTCTGTTCTTTTGCAAGTCTGGCATGTAAAGATACCGGAGTTCGGTCTTTAGTGATGAAGCACATGGAAACTGTGGCACAGTGCTACGTAACAAGGCAAGCAGTAAGTTGGCTGAAACCCTGAGCGTTGTGTATACTAAACATAAGCGCAGCCTGTAGTGTTCAAGAAATACGCCCTCAAAATTTTCTTCATCGTCGTCATTGAACTAAGAGCAATCATGATCATGATGAAAACCCCACAGACGTCTTGATACCCGCACCATGAAACTCTTTTTTTCCGTACTTACTACCCAGAACTTAGACGCCTTCTGTGTCGCTATCTGCCATGGCGGTTTTGCCTGCAGCGCTGCTCACTCACGATTTGTAGGGCGCTCTTTTATATCCCAAAAAGTGGCGTTGAAGCTAGGGACAGAAATGTCCAACGCGAGTTTCCCTCTCTCCGAATCATTTCGTGTGACCGCAGCAGACGCCAAAAAAGCTACTAAATATGTATCATCTTAGTAACGAAGAGTCTTACAGCCATATGTGGCCACCTAACAGCTTTAAGCTTACCCGTAGCATGGGTGGATGTGTGGCTTAAAAATAATCGCCATTATTTCAAATAGCCTCGTAAGAGCACAGCGATTTGAGAAAGGTGGCAAGGCAGAGGAAGTGGTAAGCGAATATATCTACTTAGGCCAAGTTTTGACCCTGGATCCCAACCATGAGGCAGAGATAATTAGAATGATAAGAATGGGGTGGAGTGCATTCGGCAGGCATTCTCAGATAATAAATGGCAGGCTACCATTGCCCCTGAAGATTAAAGTGTATGACAGCTGCATCTAACCGGTACTAACCTACGGGGCAGAAAATTGGAGGCTCACTAAGAGGGTTCAACTTAAATTAAGAACGACTCAGCGGGCAATGGAGCGAAAGATGATAGGTGTAACATTAAGGGACAAAACAAGAGCGTAGTGGGTCAGGGAACAAATAAGGACATATTAGTAGAAATTAAGAAGAAATGGATGTGGGCAGGGCATATAATGCGAAGGCAAAATAACCGTTGGTCGTTAAGGGTGGCAGAGTGGATCCCTAGAGAAGGCAAGGGTGGCAGGGGGCGGCAGAAAGTTAAGTGGGCAGATGAGATCAAGACGTTTACCGGGATAAACTGTTCGTGGTGGTGGTGGTGGGTGGTGATGATGATGATGATGAATCGCGATTAATCTCTTGAAACCACATAGACCTGACGTCTGTGAAAAAAAAACAGGAGTTTATCCGAATCTGCACCCGTACAAGCCATGCGGCACTAGAGGGTGCTCGGAATAATTCAGACCAACCAACGATTGTTAACGTGTGCTGAAGTCTGACACGGCTTTTTTTATTTCACGGCCAAGTCGGGAAGATGATCGCCGAGGCTGAGATGATGCCCCGGACTTGCGCTCAGCAGCCCACCGTCTTAGCCAGTAAACCACCACTAAGAACATCCCCACTGCTTTTTCGGCACAAAAGAATATCATAGGCTTCTTACGAATACAGTTTTTACGGGTATGCTTGGTTCCACGGTGGTATCGCCAACAACGGTGCGCACGCGGCAGCCCCTGGAATGATTTGAGATTTAACCGAAAACTGTAACAGCCACACCAACGCGCAAACATCAATCTCCAGTGGAGCCACCTAGCTCCACCACTCATCTTTTACGAAGTGGTAAAAAATGCACTATGCAAACGTTGTTTTATTTAATGGCAATTAAAATTCTTTCGCAAGACATGTAAATTCACCCTGAAAATTTCCAACATATATGCTGACAAATCCCTGAAATATGGCTTTCAAAACTCCTGAGAAGATCTCGTAGAAGCGCAGCAAGTACAGTCACATGAACCATTACAAACAACACCCGCTGGCATAACTCTACTCAGCCGACTGGGCTACCCATATAAGGTCATCCACATAAACCAAAACGACTCATACCCCACACCAGGAAATGCGAATACATGTCTAGCACCAATGCAGATATGCTACTAAAAATACGACAATAACGACGCGACAGAAGAGCCGAATTTCTACAGCGACAGCTAAAGACACCACACACCACAGACACAGGCTACACGAAGGTTGAAAACCCCAACAGCCCAACAGCCCAACAGCTACGTCTTCAGCGTGCATGACACCCGCTGCGAAAAGGTCACGGTAGCGTACCCCGAGCCCGAAAATGGACGGCTGCGGATGGGTTACTACTGCAGTTGCAATGACCATGCCAATTGACCACTGACAATAGGCACAGACTTGCCACAAGATGCCGCAATTATAAAAAATTAAAGCAGTTCTACTTAACGTTAAAGTTGTCGGGTAGTGCGAAGTCCGCCGAAAGGGCCTGTCGCACCCTGTCTTGACTGGTTTCAGTATCAGCTTCGCGTTGACACCGAGAGTAGTAAGAAGAGGGCGACGCAGCCTTTGAAAAGGCCTGTAAGGAGACACTGGCTCGAGTGTTTTTTTTTTTTTTTTGGGGGGGGGGGGGGCGTCGGGGTAATTAATGCGTTATTTCATGATGTTTCCCTTATTGTTTGTGTACTTCTTTACGGCCTAGCAACGGCAGCACCCGTGGCAGCGGCGCAGCGAAAGATTCACACCCAACATTTTGCACATGAGTAACGTGGGTCTCTTCGGCGCAATAGGATAGACAGCAGCTTCGTAACGCGAGGAATCCAGGTTCTATCCCGACAAGGGGAAACGGTTTTCTTGACGAAGCTTTTTTTGGGTGCATGACGCCGGACGAGCTACGGCGAAAAACCAGGCCCCTAAAGTTCTACGCAATGAAAAGGAGGTCATTACCATCGCCACATTGCACCCACTCATCTGGCATTATGGGCGTCCAGAAGACACCAACTTTGCCTGAACAGCAGGACACGCGGAGGTATACCCGGAAACCAAACGGCCCACGCCGCAGCCCTCGCGCAAGCATATCTGGCGTCCATGCCCCCGCTTTCCAGCCCCAGCGACTCAGGGCACACGGGCGATACCCAACTCACATTGTAACCTCTCCTCGAACACTAACGGAAGAAACGCCAGCAGTTCCCGACGTCACATCCCAAGCTCGACCGCGAACAGTCTAGCATCTGGCGCCACTTTCAAACCAACACGTACCTCCACAGCTGCATTATACCCAAATCTCTATGAGAGCAAGCGGCAATACTGCCAGTGTGAACCGAATTCTCCATAACGCATAGTACTGAGATCTCGAACACGTCCAGACAAGCTCCGGGCCGCTGCCACCTTCTTTACCGCCCTGGTATGACCTGCTGTGCAACGACACCCTGGACGCTCAGCTCTGGCTACCCTGCAGCAAACGCCGCTGGCGCCACGGCTTCATGAACTAAGGAAGCCGGCCATAACTGCAGCAACCGCGTAAATCACGGTCACCACAGTGGCAATGGACTTGAGGTCGCAATGGTGCACACTCGTAGTTTGAGCCACCGCTGCAGCTCGTCTTTTCACTGTGGTTAAATGACCGGGGACATTGTAACACAACAAACATCCCACATTGAAGTCAGTAAAATAAGACGACAGATATGTCACCTCCGTGGTTCAACCATACAAAATGCTCGAGCAACAACTTCTCAATGTCCGCTTTCGAGTGACCGGTAATTGAGCAGACGTAACGATCAAGGCCCCGTCACTCGTCGATACATCCCACACATTCCCACTGCCGATGAAAAGTTTCGCGGTAGGAGTAGTCGCTTACTGCAATGCGGATGTCTCTAAAACGAGACGAAGAGTGGTTCATTCAGTCTACTACGAATCACTGCCAAGCTAAACAAAGCTTTAGCATCCCTTCCTGAAGAAAGTTGGGAGAAGCTCGGAAGCTAAAAGAGCGTCCAACCTTCGCTGAAAGTGTGTCCAGTTCGTCGTCAAACATTCAAAGACACAAATCACGAACGAAGAACCAATCCATGCGAAGATTGTTTGCGCACAGAGTAAACGAATCTACGAACAATCTAAATGAATACCGATAAGTGATTTATGGAATAAAGATATACTACTGTACTTCATGAACGGTGTCCTTCTTCATGAACGGTGCGTGTATTGTCTTATCTAGAGCCGTTGCTTTTTCGCGATTTCAAAGCAACCCTTTTGACACAATGGAAGCCCGGGTTTCACACATGCACCCTGTGTCCGGAGATCTTATCGGGGCTTTTCGGTCGTCCAACCGCTCTCTGGAGAAATGCATTAGCTTTTCGCAGAACGCCATTGGGCCCACTAAGACAGCTTTATCTAATGAGAGAGCTAATGAGACATCTAATCACGAAAGCACGCATCATCATCATCATCATCATCATCACCAGCCTATCTACGCCCGCTGCAGGGCAAAGGCCTCTCCCATTATTCCCCAATTACCCAGGTCCTGTGCTCACTGCCCCGCAAACTTCTCGATCTCATCTTCTTATCTAACTTTCTGCCGCCCCCTGCAACGCTTGCCTTCTCTAGGGATCCACTCTGTTACCCTTAATGGCCAATGGCTATCTTGTCTTCGCATTACATGCCCTGCCCATGTCCATTTCTTCTTCTTAATTTCTACTAATATGTCCCTAACATGCGTTTGTTCCCTGACCCACTCCGCTCTCTTCTTGCCCCTTAATTTTACACCTATCATCTTCCGTTTTATTGCGCGCTGAGTCGTCCTCAATTTAAGTTGAACCCTCTTAGTGAGCCTCCAAGTTTCTGCCCCGTAGTTGAGTACCGGTAAGAGGCAGCTGTCATACACTTTCTTCTTCAGGAACAATGGTATGCTGCCATTCATTATCTAAGAATGCCTGTCGAATGCACTCCACCCCATTCTTATCCTTCGAATCATGGTTGGGATCCGGGGTCACAACTTGGCCTAAGTATATATATTCGCTTACTACTTCCACGGCTTCTCCACCTATCGCAAACCGCTGTGCTGTCACAAGGTTATTGATCATTACTTTAGTTTTCTGCATATTAATTTTCAAGCCCACGGTTCTACTCTGTTTGTCCAGTGCGGTAAGCATGCTTTGCAATTCCTCCCCCGAGTTACTTAACAGGGCAACGTCATCAGCAAATCCGAGGTTACTCAGGTATTCTCCATTAACCCTTACTCCCACCTGTTCCCAATACAATGTTCTGAATACTTCTTGTAAACATGTTGTGAATATCATTGGGGAAAGCACGCAATCTTGATCTTTTCTACGTGCATCCAAAGCTGGCATCAAGAACTTCGAGCTTACGCACCTCTCCTGGTTGAAAGGTTATCAACACACCCTGGTTTTAGTCAGCAGTGACTTCAACGTAGATTTTTCCAGACCAAGCAAGAAGTGGGTTATTCATTTCATGTTAGAAGATTATGTATAAGGGAAAACGGGCATCTTTCGCGTGTCTCATCGAACCTTCATTATGCTTGGTCAATACCAACCACATGTAGCCTGCCCAAGTCTGAGTCAGAGGATTCCTAGTCAATGCCTCCGAAGGGTATATTGCGTAAGTGGTATGAACATGGAAGGGGCTTATGTTTTGCACGAATGAAACAAAAAGTTGGGGGGTTGTGAGAGGTATGCATCCTCACTTCAAAAAAAAAAGTCATGCTAGATATACCACGAGGGTTCGCCAACGTATCCCATGCGGGGAGTGTGCCGTCAGATGATCAACTCAAACGCCACCAGAAAGTAACGTTGAAGATCGTACATAAATGTAAGCAGGTCGCTACCCCTGAAATAAAACACCAATTTTTCACTGAGGAAAAATCACGCTTCCTCCCAAAGGCACACGTTTGCGTTCCTGCGTTTATACCGTAAAAGCAACGTACCCTTAGCGCCTTCTTCCGAAGCCGGTTAAACGTTATTCGTTCGAAGCTAAATAAAGAGGAGATACTACTTGTTATTGCTCTGCGAATTGAACCCTACTTCTAAAGCAACGTACAATTTCGCGTGTTCTCTGGGTGTTAGCATGACAGAGCCATGCAGCTGTAGCGAAATTAATCAGACCTATATTTTATTATGACATGAACATATGAACATATATTAATAACTAAATGGCGCATAATATCAACGTTCAGTGCTGGCTCAGCGCTCTGTCGAAACCTGCTCGAGTGCTTCATTGGAATGAGTTAAGTATGCTGTCAGACAAACACAACACCTGGGTGCTCCAAAGATGACCTACAGCGCCCTTTGCCTCCTTGTTTACGCGATTTCTGGCGCACTTCCACGGCACAAGTATTGTGCCCTCCTTGTTTGTAGTGTAGATGCTGCAATATTGCGCCTCTGGCGAAGGTCCAACTAGCCCTACATATTCATGCAAAACTTGAACTATCACGAGTCGCGGATGTTTTCGTCGCTGCCAAGAGAGACCGCCGATGATACCACCTACTCTATTGCCCAACGCAATGTCCACTTCAGAAGAGGTAAATTGTTTCCTTGCCGGCGGATGGACTCTTGACCTATGCTTGCCGCGTGTCCAGGAAAAGTGTTGGTCAGGCTAAACCTCGAAAGATAGATATTCAAATTTTCGTACTTGCGGGCGTGCATATCGATGCGTGCGCGCATCTGCAAACTAAACACGCTTGTAATCGCTCTAATTCCTCGCCTGCTTGTTGGCTTTCGATCGCTTGCTTTTTTTTTAACGAAGTTTATAGGGCTTGATCGTTAAAAAAACCTCCCGAGGTTTCACTTGTCCTTTGGCGTTAGCACAAGCAAAGTGTTGGAAGCGTTAGAGGCGTTGGAAAGTGAACCTCCAACGGTTTGTGCTAACCGCTCGCGGTCACCGCGAAAGATGTACGCCGCTCCGAACATGACTGCGACCTCAAGTTTACACGTCTCTTCACTGGAATACGCATGCTGAGTCGATTAGTGAATAATAAGTATCCTTTAATGGTCAAAAGAAGACATAATCCGTAAGTGTATACGTATCAACAGTTTGATATGCATTTTAGTAGGTTAGTTATCAATTCAGGGTACGTTGAGTCAACATAAAAGTTTCCGCATGTGTGTGTGTGTGTGCGTGTGACTTCCTCAAGGACTACAGCCATCAACACTCAAGGGACGTAAGATTCGCTCACACCTTTTACATTAATTGTGTGTCACCTCTATGTCGCGTGCTAACAAACTTCGCCAGTCATACACCTTCGCAGAGTTTAATGGCTCATTATTTTCTATTGAAAACAATCTACTAGCTTATAAAAACAGGACTTTGTTTCGGTCTGTATGAAGAGTCTCGTCACCTAACAAAACAAAAAATGAAACAAGCTCACCCTAACGCCTGAGACCTGTAGGTAGCGAAGCTGTACGCAAGTTTCACGACCTTCACGATGGTTTGAGACCGCGATTGCAGCCGAAACCTTCTAGTCGGCCGCCTCCATTCACGCGCGTCTCCGCCGTACTGCAGCGCTGGCATCAAGGAACCCAGCCTGTAGCAGTGGAACGCGGTAAATTAAAATCGCCTTGCGCAAACCTTTAGTGTGTTTACCTTGGAATGAGCTCGACGGTACAGGAACTGCATGAGAGGTGAGCGGAAAAGCAAAGGGGGGCATTTATTTGGCAAATGTCTACAAAGACTACCGTCTTTTGACGACATTTGCAACGAAAGGAGCAGATACGCGGCCAATTTTTTGAGTGATAACTTCTGAGCATCGCCTTGGAGGGGCGTACGCTATGACGTTTTCTCGTTCTGAGCCAGTGTTGACACGATTACGGCGAACGCTGGAGTTTCTCTCTTTTTTTCTGAACTTGGCCAATTTCCTTAATAGTGGGTATGCCTCGCTTGACAAACGTGCGCCCGAGAAACTGGGCGATCGCCGCGAGGTACGCACATACGATCTCTGGTCATTTCCTTCGTTTTTTTTTTAACTGCCGCGCCTTCACCGTAAGCTTGGCCAATCGCCCTAAGTGGGTATTCTTAGCTTGACAAACGTGCGCAGTGGACGCTGGGCGGCCGCCTCGAGGCCCGCGCTCACGTGCGCGCGACTCCGCAATTTCTTGGTATTTTTAATTGCGGACACGAAAAATTGCGATTTGCTAAACATCCTCATTGTTAAAAAAATTGGCACAGCTTGCACTAGCAATGCAATGCTGAAGAAAATAGCAGAGCTGGAGGCCCCTCTCTCTTCTCGGAAGCCCGGCTGTTGCACCTCGCTTGGATTTCCAAACTTGCAGCTGAAAGTTCTCCATGACTGGCAGGCCCGGATCGCTTCGTCCGCAGGCTTTCATATCTCTCCCCAAGGAGACCGTGTTAGCAGGCGCTAGAACCCAAGGCAACCGGCTTCGCGAACTCGGCGTCTGTGCTCCCCACCACAGGCGCGTATGCACGAGAACTGGCGAGGATAACAGCACGCGAGAGATCACGCCACAAACGCTTGGCAGACTGTTCTCGAAGGTCGAGCTTGCCAACACCGGGCGCTCCTCACGAGGCGCACGCTCACGTGCGCTCGGTTTTTTTTTTCTTGGCATTTTAGATGCGGAGAATCTCATTCTCGGGGCTGTGTCCATCCATCCCTTGTCCGCCGTCCGCACTCTACTGCGCATGCGCGTCTCTTCAGCCCCGTCAGCGTTTGGGCTGACGTCAGGGCAGTCCACTATAAAAAGAAATAGTTAGGCGGCGCGCGGTTTCAATCCCACGACTCTCTGGCCGCAACGGGATGTACGTGGCGCTCTTCCCACTGCGCTACAAACCGAGACGGGAGCATGTACTACGAACGCGCCTTATGTCCTTCACTCATTCAAACTACGTCAAGAAGCTAATGATACAACGAAGGCACGCGAAGCTGAACGTCAACGGAAACGACGAACTGAAAACTTAATGGGAACTTCAGTCGACTCCATGGCTGCTTCACATACTACTAAGGGTTCCCCTACGGGAAGATGGTGTAATTTTTTCTCTGGTAACTCTGGGCAATGGAACAAGAAGCTCAGCTGTTAATATTCTCTTTGGTGAATTCTATGCGTTCTCTTAGTGCAAAAGTGTGGTTTGGTATATTATGTGTCGGTTTATGGACGGCCTGCGGTTTATCATCACGTTTAATGATCGTTCTGCATCGCGCTGGCAGTGGCTGGCTTGTACCTGTATATATCGGAACGGAATATTGTGCACCGCAGAGTGGTACATCGAGTGGGTTGACGTCGCAGCCAAAGAAAATAGCTGACTCGGCCGCGAGTGCCAGATAGCCCTCCCGGCACTATAATCCCCCAATAGCTTAGAGCCGCCACTTCCGGCACACAGCGAAGCGTCAACTAAGTACGGTGATAGGATGCACACTGCACCTAAAGAAACGTAAGACGTAATTAACAACCACTACCTATTAGAATGTGTAATATTGATAAGCGCATTTTACATAAAAAATCATTTTACTACCAAATAATTTGGCTCCGGGAGTTTCTGTTTAAGCAAGATAGCGAAACGCCCAAGCCAGAGTGGCGAAACAGCGAATCCCTTGTGTCAGTTCGTAAAAACAATGGAGGAATGTCGTTACTGTGGAAAGCAAACGTATAGATTGCGCTAGAGGCATGTAGGAAGTATCAGTGTTGTATCGTTTAGGAAACAAAACGTCGTTTAAAGGGACCGTGTCCACGTCATTGGCCAGTATCGCTGCGTGGGTACGTAAGAATTATGGTCGGTTATACTCACGTCACCGCTCAATGCGAATTGGTGAATCCACTTAACATGTTTTTGTTTTTTTTAAGGCAGGTGGATTCGCCAATTCGCACTGAGCAGTGACGTCAGTATAACCACCAGTCGCCGACGTGCCTGTGCCGCTGAATTTAAGTGTCGCCGTTGGGCTAGTGTGGTGGCCCGGTAAGCAGAACGGCACCGCTACGCCAAGCACAAGCGTCAACGCCGCCGTCCCCACCAGGCGGCGCGGAATGAAGTGCGTACCCCAGACGCCGTGCGCAAATACGGCGTCGACGCGGCGATAACGCTGTGTCAAGAAGAAAAAAAATAATCGAAAACGTTATGTAAATATCGTCGTACTATACCGTGCCGTCGTGTCACCAAAACAGCTTCGCTGGGCATCCACTTTCTCAGAGCGTAACGGTCGATACGCTTTCCTTTATGATTATTATTATTATGATTATTATTATAAGTTGCCTGCGCTGTAGCCTCGCCCATGCCGAAACCTCCGCCCTTGCTGGTGCATCACCTTCTCATCTCTCCGCTCTTCTTGAGAGAAGAGAGCCAGATAAGTCCACAGCCTTCCTTCCACCGGGCCCTTCGTGCACAAACACGACAGCTACGACGACGTCAGTGGAAGCTGTCTCAAGGAGCAGTTTTTCTGTCCCAGACGGAAGCATGCGCCTGCCTTTGAGCACAATGTCCGGTTTAATGATTGTGCCGTAAAAAAATCACGTGCATCAGCGTTTTCAAGCGAAGCTTGTATTGCCCCACTCGTGTCGCCGTCTGTGTTGCTGTTGGCATCGTTTGCCAGAACTCCGTGCTCACCCGCAGCTGGCGGCTGGAAACCCCTCCTTGGCATCGGCTGGCGGTCGGATCACGCCATACTGCCAGCCAACCACAGGCGCTCCTTTCGTGCGGAGAAGGGAAAAACAAGTTAGCTCGCTTGGCGCGCACCGTTTCTCGTCAGTTCACGGACCCCAACGCCATCCCGCAGCAAGCCTTCCGCCTTGTCATTGGCTTCCTGGAGGAGACCGCCCTCGTTCTCCGGCTGTAGCCCGACGACTGCCAGCCAGCCTTGTGCCACTGTTGCTGCGGTAGCCTTGCTCTGCTGCTCTTTTCTCTATTCTCTTCCCTCTTTCACTCTCATCTATACCCTTTAATTCCCCCTCTACACGAATAGGTTGTACGCTGGTGAACTCCCAGATGTGTTCAAAATTACCACAGTCCACCTCTTTTGCTCTTTGCTCACTCCGAATGACTCCTCCTCTTCCTCTCGTTAGTTTAAGGCCAGCTGCGCCATGAGTAGGCCGCGCTTGCTCTGCTGGCAGGCAGCCCGGGAAGAGCAGGCAGCCCTGAATGAACGACAACGGCAGCGGGCCCGTAAATGTGAGTGTGCTCGGCGAGCTTATCCCGAGTTTCGGCAATTTCAAAGCCGGAAGAAACGACCAAGGCGGGCCGCTGAAGGGCCAATGAGAGCTTGCTTCTGGAATAGTTGGTACATTACTACTTGTAAAACACTGCGCTAAATTTACACTGATGAAGGGGGAGGACGTATGTATGCATCTTGTGTTCCGCCTTCTGTCGTCTTCGTCAATGTCAGTTTAGCGTCATGTTTTACAAGCCGCTTATGGAGCTGGGCAAGCAGGTGTAGGGAATTTGGTTTGACAGGGATTGCACAAGGAATTGGTTTGCAATTTCACATGGATGGACAAGCTTCGTGTACACCGATTGATTGATTGTAGGGTTTAACGCGCCGACGCAACGTAGACGATGAGGCGCGCCGTAGCGGAGGGCTCCGGATTAAGTTTGACCACATGGGGATCTTTAACGTGCGCCGAAATCTAGTACACACGGGCGCTTTTGCTTTTCGCCTCCATCAGAAAAGCGGCCGCCGCGGCCGGGAATCGAACCCGCGTCCTTTGGCTCAGTAGCACAAGCTTCGTGTACACCACTGTTCCTGGTGGGGAGGTGGTTTTTTTCACTGACGAAATAGGCAAAACAAAAGTCAAGGTCCCTTAAGGAGAAAGACGGTTAAAACACGAAGCTTTCTCCCACAGAATATGTGTCCAAGTCCATATACCAAACGGTATTGACTCTGTTTGAATGGCGCTGTTAAGACGTGGCTGCACAACCAAAACATTTGTGTGTCTTCTGTAAGCTGTGACCTTTGTGATGTACCGGAAACAATTGAGCACTGCTTCATAAAATGTAAGGATTCGATGCTCTTTGTGATGCCCTCCACAGAACAGTCAAAAATAACTTTGAATTGACCGCACATATTATAAGGTATCTCGTATCGGTGATTGCCATATAACTGTTTTTTTTTTCTAATCGCTCTGCATAGTTTATGCAAAACGCGAATGCTGGATAGGCACGCTGAGCGTATGGTTTATTCTAGATCACACTTCCGCGAAATGATTATTAATGTTAGAGTCACCAAAATGATTCTCGCCCTGGCTGGTATCCCCTGCTTATTGGGTTTTGCATTTATTTGCATTTATTGTTTCATTCGGGCAGTACAGTGCACAAATGACGCCGAGGCAAAACAAAAGGAGGTATACTCTCCTAACTAGGCTTCACCCCACTTGAGCAGCAACAAAAGCAGTTGCAGCGCACAAACAACATGCAATATACAAATAGTCTTCAGACATATGGAGGAATAAGGAAAAGACACCTTTCACCTCAATACCCGTAGTGTAACGCAATATATTTCAATCACTTCATAATAATATTGGCAACACCACACATCCGCTCGAGGTAACATAAACCAATATAAGGAATCACGAGGACAAAGATGGCGCCTAAGAACTACTAGAACATACAAATTTGCATCATTGTAATGATAACTCATCCCCAGAACAAAACAGGACTCGAGCAGTACCTTTTAACTTGCGAACATTCTTGCAACTCTTGGCAATTGAAATTACATCAGTAAAGTCATTAAAAAGCTTCATTATCAAATAATCCATTATTCGCATGCCGTAATTTGTACGTGGCCTGTCTACAATTCTATATATGTGACGTAGCGTACACCTAGTAGTTCTATTCAAAAATTCATTAAAGAACACGTCGTAGTTTAAGGTGACTTGCTTAAAAACCAACACAGCAAGTTTAAGTAAGAAGGTTTGTTTTATATCTTGGATATTGTATTGAATCATACGATTTCTCGAAGTAATACGTTTGGCGGGTGTAGAAAGCGAATGGCTCTACGCCGCAACACAGAAAGGTTATCAATATCACATGTGTTTCCAATACCCCATATTTGCACACAATATGTAAAATGTTAGTGTATAATGGAGTAATATAACGGCACACCGAACCAACCAGGTAAAAAACTATAAAGACGGCGTACCATCCCGACCGATCGTGCTACCTTTACACGAATATTGTTGATGTTATTTGACCAAGACAGGTGTTTGTTTAATATTACGCCTAAGAATGAGTGGCTATTGACGCGCTGTAGTGCGGTACCGCAATACTTAAGCCGTATTTCATATATTACTGTTTCGTTTTCTCGGTAAAACAGCATGAACTTGGTTTTGCTCGTATTCAGGGCGAGTCTGTTTAAATGAAACCATTTACTGAGTTCATGGAGATAGTTGCTAGACATAAATTCCAGCTGTTGAAGGTTCCCACCAGAAAAAAAAGTACATTGGCATCATCAGCGTACATAACGATGTTCACTGCACTGTTGCTCCCGTTTTAAACCAAGTGTACGCAATTGTTCATTGCGTTTAGTTTTGTTTTTCATCGTGTAATCAACTCATTTGTATGTGTACATAGTTGTAAATATGTGTTGCAAATATCATTACCGACATAGAGCTGTAGTGCAATAAATGCCTTGTGTAAAAAAAGAATGGCGGAGTAGGATACACGTGGTCTTCATAAAGCCAGTGACCCATGTTCAATTCCGACCGTGGGAAGCGTTTTCTTTTCTTGAGCCTCTTGATGTGTCTTTGTCGAAACTCATCGTGTAACTGGCTTTCCTAAATTGACGTTTGGGCGTTAGGATTTGCATTTGGAACTTTTAGTTTGGACTCTGAAGACACTGGCTTTCTACGAGGGAAAGCTTCGCGTTTCAGCCATCTGTCACTTCACCCACGATAATCATCATCGTCAGAGAAACTTAGCTTTCCTGCAGTACATTTTGGAGTAAACAGTCACCACCAGTGATGCAAATAAAGCTTCGCTTTAAAATGCGGACCGTCTAGAGGTTGACAGCTTCGTCCTAAAACACCACAGCGCTTGCAGGTCGGAGCTCACAGGGAAAGTTGGGAGATGGTTCCAGAGATCACAGCACGGAAGATCTCCCTGCGGTCGCTCTCTGAGTTCTTCAGCTGCAAACGTTAGCAACAGTGCCACGCGGCAATTCAAATCTCTGCAGTCGCTTTCATGCAAAAGCTCTAATGTTTCAGTCTCACGCAGATGTAAGATGAAGTAGTTATGTTCTAAAGAATTTCCCCAAACTATTACGTGGTCTTGAGCGTCACGGCAGTTTATTTCTTTTATTCTGCCGGTTAACATATTGCCGACACGCGATGAACGTTTCGTGCAGACAATCAGGCGATAAAAATTCCAGGCCGTCAGAAAACACGTGGCGTTAGACGGGTGCAGCGTGTATCTTTACCCCGCTCCCTTTCCTGTGTATACAGACAAAACATACACGCGTTCACAGCGTCATCACGCAAAAATACCTCGAGTCCGGGAAGCGGAGCAACGAAGACGCAGTGACCATTATTTTCAAATAAAAAAATGCCAGACAGCAGAGCACTTAGTATTTGTGTTATGTAGACATCGACGTTCCTTACTGCCCATTCGATTTGTTCAGTTTAGGCATTTCCAGAGTTGATTCTCGCGCTTATATTATCCCGCAAGCTATCATGCTAAATTTCTTCAATTTTTCTGCCGTACAAAATTTACTCTTGTTTCGAAGTGTAGTGTGTTGCTGTTTGCAATGTATGTTATCCTGATCTTTTCATCGTGTGTGGTCGACGCTAAAGTTTGTTTCACTTTACATGTTCGTCCATATTGAAGACATCTTCTGACTCATCTCTATGACGAAGCCATGTTTTGTGCTGTGTCACGACGCTCCAATTGATGTTTCATAGTATGTAGTGTATGTATTAATTGTCCACGTATGAAATCTTCCTGGTGGTTGTTTTGAGTTCTTATTTGAGTCCCAATACAAATAAATCTGTTTTTTTTTTCACCCAGTAACAGAATTACTGCCACCTTAGATTTCAGTCAACCTAATAAACAAGCAGGGTTTCGTGAAGGCTATTCAACAATGGACCATATTCACACGATCAGTCAGGTGATAACTGCGCGGAGTATACTCAACCCCTATATATAGCCTTCATAGATTATGAGAAAGCATTTAACCTCGAAACCTCAGCAGTCATTCAGGTATTGCGGAATCAGGGTGTAGACGAGAATCATGAAAGAATACTAGAGGATATTTACAATGGGTCCACAGCTACCATCATCCTCCATAAGGAGAGCAGTAAAATACCTATAAGAAAGGGCGTCAGACGAGGAGACACAATCTTCCCGATGTTATTCACAGCATGTTTACAAGAGGTATTTAGAACATTGGATTGCGAACAGGTCGGCGTAAGGGTTAATGGAGAATACCTCAGTAACCTCAGATATGCTGATGACGTTGCCTTGCTAAGTAACTCGGGGGACGAATTGCAAAGCATGCTTACCGCACTAGACAAGCAGAGTAGAACCATGGGCCTGAAAACTAATATGCAAGAAACTAATGTAATACTCAATAACGTCGGGAGAGCACAGCGGATTGAGACTGGGGGCAAGGCGGTGGAAGTGGTAAGCGAATATGTCTACTTAGGCCAAGTTGTGACCCCTGATCCCAAACTTGAGGCAGACGTAATAAGATGGATAAGAATGTGGTGGAGTGCATTCGGCAGGCATTCTAAGAAATGAATGGCAGCCTACCATTGTCGCTGAAGGAGAAAGTGTATGGCAGCTGCATCTAACCAGTACTCACCTACGGGGCAGAAACTTGGAGGCTCACTAAGAGCGTTCAACCTAAATTGAGGACGACTCAGCGAGCAATGGAACGGAAGATGATAGGTCTTACATTAAGGGACAAGAAGAGAGCGGAGCGGATCATTGAACAAACGCGTGTTAAGGACATATTACTAGAAACTAAGTACACGAAATGGGTGTGGGCAGGGCATGTAATATGCGAAGACAAGATAACCGTTGGTCATTAAGGGTAGCAGAGTGGATCCCTAGAGATGGCAAGCATGGCAGGGAGCGGCAGAAAGTTAGATGGGCAGATGAGACCAAGAAGTTTGCGGCAATAAATTGGTCGCAGTTAGTACAGGACTGGATATTTGGAGATCTATGGGAGAGGCCTTTGCCCTGCGTTGGGCGTAGATAGGCTGATGATGATGATGATGATTATGATGATGATGATTATGACGGTGGTGATGGCAAAGAAATACTGGCTGTGTCCTGGCGCTTATTGAACGTATTTATTTTGATTGATTGATTGATTGATTGATTGATTGATTGATTGATTGATTGATTGATTGATTGATTGATTGATTGATTGATTGATTGATTGATTGATTGATTGATTCTGAGACCTCAGTCGTCTGTTGCATATTGCGCAGCAAAATTAATTCTCAAAAATGACAATAAACAATACACAAACTTATTTTCAAAGACCTCTCCAGGTCGATGGCATCGTGTGTATGCAGTGACAAAATCAAAACCTCTTGAGTGTGGGAACGCCACTATCACTTCGTAGTTTGCATTAAATCTTTGTTCTTGCTCCCTAATGATATTGTGCCCTGGTGACTAAATGCAATCTGAAAAGTAGCGCAAAGGGGAAGTAATGTATAAAGGAAATCGGAAAGGCAGCGTAAGAAAAATAACCTATGAAACAGCCTTAAATTCATTTCAAACAAATAGCCTGGAAATTCTTTAAGACACCAGCGAAAAACGTTTACGCTCTTTCCCCACTACCTTCACAATGAATGTTGCTCTGCCAATACGCCGTATGTATTTGTATCCTCGATGTACTACGTATCTTAAAAGAAAAAAAGAGTGTATACATGATGATAAAAACCAAGAATCCTTTCTTTATGCTGCTATAGGCTGTTATTGACGTGCGATCTTGTAACAATAAAGGCTCCATTTTGCCATCGCGTCCCAATATGCCATCCATAGTCCCGACTTCAAACAACCTGCGTTATCATTTGATTTAAAATGCAGGGGTGAGACAGCTGCGCATATTTCGCAGTTTTGATACAAATTTGTTTTCCTGCGCCAGGCTGCTCCAAAAGCTTGAAAATTTGGAAAATTGCGCCATACTGCTCCAAAACGGTCTGAGAGCCAAGTATTTTAACGCTCCCGTCAGTTTCAGTGGGGGAAAATGCTTACTGGCGGCATGCTTTTCCAGCATCTGCAAGGTGATGCTGTTTGTAACGGTTTAATTGATTGATCATTCAATAAAAAAACCCGAGATAATTATTTCGAAAGTCGCAATGTCGGGTTGCACGTAAAGTTATCCCTTTGAAAACCATTGCAAAGTCTTGTAGAAAAAATACTTATGTGCACTGAGGCGGCAAACTCCTTGTGCAAGGTGTTAAAAAAGGGCAATTTTAGGAGCGTCGTATCTGCTGAACGACATTACTGGGCGCCGCCATCTTGCGGAGGTGAAGATTGGAAAACATGGCTGCCGGGTGAAGCAGTTGCTCGTGGTTCAGGCAGAGTGCTCTTCGCCGACTTCTTCCGTGGTTTTGGTTATGGGGGTGGCTGGGTTTAGTCAGGATCTGTTGCGGGGAGTTGCGCGACTAGAAAGACGTGAGTTCATCTGAAACAACGTGGTGCCCGCGAATTCGCCGTGTTTCGGCCTTGAGGGTGAGGCGCGGTGCGCGCTTGAAGTAAAATTTCGGACTCATTGCGCTGTTATAAAACGCCGAGTTATTGCTGCCTTTGACCGCAAGCTTGCGAGCGGCGGGTATGGGACGATCGACATTGCAGAAGTGGCGGCGCAGGCTACATCGCCGGAAAATGTTCAAGCAGTTCAAGCAGTATCCGACTGCGGGATGGTCTATTATTGCATGCTAGTAATAATGGTTCATCTATCTGAAGTGAAATGTAATGCCAAAAGGGATGTGGCTAAACATACGAACGTTACTCAAATTACGATCGTAGTGAACATGTACCTTGGGTATTGAAATGGGAGGGCTGGTGGGGTACGACGGCGTCACCTCGTTCTGCGCAACTTTTGCCGTGACGAGTCTACACTTGTGCGTAAAGCCGAGTCTGGGATTACAAAAATAATTTGGGCATTCACATAATAAGAGGGCCTTACGATTCCGTTTTCAATTCGATATTTTCAATGGACCTCCACTCTATTTATGCATAGAGGCTACGATTTAAAAGTGGGTTGTAAAAAAGGTAGTGAAGTTCGTACCTTGTGATAATCTGGTAGAAAAAACTTTTGTGAAAGGCTGTTTCAGTGTTAGGTACGTTCAAAATCGACTAAAAAGTGCACTTTTCCCCCCAGAGTTGCCAAAAAATTGATTTTTAAGCTCCTAAGGTGACATAATAAATGTCGTTCTGCTGCTACAAATCAAGGTTCTTCTGCTCCAAAACCAAGCTTTCGATGCTCCAAAAACTGCTCCCAAATCTGATTCAGCTGTCTCACCCCTGCTTGCAATTTCCAATGAAAGTGCATCCCTATGAACAGTGTCCTCGTCCTTCAAGAAACCGAGTTGGTGGTTTCCAGTATTGCGTGAACAGAAGCTAGCACTAATCGCCGGGTTGAGGGACATATAGTTCACAACAATCTTCATAGATACTTTTTTTTTACTCAGAAAAGCTCCTTTTTTGATTTTCACGCACGATGAGGTTGTGTTTAGGATGGAAGAATTAAATTCCCAGTGAGTTAGGACGAAATTTAAATGGGAACCACAGGAGAAAAGTAACAAATGCTGGCTGTCGGCGTATTTTTTATTATTTCTATTCTAAATGTTTCCGCACGATATTTTGCCTAACGTTCAGGGTAGTTTCAAGTTCGTCCGCTGTGCACTCTACTACGGCACCACCCCCTAAACCACAAGGATAAACTGCTTTAAGCCTCAATTTTGTTTTTAGCTTTTCGTCGGAAACGTTGCTGTGTAAAATGAGCTCAAAAACTGAAGCGCTAAGGCGTTGCGCTGCTGAGCACGAGGTCGCGGGTTCGATTCCAGGCCGCGGCGGCCGCTTTTCTGATGGAGGCGAAAAGCAAAAACGCCCGTGTGTACGAGATTTCGGCGCACGATAAAGATCCCCAGGTGGTCAAAATTAATCCGGAGCCCTCCACTACGGCGCGCCTCATCGCCTGCGTTGCGTCGGCGCGTTAAACCCTACAATAAATCAATCAATCAAAAACTGAAGCGTCCTAAATTTTAATAGAGGGCTGAAATACAGCACAACATTCCCACCGTTATCAATGCATTTAGTCATAATAGTGATAATACAACCTTTAACACTCAAATAAACAATAAATAAAGAAACCCTGAACTACCTTTTTTTCTATTTTTTTATAAATCTTAAAGGCTTGCAGAACCTAGTCAACCAACACATCCAGAGCTTCTATTACGGGGTCGCAAAGTACTTTGGCCCATAAATCACGGCTATATGAACATAAAGTAACTTTTAAAATTGCTCAATAGATTTCTATCTCTTTCACGGTCTTGGTGTTTTTCGACCGCTGAAGTAGCGTCATTACAGCGGTGTAGCGGCTATTGCCCGCCTTTCCTACAGTTGCAGCAATTAACGCCTTCGATAACCAATTTAATAATAGAGCCACAAAAGCAAAGCAGAAACGGAAGGCGTATCGGCTGCGACGAGCAAATCATGCGGTGCCGCTCAGTGCTGGCGATAACTAAGTGCTTCCAGATGCGAAGGAAAGAGCCTTTATCAGAAGTGTTGCGGAGTCCCTGTAAAACACGGCACGAAGCTAATCCCGTCAAAGCCACACTGGGCTCATACGGCACGATCCAAGCCGCCAACAAAACAACGCAAAAGGATAGTTGTCAACGCACTCTGAATGATGGGGATAAAAAGTCCTGAACTGGATGCCACACACGAACAAAAAAACTCAAACACGCCCATCAAGCCGACAATCGGCAGCATGTCAAAAGAGGCTGCGCAATGAAGAGCAAAAATTATCATCTTCTTGCACTACGTCGTACATTATCATTGAACATGTTTCAGAGCCGATAGCACCGTCACAGCGGCGCTATCGGTCCACACCTACAACCGCTGTATCGGTGTCGGTCACAGCGGTAAAGAAATTACAGTCCCTTAAATGCTTAACTGCTGAAAATGCTTACAAAATCACTTGTCGTCAACAGCTTGCCGTTAATCAATGACCATTACCTT
Organism: Haemaphysalis longicornis; assembly: GCA_013339765.2. Taxonomy (NCBI): domain Eukaryota; kingdom Metazoa; phylum Arthropoda; class Arachnida; order Ixodida; family Ixodidae; genus Haemaphysalis; species Haemaphysalis longicornis. The sequence continues at coordinate 102,604,690 of CM023453.1, read as the reverse complement.
GTTTTATTGCGTCTAAACCGTTCTTTGAATATATTTGTTTAATTATGTTCTACTGATACTGTTTTTTGTTCTTTGCCAAATATCGCTTCACTGATCTCTGTAACACTCTACCTGCCTGTGTGTGCGTTTCTTTTGTACTCATCACAGGAGGTCTCCTCGACAGTGTAAACTCTGGGACCTCCTTCTGTAATAATAATTTATGTTGTTCTTTTCCTGTATGCAAATATTTTTCAGTAAAACCTGAAACCTGAACCTACTTTGAATTTAGCTTTCCTGTCACTATGGCACACAACAACAGAAAAAATTATTTAGGAAATAATTACTCCTTCAAGAGTTCTCGCAAAGTGATAAGGGCGCTTTTATGCGCACCGTGTGTTGCATTATAAAGGCTGCGAAGCTTCCATAGTGCACGGCACGCGTAGACCTACACCTTTTTGAAAGTGTGCCAAGTAATGGGGCTTGCTAGCGCAGCGATGGGCTTACGCAATAAAGCTTCACAAACAAATTACACGCAAACCTCAGCCGCGGTTTTGCAACAAGGGCACGAGGTCCAGCAGGAAGCTACATATTTAGAGCTCGAAATTTGTAAATTTGCTAAGATGTTCACATCTGAAACGATTATGTGAAGGCGCATACTTTTTTTGTTGGTATCCTTTTATCCAGGTAGCTATTGCTTAGAATGATGAGGTGTTACCGCCACGACCCAGTTGGTTAGGTTTTTAGTCCGTGGCTCTTTCGGGGATGTAAACTGCCCTTGGATATTCGGCATTGCTTGTTATCTATTTTCGCTATCGACGTTTCGTGTGGTGGTGTGCGCGTGCCCCCGTATGCGCACTCTTGATTTGGCTTATAGGTGTAGGTAAAACCCACGTTCTCGCTCTCTGCACGGCGGAAGAGATAGGGTCGTCGCGGGCGTTTTTCGATAAACAACAAGATTGATAAGACCTCATCTGTTTACATAAGGTTCCAGGAAATGCTTTGGACATTTCGCAATAGAATGTTTTGCTGAAAGGGTCCTGGGAAAGACGTGCATAGGTGGTTTCTGTTCTTTTTAAGTTGTTAGTCGTATTTACGTAGAAGAATGGGCCCCCCATAAAGTCTTGTAACTCATTTTTTAAATATTTTTGAGGAACTTCACTAGACCGATTGCAGCACCAACCTTTTCTTCGACTTTTTGTATGCGCTTCAAAGTGGAAAAAGTTCATGAACTTCCACTAGGTGTTACCAAATCAAATGACGTCATATTTCTATTTGTACTAACAGCAATGTGCGTCCACCGATATCAGCTAATGTCAACGTTACTATTCCGCAATGGTGAAATGAAGCGAAAGAGTCAACCAAAAATCACTAATTATGTTTATATCCTTCCATTTTGGAACAAGCGCGTTTATAATCATGTACTGAACTGGACTGCATGGTCAAGTATATAAATCTAAGTTGCCTATATCGCCCCCTAGGCTTAGAGAAAGTATTTTTACACATTTCTTTCAACTATTTTAATTTCAGTGAAGCTGCTGAAGCCACAAAAAGCCACAAAATTTCTTTTAGTTACAAGACGTACAATATTTTGAAATACCACCAGATGTCAGATAATGTTTTATGATTACTGAGATATTGTAACATGGCGGCAGGACAAAAATGCCAGGTACCATGCTAGATGATAAGCGATGTATTTACGCACTATTTACAAGTCGGCCATGTAGGAGCTCGCGCAGGCTAAGCCCACACCGAACTTCTTTAAATTAATATAGCTGAATCACAATGGTATGTACCACAGTTCCCTTCATCGTCACCTCGTGACAAAGCAGCCGCCCACCCACCCATCCCCTCCCTCGTCGAGGGCGAACGTGAAAAAGTGTGGTGATAGGAAAGATGACATGAGAACATACAATAAAGGTGTCCTTGCAGCCACAAATGACAATTATGAGCTGAACACCCGCCTCCGGAACTGGAATGCTAGCCGACTCTATGAACCACCATCCAGAGCCCTTAGAGATGCATCGCAGAACGGTGCAGGAGGGCGCGGCCCTTCACATCTCGGATGGTGAAAGGTTGGTCAAAGGCTGGTGACACGAGCCTGTGGATGGTCGTCTCCGACAAGCCGGGGCTGTGGAATGCCGGCACGACCCGAGTCTTGGAGAAGACTACTTAAGGATCGGGGGCTAAGCTGGTGGCCAGGATAAGGATCGACCCCGCACTTCCACCAATGATGTTACGTGGTGTCAGGACAAACATGTCAGAAACCATTGTAGAAGATGAACGATCTATTTGCACACTATTTAGAAGTCGGCCATGAAGGAGCTAGGGCAGGCTACCCCCATACCCAGCTTGCTCTTCGTCAATAGTTGCGCCGCAACGGTATGCACCACTGATCATTTTATCGTTGCTTGGTTGTAATGTGTTCTATTACAGCAACTGGAGCGTATTATTAAGGGCGTTACAAAACATAATAAACGGTGAAACGTTTCGAACAGTAGGCCAGTATTACCTCATTTCTAGTCACAAAAAAAACGGACTCGAAGAAATTGCAGTTAGCACAACAGACGTTATGTGGATACATTTTCTCCAAACTGAAAATGTAAAACACGTTGCGTCAAATAAGCAAACTAAAATACAGCTTAGGGAGTTATTGTTCGATGCGATGTTGAACCCTCGTGATGTCCTTAACAATGTTTCTCGAGTTCCTTATTGCAATATGCATCTTCTTGATTTGTAATCCGGTAAATGCTTTTAATATTAGGTAAGGTAGGTAAGAATTAGGTAAGCTACAAAAAAAGAGTTTGCCATACTCCTGTCGATGTCAAATTCCTTGGCAGGTACCATTCTCACGCACAGAATATGGGCGCCAGAGATTATGCCACGCGTTACCCAACACATTAAATGAGCTTTATAAGCACTGCATCGATCCTTTATCCATGAGTGACAAGAGCATGTTGGAACTATCGTTGTGATGGCTTTATTTGAATTTTACCTGCGAAAACGTGTTCCTCAACGCAGGAAATACTGTTCGTGTCACTTTCATGTATACATTATCACTCTCGCGTACGAATGTTGTGTCATTGGAATTCTAAGATACCATGTCCTGACATTTTACCTCGTTGCCTGTTTGCATTTTATGTACTTGTTTTTACATGTGACAAGCGCTACATTGCTGAATATTCACGTTGATTTTACCTCGTTTTTACGGTGCACGCCTTCATTTAGTTTTTTTCTAAAGTGAACAAATACTGTTTCTAATTGCGTTTTACCGTGTTTCCTCAGCTATCTCGTTTTTTTTTCTCGTTTTTTTTTCGTTTTTTTTTCTCTGTGTGAAATGTTACCCAGTAGGAAATGTATCATCCAACAGTATGTATGTATGTATTGTGTTTGTACTTCTTTGCTGCTAGTTGACGGTGGCCGGAGCTCTGTCAAGCTGCTTTATTGCAGTTTTTTTTTCGGCCGCCATTTTTTCACCATTTTTCACCTGGTGTATTGATTTGGTGAAAAATAAACAAATTGAAATTGAAATTGAATATGCTCATATTACGCCCTGCAAAACTTTAAACAGAAAATAAATTGTCGCTGCCAATATTCAGCTCGAAACAACAGGAATTATTTCACACAGTGTGAAACACCTGATCATCACATTCTCGGCAACAAAGCTGGTAGGTTAGAATCGACAGCGTACATACCGAAATGAATAGGATACATTGCGTGATACGTCAACACCGATACACTCTTTATAGGTGAATTAAATTTCAAATCTGCACCGTATGTATAGTGCAAGTTGTTAGATATATTGCCTTAACATTTGGAGAACAACTCCTGACCAGAATAAATGCAAACTCTTTGATCAAAAACGAGCAACAAGACTCATTACTAATGCAGAATAGGTTGCACGTACTCGACAACACTTCGGCGAGTTTATTATTGGAAAGTAACTTCGATGTAGGCATTCAGACAAAAATGCCGAAGTTGATAACAATAGTCGTCAATGTTACAGTTTGTGCGCCATGTACCAGTTCACAAAGTATGCATCTTGTCTCGCAGTCATCGCCGCTTTCTCACACGAAACGCTAGGAATGTGTTTTGTACACTTTACCAATGTATCTAAACACACTCGAAGGTATCACTGCTTCTGCAACAATAATCACAACGGAAACGTTATTTACTGATTTTTATTTATTGGTTCCTCAAGGGCCCCGACTAGGGCATCGCATGAGGGGTGGGCGTACATACGGCATATGGTACATGACAATGTCACGAAACATCATGGGTGTGCTTCAATAGTCCGCTTAAAACACTGCGAATCGATGATAACGGCAGTTTCAGCAGGCAAGTCATTCCACTCACGAGTAGTGCGCAGAAAAAAACGATTGCTGAAAAGTAGTGGTGCGGGCATTCTCAGGATACACTGCAATAAAATGTGTTGTGCGAGAAATGCGATGGGCTCTCTCCAAGAGCTGGTTTTCTATGGGCAAAAAAAGAAAAAAAACGTATCATAATGACAAAGATGTGAGATTCTACGGCGGGAAACAAGAGTGGGAAGGTTAAGCTAGTTTTTGAGGGCGGAAATTCTGCAACCACAGGAGTACTCGGAAAGTATAAACCTTGTTGCGCGTTTTTGTACAGATTCAAGAACATTGATCAAGTTAATTTGGTGTGGATCAAAGACGGCAGTAGCCTACTCAAGCTTGGTTCGGACAAAAGTTGTGTGAGCGAATAGTTTAACAGACGGAGACGCCAAGGCAAGATTTCGGCGAAGATATTTAAGCACCCGGTTAGCGGAATTGGCTATGGTATTAGTGTGAGTGGACCAACTTAAATCACATGAGATACGGTCGCCAAGATATTTTACTGAATCGGTACTGTCGATAAAATTATTATTAATAGTATATTTCGGTAAGACGTAATTACGGCGACGCTGAAAGGACCTTAGCCTAGTTTTTGAGACATTCAGGGACATCAGCCAAATCTTACACCATTGTTGTATGCGATTAAGATTATTTTGAAAAGCGGAAGCTCTTCAAAATGACCTTCAAGGTGTCGCACAGCCGGCCACTCACGGGAGCTCCGACCGGCGAATCGGTGGGTGGACGCGATATCAGAATGAAAAGCGATGAAATAGGGGAGAATAGTCGCATGACCATAACGATCACGCCATTGCGAGCGTTGCCTGCTAGACTGGTTCGTGCAAGAACGACACATACCGTTCCACTGTTAATCAGCCAGCTCCGTTTATCGCCCAACCGTGACTGCAATTTCGAGTGCGCCTTGTTCGTTGTTATCTCGCTGCACTGTCGTGACACTCGTAGTATGGTTTCGCATTTCGGCGACACAAAGCAAGGACGAATGCCCGTTTGTCCGTGTACGCGTGTGCACACATGCTCATCTGGACGACGGCAGATCGTGAAAAGAAAACAGAGAGGTCGCACACATTCCACGCAGAAGCTCACTCCTATTGTTGCTGTCATTGTCCGGCAATAATGCCGCCGACTGATTGACAGCGGGAGGGACATGCGTATGGGGCGTGATTGGAAGAACGGCTTAGCAGACATCTTTCCGATTCGTTTAATTACTAATACGAATAACACGTTCTTCGAGTCAAAACAATTTTTGCTACCTATCGTTCAAACCAATTATGGGAAAGACACAATACAATTTTCTGATATATCATTTTGGAATTCCTTGCTTACCAATATAAAAACGAAATCATTCTACAAGTTTCAAAGTTTACTTAGTAACTACCTGCTTGAAGTCTAATCTTTCCTTTTAGTGTAATAGGGTTGCTTAGTTTTTTGTGTGTGTGTGTACTTTTATCTTGTTGTTTACCTTTCGGTTGTCTTTAATTTGTCGCGTACTGTTATGTTTGTATCTATAGTTTTGTGCATCTTATGGTTATCTACATAGTTATGTACATGTTTTTCTTTTGCTATGTCGTTCGTATTCTCTATTTTGTGTATTTCAATGAAGGTCCCGCGTAGCGGCTTCGGTCTTGGGACCTTTTTCTCTACTACAACGCAACTGTAAAACATGTGCAAATTACTGCAATAAACTTGAAACCTGAAACTTGATGCTTGCACTGGCGTGCAATAACCCCCGTTCATTGCGCGACATGGTCGAGGCTCCCGCGATATTATTTAAGGGGACACTAAAAGGTGGAGATAAGTTGGCCTGCATCTCCAGATTAAGGTGCCAGTGATCCAAATTCACCGTTCTCGCCACTCGTAGTTGTTTAGTAACGCAGAAAATGCCAGAGACGTGAAAACGGGTGCCGACGCCCCGCACGCTTTCGGGTATTACAGTTTATGACGTCACAATAACTGTGCACGGCGAAAGCTCATTGGAGAAGCATCCATAAATATTTTTCCTAAAACAAACAGTCCCGTAGTGGCTGAGCACGGAAATAAATGTAGAGAAAAGCTTCCCGTGAGCTAACGTGGTTAAAAAAACACAGACAACCGATTTTATACACTGCGAGACAGGCTGCTTCCCTACCGCTCGTCAGCTATCATGCTTTCAAATTCATTTTGACTGGTTGCTAAAATTCTTCCCTTTTTTTTTCTTGCCGGCCCTTCACATACGTTAGAAGACCACCCTACAAGGCGTATGAATCCCTTCAGTCTTCTGTGGCCCTTGAAGTTCCGCCCATAGAAGCGGGTGCTTCATTTCTTCCTCCGTCGAATATACAGCCTCTGTGCGCCTGTATCAAAATTGCACTATCTTGCGTGTAAGGCCCGCGCATCAGCCACTATGCCGCAGTGGGGGTGCATGTGCAGTTAAAACCCGGTCTAACGAAGTCAGCAGGAACCGCGAATTATTTCGTTAAATCGAGAACTTCGTAAAATTGGGGCGGCCATTTAACAAGCTTGATTTAACGAGCACTTCATAAATTCTCTTTCTAAAGGGAGCCACATCCCAATAGCTGCCCCAGTTGCGAGGGCTCCCGCGCTCACCTTCCGATAATTTAGCGAAGCGCTAAAAGTCCGTGGTGAAAACAATACCCCTAAAACCCTAGGGTCAACGAATTTATTTCCCGGGCATGACAGCCCGTGATTTTCGCCAGCGTGCGCTTCGTTAGCATTGGGCGGACAGCCTTTTTGTAGCACGCAAGCGCGTTCAACGCGTCCCTCGAATCCCTCGTGTGTCCCAGTACATTTAGCGCCTGAGCAAGTCAGTAGCGTTCATCACCTGGCCTGGAGCGGGCAGAGCAGGTTCAGTAGTTTCTGGGTCGTCAGTATCCTCTGACACCTCTTGTGCGTCGGAAATTAACTGTAGGACTTCTTTATCGTTCAAACCCTCCGTCGTGTCGCGTCTGCGTCGCCACTCAGGTAGTCGTGGAAGCTCACATCTGCGGCCACCTCGTTAAGCCGACAAAGCTGGAACTGGGCTGGACTTACTCTTCTGAGCGCTTGCGGACCTCGAAATACTTTGTTAAATATGATATGATTGATTGTGAGGTTTAACGCGCCGACATCAACGTAGGCGATGAGGCATGCCGTAGTGGAGGGCTCCTGGATTGATTTTGACTACCTGGGGATCTTTAACGTGCGCCGAAATCTCGTACACACGGGCGTTTTTGCTTTTCGCCTCCATCAGGAAAGCGGCCGCCGCGGCCGGGAATCGAACCCGCGTTCTCGTGCTCAGCAGCACAACGCCTTAGCCACTGAGCCACCGCTGGCGGGTCGTTAAATATGGAATGGCGCTCAATCGATTTCGTTAGTTCGAGTTAACAAGTCACCTTGCGGGGAAATTTGTACGTTATATCGGGAAATTCGTAAGATCGGGTTTCGTTACATCGAGTTCTGGCTGTTGTTCTATGTCAGAGCTCAGGTGACGTACGTGCCTCGGTACAAAAGGACTGAACTTGCTGCAGCCAGGTTTCATGGTGATCATATCTTCGACTCTTTTTGGAATTGAACAATTACCAAGTCAGCAACCCAGAAAACCGCAACTTCAGCGGATGATCCCCGATAGACGGGCGCAAGCGAAAACCACTACGAGGCAGAGAAACTGAGCCTCGTTACAACGGATTTTCTTCCTTAAAGGGGTCATTAAGACAAAATGAAAGTTTGCTTTTATTCGAAAGATTTCGTATTTTGTAGTGCCCCCAGCGCTTTTCCGGCAGCAAATGATGCCGTATTCACTGAGAAATTGATCAATTTAGGTTAAACTCTTTATTCTCCCGCCAGATCCTGTGTTTTCAGGACGTCAGCGATGAAGTCTTAAGTGCGCGTATTCAAACTAAATTCGCACTGCGTCATTCGGCTCTGCAACCTTGCTTGCTGTCAGTCCTCCTAGATGGCGCTACCATACTCAGCCGCGGACCGTGATCCGCCGTTGCTTTGTTGATGGACCGTATTTACACCTGGCTTTTGTTACGGTAGAAAGTAGTAATTTTCGTGAAACATGGGGTATGCTCGACAAACAGGGTCACGTAAGACAACGTCGCCTACGCCAATCGGCCAGTGACAGTGCAAGATAACTCCAAAGCGGCGGACTGCTGTGCAGCTAAAACAAGCATAGTGCGCACAGTACCAACAGCAGTGCGCATCGGTGCTTCTATGCTTACGTGTATTTTCGTAACTTTCATTGTTTACAGCACCATTCTCACCGCTCTAAAATGAATATTCATTACATTCAAACGCAAATAGTCCGCTCGGGCAAGCTCATAAGCCGTGCCTAATATGCGTTTGCTTTTCCCGGGCCTCAGCCAATCGCACAGTTGGACACACGTGACATCATATGTTCTGTTTCGGGAACTGAGCTGGTGGGTCGCATGGCCATTCCTTTTTTTCTTAATTATATAGCTTATTTGAGCGAAGTGTGCGTTAAAAGTGGTGTCAGTATGATTCTAACGAGGCGATCTTTCGAATGAACCAAATTTGTGTTTTCTCTGCATGGCCGTTTCAAGTACAGTCAAGGACGAATGACATGGGAACAAGGAAATATGAGCCAGGACAAGCAAAATCAAGGAATATGGCTAGTGCACATAAAACAAAGGTTCGCTAGCGGTATATTTCGAAAGACACCTTGTCAATCTCCGTTATTGTAATAAATCCACGTCGACAATTTCAGTTGCATGGAAAGAAATCGCGGTGTTATTTGTGTGTGCTGGTTCGTATTTTCGTGTTCACGTTTCATTTGTCAATGACTATATGTGCCGTAAACATGCACCTTAGCAAGTAGAAATTGAGTGCATATGTGTGGGCTTCCATGCTATACTTTTTTTTCCTTACATGTAATATCCTTAGGTTACTCTTTCCCAGTTACAAGCAATTGATCTTTTCTATATGATCCACTGTGTTGAGATGTAATGTGCAGCTCATGTTACCTGTTTTATGCGCTGGAATAGAAGAACACCGACAAGTGACGCGCCACGTTCGGGACGCATATGCGGCTGCCTGGAATGGTGCCAGGAGCGGACAGGATCTGAACATGTACACTCGAACGACGAGGCCAGAATCGGGGCGTGACGCAAGCATGCGAAAATGACGCAAACCACGAGATAAATAGTAGTCAGCGCTGTCAAGGTTTGTATTGCTCAACCCTCCAGTCGTGTTAGCTCTGACAGCCCGCCACCCTCCTTCACACGATACGGCTGATTGCCCCTAGATAGTTACAAACGATTCGATTTCACGCATACTAAATTCTAGCCTAACATCACTGCAGCGACCGCGCCGTCCGTCCGTCCATTCCCCCGGTGCCGTGAAAGTCTACAATTGAAGGTGTTTTTGCAATAGGCACTCGTTTGAAGTGTAGTTATTACAAAGTAGTGTTCTTCAGAGTGAATTCAACGTAAAATACATCCCCGGCTGCGGTACGCGTCGCCTATGGGTGCACAGCTATCAAGGTGCTTGGTAGAGCTCAGTCAGGTATCATTGTTTGGAAAAGGGTGTGTATTCATGGTTGCGAAGCGCCTGTCTGGCGGTTCGAGGCGGGGCTTGACAATGCTTACTTTTCATGGTGACTTGTTCTGCTGCTAAGCAAAAAATGTTCAATCACACCGCACCGCTGGCGTTAATATGCTGCTTGAAAAGCATATCCCCGCAAATTCTGACGTCACGAAGTTTCCAACGTCACGTTTTTTTAAGCCACCAGCGGCTATTATCTTTCAACTTTCAACTTATCCTTGTGCAAGCCCTTAGCCACAAGTTTCCCTAAGAACTGTTCTTGCTATGCAACACTGCTGCACGCTAAAAACCAGAGATAAAGCTCTTACATGTCCATTTTCTTCAAATCTCCCAGAGACCTTGGCCACATTCAGCCTAGGTTCAAGAGGCTGTGACGAAGCCCCTGAACGTTGCTTAACTGGTTTGATTGATTGTAAGTTTAACGCGCCGACGCAACGCAGGCGATGAGGCACGCCGTAGTGGAGGGCTCCGGATTAATTTCGACCACCTGGGGATCTTTAACGTGCGCCGAAATCTCGTACACACGGGCGTTTTCGCTTTTCGCCTCCATCAGAAAAGCGGCCACCGCGGCCGGGAATCGAACCCGCGACCCGTTGCTTAACTGCCCTGTGTAAACTGAAAGCACACACCTTTCTAGTTTTGGGTTTTTTTTCTGTGCAATACAATTTGTTGAAAAAAGATAGTTAAGAAGGACATTCGTCTGTTTCGTTCCAACTTCAATATTTTGCTAACATAAATTATCGCGTCAGAAATCATAAGAAACGCCCCTCGCTGGGGTGTACCAGAACAGATGAAGTAAATGATGAACATAGACGTTTTCGGTTGTCGGGTGGGCCAACAGAACTCGAGTCAGGTTCCCGCTTTGCCAGTTGTTGTCCATAGAAATCTGTTGCGAAATTTAGAACTGCCAGTTGTGTTCGTCTTCTTATCTCACGAAGAATCTCGAAATATTTCACCTTTCTTTAAAGGAATCGCCGACCATTCAAACGTAGCTGTATCCAGCACTCAGGCGTTCATAATACCCGCCCGATGGCTTTATGGCTAAGGCGTTGCTGCTCCACACAAGTTTGCTTCGATTCCGGCCGCGGCAACCTTTTTATGCGCGTACAGCAAAAACGCCTGACGAGATTTGGGCACGAACAACCCGATGTCAAAAGTAACGAGCCTGCACAACGGATGCGCCCAACGCCTGCGTGCGTGGTTTGCGTTAACCTACAATCAGTCTTATCACTAGGCGTTATAAATTCCCGAAACCCTTGAATAGCCGCTAAATTTTAGGTTGAGCTATACATCTAAAAATCTATTTTCTCTCCGGGAACCCTGTGATTACAGCGCGACGATAAACTCAAGTTCCGAAATTATGGGCTCCCCGATTATAAAGGAAGCGTGCCTGTTGTCCAACGTGATGTGTCCAAGGAAGACCGCGGTGGTTTGCGTTACTTCTGTCAGCTCTTATGGCCCTACCGTTTTTCTCGGAAAACTTTTAAACGGGTGCCTAAAATCTGCTTTAGCTTTCGAGACTGATACATGAACTAAGAAACTGATATCAGCCGGGAAACCCTATCTGATACATGATCTGGGAAACTACTCGTTCCCTTCCTAGCTTCGCCCGGTTGCGAGGACGATGCTTAATCTAGGGAGCCTACAGCTTAACCGACTGCGCCACGTATACGGGGTCAAGGTGTCGCTTATAAGCGAAGCGTTGGGCGTTAATTACGTCTGCGCTGCGCGCATTGCCACGGACACTCCCGTTGCTAGAACGGGAAATTGTTTTGAATTCGGCCAGAAGAAATGAGCGTACCGCCAAATTTGACAATGACTTTTATACTTCCCGCCGTTGTTTATCCTATCGTTGCTAGCCGGCTGCGCAGGTATCAAATTGAAATAGCTACAAATGAACGGGAGCGGCTGTGGTGCTACCAAGGCTGCTATGGACGGCGTGGGTAGCTAGGACACAGCGTCTTGCACACTAATGAACTAGTTTTCAGATTAAATGACAACTTTCCCTAATACGAGGCAGTCAGAAATGACACAAAAAAAAACGCCGAAGTTGCACCAGGGAAAAAGTAGAAAAAAAGAAATATTGATTCGGCTAAATTCAAACAGGGATATTTTCTCTTGGCTCAACGGACGGGAAAACAGCGTTTGGCAGTATGTTTGCGAAACGCTGGGGATTGATACAGAGGGGTTCTGTTTTATTCGCAGTTGAAAACAACAGTAATATAGACAAATTGGCAATAACATTGACATTGCAACTGTCACGACGGTGTTTCACCGCGAGTACTTCTCCAGGCCGCATCCGCCCACTCGCATCACTACAACTTTGTTTTACTGTAGCCTTTGTTTTCTTCGTGGTATTTTCTAACTTATCTCAAAACAATCACGAAGACCCTGGTCTAAAGCGGAGAACAAGATACGCCCACTTCCGCAGCATTGCAACAACTTCACAAGCCCTCCACGCCGTCAGGTATCAGCAGGTTTCAAGTGCACATCCACCAACCCAAACAAACAATGGACGATCACACAACCGCGATAGAACGACGACAGGAAGGTACGGAGACGGTGAAGCCAGAAAAAATCGTAGGAAACATAAGATACCTGCCTCTAGCAACCCGGACAACGGCGTCCGTAGATGGCCGGAAACAACGCTAAAGCGGGGAACCCCTAAAAGCCTCTACTCCAAGCCCACCGTGCCTCGACAATAGAATCGCCTATCGTATAGAAGTAAACAAATGTCATTATCTCCTTTTACTCCTCCACCTGCCCCGACAGTGATCTAAATTCGCGATATTCCGTTCCAAGATAAGTACAAGTCGGGCACTTCCGTTACGATGCAGAACGTTTATTGAACTTGTTCATGTGTAGTGCGCCACTCCTAAACTCACCTAAAAGATAAAACGCCACCCTTATTTTCGATGATAACGCGCAGAGTTGAGTTCAGAGGACAGTTTACAGTATAGAAAATCACAAGTTTATCGGAAAGAAGGAAGGAAGAAATACTTTTTTTTTCGTCCGCGGGATCAGTCATTGGGGGTCGATGGGGTCCACATGGCCGCCGCGACCGCCAGGGCCCTAGAGGTGGTCAGGACTTGGCCTGACACCCCCGGGTCACTCAACATCTGCTCCCAGAGGTGAGGAAAGAGAACGGTGGGGGGGGGTACGGGTCTGCGGGGCATTTGCAGAGAAAATGGTAGTGCGTGCCGAGTGCCCCGCAGGCTGAACAGGTAGGGTCAGTAAAGAGGTGTGGATGACTGTATATCAATTGTGTTCTGTGTGGGAAGGTGTGTGTTTGCAGGATGCGCAGCATGCATGTGGCCCACCTCCGGAGAGAGGTGTGGGTGCGGGGGTGGGTAGCGGCGGCGGAGAAGGCGGTAGTGCGGGGAAATATCCCTTTATTGTAGGAGGGAGGTTGGCTTGCCTGTAGGGGCATCGCGTGTAGGCGTAGTGAAAATGGCGACCCGGTAAAGTAGTTGACGAGCACGTACGTGCACCACTTCATTAGCGGCTACATCTGTGTGGGCTGGTGTCCACAGCAGGGTCACGATGTCGGATGGAGGATTTTCGGATTTTCAATGTCATGGGAGAGATGCTACCGCGAATAAAATTGCGGATGGCCTGCTGACAGTCAGAGAGGACGAATTTGGGGGTGGGGCGCTGGGTGAGCGCGAGGGCAATGGCTGCCTCCTCCGTCGCGGTTGTGGTAGCATAGCAGGGACTCGAACCCTGTAGGGCTTAGGAAAAGGTGCTCAACCATGGATCACATCCATGTCGTCAACCGAGTAATAGAAAAATCCGTAAGAGAACAATAAACCCCTTTACATGGCATTTATAGATTGCGAGAAAGCGTTTGATTCCGTGCTCACCACAGCCGTTTCAAAAGCACTAAAAGACCAGGGAATAGAGGAAACCTACCCAATACTTTCAGAAGCCATATATAAAGGATGCACGGGCAGGATAATAACCCTTCACAAGCAAAGCGATAAATTCCCGATCCGGATGAGAGTACGACAAGGAGATACCATTTCTCGAAAACTTTTCACAGCATGTCTGGAGGGGTATTTAGAAAGCTTGACTGGGAAATTAAAGGTAAACGGGGAATACATGAGCCATTTGAGGTTTGCCGACGACATAGTCTTGCTGAGTGTGAATGTAGAACAGATGTAAATAACGCTTGAGGAACTGCAATCAGAAAGCGTGGCCGTGGGGCTAAAAATAAATATGAATAAATCGAACGTAATGAGGAATAAGCCTGCCCAAAACGTATTTTTAAGCATAGAAAACGAAGCGCTAGAAGAAAAAAAAAAGCTACCTCGGACGGGTGGTTAGTGCTGACCCCAACCACGAGAGAGAAACCGGCTGAGAATAATATGGGCTGGGACACCGACAAACTAAAATAGACCAAAAATGCGCCTTTGTGTGCAGTTTGAGCGGAAAGAGGCAGCGGTTGACAGAAAAATTTGAAAGTGTTCCAATAATCGTAGAACACTGAAGAGTGCATGGTCAGTAGGGTGGAAGTCTCAGCCTAAGTAAAACTTATAGCCTATTAATTTGTGGTTTGGGACTCTAGAGAACGGGCTAAGCGAACCACAGCTATCTATTAAAAGTGGGCAACTGTGCAATCACCTCTGTGTTCGTCATGTGCTAGTGGAGATGTGGACCACTAGTACTGGTTGCCCAGAGCATGCTGTAGAATGGACGGCAATGATTCAGCGATGCGACAGTTGCATCCCCACACTCCACTCTGGACCACATCGTCTCCAAGGGACATTGGATGCTGCGCAGGGAGGGTCGCGCCTTGCTGCTTAGCTTCCTTCGGGAGACGAACCTGGCGGACTCGTTGTGAAGTGACCGCAATGTCGACCTATTAGGTGGCGTTCTTGCGGAGCAACTACCGGCGCATCTTGCCAGGCCAACACCGCCTGATGGTAAAAAGACATGGGGCATGTCACACGCCCAATAATCAACAAGCCGTAGTTATAACGCCGAACAGAATTACTTTATTTAGGTCGGGTAGATGTTATTGGTCAAAAAAATTGGCCGCGTATCTGCTCCTTTCGCTTCAAATGCCGACCAAAGACGATAGTCTTTGTCGACATTTGCCAAGTAAATGCCTCCCTTCGCTTTCCCGCTCACGTAAACACGCTAAAGGTTTGCTCAAGTCAATTTAAATTTAATGCGTTCCACTGCTCCAGGCCGGGTGCCTCGATGCCAACGCTGCCGTACGGCGGAGACGCGCGTGAATCGAGGCGCCCTACTTCAACGCTTATAGAACCACGTTGCCCTACTCTACGTGCGTTCCAAGCAGAACATGGAACCTACTAGTGGAACCTTTCATAGCTGTTGCCGCTTGGTTTCTTAAAATGCCGCCGGAAGCTACAGTGGCTCGGGCGACAGCAGGCGACGGAGTGAATTTTTTTCTGCAATGGATGTAGTATTTCAATTCGCAAAAATCAAGCACCGATGATTTTTTTTTTTACAAAAGAACAGTCTAAATATCTTTTTTGTATTAATTTTGTCTTATGTTCACTTGATGTCTTGTTCATGTTCAACAATGTTGACAAGTCTGAACATTGACACCAAACTTAGACGTCTAGATTTGGCTTTGAGTATTTAAGACTATTGCATAGATTTTATTTCGTTTTGCCCGGCTGGTGATTCGAGTCACGGACAGACAGACAGACAGACAGACAAACAGGCATACAGACAGACCAAAATTTCTGGGTTTAAGTAGCCCAAGAAAGGCTATCGTCTTTAAAATGGCCTTCCCTTGCCCAGGTAACTGTCCACACCTGAGTGGTTTCTCATGTCTTCGTGTTGTTCTCAGCGTGGGGAAATATGTAAGCGGTGCTTGTCTTTACTTCCGCCTTTCTCCTTTCGTAGCCGCACGGGGGTCACAGCTAACCTTTCCGCTGCCTGAGGAACAAGGTAAGCGGTTTCACTGGCTTCGATATCGGTTCGAATTCCGCGCCATTTTCTCGGTTCACGCTAATTTTAATCATCGAGGTTAGATTTAGCGTTCACTGATATTACTAGGTAAACTTTCACTTCCTAAACAAAGTTGGGGGAAGCGCGCGGGCGTTCTCACATCAAACTGCGTCAATGGTGCGACAGAAAACATTCGCTAAATGTGAGTCCACCTTTCGCTGAAAGTTCGCCCCCCCCCCCCCTCTCAATCTTCTCTCTCTCTCTACTCTCTCACCTCTCTGAACTCGCTCTCTCTCGCACTCGATCGGACTCTCTCTCTCGCTCTCTCTCGCTCTCTACTCTACGCTCTCTCGCACGTCTACTGCATCCGCTCGCTCTCTCTCTTGCTGGGCTATCTCTCTCTCTCGCTTCTCTCTCGCTCTCTCTCGTCTCTCTCGCTCTATCACTCGCTCTCTCTCAATAGCCCATCAAACCTTCAAAGACCCCAAATCGCAAACGAGGATCGAACCCATGCGACGATCATTCGCGCACCAAGTAAACGCCTCTACGAACGATCTAAATGCAAACCGATGGTTTATGAGATAAAGTGTACTATTTGTACTCCTTCTTCATGATTGATGCATGTACTGTCCGATGTATAACCGTTGCTTTTTTGCGATATTCAGGTAAGCGTTTTGACAGAATGACAGCCCGGTTTCACGCACGCGCTGTGTATCCAAAGATCTTATGAGAACTTTTCGGTCGACCAACCGGTCTACGAGAACATAGACAGAACTCCGTCGGTCCCACTGAGAAGTTAACGTCAACAGGAGTTTGACACCGGAGGTTTCCTCTTGACGCCGCCTCAAACTCGATTAAATTTAACCCCAATCTCGAGGTCAACTGCTCAGTTCACGAGTGGTTACACTGTAATATGTAATATTCGGGAAAACGCGGCCTCGACCGGTATTTGTACGCTACACGTCGAGAACCTAATAAAATTGTTTTCATACACGGCGTAAAGATACCAACAAAGTTATTGTTTTTGAACCATAAAATTGTTCGGAAAGGAGGGATCATAGCTGCATAGCTATATTGATTGCCTGGTGGTTTATTCGTGTAGCCTATACACAGCTCAGAGTTTTAGAAGATGAATGTGTGTGCGGGGATAAATTGGTCGCAGTTAGCACCGGAGCGGTGTAATTGGAGATCTACGGGAGAGGCCTTTGCCCTGCAGTGGGCGTAGTCAGGATGATGATGATGATTATTATTATTATGATGATGATGATGATGATGGTGGTGGTGGTGGTGGTGGTGGTGGTGATGATGACGATGATGAATCTAAGTACTGGATGCGTTAATTAACTACGTTCAAAAGTACAGTCAAACCCGGTTATATCGAACTCGCAAAAAAACGCCCGCGAGTTCGATATATGGCATAATTCGATATATGCATGCTGAAGAATCGGACAGCATAAAAGCACCTACCGTTTATGGAAGCACTTTATTAATGAAACAAACTCACTTCCGCACGAAGTAGTTCTGAATTTTCTTCTGTTTAAGCAGCTTCACTGCCTCACGGCAGCGAAGCTGCTTTCCAGCTTTACGGCGAATTTCCAGCTTTCTGCCACTTTGCGCTAGCCATCACGGCTAAAGAGTACAAGTCCAACACACGCCCACAATTCGAACACTCTGAACGCCAAAAACAGCAAAAAGAACAACGCGCGCCTCTCCAGCGACGAGAGAACTGGAGTGGCAACAGCCTGTGATTGGCTGTCTGAGCCAATGGGACGGGAGGGCCATATGGTATCATATTTATGTTGGGGGTCGACGGCGGCTTCCCGACGCGCAAACAGCCCGAGAGAGAGAGAGAGAGATAGGGAGAAAGAGCGAGGTGAAGGAGCTGCACAGGAACCGCCGGGCTAAACCACTTTTCGAGGGTGTGTCGGCGGGTTTCTCCTTAGCCGCGAGGGAAAGCCAACTTGGGGGGCACTTTTGCGCCACTGGCATTCGATATATCGGTAGTTGCTGCAATTTCTGTTCGATGTAAGCGTAATTTCTGCTATGCATTCTCATAGAATACATTCCGTGCGCAGAAATAGTTCGATATAGAGGATAATTCGATGTAAACGGGTTCGATATAGTCGGGTTTGACTGTATTTAAGATTTCGAAAAAGTTGAAAAAAGTATTGCAGGGCCCCTTTATATTGAACTAGGATGTCTTCCACATGCGCTTGCTCTCTAATCAAACGCGATGTTTTCTCATCCCAAACTGCTACCCCAGTATTTTTCCCATGGCTAGGTGGTCCCACCTATGTCTTCTTCGAAGGTCCGTAGTAAGGCCTCAAGGTTCTACACCATATGTCACCACGGGAAGTAGTCATTGGTTGTATGACGGTGTTAGAGTGAGAGAGGTAATCAAAATTTCGGTATACTTACCACCTGCAGCCAGCACACACCAATTCTGTGTTTGATTTTTTTCCTCATGATTCGGGGAAGCACAAGAAACTTGCCCAAGATAGCTATAATCATCCACGTCTTCTTGTATTACATTGCGCACGTTGCAGGGTAGCTCTAACAAATTTTGCTGAGCCTTACAAAGAACAAATTCATAAAGCAACCATTCACGACTCGGGTGACTAAACACTTCTTGGCCCACTGGGGCGTAACTATTTCAACCACCGGTGTTTCAATAGAAGGACAGCGGCGAACGCTGACGAGAGCCTTCCACGAAAACAAGAACTCAAAACAAATTCCAAATGAAAGCCACCAATGTTCTTTTACGGCCGAATACTATACGCCGGGGCGTAGATAGGATGATGATGATTATGATGATGACTACGCCGAGGAGGCCATGTCCTCCAATGGCGAAAAAAAAGAATTGGCTGGCGATCACGATACTCCCTAACGCGGTACTACCCCACCATGCCCTCCTCCACAAACTGTACCCTACCCAACACTACATGACCTGTACCTACTGCCCATTCCCTGGCACCCTATTCGCACTTTCCAGCAACGGTGGCGCCGCCGCGCGCCTTTTTTCCGAAGCTGTTTGTAGATGATCGGCGTCCCGGGCGGAAGCAGCCGGGGCGTTCGGAAGCGTGGGGATTGAGACCGCAAAACCAGAAAGCAATCGAATGTGCTGTGCACCGCAGTATATAAAAATCGCTCAGTGCCGCGAAAAGCGCTCATACCTTTCCTAGAGATAAAAATGCCCGAAAGGTTAGGATAACTATGCCCCGCATCGAGAAAGGTGGCAGCAACACAATGCGGTTTGCAGTAGTCACTTCACGAAAGCTGACTTCTTCTGGAGCAATATCCGTAATACCCCTGTCACACGGCAGATCTAATGACATTTACAGCAAATGTCATTCGCTCTAGATGTCATTAGTTCGGCGCTACACGAGAATACCGAATGACATTCAAGGCGAATGACATTAACCAGCTAACTGAGGTCCCGGACCTCAGTTACACCTCAGTTGGCGGCCGAATGAGTAGCCTCGACAGCAGTAGCGCGTCCCTAGACAGGAAAATTCAGTAACAAACCAAAGAATACTGTTTCTAAAAACTGTCAGTAAACTTATATTTTCTTTTTTGTATTGTTGTTCTAATAAAGAAAGACCAGCAAGTACTAACAAAAAAGAAAATCTCGTCCCCAGTGCGCGCGCTACCCTAATCCGGATTTTTTGCAGACTTGTCTCAGCTTGTGATGTCTACTGATGCCACCTAAATCGACGGTTTTCTTGTTTTTATTTTAAAAAATATTCCTTTGTTACGTTTTAAAAAAATATATTACGTGTGAAAACATTCTATATGCGCTTGAAATGTAATTTTGCGGTTTTGCGAGATCGCTAATCGTCACCGCTATCACAATCAAATGACATTTGTTCCGCCGTGTAGACCCGCACGGCCGAGCCGAATGTCATTTACAGCTAATGTCATTCAGTTTGAATGACATTAGATTTGCCGTGTGACAGGGGTATAAGTTTAGTTCGCTCTCTCGTTATTGATGGTGTCTTTTTCGTGCAAGTTGAGTGTGTCGTTTATTAATAGATGGTCTGCAGCCACTGAAACCGCGGTTGAAGAGAGGCGCCGTGCCGCCACATAACATTCCTATGAGTGCGCATGCACGATAAGAAAGTGAAGCCACGAACCAACAGGAAAACGTCATTGTTCTTTCATTAACGTGCTGGTTCGTTTTAAAAAACTCTGCATTCCAGTAGCATTTTGTGCTTTGTTGGGTTGTTGTTTTTCGCTTCGTTCTCTTTTTAGCATTATGTGTGATTACTGTTTTGTATTTGGCGCTCTTTTTTCTTTCTCAAACCCCTCACAGGAATGGACGATGTAGGTATTTGTAATAAAATAAACAAACTTGTTACTGCGGCATCGTCGTTTCCGACAGCGTGCCGAAAACACAGCACAGCTGATGTTACAGGCCCTGCCCTAGAGGCGTCAGCGTTTGATATTTAGTTTTGGTATTTTTATTACTACCTGTAACCTGCATAAACGCCGTTAGTTCTTTCCTTGTAAAAAGAGCCAACAAAATTTTAATTTACTCGCATTATTCGCGCTTGACCCGACACAATTACGCAAGTGGCAATAACAAGCGCTGAATCCTCGGTTGCGTCTACCGAGATCTACTTGGCGCCTAATAAATATTAGTAAAGTGTGCTTGAACAACTTTACGAGCATGGATGGAAGTGTAACACCCTTTATAGAACCTGCAGTGCCAAGAAACGTTCACGCAGTGCGGTTGGCTGGTCACGCCATTCGGTTGCAGGCACAATCCTTCGATGCTCAGCATGTCATCGGTGGCCTCCCTGTTGCCGCAAAACACCGAGTGACTGGCGTTAGAGACTGCTTCACCTACGGCAAAGCACCTTCGTGTCTCACCGGCAAGAGAAAAGATGGTGTGAAGAGACACTAATGGGCCCGGATCGGCCTTTTCCTCCAGACGCGCGCGCTTACACGACGTCCCCATCATCGTCCCGTCCTCCATTTTGGATACCCCGTCGCGCCACCTATATTCGCTGGAAAGTGCGAATACCACCCGGATGGGAATGCCAGCAATCCCCATCTTTATCTCCAATCCCCAACCCTACTTACGAGCAGTGGGTGGACCGGCTGACCAGCTCGAACCTTGCGGCACAACAAGAAGTCGTCGCTAGAGCCCGGGCAGCCAGCCAGGACCAGGGCATCCCGGACTAATGTCGCCCCCCACAGGGCTGGTGCCCCTGCCATCTAGCACCAAACTTGCTCGTATTAATTAAACGTTTATTTCTCTCTCTCTCTCTCTCTCTCTCTCTCTCTCCTCTCTCTCTCTCTCTCTCTCTCTCTCTCTCTCTCTCCTCTCTCTCTCTCCCTAACCCAATATTTGGTCGTAGCAGCAGTGCGCTCAGGCGCCACTCACTCGTGGGTTCTCTCGACGGCAGCGATGATGAGCCTCTGCGTCGGAAGCGCGAAGTGCGTCTCAGGAAGGGACCAATAACGGCGTCTTAAGCAAACGGACATCATAGTCACGAGCACGCCCCCCCCCCCCCCCCCTCACGTTTTCGCCAAGCGTCGCGCCGTCGAGTGCTCCGTGCGGTAACAACATACTGCCCCCTCCCCTCCTCCACCGCACACTTTCGGAGAGCGCTGGCTCGCGCCGCCACAGCGAACCCCCCTCTCCCAATTTCGCGTCACTCTCCTACTTCTGCTTTATTTCGTCGATCACTTTTTTCTTTCATTCGTCGGTCTTGCCATCGTTCGCCCGGCTACGACGGCGACGCGGCTCAGCCCAGAGACGGCCGCCAAAGGGCTGCGCCCTAAAATCATGTTATTAGCCTACTACAGAGCTTTGGTTCAACAGCGACGCGACTATTTCAGCTCCCAGTGCCTCTAGCAGAACGACTTTGGAAAGTGTTGATCAATGGCCTGCCATACCATTTCGACTACTAACGCGGAACTAATTCCATCTACAGTTTTCCTGCAGAAGGATAGCCGCAAGTGCGAACCCACAGCATGCCTCCTGCTTTGCTCCTAGGAGCGATCAGTGTTCGCTTTCGGCCGAATGCAACTCCAGGACGACCAAAGTCCCATGCTAGCGTAGAAAATTCGGGTTATTAAGTGCAGAGCACTTTAGCGGCTCCCCTTGTCGTCGTAGCTCGCTCGCTGGACCCAAGTAGAACCACACGGCGTTCCGTCGTAGCAGCTGTCGTTGCGGCGCAACCCAGAGGCTTTGAAAGCCCAGCGGTTTATATAGTCATAAGCATTCGAAACTCGTGAACCGCTGGCCCTTGTCATACATCTCTCCGTTGTTTACCGCAAAGAAAACTGCAGGTGCATTTGAGGCAAAACAAACGTAATTAACCGGCAGCGCCCACGTTCATTTAGTTTGGAACGCTCGTTGGGTCGGTTTTTACTAAGCGAAAAAAACTGGCGGTGCAACGCCGGTACGTGCAGGAGGAAAAGCAAGCACAAAAAGAACAGAACTCCCGCTGGCGCAGTTTCAGGCAGGAGGCGCGCGAGCGCTGCGAAGGCGGGAAATTCGATTTGCATTGGGTGGTAGCTGTGAGCGGATAACGGCGATACACCCCATTATTGCGAATCACTGCTCTGCACTTCTGACAGCTTTTACATTGAGTGGAACGGCTTTAATTTTTAGGGAATATTTGGCCCAGAGAATCTACGGGCGGCGTGCTTAGCCAATCAGGAACGACTGCCGTGAGAAATTTCTGACGGTAATTCTCACGGTTGCCTTGATAATAGACACTACCCTCAGATAATTGCCTACGTAGCATTCTTAAGCCGCTTGTCTAGAGTGAGTTCTTTAGAGCCAAATATAGTGATAAGTATAAGTGAAACACGATGGACTATTTTATTCTTTTTAATTATTTTGTTTCATTTCGCCAGCGATGTAACTTTATACGATTATAGCGAAGAAGCGTCTTTGCCAATTGTAGTTTTAGATGCAAAGCATCTCTTGCTCTCGGCTCCGTCGTCCGTCGTCCGTCATCCGTCCATCCACCGGCCCAGGAAGACACCGGTAACACTGCCGCTCCAGAAGCCCTTTAAGGGGAAGCGTGCTCGTCTCGTGCCGGCTCAGGAAGACACCGGCAACACTGTCGCTCCAGCATCTCATGGTCGGAGCTATGTCCTTCCCTTGTTGTGGCGCCATCCACACCCCCACTGCGCATGCTCGGCTCATCTCGGGCCGGCCCAGGAAGACACCGGCAACACTGTCGCTCCAGCATCTCATGGTCGGGGCTATGTCCCTCCCTTGTTGTGGCGCCGTCCACACCCCCACTGCGCATGCTCGGCTCATCTCGGGCCGGCCCAGGAAGACACCGGCAACACTGTCGCTCCAGAATCTCATGGTCGGGGCTATGTCCCTCCCTTGTTGTGGCGCCGTCCACACCCCCACTGCGCATGCTCGGCTCATCTCGGGCCGGCCCAGGAAGACACCGGCAACACTGTCGCTCCAGCATCTCATGGTCGGGGCTATGTCCCTCCCTTGTTGTGGCGCCGTCCACACCCCCACTGCGCATGCTCGGCTCATCTCGTGCCGGCCCAGGAAGACACCGGCAACACTGTCGCTCCAGCATCTCATGGTCGGTGCTATGTCCCTCCCTTGTTGTGGCGCCGTCCACACCCCCACTGCGCATGCTCGGCTCATCTGGGCCGGCCCAGGAAGACACCGGCAACACTGTCGCTCCAGCATCTCATGGTCGGGGCTATGTCCCTCCCTTGTTGTGGCGCCATGACCACACCCCCACTGCGCATGCTCGGCTCATCTCGGGCCGGCCCAGGAAGACACCGGTAACACTGTCGCCTCCAGGAGCCATTAACGGGTAAGACACCACCGGGCGTTCAGGCAAGCCGAGCCTGCGCAGTAGGGGGTGTGGACGGGCCGCAACAACGACAAGGAGAACGCAATATTTCCCATTTCGTAGTTCCGGTAAGTGAAAAGTGTGGTAGTTACAATGGAAACCAAACTGTAAATATAACGGTAGCTACGTACCTCAACCAACGGAAACGACGAACTGAAACTAATGGGCACTTGAATCGACCCCATGGCTGCTTTGCATACTACTCAGGGTTCACCCCTACGGAAGATGGTGTGTAATTTTTTTTAGGCCTGCTGCGGTCTCTTGCCACCTGGGAGGCAACTATTTCAGCCACCAGTGTCTCCAGTCGAGAAGTCTTGGAAATCGCTGATAAACAGTCCACCACAACACCCCTTGGCCGGCTGGGGCGCAACTGTTTCAGCCAGCAGCAGTCCTAGATAGGGATAAGGGCGACTGCTAACCAACCGCCTGCCACTTCACTTTGACCTTACAACGTTTCATCTCTGAACAATAAAGCGCGGAGTGCCCGCCTCTAAAAGAGGCGTTTTCCAATCGCCCTTGCTCTATTTCGGCTTGTTTGGAAAGCGTATCGCGATCGGCGACTCCACGCGCTGACTCAGCTGCCCGTTCTGTAGCGTACAACTTATCGCGACTCGCGCGTGTGTTTTAGAAGTGATGGGTGTCGCTTGCAACCATGCCGTAAGCCTATCGACGCACGTGTATCAGTGCCGCAGGACCAGACAGCGTGGCGGCGATAAGACAGTATCAGTCTGGACGATAGCAGAGCGGTCGCTCGGATGTGGCATGCATGAATACAATTCCGTATGTGGGAATTCATGTATGCGAATTCACGGTTGTTGCTTTTCTGCGCGTTTCATAAAAAAAATCAGCTGCGCTGCCCAGAATCGTATGGCGTACCCACTATACAGTCACTG
The DNA here is from genome assembly GCA_013339765.2 of Haemaphysalis longicornis. NCBI lineage: Eukaryota > Metazoa > Arthropoda > Arachnida > Ixodida > Ixodidae > Haemaphysalis > Haemaphysalis longicornis. Next base: position 102,580,129 of record CM023453.1, on the reverse strand, counting down.
AACGTATCACAATGAGACAGGGTAAATAAGTCAAAACAGAGTGCCCACTGACAACATTGGCCGACAGTCCATAACCATACCACTTAATGCAGCTTTCATTCAAGGCCGTGTTACGTGGGAAGTCCTCAAACCCGTGCTCGGGCTGTGTGTGCCAAATATGTTCTTGATTGATTGATTGATTGATTGTAGGGTAGGCGATGAGGCGCGCATAAGTGGAGGGCCGCGGATTAATGTTGACCACCTGAAGATCACTAACGTGCGCCGAAATCGCGTACACACGGGCGTTTTTGCTTTTCCCCTCCATCCGAAAAGCGGCCGCCGCGGCCGGGAATCGAACCCGCAACCTCGTGCTCAGCAGCACAACGCCTTAGCCACTGAGCCACCGCGGCGGGTACCGAATATATTCTCATGGCCTGTCGAACACGGCTGGTTTAAAAGCAGCGAGCGCCATACCAAATACTTTCGCCCTGGCAGTATTTAAGCCGGCGAAGGTTAAGAAAGAATTCATTGCGCTACGAACTCGTCTGCATTTGAAGGGTTGGAAAAATAAAACGGGGTCCTTTAAAATCCATCTCCACAAAATACCCCACGCCCGACCTTTCAATGTGGTCGTAACAAAATATGGCACGTGGCAGAATAAAGGATCAAGTTTTATTCAAAGGTAAACCCTGTTCCAGCCACAGTAAAGTCTGCTGAAACACCGGAGCTCTGGTTCCCTTGTGTCGGCTCCACCGTCAGCGGGAGTTCTCTCGGGAACGGCGGACCCGTCGTCTCGAAAATTCTACGGTTCGGGCAAAGGAATCACCAGGTAAATTTCCCCTCCGTGAGGGTCGCTCTCCCTCTCTCTCCCCGAGCGGGAGGGAGCAGAACCCATCTGCAAGACATGTGCCCTCTCTGAGTGGATCCGAAACCCGATTGCCGCGAGGCCATCGGCGGTGCTGGGAACCCGCTCGTACCCTTGCGTAACGCAGGACATTCAGCAGACTTACGAAAAAGCTCGGCCTACAACGTCTCCGCTGTTAAAACGCCTCGGCTCTCTGTCTTTCAACGGTCTATTTTTTACACATGGTACTAAGCGGTTGTAGAGTTTTTGACTGCAGGAACCGTCAACCCACCCCTCGAGGGGATAGGCTAGTGACGACGGCAGCTGTCGTTACAGTCTCACGGCCATTTAACCTGTTCCCATTTGGCTGTGACTCAAAAATAGTATACCCATTTCTATATGCTTCAGCTCATAGCACATGTCAAGAGTTGTGAGTGTTTCTCTGAACTTTTGCCATATCAGCCTACACTACCGAGCATAGGCTCACTCGCCACTCATGAGTGTGAGTTCCACTCGCGGTAAGCCCCACTCACAACTCGCGAGTGCGAGTTCCACTCGCGGCGAGCCGCACTCACCACTCGTGAGTACGAGTGAGTGCGAGGGATGACGACGAGTTGTGAGCGTGAGCATGAGTCAGTGCGAGTGGTGAGGGTGGAGGGGCGAGCGTGAGTGCGAGTGAGTGCTTTAGTATAAGTTTATTTTTTGAGTGAGTGTGAGTGAGTGGCGTCCAGTTTTGCCGGGTTATGCTACCGAGGAAAGCGTTTGCTAACGAGATGATGCAGAAGCGATTTACACGCCAGACAAAATTTCAAGATTGGCGATAAGAAGTCGCGCTTTGGTGCCTACATGCAGTCGTTTCCCGCCATACCATATCTTGTGTTTTCAAGATATCGCGGCTTAAAATTTAACATCTTTTTTTTAGATTTTTTTAGATTTATTAGATGTTTCCCCCTTCCTTACTTTATTAAAGGCCTTTCGGACATTATCTCGTACAAATAACAATACCAGAAACATGAAATAGCGGTGTTACGTGCTCAAGTGATACGTGGGCTATAAGGCTCACCAAGTCAAGGCCCGTGGTTAATTCAGATCACAATTGTTACACTCACCGAAATCTCGAGCCATACATGGCCGATTCCGCTTTTAGCCTTCACCATCAAAACAGCAGCCACTTTGGGCATCGAACCTGCGGTCTCGTTCTTAACAGCCCGACGTCTTACCCACGCATCCTCCACGACGAATAACACGATAAACATATAGAACTTCGTGAGAATGTGAAGTCAAAAACCGAGTTGGGCCTTTCTGTTGATCTGCTCTGAACTTTCTGTTGAACTTTGCGGCCGCCCCCGCCACCTCTGGACAACAGCGCTATATGCATGAATTCAACGATAGGGCTCACTTGGCGGACGGGTTCAGCGCCGGCATTAGCCACAGAACACGGCGCTGTTGCGCTTGAGATTTTTAAAGCGAAGCGTTAGTGTGTGCACTGATGGCGTCTGTAACGCGAAAACGCCGGGTGAAGTGAAAGAAAAAACGCTTCTCGTGGCCGGAATCGAACCTGGGTCCCTCGCGTTCTGAAGCCGACGTCCATCCGATTGCTCCATTTCGACACGGGCGAAGCGAACGCCAAGAAGCGGGCACAGATTCGCGCCGTACACCCCTAACGCAAACGTTAGGCCTACGGAATGCACACCCGACAGTTGGTGTGGGAATTTTAGAAAAGTGACGCGTACCCCGAGAGTGGCACATACTCGCAGTGTGGGATTAACCAACCAAAGAATCAATCACGACAAAACTTCGCGTTCAGACGCCGGCATCGTTAGGCGAGGGCTGCAAGATTTTTTTTATTTTTATCGAGAAGTGACGCTGAACTCGATGCATTTTATTGGAAATAACTTCCACCTAACCGATATAGAATCGGTTTTAGCTTCGAATTATACAGCAGTTTTTTTTTCTATCGCATGTAAAACGGCCGGCACCAGTACACCGCTCCTAATTAATCGGCAATTCCAATTACGTGGCTTCGAATTACCGAGAGTCTAACGTATATAAACTACATCCGGAGAATCGAGGCAAGTGGCGACCAGTTGCGGGCTGAAGAGCTTCGCAGAGGGGGGCCTAGCTATTCAGTTTTCACGGGAGGTCTGCAGCACCTACTCAACTTCCTGGTCGTGACAGGAATTTCGCAGCGTTTGTAGCCGTCGAGCCACGGACGAGTCGAACGCAACATAGACTGTCCCCACTACTTTCCGTCTCTCTCTCTCTCTCTCTCTCTCTCTCTCTCTCTCTCTCCTCTCTCTCTCTCTATCTAGCTCTCTCTCTCTCTCTCTCTCCCTCTCTCTCTCTCTCTCTCTCTCTCTCTGCTCCCTCTCTCTTCTCTCTCTCTCTCTCTTCATCATTTGAAAACCCCCAGTCCCCCTTCCCTGGACTGGGTTGTATGAGGGTGAACTCCCCGTTGGGTTCAATAATATCCCCAGCTCTTTCCTCTCCCCACCTTTCTTAATAAATCACCACCACCACCACCACCTCACGACCCGGCGACTCAGCCTAACAAGTGAGCCAACCCAACCCCTACGTGCGGGTCGAACAGACTTACCCCGACGCGACTCACACCGCCCGTTAATACATAGGTGAATTGAGTAAAAAAAATACTGTATTGCGAAAATTCCAGAGCCCGTCCAGAAGAGTATGGTACATCAGGTATTTACTAACATATAGCTAAATTAAAGACAAACAAAATAGAGAAGCTCAGTTCTCTGGGCAATGATCCGCGTGGGTTTGTGCCATAACCTGAAACTACCGACCAGCCAACCAGCTCCCCTTTTTTTTCGACGACCTGTTTGTTTCACCTCAACCATTTCGCATCGAGTTCACGTATATGTTGCCTTTGTGAGCTCACACGTGAGGGCGTGTACATGACTTCTCCGGAGGGCTACTGTCAGTGACGTACAAAAGTGAACATACGTCAAGGACGGTTGCCATAAGGTGACCGCTACTACGTAGCCGTACAAAAGCAAAAGCACAAAAATAAAGAGTGCCGGTGAAGAAGAGTTAGGAGTGACTTTTGGGTGTGCGAGTTTTCGAGAGAGATCGAGAGTCTGAGGAACGTACATCGCGGCCTATGAAACTACGTGATTGTTGTTGTTCATTAACAGGAGAAAATTGCAAAGGTTGGCTCAGACTACCAGCTATTCCGTTCAAAACAGTGAGAAATCAGAATTCCTCAATGCCCACACATACTACGCAAACTGTCCCCGCCGTGATACACCGCGTCAGGTCATTATAACGTATGTGCAAGATGCGCCGCCGTGGTTCAGCGGCTAAGGCGTTGTGCTGCTGAGCCTAAGGACGCGGCTTCGATTCTCGACTCAGTGGCTTCGTTTCAAATAGAGGCGAAAAGCGAAAACGCCTGTGTTCCGAGATTTCGGCGCACGTTAAAGATCCCCAGGTGGTCAGAATTAATCCGGATCGAGCCCTCCACTACGGCGCGCCTCATAGCCCGGATGGAACTTCGGCGCGTTAAACCCCCCACAATTTAAATTTTTGAATAACGTTGTGCTAGACAACCATCAAACCGTAATAACTGTGAAAGAAAGTTACTTAACCTGGTCTGATCTTACTCGCCATTTCGGTGTTACAAACCATAGCAGATGAAAAAAATATTGCTAGAGTGTGTTAGAAAAAATAATGTACAGGCTGACATCCAGTTCTCGGCCTGCTTGCTGGCATTTTCCCCACAGCGAAGCCAACCGTGAAAAGCATATATAAAAGCAGCAGTAAGGAATATGCAAGATATTAGCGCCCGCTCAAATTCATGCGTGCGGTAACATTGCGAGGAGGGGCTTTTCTTGCATTGCTTTTCTTTGAAATGCCACATTCTTTTCCCCCGTTTTTATTGCTGGTAGTGCTATCCTTCGTACACTTCGTACTTCACTTCTCGCTGACGCTTTCATGATCCGGCAGCAGTAACACACGTTAGCACATAGAGAAGACAAGGTGCTCAAGTAAGGAGTCGGTTGTCGCAGTCGTGACATAGCGCATTTTATTGGACCGCAAGGTTAGCTATAAGAACGCAAGGGACAGTTCTCCGTTGTTCTCCAACCACGCGTACTAGCACGAGACTTCTTTTCCCTCAGTGTATTCGGTCCAAGTCATAAGTCGGTACGTACAACACATAAAAGCGGACAAATTTTGTCATCAAGCTAACCACACGAACGGGTCAGTATTTTTCGCCATTACACAGACTTTGTGCTCCACCTACGCACGTGGAATCGTGGCGAATAAGTTTACCCGAGAGAAATAGCGCTTGCGCGCACAGAAAAGTACGACGAGTTCCTCGAAGTAGTAGTAGTAGTAGAAACTTCTATTTTGCGCGTGATGGGATTAAAAAGGAAAGGGACGAATGAGAAGGTGCTGTCTTCCACTCGTCTTCCTCCCCTCTTCCTCAGTCGTCAGCCAGAAGCCCTTGGACTCTGGCGGCGGCCTCGGCCATCCGGACGACCCGAAGTTGCACTTCCGGATCGGGGCTGAGCAAAGCGGTCTCCCATTGCTCCATGTTCGTTACAGTTAAGCGAGTCGCTTCTAGCCTTTGCTGCAGCATTTTGATTCTGTCTTGCGGGGCACGACCATAACATGTGGTAGAGGTCCGCCCGACCCGCGCATATCTTACAATCTCCTGAGTATAGTTCGGGATAGCAGCGACTGAGCGCAACCGGGTTTCGAAAAGTGCTCGTTTGTAACTGCCTCCACCATATCGAGTCCCGTTTAGTGAGGCTGCGGTGCGCGGCGGGATACTTCCGTCTTGCCGATCTGTAATGATCTATGATTTCTCTGTACGACACCATGCGAGCCCTTTCCGATCTGACGAGTTGGGGTGAGGTGGGGTCGACGTCTGCCTGGCTGATTAAACCCCGGGCGGCGTCGTGGGCCCTCTCGTTTCCTGTCAGACCCGAGTGTGCTGACGTCCAAGTTATTTGAATTTTTCTTACGTTTTTCGCTTTCGCGAGTATGCTCGTGGTTCGAGGCGATACCCTACCTTTTGCAAAGTTTCTGACGGCCGATTTCGAATCGCTAACAATTATTTTTGCGCTGGTGTTGGATATGGCCATGGCAATGGCCACCTCCTCACCTTCCGTAGGTCGCACCGTAGCGAGCGATGCGGCCGTGAGTAATTGTCCCTGATAATCGACTATCGGTACCGTCATGGCGTCGCGGGCACGATATTCGGCTGCGTCAACGTAGACCATGCGTAGACCACGTCCTCAGATCGCTCAAATCGTTTGTCTAGCGCGCGTTCTCGACGTTGTGGATAGGATTCATGTTTTTTGGTAGTGGGGGAATGTAGAGTTTGCGCCTCGAAAAGCGTTTTTTTTTTTCGCCTTGTAGCACCACGAGCTGCGAGTTCATATATCTGGCACGTAAGTGTCCAGGCAAAACGACGTTACTGTGGCACTTCGCTTCCACGCTGCCAAGCTCGGAGATAGACAGAGACTGAGAGCCAGCTTCCGGCATTGGGGATATTGTAGACGTACGTAGCCGCAGCGCTGCACGTGATGCTGAGGTCCGTCGCGCGGTGACACTGACGGGCCTTGACGTCGTAGCGTTCCACCAGCGACACGGTAGTGGTACCGTTGAATAGCCCCGTCACGTAGGTTTTCCTTTCAAGGAGGGCGGCTACGAGGTTACTCATCGCGAAGGCCATACTTGGCACCTGGGACCACCAACCCGTGTGCACGTTCAGCTTCTCGGTCGAGTCGAGCAGGTAGGCGCCGTCGAAGACGCCCATCACGTACACGTCGTCGCCCTGCACGACTGCCTTCACATCGTTACGGGGCCTCGACATACTGCATACTAGGGTCCAAACGTCGGCCGTCGGGTCGTAGTACTCCACGAAGTCCAGCCCGTCGAGTCCCGTGAAGCCGCTCATGCGCTACGGCACTGGCATCAGTCCGGACGTCGTGCATGGACGCCACGAGCTCCCAGAGGTTGCGCGAGGCGTCGTACCTTTCGCAGGATGACCTCCGGCCCTCACTGTCGAACCCGCCCATAGCATATTGTCACGAAGACAAGGACGACGCAGTTGTCTTGAAGGAGAAACAAGTTTATTGGAGCGAACTTGTGCTCCCCTAACAACTCAAAAGAATACAGAGGCGGCGAAGCAGCGGTCAACAAAGTGACTTGCGTCGGCGAGCGTCGCAGAATCGAATGCCGCGGCGTCTGCTGTGCAGGCTTTTATCTTTCGGCGCGAGAGTTTCTGGAACCCTCGATTCACATCCAGAACATTGTAGATCACAGAAGATTATTTTGGGCCAGCGGCGTTAGGGCGAAACACTCTGCTTATCTGAATGAGATAGCCCGTGCGGCATAAAAACAAAGAATGGAACACGCGCTTCGCATGGGACACAGATAACAGATCCTGGCGCGGCCGGGCATAAAAGCAAACAATAAATAAGCCAACCCGTATATAGTTCGCGGCATTACCCCCCCCCTCTAAGAGTGCATCGACCCGATGCTGAAATAAAACATAAAACGAAAATTCGAACAAACAGCAACAATAAAACAACAACAAAAAAGTTCGTCATCTTGCGAAGTATGGTTTGAGGCGAACCACGTGGACGACTTCGGGTCTCGTGCGTCGTCGTGATGTGCCGGAATCACCACTGGGGATCACTTCGTAGGTTAATTGGCCAACACGCCGTAGAATCTGGTAGGGTCCGAAATACCGTCGTCATGGAGTGGTCGGAGGAAAAAGTTATCGACTTGGTCTGCAGATCAATTATTGCGCCGTTGTCCGTCAAAAAGTCCATTCCGAGAATTACGTCGCGGGAGCAGTTAGGCAAGATGACGAACGCGGCTGGGTACGTCGTGCCGTCTATGGTGACGCGGGATGTGCACGTTCCACTTGGCGTCACGAGGTGTCCTCCCGCTGTGCGTATGTGCGGACCGTCCCATCTGGTCATAACTTTCTTCAGCTTAGACGCAAATGGTCCGCTCATTACTGAGTAGTCGGCTCCCGTGTCTACGAGGGCGACTACGTCAAAGCCGTCGATGGACACCTTGACGTCGGATGCCGCCTTCCTCGAGTTCCGGGTTCGTCGGGGCGTCGCATCTCGGCTTGTGTGTGTTGATGGTCGGGCACTGTGCGTCGTCGTTGTCGCCGTCTTCTCAGCGGACGTTTCGGTCAGGTCGGGTACGCGTCGCGCCGTGTAGCTGTCGTGGTGTTCGGGAGTCTCGTCAGGGTTAGGTCGGGTCGTCGGAATGTTGGCATGTCGTGAATTACTGTCTTCCGTGAGTCGTTGCGTCGTTGGAGGGTTTTCATTTTTCCGCGATCGTGCAACTTTACCTCCAGAAGTTGCTGCTTTTAGTTTCCCCCGCGTGGGCTGGGGGACCTTCCACGCGCGAAATCAGCACTGCTACGGCGGTAGGGCGACTGGTATGGGTAGGGCGACGGCGAACGGTTGAAACGCGCTGGGCCACGGCTGCTTTCAGATAGATACTCGTCGATCTCACGTGGTCGTTGGCCAGGGAGAGGGCGAGGTGCGTCGACGGAGAAACCACGCAGTCCGAGTCTCTTGTATGGGCAGCGACGGTAGATGTGGTCGGCCTCTCCGCACTGGTAGCACAGAGGACGGTTATCGGGAGTTCGCCATACGTCCGTCTTCCTCGGCGTCTGGTTTCGGGCTACCGGGGGTCGGGCGGGTGACAGTGGGCGGCGGTACGGCGGGGCCTCTTGACGGCGTGTTGGAGCAGGACGGGGTCTACGAACAGCCGCGGAGTATGTCATAGCTTGTGGCTCTCGGGGTACTTCGGATGGTGTAGAAGTTCCCAACGCTTGTTGCACTTCTTCTCTAATCACATCGGTGAGGGAAGCGACTTGGGGCTGCGGCGGCGTTGGGAGAAGTTTCCGCAGCTCCTCTCTCACTATGGCGCGGATAGTCACGCTTAGGCTGTCGGCCGGGATCCGCGTGCTGCCAAAGTCGTTCGCATTGGCCGCGCCAACAAAGTTGCGGTCATACTGCTTAGCACGCATTTCGAGGGCTTTCTCAATGGTGCTGGCTTCGGTCACGAATTCGGCGATGGTTTTGGGCGGATTTCGGACAAGTCCAGCAAACAGTTCCTCCTTCACCCCACGCATTAAGAAGCGCAACTTCTTTTCTTCCGTCATTTCGGGGTCCGCGCGGCGAAATAGCTGCTTCATCTCTTCAACGAAGATCACGACTCCTTCGTTAGGGTGTTGCGTGCGCGTTTCCAACAAAAGGACGGCTCGTTCTTTCCGCACGACGGTAGTGAAGGTCTTAGTGAACTCGCTTTTGAACTGAGCCCAGTTTGTCAAGGAGCTCTCGTGGTTTTCGAACCAAGTGCGAGCCGAATCTTCCAAGTAAAAGAAAACATGCCGGAACGTTTCTGCGTCGTCCCACCTGTTGAATTTCCGGACGCGCTCCAGTTTCTCCAACCATTCTTCGGGGTCCTCTGCGGGGGCTCCCGTGGCTGCTGCAGAACGACAAGAGGATTGGCTTGGTTGGCCATGGTGCTGGTTGCGACGTCTTTCTTCTTCGCTTTCTCCGGTAGTAGACCGAACTCGGTTGGCAAATCTTGCAGGCGGAGGCTGGCTCTTGTTGGACTGGCTTGGCGGCTTCCAGAGGTTGTAGTGGGTGCGTACCCCGCACCTCCACCACATGTCACGAAGACAAGGACGACGCAGTTGTCTTGAAGGAGAAACGAGTTTATTGGAGCACACTTGTGCTCCCCTAACAACTCAAAAGAATACAGAGGCGGCGAAGCAGCGGTCAACAAAGTGACTTGCGTCGGCGAGCGTCGCAGAATCGAATGCGGCGGCGTCTGCTGTGCAGCCTTTTATCTTTCGGCGCGAGAGTTTCTGGAACCGTCGATTCACATCCAGAACATTGTAGATCACAGAAGATTATTCTGGGCCAGCGGCGTTAGGGCGAAACACTCTGCTTATCTGAATGAGATAGCCCGTGCGGCATAAAAATAAAGCATGGAACACGCGCTTCGCATGGGACACAGATAACAGATCCGGGCGCGGCCGGGCATAAAAGCAAACAATAAATAAGCCAACCCGTACATAGTTCGCGGCAATATATGTAACCTCGGAATAGGGTTACGATGACGTAGCAGCGAGCCATGTGCATGTTGGACTTCGCGGCCCACTTGAGCTCCGGCACATTGAGGCGAACGACCGACTGGTAACAGATTGTGCCATCGAAGCCTCCTATAAAGTAGATCAGTAAGTCGAGCGTGGCCACTCCATGGTTGGCCCTGGCCGGCATGTATTGGTTGGGGCGGAGCACCTAACGAGCAGAGCGGCAGTTGTAAGCACGCAGGTTGTTGGTAGCGCCCCCAGTACAACCGCCGAACATGAAGATGAACAGCGTATTCGCGCTGTTTGTTCAAATGATGAAGATGACGTCTTTTGGAATACGGGGTCGGAGCCAGCGACGATCGACAAGATACGGCCAGAAGCCCCACTCTCCGCTGTCCAACGCCTCCTGGTGCAGCGTCCATTGGATTACGTTGAGGACTTCGTAGGCCTTTTCGTCCTGGCGTACGAGCAGTTCAGCCTCCTTTCAGCATGCCCGCGTTGCTGCCGAACAGGAACCTCTAAAGGGGAAGAAGTCGAGGAAAAAGACCCCGTCTGACCTCGGGGTCCCCGGCGATCCACTTGAGAACAGCTCCAAAGGAACTCTCGAGTGACATGGAGTTCGTCCTGGTGGAGCAAACTCCACAAGTCCTCGAACGCCAGCGAGTGGAACTGCGGGCTCGTGGTCCACACCTCTTCGAGGTTTCGCACCATGAGGCGGAAGGCACCGCTGTTGCGCGGCCAGTACCCTTTTCTCACGACCAGCTGGTGCCAACGCAGTTGCCCTGTTCTAGGCCCTCTCCGAGCAGCTTGAGGCAGTGGCCCCGCAGCACTGAGATGTTAAGCGCTTCCGCGACCTCCAGGGCCTCGACAACGTTGTGTGTGCCGATGAGCTCCTGCAGCGGGACGTGATATGCGAGGATTACGGCGAGTATCAGCATTTCCGTGCTCAGGTCACTCACGAAAACCTCGCGTGTGGATGGCCACTTGTCCCCAGTTACGTGCTCATCCTGCTCAGCACCAGCGCCAGTTTCCTGAGCCTCGCATATTTCGGAGACGAGCACGCCGCAGCGTACCTGGCAGCGAGAACGAAGCGGTGGGCCAAACGCTCGCAGCCATTACAGGTCCTGAACTTGACGTCCGGCTTGCCTCAGGGCCAGGTGAGAAGTTCAGCGGCGGCCGTCGTCACTGAAGAGCTGCGGGGCGGAAGCTGTCGCAGTGGCGTCGTCTTTCCAGGGGCTCGTTTTCTCGAGGCCATCCCCGACGGCCTTCATGGTTGGGTCCGAGAAGGAAGAAGGCAGAAGCGCGAGTCAGCGAGCGACGCTGATCCTACACGCAGCGGTGCCGCCTGCGTTCCCGTTCTGCTCGATCAACGCCGGCACAACTGAGCGTTTCGAATCCGCAGCTAGCGCATACCACCGCTTCAAAGTGCCACGCGTGGTCTTCGTTGTGGTCCAGTTACCTTTGCTGACGCTTTTACTAACACCATCTAGTCTGCCGTCCGGGCCAGTTTTGTATTACAACGGTGTTCCGCCGCAGCGATGAACGCGCGCGAAAAAACAGCGCACTGGTCGATCGTGGCGCCCTGTTAGTGCATCTTGCAGCGCACTCACCGCGCAGGGCATTGAGGCGTTTTTAAGAATAAAATTGCTGTGCTAATAAATTTTTATTTAGAAAGCATTTATTTACTCGATTTTTCTCGCCCAAATTATTTCTTATAGCAATTAAAAGTGAAAATCGGCATCGTCTGCTTGCACGCCGCTTTTAGCTGTGGTCGTCTGACTACGCAGTAAACTTTACCGCGATCAGAGGTATGCGTAGAGTGTACTAGAAGTTTTAGAGTGGCCCCATAGAGTTTCATACTAATAGTATGAAACTCTATCAGTGGCCCGGCCTGCCGCCCGGAAAAGTGCTCGTTTCGCGCAGAAAATAACGGCGGCGCTGTAGTCAACGACCACTGAAAGCGGCGGCTGGCCGCGCGCACTGCCGCGCGCCCAGTCTGGCCAGGAAACGCTCCTGCTTTACGCGCGGAGCGCTCGAAATTTGTTCTGCGGGACGTCCAATTGCTTAAATATACTGTAGATACAGTGGGCTGTGGGTAAAGAAATGAAAAATAAACGCTGCAGCTCATTTTGCGTTAGTTTTGCCTCTTCCCGCTCGACAACAACGAAAAAATTACGGATTTTTCCTTTGGGGCAGTATTCGTAGCGGATTGTAAATAAAGTAATTGCAGCGACATTTTCGCTATTCCAACTTCCCATCAAAAAGTATTTTACGTGAAATTGCCTGATATGAACCAGTTCATGATTTGTCCTTATGTGCTGCTTGATGGACATAATTAGGTCGACACAAATGACATGAAAAAATATAAGAACTGTGATGATGGCTTCGCAGTAGAATTTCTTATTTATTGTCTTGCAAATTACGCTCGGACTGCAGTTATGTGGGTTAATATCAAAAGTTGCGTTTGTTTTTTATTGCGTGAGTTGTTATAATAGCGGTATTTAAGCAGTGGCCCGCTTGTGATAATTAGGGGTAACCGCGGTGTTAATGCTGCCGCCTGGCCGAACAGAAAATGACACGCGCAAGCGAGATATCTTTTAGATGCGACGGCATCTCATTCACTCGCCTTGTCCCTCCATACGGCGTTGTCGTTGTCCGTCCACACCCCTCCCCCATTCTCCTCGCCGCGCGAGCTGCGCTCTCCGCCGCTCACCCTCTCTCCTCTACGATAGCGAACACTCTCTCGCGAGGGGCATTGGATTGGATTCGATTGGATTGGCTTGGCTTGGTTTGGCTTGGCTTGGATTGGATTGGATTGGATTGGATTGGATTGGATTTGGATTGGATTGGATTAGATTAAAGTGGATTGTGTTGGATTGTGTTGCGTCATAGCCGCGCAACGTTGCGTCATAGCCGCGGCAGGGGGTTCACGGCACGTTTCACGCGATGGGAGAATCAACCTAACGGAAACAACAACGGAACCCCCCTATGCGTCGCATCTACACAGGGTTCCCGCGAGGGGAGGTGGGAGTAATTTTTTAACTAAAAAGGGGTTAGCCCAGCGGTTAGCTCAGTTGTCCCAATGACCGTCTTTCAAAGAACTATTCCCACAACATCCTATTGATCGCACCATTTTCCACATGATTCGGTTAAGAAAGGAGTTGAATCAAATTAACACAAATTTAATTCACAAGTATGCTGAGAGCACAATTACACGCACATGAAACCAAAGCAAAACATAGATCATAAAATATATTGACCGCGACAAAAATGAAATATAACACGGCAAATCATACACAAAGTCCACTATAGAGGTAAAGGTTCAAGAACGCTAACAAAACGCTAACAAAACAAAGAACGCTAACTGGAACAAAATACACATTTTGTTTTCATTTTCGATAGCCCTGCAAATGAAATGTAACGCGGGAAATCAAGCGCAAGTCTACACAGGTAAAGGTTTAGGAATAACGCTAACATGGAGATTTAAATTGACATTTTCGGCCAACGCAGTTTGATAATCTCGCCCTCGATCATTAGCGGCGGCTAAGTTTAAGGTGTTGCTCCCGCCTTCGCATATGTAACCATGGAACATGTTTAAACCTTTTATATAGAAATGAATCCGTGCCACAATGTATACAGAACCCAACCAAATTTGCTGTCAAGGTCTCACTACATGTGCTGGTCGCAACCAACGCCGTTAAGGTGTTTGTTGTGAATAAGGGCTGCAGCACATCCATAACGCTGTCATGGTGGAGCTCCTTGTCGCTGAAGCAACCGGTAAAAACGTCCTAGAGATCGCTAACAAACTTTTAAACTTTAAAAAATGCACGGAAGGATTCAGAAGTCCCCCAAATTACAAGAGGTAGTAAACACAGCGGCATCTTCCCCTGGCATGCAGGATTGGTCCTGCACACATAGCACTTCGTTTTCAGTAAACACTTCCTTATTAAGTGCGTGCGACATAGTAGGTTTATGAAATAAGAGATCCACTAACGACAGTACAAGCATCATCGGTATCCCAGAAGAAGGCTTGGTATTGGTATTTTCGTTCCAAATAGGAACGTAAAAAAACAGCAAACTTTTTGCAGCTTATAGAATGTGCGCCCCGCCGCTTTTGCTTCATGCGCAGAGTCAAGAAGGAGAAGGAAAAAACATTCCTGGTGCCTGTCCGTCAATTTAATCCCTCGTTAACTCGAACTCTGCTATCTCAAACTATCTTCTCGAAACTTTTTCTCGCTGTGTGTTTACCTCCCATACGCGCTACGCATGCGCCCGCTTTATCTCGAAACGTTTTTTTTTTTTTGGAGGACCCCGGATATCCCGAAATACTGGCAGAGAGGACATAAGGCAAAGTCCGCTGCAGGCAGCTGATAAGGTCCCCGTTCGAATGCTTACTCCCACTACGCGCCGAACGCGGTCGTGAAGTGCAAGTTTATGCGGACTATGCGTCCCCGTTACCGCAATGCTGTCTGGCGCGTACATCACTGAGATAGCTGTGGACGACACAGCTGATCATGCGGACGAGGAGGAGCCTCCAGAAGTGCCTACAACGGCAGAAACAACATACATGCTGCCGATGCGTCTGCTTTGTAACAAGGTAGAATGTAGCGGTGGCGACCACCAATGCATGCGATGCATTGAGAAGCTCGAGTACGCTTTTATGGGATGCAGATGCGAACGCGAAACAGCCGAGCACAACACAGTTCTTTCTTCTGAAATAATACAAGTTTCTTTTTCCTGCGAAGTATTTTGCCTTTGTTACGAAATCTCCCCTGTGCAATAGTACTTTTGTTAGCAGCACTAGATGTCATTTCGGGGACCTGGCCACAAATTTTCTGCATTTGACTTAACTCGAAACTCCGCGCTTATCTCGAAATTTTCAGCTAATTTTACGGCTTGGAGTTAACGAGAGATCACTGTATATCAGCAACGTTTTCAGAATAACCATCAAAAAATGAGAAAGTATCGTTGGTGGTCGATACCTTAGCGGACTGCGACCAATTTATCCCCGCAAACCTCTTGATCTCATCTGCCCATCTAACTTTATGCCGCCCCCTGTCACTCTTGCCTTCTCTAGGGATCCACTCTGTTACCCTTAATGACCAACTGTTATCTTGCCTTCGCCTTACATGCCCTGCCCACACCCATTTCTTCTTCATTTCTGCTATATGTCCACAACACGCGTTTGCTTTCTGATCCACTTCGCTCTCTTTTGTCCCTTAATTCTTGTCCCTCCTTGTCTTGCTGTCTCTACCGCCTTTAATGAAACATACGCTTGTCCAACAAAGTAGCCCGGCTGCTTGTAATACTGAAGCTTTTGCTTAATGCGTACCTCATCAACAATGAGAGAGAAACCCTTGGTTGTGGCTTGCTTAGGTTTTCTTCCTCAGTCTTAAGGCGAGCTTCAACCGGTTTTTTGAAGCCCGTATTGCCACTTTGGACGCCGATATCCTGCACAGAGTATTTCTGCAGGGCACGGAGCAAGAATTATTGAGGAGAGGAAACAGGGCTTGCTCCGACGGCGCGATAAAGTCACGTCGCCGGGCACGGAACCGACGCGCCCTCTGTCGCGAGAAAACGCGCTCGGCGCGCTTTCCGAAAAGGCTCGCCGGTTCAAGGTCAGCCAGTGCATAGCCAGCTGCCGTATTGGACAGACGACGCCGGCGAATCCCTCACGCGACTGGACTTTCATTGGAGTCGGTTTGCGGCGGAAGAAATCTTCGCGTTTCAAACTTCGTTGCCGTTAGACGAAGGAGCTTTGAGTTCTTATTAAAACCTGGTTGAGAAGCTAGGCATGACGAGTTCCAGTCAGTGATGGTTCTTATCCTTTATGCCATTGGTTCATGTTTAGACTGTCCTAACTTCCCCGCCCTGCCTGTGTTGTTGTTGCTGTAAACTTTATTAGAAAGGAAGGCCAAAGGCAAGGTGGGGGGAGGAAGGGAATGAGGAGGGCGAAGCACAGTCCTTATGACGCCGTCTTCAAGGGTACTCTTAAGAAGTCGTGCAGACCACTGCTAAATTGCCCGTGCTAGGCCGCTTTTTGTGGCATAAATGACGGTTTCGAAGAGAGTGTCGTGTGAGAGGGATGTTGGGTCGATGTAAGTTGAGGTGTCGTGGTGAGGGGGAGTGAATGTACGAAATCGAGAAAACTTGGGGCAGTGCCAGATGAGGTGGTGGAGATGGGCTGCGATGGAGTGGTGGCAGTAGGGACATCGGGGGGCGTGCTGGGGATAATACCATTGTCGAATGGTCTCTGGTGCAGCACAGGTGTTGGTAGGAACTTGTTCAAGAAGATTTCTTGTGCTCGGGTCAGGGTGGGGAAGGAGGTGAGGTGGCCTGAAGGGGTGAGTGCCTTGAGGCGTTGTTGTTTCAGCTGCCCTGAATCTACGGAGCCTGATTGCGGGAAGCGAGAGTGGGGTCATCATCAGGGCAGCTGGGCCAGGGATGGTCCGAGAAGGGCGGCGCCGGGGGTCCATCGGAGGCTATTGTGAGAAGGGCCTCCTGTGCAGCCACGTGAGCTGCTTGAGTTCCAGGAGCGGCTGGTTCATGACCGGGGGTCCAGTCCGATTCGGACTTGGCAGCCTGATGTTTGGAGCGCAGTGATTATTGATGAATAATGTGGTGGACAGAAGGGTGGGTGGAACTGGGATGACAAAGTTTTCGGAGAGCTTCATATGAGTCTGTTAGGATGCGAAGGTTGGGGGGAATGGGGAGATGGTAATCGTACATAAAGTAGTCGAGAGAATCATGGATAGCGATGAGCTCCGCGTCCGTTGAAGTAATATTGGGAATACGGTGATACTGGGCTCCCATGATGGATAAATTGTCCGGGCTGATCCATGCTGTGCCGACGTGTGGGTTTATGTGGCTAGCGTCGGTGTAGACGTCAATTTCACCCGGTCGTTTAGTTGAGGCAAGGCGTCGGCAGCGTTGCTGTCGAAGCTTGGGCTTCCTGCGTGCGACGGGTTGCGAGGTGACGGATTGAGTGAAGTGGGGCCGCTGCCAGGGGGATATTGGGGCTGGAAAATTAAGGTAGAGGAATATTGCTTCGTTGATCCCACGCGGTGAGGAGCACGCCTTGGTGGGTGAATTGTCGTTTAAAATTTTATTGATCCCGTTTGTTCCTGAATGATGCGGTCGATTGGTGGAAGGGTCGCTGCTTGTTGGAGGTTTGCAATTTTTGTATGACGGGGGGGGGGGCCAGTGATGGTGCGTAGGGTGGAATTGTGAAGAAC
Source organism: Haemaphysalis longicornis (assembly GCA_013339765.2). Taxonomy (NCBI): domain Eukaryota; kingdom Metazoa; phylum Arthropoda; class Arachnida; order Ixodida; family Ixodidae; genus Haemaphysalis; species Haemaphysalis longicornis. The sequence goes on along the minus strand of CM023453.1, from coordinate 102,562,968 downwards.
TTGCAGCGTGCGTCGTTGGGTGCAGTTGAGGTCATAATGTGTCCCTCCGTACGAAAGAATGCCCACCGCTACTGCTCTGCCGAGGGTGGTGATAGCCTTTTGTTTGGATCCCCCATGTTTGTTTGAGAGCCGTCGGAGGGTGCGCTGCACGAAGTTCCATTTCTGCTTAAGGCGATTAAGCCATATTGTGGGGCTGTTCCTGGTTCCAATGTAGACTCCGAGGAGTTTAATTGGTTCCAGTCTGGCTGACCCAGAAATGGAGGCGACACTGACTTGAGGTAGCACGTAATCGGTGGGGGTTGACGGCCGAAGATGGCGAGAAATTCTGTTTTGTGAGGTGCGAGGGAAAGGCCTAGGTCGAGGAGGACATTTTTGAGTCCCGTCACTTCGCACCGGAGGTCTGTAGTCATGATGTCTTGATTTGGGTATTGGGCTGATTCGGTCCATATAGTAATATCGTCGGCGTAGATGATAAAGCGGGCTGTGGACTCAGTGGTGATCCGTCTTGCTATTCTGGTCATGGCCAAGTTAAAAAGAGTTGGGCCAAGTATGGAGCCTTGTGGTACCCCCCTGTCAAGGTAAAAGACTCGGGGAGACCAGCCGGGGTAGGTTCTGTGTAATTGAATGGGGCGAGGTTCAAGGAAGTTTCGGATCCAGGTTTGAGCTTTCTGGCTGGGAAATGCCTCAGCAAGTTCTTCAAGGATTGCTTGTTGGCTAACGCAGTCGAAGGCTTTCTGTAAGTCTAGTGCGAGAAGGTAGTCTGGGGGTTGTCGGGAGTATTTCCGGTTAATCACCCGTCTGAGGAGCCAGAGGCTGTCAGCGGTGCTGAGGTTAGGGCGAAAGCCTGTTTGTGAGGGGTGAAAATAGGGCCTTACGAATTCAAGATAGTGGGCGATTCGGTTATGGATGAGCCGTTCTATTAGTTTGCAGATAACGGGAGTAAGGGATATCGGTCGGAGATGCGAGAAGTCGTCGGGCGTTTGTTGCTTCTTGTTTGGTTGGGGCATTGGAAATATGAGCGACAGTTTCAGGTGGTTGGGGACGAGTCCGGTTTCGTACGAGTGATTGAGCTGTTCGAGGAGGTGTAGCAGGGCTGGTTCAGGCAGATTGCGTAGGTGAATCCATTGAATTCCATCGTGGCCAGGGGCGGATTTGGGCCTTCCTTTACGGAGCGCTGTAGTGAGTTCAGCAAACGAGAACGGGCTTTCAAGTTCGGGCACCGGGTCGTGTATATTAATATTTGGTAGTGGTTGCGGAGGAGTAAGTGAAGCGTAAGCAAGGAAGCTGCGAAGGAGTTTCTTCAGTTGGGGAGTACTTGCTGGTGAACATTAGAGTTGCCACTATTGGTGTGCGGCTGCCTTTTTGTCACCAATGCTGCGATGAAGTTTCCACAAAGAACTGAGTCCAGGGAGTCTGCCGAGGTCGTTGCATAGTGCAGCCCAGTTGTCGGCGGCCAGTTGTTTTTGGTAAGCCGTGATCGTTCTGTACTGGTCACGTATGCCACATAGAATGGAATGTCTTCTGCCGGAAGTACGATAGAGTTGCGTGAGGTACTCCATGATCTTCCATAAGTTGGCCAAGTGGTTGTCAAAAGGAGGGGAAGTTTCGTCGCAAGTTATGGTCTCTGCTGAGGCAAAGTACGAGTTCCGAATGATGACAGTCATTTCCTCCAGTGAGGACGGGGGATCGTATTGTAGAAGCTTCTCTTGGAAAGTGGCCCAGTTCAAATAAAAGCGAGTAGTATGACGGCCTCGTATGCGTTTTGCTCGAAGAGTTATGAGTATAGGAAGATGATCACTTCCCCAAGTAGTGGAGTAGGGGGCCCAGGTCTTTACAAGGCCCGGGGAAGCCCATGTTAAGTCAGACGTGGTGTCGGTATGATTGGGATGGCGGGCGATCCGAGTAAAATAGGTGGTATCATTGATAAGATGAACGTTGGCCACTTCGGTAGAGTCGAGGAGGTATTTTTCCCTACCGGAGTTGGTGGGATAGCCCCAGGTAGTGTATTGGGGGCGTTAAAATCACCTCCGATGAGAATGGGGGTGCAAGGGTATTCATTTCCGATATGTTGGAGCTATGAGAAAGCATCTGAGCATGTTTGATATCTAGGTCGGTAGTAGGCGGAGACGAGGATGAGCTTCTTGGCCCTGGGAGAATGTACGATGATTGCGGCAACTTCGTAGAGGGAGGATGTAGACAGCGGCAAAGGCAACTGAGTAGCTGGGATGGAGGAGTCAAGCAGGATAGCTGCATGGCCAGGAACTTGGGAGTTGTGTGGAATAGAAGGATTGATGAAGACGTTATATCCTGGCAGCTGAGGGGTGGTGGGGGTTTCTTGAAGTAGGAGGGCGATTGGTTTGATATATTTTACTTTGGCTGCGATTATTTTTTTGGCGGTCTAAAAGCTTCTGCCGTTCCTTTGAAGAATGGTGGCAGAGTTAGAGGTCATGGTGTGGGTCGTGGTGGGACTTTGCGAGGGGGTTCAGGTATGGGTTCCGAAGGTTGGGCGTTGGTGATGACTTGATGGAGGAGGTCTCAGATTTGCTGGAGCTGTCCATCGAAATACTCATGCATACGACGACCACCCTCCAATGAGGCGAGGCGTTCCTGATGTATTTCGGTTCTCATAGTTTGAAGCGTTTGAGTTAGTTGGGGATCGTTTTTTGGTTGAGAATTCGTGGTTTTCTTGTAACTGGGGCTGCGGTTGCGGCGGGGAGCTGGGATACCAGATCGGTTCGCTTGAGACGTAAACGATGTGTTCGTTTTAGTTGACTGGGCTCGCTTGAGGTCTGCAATTTCTGCTTTGAGTTGCAGATTTTCAGCGCGGAGAGCATTTAACTGGTATAGGATTTCGGTGAATTGGGAACTTTTGTGCGTTGTTTTGGAAGAAGTTTTGGGATCGTTTTCAAAGATATTTTGTTTAAAAAGGTCAACCCATGAGATGCCTCGAGCTTTGTCCTTTTTTGGGAGCGTTCGAGCTTGTTGTGGGGACGCGGCCAGGTCATGTGGGATTCAGCGAGATGTGGCCAAATTCATCAGAAACGACGCAGTACATGGATGGTCCGCAGTCATCTTCATCGGCATGAGTTTTGCCGCAGGAGCGGCAGACGGTTTGGGAAGGGCAATATTTGGACAGGTCACCGTGCAACACGAAAAGCGCGGGCACATCTGAGAATCCCGCGAGAGGCGAGAGCGGCGAGAGTGAACCACTTGTGGCGAGAAGCGGCGTCGGCAGACGTCGTCTTCTCCGGGATTCCTTCTAGTGCTTCGTTTCAAGCGCGGTACGGCTGGTAACTAGGGCAGTATATATTAATAACTGCTGCGAGAATGTCCAGCACTTCTATTTATTTATTTTACAGAAAGAAATCTGGCAACTTTTACAATATATTTACATGATATTACGATTTTTGCGCGTCGCGTCCGCAGAAGCACATGTAAACTATGGCAACGCGCTTGACGCTTCACCTGTCGTGCTGCTCCGCAAGCTGCATTTCCTCCCCGCCAGACAGTGACAGTAACGCGCCGCCCGCCCGCACTGTACCAGCCCAGCGGATTCCCCTGCTCAAATACTTCTTTCTCCGTGCTGCAGGGCAGCTTCAAAAGAGCTTCACCTCGTATATGCTCATATGCCTTGGCAGATAGGCGCCTGAGAACAACACAGCGACGGGTTGTTTCCTCGGACCATGTCGGCATTACCATCTTAAAATTCCTTACTTGTCCAGCAAGAAAAACGCGGAAGGCTCGTTTTCAGCAGCCTTTTGCCGCATTCAGGAAAGGTCCGCAGTGAAAGAATCCTCTTCAGCTGTTTCAGTTCTTGCTTGTATCTGTCAACAGTCTGATTTAGTCGCAGAATTTCACTCCCGAGGTCTCTTTCCTTCCTCTTCCACTTTGCTTTTTCTGAAGTCAACGAGCTTGACGCCGATCTGCTGCCAACCTGGACACTTCGATCATGCTTGTCTTCAAGGTTTACCGCACCAGGCTGTCCCGAATATCCATCTGCTAGCGTGTCCACTGGGGCGTCTTCAGGCAGGGATTCGGTTATGGCAGTACACAGAAGCGGAATCGAGCGAGATGTAGTAGCTGACGAGGCATCTGTGCACCCTGCGTCCCCAAAACGAGCCCTTTTGTCCGAGCACTCTCGTCTTCCGACCAGCTCCGGTCCGGTACAGGCTTCAGCTACAAACGCTGAGTACTCTCAGCGTTTGCAAGGAGGGCCTGGTATTCGGGACAGTGCCGTGCGTCAAGCGGCGAAGATCAGGCGGTCGTCCTGGGCGATACCTGAGGCCTCTCATGTGGCGAACTCAGGCTTACTGAAGATCCGGCCATGTTCCCAAGAGGTGATCCCGAGTTGTCTCAGTGGTAGGGCAGGTACAAAAAGGACATGTGCCCGGGGAGCTTGTGTCATGCTAGAGGTCCTAATCGCCGCTCCCACTAAAGGTCCTAACGCTGCTCCCCGCGCGGATTCCACAAAGTGCCACATCCTCTCTGCGGGTTAAACTGCCAGGAAGGGCCGACCCACGCGGAGAAGGAAGGGCACGCCTGGACCACCAAAGAGACTGCTCGGGAATGAAGAGGGTGTCACCCTCGAATAAGTGTAGCAGGGGTAGCGGCCGAGCCACCCTCTGGGGATGGCAGGCCGTGGTAGCGTCGGTGTGAGCTGGTGTCGGGCGTATATTCCACAGAACTCTCACAGGGCTCGGAAATGAAGTCAAAACGCGATGTACATTCAAGGTCAAGTGCGAGAGACTTCGCCACGCGTAGGAATTCCCGAACTGCTTGAATGGAGTCTGTGTAGTAGTGAAGGCACGACGGCTGGTTTACGCCGAGGTGAGGATTTAACGCGTACTGCCACAGGTTATGCCATGTTTGAAGGAAGAGGAGCCTGGCTGAAGTACAAACATGTCTGCTGCACTTCCAAATGAGTTGGGCACTCCAGGCTGGTGTACAGGAGCTATCCGGCCGTTGCTGTGTCGACGTACACTTGAAGTGAGGTGCTTGGGCCATCTGATTTCGTTGGAAGGAGGTTGGGCTGCAGTACCTGGTAATGGAAGCGGCGTTGCGGCTAAGGGCAGGGTGTCGGTGGATTGGCTTAGATTTCAAGGGGGGAGCTTAGGCAATTTTCGCGGTATTACAGGCGACCTAAAATCGAGTCGTGGGCCAATGCCGCAGCACCTGGAACTGTTTGGATTTTTAGGCGACGCCTACTCCGTCACTGTTCAACAAGCTGGTCCATAGTGTTAAACTGCGCTTCCGCTAGGGTCATGCGAGGCAATCCTGAAATAACCCGCACAGCCTCTGGAATTAGTTTACAGGAGGTATCAGTTTTTAAAGTGAGATGCCGAAACTGGCCTCGGTAATCAGCCCGTTGTTGCAGGATAGATCGAACTAGGACACGTGTCATGCGACTCCACGCCCCGCCCGTCTTCTAGATCAGTCGAAAGAGGTTCAGCGTCGTCTTGGAAGCTTTATCGCACACGGAACGGATCCATGGAGCCGTGGACCCAGAAGCGTCCAGTTCAATTCCAGCACTCGCATTGACGACGCGGGATCAAGGGCATGGCCGTATAAGGTCAAGTCCAGAGGGTGTCCTGAGAAAGACGGCGTCGGCTCCATCTACAGCTAAACCTGGATATAACGAAGTTGACAAAAATTCGCAATTTTTCGTCACATGCAGGTGTTCGTTACATGCAGGTTTAGAGTTGAGGCTCGCTTGAATGAAGCAGAAACAAAACCAAAATTCTACACATCAGTGACGATGAGCTCGCCCTCAAGAAATCATCTCACAGTGATAAACTGGGTGATTTCCGCCTGCTGCTTTCCCACGAGCTTAGCCACCACACGGCGCTCCAGAGAATCAAGGTCACTTACCCCCGTATTCACAAGCTTAAGAATCACTTTTTTCTTTTGACACTTTTCGTGCATTAACGCGCTTCAAGGGACCAAACTTATGCTGAAAGGGCGCCTCTTCGCAAACTTGATGCTCTTTTCCGCACTCAAAATTGGTGGGAGGGTGCTAGCTGCGATACTGTATACCGGGCGGTGACGTTCTTCTCTCTCGCCGGCGGAGACGGCATTTAAAATCGCGAGCTTGTCTCGTAAATACAAAACTTTTCGTTGTCAGGCAGCAGAAACCATCCCCTACGAAGCGACACCACAAGAGCAGTGGACGCACGCGACTACACGCAGGCAGACCAAGCACCTAACTGACACCGTGCACTCACACGTAGAAACCCGCGGTAGTTTGCGGTGCGGGCGAAATTCGCAAAATTAGCCCATTTCTCCAGCCGCTTTTTCAGAAAATGTGCGAAAAAACAGTGGCTCACCAGCGCAGCGGATTCGTTACACGAAGGTTAACTGTCGCAACGTCTGAGGTCGCAAACACATGGTTTTCGAAGGGGCTGTCAATGGGGAATTGAAACACTGCGTTAAATCCAGAAGTTCGTTACATGCAGGTTTAACTGTATTTGTGATCCACATTAAGGTCATCTTCGTAGCCGATAGTATCAATCAGATCGAGGCCCACCAATGATCTGTTTTGTCCAGGGCCGCCTTGTCTGCGCTGGCTGTTCAAATCTGCATGTACCGACCAGAATGTAGCGTCGTCGGCATGAACGAGAAAGAAAAAAAAATGTCCCGAGGTGCAGCTAACTGCCACACGAGGGGAAGGAGTGTCCCGCTAAACAATACTCCTGCCAATGGAGCCCTGTGCTGCTCACTGCTCAGAGATGAAATGCCCCACCAGCTCCTTCCCAATTCGTTGATTGATTTTATTAACGCGCCGACGCAACGCGCCGACGCAACGCGCCGACGCAACGCAACGCGCCGACGATTAACGCGCCGGCGCAACGCAGGCGATGAGGCGCGCTGTAGTGGAGGGTTCCGGATTAATTTTGACCACCTGGGGATCTTTGACGTGCGCCCAAATCTCGTACACATGGGCATTTTTTTATTTTCGCCTCCATTACAAAAGCGGCCGCCTCGGTCGGAAATCGAACCCGTGACCTCGTGCTCAGCAGCGCAACGCCTTAGCCACTGAGCCACCGCGGCGGGTTCCTTTCCAATTCGTATAGAAAAGTACGACGGTCGAGGAAAGACCGCACAAAACTACAGATCATGCCTGGGACTTTCAGCTGACGAAGAATGGGAAAGATCGCCGAGTGGCTGACATAGTAGTGAACCTTAGGGACATCCAAGTCTTTCTGATGAATATTAGGGGCGACAACAAAGCTCAAGCTCTATTGTCTCTTCAACCCCGCCGGCGTTGCAGTTGGTGATACTGGTCATCTCGATGTGAATAGGCTTTCGAGAAGTTGTCTCCCAAACCCAGTCTACGAAGCAGACTGATCCAGACAGCACGCACGAAAGGCGACGCTGGAGTAAACGGTCCTGGTTGGACCAGATTGTGCAGACAACCGTTCGTAGTAGAGACCATTTTAGAACATCAATCCCTACGACCGACTTTGCAGAAGGCGACGAATATACACAAGCTTATATGAACGGCTATACTGCCCGAAAAAGGGACTACCTCATGTGCTCGTCTCCCCTCTTACTCCTTCTCCTTCGCCTGCCCTCTCTTTCTTCCCACGAACCCCTCTCCCCCAAACCGGGCTCTACGCCTGGATAACATCTCGGCCTTTTTGTTCGCTTTTTTCCCCCTTCTCCATGGCTAGGGGCATTCGTATGCCACAAAGTATTCCGCCCAAACGTATACCATTACCGAAAGATGTTCCAGGCCATCTTCTGTACTTAGGCGTGGATAAAAACCTACCCGAGCCGGATTATACCACCGGTAGCACTCAAGCCACCAGGACAGGCGAGTAGCAAGTTTACGTTCCAGCAACTTTCAGATGGTGCACGTCAATGCAATCGGCCTAAGGTCCACTGGCTGGCCTGGTTTTGATACTGGCACTACATCCGCATGTTTCTAGGAAGCTGGGAGCTCCCCAGAGGCCCAGGTGGCGTAAAATTAGTGAAGTAGCCCTAAAGAGCAGGATCATCAGCGTCCTTGAACCCTTCAAAGGTGAAACCATCTGGTTCCCGAGCTATACGCAACTTTTCCTGGTCGATGGCGCCCACAAACTTTGCAGTTGTGAAACGCCTGAAATTAGGACTCGCCTTTGAATTAGCGGAGATAGGATTGGATGCTGAATGGTGGTGGAGTCTGGTGGAATGGCGGGAAGAAGGTGTTGGCAAGCTCTGGTGCAAATTGTTCTGAGGTTTTCCTGGACACAAGGCCTGCACTAGTGCCAGGGTTCGGTCGTCGTGCGCTGGATTCCATGCTGCGGAATGTGCGCCAGAGTGAAGATGTCGTGGAGGACGGACCAACGGACGCACACCAATCCCACCACCTGTCTAGAAAGGTGCTTCTTGTGACAGCAGGCGGAGGCTGTGGCACGATTTAAAGAGGCTCGCAGTTCTGGCGATCCTGGATGCCGGTTGACAGCCTGTTCAGCAGCACGGCGAGCTGCCCATAATCGAAGAAGATGTAGGTTGGCAGCTGGCCTTGACTTCTCCATTCAAGTTGTGCGTATTGCATTTTTAAGGGTGGCCACTGGGTCGCATAGGGCTCTGGGTAAACCGGAATGTAGCACCTAAACAAGTTCTAAACAAGTTCTAAACCGTTCTAAACAAGTCCCGGTCAGTCACGCGACAGCAACGCTGTACGCATCGCTGGGGGACCGGCGGCGCGGCCGTTTCTCTCACCTTCAGTGTGCTGCCACGCCGCTCACGGGCCTCTAGTCGAATGCGGGGAATCGGCCGCTTGCGTGTAATCCCAACCGCTGCCCTTTCCCAAGGGGAAATTCGACATTTGAGCCTAAGTCATAAGCTGGTGATTGCTTAAGCCAATAAAAACTTCGTCAACACGGCGAAGCGGCAAGATTTATGCCCCTGTTGTCGCTGTGAATCCGAAGAGCGCCTTCCCGCCGTTACGTACGTTCCACGCGTACCCGGAACGCGGGAGGTTTTTGTGGTCACTCCACGTTGCTGAAAACAGCCCCCTCTCCGCGAAACCGCAGCGCCCGGGAAGTACCGAACCTGTGCTTTCCCGGCCCTATGAGTTGCCGCACGACGCCTGTATAAACATCCAGTACATCGTTTGACAACAACCTTTTGTCTCCCTCTCTCTCTCTCACACACACACTCCGGGCCCTTCGCGGCCGCTAGCAAGCCTTTCCGCGTTATGGTCGTGACAACTTCGGCTGACCAGCCCCAGAGTGACACCGCCTCCATGAGGGGCAGTCTTCTCGCGCAGCCTTCAACGCGAGACACGCTCAGGAGCACGTCACAAAGCGGAAGACAGACGACACGTGCGCGCTGATCGTAAAGCGCAGTGGATCTGACCCCGTTGAGTGATACGGCCTTACGCGGTCCCGAGCTGCGCTCGCCGGTAGTGAGTGAGGTGACCTTGATAACATCTCCCTTCCTGCCCGGTAAACACAGCGCTGGGAAAGCGGCCCTCCGCGCCGTCTACGCACGTCCCCTCCTTCCTGTCGAATGTCGGCTATACCTGCTGTTTATGGCGGCACGTTGCCGTAACGCCTACTCTCTCGGTTGTCCCCCCTGCGCAGCTCCTGTTACTGCTTTGGGCGTGCAGCTGGCTCTCACGAGGACACCGGTCTAAAACTTTTCGGTCTGCTGTGGCGGAGCACGATGGCGGTGTTAGAAATCCAATGAGGGCATATCATAATAGGACTTTCCATGGGAGCGACGGCTCCTCCTGATGTACAAATGGGGGAGCACGGCGACCCCAGTCAAAGGGCATTTGTAGACTTCCGGAGGTGCCCCGTCAAACAAGAGCTCGCCGACTGAAAGACAAATTCCGAAAATGGCGTCTTGCACAAATAGAATAATTCTGCGATTTAACCTGCCGTTTTGACTGCGGCGAACTCTAAGGGTAGGTATAAGTCTCCTTCAATCGCTATTAAATCGCTGCTGATGTTTTACCTTAATGTAAAGACGACGCCTCATAATGTCTGTTAACTGTTAGCACTGGGATATCCTGTAGACTCACAGAGAATATGCAATTTACTTTTGATGCTTTGATTTTCGCGCGGAGCGTTAAGAGATGTTTTACTGCTCTCCATGGCAGCTGTGATGTTGGATAAAAAATTGATTGTACTTGATTCGGTTTCATCTCGGTGATTGGGGTTATTTATTTAGTCTATTCACATTAAATAACGCGCATGCGCGAGTCCTCAATGAAAATACATGATGATGATGATGTCCATGGTACAATTTCTCTGGCTCCCTCACTCGAAAAATAGTTCCGACACCTCCGGGACTTTCACACAGCGCAGGCCTAGGTCGCTTCTTGGCACCCCGAGTTTCGCCTGTGTTCGAGCGTGCTTGTACGATAGCTGGCACTAGTTTTTTTTTTAAGACAATAGCCTTTCTTGGGCCACTCAACACGAAAATTTTGGTCCGTCTGTCTGCCCGTCCGTGCCTCGATTCAGCCTTCAGGCCAATAGCTGTCAAGGTGTACATATAGGCAGAACTGTTCGAAACTCCTGAACCTGATATTATTTGAGTATACACGGTGTAAGTTAGCATTTTCTTTTATCCCCCGAAAAACAGCGTAATCATCTGCGAAAATTTCCGCAGTTGATGATAGGTTGCTTGGTAAACCATTCATATAAATTAAAAGTAACAGAGAAAGGACCGATCCTTGCGATACACCAGAAGTTACTGGAATTAAAGAAGAGTTATGGCCGTTGGCATAAACGAATTGTGAGCGATCGGAAAAAAAAAGATTTAATTTATGTAGGATCGATGTTAAATTTGCTTAGTTTGAAAATAAGCAAGTTGTGCGGAACTTAATCAAAACCTTTACAAGAATCAAAGTAGCATGAAGTCGACTTTAAAACCACGATCAAGAATGGAGTGAATATCATCAGTTATGACTATAGTATCCGTGTTTCACATAAATAATAGTAACATCTGTGTGCGCAATTTGTAAGATAAACTATAAATTCCGGCAGAGAACTGGTCAATGCGCTGGATAGGCAATGCGCAGTCCGCTTCAGGGTCCTGTACAAGCCTGGCTTGCCTGGCTGGCGAGAGAAAGAGAGAGAGAGAGAGAGAGAGAGAGAGAGAGAGAGATAGCTCTTTATTAGAAGAAAGCAGAGAGGTCTGCAGGCATGTATTCGTCTACATGCTACTCTGCAGGGATGGGGTGGAGGGAGTAAAGACCCTAAAGGAAGCAGGGCGAAAGAGAGGGGAAAAAAGGAAGAGGTAAAGAAAAAGGCAACGTGGAGTGTTCCGTGGGTCACGTAAACGTCCAGGTGGTCTCACAGGATGACGATGTACAGTTCTACAGTGTCTCTGCGACGCCGATGTCGTGTAAATAATCAGACAGTGCATCTAACACTTTTCGCTTGTATGATGCAGATGACCATGGTCCAAGAGGAGCTTTCAATGATAAAAGTCCGTTGTTGAGGTACTCGACCTTCTTGGCGAGGTGGGTCTTTTCCTGGTTGTACGCCGGACACTCTAATAAAACGTGTTCAGCAGTTTCTGGCAAACCACAGTTATCACAATAAGGGTTTATGGTTTGGCCGAGGCGGTGTCGGTAGGAGTTCCTAAGTGCTGCGTTGAGGCGCAGCCGATGGTAGAGCGTCTCAAGTCGACGTGGGATTCGCTATGGGAGCCTCATTCTCCGGTCAGAGTCAATATGACACAGAAAAGGGTGGTGAGTTTCGGGAAAGGACCAGAGGCGATTTTGTTCAGCTCCAAGGCAAGCTGCTTCGCAAGCGCTGCAGCATCGTGCTGTGTAAAGAAAATTTCCCCTGCATTGCGCAGTTATAGCCCTCTGCGAGCCGCCTCGTCTGCTTTCTCGTTTCCGAGAATGCCACAATGTGCGGGTATCCATTGCAAGGTCCCACGATGACCAGCGACGTAGGCTAGATGGTGCAGGTAGGTGATGTCGCGGGATACATGGTCGTGAAGGTTGAAGCAACTTGCGTGCCGTGGGGTTTGCAGCGCTGTCTTAGAATCCGTGAATATAGCCCATTCTGCTGATGGCTGGCGAAGAGTGTAGCGGACGGCTTGCTTAACTGCATGAAGCTCGGCCGACGTGGATGACGTTGCACGTTCAAGGCGGTAGGACAGCGCTTGGCCAGTAGACGAAACGTAGACACCCGATGCACTACTTTGAGGTGTAGATGATCCGTCCGTAAAAATGTGGGCCATGTGAATAACAGCCACTGATGTGGGCGAGCACGAGTTGAAGGAGACAGAATTGAGGGAGTGTTTGCTTTGAGGTGACACCAGGTATGTTGAGTTTTATGCACACCGGTGACAGAGTCCAGGGGGGGAAATGAGACGGCATGGTTGGTCGCGCTTGGGAAGGTACAGATATGTTAATAGAGTTTATCGTCTCTGCAAAGCTGGAGCTTTCGTTGCGCTGTACAACACGGGTTTGATATTGATTAATGTGTGCAATCGATGCCGCAGGTATATTCGGAATGTCTCCTGTAGCCGAAGAACATCTAAGGGCAAGCAGCCAGCCTCCGCAACGGTACCAGCGCAGGAAGAGGCCCTAGGAAGGCCAAGGCAGGTGCGCAGACAATTATTTCTTGCCCCATAAAGCTGCTTTTTGCTTGCGGTCGACTGCCGCTGCAAAACAGGCAGGCTGTAACGCAGCTGGCCATAAACACAAGCCTTGGAGAGAAGCACCATCGATCGACAGTCACTGCCCCATTGACTTCCGGCAAGGTATCCAATGACTTGCGCCGCCGCGGAAATGCGAGTACGTATACAGTCTCCGAACCTCAGGGGCCCAGGAGAGGTTCGATCCATGGTTATGGCTGGCGAATTGCCAAGGAAAGTCATAAAGGCTCATCTGTAAAAGCCGCAAGTACAAGACAGTTTCAGTTTGTACTCGAGATTAGACACCGTTTTTCAATACATACAGGTTCCAAGAAAGCTGGATGCTATAGTAAGTCTTGAACTTGGGTAGCTTTCAGGGAGTGTCACGTGAGTACAGCTTAGCTATGAAATTAGAGGCGGTCTCTAGCATTATATATCAAAGGCTTCAGCATATATACCTCGGCAAAGTTGGACCGCCTCCCTCAAACTCACTTACAAATTATTTTTTTGGCATCACCGCTCACTAAAACTCAGGCTCATTGCTGCGCAGTTGATATACGCTAAGCTCAAACTTAAACTCACAGCGAGCGCACGGCTGAGAACTCACTCGAACTCAAAGCTGAAATGGACTCACAACTCACTCCTGCTCAGAACTGATCGCGCTCAGTACTAAATAGGCTCAGAACTAATTCGGGCTCAGAAATTACTCGGGCTCAGAACCCAAAATAAACTCGGATCTCACTCGTTTTGAAAACTCAAATACACTCATCCCTCGGGCCCAAAATTCACTCGGGCTCACAACTGAAATAGGCTCGGATGGACTCAGAACTCAGACGGACTCACATGGTGTAAAAACTTATAGGGTTTCAAAATTCACGCGAGTTCACGAATCATACGGGCTCAAACTGGTTGTAACTTTTGAAGAGCAAGGGTAACAGAGTGGATCCCTAGAGAAGGCAAGCGTTGCAGGGGGCGGCAGAAAGTTAGATGGGCAGATGAGATCAAGAAGTTTGCGGGGATAAATTGGTCACAGTTGACACAGGACCGAGATAATTGGAGAATAATGGGAGAGGCCTTTGCCCTGCAGTGGGCGTAGATAGGCTGGTGATGATGATGATGATGATGATGATGATGACACACACACACACACACACACACTGAGAGACGGCGTTTCGCAAGAAGACCTTTATTCGGCCGCCGAGCCCAGACCTTCGTCAGCAGTCGGAGCGAGGAGATGATGATGATCATTTACAGGTGATAATGGTGATGGGTGCCCGGATATGACAAACCGCGGGAAACGCACTCCTTGGTGTCCACAGTGCAAGTGATGATGGTGATGTTGTGTACGGGCATTTACGTTCGGCAATAACGTTCCTATGCTCACAATACACACTCATCAAAGATGCGGTCCTCATTTCCAGTGCTATTCGGCTAATTGAAAGGTGCTTGAAGCGCTGGATAAGGTAACTGTCATTAAATATGTTCATGCACCCTGCATTGTCTGCATCAATTGTTCTCAAATCGGAGTCCGCGTGGGTATTTCCGGCGTCCGCTAAGCCCTTCCTGAAACTCTTCCTTCCGATCTCTTCTCCTTTTTGTCAAACCTTGATTGGAGTGCAAAGAGGTGGCTTTGCGGCATGACTTACCGGGTAGCACATCTCTTAAGGTCGGCTTTTTGCACAACACGCCAGCTATGCAGAAAAGCCAGGCACACAAAAGGCTGAATATATGTTAGGTGACTTTGGCTGAAGAGAAAATGGCTTGACGACATGGCACAGATCAGCCTGGGACAGGGGGGGAGGAGGAAAGGGGGTTTGCTGTTGCGTGGCGAGCAGCTTCCGCGTTCCGCGGCACGCGTCCATTGAGATAGCGGCATTTTTATAACGCTCACTTGAGACGCACTGAGTGAATTTACTTTCCAGGTTACGCAATGCGCATCGCTGTCTGTGTCCACGCGCCTAGCATTTATTTACATCCAACTGGCTGAGAAAAAGTCATCCTAGGGTCCTCAGCGGAAAAACCCTGGCGGCGACGCCTGGTTTTAACCAAACTCTTGCACGGCCGGCCTAGAGCGGCGGCAGGCGCGCGTTGGTGTGCGCGCCGCCGCTCTAGCCCGGCCGTGACTGTTGCGAATTACGTGCGTGGGCTGTTCATTGGCCAAACACCCTGGTTCACGGCAGCACGTTTCCTTCTGTTCCTTTCCTTTACGGCGCCATAATAAAATCTGCAGCTTGATTTTAAAGCAAGGCTTTCTACCTCTACCAGCCAACGGTTCCTTCGCGGAGTGCGGGACAAGAAACTCCTAACGCGGCTGAAGAGAGGGAGGGCGGTTTTCACTCACAGAGCACAGTGTAGATGGCGCGGCGAACACACCCCATTATTTAGCGTTCCCTGCGCTACGGCGGGAACCATTCCGTCGGGCTTTGTCGTCTGCTTTAGCGACTGTTGTTTTGGGCCTGTTTTGGCGCAGCTTCGCGTCCATTGCCTGCTTCCTTCGCACGGCTTAACTTGTTCGACATCACCTCCTGGGTAACCCTGACCCGACAGAATTAAGTGGTCGTACGGCAAAGATACGCTAAGGATTGGTTTGCAGGGCGGGAAAACAAAATGTAGAGACCACGTACAAGACATCTGGCCGCTAGAGAAACGCTACCGATTTGGTTGTGTTTTGAGAGGTATTGCAAAAGGCGAAGGAAGGAAGGAAGGAAGACTTTGTTGAATGCCTGCAACAGACACAGTGTGTACACTGCGCCCAGACGTATAGCCACTCGTCGATCCCGACGTCACCCCTACTCGGACCACCCCTTCGCTACTCCCTACGGGGTTGGACGCCGCTGCCCCATAAGGGAGGGCGTCGCCCCGCAGCTTTCGCTCCGGTGCTGCTTTTCGAGGGCCGCCAGGACCTGCTGGACGGCTGATAGTTGGGTGTCCTTGTCACAACTGCGCACTGCTTCTTGGATCCACGGCGGTAGGTCTGTCCTGGTTGCCGCCTCGTTAGGTCGCCCTTCACAGTCCCACAGTAAGTGGGCGGTCGAGGCCCTAGCATTGTTACACAACACGCACGTGTCGTCCGTATACAGCTCTGGCTGTATGTGCTTCATGACGACCTGGGTCATCAGCGAATTCGTCTGCAGCTGTCTGAACGTGGACGCTTCCTCCCTGGTTAGCGCGGGGTGAGGCGGTGCCAAGCACCCTCCTACAATTTCTATAATATTTGGTGATACCCTGAAAGGTATCGTACCTGTCCTTCGTCTCGGTCCACCACTCTGCAGACGATTCAACTGCTGCCGCGCGGCCAGCTAATCCTCGCGCGACTGCATTGTAACGGAACTCGCCACCAACTGCAAAAGGCGAACGGAGCAACTGGTTCTGATAAATAGCGATTATAAGAGTTCCCTCAGCTTTCTCGTAAATCTCGAACTTACTAAACTGGTTTAAGTCAGTATAAATGGGAATCAAGAAGTTCACATGCCGAATTCTTTCGGTGTCTGCGCTTGCGTCGCGTGGTGGAGTAGCCCCAAGCTAGCACATCAGGATGGCTAGGTTCCACTGTCCCACCCTTCGAAAGATGCTCCTCTCTGTTTTCTCGAACTTCCCACTCACGGCCGGGCTACAGCGGCGACGGCGTCCGCCGCTCTAGCCTGGCCGTGCCCGACGCTGCTGCGTTTGGGACGCCACCCCCGCGAATTCCAAGTAACGGCTGGCCGAATCTCTGTTTTCACTTTTTGCAGAGCCACATGTGTGAATTCAAGTGACATCGCATGGGCAATTGTTGTGGGTGTCGTTTAAAGCCTTGCTTTCCAACCACCTTCACAGCAGGGATTGGAAAATTTTTTTTTCTCGTTTTAAACAAAATTTTAAATTGTTTTTTTGTGACAATTAGGTCACACATACAGTATACACAACGAACTATTCCACTTATTTTTAATAGGATTGCCACATTGCAAAATGTACGCCCGAATCTGTGTCAACACTGCGTTTTTGCAGAATTTGGGGCTTATTTTTCGAGAAAGACTTCACTCGACTCCTCCAAAAATATTTTTATGATAATGTAATGTACACTTCGTAGTCTCACTTTAAAATTTTTCTCGTTCCACTACTTGCAGCCGAAAATAGTTTAAAAAATTGTTGAAATTACGCCATTTTGGCTGCTTTCTTTTCGCAAAAACAAGAAGAAAATACACTTTACATTTCATTTGAATTGCCCGAAGATTCCAGTAAACACATGTGCCATGACCAGAGTTTCCCCGTTCCATCTTGTCCAGGACGTTTTAAAATAAATTTACAAAGTTGATGCAGTTTTGACAAGCACCGTATCTTTAAAGGGTTGTCGCAAGGACTAAAATTAGAGCTTTTGCGGAAACACTATAAAAAACAGAGGTGTTTATCAGAAATATTGCAGAGGATTGAGCGCCAGACCTGGGATGTTTGGTGTGGAATGACCCTATGACAAATGTTGGCACTATGGTTGCTGGCTCCGCAAGTCCACGGTATCCAACGCGAGGCCTGATCCTTGCTTGACCGTAAACAAATGCAGTGGCACTGCAGCATGCTGCATGGTACCGCGGCATCACAGAACCACGCCCGTGCACCGCACCAGTGCCACAGAAATCGCTCTGCACCGGTGCCGTGAACCACCCACATCTGAATTGAACAGAGCTCATGGAAAGTACACTGGCTTTACCATGCCTTCCGTCCTCTGGATACACCACTGGATTTGACCACTTACGGATGCCAAAGACATTTAGCTCACTATAGAGTTTCACGTGTGACGCTTCCACAGCGAGCCGCACTTCACGCCTACCAACCTTCCATTTCCAACTAAGCCTAGTGCCATCCCATTTAATAAATTATTCTACTTTACCTTGCTGTAGACTCTCTTAATGTGCAGCACGGGGTTGCGAGAGTCGACGAACTTACACCGTAGACTACTTAACTAGAGCGTGTTACAAAGCATGGTAATGTTGGACCATCCCCATTAAAGGAGCCATGAAGAGAAAATACAACTTCGTGTAATTTGAAAGAACTAGGATTCAGTATCTCACTCAGCTCCATAACAGCCCAAAAAGATGTTTTTTAACAAAAAAAAAACAAGTACTTAAAAGCTTTCAAATTTTGCGCCACAGTGACGTGTTATGAGCAAGAATGACGTCATACGGACCAACAATAAAACATAATTTTCAGTGCGTTAACTACACGTTAGCATTCAAGTGATGCGGTCAAATGGAACTAGAGGCACCATTACAGACGTCTAGTCATGTGTCGTCACGACAGGTCAGTTAGGCGGCCGCCAATCGCACAAACAAGGTTCCGTGACGTCACAGAAAAGTTGCGGGAAATTGGCTAGGGGGTCGCTACTGCTTCACACGTTTTCTTTAATATCTCCGTTATTTGTTCGAAGATTGCGATGATATTGGTATCATTGTTATCGGGACTAAGCAGTCTTTCTAATAAACCCAACTTGTATTTTGTCTTCATGGCTCCTTTAAGCAAAGCTGGTCCCAAAGTTCCCAGGTGAAATGAGTATTTACTGCACAACAAAAGCGAATCGAAGTAATAATCGAGGGCAAGCGTCCAAAAGCCTGTTTATTCAATACCTGCGTCTACGGAAAGTGGTGGGCAGCAAAGCTAGGACTGCCAAAAATGACAGACTAAATTGATGTTTGCCTCCAATGAGCTACAACCTTTCATGTGAATATTGTTTTACCTGTTTGCGACGTGACACAAAAACATTTTACTGTTGGTTATTTCCCGTTGATTGTGGCGCACTGGCCAACACGAGCAAACCAAACCACGCCAATGGGACACAATGAAATGCAAAGGAGGAGGTGGAGAAGGCGCTGAGTGGGTGCGGGCTTAGGGCTAAGTCAAAGTCACCTCCCATAGCTGCTCTAGCCTCGATTAAACCGAAACCATGACAATCTTGATGAAATGGAAAGCACGATGTTTCAGCCATAGAGTTTTTTACTATATATCTACAACTTCGGCCAAGTATTCGGGCACAGGGTCTCAAGGCGGTCATATCTCTCAGGGCTCAAATCAGGCCCTGAGGCGCAGGACGGCGCTGATAAACAAGTTTGGCGCTCAATGGCGCAAATGGTGTAGCTGTTCCACCCCTGCCAAACGATTATTAGCCACTCCAGAGGATTTAGTGTTCTACTGATACAGAGTGCATTATTGCTAGTGATATTGCACTCTGTCTTTATGAAACACTGCAGGTAGGCTGTGCAATAAAGAAATCTCAACCTGGGACCAGGGGAGAGTTGTGCTGCACACCTGCACGCTGTTCTTGCCATTCTATGGTGGTCACTGTTCCAAGAAGCCTACAAGGCAATAATCGTTATTATTTGTATTCTAAATAGGCAGGCAAGTGCAGTCACCGTGTTAAAGGAAACAGACCACGAAATGTGACCTCTTGTGCAAAGTTTCAGAGCCAACAAAGAAGCAGTTTTGCTTAAGAAAAATTTGTGATGACGGTCACGTATTGCTGCAACACTCAGTACGTGCGGAGGGAACTACTAATTTTGAAAAGTATATTATTCAGCCCAGTGCTCAACAACACAAACTGAACCGAGGTAAAACGAGCTAAATAACAAAATTTTGCACGCAGAGGTCAGATGTGAGATATAAGGTGTGCCGTATTCGAAGGCTAATGATTAATTTCGAGCATTTGGAAGTACTCGGCATGTGCTCATTTGTTCACTGCATCAGAAAAATGGCCGCCGCAACCCGGATATCAAACCATTATCCTTCAAATCAGCAGCACAACACCTCAACCACTGCATCCCAAAGGCAGGGATCAAGACACGGGATTATTTTTTTTAACAATGGAGCTGTTGTAGCTGGCCGTAATGTGAGGCTTGAAACGCTTAAGAATACCAAGAAAATGCCAAATACTCGTGAGCACATGCCTCGCCACAGCCAGGCTAGAGCGGTGGCCTTCGAAAGGGGCCTAGTTCCTGCCTGCGGCCGCTGCAAGGAGACGGCGCTGCGAGTCCACTGTGCTGATGCGCGTGTCTCCCACTCCGCGGGCAAGCTATGCGCCGCTGCTGCTCGTGTTTTATTTTTATTTTTCGCTACGATACTGGCTACGGGCCTACGCAAAAGAGGGGAAGTGGCTGGGGTAGTAAGCAACCGGCTAAGACAACAACTCCATTCTTGCGTCGCACGCTATGCTCCAGCCACACGCGGCTTTGATGTATGTTTGCAATTTCTCTAAAGAAATTAATGAAATAATTGGCAAATACGACAGCACGGAAGCATCCAGTTTTTCCTGTCGTCTTTTATTTTAATTGGCCAGATTTAGGGGAAAACCCCAAGGCGGAGTAAGTTTCTGGGAAGGAAAATTTGACATTCACCTCAACGCACCAGTCAAGTTTTCCTTCGCTTGTTTTGTTTTAGTATTTACCTTTGTGGTCCTTCAGGTCCCCCCCTCCCCCGAACTGAAATCCTGAGCACTCAGCTGTTGTGGGCACCCGCCAATGAGTGCAACAGATTAATCGCAGCAAAAATTCTTGCTCTCAACCCGTAACCGATTCGTCTTTGCTAGTTTCAATGTTTCCGGTTCGTATGCAGGATTGAAGTACATTGCTTAGAAGAGTACTGTAATTGTCCTAGGTTACTCATAAAAACTAGCACAGCGGCTGTTAAGATACCATGCCGGAGAAAAAGCATCGGTAGATTACAACCTGCGAACTGAAGGGCCCGAGGCAGACTGGAAACGAGTTTATTCGGACAGTTTATTTGGGGGCGTAAGATTCACAACCCGAGCCAGCTATCAGTTTTGCAATTTAACCCTGAACGTAAGGCAAGTATGAGCAGCATTGTAGCGGCAGAACATTCTTTCGTCTTCTCTAAATGTACCTGATTAGAAGCGAGGGGGGGCTCTCCCTAGACGACTTGACAATTTCCCTCGCTCTCTGAAGTGAGCAAATGTCCTTGCGTGTTCAGGAATCCAAACGAACGCGATAAAACAAAGAGATTTCCGTGATAGAAACTATGTAAAAGCCGTAGGCATAGCCTTGGGGATGCACAAGGAGGCGGGTGCATTGTCATCCTCTGGCGTGGAGGCATTTCTGGTACCACGCAGTGCCAACTGCTTGAAGCTGTGCTCCGTCAAGTGTGTTAATTCTGACCACCAATTCAGGTCCAGCGACTGGCAGCAACACATGAAAATTGCATGAATCTGATAGGTTGTCTCAAACTATGATCGTTTGGTATGAGAGCCGTTTACGTGCTATAGTGAATTGCGCATAGCTTATAAATTTTGCCCTGCTCGTTTGACGGACAGAAATAGTGGCTAAGCGTTCACTCTTTGTTTTCGTAGACATAGTCCCTGAATGTTGCTACTGCGTACTTTTGTACATTATAAGTAGTAGTAAAGGTTTTTTTATTACTAGAGGTGGGCGATTGGTCGATTAACCTTAATTAATAGATTAATGTTCTAGTCGCTATTATTTTTTAAAATCAGTTAATTGGTTGAAGTCCAGGCGAGCCAAGCGCCAACGACGATCTGGATCCCTTGGAAGGGTGCCATGCGCAGAAATCCCTCCTTCCTGGAACTAGCACCCATTGTAAAAAAAGGCTTCTGTGCGTCCCGTTGACCTCCACGCCATTTTTAATCCCATTTACTTCCTGTCTTCAACGCGAGCGTGTGTTGAACAAACGCTCGCGTGCTGTGCTGATTAGCACAGCCGGGATGACTGTCAACAAGAAAAGAAACTCCCTGCTGTCGGATCGAATTGTCAACGAATTTCTCGCCCTCCGCAACTGCATGGACGAGTTACCATTGATCGCATAAAATGACCTGTATTCAGTAGCATCGACAACCCAATAGAAACCACCATTAGAAATGGTCCCTTTATAAGCCATTTTTAAAGGGACACTGAAGTGAATTTGTCAAGCTCCCGTTTTTGCTTGCACTGTGTAGACTGGCTCAAATTAACACACTATTCATCGTTTATCCGAATGACAAATCGGTAATTATTTTACAAAGCGCGAAAGAAGAAAACTACTATGCGCGGTTTGCGGCGGCCGCACCAACTAAAGGCGCTGACGTCAGGAGGGGGGGGGGGGCACCGTGATTGGACGATGCCCAAGGTTAGCAATCAAAAGTTTCGGTTTCGGTTCTGTAAAACATGCGTGACATCTGATGGCGTTGTTGGATGGGCATTCTCGATTTCTCAATTATCGCCGTACCGCGCTTCTGCCATGTTGTCGGCTGTCAAATGTCTAAGATAAACCTCCCAGGGCGGCTTGGAATCGTAGAAATCACTAGACGAGGCTTACGCAGTGGATAAACGCCCTCCGCGTCACCGCAGACTCTCAAATGCCATGCGCTTTTCCCGCATATTCGGAGCTTGCCTCACTCATGTCTGTTCGTAAAAAGCTAGTTCGCACCAGGCCAAGGGTGTGCTGATTCAGGCCTGGGCCCACTGCCCGCAAGCAGTCGGTGCTTGTGGCAACAGCACGCCAACGAGAACTCGCTAGCGCGTCATTGTCAGTATGCGCGCGTTCTGCGATCTCGCTCGTGGAGCAGTGAACGTTACGGCCCAAAAATGGTGAACTCAGTTAAAAAAACATCGGCCGCATACGAAAAATCAACTTACAAAAAAAAATACATGTACCCTCGGGGATTCGAACTTGCGACTTTCAAAACAAATTCCAGCGCCTCAGACCGCTAGGCCACGAGCCGGCGCTGGCCGGAACGGATATATAAGGTTTATAATGTATGACCAGTTTACACTTTTATTTATTTTAAGCATTTTAAGTACTTTATGTGACTATTTGTTGTATATCACTCCTTCAGTAAGTGTCCCCCAAACTTCCACAATATCTCACGTCTAGCAATTGCATTTCTTTGACGGAAAAGCGTTCGCACATGTGCGGTCGTGCTGCTGACCGCTGTGCTTGTTTACCCAGCGCAAAAAGTGCTTCCTGCTCCCTAGTTTTGCGCTGTACGGTAAAAGTTTTCAGGTGATTTTATTTTCTTAGTACCTATATTGACTTCGCTGACTCTTCTCCCGCCTTCAATTGGCCTTAGATTTTCCTACTGGCGTAAAGTCAGTGAAGCGTCGCATGTGCGCTTGTGCAGCGCTTGTGTGGAGCGACCCGGACTCTGAGTTTGACACAGTGTACAAACTAACAAAGTAAGGAAAGGCACATTCTTTCATTCACAAAGGTGTTGTGGCTTAGTTTCAATTGAGCGAGCGAATAGCGACGGCCCGTCGGCGGCCGGCGGACGAAACGCTGGGCCGACTGACTCGATCGGTAGGTCGGCTGGTCGGCGAACCGTGCAGTAGCGCAGCCATTTTCCAGCTCATCTCCTGCTGACGTCACACGAAAACGCCACAGAAAATGGGCGAGCGTAAAGAGAGGAGGACAGCATTTTCGAATTGATTTTTCTACTAAATAAATTCGCGTAAACGCGGCCAGAGTGGTCGAAACAATGCCTACGGACTCCGAACTACAATTTGCGCTAGTAATCCCGCAATGTTTACAAATCACTTCAGTGTCCCTTTAAATGAACATGTCCGACTAACTGGTTGATTAATAAATTCTTCGACCAATCAAATTAAAATTTTTAATCGATGCCCAGCCCTATTTATTACATTATAACAATAAAATAATGTGCATAATAGTTATAACAGTAGTAAGTATTAACCATTTTTCGGCGGCGGCCAGGAAGGCCTATTCGCAATCCTAGGGAGCGTATGAAAACACGATTGAATTATAAAATATTTTTATTAATATTGATACTATTAGTATTATCGTCTAGTGATCGTAATCCCTGCAAAAAACCCCCCATTTTTCTAGGGCGACCCACAAATCCACCCCAGATGGCGAATAAGTGGTTGTCAATACCGTTGTCCGGCGTTGTCTGGCCCTGACAAAAATTTCATCGAAGTCCACAGTCCAGCATGCAGGTTTCGCCGCAATATAAAGGAGCTACGAAATTCCGCTCCGATATGATCGCTGATAAATCACACAAGCACGAACGCTGCGAAAACAGCCCGCGCGCTCGTAAAACAGCCTTCAAATGGAAGCGCGCAAGGACCAGGCAGGGGTAGGCTCTTGCAGCCCCCACGCGGAGAGCGGCGGAACTTCACGTCGAGACTGGTCTGCGTTGTTCTCGCCGCCACTGCGAAGGCCGTATCAACACAGCGCGCGCCACCACTCTAGCCCGGCCGTGGCCTCACGGCGATTGCCGACTGCCCTTAGAGCGCTCAGTGGCTGCAGCAAAAAAAAAAAAAAGTAAAAGGCGAAAACCCAGAGGACCAAGAAAATGCCAAGCATGTCTGCGAGCACGTGCCTCGTGGCGACCACCGATCGCCCCCAGCTCAAGCGCTGGCTCTAGAAAAAAAAGAACGGCGAAAACCCTGAGGAGTGCCTTGCATTGCCTAGCAAACGACGCCCCCACAGCTGGCACAACACCAGCTCCACGGAATCTTGACGCGCCTTTAGGTCGATGCGACTCGACATGCCGTGCACGTACGCACCACCGCTGCACCCCAGCTGTTGTCAAGTGCTATCATGCATGTAATGATTGGCATGACGAAGGCGACAATATCGGTGCATATGACGATGACTACAAATACGTGGAATCTCGGTGATACGAATTCGGTTGATACGAATTTCGTTGTGATACGAATTTCGAAATTCCCCGGCCAAAATGCATTGTGTGCAATGTAAAAAAATTCGGATGATCCGTACGCATTTATCACTCCGGTGCGGTGTACGAACGCGCGAGCAGACGACTGCGGCGTGGACGGGAGGCGGGAGTGTTGGAGCGGCCGTGCGGCCTTGGTTGTGCCGAGCACAAAAGCATTAGTCCTCCCCCGTTGACGGTAATCCCTCCTCGTGGGGAGGTGCTGTTCCGAACGAACCGAACGTTCGCCCTCTCGACGCCCGTGTTTTCTTCTCCCTCCCTTCTTTTATCTCCCGCTGCAATCTCTTCTCTCTGTACCTTTCGTTTCCGCTGGCTGCAGCTCGGGTGCCTCTAGCTTCCCTTTTTTTTTTTTTGTATTATACTTATTGAATAAACCCGCGCAATCAAGCGTTCCTCCCTCATTTCTGGACCGCGAATACCCTCGCCATTTTGCCTTCATCCGCATTTCCTCGCTTCCGTCTATGCCCCGCGCTCTACTACCTATCCTGTTGTCGCCTTGCCATGTTGCCTGCGCCACTTGCACGTCGATTATGTTGAAGCGTGAACCGTATGGAGCGTCTTCTGCTCACGAAAACACGCCGCAGGCGCGCTGACGCCGCTGCGAATACCACCCGCCACCCGCATGCTGCGCGCGGCGGCAACATGGCGGCGTCACCGGTCGCAAAGTGGTGCGGGTAGCTCGACCGACCGCTACTGATCGCTCTTTAAGATGCCACTTAAGAAACAAATGAAGTCGCTTGTACAGTAAAGAGCTGATAATGTGGCGAAAACGACACTACAAAGCATCGTCCGCGCGGTTAGGGGAAGCGCCGATCAAATATCCGCCACCTGGTAAGCCTAACCATCTCCGGCGGGGCCAGCGGGCTGTCCGGAGCGCGTTCGAACTGCCGCCGTGAAAAGCGCGCCTCCCCAATGGAGCAAGTCGGCAGGCTACCCCCACTGCCGCGCGAGTAGCGCATCATTATGGTCCCTAGACCATAGCATCATTTTCCGAGCGAGGTACAATCTTGGCACAGGGGGCGAAATCGTCGACACGGGCGTCAAAAGAACGCGCGCGCAACGCCGACGCGCACGAATTGCATGCGGTTCACGCTTGAGTTCGTGTGCGTGCGTCGCGTCGGCGATGAGCGCGCGTTCTTTTGACGCCCGTGTCGACGATTTCGCCCCTGTGCCAGATTGTACCTCGCTCGGAAAATGACGCGCGGCAGTGGGAAGAGCCTGCCGACTGCGCCAATGGGGAGGCGCGCTCTTCAGGGCGGCAGTTTGAAAGCGCGCGCAGCAGCTGGCTGAGCCACCTCCGCGGCGGATATTTGGCGCGGATATTTTATAGTGCAGTTTCTCCAACACTGCCAGCTCCTTTTTACCGCATGAGCAATTTAGTTTACATCTTGAGCTGCGTTTTAAGAAAAGGTTAGAAGCGGTCGCTGAAGCTACCGCATGCGCGGCACATTTCCACTTTTTCTCGTTTCTTATGATACGAATTTCCGGGTGATACGAATATTTTGCCGCCCCTTGAGATTCGTATGACCGAGATTCCACTGTAGCACAGTGCAAAGCGACGACGGAACACGTACATAAACAATTTCAAACTTGCACAAACGCATGGTGATGTGCCGTTCAGTGCTCACGTATAAAGAAATCCTGCAGCTTCGCTATGGTTCGAGCCTTGTGCGACTTGGTGAAAGCTTCGCCAGTTTTTTTGACAATTTGCAGCAGTTCGCTGCCCAGCGCTGCCTCTGACTAAAAAGTTCGTAGCTGTTGATAGTGACAGGAAACTTGAATTCGCTAAAAGAAGTTCATGCGGTGCTAGGCCAAGTGTTTGCACTGGTTGATATGACAAAATATTGTTACAAGACGACAACGAGAATGCGATCAACGAAGAAGAAGAAGCGGGGCAGGCGCGCAGCCAGCACCGGTTCTGTCTCACGGCCAACATCTTGTAAATAGTGAAAATACATCGTTCGCCCATCTCATGGTTCACGTCCTTTGTCCTGCCACCACGTAACAATATCAAAGGTTTTCAGAGGTTTCCAAGGCTTTTTGTGCGAGTTTTCAAGGATTAAGCTGCTTATTGCAAACCAAATGACACACATTCAGGAGATGGTAGAGGCTTTAAAGAATGAAAAATCGTTGAAAAATGGGGATGTTGCTGGAGCCAACGTTTCAACAAGAGGACTAATCTTCAGGAAAGTCTTCTTTTTAGAATGATGGCTCCGGCCATATTTTTTTTCTTTGACAATTCTTTATAACTGTTGTTAAAGTTACACGTATAATAAGCACTTTGAGTGTGTTACAAAATGCAAACTTCCATTCGCTGAAAACAACTATCAACCTACAAACAACTACAAACACTCACTCAGTCTTTACATACCCTAATGCTGTTTTTATGCTTTAATTAAAAACGGAAATGAAAGGAGTTTCAGTTGTTTAAAAATTCCAGGAATTTCAAGGCCTCGAAAACAAGCAGTTCAAATTCAAGGGCTTTCAAGGTTTCTAGAAGGCTGCATGAGCCCGGCGGGCAAGAGACTTGCAGGTCTGCAAAGGCGGGCTAGGTTGAAGCCCGCAGTCGTTAAAATGCAAAGCATTTTCCCACGCACTAAATCACTAGGGGTGAGCTCAAAACTGAGGGATGAGTGCATATGAAAAATGCCGAGGCTGCCAAACAACATGCCAGCAGTTTATCGTAATATAACATCTGACCAATGCTACGATTCTGCGCGTCGCTACCATGTTGCGCGTCCTGCAAAGTTTTGCGGAGTCCCCTGGTGTGAAAGAAAGCAGCCTCGAACAAGCCGCAACGTGTGCCTGCAAACGGTCAGATCGCTGGTGCATCGCTGTCGGCGTGTTTCAAACTTCGGCAGCGGCAGACGCGGCGTGCAGCGACTGGCTCAAAGGGCGCGGACGCCACAGCGGAGATCTCCTCTCCCTCCTCTCTCAGACTCAGCGTGCATCGCTACTACCGATCCCTCACAAACACTGTTAAGAGCGTTAAGTGTGTCTGTACTACGTTCGCGCCGTGTGCACAAAGCAGGGGGAGAACTTGTTTGACCGTTAGCGCTTTAGGTATAAATACGAAGCCATGAGCACAGAAGATCGTTCGTTTTGGAGCAGCGAATCAATGCTGTCACTCAGCCCGAGTCCCGTACTGTAACCTCACCCAGAAGGGTATTGTTCCTCTATTGCTTCGGCTCAACTCTCGCCATGCAGTACACTAGTTAAGTTTGCCTTCGGCTCCTGGTCATTGTCACCAAGGCAACATCTCTTGCTGGTCGCTCCACCACCACGCTACCTCACATGACGGAGGCGACAAAGCCCGGTTCAGGGATGCCTGCCCATATGTAACAATGGGTTGCAAGCAGTGCGATGGCAACGTCACAACACCAAGCAACACAAAGCCAGAAAGAAAACAAGTGAGCACATAAACAACCCAGTAATTCTCTCTACTGATTTCCAGTGTCGTCGTTAGGTGTTTCATGTCGGAAATCAGCAACACAGCAGAACATCACGTCACAGATGTGGAATCACATTTCAGAATAGGTTCAGATAAGTTTCAGATACACAAAAAAATCAGGTAATTTTTACTGAGTTTCGTCGAGCGCTTTTTTGACGACAGCAGCAACAAAAGACACTGCATACTTTGATAGGAGTTTGAATGGTTGCGAATTTTATTCCACATGGTTGTAAGCACACAAGTAATGCATTAATACTTCCTGCCACAGAGCAACATTTGCATTCTAGTATTTTATCCACCTAATACAACCAGGTGTGATGTAATGCCCCACATGACCAAGTCTTGCCCAACCTCCATCCCACCATAGCCTATATGTGCAAAAGAGTGACGTAGATGGTGACATTACAGTCTACTTTTCCTTCAGATAGAGATAAAAATGACACCAGTGGTTGAGCCACGCACGATTGAACATCCTCAAGATAAACTGAATGTTTGGTTTCAGGAAAGCATGTCCTCAGAAAAACATTCAGGCACATTGAAAAGTAACTGAAACCAGGTAAGAACGAAGGTAATACACCACATGCACAGAGTACCCTCGACATTCAGGTTTACCCAAACACTTTTTAGCGAATATCAAGAACTTTCCAAAATTCATAGCTTGCTCCTCTTGTCCTTTCCACACACCAGTGCAGTCTCACCTTTCTAAGCTCAGAGCTACACCAACAGTCCGCCTTAAAACTCTCCTCATCTGCTTTATACGTAATCCAACACCTTTAACAGGCTCATTAAAGGCGTTTGACCTACCGTAAAATACCGATCGAGCGCTCCCCACCCATAATCTGAGTATTTGTAGTTTTCACGTACTGCCGCTGTTTTGAATTCCTGGGCAGTTCGGAACAAGGGCCCCCTCCCCAAAATTCCGCGAAACTATCCCCACGTCAAGGGGGGGGGGGGGGGGGGGGGGGGGAGGCGCTTGCTCAGAATTTTGCAGTATTTCAGGCATTGAGGCCTATTTTAATGCATTCGCCTTCTGTGAAAGGGGAAAAAAGAAAGCACTGCCTCCCAGAGCTGTTTGCATCTCATTCAAGACATCAGCCAACCACCTGTGAGCTACTTATTTAAAACTTGCCAAAAAAAGTAAACAAACTGTTTGGCATCACAGTACACGCCTGCATCTTTTGAAACAACACACTGCCATGGTAAATTACATTTCAGCAAACAGACCACTGCTGCTCAATTGTCGCGTGTGGTAATCAAGCTTCTCTTACACAAGCAATTCTCCCCTGTACCAAGAAACGTCTTTCACCTCCCATACAAAAGGTGGTTTGAAACCAACTGCTGGCGTCGAGTCCCTTGCACAAGATTTCTAACAACGCTCGCACTGACGCACGTGATTCGGTCACTCAGCGAACGGGGGCAGCCCGGCCTCGCAGGGTGTTCAAGGCCGGCAGGTCTCGTGGTAGACGTCCAAGTTGCGCAAGTCTCGCCACGTTGGTGGCAAACTGTGTTGGAGTCGTGAGCCGCACCGCCGACAGGGCGCTGAGAAGAGGTGCAGGTAGCTGTGCAGCCACGTCTGATGCGAGAGAAACAAAAAACGATGCGGCAATCAGTTAACAAGCCCAAAACAGGCTGCATCACGACACAAAAATATTGTTCATTTTTCGATGAACTTCCAAGTTTCCGTAATTTGACATCTGCCATATATCTGTGAACCATGCCCTCTGCTCCGTTTAAGTAGTGTTTTGTAACCAGTGTCTAGCCACACCCATCTATCTTATCTGTGTTTGAAGAGGAACGTGTGTTTCCTTTCCTGTCCTTTCTTTCGTACGCCACACAGGCCATCTTACTTTATAGGGAGAGTGTTTCGCTCTGTCATCACTAGACCGCAATGTTGGTTTTTGAACACCAGTGTTTTCGATCTAATCCGATGGTTGTTGAAAGAATAATGGTAAGAAATAAATGCTCCCAGGGAGAACACCGTGGCAATCGATTCGTCTACAATTATCTGTGCCTGTCCCTTTATTGTGTGCTTCTTCGGTGCTTGTATATTAATTTCGCTTCAATATATGTTCTAGAAGAACCTTGCTTTAGCTTCACTGCATGACAATATTCTGGAAAATACCGTATTTACTCGCGTAATGATCACACTTTTTTTTCCAAAAATATGATGCAAATTTAGGGGTGCGTTCATTACGCGAGGTAAATTTTTCACCAAAAATGTTTCAGCGCAGAAACCCCAATCAAGGTGCAGCTCAGAATTCTTACGATAGGTCTCTAGAACATAATAAACATAATAAATAAAAACATAATAAAAATTCCGCCGCCAACCACGTTGCAAAGTGACGCAAAACACGGCGTTTTCATGACGTACGGAACGCGCCGGGACGAGTTTGCTGCAAGGTGAAAAAAGGTCGACCAATAGCGGCTGCTCCTGCTGTCACAGCGCGGCACATCAAAACAGGACACGGCTGCCGACGACCAAGCTGAGCGCGTTTTTTTCTTTGTCTTGTCAGTACGGTATGTGCATTTAATGAGAGTTTCTTCCACACCAATAATGAACTCATGCTTGTCAATATCGCTAATACCGGCAAGTCTGCGGCAATAACGTAGCCATGTCCGTGTTAAAAGAGGAGGAAACATACGTAAGCACGACCATTGACAGCTAGATTTGGCGCACATATGACATATGGCCGCGGCAAGTTGAAGGTGCGATCATTGCGTGGGGAAAAAAAAAGGCATATTTTGACGACGAACTTCAGGGGTGCGATCATTACGCGAGTGCGATCATTATGCGCGTAAATACGGTACGTTTAGATTGACCTTCAAGAAATGTAACATCACATCTTCTTGTCTGCTTTCTACGCACTTTCGTGTAATGTACTGTGATTTTTTGTATTAATGTGTTAACCGTTTATTTCATCAGTCGTAAGCACATTAAAATTTAAGCTTGCAGTTGTGTGATCATGCTTGTCGCTAAGCCTTGTAGTGGGTTCCTGGGCTTTGTCAAACTGCTTGCAATTGTGCAGCTTTTTCACCCAGGAAACCGCCCCCCCCCCCCCCCCCCCCCCAGGAGTCTTACCTCGAATTACAAAGTGACTTGAAAAAAAAATGTTACACCGATTCATTTGCAACCCAAAGTGGGAAATATGTGATGCAAGAGGCTGAGATGAAACCAGGCGTTTCCCCTCGGCATTGAAATTACATAATGCGCACATCGGTGACTACGCCTGTGTAGTGCGCGATAGAGCACTGCAAGGGCCCGGGCCGGGCCGCCCGAAGTCGATTATCGGCGGGCCCGGGCCGGGCTCGGGCTCGGGCCGGCGAGCCACGGCCCGGGCCGGACTCGGGCTTGAATTCATAGGCCCGGCCGTCAATAGTTCCGACGTGAAGTGTGGAAAAGAGCATAAAATTGAATATTCTGAGTATACTTTTACCCGCTTCTTGATGTTAGTTGTACACATTGTTTTAAAAACATGTTTTGCTAGGGCTGATAGTCACTATACTGTAACTTTAATGACATTTCATGTACTGCATCAAGATTTTATATTTTGGTGTATAACATATCAAAGATACGGTTACAAGGAATGCCCCAGCGGGGAAGGAATTAATTAAGCCATCCTGGAGCTGTGCACCTATGTCTATGTACATGTGTTTTAGATGTCGAACCAATCTAAGTGCGGCTGCCGTGGCTGGAAATCAAACTCGCGTGCTAGAGAAGCGCCACCGCTTAACAACCACTCCAGGGAAAATATTTCAACGCACGCACATACTCGTGGATTCAAATGGAGAGCAAGAAATTTCATTAATACCAACTTGTGACCGAAACAACCACATGAAGTTGCCAAGAGTCTGGTCATCAAAGGTGATGGTGTCTCTCGTGTAAGAATACGAGCTATTATTACGCCCATGTGGCGTGAACTGCAGACGGTGTGAGTACGTGTATTTTAAACCGTTATTTTTTGCGTTACAATTCAGGGCGTGCTTGTACAGACTAGATGCTCCGTCTGATTTCCCGCTACGAAGACACTCGACCAAATATAATAAACAAATTTTCTTCAACGTCAAAGACCAGGCCTGGTCACACACATGCGGGCCCTCCCTAGGCTCAAAAAAAAAAAAAAAAAAAAAAGACAAGACCGTGCCCGGGCTCGGCGTGGGCTTGAGACGACGGGCCCGGACCGGGCCTGGGCTTCAGACGATGGGCCTGGGCCGGGCCCGGGCTCGGTGTTACGGGCCTGGGTCCGGGCTCGGGCTTCACAAAGCGGGCTCGGGCCGGGCTCGGGCCTTAAAATCAGGCCCGTGCAGTGCTCTAGTGCGCGAACAAAGAGGTACACTGCTCTCCCCCTGCTCCCCACGCTTTCTCGTCAGAAGCACAGTCGACTCATTTTCTGAGGGGTGGACGGGATGTGAGATGCAATCGCGGAGCACGCCGTCAGCGCAGTCAGCACTGAGGGCCGGCAGCACCTCGCATTTTCAGGGCACGCTGTAACCGGATTTAATCACTATATCCGGTATCACGGCACTGAAGCATCGTAATAAGCGGTTTATTTTGCCACAGAAATCACGCAAAAGTGCGCAGTGCCACAGTTGTTCATCAGTATGTCCGATATATTGTAATAAATGGTATCGTTATAAGTGGACTCGACTGTACGCCACAACCTCACGGCGATGACCGAACACCCGCTTTCCTTCGCCCGCTTGATCCAAGTTTCTTCCTTCCATGATGCCCTCGCTCCCCTTTGTTCATTGTTTCAACCTCCGCATCGCCCCACGGTCCTTTCTTTCTCGCCGTTTTCCATCGTCGCCTGGTACTATTGTTCTTTTCACTTGGCCTTGGCAGTTTCACACTCTTGCCTTTTCCCCTCTCAATTTGCTTCTGTGAAATAAGCTGGGCCTTCTCAGCTTATTTTCTCACGTGGCGCACAGTGCACAGCTGGTGGGCTAGTGCAGACGCCCCACCAGGGTGTCAAAATAGGAGTTTTTTTTTTGTACAAACTTGGCAGTTTAGCTAGGGGTTTGCAAATCACCCGAGAATGTGCTAACTATATCGTATATACTCGTGTAAGGGCCGCCGTCGTGTAAGGGCCGCACCCGTACTTTGGAGGGGGAAATTTCGAAAGAAAAAATCAAGGAGTCCAGCCAGAAAGGTGTAGTTAGTTGAATTGCAGCTAGATAGCACTGCCAGCTTTTCCCCTGAGGGTGGTAGGTCGATTGGCATTAGGAACACACAGTAAAGCAACAAATGAGGCAGAGCAGGGAGGCACGAGATGGGTCTCCTTTGAAGTGAGAGAAGCGCAGAGCAAAATATGTTTTGAAGAACGACTTAGAAATACTGGTGGCCAGAGATGGGCGGCCAAAGTGTTACGGTATCTTTACATGAAAAGCGTGGACACACAGTGGAGGAAAAGAACCAGAAGGCTCAGGACAAAGTACATGAAACTTGGAAGTGCAGGGGAAGCGACCAAGGCAATAAAAAATGAAGTGAAAGAATCAGAGACAACGACCTGGTAAAAGCGGATGGACGCAAAGAAGTCCTACAGAATCGGGAAGCGGGAGATCACGAGGGAAAAGTTCTTTGATAATACCAAAGGGAGTGCTTGCTTTTTGAAGCCCGGATGGGGGTTGCGTGCGGACAAAAACGCTTATCCAGGAGCCGGTACAGGAAGAACTGCGCTCAAATGGTGGCGGGGAGCCAGAAACCACGCGACATATTGTAACGGAGTGCAAACATATCCATCCAGTCCTCAGTGAGGAAGGCATCCAGCTTCCGGAAGCCCCTTGGCTTTAAAGGTTAACAGAAAAGTGAATTGGGCAGCAGTAGAGGTTAGTAAAAGAAGATTACAATGTTGGTGGGAAAAGACCAGACAAGAATCTGGGAAGACATGCAAACCAAGTCAGACTAGCACAAAAATTCCATAAAGGTTTTTCTTTCTTTTTCTTTTTTGGCGAGGTGATTGTACAGTGGCATTACGACTAAGGTCGCTGTGCAATGCCAACCTGTTACAAAGGGGAAGCCACTAAGCAGCATCATCATCATCTTCTTCTTCGCCAACCTCGCCGTTGATGGGTGGCGCCATTATTGCTTTGTGTGGCGCATTGCTGGCATCGTGTCGGTATGTTGGCACGTTTGTTCAGATCAATGTCGTCGATGCCACTTCGTTCGTAGTAGTGAGGCCTGTTTGAGCCAGCGCAGGTGAGGAACGATGGGCTAGCATTAGAGATCGTTCACCGCAGCATTTAAACTGCCAGTGATTGAATATGCCCAGGAGCATGACAAGCGGGAAGCTGGGATGCAAGTATGACGTAGATGAGAACCGCATGCGTTACTGGATCAAGCAGAAAGATGCTCTCACCACTACCAACAGGAGCCAAAAGGCGTTTTGTGGGAAGAAGTGCAAATACCCAGAACACGAAGGCGAACCTGTCCAATATGTCGTCGACACTTGAAAGGACGTTCTATGCCGTATCAACTGACATGATACGCATGAAAGCCCTGAACATTGCCTGCCAGCATGGAAATACCCCAGGCACAATTCAAGGCAAGTCGGGGGGTGGGTTACACAATTTATGAACCGCAACCAGCTCTCTATCCGCTGCCGAACGACGATTTCTCAAAAGCTTCCAAGCGAATACGAGGGCCATGTGATTAATTCCACCGCTTTGTGAATGGTCTCAGGAGGGAGCACGAGTACGATCTCACCCAAATCAGGAATGCGGACCACACTCCTGTGTGGTTCGATGCAGCAGAAAGCACCACAGTGGATTTAAAAGGCACGAAAAGTGTGTCCGCGCGCACGACTGGAGCAGAACGTCAAAGATGCACTGTGATGCTGTGCATCATGGCAGATGGCAGAAAACTTCCGCTGTACATCGTATTTACGAGAAAGACTCTCCCAAAAGAGAGAAGTTCCGTCAGGGAATCATCGTACATGCCCAGGAAAAGGTTGGACGCGCGAGGAACTCATCGTAGACTGGATAGAAACCATCTGGGCAAACAGACCTGGAGGCCTGTAACAACGGAAAGCCCTCCTTGTTCTGGAAAGCTCCAGGGGCCACTTGATGGACCGCGTCGGACTGCGTCAAGAACCGGCTCGCCACGACTCGTATGGACTTGACCATTATTCCTGGAGGACTGACGAGTGTGCTGCAGCCACTCAACGTCCGTGTTAACCGTTTGTTCAGAGGAATTTTGCTGATGCTACTCGGAGTGGATGGCTGAAGGCCATCATGAGAGGATCCCTACGGGACTGCTGAAGCAAGCATCGCTCCAACAAGCGTGTGCGTGCATTTTGAGTGCATGGCGTGCCGTGTCATTTCAAATAGTCGCAAAAGCTTCAAGCTGAGTGTACTTTCGAACTGCACGAATGGTACTGAGGATGATCGTCTCTAGGAGGACGCCGACTCCGAGGTGAGCTCTTCCGAGAACGAGGACAGCGATAGTGAAATGGAATCGTAATAAAAACATTCCTGGCACGTCATTTGTGACTCCCTTGCACTCTGCTACTGTTGCAGAAACAGTACAGACCTTTGGTGAGCTGTCATCAGCCTGATTCGTGAAAGGGCCACACCAAGCAAAAATTTCGAAAAAGAAGTGCGGCCCACAGGAGTATACGCGGTAGTAATTTAAGCTTAGCCCACGTGTCGAATGAGACCGCCTACTACAGCGGTGTTTACCCGTAACCCGGTCATATGACTTTTGCGTGACCCCTTGAATGCCGCATTATTAGGGTTCCACTGTATTACGCTTTGTAGATGTCATTTCCGGCTCAAGGAGCCACTGGCTGTCGTGTCGCATTTATGAAAATGTGAAATGTACATCATGTGTGATTACACAGGCCACCACAACATCCTCATCCACTTTCCTTAAAGGCAGTGCAAAAAAGCTGATTTCCTAATGGGCAATGATGACGACCCCCGCCAACCCAGATGCTGTTGACCCAGTTGCACCGAGCGTATCTGTGCGTTTGGTCTCCATAAACCACTTCAGTTTTTTAGTGCTCTGATGGTTTCCCGTCAATGACGGGTTGTCTCCACCATCATTCCCCACCTTCAGGTGCCTCACGAAATTTCTTCCTCGCTTTCAGTTCTCCACTAAAGAATGCCAGCGTAAAAATGCACTGCAACCAGCCTGTGTTACTTATCGCGTTCGATATCCCTGGAGCTTGAGAATTCCCATGACAGTCAGTGCACAATAATTTAGAGGGGCAAGCAAGGCCACGCTCTTTCAGTCTGGTCAGAACACAATTTTTATATCCGACTGATTTGCAGTGAACGAAATCTTGCCATTACTCTCGGCCTTCAGATGAGCTGGCAACGTTCCTGCCTTGCTTTGCGTTCCAAATTGCAGTGACTACATCGCAACATCTGTGCACGTGCAGTATCTGAGAAAGCATGACACTTACTTGCTCAGATTGTTCTCGTAGAAAGAAAAGGATAGTAATGAATTTGAGAATAGAGAAACAGTTCATTTCTTTTGGTTGCATTACTCATGATGATGACCTTCGTACCTGGTGGGAGCTAGCAAAAATCTCTACAAACCGTCAACAGTTTGTACGGATAGTTATTTGGATTTTGTACTGTACAGATTTTGTTCCATATCGTACAGATTTCGTACCGTACCGTACCGTACAGATTTTGTACCGTATTGT
This sequence comes from Haemaphysalis longicornis, assembly GCA_013339765.2. Lineage (NCBI taxonomy): Eukaryota > Metazoa > Arthropoda > Arachnida > Ixodida > Ixodidae > Haemaphysalis > Haemaphysalis longicornis. The sequence goes on along the minus strand of CM023453.1, from coordinate 102,526,613 downwards.
ACCGTGTACTGTACAGAATCTGTACCGTAGAGATTTTCTTTGTACAGATTTTGTACAGAGTTTGTACCGTCTTTGTGCACACAATATAGATGAGAAGTTTATGCTGCACTGTTTCTACCTACACAGTATGGATGACGTTAACAAAATACAATGGTGGTTAGGGGGGTGGCAAGTGCGAATTAAAAAAAATTCAACAGGGTCATTACGAAACATGTGCTTATTTATACCTGCAAATGGAGCAAACAGAAATATCCTCTTATTGCTCCAATGCTTGTGCAAAGCATTTTGGAGCTGCCAAAAGTTGGGCCTGGTTTCCAGAAAATTTCAACGGCTGTGACAAGTTTACAGTAAGCCAAAAAAAGACACCAATGGAAAGCAAGGCAATGGGTTCACCGTACCTGTTTGGGCAACAGTGTGTACAGGGGTTCCACTTGAGAGCAAGTATAGACAATTCGCAAAGGAACGGCTTGTTCTTAGAGCACCCGTAAGGACGTACACTATGAATTCCCTTTGTACAGGTCACATTGCAGAAACTCGCATCAAAAATACCCACCAGCTGTACAACCACCTCCAAACCTTCCTAACATTTGTTCCCTTTTTCAATGCCTTTGTGTCAGAACACTCCACGGCTACTCCTACGATTAGTGGCTCAAAGCTTCCCGCTACTTACCAAGAAAGACTTCACAGCAAGGTCAGGCAGTTGAGGAGAGAAGAAGTGAAGCATTGCAGCATTGGCATGGTCGGTCACCTGCCACAAAAAAAAAAAAGGCAGAATTTGACTGCAGCAACCAGAAAGGGGTTTTGCTGCTGTAAAATGTAGGCACATTGCCAATGAAACAATTTTCAAAATAAATACAACATAGAAAGAGCGCAAAGCAACCCGAAGCAACCAGGCCATCAAGTTCCTATCCTCTCTCTTTTTCAAGTGAAGTGGCTTGGCTCGAGGGTGTGTAGGAAAAAAATGGCTTGAAGATCCATACCAGGATCCTTAAAGGGGCCATGCCAACAACACACAAGTTCGGTTCATTCGAAAGATTGCCTCGTTAGAACCATGCCGACACCACTTTTAACGCACACCGCTCGAATAAGCTATATAATTAGGAAAAAAGGAAATGGCCATGCGACCCACCAGCTCATTTCCCACTACAGAACCTATCACTCACTTTCTTGACGCCGATAACTTCTTTCATCCTGCCCAGCACAGGTTGCGGGGATCTGCACACAAGTCTCGATACTAACCTGATTTCCCACTACAGAACCTATGATGTCATATGTGCCCAGCTGTGTGATTGGCTGAGGGCGACAAAAGCAAACGCAAATTAGGCACGGCTTACAAGCTTTCCAAAGGAGCTATTTGCGCTTAAATGTGCTGCATATTCGTTGTACGGCAGCAAGAATGGTGCGGTAAACAATGAAGGTTACAAAAATACGAATAAACATAGAAGTACCAATCCGCACTGCTGTTGGTACTGGGAGCGCTATGCTTGTTTTAGCTGCACAGCAGTCCGCTGCTTTGGAGTTGTCTTACACGACACTCGCCGATTGTGTAAGCGACATTGTTTTACGTGACCCTGTTTGTCGAGCATACCTCATGTTTCGCGAAATGGTTACTTTCTACCGTAACAAAAACAAGCCGGGTGCAAATATGGTCAAAAACAAAGCTGTCACAATTTAGCCCCACGTTCATGAACCTGGGAGGGTAGGGATACCCTCCAGCCGAGAGACGACATGCAGCGTGTGACGGTGACTGACCGCGAGCAGCCGTGCTCGGCGGCGTTTATTGACCGGCCACCCACAATGTTGCCCACCGAGCCTGGTGGGGCCACTGAACTTAGCGGCCAACGAATATCAGGGATGGGGGGCGCTACACATTTGTCACAAAAGCAACAACGGACCACAGTCCACGGCTGACTATGGTAGCGCCATCTGGGAGGACTGACGGCAAGCAAGGCTGCACAGCCTAGTGATGCACTGGAAGTTCATTTGACTACACGCTATTGTGACTTCAGGGCAGACATCATAAAAGCACACGATTTGGCGGGAGAATCAAAATGTTAATCTAATTTAATTAATTTTTCTGTGGAGATGGCAGCATTTGCTGCCGGACAAGCGGGGTGCTACAAAACACGAAATCTTTCAAATAAATCAAACTTGTATTTTGTCTGCACGGCCCCTTTAAGAATGCATGAGCACCTGGCCCCTCTCCCTTGCGAACATGAAGGTTTGCCCGACGCGCGTGCCTTGCTCCGGCCTAATTAAGAAGTTCCCAACACGACATTTCCCACACGTTCCTCGCACACTGCGTGAACCGTGCCTCGTGTCCTAACTGCCTCAGTGGACAGGTCTGCTCCCTTTAGCAGCAGCACTGGCTGCCTGTCTTTCGTTGCATAGCCCACCACTACCGGTATCTCGTTGCTGCCATTCCAATCCCTTCCTCTTTTGCTGTTCACACTGGCTGCGTACTCGATTTTAAAGGGGCCATTAAGAAAGAATACAACTTCGTTCAAGCTGAAAGAATCCAGCCCTTGGCTACACACTCAACTCCAATCCAGTCACAAAAGACGTTTCTTTAGGTTACAAAAATGCAAAAAGACTTTCAGATTTTCTGCTGCACTGACGCACATGGACAGGAGGGGCACGTTATGGACTAGCACTAAAAACATAATTTGTTGGTTAAAAAAAAAAGTGGTGATGATGATGGGTAAAATGCGCCAGTGGTGTTCTCTACCCCTCTTCTAGGGCTGTTTGTTTTGGTCTTGGCTTGGCTATTGGCTACTATTGGCTTGCTTTCTTAGAGGTTGGCGCAATACTGCCACCTCAAGGGCTTGGCACTGTGCACTTTTTCCGGTCTAGATGACAACGCGGCCAACATTCCGAAACGCATCCTCTCCACTCCGACATTATCTGCTCCTCTATCACTTGCTCCACTGATGGGGCAACGTGAAAAATGTTTCCAACATGCCCTGTCTATTGCTCACACAATAACAACAGAGCCTTCACAAGTACCCTCATTTTAATAAGGCATTTCTTGTTTTTAACGAGGCATAATTTCATGTATCCAGGTTCATTGAAACACCCATCTCTGCACTTTTTAATCTACTTAAAAGTTGAAACACAATCAAGGTTTTCGAATAGTGCTAGTCCATTTGTGGCCGAGTTGAATACTGTGTCATTAGCATCCATATTCAAAAGTTTCTAGCATTTGCGCCCATAATAATTAGGAATGAGGGGTTCGTTGAAGGAATACAGGAAAATGTCCAGCCGTATAGAATGTAGGGGAGGCAGACTGTTCTTTGGAGGAAGGTACAGTAACCAATGTCCGAAATTTTAGGAAAGGATGTTGAGGAAAATACATTCGCAGTGTAGGAATCAAACCCACGACCTTTGGATAATGCGTCCGATAGTTTACCGACTCGGCTACGTGGGCGGCTGTATTTTTTATTTTCTGGGGTATTTATGTTGATGTAACTGTACCCTCTGTTGAAGGTGTGTTTTAGGTGCAGAGCACTTTAGGGGCTTGCGTTGTCGTCGTAGCTCGCTCGCTGGACCCAAGTAGAGCCACACGGCGTTCCGTTGCAGCGGCTGTCGTCGTGGTGTAACCCAGACGCTTCGAAAGCCAAGCGGTTCATATAGTCATAAGCATTTGAAAGTCGCGAACTGCTGGCACTTGTCATACATCTCCCCGTTGTTTAGCAAAAAGCAAGCTAGGTACATTTTAATCAAAATATATGTAATTAACCAGCAGCACCCGCATTCATTCAGTTAGAAGCGCTCGTTCGGTTGGTTTTTACGATAGCAAGCGAAAAAAAGTGGCAGTACAACGCCAGCACGTGCAGGAGGAAAAGCAAGCACAAAAAGAACAGAACTCCCGCTGGCGCAGTTTCAGGCAGGGGGCGCGCGAGCACTGCGAAGGCGGGAAATTTGAATTGCATTGGCTGAAATGGTTGGGTTTGGCAGTGAGCAGATTAATGGTGCATTATGGCGAATCACTGCTCTGCACTTGCGACAGGTTTCATATTCAGTTGAACGGCTCTAACTTCTTTTTGAGTGCACATTTGTGCAGAAACCGCTCAAAGTGGCACTGAGATGAAGCTAGCCTTGGGTGCAAGATGGAATGAGCGAGTGTACGAGGAAAGTCACCCACCTTTTGAAAAACCTGGTAACGCGACTTCGACCACATGTCAAGCTGTAAAGAACGCAAAAGAAAACACAATAAGAACCCCAATTAGATGACTCTTTTCAGGACTACGAAAAAGTGTCGTAAAATGCGGGTGTCGTAAACTCCGAACAACAACTACACCAATAAATATAGCTTGCATGATGGATTTGCAAGAAATTTCAATTTAAACTACAAACTAATGCTCTGCAGGGCTCGGAAACTTAATTCGCTAAAAAAAAGTAAATGCGAAGAGAATAATGCAGTGCAGGTGCCAATCACCCGGTATTAAAACAAACCTTGTACCGTAGTCCACTGCCGCGATTCCTGCCAACCAATGCGAATCATGGCACACATGATCACGACAAACACATGCGGAAGCCTAAGCCTCTCAGCATTACCTCGTTGGCGATTCCACTGCATTTCTATACTAGATGCAGCTAAAACATATTACAGTAAAAATGTCAAAATTTAAAGTTCAAGTAATCGCAGCACATAATGGAGGGCTTCAAAATAACAGCACGCAAGCAAACCTACCCTTTGGCACAAATTATCAAACCGAATACAATGAAAGTTTCTTCAATGAACCCTGCTATAGTCAAGTGTCGAATATAATGAATCGAGAGTTATTTTTCTATAACCCCCCCCCCCCCCCCCCCCCTTCCTCAAAAGTGTACATCTGCAATGCTAGTTTGCTGTAATAAAACCCAGCTGCCAACAATTAACACGTCCTGAAGCACATACGTACCAAATTACGTTGAAATTGAGCAACTTCAAGTGCCCAGCAGAAAAACACACATGAATGTATATACAGTAAAATCTCGATGATACAAATTTCGGGATGATACGAATTTCTGGTAAGTCCCGGCGAAATCGCATTGTTTGCAATGGGAAAAATTTCGGCTCTTACGAATGGACCTGCGCGGCCCGGCAGATGATACGAACGAGCCGGCGAGGCGCCCGACTGCCGAGCGAGCAAGCGACGGCGACGTAGAGGCTCTCTCTTCCCTCTGTCGCTCATTCTCCAGGAACGGCTGGGCTGTTGTTTTGTGCTCGCGAAAACGCGCCGCGCACTCCACAGGCGCGTTGACACCGCCACAAACCACCCACACGCTGGGCCGGCCGCGGCAACATGGCGGTGCCTTCGGTCACGAAGTGGTGCGGGGCGCTCGAGTGACCGCTTCTAACCGCTCTTTAAAATTCCGCTCAAAGCACACACGAAGTTTTTTTTGTGGTAAATGAGCTAATAATGTGGGCGAAAACAGTGCTATAAAAAATGATCTGCACCGCTAGTGAAAGCGCCCGTGAAATATCTGCCGGGGTGCAAAGCCTAAACATCTCCGCCGGAGCCAGCCGGCTGTCTCAAGCACTTCGAAACTGCCGCCATGAGGCGCATGCCTTCCCATTGGCGCAAGTTGTCAGGCTCCTCCCACTGCCACGTGCATCGCATGTCATTTTCTGACCGAGGCACAGGTGGCTGCGGGTGCGCAGCGCCAACGCAGCGCCAACGCAGCGCCTTTCTGGACGAAAGTCCAGAAAGGACCGCTCGGCGACATGGAGGTTTAAAAAAGCAGAAAAACATCACGGATTTCTTCACGCGAAAGTAAGAAAAAAAATAAACGAGAACTTTTTTTAGTGCTCAATCTTTTGGTGTGTGTTGGTTCATACGAATTTCGGATGATACGGATAGTTTTCATGGCCCTACGAGATTCGTATCATCAAGATTTTAGTGTATAAGACTATTGCGTAGCTTCCCTTTCACTTTGGCCGGGTGGCTGAATTGAGTCACAGACAGACAAACATACAGACAGACACCAAAATTTCTGCGTTTAAGTAGGCCAAGAAAGACAATCGTTTAAAAAAAAAAAAACGTATCTGTGGATCTCAACAACGCACCTGGTCGTCGTCCGTGTAGAAGTCTTCGTTGAAAGCCTTGACCAGGACCCACTCAATGATCAGGCCTCGAAGCGCCACCAGGGCCCTCAGGGTTCGGCTCAGGGTGATCTGCGAATAAAATTAATCCAAATAGCAATCCAGTACAACACATGTCTCATTGCTCGAGTCATACACTCGAAACCAACGGTGTGTAAAAGCTAATTAACCTTGTTTAATAAGTGGTTGTTGTACAGTAGAACCCTGTTGATATGTTTAAAAAAAAAATGCAAGGGAGAGACGTAAAATAAGAGAAAATGTTCTGTGTGGTAAGAAACGTATTACGGGGAATTGATAGTGTTCACAATTGACAGCATAGAAACCGGGCAACTGAATGAACCGAGAACGCATCAACAGGGTTCCACTGTACTTTGTAATTAACTGGGAAACATAGGCGGTTTTGAAGGCACACTGAGAGTGACTAGGCTAGGTGCACACATACACCTTGAACTGAAGACAAATGTGAGCTATTGTTCCATGCAGGCTTACGCTATAGCCCTGCCCTGCACTCTCAAGGCCTGAAACGTTGGCTCATTCTTACGCAAATGACTGGTCAGACATGTGTCAGCACTCTATTGCAAGCAATATAATCTCATGCACGCCATCCTAACAAACATCTTTGTGCAATTAGCACTTATTAAAGACGATCCCTATGTAGCACTAGGGACAAAAACAAGCAAATCGATAACGCTAGGTGAACAGAGATACGCTGTGCGTGATTCCAACGAAGCATTTTCTTTCATCACCAAGCATTACCAAGGAGGCTTCTCGCCCCGAAGTCCTTGGTCCTTGTGTGGGAGCATTACACAACCTCATAGTTCGATGGCTGAGATCAGAAACAGCCCTGACAAGTATTGCCCCAGCGGCACGGTGTGTGTCGGAGAGGAAAGCAGTAAAAAGAAAAGCGACCACACTTGAAGGTTAACGCGCTCACACTAGCTGCCAGGCAGGGAGCACAAACTTCGAATTGTGAATAGATGTCAATCCAATCCGGCAAATTGAATATTTGCTGAGATTATACTAATCTCACCGAAGATTGAATAGGTCAATCTCAGCGGAAGCTGTAGCGTGATGTCCAAAAAATTCCATAAGGACGAACATATGCATTGCCACTGTCACAAACTTCCGCGCACAGCGTCTAATTTTACTGTAGAACTTGTTAATATCTGTACACAGCTTCTAGTATTACTGTACAGCATATTATTAACGTAGTACGAACGCTCGATTCTTGGCATTTTTTTCTTTGTATTCCCTTCGCGAGGCTTTGAGAGCTTAAACCAGGCGCCCAAGACTCACTGTTGGCTGCCGGTGCAAACAAGATACGCAGCACATTCATACGCGTCAGTGGACAAAGTGAATAACAAAATAAACGGCCACCACTTCAAGATGACGAGAACATTCGAGACTGGCACGAAAGCCTTGTAGTCGAGCCAGACCCCACCCTCAAGAAAGGGGAAAGAGGGATGAAAGCCAGCCCCACTCCAGCGGGTGCCTTGTGTGTTGTTTTTGCTTCGTTGCATTAGCGCGGGTATAAAAGGAGCGCCGTGCTGAGGCAAAGCAGTATCGTTGGAATGCCGTGATGTCACGGTGGCTTTTGTCCGTGCGTACATCGTCATTGCGAACTTGCATCTTTGAAGACTCCAACGTGCTCCTAGGTTCTTGAATCTCCGTGTTCACCATCTAATGGCCTGGTCTACACTGAAGCAACGCTTCACAGGCCGCCAACTTCACCTCCCGTCAGCATCATCCGGCCCAGTCGGTGAATAGTCTTGGACTTTCATGTCGTAAATATACATCAAACTGTTTAGGTTTCAGCTACTTTGTAACATTCGTTGTTAACGCTCCTTGTTTGCATCATTTTTGCGTCGTTTAACTCTCTCGCATTTGTACTGTTTTCTAGAGACCTCTAGTCAATGCTCGTACTCTCGCACTTGTACCATACTTCACCTGTACCATACTGTACCAATACAAGCCTCTTTCTGTTCGTTCCGAGATTCAGTGTTCTGTCTCATTCTTACCCGCTCTTGTACGCAAAAGCCACACATCAGACGGCTACCCCATCGTTACCGGGGGTCTGCAGAGTAAGTGGTCCTGTTTCCCCGCCAGAGTTGACTTTCCCATCCTCTCGGCAAAGCACCCCTTTAAGAGCACGGTGACAGCCACTTGTTCTTTCTATGTGCTACAACCTACAATGTCACAAGCTGGGAACGGGAAAGCAGGACCGGTGGAGTTTGTTTTAGCTACTTTATGTTAAATGAGAGCAGCAAGTGCCTGAAAAAGGCAAAATAGAAGTGTCTGACAACCTTTGTTGTGCACCTCTTGCTTGAAGGGACGCTGAAGTGAACCTGGCACTCTTCAGTGAAGCTCTGAAGGGAAGTTCAACTTAAGTGACCCTCTATTCCACCATCTGTCAGAAGTCTACAGCCCCAGTTTACCCGCGAAGGTTGACAGAAGTGGAAACACCGGGCATCAGGGGTGTAGCCAGGGGGAGGGTAAAATGATTCATGCAGAAAAATGACTAATATGTTGTTGTGGGAGTGCCCTGGCAACCAGGACCTCCGTGCCCAGTACCTGCCACCACACATGAGCACTCTGCATCAATGGACCACCCCCAACAACAACAACAGCCGCGACACACTGCTCTCCCTCTGGGTGTCCAGCTCACGAGGCAGGCATTGATCGCCACATCTGATTGTGGATGTACAGCATACACATGCATGTGTGTATGCACTTCTTTCTTTTCTTTCTGTCTTCTCTCCTACACCCATTTTCCCCCCTATTAGGCCAAGAGCCATTCTTCAATAAATAAAGACATTTCGTTCATTCATTCGTGTTGCTCAGGCGTCCGGCACAGTCTCGCTCTTTTCTTTTTCCTTTTTTTTTTTATCCTTTCTGGTGCCATATGACTCCCCCGAAATATCTTTCTGGTTACGCCACCGCCATGCATCCATGGGAGTTTGACAATTTTAGCAGTGTCACTTTTAAAAGGTAGCGAAGTGCTGAAAATATGGCACCAAGTCACTGGCAGGCAAGGATGCTGTGCTACTCCAAGTAAAGTGCTCAGGAGACACCAATGTAAATTGGAAGGACTGTTATTTGAAACTGCGTTGTGTGTCCTTACACAAATAATCTTCTGTTTTTTTTTGATAAGGGGAGTACAGAGTCTTATCGTTAGAGGTTATAGAGGCTAACGCTAAGTATCCTGCACACTTGAAACTTTAGCCTTGCAAAGTTGAGCCCCTGAAGAGTAGAGGTGTGAAATATTTGAAACTTCAAACACTTGGCGCATAGTGTTTGCTATTCAATTCCATACACAATTCAGTTTCAGTTTGAAGTATAGTAGACTCCTGTTAAGACGAGCTCAAAGGTAACGTGAAGGTTTGTTCGTATTATCAGAAATTCGTCTTTTAAACGAAGGTTTTTTGCATTGTGGACATTACAAGAGTGCCAAAGTGCTGTTCATCTTAACCATGTAGTCTGTCTTCACCAAGTTCATGTTACCCAGAGTCTGCTGTATCTGAATTTTTGGAACAATAGCGCAATAGGAAATTGACCCCGCCACACAATTTGTGTTGGCGTTTAAAGCTTAATATGCGCAAGACTTGAGTGAAACAAGGTTATGTAGACTCTAGGGCATGTCAGCCGAAGTTGAGCGCTGCTTGTGCAAAATGTATAAGCCGAACAGAAGCTTCCTGTCAATGTAGTGGCAGGAGTGAGGAAGCAAAAGTTATTACTTGTCGGCAATGCTTGCAGTAAGGTCATGCGAGCCACTAGTGTGTCTAGCCTTTTTTTCAATTATTGGAGGGACCACTCAAATGAAATACACTCACTCTATTCGCAGTACGTTGAGAACCTGCATTTGTTTCTATGGCAATATGTGCAATATCTTTGCTCCACTCCTTTGCCATCTTGTCTTCGTCTTTAAGTTCTTGCCCCATTTTCTTAACAAAAAAGTACACTCAATGCGCAAAGTCCAAACTGCCTACGTTGTCTCCTCTTTTTCTGCAGCTACACTTTAGAAGCTCAGTACACACAACAGCAAAGATATTTGTTTTTAAAAATACTGGATTCGATTCACAGTCCATTTTGGTTAGTATTCGTACTTGATTTGCAATCCCAAATTTTATGTTTTCACACCCTTGCTAAGTAGACCACATTCATGTCTTTTCAGCATGGTGTTAGCAGTGAAAAAGAAATAGGCCCTTCAAATAACCAATGATACGCCACCTTTATTGAACTTAACTTCTGCAACCTTGCACGTGTATTCTTTTCTGCGAAAACATTTCCTTAATAACCATACGTGTAGCCTTTCTTGCTCAGAAATGAATATTAGGGTGAAGTTTGAAAGGACAAATAACGGCGGAGTAATGACATCATTAAAAAAAAATTAAAGCCGTTCTACTCAACGTGAAAGCTGTCAGAAGTACAGAGCAGTGGTTCTAAGTGCAGAGCATAGTGGGCTGTAGCTCCATTATCTGCGCATTGCTACCACCCAACGCATTTCAAATTTCCCGCCTTCGGAGCTGCTCGCGCTCCCCCTGCCTGAAACTGCGCCAGCGGGAGTTCTGTTCTTTTTGTGCTCGCTTTTCCTCCCGCACGTGCCGGCGTTGCACTGCCACTTTTCTTCGCTTACTATCGTAAAAACCAAACTGACGAGTGTTCCCAAATAAATGAACGTGGGTGCTGCCAGTTAATTATGCATATCTTGCCATAACTGTACCTGCAGTTTTCTTTGCGCTAAACAACGGGGAGATGTATGACAAGCGCCAGCGGTTCACGAGTTTCGAACATTTATGGCTATATAAACCGCTTGGCTTTCGAACCCTTTGGGTTACGCCGTGACGACGGAACGCCGTGTCGCTCTACTTGGGTCCGGCGAGCGAGCTACTACGACAAGGCGAGCCCCTAAAGTCTTCTGCACTTTAAAAGCTTTCCACTTAGCGTGTCGTAGGTGTAAAAGGAACAGAGAGGGCCAATGCCAATGTGTACGGTAGCGGTGCAGGCGGCATACCTTGAGGACAGCCGAGTTCCCACAGGGCCTCAGTATTTCGATGGACATGTCGACAAACTGCCTCTGCACACTGCCGATGAAGGGGTCCACGTTCCTGCAAGGGCAACAGGCAAGTCTACTCTTCAGCCACTACATGAGACAACAAAGACAGAAAGCACTTGCACACATCCAAAAAACATGCACAAAAGGACCTGGCCCATGTAACGTTTACGCCATTCCTGTACCAAAAGAGTTAAAAGGGCACCAAAGGCTGAACGAAAGTTTGTTTGAACTGAAAGATCATACGTTGTGTAGCACTCTCAGCTTGTGTTCAATAAGCAACGACGCGTTACTTGCTGAGAAATAAGTAAATAAAGCTGGCATTTCTTACTCCTCTTTCCTTTTCAGTTTTTCGCGACGTAGCCATCGCATCACAATGTACGAGCGAGGCACTGGGTTGTCGCTAGGCGCTCTCACACTGGAAATGGTAGCTTTTATGTCTCCAAGACATTGCCAACCACCAAGAACGTTTCTCTGGCCGAGGAGGCCGGCTTGGACTTTTGTTATTCGCCACTGCACAGGAACGAGATATGCTCTTGGACGCTCGAGCAGCCAGTGTGCGCGCCTACACCAGACACCCAGACCCCACCACGCCGGTCACGTGCGAAGCCCCTCTAGAAGTGACAAGCGCCATTTCAAGCATCAGGCAACCGGGCGGCCGCCTTCACCTCACCTCATCTGGCAATCACCGCCACCTCATATTCTCTCTTGTTGCACGAACCTAGCGTAAAATACACACTCGCTTGCCGGCACTCATGGCTAGTAGTCATCGTGGCCAAGGTTCTTCCCAGTCCAAACATAACAACAATGGTACAGCTAAGCGACGCACGATTTACGGATTGTTCATCAACAGCGGCTTACGATGAACAGAAGAGCACAAGGTCAGATCGGTCAGCTAACCACTGCAGTAAGTACCCTGGACCTTCCGCGGCCCATAAGGTTTGAAGCAGGCATGGTAACACATTACCGATAGCAACATCTGCGCGGAGAATGCAAGATTAAAAGCTCAGCCGAGTTGCTTAACTACCTGCAGTGTGTCTTGTTCCTTTTGCCGCTTCCTGCAGGGGATATCACTTGCAGAAGCTCGGGCATTCAATGTCGTAGGTTATTGACTTCACTACTGCGCACCAATGCTTTCCCAAAACGAAACTGAAAGCATGATGGATATCTGCCTGCCTCGCAATGTATAAAGGCTGTAGTCTGCGTTCTTTAAATTAGATCAGCTCACAGAAAGTTTTCATTTACGTTTATTTCCTGTGCTCTACCACTTAGGAGCTGTTTACCTAAGGAAGGCATTTATAAATGCTTCTCCAATGAGCTCGCGCTGTTCACAACTTTTGTGACACCACAAAATGCAGTATTCAAAAGTGTATGGGGTGTTGACAACCGTGTTCATGTTTCCGGCATTTTCCGCCTTATTAACTCTTTCCTTACGGCACCATAGGCCATCGGACACGGAGTTCCGATGATTTCAAACGTGCTACGAAAGCTAAAAACGGTGCCTTGCAGACAACTATCGCTATCTGGTGTATTTATTGACAACTCCTTTTTCGATTTTATTAACTTTTGTATACATTTCGCGTGCGGAAGCAGCGCCGAGAGTGGAACTTGAACCCACGATAGCGGCAAGTTGCACGAAAATGGCATCCACATTACGGCGCGTTCCGCAAAACTAGAAAGCTGCGGCAGGGACTTCAGTAGCTGCTGCTGCGGATTTTTGTTACTGTAGCAGCAGTGATCACTCAAGCAACGATCTGGATTGGTCAGATTTCAGTACTGATGAAGGCACAACCACTCAACAGCCTCAGACTACGACAGGTGCAGCAAAGCGAGTTCATTTTTGACTTCACGCTGTATTTATAACCAAAATGTGCTCCCTATCTGACGACAGTGGTTCTAATTTTACGTGTAGGGTCTGAACAACGTGTGGCGGGGATATTTTGCCAAATGCACCGCGCCGCACGAAGTTATCGCCTTCAAGATAGCCTGGCGCTTGTGCTAGATTAGCGCTGCGGAGCGACGTGCCTTTGTGCACGTTGTTCTAAGTTCTGTGGTAGTTCTACTTACCCCAGGACCATTCGCAAACAGTTTACAACAGTTTCGGTTTCGTTTCTGCATTGCGATATTCATATTTAGCGCTACTACGCAGTTACCCAACTTCAAGGCTACCTCCATGGCGCCTGGAGCATCCGCGACTGATCCTCAAACAAAGCACGCCGCTCCTGATTTCCCCCCACCCTAACCCGATTTCTGCGATAAGAACTTCAGATGCAAGTCAAAAGATCACACCCAGTCGCCAGATATCTGCTACACCAAGGGCAACGCTTCAAACCGGCCTTACACTGCCAGCTGTTCGCCTTCCAGTTTCGTTTCCATGCGAGGTATATCTGGGTGTCTAATGTTGCTGCTTAGTTGAACTGTCTATTCAGACGGAGTCTCTGATAAGTTTTTGTACTGTTTCATTTGAAAAATGTTAGGTGGCGCTGCAATAGAGGAGGCTCGTTGTGCTGATCTTTTTCATCGCGCAACTGCTACTCGGCCAAAGATCACAGGGCACGATTCTAGCACATCGTACCTCATTTTTGCAAGCAAGGCTACAATTGCGAGTAAGAAGATGATAATAAAGCTCAGCTTTATGTTTTGAGAGATAACTGACCGTGAACGTTAACAAGCATCAACCATGGCGTTCTGTTTTCAATTTCATGCATGTTTTTTTCCGCATCGCGTGCTTGTCCCAAATATTGTGCTTGCTGTAAATGCAAAGTCAGTCATTGACAAGATTTTACGTTATGTGGGGGCAAATTGGTGCCTCTGATAATGTCAAACCGCCAGATTTACTCCGGGGAACCACCCGAAATTGCACATTTTGAATTGGAGGTTCAGCTTCACAGCATGACATGAGCACCGTGCGTGCTAACATTTTTTTTTATATCTGACAAACTGTTCCGCTCAAGTCGACATTTTTTCTAGGGTGTGTTTTTGAAATGTTTCCCTACAAAATGTATATTCTAATTTTTTTCTACTACCGGTGGTTTGATATACACAACTCCTTTTTTATCATTTTTTTCGACAACTTGACAAAAATTTTGATTTTGATATTTTTTTTCACAACTATGATATATAAAAACATTTAAAAAACTGGTGTTATTGGAAAGGCCGTTAAATAATCTGCATTTTGTGTTCCTGTAATTAGTGCCTAACCAATTTTTTTTAGCAGGTATAAAATGTTTTCTTGGACCCCTAAAAATTGGTCAATTTTCCAGCGGTAGCGAAAGAGTTAAAAGCCACGGCACCGAGCAGCACTGAATTTGATCCTCGCTTCTTTGGTGCACAAGGATTGCCGTGCATTGGCAGGTCACTATCTGTAAAGCCGGTCGTGATAAGAATGGGTGCATGCAAGCTCCACATGCTTACTGTGGCGAGAGGTTGTGGCCATTGCTGTGCGGTCTTCGTAACCGCTTCGTTAAAAACTGGGAACTGCTCGACCTCTTGAGCCCGTTTTGATTCAAAATGGCCGACGCATGGCTTGTGTGCTCGTGGACCTGCAAGGTGAAAGTTAAGGTGAAGAGACATACATTTGAGGAGCCGTGAAAAAAACATATAGCGTTGTTTTAGTCAAATGATTTCGTGTTTCATGATACCCCCTCTACTTGTCCAGCAGCTAATGAACCCTTATTCCCTCATAAATTGAAAAATGAAAGACAAAATTTCAATTCTCCCACTGCATCGTCCATTTAGTGACATCAGCAAAGATGCATTAGAGGGAGGTGCGTAAAAAAAGATCCCGGGCCATCTCCACTAACGTGAAACCTGTTGAGGGGCAAAGTATGCAGTGTAGATGTGTATTTTCAGTGCCTTGGTGTGTTTGCCAATGGAGATGAAACCGTTGGGGGGTAGAGGTACACAGCTTTGCTCTAAACGTCTCTTGTCTTTGAAGCACGAAGCTCTCTAGCGCGAGGCGTAAACGAGTATCCCAGTGTTTTAGTAGGGTGACTACATGAGGCACACAACGACGACAGAAGACGCCAACAGCCTTAGCCCCTAAGGGGATTTGCTCCTGAAATTAGCCCAGTGACACTGAATTAAACGCAAACACTGATGTTAACAACAAAGCTGCCTGGTGTTCCCTAATTGCAAGACTAAGCTTTGTAGATCTTCTCAAAACCAGCAGGTCAATTCCCGTTCGCGCCAATTCATTTTTGCCATGCTCCAGTGCTCGCGCCAAGTGCTGGAACTTAATTGTTACTTTTTAACTTGGAGCACTGCCACGAGGGAAGGCGCGAGCGCTTTTTGTTTTTTTCACGGTGCATATTTTTATTTGGTGCAGCAAAAATCAAGCAGCCATGTATTTTTAATTAAAAGAACAATGCAAACATCACATACGCATTGATGTCTTGCATCAGATGTGCTTAACGTTTTGTTTTCGCTAAACAATGTTGACGAGCAGAAACATTGCCACCAGATTAAGTATTTTAGAAAAGCCTTGCCTATATAAGCGGGTCGTTCCAAGCGTTCTTTTAAATTGCTGCATGTGTGCTTGCCGCCTGCTCTCCTCCTCACTAGGCTATGCCCTGTCCCCGTCGCTGCGATTGCGTTGTCACATTTCGTTTCATGAAAACCTCGACCAAGAACAGCTTCGCTGCTAAAAGTAGTTGGAATGTTGACTCCATGCAGAATCGGAATGATGGAATTGAACAAACTTGAACTGAGGCTCACAAGAGGCCATGCTAAAACATGCTTGGTTAGTGCTGGCCTTCCTAGGTGGTGCAGCATTGCCTCTCAACCTAAGGCCCCTAAAATTACTTTCGACCATGACTAGTGTGCAGAGTTCACCACTTCTGATTGGCCCAATACATGCCATGTTCCGTTATGGTTTGTAGTCCAGTAGAACCTCGTTACAAGAGACACTGTTACAAGAGACACTTGGTTATAAGAGACATTTCAAAATGGTTTGGTTGGTTTTCCTTTGTTCACCATGTTAGCAACATTGGATACAAGAGACATGGTTACAAGAGACACTCGGTTACTAAGGTCAACTTGCAGTCCCTAAAACCGCAGTCCCTAAAGCAGGGGAGGAAGCGAGCTTGAGCCTTGTGGAGCAGCTCAGGGAGCAAAAATAATGCTGTTTAGGAGCAGCTTTGGAGCAGTATAAGGTTAGTTTTGGAGCAGCTTTGGAGGACCAAAAGGAATTCTGGAGCAGTTTAAGCCTGTTTGGGAGCAGATCTCTAGAGCACAACTTCATTTATTTGCAGTTTTTCATTCTGGTAAGCACAAAAAACAAATCAAATGGCTTTTACTCAACATTTGATCAATACCAAGCAGACCACTTTTTCAGCAAGTTGGAAAAATATACGTCCCCACAATAAAAGCATCCCATCTAACAGAGCAATCACCAGGAAAAAACTAGAGATAAGCGATGCTTTAAACAGCTGCACCTAACTAGACTTAAGACAAGTAAAAAATAAGAATTACAGCGATGAGAAACAACCATGAGAAGACCAGAGCTAGGCGAAACGGACTGTCTTGCACATAAGAAGAAAGTTTACCTTCATTCTACACCTAACGGGACTATAGAAAAATTTAAAAAAAGCTGACAGAGGAAGAAGTTAGCAGGAAAAGGAACTAAGAGGAAACTAGAGATAATCTGAACTGAACCTGACTAGATTCCAGAGAAAGTAAAAATAAATGCTCATGTTCACAAAACAAAGGAAAAAAATATTCTAGCGTACTATTCACATTCACCAAGTAATTACCGTATTTTCCGGTCTATAAGTCGCACCTTTGTATAAGTCGCACCCCCCTCAAAATGACAGTTTTTCCGAAAAAAACGTATATAAGTCGCACCGGTGTATAAGACGCACCGGTATACAAGACGCACTTGTTAATTAGGTAAACTCATAGTGAATCAGATCGTTAGAAAGTGCGGCGAAAGTACATGGTTGCTGCAGCCGCCGCCTGTGAACGCACCCCTCGGTAAGGAGGGCTAGACGTGCATATACCGTCCAAAGTCTAGCCAGAACTAACTCCTCAAAAATGGTTTATTGTTACACACAGATGGCGTGTACTTAGACGGTGTTTAAACAAAACCATCGAAGCCTCTTCCGCAGACTCGCTAACAAATAATTCAGCAACTTCAAGTGGGAGTTCCGCCGGCGTATCGCTATCGCCCTCTGACTCACTGATGTCTTCTTCGCCAACATCGTCACCACTCGCGGACCGGATTACTCTGGCCTTTATCAACCCGGCTACAACTGTTTTTGTAGAAATGGAGTCCCAAGAGTCGGAGACCCACTTGGCCACCTCTCCAAACGTCGCGCGTGTCTTGCGTGCTGTCGTAAATCCGCGCAATAAAGGTGTCATGGCGGACGGAAGTGACGCGAACGGAAGCGGCCCGAAATTCGAAACTTATCAGCAAGCTGTCATTTTAAAAATTAGCAACGTTTACCTCCTTCAGAATAACTTTGTAATAATTTATAAGCTGCATTTTGTATTTGCAACCCAGTTTGATGTTACTTTGAATTTATTCTGAAATGTAGTTACTGCGCATGGCAGAAAGTGACGCGCAGTTGTTGCAGGCCATTATGATTGTTTTTGACTAGAAAAGTTTCAAATTCTTTGGTTTAACGTCCTGAAGCGACATATGGGCTATGAGAAACGCCGTAGCGGTGGGCTTTGTATTCATTTAGACCATAGAGCTGTGTCTCAACGTGCGCTGGCCACGCGTGGCCGCCGCGAACCGGATTTATTCCATACATAAGTCGCACCGGTGGATAAGACGCACCAACGAAAATTTCAGAAAAAAACCGCGACTTATACACCGGAAAATACGGTACGTTCTTCTAAGCAAAAAAAAGCTGTACAAGTGCATTGCGTTTATCTAAATAACGAATGTACCAATGTTTATCAACTTGTTTTTTCGAGCGTAAACAGCGGGCTTCCACGAGGGATAATGGGGGGAGGGCGTGCCGCCTCCCAGTCACATTAAAATCCCCCCCAACCCCCACAAGAAACAGGCGGCATTGGGCATGACACCTACGCAGCTGATTACTTGCAGACAGCTAGTTTAACAGAATCTCTGCTCTCGCTTGTGCCAGTGCATCAATGTTACTTCATACTGTTGAACAGGTCACCGCTAACCTTTAGAATGGGAAGCACACTCTTGATAGATAAAATGACGAAGGTCCGACTGAACAACAAGAACTACTGCAATTTTTGCTTTTTACAATAAGCACAAAGACTAGCACGCCCTGTCAAGAATTATAGCTTCCGTGCTCAATGCAATTGGCATTGAACATCACCTCACAGTTGCCTCACATCTTGCGGCGGCGCTTTGGAGCAGTTTCGGAGCAATACTGCCTTTTGGAGCAGGATGGAGCAAGAAAGCACATTGGAGCAGCGTGGAGCAAATGGAGCAGCACTTCCACCCCTGCTAAAGCAATTTGCAGTCCCTAAAGCTACTACGAATGAGTTTCTTAAGCCATAGTGAGAATTTTTCTGCCGACATGTCCGATTACGCTTTGATACTGATTTATAACAGTGGTCCCGGACGTTCGATTATGCACTGTTTTCAGAATTTTTGGTTAAAAGAGACCTTAGTTTTAAGAGACATGTTTCCTGGGTGCCTTCTGTAATGAGGTTTTAGAGTACAATCGTTACACGAGACATTGGGTACGACTTGATGAACAGGGTTACGCAAGCTGCAGTGTCGCCCATGCCGGTTTTCCAATGTCATTTCACAAAATATTCTGCCCAATGGCAGACTTTAGCAGCATTATATGGCAGTAGTTTTATACGCAGTTCATCTGCGTACATGTTTACATGTTTGTTAAAAACATTAATTGTATTATAAAAGAATATGCACCAGATTTCAAGCACAAGCTTATTTCACAAGTTCATAATCCCTGTTTAACTTGCACTTCATTCTGCCGGCCTTAGCCAATCGCAAATGGCAGCTTATAATGTGTCATAAGTCACTTGCCTATAACAGTGAGAGGCACTTCTCATTTTCACTAAGACAGGGGTGAGACAGCTGAATCGGATTTGGGAGCAGTTTTTGGAGCAGCCAAATCTCGATTTTGGAGCAGAAGAACCTTGACTTTGTAGCAGTTAACGACATTAAATACGTCGTCTTCGGAGCCTAAAAAATCAAATTTTTGGCAATGCATGGGGGAAAAGTGCACTTTTTAATCGGTTTTGAACTTACATAACACTGAAACAGCCTTTCAATAAAGTTTTTTCTACCAGAGTATCACAAGCTACGAACTGCACTACCCTTTTACAACCCATTTTTAAGTTTTTAGGCTCTATGTATAGATAGCGTGGAGGGCCGTTGTAAATATTTAATTGAAAAACTAAGCAATTTATTTTTGTAATTCCAGACTGGGCTTTACGCACAAGTGTAGACTTGCCACGGCAAAAGTTGCACAAAATGAGGGTGACAGTCGTCGCAAGGTGCACGTTCACTACAATCGTAATTTGAGTAGCGTTGGTATGTTTAGCCACCTCCCTTTTGGCATTAAATTTCACTTCAGATAGATGAACCATTATTACTAGCGTGCAATAATAGCCCGTGCGCTATCGGACACTGCTTGGACATTTTGCGGTGATGTAGCCTGCACTGCCACTCATGCAATGTCGATCGTTTCATTATCGCCGCTCGCAAGCTCGCTGTCAAAGGCAGCAATAACTCAGCATTTTACAACACCGCAATGAGTCCGCAATTTCACTTCAAGCACGCACCGCACCTCGCACTCACGCCCGAAACACGGCGAATTCGCGGGCACCACATTGTTTTTGCTGAACTCCCATCTTTCCAGTCGCCCAACTTCCCGCAACAGATCAAACGACCGAATGTAAACCCAGCCAGCCCCATAACCAAAACCACAGTAGAAGTCGGCGAAGAGCACCTGAACCACGAGCAACTGCTTCGCCCGGCGGCCATGTTTTCCAATCTTCGCCACACGAAGATGGCGACGCCCAGTAATGTCGTTCCGGAGATACGGCGCTCCTAAAATTGCCGTTTTTTCATTACCCTGCACAAGTAGTTTGCTGCCTCAGTACACAAGTGTTTTTTCCACAGGACTTTGCAATTGTTTTCTATGGAAAAACTTTAAAAACTGACAGATTATAACATGTGCAACCCGACATTGCAACTTTCGAAAAAACTATCTCGTGGACAATTTTATGCGTGTTTTTTACTGAATGATCAATCAATTAAACCTTTACAAACAGCAATCACCTTAAATATGCTGGAAAAGTAGGCCGCCAGTAAGCATTTTCCCCACTGAAACTGACGGGAGCGTTAAAATCCTTGGCTCTCAGACTGTTTTGGAGCAGTTTGGCACAATTTGTGAAAATTCCAAGCTTTCGGAGCAGCCTGGTGCAGGAAAACAAATTCGTATCAAAACTGCGCAATATGCGCAGCTGTCTCACCCCTGCCAAGTGTGCTCTCGAAACTACAGTGTAGACCAGTCATAACGTAACCGCCCACAGTGCGAGACCAGACATCACGTGGGTTTACAAGACCCCTGCTTTGTCTCCCTTAGAGCTCAATGCATAAGAATGCCACTAAAAATGCAGATGCTCGAAGCCCAATAGTGGTTATGGTGCCTGTCTCCAGGGGGCCCTACTAACCCACCGGGAAAAAAAATAACAAATAAAATTAGTGCAGTCATTTCATGCAGTGGGCCCTTGAATTTTCCTTTTGACTAAGCAGCGAAAAGAAAAAAAAAAGAGGTTACATTTTAATTTCGCATTCAGCTTGAAGTCACTTGATAACAACAACCACCTTTAACTCTTGGCAACTTGCAAGCACTAGCAAGCTGCCACAAGTTGTTTCTACCAGAACGCTGTGCTGATAAGTAACCACTTTTTCCCCTTTTGCATATCGGATGGTAGAAACTACGTAGCAGAGGAACTAAGAGAAAAAGAAAGTGGAACCAAAAAAAAAAAAAAAAACGCTTGCATTCTTGTTGCCCTGATAGTAATGCTCAGGCTTCCACCCTATGGCATTCATTTTTCCTAATTCAAAGAAACAGCAAATGTGTCCCCTTAAAACAAAAAGAGCAGGTTAAGGCATCTGCGAGTTTTAAAAAATGTGTAACAGCAGTGGACGAGAAAAAAAAAAAAGCTCTAACCATTTGTTTTTTAAGGGGGGACACTGGTCTTGAGGACCGAAAATTTGCCAAAAAATCAATTTTCTGTATTAATTTTATTTGCAGTCTACAGGTCCCAAACAATGTACCTGCAAAATATCATAGCTGTACCATAAGTATTCACAAAGCTGTCGCCCTTTGAAGTCGCCTAAATGACCATTTTTGCCTATGTTTGCAAACTTCGTGCCCTGTTTTCTCAGAACCAATTTTTTTCCCACACGGTCAGCTGTCGGGTACAATATCTTGGGATGTACTGGTTCGATTTACATCATTTTTGCTAACAGTGCAATAAAGCCACAAAAATACAGAATTTATTTTCGCTGGCACAAGATTTATGCAGTTAGTTTTACAAAAACATTGCAAATTGATGACCTGACATTTACGAATTTTACAGCGTTTGCAGAAACCATGCTAAAATTACTGCAGGGGTATAGTTGCACTCCCTGGTCCTTCTCGAGCACAAAGGGATAAAAGCTATTTGAGTATTTCATAGGTACATAATGAAAAAATTGCCCGAAACGGAGTGACATAACATGTTGCACAACTCTAAACGTACACCCCATAGACAAAAACTGACTGCATATTTGTGCTCAGGATGTTGAAATACACTCAATGTGTAAATCTCAAGCACATAGGTTAAAAAATAACAAAAATGTCGTCAAGACCAGTGTCCCCCGTTAAGCGGTGCTCATTCACAAGTGATGGCAAACAAAGAAAGCTTGAACTGATCGGTTGCAATTCGAGTTTTGTTTGCCCATGTTTCGGATATATATTGCGGTACCGCTTATAATGTGGATTTGCTCGGGGCTACCGCGGCTGACATTACAAGCAGTCTACACTGCATTTATGATCAAGCTAAGGTGTCACGATCCACTCTGATTGGCTACACCCTCTAAGTCACTAGTCACAATAAGCAGTGAACACCTCTCACAACATGTTAATGAATGTTGACAACTTACACAGACTTTGCATGACTTTAAAGCCCCGAAAATACAGGACAGCATTATCGCTGGTTTGAGAGGGAAAAGAAAGAAAAAACATAGCCTCTATTCACCCATACTTCAAGGTAGACGTAGCATTATGCTGCTACCAGCAACGTGTGATTTGATCAAGGCTCCCGTGACGTAGTGAAAGGCTCCAGTGAAAGGCTCAAGAAGAATTTATGACGACCTAGGCTCGTCATGAGCAGTTGCCACTTTTTTGCCTATGATGATCCGTGGTCGTCATGGGTCTTTCGCAATGTTCCAAGGGGCTTTTGACGAGCCGTCAAATGGTGCTTTTCTATGCGAAGCATAGACGGCAGCACAAGTTTCGTGATTGGCGCTTCTATTCAATGAAAGTTTGTACATGCGATGGCAGAATGCGTGCGTTGTGTTCCCCGCACGTTATAAAGAAACATGACCCTACCGATGCTGGGTTCTCGTGCGGCTTTCTCGTGCAAGCGCAAGTGATGAGGACATCAATGTCGTATTTGATTCAGGCAAAAAAGATAGTGGTGAACGTTTTACGGACAGTGACACTAAATTTATTGCAGAATACACCTCGAATGCCTTGGGTATGAGGATTACACGTGGAGTGAGGAATGAGCAATGGAACATTATCATGTGCCGTAAACCCTTTATGCAGAGATATTTGTTTTAAACATGTTACCGAAGCATTTCACGTCATAACAAAATTTGGCAATATTGGTAGCTAATTGTGTTTCTTAATGAGCCCTTAAGGGGTTAAACCTACAGCCCTAAGAAAATGCCCCAGCATGCCTCAGCCAAAGGTGCAACAAATGCTTCCGACATACCTTGTCGAACCACCGGTACGACTTGACCATGTCCGTGTAGAGCGATGTTCTGTCCAGGGTGGGGTCCTGGCACAAGTGGCCAGTGCTCCCAAGGTTCAGGGGGGTGACGGGGGAGCCAAGCAGGGTCACAGCTGTCTCCAACTCCCTGCGAGAATGCAGAGAGAGAGAGAGAGAAAAACGTGTGGTGAAACAGTTCAACTGGCATCACTTTCATAGGCTCGCAGCCATCAACTTAATTCCAATTGATTGATTGATTGTAGGGTCTAACGTGCCGACGCAATGCAGGAAATGAGGCGCGTCATAGTAGAGGGCTCCAGATTAATTTTGACCACCAGGGGATCTTTAATGTGTGCCGAAATCTTGTACACATGGCCGTTTCTGCTTTTCGCCTCCATCAGAAAAGCGGCCGCCACGGCCGGGAATCGAACCCGTGTTTAACTTAATTGTATTATTCAGGATAAAAAACTGCACCCTGCACCTGATGGCTTCAAATTTTCACATGCTTCACAATGTTGCACAATGGGAAAACTACTATACAACTTCCCCCGGTTTTTCCTAAGGCAAGGATTGAGAAGAAAAACAAGACAATGTCTGAGATACTCCTGTTCTGAAGTGCTGTCAATTTCAGTGTCAGGTGAAGTTATCACTCAGCGAAATTATATAATGATCGGAATTCTTGATTGACTGTTTTACCACACCCTGGTGTATCCCCTTCTGCAGGTATGCGCTGCTTTGCAGGTGTCACGTAGGTGCTTTGTAGGTCTCTTATTCTCTGGGAACATTTAATTGCAGCGGTGCTGCCAATTCCAACATCCCATCATGTCCTTACTGACTGAAATTACTGGCTCATTGAGGATAATTATCTGAAGTTGCTAAATACAAGCGATTTTCTGACCAAAACCATTTAACTTCAATTTTCTTCCATGGGTATACGCCATTTTGCAGTTATGCACTTACCACAGACATCTATTGGGCAACGTATCAGCTTTCTTGCGAACATCGTACATTGCGGGAAAGGAATGGAAGATGGTTAGTTGTTCAGTTTGTCTCCACACATTTTCTGCTTTTTCGAGATTTTACTGACAGCGCACTTAGTTGTCAAGTACATAAAATGCAAGGTAATGATCCATGTGAAAACTGCCTTCAAACAATAACTGCTGGCCTTGGTGACACATGTACAAAACAGCAAGAGGCAACGTTCAAATGAAAGAGAAGCACAGCAGGAGAAGACGGGACAAGTGCAACCACACCGGCGGCTGCTGATACTCTACCAGATGCCGACAATACCTTGAACTTGCCTGCTGCCGTGGTAATGTGTACAGAAGGAAAACGCTGGTTCCAGAAGACTCTACCAGCTACTGCTTTTTCGCAAGCGCTACGAAGAATCTACAAAGTTGCAGCTGACATGTACACCTGGCGGCAAAATAAGCCAGGGCACGCGAGCGCGTGGCAAAATGCATTGCTGTGCCATCTGACGTTGCATTTCTGGTGTCGAGATACCAATGTGCACGTGCGCGTCCAACTCTTGTATAACCCGCCGCAGTGGCTCAGTGGCTAAGGCGTTGCGCTGCTGAGCATGAGGTCGCGGGTTCGATTCCCGGCCGCGGCGGCCGCTTTTCTGATGGAGGCGAAAAGCAAAAACGCCTATGTGCACGAGATTTCGGCGCATGTTAAAGATCCCCAGGTGGTCAAAATTAATCCGGAGCCCTCCACTACGGCGTGCCTCATCGCCTGCGTTGCGTCGGCGCGTTAAACCCTACAATCAATCGACTCTTGTATACTACCCTGTCTAATCCTTCGCTTCAAGTGGTAAAGCGGTTTTCATTGAGCGCTTGGCACTAGGGGTAACTTTTTATGCTCAACACGTCTCTCTGGAACACGCTTCGGCAGTGAACGTCGAGGGTGAAGCGCGCTTTGCTCCATCTCCCTGGCTCTGATAAAGGATGCATTGCAATGAGATTTCGTTGTCTTAGTTCTAAGGGTGATAGTGTTTGTTATGCTTTCTCAACGCGAAACTTTTGGTAACACGCATTGCGACGCGTATTGTATTGCGTATAACTATTTCTGTTCTTTTTTGCCAAACCCGCGACCACGCCGATGTCTTCTCGCATTTTTTTTTTTTTTCGTCAACACTTCCTTTAGTACTTGTGCAAGGTGACTTCTCGTCACACTTTATCTATTCTCGTCACAAATAATCTATTTCTCACCTCAATTCCTTTCCATTTTGGTGTGGTCTTTTTTTATTTACCAACCAGCCGCATGTTTCAGGCAAAAAAACAAAGACGCTATGGGATATATGTGGCCCAACATCTTTCCTGAGATGGGCGAGACATGCTATCCGTTGGATCGGGGCAGAGCATTATTAGAGCGAGCAATGCACACTTCTCGCCGTTCGCCGCCGAAGCGTGTGTGAGCAAGGCATGTTGGAAAGAAAGTGACCTCCTATGGCCCAAAACTGAATGTGATCAGCTTTGCTGCTTGAAATGGAAGAAAAGACAGCACAGCAACAATGGTTGGACGCGCATGCGCACACGGATGTCGCGACACCAGATGTGCAACGTCAGATGTCGCGGCGATGCATTTTGCCACGCGCTCGCGTGCCCCAGCTTATTTTGCGGCCGTGTGTACGTGTCAACTGTTGATGACATGTAGCTGACAGGTTCAGCCATACAATTGCCAAATCCAAACCTTATGGTCACTTGCAAGCTGCTCAAAGATGCGCGCGTGGTGACTATGTTCAATCCTCTTGCACATAAAGAAAATCGAGAGTCCGTACCACCCCCAACTCCCTCTTCCGAGAATGTTCTTCAGCTGCGGCCAAATCATCATCGTAATTTGGAGGCCATACCACCATGACGACCACACACACGCTGCAAAGTTGTTCGTGATAAAAAGGCTCACGAGCGCCAACAACAGGGACAAGCCAGTAAAAGCTGCTTACAAAAAACACGGCGAGTGGTACTGTGTTGTTGAGGCACGTGCTAGTAACAAAACAGAGACGAACGCACCTACTCAGCAGTTCTGCGCAACTGCGCGCAAACTTAAATAAAATGTGGGGTAGTGCGTTCACTGCTATGCGAGGCTTTTGTGAAAACAGGCGAGGTGCCCCAGACAAGCTTTACACGGACTGTAACCTGCGTGTTTTAAGTTTACTGCGCTACTAAATACTTTTTTTATGCGTTACCGACACTTACCGATCGGAAGGAAAAAGTAAGCAGCAGCCACAAGGAACCAATAAAATACCTACCTGATTCGCGAAATAACTGCTCCTAACGTTCCTTGCAGTTCAAGGATGAAGCTCTTCTCCTTGTTTTCGTCGCCCTGGGAAGACGGGACGCCGTCCGTCAACGTACGAAACACTTCGCCGACCGTGCATCGAAGGGCTTTAACGGCCCTAAGGCCAGCGTTCACGGCGTCCAGGTTGATTCCGATGTCTGCAACGTAGGGGTTCATTTTGATCCACGAGAATTCCGGCTACGTTCACTTCGGAATCAACTCGATTTAGCAACAAGTGAGCGCGCTTATTGACAAATTCTTCGCATTACAACGTACGCGGCCATATTGTAAACTTTAGAACTGGTCGTGTGGGCCCCTGGTAAGGTTTCACCAAACCACTAAATAAAAGAAATTCCTTTTTTATAACCAACAGTAAACTTTGTCATAGATACACTAAAAAATTCTGTGTGCGATTATTTCTGAGCTACTTGAAGCAAAAAACAAATTATTTATAAGTGTTGAAAACGAAACTGCAACCGAGCTGACTTTTGCCCGCGTATATATAAATGGTCCTCTCTGAAGTTAGTAGCGTTAGGAGCTCATTTTATCACTGCAGTGATCTTAATTTACGTTTGAGATACGTCAGGTGCCCGAAAACATCCACTGCAGCACTGCACTGCAGAAAAGATTGTACCGAACAAAGTATTAATCCCATAAAACATTTGAACACGCCCCTATTGACAAACATACAGGGTGTCCCAGCTATCATGCACCAAGATTTTAAAAAATAGCAGGGGCGTTACTCGAAGACAACCTAGTCCATAATGTTTGCAGTACTGTGGAGAAGCCGAGAGTAATTTCGTTCGTTAATGAGACCTAACTGCATGATCAATTGTAAGTAAATATCTAACTCGAGAAGTACTCTCCTAATCATTAAAGTGTCAATGAGGCACTCGTAGATACCCACGAGAGGCATCAAACTGCGGTATTTTCAGCAATAAAGTAATTGCGTACTCACTAGTTTTGACGGTTAAAGAAACCCCGCGAAATATGAAAAATACCACGTGACGGCACTCCCGCCCGCATCATAAAGCAGCACCCTCAAATACGCTGATTGAGAGCAACCACTTTCCATCTCACATGCCCGAATAGACAGCGCATCACCTTGATAATGGCATGGATGGAGCACTAACAGCAAGTTTCGTGAGGCGCGTATGGAACGTAAAGCACAAATTTGGTCGCTATTGCCATAGAGTTTTTTACGAAGAAACTATAAGGCTATTGCTTCACTTTTTTTCTTTATTTCATTCTGGCTAACCCAGATGCAGCCTGTTTGAGGGCGTTGCTTTACGAGCCGCGCGGGAGCGCCGTCACGTGGTATTTTTCATATTTCGCGGGGTTTCTTTATCGGTCAAAATAAATGAGTACGCAATTAGTTCGTCCCTGAAAATACCGCAGTGAGATGTCCCTCGCGGGTACCTAGGAGTGTCTCTTTGACACTTTAATGATTATGAGGGTACTTCTAGAGTTAGATAATTAATTACAATTAATTAAGTATCATTACCGAAAAAATCACTGCGCTTCTCCACAGTACTGCAAACATTATGCACTAGGTTTTCTTCGAGTAACGTCATTGCTTTTTTTTTTTTTTTAATCTTGGTGCATGATAGCTCGGACATCCTGTATATAGTAGAAATAAAGTAAAGGAAGCTGCTACGGCACGATAAAAGAGGCAGCCGTTTTTGGTGTCATGCCTGGCCAGTGCAGGGATGAGATCTTTAGTGACACGGTTATCTACCCGATGATGATGGTGATTGGGCACACACCGCAGCGGGGGCTTCAACGGGAGGCTAACATTGCTTATGATATTATTAATCGCGCACTTGAGTGCGGGTTTAATATGCCTTGGGACTTTCTTCTTACAGCCTATCCCTGCGTTGTTATCCCATGCTGCGCCGCCATACGAAGCATCGTGCTTCACGAGGTCAGATTGAATGACGAAATACTCCCTCCACAGCTACGCAGACATTCGTTGACCGCGTTTCAGCGCTAGCTACATCCCAGGTGAATTCAAGCTTGGCAAAAGCACATTTCAGTGCTCGTCTGTCGATCCTTACCTCCTAGTCTTTGTTTTTCGCGCTCTGAGTATGCTCTTCAATCATTGGCCGCCACTAGTACGTACGTACGTACACCACTGAACCCGGCCAGCGGCGTACGTTCACGGGTCACGACAGGGCAGGTGCTCCAGGAAGCTTCTAGATCTAGTTCTCTGTAGCCCGGCCGCGTGTTTGACCAGTACCTCCTTTCTACTTTCAGTTCCGAATAGAATGAGAATGAAAGGGATGGGATTACAAGCATTGAACTCCACACTAGTATATACGTACATTAGTATAAAATTCTATGAATACACGGGCCGGCGCTGTCGGCACTAGTACTACAGCTAGTACAACCAGCTAGGGCCGTACCCAGAGGGGGTTTGGGAGTTCGAACCCCTCCCGAAATATCTTCCAGGCAGCACGTAAGCAATACTTACTGTTGCTTTCAGAAAAACTGCCCCCTTCCCAAAATTCATACCCCCCCCCCCCCCCCGAAAAAAAATTTTGGCTACGGCCCTGAGTAAAAACGCAACCACCGCCATGCGCCGCCGCTCAAATACGTTGACCATCAGCTTTAAGCGCGACGGAAAAGTGAATTGTAAACCATGGTTAGTAAAATATGATTACAATGTTGGTGAAAAAAAAGCAGAAGCCACGAATGCATTCAACCAAACTAAGAGCAGCACTAGAGTATCAAAAAAGTTAAACTTTTTTATAAACTTTTCTTTTCTTTTTGGAGGCGAGATGATGTACAGTGCCGATGTGCCACACTACCCCCCTCACAAACAGAAGGCCGCTAAACGTCTCCATATTTTACATCAACCCTTCGGTAAAACGCGCGTACCAAAGCGACCACGCAATCCGCGTTGGTAGCGCCACGCGGTCCGGAAATTAGAGCAAAAGGCGAGTGCTGGGAGGAAAAACCATCTCAACACGTTATTCTTCCAACCTATCGGGGATGACAATAGGGATCAAATGAGCACCAAGTTTATGCGGGCGTAAGAGAGAGAAAGAGAGAGAGAGAGAAACACTTTTTTTGAGTCCTGTGGTTTAACGATGCGTGGTGGCCGCCGGTTGAAGTCTGGCGGCGACGGTGGCAGCTCTTGTGACCAGGAGTGTTTGCACGTCCAGGTCCGAGCTGCCCAGCGCACGCTCCCACTGCTTATCACTATTTACACACGGGGAAAGGGGTCTTGGGGGCATGCCATGGAGTGGACAAGTAAGAAACACATATGGCGCTTACAGCTAACTCGACAGAAATGCTACGTTACAGCCGGATGTTGAACCAAAACCCGAATCCGAAACGAAAGTTAGTTTTAACACATTTGGGCCCCAACCGAAAATGAACTGAAGAAAGGAATAACGGTTACGAGGTTCGTGACGAAACGGTTCGATATCCGTTGTTCATAACCAGTGGTCAATTTTTGGATCTGGTTCGGATCCCACCCGACGAGCACGTTTTCCTACACTTTCTTTCTTTCTTTAAGGAATCTGAATGTCTCACCGATAATAAATGACGTACCACATTAGCCCTTTGCTTTCCTTAGCTTTCTTGACTACCAACCATTATTTCTGTCTTATTTTCAACGAAACCCTCATTTCCCATTCTGATTCGCTACATGCATAGCGAGGGCCTCGGGTTTTGGCAGTCTTGGTGCCATAGGTAGTTAAGAGGGTTCAACGTTAGTCTATTGCTTTCGACATATCGTATACGCTCGAGTCACGGCCCGGGGGTTTAAAAGTAGGTCCCCTTCTACCCCGAGCGGTCGGAGTGGCGCTGGCAACCACCCCCAAACGCGGGAAACAGTAAAAACCAGAGAAAGTGGAGGGGAAAATAGCGCCGCCGGTAGCGTTGTGGTCATCGCACCAGACGCGTATTCTGGACGTTGTGGGTTCGAGTCCCGCCCGGTGGGCACGTTTTTGTCCATTTTATTTCTTTCTTTAAGAAAATCTGGATGTTTCAACGATAATAAATGACCTACCACATTCTCCCCTTTGTTTTCCTTGGCGTTGTTGACTGCCTACCACCCCACACACACACACACATATATATATATATATATATATATATATATATATATATATATATATATATATATATATATTTTAGCGAATCAGAAAATGGGAAATGAGGGGCTCCGTGAAATAAGACAGAAACTAAGGGTTGGCAGTCAAGAAAACCTCGGAAAGCAAAGGGGAGGTTGTGGTGGGTCATAGAAAGAGATGAAGAATTTTTTTAGACGAAAAGAAAGTGGTGAAAAAATGCCCGTCGGGTGGGATCCGAACCCACGACCTCCAGAATACCGGTCTGGTGCGATAACCACTACGCTACCAGCGGGGCTGTTTCCCCAGCACTTCTCGGATATTTATGTTCAGGTATTTTTGTTTTCCTGCACTTGGGGGTGGTAGCCAGCGCCACTCGGACTACTCGGGGTGAAGGGGACCTTCTTCGTGGGTTCGGATCGTGGGTTTGGATCCCACCCGGCGGGCATTTTTTCACCACTTTCGTTTCGTCTCAAAAAATTCTTCATCTCTTTCTATGACCCACCACAACCTCCCCTTTGCTTTCCGAGGTTTTCTTGACTGCCAACCCTTATTTTCTGTCTATATATATATATATATATATATATATATATAGTATAAGTAAAGAGTCGGATACACAGCAAGAACAATAACAAACAATGTTTACTTACGTAGCGGCAACGGGACTTGCCTTCAGCAGAGTAAAGTTACATGATTTTGCTGTCGCAAACATTTTGAACACATTCCTTATATAGGTTTGCATAAAACTGTGAGAAAGAGCGGAAAATGTTTCGGAAATGGGGAGTGTGCATACAGTCAGGCTACGCCTATGTACAACATCAACAAACAAACAAGAAAAATAAAAAGGGGTGGGGGGGGGGGAGCGAGAGAGAGAAAAAGGGGTCGTGTTAACAATGCAGCGTTCAAGGTTGCACCATGACGGGTCAACGTATGCTGCGCGGGCTGCAAGTTCAGACAATGGGGGAAACTGGACAACCGCGGTTTGAAAAGAAAGGGAAGAGTATACACTGAGGTATTCAGTGACTGCTGAGACTGGTTCGGGGGGAAGCGAAGATGGGTGTGCCCCCCGCGGGTCAAGAGAATAGATAGGGGGCACAAAAGAGCATTTCACAGAAGCTAGCAATTGAACAGGAAATAGGTAGGGTCACAAAAGGTTAAACATGAATAGATCACAAAGAGTTAAACATTCTTAAGTGATGGTGTCTGAACTTGCAGCCCGCGCGGCATACGTTGACCCGTCATGGTGCAACCTTGAACGCTGCATTGTTAACACGACCCCTTTTTCTCTCTCTCGCTCCCCCCCCCTTTATTTTTCATGTTTGTTTGTTGATGTTGTAACATAGGCGTAGCCTGACTGTATGCACACTCCCCATTTCCGAAACATTTTCCGCTCTTTCTCACAGTTTTATGCAAACCTATATAAGAAATGTGTTCAAAATGTTTGCGACAGCAAAATCATGTAACTTTACTCTGATGAAGGCAAGTCCCGTGGCCGCTACGTAAGTAAACATTGTTTGTTATTGTTCTTGCTGTGTATCCGACTCTTTACTTATACTATATTTCTGCGCGCTTTGTGAGTTTATCTTTCTCTCTCTCTCTCTCTCTCTCTCTCTCTATATATATATATATATAATATATATATAATATATATATATATATATATATATATATATATTACTATAATCTTTCCTGGAGTTCCGTTAAGGATTCGCGGGCCGGCGTTAAATCCTGAGCTTGAACTGCAGTGTAATGCTGACTGATCTCGTGGTAGGTGAGCAGTGGACTCGCAGCCTCTAACCCTCGTGGGTGCCCGTTGGGTTAGCTCTCGGGCGGTATTAGGGGCGGTGTTATTGCCCTGGTGAATCGAAAGGGCTGGAGTAAAGAGTATTTTTACTCGTCGGTGAAGCCCACGTTGAAGACGAATGTTTAATGCAGATTTGGATATTATTTCATGGAGGTAATTTCGGCATGCCTGTTGCGAATCTAGCTGTATCTGCGGTGGTCTGAGAGATGGCCAGGGTGATGGCAGCCTCTTCTACTGGGTACGTGATCGTGAAGGGTAGGGTGATGCTTCTAATATGCGACGTTGCAGTTGTCACAACGGCAGCCATCGATCCCCTTCTGGCGTAGTCTGCTACATCAGTGTAGACCGTGCGGTCCCTGTCGTCGTTGGCCTTTCCGATTGCACGAGCACTTGCCTCTCTTCTGCCTGCGTGGTGTACTGGATGCATGCTGCGCGGTAAGGGCGTTACTGCAATCTTCTCTCGCAGTTCCATTGGCACATCCGATACTGTGTCTCTGCAGGGGACGTCATTCCTAGTCTGTCTAGGAGGCTTCTCCCAGTGATACTTGACCCCAATCTTTATCGCTGGTTTGATAGATGAGCCTCGATGATTTCAGCCACTGTGTTGTGAATACCCAGTTTTAAAAGTTTTTCGTTCGAGGTGCTTACTGGGAGCCCCAGGGCCTGCTTATGTGCCTTTCTGATTAATGCGTCCAATTTAGCTGTTTCAGTCTTGTTGAGTATGGCATATGGAAGGGTGTAAGCCAGTCGGGATATCACAAAGTCCTCGATTGATTGATTGATTGATTGATTGATTGATTGATTGATTGATTGATTGATTGATTGATTGATTGATTGATTGATTGATTTTGGGGTTTAACGCGACGACGCTGCACAGGCGATGAGGCGCGCCGTAATGGAAGGTTCTGAACTAATTTTGACCACCTGGGGATCTTCACCGTGCGCCAAAATCTCAGCACACGGCCGTCTTCGCTTTTCGCCTCTACCTGAAAAGTAGCCACTGAGGTCGGGAATCGAAGCCGCGTCTTTCGGCTCAGCAGCACAACGCCTTAGCCACTGAGCCACCGCGGCGGGTGGTGTTTCAATGTCGGAACACCCCCCGATATTTTATAATTGGAGAATCCATGACCCTCCCCCCCTTCTTTCGGCATTTTCTCCCACCAATGGGTTTTACACACTTCATCTATAAATTTAAATCTACAAAAGAGAATAAAAACGAAAATAAGATATTGTTGGGCCACAGTCTATCTTTTTTTTTTTCGCCGGCGGGGTATAACACCCCCCGAAAAATATTTCTGATTACGCCACTGGCTTCGACCATTACTCACAGGACTGCCCCATAACAAAAGAACACAGAGAGAAACTGCTTACCGCATATAAAAATAATCTCAGAATAAGGAAACCGGAGCTAATAAAAAATACAGAAACGCTAAAAATTGCAGAGAAAATGACGATCCTAATTAACGGTAATAATCAACAATATTATTCCCTTAAATATATCGGTGCAAAATTCCACAAACACGCACGCACACACAAAATTAGTGGCAAATAACTCGAGAATAACCTTGAAATCTTGTGCAATTACCTAGTGTGTTTATATTGAGTTATTTTATGGTCTAATCATCTCATGTAATTATTTTGTTTAGACTGTTTTCGATTTTAAATAGAAAGATACAACTTGAATGTATTTCTTTACCGTTGTACTATGGTGGTACTGGAAGGGTTTTTATTGTATGCACCCGTTTAATGAAAAAAATTACACCATCTTCCCGTAGGGGAACCCTGGGTAGTATGCGAAGCAGCCATGGGGCCGACTGAAGTTCCCATTAGTTTTCACTTCGTCGTTTCCGTTGACGTTCAGCTTCGCGTGCCTTCGTTGTATCAGTACCATCTTGACGTAGTTTAAATGAGTGAAGGACATAAGGAGCGTTCGTAGCACATACTCTCGTGTAGGTTTGTGGCGCAGTGGGAAGAGCGGCACGTGTACCTCCAGTTGCGGCCAGAGAGTCGTGGGTTCGAAACCGGGCGGCGCCTATTTCTTTTATTGATAAGTGGACTGCGCTGACGTCAGGCCAAACGCTGACGGGGCTGAAGAGACGCGCATGTGCAGTAGAGTGCGGGCGGCGACAACGACAGCGAGGGAGGGAGGGACACTGCCCGAGCATGAGATGCTTCGCATCTAAAAGTGACTAGATATACTCGTCTGCAGAGCGGCGACGTCCAAGTCATCAGTTTTCCACCTGGACTAAGGAACCACATGAATTCTTCCGCTAAAGGAAACTTCTGGGATACTTAAGGGGGATGAATATATAGTACATGAACGTAGGTGTCCAACTACGTCCCCCACTAACTTCGCTCGTTTTTGAGCAATCGACTTCAAATATTGGAGGATATGTATAATAGATGTCTACTAACGGTGTGCGAAATTTCATACAGAAAAAGCTAATAGTTTTAAAATAAAAATTATGAGTCGGCTTAAGGAACATTTTCACAATGTTTTTTGCAGGCACAGGGTTGAAACATTTTCTAATGTGTTAAATGTCTGAGGCTTTCTTCTGAACCAAAATAATAAAGGTGGCCATAACCGTTGATTTTTTAAAAATGTATACACACCACAACCCCAAATATTATTGGGTTTTCATAGAAAAAAAATTGAATAAAGAAAGAAATTTTCGTGAGAACATGCTTATTCTGGTTGAGATTGTGTATATAGCATTGATAAAGAACTAACACGAAAATGGTTTAGGAAACTCAAATAGTTGAAGAGAAGATGTTCCTTTCCTCCTCAACGGAAATAGAGTTTTAAGAAATTTCGCTTCAAAGTTTTCGTTTCATTTTTTTTAAGTTGGCGCTTCTTGCTCTGATTCTGAAAAAAGCTAGGGAATGCTACTAGCACACTGGACTTCAGGATTAAGAAATCGCTCTAATATGTAAAAAAAAATACCACTTACATGCGCGCAAACCGACCGGACGAAAAACAAACTTTTCGCGATGCACGCGCGATGGTATTTCAACTAGCGCAGCACCACTGCGGCTACAGTGAACTACAGAAACATTAAACTAACTAAGCGCTATATTTGTAAGTAATTCTAAAAATTAACGTTATTACACGTTTCAAAGAAAAAATAACAATGGAAACACCACTGTGCATTACACGAAACTTGAAGTGGCTAGGCGAGGCCCATGGGGGGAAGCATTTGGCGCCATTTTTAAATGACTTCTGGCGCGCATCTGAGGATGCCACTTTGTGGGGACGTTCTCGAACAGTGTTAAAATGTTTTGGCAATATGATCACGAAATAAAATTTTTAGTCGGTTTTGTTATCCATTCTTAAGCACTTCTCATCAGCTGTGACAGCGAACCTATTGTGTCATATTGCACGGCGCTGAGTGTTCCTTTTAGTGTTGCGGTATAGCAATGTTTTTGAGTTTTGCTGCGGGTATCGGCCTCCTTTCGCTACCGCGGACATTGGGGCCGCCAATGAAGTAGATACTTCAGACTCCATATCGGCACTGTACGTATACTGCCAGACCCGCCGCGGTGGCTCAGTGGCTAAGGCGTTGCGCTGCTGAGCACGAGGACGCGGGTTCGATTCCCGGCCGAGGCGACCCCTTGAGGAGGCGAGAAACAAAAACGCCGGTGTGGTCGAGATTTCGTCGCACGTTAAAGATCCCCAGGTGGTAAAAATTAACCCAGGGGCCCTTTCCACTACGGCGCGCCTCATCGCCTGCATTGTGTCGGCGCGTTAAACCCTACAATCAATTACGTATACTGCCACACGGAGTGACGGGCCTGGTTCGCTGAGGGCTGTTGCGCCACTCGTGATGCGGGTATGCGCTGCTCTGTGAATATGCAACTTCGTGGGAGTATTGATACTCGCACTAAACGGGAACGGCAGTATGTATAAGGTGCCGTCCGACGGCGCTCAGCGCAAAAGGCCTGGCTAGATGGTCGCCCGACGACATTTGCATGTTCAGGGCTAGGCCTGCACAGGGTGGGAGCGCCTGTCTAGTGGTGCAGAGGCTGTATCTGATCGATTTATTGATTGTAGGGCTTAACGCGCCGACGCAGCGCAGGTGATGAGGCGCGCTGTAGTGGAGGGCTACGGATTAATTTTGATAGATTGATTGTAGGGTTTAACGCGCCAACGCAACGCCCGCGATGAGGCACGCCGTAGTGGAGGGCGCCGGATTAATTTTGGCCACCTGGGGATCTTTAACATGCGACGAAACCTCGCACACACGGGCGTTTTCGCCTTTCGCCTCCATCAGAAAAGCGGCCGTCGCGGCCGGGAATCAAACCCGCGTCCTCGTGCTCAGCAGCGCAAAGGCTGTATCTGAGCTCCCCGATACGTATGACCTTGATTCGGGTACGGCTTGTGTTTCTTTTTTCATGGCTGTGTCTGGAGTGCCGTGCGGCGGTACTATAAGGACTTCCCTATATCGACATCCACGGGGCTTTGGAAAAAAAAAAAAAATGAAGAGCCTCGTCTTTGGCCCGTATCGCACCACATAACGTAAGGCGAGGTACCCAACCTAAACTAACATAACATGACGTAACGAACAGAAAGCAATAATTTAAAGCACCAAAAAGTAACCTAAGCCATGAAAATTAGAGCTCAATTTAAAAGTAAAAAAAAAAAGTGAAGCGCCGGTATTGAACTACCGTCATTGGCCTAAAAAAACTGAGACAGACCGCAACACCAGAACGACAGACGCTTTGGGTGGTGCTAGACTAGTCTAAATGTTCGAATGTCGTCGGACGGCCCTCCTAGTCATGCCTATAGAGTGCCGTTGGACGGCACTGTAGACAATGCGTTTTTTCTTAAGTTGCATTTTTAACTATTATTTTCATGGTTCAGGTTAGTTCCGGGCGTTTCAAATTATTGCTTTGTGTTCGTTAGTTTTCGTTAGGTTATGTGATGTTATAGGGAGAAAGCGACGTAGTAGGGAGAAAGCGAATAAACGCCGCTTAGCACCACTCTAATGGAATGCTTATAGAACCCTAGGACGCCAATTTAGACACTACTAACGAAAACTCTCGGGGGTAACCGTTGGGCAGTACACCGCCGTGGGTATTAACGTTGGTAGCGTCCGTTGAGCCGAACGGCGGACAAAGCAATGTCAACCTATCACACGGCTAGCTGCGGGTATCTGTTACAGTCGTTAGAGCTCAAAGCGTAATGTTTGCTCTAAGGCCGGAAGAATCTCAGGTAAGCGTTGGCCGATAAATTTTCACGGGTACGCGCTATTTGTTCCAGCAAACAGAAGATTTCGTAGCCATTTTGCTGCAATATACAGACGGCGGACTCCGGCTTCTTTACCCAAGAGGACCTTTAATGCCCCCGCATTAATAAAGTTCCTTAGTATTTCTAGACGTGCCCTTCATCCCTACACACGCACGCACACACGGCACACCAATATAACGTTAAAGTTGATGCATCCCTTTTGTATACATTCTTTCAACGCGCCGCGAGGCAGAGAAATTAACCGTGTAAATGCCACAACAAACCCGTGTTGTATCAGAAACTCACAAGTCTAATACAGTCGCCTCGATGGAATTTATTGACCGTTCCAGAAAAGTTCTGCACTTCTTGCGTGCGGCACGACCATAAAGACAAAACGAAAGTTCAATGTGTGTGTGTGTGTGGGGGGGGGGGGAAGCAGGAACTTGCCACAAAAGTTCTCGTAGTGCACAGTTTGTCTTAAGGCTGTGGGGGCATACTTGCAGAGACATCAGAAGCGAAGGGAACACCTTTAGAGATTTTCATCAAGGTCCCTAAATCTCTTAAAGCTCTCGTCACAAACTCTCTTCAGCATCAAGTTCATCGGTATGAAACCTTGTAGAAACCATGTGGTCATCTGTGCTGGCGAAAACGGTCCTTGAACCGTGCCTTCGTCATCTTTGTACAGCCACCAGTACTGCGTTCCTCCCGTCACACCCGTCTGCGTGGCTGGCTGGCTTATCTCCGCACTCAAGTCATTTGTCTCGGTGTCTGCCGATGTTCCGGGACACGCAAACGCCTCGTCGGACGAACGGACTTCACAACTCAACATTCCTCCTACGTTTTCTGTTTCTGCGGTCGCGGTTTGGTCCGTTGGTTCTGGGAGCATTACTTCTGATGCTGTACCCCAGTGCGAAGAGTTGAGATCTCCCGCAGTTGCGGCAGGCTTAGGTGCTGGCGCAGGGCGTTCGAGTCCCAGGCAGTGTTCGCTTCCCGTAGCTTACATTGCCGTGTGCTTACGGGCTTGAAGCGTGCTGCCTTCAGAATGGAAGCTCGCTGCCTCACAGCCTAGTGAAGACACTGATCCTCGTCCCTGCCGAGGCCAGCTCTTCACATCTTGCGAGGTGTTCTCTCCAGCTCTTTCCTGGACTGGCGCTGGCAAATGCAATGCCGAGGCAAACGGGAGTGTTTCAGTCGGTTTAGTTGGCATAACCCTCGCTGCGTTCGATGCATATTCTTCAGGGTTTCTCTCCATCGTTGGGCCTGAGCGCGAGGATGGAGGAGGTGAGCTGGTCGTTCCAAGCGAATACCCCTGGTCAATGCGTGGAAAACTCGTAGCAGGTAAGGTCTGCACGCCGGCGACTCTCATGCCTTCCATCCTCAGATCAGTCCAGATCAAAGGTCTTCCATGAAGTAACCGGTGTAACCAAAGCATCGGCAAGGCGGGTCTTCCGGTTGCCAGGTACGGGACACTCCAGGTGTGACGGACGACGGGTGATCCACAGGTATGAAGTGGGTCCAGCTGACGATTTCCTTCATTTAGAGGCAGTCCCGTCTCGCGTTCGATGGGAGAAGAGCCGCCCGAGTCGCTCTTCCAGATGACATCGTCGCTGTCGAGGCTCTGCTCGTCCGCTTGGAGCAAGTGTCCCGCAGCGCCCCGGTGCCTGGTCCAGTTGAGCTCGAACTGGCCACCGCTGCTGTCCACGCTCTGCTCGTCCGATTGGAGCACATGTCCCACAGCGCCCCGGTGCCTGGTCCAGTTGAGCTCGAACTGGCCACCGCTGCTGTCCACGCTCTGGTCGTCCGATTGGAGCACATGTCCCGCAGCGCCCCGGTGCCTGGTCCAGTTGAGCTCGAACTGGCCACCGCTGCTGTCCACGCTCTGGTCGTCCGATTGAAGCACATGTCCCACAGCGCCCCGGTGCCTGGTCCAGTTGAGCTCGAACTGGCCGCCTATGCTGTCTTGCGCCTCCACCTTATTCTCTTCGAAGCCGTTGTTGGCCTTGAGCGATTCGCCGACGTCACGCCCGTACTGGTCCCACTTCGCCGTGGCGGCCTGCGGTGAGCGGCCACGGTGCCAGTATGTGGAGTACTCGGCGTGGCCAAGCGACGCCTCACCTGTTTCGCGGCCCCGGCTTGAAATGCCCGTTGAATTGGATGAGGGCATGTCGGTGTTGCTGTCAGTCCAGGGGCTTTCTTTCACGCCGCTCCAATCTCGTACTTGCTGGGCAGCTGACGCGATTTCTCCTTCCTCGCGGCGCCTCTGGTCTTGACCATGGCGGAGGTTTTCGCGATGCTCGGTTGGCACATGGCGCTCTGAGCTTGCGAACGCGTATTCGTCGTCGCCCCTCTCGTAGTAGCGATCCACGGGGCGAGTACACCAAACGGAATCCGCGTCGCGCTGGGCGGTTGGGGGCAGAAACGCCGGGTCCCTGTTCCCAGAGCGGAACAAAATACTCTCTTCTGCCGACACCGCCACTAAGAACCGGGCAGTTGAGGGCGGCTTACCTCAAAGTAGAGATTGCGGAACGAATCGGTCGTCTCATTAGGCATGACTGGAGGGCATCGGTTTGGGGCTGCCCTGCACCACGTTGCTCCTCCTGGCGCTTCTCGGTCACTTGGCACGGCCATAGTCGGCGGAGCAGGGACGCAGGAATGCGCCCGCGATAAAAATCCGGCGGCGAACGTAGAACAACAAGGCGAGACCTTCATGAACGCTTGCCACATTGAGGAGGCGCTAGTGGTTGGCAGGGTAATTATTCCCCCTGCTTTTTATAACCACGACTACATTAAATGCATTTTATTCACCCAATGGTTTTGATTTACAAATGATTAATTTCGGAGGTACGAGGACTATCTTATTGGTAAATGTGGTTTCGCGGATGTACGTTGCTCTGAGTGTTTTGGCTTCCGGCCACCAGGGAGCCATTGCCAATGCTGTATCGACTCTGGTATCGACGGCCTCATCGCGCAAAAAAATTCAATGAAGCTTGAACTTACGCGCAAGACTTGAATGGCGAAGCTGTTGGAGGACACAAAGTTGAGTTTTAGTATCGTTGTGGTGTCGTGGTTGACGTCGGCGGCATGCCATTTCAATGACCTTATGTTGCGCCAGGCCAGAGTGAGCTCGTCATTTCGGTTGGCGTGTTCGTACGCGTGCACTCTGCAAGTGCGACTTGGCGTCTCTAGCGGATGCGCTGCACGCCGAGCCTCTCGAAGCGCGGCCTCTTCCTCGGCCGGACGAACTACCCGCGGCTGGGCCATGTGGAGGGAATGATCACCTACAGCAGCTTCGATATTCAAGTCGCGGCTCTTCTACGGTACAGAGCGCATGCGCACGATGACACGAGGACGAACGAATGAAAGGCGTACGCTATGACGCGTCGTCCTCGTTTTGAGCAAGTTTTGCCACGATGCGGAGAGCGCTGGAGTGTTTTTGTGGCCAATGTTTGGCCAATGTTTGGCCAATCTCCGTATGTGGGTTATGCTTGGCTTGATGAACGTGTGCTCGAGGTACACGTGCACGAGCGCTCGGCCTTCACCCAAGTTATCGGCGCGCACGAACCCCGAACTTACGGCCAGTAACAACAGCGGAGCTGTTAATAAGGCTCACTTGGCCTCCTAAATTACACGTGGGCGTTTGTCCCTACGCGTGGCCCCACAGGGCCGTCGGAGCCGCGTTCTGCAATGGCCAACAATGAGGGAGGCAGAGATGGCAGAGCAGACTGTGGGCCTCCTCGATTTACCAGTCCTGGACGGTCCGCGGACAGTCCGAGGACTGCCTCCGGATCGCATCTCAGGACGTCGGCGGGCGACCCGGGACTGATAATAGAGAAGGCCCTGCGCTGTCGCTTATTGTGAGTGTTTGTGCGCAGAAACAACATCGTGCAATTTCAAGTTTTTACGGACTTCAGGGACATTAAAGCGCTGAGCATGATTCGATGGGGTAACTTTCTGAGAAATGTTTCGTTGGTGACTAGGGTTGTAAGAGGAAAGCCTTAGATCTCGTGAGGTACAGAAAATCATGAGGTGCAGAGAATACGTGGTCGAGCCAAGGAGCCCTTGCCGGGAAAGAGAAACCGCTG
Organism: Haemaphysalis longicornis; assembly: GCA_013339765.2. Taxonomy (NCBI): domain Eukaryota; kingdom Metazoa; phylum Arthropoda; class Arachnida; order Ixodida; family Ixodidae; genus Haemaphysalis; species Haemaphysalis longicornis. The sequence continues at coordinate 102,485,058 of CM023453.1, read as the reverse complement.
CGTAGGAGCGGGGTAGGAGAGGGTTCTAATAACGGGCGATGAGGCGGGCGCGCGAAGGGGAAGCAGCAGTGGTGGAGGCGGGTAGGCCGCTGCCTCATGTGCAGTACAAGCCACCTTGAGGGGAGAGGGTTTTGCCGGCCACACGTCGCGAGCCATGGCTGTTCGTTTTTCGGGCTGCGGGCGCTCTGCTGCGTCGGGGCGTCGAGCGCAAGCTCCCGCTTGCCAGTTCCGGGCGTTGGGTGAACGCTCGGGCGTTCACCCAGCAGGCTCTTCAGATCTCGGACCACCGTGGACAGCTCTTCACTGCACAGCGTCACCTCTACGCTTCACCGTTCCCGTCGAGAACTTCTCCCGGACGCAGCATGGCGCCAAGATAATGTGTTCGTAAAGTGTTTTGTGTGCGGTGGTCCCAGTCGCGGTGACAACCCTTCTTCTTCTTTATCCCTCCCTTCCACTCTCATATACATTTTTAGTCCCCTTCCCTTCCCACTCAGGGCCTGATAAGGTGTCGGCAACCTAAGTCAGACGGTTCAGGCCCTTCTCACCCATCTATCCCCCAAGAAAAAAAAATGCAGCATCTCCGTTCCGTGGGTGATGGCGAGGGTGCGGAGTACGGGGACAATAAATGACATCCAAGTTGCGCCCCGACCGTCATTCGATTTGAGCCGTGAGTTGCAGTTTCAATTAGGGAATAATCAAACTCCAACTCAAAGCTCAAATCGAGTTTCGCTTGATGGTGGTGGGCGCACGGATGGACGCGGACAGACATCGGGAGGTCCTAAGGTACTCCGCACTGTTTCAGGCGAGAGAGTAAGCCGTTTGACTTTCGGGTACTAACTCACGGTCGTAGACCGATGGGTAAGAAGACTGGCACTAACTCTGTCTCGTCTACCAGACGCAGGCTCGAGTCCTGCCGGTGCCTGTGTGATTTTTTGCTATTGTAAATGCTATGCGCACGGACGCGGATGGACATTGTGCGGTCCTAAGGTGCCCCGCGCCTAAAAACAACCTAAGAGCAGGAGAGCGGCGAGCAAGCGGGACGAGCTTCGTAGGTTGCCATCCAGGGCACTTGTCAAGTGGTGACGGACGCGGCCACAACCTTCAACTGACAGTTCAAAAGCAGGCCTAACTGAAGGTCAAACTAGTCTTTCGCCTTCACGTCCTTAGATTGTTCTAAGCATTCCCTATATTTTGTGACGTGCTTCTGTGGTTGGTGTATTTGTCAGTGAATTGGGTTTTTCTAGTGATGTCCCCTTCTGTGAATGAAGGAAGCATGCAGCAACCTCCCGATCTGAGTGTTTTGGCTGCCGGCCGCCCCATGTAATAAAATGTCACTGACACGCTACACCCACTACCAGCCACCTACTCCGACATCTTAGCGCACTATCCCCACACCCGCCGAGAATACCCTCCCCCACACCCTGCACTCACCAACGAAGAATCCCGCATCTGGCGACGTCTCCAAACAAATACATTCAACAACGGCACCATCCTCTCCCATATCTCCCCCAGCCGTTTCACCTATAACTGCCGTGACTGCCACACCCCAGACACAACCCCCCCCCTCGTATTCTTCTGCCCACACCACACCTCCCCACTTCCCACACCTACTCTCGAGCAGTGGGAATGCGCGCTGACCAGCTCGGACCTGCAGGACCAGCAAAGCCTGATCCAGCGGGCCACCCGAGCAGCGACAGCACGCGGCTACCTGGACTAAGGCGGCCGCCCATATGCTCTAAATATGCAAAATAAACGTTTGTTCCTCCTCCTTGGCTTCGTCAACTCAATGTGTGTGTTTCTCATCTCGTTGTGCCCTTTCGAGTTGTCTCAGTGGTGCAACACAATAAAAGTAATCTCTTCAATTGCTCGCACGGTTGCCTTGAGCGCGATCGCAACTGCCGTAAGAATTCTGAGAATTGAGAGAAAAAATTCCGAGGCGGGTCACCTAATTTATTTCAATGATACTGTTTGCATCACCTAGTTTATTTCAATGATACTGTTTGCACATAAAATAGCAATTTCGGATCAGCGGATCACAGATGTAGAATTTTAATCTACACACTTACTTCGTTCTTAAAAAAATAGAATTTTACTTCTCGAATGTCGCGTGTCGTAAACCGAACCAGTGATAGGTCGCAATCAAATTTTAAATTTCAAAAATTAAAGTGGCGGGGCATGGGACGACATTGCAGTTCTCGAAGTCTGCTGCATGCTCTTGTTGCAATTCAGATTTTTCACATACCTTACTAGTGCAGCAGCAATTGTGCGTACAACACCACCCGTAAGTACAAAGTATCAATTTTTTTAGCTTTAAGTGCCTAAGAAGATAGTTTATGGTGCCTTGGCAGATGATGCTGCTCTCAACACATTGCACTGTAGATCCCGCGTCGCAAGGTTATCAAGAAGACCTTGAGATTTTTGTTTTTGTCTTAAAAGTGAGCAACGACCCCAGTTAAAATTCAAAGCTCGTGTTTAACCAGATTGTGTCATGTTATTTCCAATGGTACGATGTGATTTTAAAACTGTTCGGCGGTTTCGAATCGCTTTTGTTTGGCGTTTCAATAGCTCTCGTTACTGAGTACTGACAACAAAAATTTATGTTCCTTTTTTATTGATTTTATCAATGCCTAACGGCCTGATGAACCTAACACAGCACTTTAGATATTTGAGCGCACGATTATTAATGACATTGAACGGCCTGAAAATTGTCAGCTTTGGTTTCCCGCTCGTCCAGCCCGCGGGGCGCGTGTGACAGAATCACGGAATGACCTCACCGTTTTGTGCGGACGTCAAAACAACGCAAAGGTCAGAGGAGGCGTTGTTTCGAATACCCCGCCGCTGCAGCTGAGCGGATGAGCTGCTTCAAGGCGGCAGAAATTTTATGACCGCTATCTATAAAAGACCTGATGGCGGCTTCTGTTGCGACTCTGAGCTTTATTATCGGCTCGTTTCCGGCGTGTGGAACTTTATTGTTGGTAAGAGTGCCTTTCTGGGTAGTGGTTATGCCTGCAGCTCTGGGTACTTGTATCACTTCGTGAACGCGCAAGCGCCCAATTGCAGCTCGCCGGGCCGCGCACGTGAAGTGACGTCACGAGTTTTCTGACGAGCGTTGGAGGCAGACGGCTACGTCACTTTTCTCTCTCACGGTGTGGTGTCACGCTGATGTCCATTCGCTGCTCACCTCTCCGCGTGCTGTTCCGTCGGCGCGAACAAATCCGATCAAATTGAAATATGTTCCGCGCGTCGCAGGCCTCTGATATTTCAGCCAGGTATTCTGTTGTGCAAAGGAAGCGAACTCTGTAATAATATTAACCCTAGAAAATTGGTGTCAGTACTGCTTTAAACGAAGCGTTTGGAGGCCAGGACACTCACACAACGTATGGTGTACAGTGGGCGTGTTTCCTGTGGAGCAGGAGGTACAGGCAACAGCGGCCACAGGTTGCTCACCCTGGACGGCATGCTGGTGACGTTTTGGCACGCAGGTACGCCACTTGGCCAACACATAATCGGTTAGCGCGGCAACAGCCCGTGCCTTGTAAAGAAGCCCTATTGTGCGCCACGGGGAAATACAACGGGCAGACGAGCGGAGTCTGGTCGAACCGATTTCCGCAGCGTCTGCTTGGACGCGCGGCTGGCTGCAGCCTTGGCTTCTCTGGGGTCGGGGTCGTATCGTGCGAGTGGTACGGATAACACCGGGTTGGAGCGGAGTTCTTCAGTCTCGCTCGCGCACGCGTAAGCGGTCTCGTTGCCGATCCCGCCTTCGTGTCCCAGTACCCGGTCTACCCGACAGACTATTAGATGCAAAGCATCTCTTGCTCTCGGCTCCGTCGTCCGTCCATCCACCGCCCAAAGAAGACACCGGCAACACTGTCGCTCCAGCATCTCACGGTCGGGGCTATGTCCCTCCCTTGTGGCGCCGTCCAAACCCCCACTGCGCATGCTCGGCTCATCTCGGGCCGGCCCAAGAAGACACCGGTAACACTGTCGCTCCAGGAGCCATTAAAGGGTAAGACACCACCGGGCGTTCAGCAAGCCGAGCATGCGCAGTGGGGGTGTGGACGGCGCAACAACGACAAGGGAGGGACATAGCCCCGTCGCATCTAATAAAATTACACCATCTTCCCGTAGGGGAACCCTGAACAGTATGCGAAACAACCATGGGCCCAACGCAATTTCTTATTTCGTAGTTCCGGTAAGTGAAAAGTGTGGTAGTTACCATGAAAACCAAAATGTAAATATAACGGTAGCTCGTACCTCAACCTAACGGAAACGATGAACTGAAAACTAATGGGCACTTGAATCGACCTCATGGCTGCTTTGAATACTACTCAGGGTTCCCCTACGGGAAGGTGGTGTAATTTTTTTATTGCGCATGTCCCGCAGCCTGCGACAAATGGTGATGAGATAGCAGATGGTTCCGACGTATGGAGGTTGGCCAAGTCCATCGAGAGCTTTGAGGCTGTCCGTAAATATTGTCAATTGCTGGTTGTCACCAGCGCCGTAAGTTGCCTCAATATGCTCTGCAGCAAGAAGGACTGCCTGGAGCTCTGCATAACACGGGCTTGGCGGCCGAAGAAAATGAAAGGTGCCGGACATACACATTTGGCCGTTAATACACTACAATGAAGCGCTTAGTTTTGTGAAGATGGCGCCGGCTCGGAGGTCAGCGCGTGCACCAGCGGCTGCGCCTCATTGTAATTATGGGTCTATTCGTTTCACCAGCACCGCGTGAACCAGTTCAGGTGGCGCCGCACTTCGCCGTTCGTTTCAGCGGTGCAGCTCGCGGCACCTGAACCGCGCCGTTCGATTCACCGGTGGTGCCGACGGGTGCAGGACGGGTTCATGGCTTTGCCTGCACTCCCTGCCGGGGAGGTGCAGAAGCAGACGAAAAATGTGCAGCCGATGGCGGAACCCGCTTTGCACCGCTGTGAACTGGTTCAAGAGGTGCATGCTGAATCGAATAGACCCATATTTGCGGCCACGTAGGTGCGAGCACGGCCGTAGTCGACTCTCCTCCTTCCGCGCTCCTCTCCTCCTCCCGCGCTTCCCTAAGGGGAGCGCGGGAGGAGGATAGTCGAGTCCGGCCGTGGTGAGGCTTTGGCACACGAACAAAGACGTCTTCCCGAGGGGCTCTGACAGGTGGCAGTTGCGGGGAAAAGGAGAACCAATGACCGGAAGCCAAATTTTGCACGTGCTGCCCCGGGCGAGTGGTTGCGCGTCTCCTGTTGTGACTGTCGGCCCTCTCCATTATATTAGATAGTTTTAGTATAGCGGAAAGCACCACTTTAGCGCACCCATAGCGTTAGCGGGCCCGCTAACTGTCGCGTAACGAGGCGCTATCCGTTTGCGATTGCGGCGCGCTAACGTTAACGCCACAGCTAAAACGCTATACTAAAACTCTAATAGCACGGAGCGGGTAAGCTGTGAACAGTGGTAGGGTTCTTCAACGCGCAGATGTGCATAGGTTAACCATTCATTAGCCTTAGGCTGTTGCGGCGTGATGTCTCCAATCGGTCAAATTGTGCCTTCGTAAGGGGAAAGCACGGAGCACCGTAGCATCTCTCGGAAGTCAACACGGCCTGCGTAAGTATGCGCAGGACGTGCGTTGTTACCTCACCGAAGCGGCATCCAATTCTCTTAATGAGATGAAGTTGCTGCTTCCGAACACACCTGATCTGCCGGGTGCACTCGCTGGCTCCTTCGCTTTCGTGGAGTGGCACGCCAAGTATCCAAAGCAACCTGTCCGCAGCGCAGTCGATGGGTTCACCATTCACTGTTAATTGTATTAGTGCGTGCCGGTGGTCGAGGACTCCTCTGACGAGGTATTTTCTGTTTTCTGGGGGCGGATTCATTCCAGTAGAGGGGAAGGCACCTGTCGATAGTATCAAGTGCTCGCTGAATGGTGTAGATTACGTAGATTACGTCGTGCGTGTTGAGCGTGGTACATCGACGGTCAACCCAGATGGTGATGTCATCAGCATACATAGTGTGCCGCAGGTGCGGAATGTAGCGAAGTTCTTTTGCAATCTTTCGCATCAGAACGTTAAACAGCGTGGGCGGGAGGATGGCTCATATATAGCGGTACACCCAGTGGTATGGGTCAAGACACGCGGACGGTTTAGACCCGTTCTAATTTCAGAAGCGCGGCCTTTCAAAACGCGGTTAACCAAGTTAAACACGCGCGTACCCCCACCGCAGTCATGGTGAGCTTCGATACGGCGGTGTGTCGAACGGTGTCGAGAGCCTTTTTGAGGTATACTGCCTTCTTGACGTCGACTCCAACGATCACGGCGGAGATTTTCATTCCACCTCGGCGCTTCTTGCCGGTCAAGTTACCGAGGAGAACAGGCTGGTCGGTGCAAAGCCCAGGTTGAAACCCAGTTTGTCCTAAACACTAAACCCTTTCACAATTTGGCGGAGAGTGCGTAGTCCTCGTACCAGCCCTGAAACTTCGCAGCCGGACAATCCCTACGGCCATGCCTGACGCTCCCGTGGTTCCTCCGGTCCCAACCATCATCTTTTTGGCGCGATAATCATCTGTTCTGATCGTGACAGGTTCAGTGGAACGAATAAGCGGGATGTAGAGGACTGGTAGTCATCATACGAACGCGTGAGCATACACAACAAGTGGGACGATGTCATGAAATTCAACAACGTTTTTAACCCAAGTCGCAGTGACGTGGTTTCGTAACAACGAAGCCGACCTCACCACCTGGTCGGCGTTCAAGACGCGCTTCTATGAAGTTTTTGGCCGTCCCGCTGTGCGGAAACTGTGTGCCGCGCAACGCTTGCGCGTCCGAGCGTAGCAAACTGGGGAAATGTTCCCTACTTACATCGAGGACGTTCTGTACCGATGTAGGCGTGTCGGTCCATCCATGGCCGAAGCTGACAAAATCAAGCACGTCATGAAAGGTACAGACAATGATGCCTTTCAGATGCTCTTGGCGAGAGACCCACGTTCAATTGCCGACGTAGTAAACCTCTGCCAGCGTTTCGACGAGCTTTGCAGACAGCAATGCTTCACGCGGCGCACCTCAGCAAATGACAAGACTATAGCGAATTTTATCCGTGGCCCCGGAAGCCCTTCGCTGTTGTCGCGCATAAAGGAACTTTCTCTGCTGCCTTGCGCTGCTGAGCCTTCGTCCCCAGTTGTGCCGACACTCAGGAGTGTAGTTCAGAAGCAGGCAGGTGAAGCCCTGTCGTGCACTGCCATTGTGGATAGTCGTCATCACATGACTGCTATAACGGCCCCCAATAACGCATGGCGAAACTGTCGACAGGCGCCCCCGGCGCCCATTATGACGAGTGCTGACACCATGCGCGTCTCTACACCTACGGCAGCAGTATCTAACCTGCGCCCGGCAGCACGGATGAGCCTATTTCCTCAAGTTCGGCCTCCGACACAGTTTAACAATGGCTGGTGAACGTGGGGCAGTCGATTGATTGATTGATTGCAGAGTTTAACGCGCCGACGCAACGCAGGCGATGAGGCGCGCCGTGGTGGAGGGCTCCGTATAAATTTTGACCACCAGGGGATCTTTAACGTGCGCCGAAATATCGTACATGCGGGTGTTTTTGCTTTTCTATTCCATCGGAAAAGCGGTCTCCGCGGCCGGGAATCGAAACCGCGTCCTCGTGGTCAACCGCGCAGCGCCTTAGCCACAGAGCCACCGTGGCGTCTAAGCGGGACATTCGCCCAATTTGTTTCCTTTGCCATTATGCCGGACATGTCATGAAATATTGCCGCCGCCGTACACCGCCAGCCAGTGCCATTCTCCGACAGCCCCGTCATGGTTTGACCAACCGGCCGCGTGTCTCACACGACGCCTCCGACGGATACCACTTCAGTCCCTCAACCCTGGTAATCGTCGCTCTTCGTCTCCGCGTCGCCGCTCAATTTCTCCCATGCGTCGACGGCCAACCGCTTCCGAAGAGGAAAACCAGCCAGCGCAGTTCCAGAGGCAAGAACTGCGTTACGATCGAACTGTCCAAGGCCTCGTTTTTGTCCCTTGAACGTTATTGACGTATTAGTCGAAGGCAAACGCACACAGGCGTTAGTGGATACGGGCGCTGCTGTGTCAGTGATTTGTGCAGATTTTTGTCGCATGCTCAGAAAAGTGATGACGCCATTGAGTGGCTTCTCGCTTCGTACTGCAAACGCGCAACACATTCAAGCGTTGGCGGCGTACACAGCTCGCGTCCCCATCCAAGTCATCTTTTACACAATCGAACTTATTGTGCTTCCTTTGTGTTCCCATGACGTTATTCTGGGTTGGGACCTCCTCACTCGACCCAATGCCGTCATCGACTGTGCGCGTGCTGAAGTTGTATTTACTCCAGCTCAAGACGCGTCAGTGACACTACGGCCACCGCTAAACTTGTCTACAGCGAGGAAAATAAGATTCCGCCGCAGTGCTCTGTTTACGTGCCCCTGAGCTGTGCTTCTTATACAGACGCCACTGTGCTATTTATGCAATCTGAGCTCTTCAGCCGCCGAAGGCGTCTTCCACTGCCGTCAGCTCTGTTAATGACCAACGCTGGTGCAAGCCACATGCTGGTAATAATTTGTCCTTTGCTGCAAGGTGAAACGGTAGGCTGTATTGAACCTGCTGATCTTAATGGCGTAGTTGACGTGCCCGACGATAATACTCACCCTGATACTGCGGAGTTAAGGATAATGTCAGTAGACGACTAATCACCCGCCGATGTATTTAGTAAGGCAATCGATAAAAACCTCACCCCAACCCAACGAGCTAAACTGCTGACACTTCTTCAATGTTTCGCTCGTCTTTTGAATGCATGAAAGCCTCGCTTAGCCGAACATCAGCAGTGGAGGAACACTCCATAGCCACTGACTCGCCCCCACCGGTACGACAACGACCCTGTCGTGTTTCACAAAAAGAACGTCGCACTATCGATGACCATGTGGATGACATGCTTGAACGCAGTGTCTGTCAGCGCTAATCATGTATCAGCGTATATATATATGATTCAGGCGAAATGATTTCGTTCCGGTTCAGTTCCGGTTCGACAAAATCACCTACCGAACCGGTTCGCGAACCGGTTCGGGAGCTTGAACCGTTTCGATGAGTTGAGTTATCACTGAAATTAGAAAAAAAAAAACATTTAGTAGTTTAAAATGACAGTCAAATCAAAATACAAACAAAAATTCAAAATACTGCTGCTCCTCAAGGGCAGGGGCGCAATTGCAAAGCAAACTTTAAACAATCACCAGATATTAGAAAAAAAGATAAAGTGGTGACGATTCACCCCCTACTTTCTCGCCCAGACTACATGTTGTCCTAGCGAGTATTCGTAAAGCCACCGCCAAGAGCTATGACGGTAGTAATAAACTTTTAACCTTTATTTTTTAGTAGTAGTAAACATTTAAGATGGTGGGATATATTTTCTGCCCTTTCCTTTTTTGTTGAAAGCGCAGTCGTCGCTATGGAATCGCCCATCACGCTAACCTTGAAGCCTTAAATTTAGGCCTGCGTACTGGCGCATTCAAATGCCAGCGCTTAATACCAATGGCACACATTTTTTTATATCTGTAACAAAACAAAAAATCCTCCAACAGGCACATCAATACTACCAATGAATTAAATTATTTGGTCACACCTTATCGAATGTGTTAGACACACTTTTGTTAAAAGTAAGAGTTAGTGAACGCTCAGTCACTGCATTATTGCTAAGACCACTGCAATTCCTTTTGCGATAGCTATGCCGGATGTGTGCATTACAATCAGTATGTAATGGTACCGCCTGACCCCCGGCCATCGTTCCGTGTGCTACATTGCAGAATCTTATAACAGATTATGCTGTCACAAAATGAAAGGGAAATTTGACGCGCGGAGCATGAAATGGGACTTTTTTGGATAGGCGCTCTTTGATTCGTCCACAGAAGTACTCCTCTCCGGAACGAGTAGCAGTAGAAGTAATGTGGCGAGTTGCGCAGTCAGTACAAGTGCAGCTTCGAAAAAAAAAAGCACATCTGAACGAGACAAAACTGCAGAACAAGCAGAAAAGATGATCGCTGGGTGAATGGGGCAGTGTGAGGTACCAGCCTGCCTTTCTGCACGCGTCATCTGCTTTATTACTGTGTCTGCTTTCAAGACAAGGTCAAGGGCTGCAGTTTCTCTTCAAGGAATTAAGTGCGCACCTTCACAGTTTTCCCTCACATATCTGTTGTTATTTGTATCTGTAAAAAACAGAACTCTTCCACTGTACTTTCCTCAAAAACTGACCACGTAACTCACTTCCTTCGCATTGATGAGACATTTGGTTGTGAAAAACAGGGAAAAGAAAAATATAGAGCAATATCCACGTTTTGGTGCTTTTTTTTTCACTTATTCGGTTTTACTTACCTTTTGCGTAATATTTTAAAACAACGTGATTCGCCTGTTCTTTTTTGTCTTTCCGCGTAAACACATTAAGAAAGTAAACTGGCACATTTGATGCCCCGTGCTATATCTCTGCTCCGAGGCGCAGCTTATGCTGCACGCCGGCAGACTTCTTTAACCAGCTGCTGATATTAAACGTGGATCAAAATCTCGACACATGGGCGTTCTCGATTTCCATCTACTTCAGAAAGACGGTCGTGGGGAAGAGAGATCGAGGCCACTTGTGGTCAGCAGCAAACGGCTTAGCTACTGAGCAGCTCCTGCGGTCACACTCGTCAAGTATTAATAATTTGCAGGTGTCGGACATTTTAAACAAATTATGAAATGCAAAAAGTGTGCACACATTGGGTGTGGGCTTTTGCCGTTGCGCAGTGGAGCACTCCTGCAGCCTGATTGCTCCAATACAGTCGCAGCTAGGGAAGGGCAAAGTCGTTTTGTATCCCCTGCAAGCTGCCGAGAATTACATTTTGTTTTGTGAGCTTGCACTACGCTCGCGCTTCCAGCCACAACAGACCATTTCTACATTGGTGCTCATTCATTTCCCCTGTTGTTACATAGAGCTTGATAGTGCTCAATTGTCCGGAGGGGAAAGTGCGCGAGGGGGTACAAAGTTGATGGTACGTAAAAGAAGAAAAGGCCTGAATTGCATTGACTGTGCAATATCAACAACGAAGGGTCGAACCGGTTCGGCCTGAACCGGTAATCGTTATTTCTTTTTTCGGTTCAGTTCCGGTTTCCGGTACGGAAGCACCTAGTCGCGCTTTCGGGTCAGTCGTTCGAGGCAGCCAATGATACGCGACTTTTCCATCCTAGCGATGGCGATGCGACTACCACGAGTTGCTGCCTCTTCCCTGTCTGTGACGGCGCGGCTTGTGTGTCACATGCCCATTCGTGGCGAATAAGCGGGGATGTCTACCCTTCTAGGTTTCTTAAATGAGAGTGGAGCTTAAATGAGAGTGGAGTAGGTTTCTTAAATGAGAGCGTCTGTGCATGGGCGATACACCGTGGCGGTGTGGTGCACCGTACGGCAGGCTTCTAGAAGGGCCTCTATAATTACGCAAAGAAAAACTCTTCCTCGGCCACTGAGGAGTTCCCGGGGCGCCCACGCTGCAAAATCAAGGGCCGAAGAAGGACGTAGGCTACTTCGCATGCGGTAGCAGCAGGCCGAGCGGCGGTCTCGGAGTACCTGGTCAAGCAGTCGACAGCGACAACGACCCATCGGTTGCCATTTGCAGTGCAAGGGAAATGTCCATACAGGTCGAATAGTAGTGCTGGACATGGTAATGGCTGCATAGGTGTAGCTTCTTGGCAGGGAGGACATTTTCGGCGTTCGCATTAATCACAGGCACGAATGTATTGATGAACAAAACGGTACATTCCTCGCCAGTAATTTCATAAGCGTAAGACTTGGTATATTTTGTGTACACCACCACGGTCGCAGTGCACTTCTTCGTGAAAATGGGCACATATTTGAGAGCGTAGGTGGCGCGGAATTACTAAGTGCCACTTGCGAGATTCTGGTAGCTAGTTGCGACAGAAGAGCATTTCGTCATGAATGGCAAAGTGCGACGTTTGTGGGCGTAGTGTGCGAGATGCACGGTTCACCGATGAGCCAGGCAGAAAATTCAAGATGGTTGATATCCAAGGGGCTTTCTTTTGCGCGGATGGCATGGAGTGAATCTCCAATTGCGTCAACGGGGAGCGAGAAAGTACATCAGCGTCATTGTGCTGCCAGCCTGAGCGATAGGTGTCGCGAATACCATATACCTGGAGTCGGAAAGCCGAGCGCGCTGGCTGGCCAGAAGGGTCTTGAGTCAGTACAGCCAACAAAACGCGTGGTAGCTTTGGTTAGCGTGCAACTCGCATAGAAGACCATATAATCGTCATATCCTGCCTTGCATTGAGGGAGAAGTGTCCCCGAACCCACCCCGCTCACTTCGGTGTGAATGTCGGTAGGGGCGTCAGGATATAAATGGTGCAGGATAGGAGGAGAACTTATGACATGGCGCAGTTCAGTAAATGCTTCTTCGCAATAGGTTGATCCCTCTGAGAGGCTGCCTTCCTTGCCGAGGAGCTGTGTCAGAGGCACGATGAGAGATGCAAAATTGTGTACGAAGCGTTTGAAGTACGAACAAAGCCAATGAAGCTGCGAAGGGCCTCCACTGTTGTAGTTGTCGGGAATTCCGCCACAGCACGCAACTTGGCAGGATCTGGTAGGGCACCAGCTTTTGAGACAACGTGGGAAAGGATGGTAAGTTCTCGGGCAGTAAAACGGCACTTTGTCAGAATTGGGTTGCGCCCTGCGCTAGTCAAGCTCTTAAAAATCAGCTCAAGTCGAATGAGATGCGTCGAAAAGTCTCGAGAAAAGACCACAACGTCATAAATGTAAAAAAAGGCGCGTCTGCTGTTTCAGTCCACGGAAAACATTATCGTCAAAATCAAAGGTCATCAGGAATAACGAAGTACTTTTTTGCACGATCAGATTTTGCCATGGGGGCCAGTAACCTGAGCGTAAATGACGTGAAAGAAGAACTCTGTGCCTTTCATATAGTCGAGGCCCTATCACTTTGGAGCAAAGGATATGCGTCGTTGGAAGTTATCTTGTTTACCCGTCGGCAATCGACGCAAAACCAAATAGAGCCATCCTTTTCGACAAGCCCCACCGGCGACGCCCATGGCCTAGTGGATGGTAAAATCACACCACGTTGGAGCATGTCCTCGACTTGTTCGTCAATTCTACGGCGTTCAGTGGGATAGACACGGTAGGAACACTGCCTTAACGGTGCGTGACGTATTGTCGTGCTCGTGAGTGTCGTGCGGACTCCGACGTCCGCAGTTTCGGCAAGTGCAAGCCAGTCGAAACGACAACTGCAGGCCGCTGAAAGTGTTCGGCAAGCAGGGGTTCGGCATTTGGTTTTACAGAGACTTCCCAATAGATTGGATTACTTTTTCACGGGGTTGGACAAGCTTGCGTGCACCTCTGTTTCTAGTAGGGGAGGGGTTCCAATTTTTCGACAGCGATGCTGTTTAAGCAAGTGGTTGGGCCGGCGAACGTGCGCAGGAAGACCTCGCCGAGCGATGACGTCATTGCGCGCGCCAGCACCGCAGCTTTACCGTAGCTTTGCCTCGCCGTGCTCGGGCGGGAATTGTGCCGCCACCTGGCGGAGGCGAGATGTAATTGGTACAAGCACTTGAAGAAGGGCTTGCTCTCGGGCTCGTTGGTATTCCATAACGTTGATCTTAACATTGAGCGCTTGTCCTTGTCTTCTCTGTCCGTTATGAACGTTATGGTACAAGCACGGCTTTGAAACGCGTCGCGGGGTGGCTCGCTGTATCGCTTGTTGCGACGAGTGGTGCAGTTTTGACGGCACAAAGAGAATTAATGCCAAAATAAAGACGCCAGCACGCCGAGAAGCGATAACGTTCATAAACCTCTTAATTAGCGTGCCACACGCCAGACCACACAAGCTGAACAGTGGCCACAGAATGAGTTCAAAATTTTTTAGCAAACGCTCGTCCGGCTGCGCCCTCCGCTACTCTTGCAGCTTCACTTCAAAGCGGGTGAGAACGCGTACATTGTGCATACTTTATTGATCGAGTGTTGATTGCTCTTTCGGGGGCTAACGACGACACCACGCAGAAAACTTTACCGAGTCACTAAGCATAACCACGCATAAAGTTAGCCGGACCAACCATAAGCTAGGTGGGGATGGCAGCTTCGCTGAGTCGTCCACTTTTCTAGCCACTAGTGCGAAGTTTCTCCAATTTTTTTTGTTGAATATCAAAAACACGCCTACATTATACTGCCATATTCGTTAAATTTAGTATATTTTTTTAATGTTGACCAAAAATTGTGCACCTTCAGTTGCGAGCGATACTGTAAACCTTATAACTGGTGCCGTTACCCGCCATGAAACGCCAATATGACGCATGCATACTAAACTACACTGTCAGCCGGAAGCAGCTGAAAAAACTGTACGCCAATCGGAAAAGGCTTCCGATCACAGTGGTCCATTCGCGGCGAATTCATGAAGTAGAGAATATAACCAGTCTCGCATATTTTGGAAGGCGTGTGACGTATACAGTCTAACTTCATAACATGACGTTAAATGGATGAGTGACGGTGGGGTGTCCCAGCAGTGCCTTAAATAAAAAACAACAGACACCGGCCTAACCCCCAAGGTCGAAAGCAAAACACGAGAAATCGCGAATACCCTCAAAAACAAAATGACTCAGTGCACGTTGAAACAGAAGACGTCCAAGCTGCAACAGTTCCCAACCTATACCCATCCAGGCATTGAATGCCTGCAGTTTTTTTTCATTTTCTTTACAAAAATGAGGAAAGGATAGAAATGTTTTCGGAAGCGAAATGAGGCTAATTGGATCTCAGATAGCCGCTGTGTTTTGTGGTGTTTCAGGAACAGTGCCGTTTGCAGGGGTACTGCTTGCACGTCCATCCGCCATCTCGAATAAGTAGCCACAGTAAGACAGCCACCCGTCCATTTTTGCCTGCAGGCACAGGAATATCAAGCGAAGCTTTCTTTGCCTTTTCCTTGTAATTTTTGGGTGCTGCTGCTGTATTGTTGCTCCCGGGGGGGAAAATCCGACTGCCACCTGCTCGTGGTCCCCTCCGCCAGCTGGCTGGTCAAAGGCGGTTTCGGCTGCTTAGCTTTGGTCGGTTGCTAACGGCAGCGGTGGGTGAGAGCCAGGACTCACCCGGGGATGCAAAACCTCAAGGGAGTGGCAGCGACTCCCTGGAACTGTATGGGCCAGTTCCTTGCCCCAGAGCCGATGCTGGACGCGGAGGCAGGCCCGGACAGCCTGGGTGGCTACCGAGGTTGGCTCTGGGAACTTGGCATAAAAGCGGTGAAAAAGGATTCCTTATTAAGTGTCCGCCGCAGTCACCCCACGCGGGCACGACTGCTCGCTGCCGACACGAAGGTTCCTGGACAACAGGACCCAGGGCCTTCGATAGGTGTTCATGACGGCCAATGTCTCTGGCCTTTAGTAGCGACCAGTCTAGGAGGCGCGCACTTGCTAGGACCGAGGAAAGAGGGATTGGCTCACTTCTTAGGGAAGCTTCTCGTCCCCAGTATCGGGAGTAGGGCTGGGTCGTACTCTATAAGGATTACCCTTCCACCTGATGACTGCTTCCCGTATGGGGAGGGTTCCTTGGTGGGTGAGTGGTTGGCATAGGAGCACATTAGAGGTCCACCGAAACCCTATAAGTCACATAGGCTTTCCTATGGAGATAGGTGATTCAGGTGCACATAGGGATCGACGGATGCATACAGGGTACAGTTACCCCGTCTGTCGGACAGTTAGCTTTACCAGTATCCGAAACCGTCGAGACGAGGGGGATTAGTACCTATGTAGGCTGGGCAGGTGTCTCTTGAGTACTCGGGGGACCTGGTGGGTGTTAGCCGGGGGGCTGGTTGTGAAAGGGGTCCAGAGATTAGGTGTCGTCACTCCGTCGCAGGTTCTCCCTGTTCTTCGATGTCGGGGCTCAGATGGTTGGAACCTACAGTGGGGTCCGCTGAATTCCGATTGGAATGGTCTGACGCCCATCCTGAGTTTTCAGGCCTATTTTAGGAGTCAGACATCTAAGGATTATAACAAAAACCTCGCTGTCCCCATTCCCACCCACTTTCCCATAACCCATTCCTTATTACCACCATCCGCATCCCTCATCCCAACCTTTCCTGCTACCGTCCCAGGGGAGATCAGGGGAGTCTCCCCGGGCCCGCTCTCCTGGCTGTGGTGTCGCTGTGTAGCATTTTTCCCTTTTATTTTCCACTTCGTGGGGTATTTCCTTCTCTTCAAAACTCTAGTTGACCTCGGTCCAGTTTGTTTATTTTTAATTGGCGTCACCCGTGATACGTATGTGGTACGGGTTGGGCTTTTATTTTATATTATAGCCAGTTAGCTTCATGTATTGTTGCTCCAATGCGCCCCTGAATTTCTTACACGACCACCAGATGGTGCTTGCCTCGACGCATCCCGCCGCGCATCGCCGACTCAGCCTCTCAAAAAGACGGCCGCGCATTCGCAGACGGTCCAGTGTAGTTGTCATTGGAAGCCAATGCAGAGGCCGTGCTGATTCTATCTGACGGAGTGGGTGATGCGTGCGTTGTTCAAGTCAAGCGGAAGGACGTGGACATGTCGACTTGGCCATCCTTCACTCCAGCTCTGCAGCAGCGTATACGCAAATTTATGACTTTACCGCTTCGCAGTTCGTTGCGTACTCACCCGGGGCTGTGACCTGGTTACAACAACAGCCAGGGCAACACGACACTGTTGGTTTTCACTGGAGACTCCCGACCTTCGCAAACAGGCAAAGCCGTTGTTGCCGGCCTTCAAGGACGATGTCGTGCGTCTTCTCAGCTGTCACCCTTCCCACTGATCACTGCCCACGTAGGGAACTGTGCGATTGACCAAGTGTTCGCTATGGGGATTGATTGCTGAATGCTTCTCTCGTATTTTGGGACGCACTTGCCACTGTTCTGCTTTGCCACTATTCCCACCAATGTGCGGGATCCGCCATTTTGTTTTTCGCTTTACATGCACTTACTTGACACTTCGAGTACTCCATTGTCGCGACGTTGTCCAAGCTCTCCCTAAGTCTTCTTCTGTAGCTCATGCACGCTTTTCAAAGAGACGAGGCACACACATAATTTTAATGCGATAGCGGTAAGGCCCAAGCAGCAAATAAAAAAAACGCGTTTGCGTGGGCGTTCGGAGGCAATGTCCGTAACAGCGAAACGGTTCCTCGTCCAAGTGTCTTTGATGCGTTCCATAGCGCGAGATGTTCCTCAGCGCGAGCTTAAACACGGCAGTAGGGAAAGGTGGCCGTACATGCCAGTACACCGCAGATGAAGTAAGGGAGGGGAAGATAAAGAGCCAAGCGAGCGAACGGGCAAGCTACGGAATCCACCACCGTCATAAACCTTCTCAATACATCCAGGCAAAAAATTAGCAGTGGCTTAGCTCGGCTATACCAGGATATACGCAGCGTGAGTTAATTGTTCAGCTGGTTATTGTTACCTTTCCTGGTTGTCTAAGGATTAGCTTGATTACCATGCTTACTGCTGCTTCAATGACACACACACGGTAATACGCATTATGTGACACATGTATATTTATCAACCGGCTCCGGTGCAGCGTCACCAATCGCCCCAGAGCTAAGCTGTTTCCACAGGCGCACGCCTGTGTTGCTGCGACGCACGAGCCATCGGTTCCACACCCGGCCACCCCTCGCATGATCATCAAGTGGAGCGGGCCGCCACGTAAGAAATGGTGGTCGGCGAAGACGCTGGGCGCGTGGGGTGTGTGAGAGACGCCGGGCAGCGAGCAACGTTCTGTGCACCGTGTGACGTCACTGCTCCTCGCGCATGCGCAGCACGGCTCTCCAGGAGCCACAGCGAAACTGTTCAACCTCGGCCAGTGTAGCTCACGCTACAAAATTAGCAGCGACGTTACGCATACGAGGCAGAATGAAGCCATTCGAAGGCATGAGCCGGAAGCGGATCGCAAATAAAATCGTCTCAAGCGGCAAGAGGACGAAGCCATTCGAGAACACAGGCTGGAACAAAGGGTCTCACTCGTTGACTTGAACAATAATGCGTCCGCACTAGGAACGCTTAAGAAGTGCGTAGGTGCTTGCGGAATTTTTTCCCATTTAGTTAAGGGGGTTAAATTTAGTCCACTTTCTTGCATGTTAAATATTTAAACCGGTTGTTTTTTTTTTCCTTTTTCGTGTTAACGATCTTTACTGGCGCACTCCATTATTGCCTTGCAAGTCTGTGCGCTTGAACTTGCTGCGCTGTTTAGTAGTTGTTGACGCCAGTTTGTGTTCGAAAAAAAAAAGAAGGATGGATCGCGGCACCATGGTGTTCGGGGTGCTCAATCGACAGGGAAGTTTGGTCGCTTCCGGTTCGTTTCGCACGAACGAAACCGAGGTTGGTGAACAGGCGGCCATGACCCCTTAAATTTGCCACTATAAATGTTGCGAGAATGCGAATATCACCAGAAGCGTCTGTAATCCTTAAGTATGACTTCAGCAGTGATATGCGGACCCGCAGAGTCTACCAAATATGGGAACCTACTCATCCAGTCCTGGCCGGAAACTAGTGCGCGCAGGAAGCTGCTCTAAGGTTCAACGACCGAGCAGGCATCTGACCATAGCACCACATTGGCTCATTCATTCCGATGGTCGGGATGGGATAGGCTAGTGTCCTACAGGGACATTACAAATCACTACCGTATGGAACGGGCCCGCTCCCCCCCCCCCCCTCCCGCCCAACTGTCACTCATTGAGAGGCAATCCGTGCTATAGTGTCTTCTTCAGACAAATTCGTGCCCAAACCCGGTTACGTACAGCTACTGCTACCCACGGCAACATTCTAACAAATGCCCCAAATGTAAAGAAAGGGCAGACCTAGCACGTATGCGATGGGAAGCTTGCCCGCAGGCGGCTACGCCGGCAAGCAGAATCACTCTGGCAGAACAATGGGAGGCCGTGTCGCTCAGCTCCGACGCAGCGGATCGAGTCTAGGACATCCAGCAGCCGAGGACACTGCTAGAGCCCAAGGGTTCTTGTTGGCCGACGCCTAGGATCACCTGCTTCTTCCAGTAAAGTTTTCTCTCTCTCTCAAGATATATATATATATAGAATATATATATATATATATATATATATATATATATATATATATATATATAAGGGTTAGTAGAGAAGACACACGAGAAGGACATTAAAAATAAAAATAAAAGTTTACTTACTGACGTTTCAGGGAGAGGACTCCCTTTCTTCAGAGTCCTTTCTTCACAGGCACTCTGAAGAAAGGGAGTCCTCTCCCTGAAACGTCAGTAAACTTTTATTTTTATTTTAATGTCCTTCTCGTGTGTCTCTGTCTCTACTAACCTTATTTTTTCGCGCTGTGTGTGAGTTTTGTTTCCAGACTATAGTATATATATATATATATATATATATCTTCAATACCTGTAACCCTTCCCTCCCGTACATATTACGTCGCGTTTAGCGATGCGATATAGTCCATCATGTCAGGATGCCGTTAATTTTAACATTAGAGGTCCACTCTACCATAAAACAGGGCTCCATGAATTTGGTGTTTACTTACCTTACAATGGTCAGTGAATTGCCGGCTAAGTGACCATCCTTGGACCAAAGAGCCTCAGAGGATACTGCGGCAGCACACGAGCGGAAGTCGACCGCACAACGCCCTCTTCCTTCGTCTATCTAAGCTGCGACCAGATGCCCGAAGTACTGTCGCTTTCGCGCGTTGGCCAGCGTTGCCGCAAGCTTTGCGTAAAGGTATAAACCCAGCAGTGCGGGATGCACCAGCCTTTCATCACAGAGGCTCAAATAAAAGACGGCACCTTCATTCTTCCATAAGCAATGTTTTTATGGTGGCAGAATCAAGAACTGACACTACCGTCAGTTTTTGAAAGTAAGCTTATACCGCGTTTTAAAGAAAAAGAGAAGTGGAGGGTATAACCGAAAGGCGGTAATTCTGGTCAGTGTGTATCCTAGCTTGCTGTCGTCCTTAGATGGAAGCGAAAATGAGCAAAAAAGAGAGAGAAAAACAGTGGGCGACAGGTGACAACACGGTGAGCGGAGATGGGAACACTGAAGATGGGGCACTAGACATTGAAGTTCAGTTAGTGTGACTGCCGTATTTTGTGTCGCAGTCTTTTGTGGTGTTTGTGATTATTCTAAAACACAGTAACATCCACCTTCAGCGATATATTTAAGTACTTGCGCACCTCTTGCCAGCTTGGGCACTACGCGACTTTCACCCAATGAAAACGAGCACTGTTTCGTTGAAGGGAGAGATGGCCAACACACTGTCCTCAGTCCATGTTAGCCGCCAGCAACTATTCCTATTTGGCACTCCGTTAGGCGCGTTCTTGCCGTCCTTAGCTTTTTTTGCCCGACAAAGCACATCCGTTTGTTGTGCACGGTATGTTGTTCTTCACAGTCCACGTTTGCGTTCTGTTCGTGCACTCGCGCATATGGACGAAGATCCACATGACCGCTCCAAGCATGACGGTCACTCCGCACAGACGGAACAGGTTGTCGTAAGCACCCACCTTGTCCCGAAAGTAACCTGCGCAATAAAAAATAAAAAGAATTGAACGTGCTTTAGAATAGCGCCACATCACATATCTCAAGCATGAATAGTGATATAAATTTGTTGGCATCCCGTTCGGGAATATACGTTTAAATCTCCCAAGACAACCATGAACCCACTGGAGTGGTAGCGTGTTTGCGAAGGTTCGACGTGGCCGCCGTCATCGCAGTGGCCAGTTTCGCAGACCATCGAGCAGCTAACAAAATAATCCCTGAATCTTGTTTTGAGAGAGAGGCTCTTTAATGTAAACTGGTGAGATCAGCCTCTGCTAGGGACAAGGCTCGCTACACTCAGATGGGGGGTGACTATGTTGAATGGGTGGTGAATATTAGACATTAGGGTTACAGCAGGAAGAAGACAAACAAGAAACGCTTGAAAAAAAGGAAAGTAAAAACAAGAGAATGCTGCCAGCAGAGTCCGGACATAGAAATACAATTGAAAAGAGAATCGCTAATGTAAACACTGAAACAAAATGAAAAGTAAATGACGCGAAAGAAAGCGTAACAGCACCAACCCAAGAAAAATAAATAGATGAACGCCAGTGACACCAACACAAGCAAAGTAAATAGATGAACGCCACAGTGCGAAAGAGTACATATCGCGACACACTTGCTCTGTCTATGATCTAGAGAAATTTGTCTAGTTCAGTGTCTCGTAGGAACTGGAGTAGAACTTTTGTACCTAAGGTACTGTCAGCGGTATTGGCCCAGGGCCCAAGAAAATTACGAAGTTCCAGACTGCCTCCATGGCGTACACGAAAGAGGGAGCTCACTGCAGTTTTCCGCGCCGCAGCGAATCGAGGGCAGACGCACAGAAAGTGATCTACAGTGTCACGCACATCGCAAGTCCGGTACAGAGGGGAATCGTCCCAACCTATCTTGAACTTAAAGCTCCGAGTAAATGCTACATTCAGGCGTAGTCGGTGCAACACTCCTTCACACCGATTGTTGATGCTGCTTGGAAAGCGGAAGTTGTAGTGCGGGTCAATAGCTTGCAGTGGTAGATACCGGTGGTGAGGGTCCTGCCACTTCGACGTTTGTGCAGTCCATGCACTTGCGAGGATAAGGGCGTTGCTGTCGCCTCGGGAGAAAGGAAGCTGGGTCGTACTGCTCATAAAGTGGCCTGCACTGGCGGCTGCATCAGATCTAATATTGCCTTGCATGCCCGAGTGACCAGGCAGCCACTGAAGATAGATGTCATGACCTTCGCGCACTGCCATTGTGTGAATTTCGCCAATTTAACATACAAGCTGATTGTGGTTGTTGTGAAGCTTTCGGAGGGCTTGTAAGCCGCTGCGAGAGTCGAGGAATATTACCCATTGCTGGGCATGATGTCCGCTGATGTAGTGAAGTGCAGCACAGCTGCAAGTTCGGTAGCAGTCGACGATGTTTCGTGGCTAAGTTTTCTTTGGATAGTGCACCGGGCTGCCGGGATCCACACGCCGATGGCGGATGAGCCCGGGCGAACCGAGCCATCCGCATAAACATCTGTGTAGCCTTCGTAGGTACTGGAGATATACTCGAGTGTGAAGAACTTGAGCGCGGCCGCGGGCATGGCGGACTTTTTGCTGATTCCGGGTATTGTTGTGCAAATTTTCCATGGCGCCAGTATCCACGGTGCTACCATCGACTTTTGAGGTCTTTAAAAATTTCGCTGGAGGCAGGCGTCTAACATGCTGTGCTGAGATGTCTGCCAAAGGATGCGTATGACATCGAGTCAAATGGCGCAAAGACGTTCGAATGACCTCTTGGAGTTGTAGCACTGTGGCGGAAAAGCACCGAGCTTCGCACGGAGTTCCAACCGTCGATGTGCATTTAGGCAGACCCAGGCAGGTGGGCATAGCTTTAGCCAGCACTGAGTCTATGACCTTTAGGCTTGTAGGCGATAGCTGATGTAGGGCCGGTAGGCTGTAATGAAAGAGGCCGTCAAAAAGGGCTTTATATAGTAAAAAAACGCAGGATGCAGTGAAGCCCCACGAATTTCCACCGAGCACACGCAGAATGCGCACAAAACACAGAAGCCGCTCCTTCAGTTACCGAATATGTGGGGCCCATGACATTGAGTGGTCAAACGTCACTCGGAGAAACTTGTGGGACTTGACAGAAGGTATTGGACTACCTTCTACGGTGAGTGTATAACGAGAAACATCGCGCCGCGTGAATGCCATCACAGCACACTTCTCAGGGGAAAAAATGAGACCACAGCATCTGAGATATTTTCTCATCTGCACAATTGCCTTGTGGAGTGCGGCGCGAATGCTTCGACGGTTCCTGCCTGAAGCCCAGGTGCAGATGTTGTCTGCGTAGAGTGAAATGTTAACATCTTTTGGGCAGGACTGTTGGGAGGCGTATGAGACAAATGCTAAAAAGCGTCGGGCTCAAGGCGCCGCCCTGAGGAACTCCTTGCGTGACGGGATGTTTGGCCGTTGCGCCATCACTGGTGGCCATGTAGACGTAGCGGTCTTGCAAGTAGTCACATGGCCACTGGAACATGCGTTCTCGAACCCCTATGCATGTCATCCTTCTTCGAATGGCCTCGTGTGCGACGCTGCCGAATGCTGAGGGAAGTTAAAATAGTGAAGAGCATTTAAATGACCACCGCGAAGCCGTATAATACCGGGCGTTCAGTACACGCTGCCCCGACCTAGGTGCAACCTAAGTGCACTCGTTTTGCGTGTTTATCCATGTCATCCTAGTCGCACAAAAAAGTCGTGCACCCCTCCGTCTGCCAACGACGATGGTTGAAGGCGAAGTTTTCTCGCGATAGATTCTTTGGTTGGCCAATCCCACACTGCGAGTATGTGGAACTCCGGATGTGCGCACCACTTTCCTAGAATAACCACAGCAACTCTGGGATGTGCGTCCCGGAAGCCTTGCATTTGGATTTGGGGTGTGCGGCGCTAATCAGCGGTTTCTTAGCGTTCAGTGAGCAATATTTTGAGTGGGTGCCGGTTTGAGGTGTTAAACCCTAACATGTTACGTTAGGCCTAATGAACAAAACCTCCAAGTGGGAAGTTAAGCAGAACGTCTTGTGGTTAACAGCCTTACGGCACGGGGAGCAACGCCATTCTTCTCGTGACGGATTCTTCGGTTGTACTCTGAGTTTTTCCCACCGATTCGACGACCATGTCGAAATGGAGTAATCGGATAGACGCCGGCTTCATAACGCGAGGGACTCAGGTTTGATTCCGGCCGTGAGAAGCGTTTTTTTCTTTCACTTCCCCATCGGTCATTCATCATCATCATCAGAGAAAGTTGCCTTTCCTGTGGGGTGTATTGGCGTACAGTGGTATCAGTGAGGACAGTAAAACTTCGGTTTATTAGGGAATTCCTGGGTGTGCGTTCGAGGCAATTCACAGTTGTTAGAATGTCAAGTAGTATTTTCAGCGCACTGAAGTACGGGTGGCAAACGGCTAAATAAAAACTTTTGAAAATATAAACCAAATCACGCTCCTAAAGAATAAGCAATGGGAAACTGAACAACCGATAGTGCTCCTGATTCATTGGTCGGTAAGATGCCGACTGGCAGTGCTCTCCCCGCGGGAAACGGCGCTCTACTCAGAATAAAGACTTTCTGTTACTCTTCTTTTACTGTTATTTACTCTGTACTCAGAGTAAGAGTAAATGTGTATCCTTTTTCCGGGAACAAAATACAGGCCCACTTACCTATGACGAGAGGCTTCGCCAGTGACGTCATTCCCGCGGACGCGGACACCATTCCATACGCCATGGACACTCGAGCGACGCCCACGTACTCAGCCAGGAAGTACCGAGAAGAGCACAACCGTGGTTCCGATGCAGAAGGCAATCGCTGTGGCCATCGCGAACACCAGCGCGTAAGAGTCAGCAAGGGGAAGCAGGAGGTAGAGGGCGCCCATGAAGACGAAGCTGACCGTCATCACCGTCTGTCGCGTGAAGAAACCCCTGTCGGCCAGCGCAGGCAGTGTCAACCGCCCGACCAGGTCAGCCACTGAGCTCGTCGACAACATGGTGACCGCGTGAGACACTTGTATACCGCGGTCCGTCGCAAAGTCTATGAGGAGGGAGATGTAGCACTCGAAGGCGAAGCTGAACGCTATGTAAGAGTACATCACGACGTAAAACATTGGACACAGAAACACCGTGAGGCCATGGCGAAAGGATCCTGGAACGAGCTGCCTCTCTTTCACAGGCTGCTTTTCACAGTCAACACTACAACTCGAGTTGGCGATGCTGTTGCACGATTTGTTGCTTGGGGTGTCCTTCACGGTTTCTTTTGTCATCGTGGTGGTTTCTTGCTCCTTGACAAGCTGTTTCTTAAGCCAGGAAGGTTGGCGCAGAAACAGTCCAAAGGCGACGGCATTCAGAGAAAGAGCGCCAAAGAGCAACATGGCACTCTTGAACCCGTACTGGTTCGTGGCAAGCTCAAGGAACTTTGGGAAGACGAAAGTGCCCATGGTGGACCCGGCAAAGTTGATCCCCATGGCGAGACCTTTGTACTTGATGAAGTGCTCGTTGATCACGGTCGGAATTACCACGAACAACATGCCGCTGCCGATGGCTGTAAGAAAACATTGTATGTGTTTTAGTGTGCATCAAGGCAATGAAAACATAGTTTTGTATGGTAGAAGCCTCCATGAGAAGTAGGTGTCAGACTGGGTGGGTTTTTTCTTCATCGACGCTACAGTTTTAAGTGCGGTAAGTAGGAGATTACGTGAGCTCCTTCGACTCTTTGCAGTCCTGGGCAGAGGTCAACACTCCCTACGTCTCGCCGGGGCCGGAAGGTAGGGTTTTGGGCACATGATAGGCGCTCAGAAATTAAGAAAAAGAGATACTCGAAAAGGTTCGTAGTGTTGCTACTTCGAATCAGGTTAAAAAAACGGCTTCTATAGCCAAGGGAGCTGAAAAAGAAGTGGCGGCACAGTTTGAACGCCTGTGTTATGAGTAACACTTACATTAATCTGTCGGCGCGTGTTTCGTGTGCTGAACACGCACTTAAAGTTCACAGAAGCGACCAAATTGGGCGCTCCCGGATACTCACGAGCAGAAGGCAACGCATAGCCAAAAAAAAAAAAATGTTTTGTAAATGTCTGCTTCCGGCCAAAACTTTCCTGGCTACCCCATCGTTGCCAGAAAAGAAGACAGACGGACAGACAGACAGACAGGCAGACAGACAGACAGACAGACAGAAAAAAAGAAAGAAGGAAAGAAAGAAAGAATGCACGAAAGAAGGAAGGAAGGAAGGAAATAGAAAAAGACCGGAAGTCAGTGAGTCAGTCAGTTAGTCAGTCAGTCAGTCAGTCAGTCAGTCAGTCAGTCAGACAGACAGACAGACAGACAGACAGACAGACAGACAGACAGACAGACAGACAGACTAAAAAATAGAGCGCGACTTGGACAAAGATGGTAAAGAAGGACGACGGGACAAGCGCTCTTGTCCCCTGGTCCTTCTTTACCGTCGTTGTCCAAGTCGCGCTCTATTTTTTGAATCATAATGCACCAACTTGCCCAACAGATTTGCTTAAAGCCAGACAGACAGACAGACAGACAGACAGACAGACAGGAAAAAAGAAGGAAGGAAGGGAGGAAGGAAGGAAGGAAGGAAGGAAACAGAAGAAGTCCGACAATCAGTCAGTCAGACAGACAGACGGGCAGTCAGTCAGTCAGTCCGACAGACAGACAGACAGACAGACAGACAGACAGACAGACAGACAGACAGGAAGAGAGAAGGAAGGAAGGAAGGAAGGAAGAAGGAAGGAAGGAAGGAAGGAAGGAAGGAAGGAAACAGCAGAAGTCCGGCAATCAGTCAGTCAGACAGACAGACGGGCAGTCAGTCAGTCAGTCGACAGACAGACAGACAGCAGACAGACAGACAGACAGACAGACGACAGACAGACAGACAGACAGACAGACAGACAGACAGACAGACAGACAGACAGGCAGACAGGCAGACAGGCAGGCAGGCAGGCAGGCAGGCAGGCAGGCAGAATACCTGTTATCCATCGGTACCAGATATATTTCACATTTGATATAATTACGGAGCTCCCAGTGGAGATAGCAGGTTGCTGCACTGCCATCGAAAGAGTACAGCTGTCGAATTCACCGCAGGCTATGTGTGCACATTAGCATATGCTGCTGTAAAAGTGGTCCTCGCGAGTACAAAAACTTGTTTGTGCAAAAGTTCCGGTGCTAATACCTACTAGTTTAACCCTGAACAGCACACCAGAACTGTTCGCAAACTTGGCCACTACGAGCACTAAGAATAGTGCAAACTTACCGTGAGTAATACCCAAGCAAAACACGAGGTGCTCGATGCTGGTGGCAAAATATGTCGCAATGAGGCCGCATGCTCCAATACAGCCTCCGACGAGTGCCACAGGTCGAGCGGTGAAGCGATGCGCTAGGGGCCCTGCGATCAGACCTGCAGTATCGGAGGCCAACATACGACAGTTCATTTGCGGCTATCAGCGTGCCCACCTTTGAGGAGGCGCAGATAATTCTTAAGAACGTAATGTTTTCCATCATTATGCGGCAACTGTAATATCGTTTACTTTTCGGAGCGAGAGGTATGCCCCATGCGGACAAGCTTAAACTACACTTAGTTGCTTAAGCTCACATTTCTTTGTTGTGAAAATGGTGCAACTTTGAAAGCATTTTCTTATTGCGAGCAACATCTCTTGCTTAAACTACTTTTTTTGAGCAATCTTGATATACGCATTTAGTGATTTTCTCGGGACGTGTGAGGGTGGAAAACGCCAAACAATTATTCACGGTTACATAGCAAACAGGCTGGCCGACTCGCTGACGCTACCCCCAAAAATCTCGGAATTTCCCTGGAAGCTACTGCTTCGTCGGATGTGCAAGTTATGTGGTTGTTCGCAGCTGACCACGAAAAGAACGCTAAGCTAAGAAGCTGTATGTTACTGAGAAAAAGACTCGGCGTATGTATGTGGGGTGTGTCTGTGTGTGTGAGTGTGTGGGTGTGTAGTGGACGATGTGAAGTACAACAGGGGGGAGTATATTGAACCAGTAAACCGCTCATTTGTGAACCCTTGAGCCAACCAGCCGTACTGTGGGGTACACGTAAAAACTGGCGAGCCAAGACCGGTATTACTCCTAAGCGACTGCTCAGGAATACGGAAATCATCAAAAACAAATATCACCAAAAATACGCGCAAGGAGCACAAGGTGCCAGCAGCAACTGTTTATTGTGAACAGATAGCAGCTCATAACAAATCTTCATGCAACGCATAAGCTGTTGCAAGGATAAATAAATAATTACAGATATATCTCAGCGTGTATCTCTAAGAGCGCATTGTGCACTACTTTTAGAATTAGACATTCCTATTGGTACAATATTGTGCTACGTAGGTGATTTTTTTCGTTAAGCAAAACTGCTCATGAATACGTGAACGAGTCTGCTGACTATTTATTACCATTTTCAGCACCAACTCAGATGTTTTGATCTTTATTTAGGGGCCACTAAGAACGATGGCGTCCAGTACCTCGACTTTGAGCTAACTCTTCAACACGCTCCGCGCCTTTGCTGTGAGCACGAGCACTGGTCAAGAGTGGGCCTTCTATCTCTAGAGAGCGCCCATTCGATGCTGATAAAGAGTGCTTTCGCTCTGAAGTGTCTCTCAGTAGGCCTCGATAAGTCCTGTCAGCGTTGTTTACAGTCTCTTTTTACAAGAGATCGAAGTGAAGCGTCTGCAAAATTTAGGCCTCCAAAGCCGGCTCGCCACAGTGGTGAGTGATGCCTTGTCAGAAAAGGCAAAATACTTTCTGCGTCAATCGTGAGCGGCCTAAACCACACGAAAAAGAAACAGACGCGAGACCTGTGCAAGCAATATTTAATGTGGGTAAGGTTGGAGCCAGCCTGAAACACGTAACCATGAAATACGGCGTAAAAGTTGTTTTTTTTCTGCCCTTGAAAGGTTAAAAGCATTTCTCCTTTCTGGCTAGGCGCCCAAGCAAGTGCTGCTCAAGGAAACTACGGGATCAAGTAGAATTAAATCCACGTCTACCATAGTCTAATGTGCATAAATCTTCCGCAAGCTTTACGTAGGATGCCCGTTTCGTGTTATCCACCAATACACAAAACGCAGCGTTCTCTAGGGCTAAGAAGAAGCTGGATAATTTTGGAGCTCACCCGCCGCGAGAAGGTGGCAGTATGGGGGATTCGCGTTGGTGCGGCACACACACCAGTTGTCACCCACACCTGGCCACCGAATCGACGGGCACCATTTGGCCCTACTTGCCCATATTGCTCTACATCGGCATCGACCGCAGACGTTTGCCATCTTCTGTGGACTTTCCGTGGAACGCAGCGCTCCCGACATCGGCAGGTAAACAGTGTACGTGGAACTGTATCCAGACCGGCCTCCTGACCACGAACCCTGGCGCTTTGAGCCGTATCCCCGCAGCTTCTCAGAGTTCGCTGCTTAGAACAACATGTTTCAATACATTTAACCCTACTCGTCTCCACCGAACTATTCTGCTTAGAAAGCTTTGGAATTAACACAAAAAGAGAAGTGTGGAGCTGCTCGAAAAGAATGCGTGTGGTAAGTGCCCCGCGGGCAACGCGAATATTTGACTGGAAAGCGCTGGCTCTCGCAAATGACGCAAAAATACGGTGCTGACTATAGTAAAGTGTAAACTGTACCGATACTGCTACCCAGAACGAAGTACTGACACTAGAATTTTTTGTGTGACGGTAAGGACAGTCATTTCCCAATGTGGCCAAGAGGCTTCGTTAGGTTTACGTATTCATTCGCTAAAAGCCTTCTACTTTAGCGTTACAGAGTCGTGATGACCTGCGTTTATCAGCGCTTGAGAAGAAACCAGTGGTCACGTATGGACTCTTTTGTTGAGTAACGTCTTCAAGACTCCTGGAGTAACAGGCGTGCATAGGAGGCTGGTTACAAGTGCTCATTTCGGGTGGTATTACAGAGATCAGATTGCGGCGTAGAAGGCCATTTCCACCAAATGCTACAAAATAGCCACTCAGCTGATAGGCTCCACCACGCTATAGGTCCTTCAGTGCGGCACTTGAAACAGCAGCGCTGCCTATACAGGTTTCGACTCTTCTCCTGGAAGGATATCGGGATTCCCGGCTCGCACAGCGTAGAAAGACGACACGAAGAGAAGTAAACGAGATATGGGGATGTCACGACCATCCCCTGAGTCTAGGTGGTGTTGCCTGAGTGGCTGTCTGAGTCGCAGGTAGCACACGTGCGCCTTATGTTGCGCGATGATCCCGAAGCTGAAAAGCCACCTTCTATCTTTAATGGTTCGGAAGCCCGTTGTAGCCAAACAACAAAAAAGAAATGAAAAAAAAACGTATACAACCATTAGGAACAAACCATGAGCAGAATTTGTGCCAGTTCGGTGCATTTGTTAAGCCAGAATAATCTACAGTAGGTTATCCCTGTCACAAATAAATAAAAAGTAAGCAACGTGTACTTACTTCCAGGGATAACTTGTGCTGGGTTGGGGGTGGGGTATTTTTACTAAGGATTTACAAACGAAAATTCGGTGAACCCAACGGAAAGAATGATGCTAGGGGAAGTTCTCAAGAAGCTAGCGTCGCAGGTCTTGAAGTAAACCAGGGTGGGGTTACACTTAAGGTCAGATGTAGCGACAGAAGCGAAGTTGGGTAGGGCATTTATAGTGGAGACCTACCATGCGTAAAACCACCCGAGTAACATAATGACTACCGAGAATGAGGCTCACGAGCAGTGCAGACATAAATTTGGTTGAAGGGTGACGTGGCAGAATTGACGTGTACAGAATAAATTTGGTCGGCACAGAATAGAAGCGCCTCCGCAAGATTTCGACAGGGCCTTTCATTCTGCGGTGGCTGGCAGTGATGATGGCGATAACGTGCTCTAAAACTGTCGCTACAGCATTACTCCTTCGGCTTTCCAACGCAACTGAGCGGACAAAATTGCCTCGTAATTTTTAGAGCGAAAGCTCTACTACGCCATGTTTTGCATGGTCATTCATCGCGTGTAAATGAACTTGAGCCACCGGAGCACAAGTGGGGTATAGGAGCGACGTCACGCCAAGTAATCCGCTGTGGAAAGGCGTCGCAGCTGTGCCCACTCGGAGCCTGGACGCTGCGTTTCCACCTGACTATGCCAGGGTTTAGCGGCTGCTTCGCCAGTGCTTGGTCGCTTAATGTCTCTCTAAATCACTCACTGGAGCCGTCTGTGCGAGGACTTCCCCTTTAGCTCGCGATAGGCACGTTCACAACTATTAAATCTGGTCAATGTTTTTAGGGACCACGCTTTTCTCATACGTTTCTTGTGCGACTGCGTACTCACCCGTCAACAGCAGAACGCCGCCGAGCAGTATGACGGGCCAGGCCGCTTGACTCCTGGTGGCATGGAACGTTTCCAGGATGGCCACGTACAGGAAGCCTGACGATCGCCTTCCTCCAACTCCGAAAAACGTGGCAAGTGCGCATGCTCCTGTAGAAAAAGCATTAAAAACCAGCGTGAACCCGTCGAAATAAAACGCCGCAAACGCGGTGCAAAGGTACTGCATGATCGAAGGAATTCCGAATGAAATGACTTTGTGGGCGCCTCATTTACGACGAGAATATCAGAATTTCCGGCCGGAATTTAGACAACCTGGCAAAAACTCATTTAGCTGCCATACTAAATATGTGTGTTAGAAAATATTCGGGCAAATGAAAGCCTAATCGAATAAAAACGAAACAGTAGAAACACTGTGTAGACCCTGTCCATTACCCTGGACAGGAGGAACACAGAACACAACCGGAACGGCAGGCAGACGGACAGACAGACAAATTTAGGCACACACACACACGAACACTAGAACTGGCTCTTGAGGCGTGCACGAGAGAACTTCAGTTGTCGGCATCAGCTTGCTACCAATGAAACAAACACACTCCGCAGCTTTTTCTCTCGTCACTTTGCTTTTTGCCAGTCTTTTACCCACAGAAAGCATTTTTAAAAGTTTTATAGCAAGCTTTTTGAAAGTAATTTTTGCAACCCATCGTTGTATATTTAGTGTTCATCTCGTGTTTCCATTAGCATCATATGGGGCAATACAATGCTTTTTTTGTTCGTTCTTGACGCACTTCCACGGATGAAATGCTATGACGTTCCGCACACTTTCCAGATTGCACACTGCATTGCAGTCTCCCGACCACACTCGTCGGCGCGATATGTGGAAGCTGTGCCAATAATGCGCGCACTGCGGCAAGGGCACGGAAGGAAACCGGAACTACAGCTACATCTCTCGTCTGCTCTTCAGTTCAGCCTCTGCTCACCTGTGCCGTCGCAGTTGGCAAGAGTCCATGGCCAACCTCCGAAACCACAAGAGGAAGATTGCGGGAACAAGCTCACGCAACGCGTAGTGAAATCGATTGAAGAGGAGGGGTATACCCCACCCCCCTGCCTGTAAATAACAATTTAATGGTTCTATGCCCTAAAACAAGCCTAAGTAGGCTAATCATTGTTTAAATGATTAAATACTGGTCAGCCTAAGTTTAACACAGGACACAGACAAAGACGAAAGACGAAGCACAAGCGCCGACTTTCGTTTTCGACTTTCGTATTTGTCTGTGTCCTGAGTTTAATTTAGGTTGACGAGTATTTAATCAATTATGATCCAACTAGCACAGATTCTGCCTATTCTAATTATTGTTTTTTTGCCTCTCTGATTGCGAGTGCGCGAAGCATGGTGTTGGTGACAAAGTAGAAAAAATAAAATTTCTTGTCACGCTTGACCTGCCCGGTCTGCAGAGAAAAAAAAATTATCTAAATTAACGAATCTTGGGATCAGTACCACAAACTATTTGGAAAATATCTTTTTAATTGCGAACGATTTCCAGAACTTATTTCCAGAAGAACGTTTTTGAGCTATTTGTATTCCCGCCAGTAAAACCATTTAGGAGAGGTTCATGATTTCTTTAGTGATCCATTCTAGCCAGTGGATGGCGTCGTGTAAAAAAAAAAAAAAAACCTTCCTAGATGCTCATGAAAAAGCGCGCAACACCTTTATCCTTCGCGCGTATTTCTTTAGGATTATTTCTCAGCCACCCAAAATAAACAAGATATCCGCACAACAAAGCGACGTGTTGAAGCTGAACTTCTGCGGGCTAACTGCAAAGTTTTCGTGCAAGGTTGTCTCACCTGCTGTCATCCAGCTGTGTACGCTGTCGGGCCCGTACCAAGGTATCCTGCTCGAATTCTTCTTTCCGTTGTCGTTTGAAGCGTCGCTCGCCGCGCATTTCTTTGCCGCGCAGGCGGGTGGGCTTTCGGCGACCGTCATTGCTGCGACTAGATCCGCGTTCCTCTATTCACGAGCCATGCTCTGCGAGATGCAAAAGAAAAGCGAATCGCAGCTTCACTAGGTGCCCATCAGCGAGACATTGATACACGAACCATGTCATGCCACCGGAGAGGGAAGCCGAGAGGAGGCACGACAAGGGACGGGGAGTGCTTGTTGTTGCCGCAATCTCTTCGTCTTGAAGAAGAAGCGGAACAGATAAAGTGTAAGAGCGTTCCACTAGTTCGGGTGCCGTGCAACTGTACGGATAAATGGACGTATTAACACTTTGGAGTGAAGCGGCTGATCTGTCGCGCGCCTTTTCGGTAAGAGGGATGACTGAAGTCGAAACAGCCTGCTGAAAGGAGCACTGCAACAAGGGCGAAAGCCGACACGCGGCACTGTAAACGCGACACGCAGGTCGGCTTGGCACTGTAAATGCGACACGCAATGCTGCGGGTCACTTTTCCAGTGCCGCAGGTCGACTTGCAGCCTTGTTACACGGCTCCCCTCAGCGGTTTTTGCTCTGTCTCCGGCCCTCAGACGGCACCCCAACCCGAGAACACACGCATTCGCATAGAGAAAACGCGTCGTTTCAAAACGACGGCCCTTTTTTTTTTATAGAATTGGGCCCCTGGTTACCAAGAATTCGCACGCGAACTTGGTGCGCGAATTCCTGCCCTTTGTGCTGGTGAGCACGAAGAGACGTGTTCTGTCACGCTGGCGCGGGCAGTTTTTACGACGAAGGCGAAAAACCAAAACACACGTGTGCCTAGATATAGGCGGCCTATTCATTATGCCGGGAGGTTTATATATTCCGTAGCACTCCACTACGGCAAGCCTCTTGCCCAGATGTAGCTTCCATGGCAAGAACCTAATTAAAGAATAAATTCGGCCGCGTCGTTTCGTCCGCCAGTGCCAAACATGAGAAATTCCTTATATCCTGCTGTGGTCCTGCTGCTCAAAAGTCTACAAGTTTATGAAAGACACGGGGAGACATTCTCACGGGTCAAGATGTCTGAATTACGTTACGCCGTCTGAATCCAAGCCAGCGACGCGCTTTCAGGATGACGCACATTTATAGCAATCGGCGCCGCGCCCACTTTTTGCGGTGGCGTTCTTTCCTGACAACGTCTCGTGCACACCATTTGGCGAACCGCCAGATTCACTTCAAGCTCTAACAACGCGCGCTTCGGTATCGTGTGTAGTAGCTTCCGCTTATATATGCCGGGCGTGTTCGACTTTGAGCCATCAGCGTTGTCTGCGGCGCATTGTCACGTCCGCAGCCCGCTGATGAATCGTTTACACCCTCACGCCTTTTGGGGCGAGAGTCTAGACGAAAACCCAGAAAGAGGAGGGAACGAGGAAATAATTTGCCTACGTTACGCGTCTAGGTCAAGGTCTGTGAAAGTCGGAGGGATGCTGTGCGAACGTGTCGCAGAAGCAAAAAAAAAATATTGCAATTACCAGCTGTGGGCGTCCAGTATACGTTGTCGCCCTATACACAAGGGGCGTGTGTCAGGACGGCAAGTCGCTTGTACGAGGACCGTTTCCGTTTCGTAGTTCGATACGTTTCTATGTGAGGCCGCGGACGTCTGTGTAGCGACGATTGTGCAGTGAAAGGCTAGCGATTATCACTTTTACATCCACCTCAGGCCAGATACCATGGAGAAGCTGGGTGCGCTTTACGTCCGGCATACGTTTCAAACAAGAAAATCAGCACTTCATTTAAAAACAATGAGAGGAGTTTCGCGTAGTGATAAAGTCATTGTTTAGAAAAGTGGGCGCGTGTGAAGATGAAAGCAGATTTAAATCGAATCTGCAACGCTTCCGATAAACGCTTTCACTCTTTCCTTCGTGTCTGGAAGCACTGCAACGGCTTCAGTTATTGCCAGCCCGGGGCGGCACGGCGTGATTGGCTCGTCGCAGCAGATACGCCTTCCGTTTATACTTTGCTTATGTGGCTTCCTTTCTAAAGTGGATATTGAATGCGTTCATGGCTGCGACTGACGGAAAGACGGCCAATAGCCGCTACACCTCTGCAATGACGTAATTCCAGGGGTCGAAGAACGCCAAAACCGGGAAAGCGAGAAAAATCATTTGAGCAAGTTTCTAGGTTATCTGATGGGCATAGAGCAGTAATTTTTGGCTGAGGTTCTTCGTGACCACCTAATCAAAGTACTGGGTGCCTTGGTTGACTACGTTATGCAAGCATTTAGGATTTAGAAAAAAAGTTGAAAGAAGTGTTGATCTTTTACGTGAAGTTCGTCTGAGAGCTGTGAACCGCGGGTGGAGGTGGTTTATGTTTAGCTGAAGAAATTTTAACATTCGCGCACCTCAACTCAAGATGATTCGCTCTTTGAATTCCAGTTGAGGTCACCGCTTCGTAAATTGGGGAAAAATTAATGGAATTTCTATGCGGGCATCACATTAAAGTACCAATAACCACTATGGCAACGGATAGGCGTGGCTGTTTGCGCGTTTTAGAGACTTTTTTATGCGGATATGTGACAATCAAAGAAATACAAATTCACCTCTACCCCGAAGCTAAAATATCAAGAAAAGCAGTGATCTCCAAGTGAAAGTGCTCCGAAGGAGCATAAGTATATTTCTTCTGCCGGTAAAGTAATGGCCGCGGTTCTGTTTCAACAGACGATGAATACCTTTTATCGTCTACTTGCAGAATGGAAAAAACATCGCCATTCGAGTATTTTGCGTCCCATTGCTGGTAGTTTGAAAGAAGACATGAATGGAAAGACACGGCCCCGACTGGCGCAGATGAAAGGGCTGTCACCGAGACAATGCAGACAAATTCAGACCTTGATACAATTCCAAATGCAACTCACCAGCAGTGGGAGAGTGAGCTTGTCAGCTCAGACCTTAGTAAGCAGCTTTGGCTCGCTGAAATGGCGAAGACGGCAGGCCGCACCAACGGAGTTCTGGACTGAGGACCCCACCCGCGAACCCGCTCGTCTTCAGTGTTAATAAAAGAGTTCCTCCTCGTCCTTCTCCTCCTCAACCGTCGCCATTGCAACGTACCTGATTTGGGCTTTCAACTAGTTCTGCAACTTCAAATTTTTCTCTCAATTCACCTGTGTTTAATTTTTTGTTGTTCGCAAACTTGAAAGCCTAGCTCGGCGGCGCAAGCTGCTCGTTCGTTGATTATGTAACCATCATAAATGCGTGTTTCGCATTGCACGACAGGTAATGGTTTGTTGCTTTATGCGGAGGATACGTTTACAGATAATACGATCTTTTTTTCCAGAGAGAGAGAGAGAGAGAGAGAGAGAGAGAGAGAGAGAGAGAGAGAGAGAGATTTTTATGTGCCTTTCTTCAAGGCTTCTGAATCACTGGGGTGGGGCTCCTGCTACCAGTCGCCCCCAAGAAAACGTGTTTGACTTCCATTTAGCCGCATTGGTCAAACAACCCTCGTGTCAGTTTTATTGCTAGGTTCCTCGCGGCTCCAATGCACTCGATGCACATGGTTCCTCGCCAGGCCACGGTGGACACTTAACTCGGTAACCACCTCCGGAAGGAAAGCCGCCGTACTATCTATTCCACCACAAATGCCTTGTTGACTTCTGCCCGGGTGCACCTTGTCGACAATGGTCAGTGATGCCTTCCAACGCTAACTGGTACCTTTCAAATAATGCACCTTTTTTCATGTTCCGCATTCAACCGGGGACACCTGTACCCATCAAAGTGATATGGTGGTTTCGGCAGCCCCCTTCATTTCCCTTATACGAGGCAAGTGCTGTGCTTCCGAGGCATTGGAAAACACTGCAGTTTACTGTAGTAACCGCAGTTGTAGTGAACATTTAAAGCTTTAAACACCGTACTTCCGAATCCTGGATGCTACGAGATCAAGACGCGGGTCATGCGCCAGAAACAAGCGCTTGAGCTGTCGGGCTTCTTGCGATGAATGCAGTGATGCGCTGGGGAAATCCTTTGAGCCGGTTTACACTATTGGAAGTCATAGATTAGGTATCACTGGTACGTAATGTATACGTGCCACATGTCCGTGATGAAGTCGAAGTTGGTAATTATCATAACTTATGAGCATTATAATAGTAAGCTATAGGATAACTGCGGTAAGTATGAATACAATAATTGAAGGTAGTTTCGTGTGATTCAGCATTGAGCAGTTGTTAGTAATGACGACGCAACGCCGACGCCGAATGATTGTAGATTACATTCGTGCAACTCGTTGGTCAATTTTTCGGTTCGTGTGTAGCCAAGCGTGGACGGCCCGAAGTTTGACGGGGGCCCGCCGGCTACGAAGAGGACAAACGTGGGTAAAAATCATGAAGTCAGTTGCAGCTTTTGTGTGGGCTCTTTTAGAGGTGGCCAGAAGCCAGGAGCTTCTTAAATTACAGTTATAAGTCTGGCGCAGTGCACGGAACGTTCTAGAGTCAACTCCCCTTAATACGAAGTCCACGGGGACCGCAACAACCTTCGAGTTCTACCGAACTTTCAAGTAAACGAAGAGCACAATGACAGCATTGCTATTAGTCGGTAACACGACTACCTTTTTTGATTTCGTTCAGAATCTCGACTTTCGTCGCCAATTCTAGCGTATGCCACGGATTGCCATGATAGTTGAGGCTTTTCCTCACAATCGAAGCCTGAAGCGTCCACCACACAGACTTCTCAAATGGCACTGTGCGCAGCAGCAAAAAAAAAAAAAAAGAAAAAAGAAAAAGGAAAAGAAATGCTGGGTAACTCAGGTGAGAGAGAGAGAGAGAGAGAGAGGAGAGAGAGAGAGAGAGAGAGAGAGAGAGAGAGAGCCATACGCCGGCGGGCGTCTCAACTGGCCTGTCACTTTACCAGCCCTACGCTGCCTCAGTGGTTAGGACACCGACATCAGTACAGAACACAGCGCTCTTGCTCTTGAAATTTTGAATTTTTTGAGAGATACCATCGCCTGGACGTTTCTTACTCGAACTAACTTCCAATTAACCGATGTAATTGGTTTTAGTTTCAAAGCCTTCAGGGATTCCTTCCTTCGTACTGCTCTAAAATTGCCGGGACCGGCACATCAATTCCAATTAACCGAAAATTCTAATCAAGCGACCTCAAATTATCGAGGCCCCTTTGTCATTAAAAAATATTGCGAAAAGATAACAGCAGTGTGTGTGTGTGTGCAAAGTAAAAATATGCGTTGTTTTGAGTGTCGCTCAACCAAAGGGCGTGGATACTGAGACAGCAGGAGATTGGCCCTATAAAGAGTTTTCTTAATTTCTCTGTCTGGACATTGTTTGCGTCCTGAGGGGTGGAACTTAAGCCATATGGCTGCTATTGGCCAGATTGCTTTCAGTTTCAGCAACAAACGCAGTTGATAGCCACTGTAGAAAACTGCAGCAAAAGCGAAGCAGAAATAAGAAGAGGTGCCTACTGCGAGCAAAATATCACGCAGTTCCGCTTTGTGCTGGAGGTGTCAGTGACTTTCGAAGTGCTTCAAGGTGCGACGGAACAAGTGCAAGCGTTTGACGGCAGTATCGCAGGGGAACTCTAGGACGGACGAAGATGATAAGAGGTCGAAACTAAACGCATAACTGTGGAAAAATGTATTGTCTGGTCATAAACGAATTTGCGCACGCGTACATCGTGTATTATGTCATATTTTCCCACAGTATTAACTTTGATTGATTGTAGGGTTTAACGCGCCGACGCAACGCAGGCGATGAGGCGTGCCGTAGTGGAGGGCTCCGGATTAATTTTGACCACCTGGGGATCTTTATCGTGCGCCGAAATCTCGTACACACGGGCGTTTTTGCTTTTCGCCTCCATCAGAAAAGCGGCCGCCGCGGCCGGGAATCGAACCCGCGACCTCGTGCTCAGCAGCGCAACGCCTTTGCCACTGAGCCACCGCGGCGGGTAGTATTAACTTTACAATACATTTAAAATGAATAGCGTTTCTGCGCAAACCATGAAAGCATGATTGGGATAAAAAAATAGTGGTTGAAAAATAGTAGGACATAGAACCAAATCTGAGCAACTAACGTATGTATACAGGCACTTGAGCACAGGACATTATGCATATGAGAATAACGGCTAATGATATTTTACTTTAAGCGCATGACATACCTGCGAGACATTGTAGGGTTTAACACGCCGAAGTTAAATGTCGCCTATGAGGCACGCCGTTGTGGAGGGCTCCGGATTACGTTTGGCCACCTGAAGATATTTAGCGGGCTCGGAAGACTCAACACACGGGCATTTTTGCTTTTCGCCTCCGTCAGAAAAAGCAGCCGCAGCGGGCGGGACCGAACCGGAGTCCTTTGGCTCTGCAGCACCACGCCATTCAGTCAGCGCGGCGGGCAATGAGACATGACCTAAGGATTAACGCTATTAAGAGAAAATATACCGTATTAATTCGGATGTCACGCGGGTTTTTAAACAAAAAAATCTGTGGTCGCAAAGTACTACCCCACTTTATATTGTAAGCCCAGTATATGTATATGGCGATTTTTTGACTCTCCAAAACGCGCCCTCACCTTAAAATCGTGACCGCCTTATAATCGTATAAATACAATAGCGCAAGCAAACAAGGAAGATTGTGAAGTGGGCAAGTATGTGCATTCAATGTGCGTACACATTGATATAAAAGGAATTATGCGCAGTCGGCAAGATGTAGGCATAAGCGGCTCTTAATAAAAAAAAAAGTGAAAACTGATCACTGCGGATGGTTGGGCGGTCGGACGTTCAGTCATCTGTAACCGGATAAGGTATTCCAGCCGATGCCGAGTTCACCGAGCAGTATTCAGCGCCATTACATTAAAAAAGCAAACGTTTCACCCAGAAAATTTAGGTGCTTTCTTGGAGCTAGTCTTTACAGCGGTGATTCCGACACAGTGAACGCGATAGAGGACGATTCGAGGGCAACAGAATCTGGACAATGAAAAAGGTCGTTAAACGAATCATTGCTTTCCTCACGTTTTTCCCCGGCGCCACTTCTGACCTAAAACCAATGTTATGAAGTGACAGACCGGCGTTGTGTTTTGAAGCACCGGGAGACGGCAGAAGGGAAATTTACGTGAAATGAAACGCACTGGTCTCAGCGGCCAGCAGATTATACCAGACAGCGCGAAATTGGCTAGTATTATTATGAGTAGTTGAGCGTATACAAGATTGCGTTGGCAAAGCAAATAATCACACTAGTCAATTAGTAGTAGCTACGCCGAGCAATCCCTAACGAAACTACCTTTATCACGTTAGACCAACTGTTCCGCCGCGCAGCTTTGATGAGACTGTTTTAACTGTCTCGGGTTCTTCCGCCAGCTGGTCCGTAGGCGCCACAGCATGGATCAGCGATTTGAAAGGGCAGGACGGAGAACGCTCTCAGCGTGGTGTGATTATACGGTTGGCGCCTATTTGCACCTGTTTTGCGGCACTGCTCCGTTATGCGGTACACGCCTGGCATCTCGTCGCTTTTGCGAATACCTGCACATGCAGTAGCCAATTAAATGCGAGCAGTGAAAATTGAGAACGAGATGAAACGTTTAGATCACTGTTAAGCGCAAGTAAGACGAAGGAATTACAAGACGAAGACCGGCGCTACTTACAACTGAAGCTTTTTTACCAAGAAGGGGACATATAAATAGAAAACGAACACGCTCACATGACCATAGAAGAATATCAAGTCACAGCGCAGCCCAACGCGTACCCCGGTCGTTGTCTTGTACGTCCTTTATCTTTTTGCTGCGCTTAACGGTGCTCTAAATGGGATGGCAACTGGGCTGTCTCCATTCGTTGTTAGAAAATACAATGTACTAGAATTTGTTTCACGCTGGCGATAAATTGGCGTTTCCGGGGTAAAATTTCAGACTTAACTGTCTACACTCACGTTCCGCAAACTACTCGTTGCTGTATTTAACACCTTTATGGCGAAAAATTGCTTTTAGTACACGTTTATGACGAATAATTTCGAATTCTCATGTGCATATTTTTTGTGTCCGCGACTTACTTGCTTCCAATCAAGCACGGTACTCGCTACTATACATGCGCCCGACCAGGTCGAAACAACTGTGAAGACTTACGCTGGTGGCTGGGTAGTTCCATACACCGTGTAAATTGCGCTGTTGTACGTCGAGATTTTAAAGAGATGTCAAGTGCCGTGCGATTCCTCCGTGCATACTGGTTTTAAACTTCGTGCGTAGTTAGTGTGTTATGTATTAGCTCAACCTCGCCGAGTGGCTAGCAGGAACTTCCACTGCAACACGAGGAACCTTCCGAACCAGGACTCGTGTGAGCACACAACGTTAAAGAAATCAGCGGTCGAGTTGCGAATTTTTCGCCTCTTTGAGAGCATTGGATCGCAAAGCACGGGAGATGAGACAATAGCTAGAGGGACTGACGTGAATACACCAGAACAGGAGAATGGGTTAGTTTAACTATTTTCCTTTCGAGCAGACGAGTGAATAGTAAAAAAAGTGCAAATAAGCATTTAAGGGGCTCAAGAGGAAGGGGCCCCTGCAACACTCTTTGCAGCCTTTTTTGTCTGTATCCTCATTCATTCAACAATCTCATTCAGTACTTTGAATATGGGATCACGAAGAACCTCAGACCGGAATTACTGCTTCACGTTCATCAGATAACGTATAAACTTGCACAGAGGGTTTTTCTCTCTTTTGCGGTCCTACCATTGTTTGCCCAGATGAGTGACGTCACTAGGGCTATCTCGCGGTCATTGGCTGGCTTCCGTTCAATTGCAGCAGTAAACACACTCTATAGCCTCTTCAAATGAAACTTTTACAAAAGCAAAAGCGTATTTGGTCGACGAACAAATCACGCAGTGCAGCTTTGTGCTGGCGATAACTACAACTTTCTACGTACTTACAGCTACGAAAGAAAAAAGGGAATCGTTTATCGGAAGTGCTGCAGGGTCTTTTTAAAGATA
Organism: Haemaphysalis longicornis; assembly: GCA_013339765.2. Lineage (NCBI taxonomy): Eukaryota > Metazoa > Arthropoda > Arachnida > Ixodida > Ixodidae > Haemaphysalis > Haemaphysalis longicornis. The sequence continues at coordinate 102,443,321 of CM023453.1, read as the reverse complement.
CACTGCAAAACTTCCGATAAACGCCTTCACTCTTTCCTTCGCGTCTGGAAGCGCCGTGAGGGTTATAGTTATCGCCAGCACGGAGCGGCAGTGCGGGATTCGCGCGTCCCAGCAGATACGCCTTCTGTTTCTGCTTTGCTTTTGCGGCTTTCCTTTTAAAGTGGTTATCGAACGCGTTCATTGCGGCAACAGCTGGTCAATAGCTGGTACACGTAACGTAATCTCAGCGGTTGAAGAAAGCCAAGACTGGGAAAGAGAAAAAAATCTTTTGAGCTTGTTTCTGAGTAATCTGATGGGCATCCACCAGTATTTTTTGGCTGAGGTAATTTGCGACGCCCTAACTTAAGTAGTGGATGTGTTAGTTCACGACGATCTGAAAGCTTTTAAGATAACAGGAAAAGCTGTAGAAGTGTTGCAGGGTAGAAGTAGAATGAGAGGTAGAAGTTCCATGGTTTAGCGCAGCAATAGACGGCATTCGCCAGGACCAGGAAATCGCCAGGTCAGATACTTTCAGCTCTGATTTGTCAGCGCTAGAGCACTGACGCTGCCTTATAGATAAAATAATGGAGAGCGACAACTGTGTGGAAAAGTTGAATGATCGTAGGGTTAAAGCGCCGACGCAACGCAGGCGATGAGGCGCGCCAGTAGTGGAGGGCTCAGGATTAATTTTGACCACCTGGTCATCTTTAACGCGCGCCGAAATCTCGTACACACGGCCGTTTTTGCTTTTCGCCTCCATCAGAAAAGCGGCCGCCGCGGCAGGGAATCGATTCCGCGACCTCGTGTTAAGCAGCGCAACGCCTTAGCCACTGGGCCACCGCGGCGGGTGTGTGGAAAATTTAATCGCTAATGGCTGCAATTAGTGCATTCACGCCATTGGTACAATTTTGCGAGAAGAAAACGTCTATGGAGGATTGGTACACTGTATGCGAGGGATCCCTTGCCTTGTATTGCACTTCGACTTTCCTAACAATGGACGGCTATTCTACTAAATTAAGTAAGGTTATGCCACTTGCACATAAGAGCGTTTTATGGAGGCAAAGAAACCAGTTGAAGCTATGCTCTAAACTGGACTACAGGAAACACGATGCTGCAGACTCCTTGTGGGAGCTTGACGAGATGCACGAGTACTTGAAAGGCACCTATCTACGGCCACGATGTTTGCATACGTGACAGCGCACCGAGCCGCTTCAAGAGCAGAGCCACTTTAAGATCCACTTCAAGAGTTCTACGAACTTTGAAGATCTATACACGTCCGGTGGGAGAGGGGGGGGGAAGGGGGGAGAAGAGGCGAAGTGTCTGTTTTTTGTTACGAGGCACAAAAAGAACTCTTTCGGCGGCCTTAGTGATTTCATAAAACACCACGATTGCCTACACAGACCATTGACAGAAAACGCCGATATAGAGTCCCCTAAGACGATTTCTATCTGCGAGTGAAAATTTATGCTGACGCTAATCCATGCACCTGCTGAATTCATTGATCAGTTTAACCACGAAAAGCAAAGCCATTGTAGTTATGGGTTGTGTATCCAAGGCATCCTGTTATAGCACTCGTGCCCGTCCCCGAAAGAAACCCCCGCAGGACAGCTTTCATCCGTAATAAGGAGACGTGAAAGTGAGCACACGATAAATCTCCACTTCTATGTTTATTGGGGCGTGTTTGTTGGTGAACATCAGTGGCAACTGTGGACGTTGTCAGCGTTTCACATACATTTTAGTGTTCTGTGGATGTGCTCTGAATGACAGAACCATAAAAAGAAGTGTGGTTTTAGTGTATTGTTTATAATAAATCACCAAGGCTATCTGGCAAATATTTAGGGTTCCTTGTTGTTTATTTAATAAAGGCACCCGCAAAAAAAGCTGACATTTCAGTCTTTAGGAACGTCACTCCTGCTGCGACCGAAGTCCCCTATTACAACGAAATTTCGCATTAGCCTCGAATGCTAGGCTGTGCGCTGGTATAAATGACTTTTTCGGAGCTCCAAAAACATTGAAGTCGTGTTTTTGTTAGTTGAAAGAAACTATTTATTATATTTCCATGTGCAATTTACCTAAATTAAACTTTACTGCTTTACTGTGTCACCTGTACATAGTTAAACGTGCGGGTTGTACCCCAATGGGCGTAACCGACCTTACGCGCTCAAGTGAACGCCCTAAGTGACGTGAACAAGCTTTATTTGTACCTTCTTCCCTTACCCTTACTACCACATCTCGCAAACAGTGCCTCTTTGCCTTTTTTCTAGAATAAATTTACCAATTTCGTTCCTCCGTCACATGCCATTTGCGAGTTGCTCAACTATCTAGCTAATTTTCAAATACGTCCAGAGGGCTACCTTGACGGAGGCCACCCTTGTCTGTATCTGTGTAATTCCCCCTGTTCGTCGCACGTTTTCGTGTCAGGCCGCGCACATCTGCTCTTCAAGGAGAAACTACTTTCGTTTGAGCGCCCCTTTAGCCAGGCGGTTGGCTAAGTCACAGAATAGGCGCTCTGATCTACGCCCGAATGTCAAATTCCACCGCCACCCCCCCTTACGGGCACGTGGCACTGAGTCAGTTTCTGCAGTCGGTACAGCGGGAAAAACGTCTCCTTTTTTTTTTTTGCTTTCATGTCATCCGACTGCGTATTTTTGCTATGATTAAAGGGCCGGCAGCAAGAGAATTCAGTATGTCTTGGTCACAAGCGTTACTCGGTTGAGCAAGTATTTAATTGAACATCACAAAGAAAAATGTTCGCTAATGGCTCCGCGTTCGAGGAGGTCGTAAAACTTTCATCGGTTTCAAGGATGACAGCCGCAGAATGATAAAAGGCGATCCTTTTTAAGTGCAATCAGTCACAAAAGCAGTGACGAGAAGGTACCGCATGTGACGAAGACGCAACTGAAGCACGACAGAATAATTAAACGTAATTAGGCAACTTTTTTTTGTATTTTCTGATTCTTGCTCAAAAGAGCCTCATTTTGCGGATGTGATTAAGAATACCTGGCGGAAATTAATATTGTTTCGTTTTCTGTTTGTCGCAGTACGCGAAAACTACTTGACGGCTAAAGCTGAAAAAGGAAGCTGGCCATATGAAGCTGACCAGTTTTCGGTTTCCAACAAATTCTGACAGGACTGCTATCCCTCGCCGTGTACGAGATCACAAATATGGTGAATAACCGCAGCCACAGGAGACATTCGTGCCATCGTTTCAAATGGTGGAACAGCGTTTTGAAGGGCGCTTCAGCCCTTCAAATTACCGCTACATTCTTTGTGGTTTAATGAGAGCTGCTCTTTATACATAAGCAACGACCTATCAGGATCCCCGCCCGTAAACGCATTGTTTCTGCAGCTAGTTGGTCCCTCGGCGTACACCCAAGACTTGCTCCCTCACACAACCGAAATTCCTAGCTCACAGTACACTCGTACACTAAGATTTAGAATGACACTCCGCTATCTTTGATACTAAATAGCACCTCGTTACAGGTCATAGAAGCCGTACAAAGTCGATACGTTAGATTGTCTAGTTGATCGCTTCAACACATATTGCTTGGATTGTTGTTTTGTAAAACTCGAGCGCACCTGTGGATAACGTCACTCGAAATGCGCCTTCAGCGGCGGGCCTTTTCAGGGGTGGATGCTAAGGGCTAGGTATACATAACTGTCGCTTTGCGGGAGGAGCAGGGGTCTGAAATAAAATAGAGAGCGCACGTGTGTCATTTGTCGCTCACTCTAATCGGTAAGCTGTGCGCGACTTGCCCGAGAACAGCCTGCGTGCTCTGCGTAAATGCAGTGCTTTTATAGCACGTACGGCAGGCAATTTGCTAGGATGACGCCGTGGCGGGTGCCGCACGGAATTATTCTTTTAAACCACGCGCGATTTGAGCAGGATGCTAACAAAAAAGAGCGCGAAACGGGGGACATGGTGCAGAGACACGCAAAACGAGCGCTGAATCTCAATTAAAGCATTTATCATGACTTAACAGCAACGGTTAGCATGGTGGTGAATAAGGAAAACATGAACGTAATGCTGTGTGTTTTCTTGTCTCCGTTATTCCAGGTGTCGTTTTTCCAACCACTCAAAAACCAGCTTGCCCTGCTGGTTCCTCGTTAAATTAGGTGTATTTGTCTACTTAAAAAACGTTTGAGTTCAGTTGCAACCAGTGAGAACTTGGAAACACTTCGCGATGGACATGTTGAAGTGGCAGGGCAAAGTGGCGCTCACATGGGTTCGCTTACGAGGACAGTCATGAAATTTATACGGGTTCAGGTGCAGGCGAAAGCGAAATGGAGATTTCAACGCACGTTAATTAAAAATTCCCAGTGGTTCAAAATTAATCCGGAGCTCTCCACTACGGCATGCCTCATAGCCCACGTGCAGCTGCGGCGTGTTCAACCCCGGAAAAAAATTAGCCGTGGCTTACCTCGGCTATGCAGGATATACGTAGCGTGAGCTAAGGTTCAGCTGGTTATTCTTAGGTTTCCTGGTTGTATAGGATTGGCTGATTATCATGCTTACTGCTGCTAAAACGATTATTTTCATTCCAATCCAATTTAATTCAATTCAATCCAATTCAATCCATTTTAATCCAATCCAATCCAGTCGCGGTGGCGGCAGCTCTGGCGCGCCAGCTGTGCGCGGAGAGACGGCACTGCTCCTCGCGCATGCGCAGCACGGCTCTCCAGGAGCCACGCGAAACTGCTCAACCTCGGCCAGTGTAGCTCATGCTACAAAATAATTATATGGTTTGCTAGGCAACGTACTGACTTGGAGGATAATGACTGCGGTATCTTGTGCCTCTACACCCCAAGCACGAGGGTGTACTGTTTTAGCAAGCGGACCTGCATGAACGCCTAGCAAAATATTGCCAGTTCACACCATTCCCGTTTTCCGGTGAGCCAGCGGGCCCGGTACTTGTAGTGGGCCTCTATACGGCTCGCAGCGGTTGACATAGGCGTGAAAGGATTACCGACGGAAGGACAGACCCTGAAGAAACTCATGGGATCCGCAGGCCTAACCTTACGGTGAAGGCGACGAGACACCTACAGCGCAAAGTGTCGCCCCAAAGAATCGATCAAGTGCGGATAGGTAGTTAAGCATGACACGACAGCTGTGGCCGTGATTCAATAGCTCTAAATATGCAAATATGCTTTGAATGCGAACCATAGTAAACCATCGCAGGTTTTTTAGCATTAACTTTTGTGCTCGCTTTGGATTTAGTTCATGAGAACGGTACAATTGCGAAGGCCCTTTTTCTATTAAAGGAACACTGAAGACAAAATAAAAGTTGCTGTAGACCGATAGATTAGCACACCGAGAACGCGATTATACCGCTCTTACGCCTAGCTTTTCTATATTAAAAGGTAGAAAGCAGCGAAAACGTCAAGACAGGTGTTCACCCGCGGAACTTCAGCTGAGAGTGGTTAAAAATTGCTGGAAATATTTAGCAATATGCCCTTCACACATTTATGAAAACTAAACAGGAAGTTTTTGCGGTGTCATGTTTGAACGTCAAAGAACAAAAATAAAGCTAGAACCAAAGTGATGTGAGCCCATCCGCTAGATCATTCGGCGACCCCAAACGCTAACAAGTTGGTTTCGTTCGTCAACAATACAAAGTGGAATACTCTGCCAGATAATTGTGCGAACTTTGTACTGTACTGCGGGCGTACGCCTCGAGCGCTGCCTGTAGGGGCGCCACTGAAATCCCCCTAGCGGTCCGTTTTGAAAGCAGCTGCGGGAGATCTGGACCGCTCCCCACTGTCGCCGCTGCTTTTGCCGCACGTTCACGATTGAGATTGACCGTTTGTATGCGTTGGAAAAATATTTTATGTGGAGCAGTCACTCTGTTCGCAAATATGGAGCATTTAAAAATATTTTGAACGCGATCTTAGTGGGCTTAATTCGATCTGTACAAGCGCCAGGTGTTTGTCACAGGCCGGCGTCGCGAAACCGGCATATGCATGAGCTGATTGTAATTCCACGGTCCCAAAATTTACTAACAGTGTGTCCGCAAGCAGCGTTTCCTCAGATGTTCATGCTACGGCAATACACTACTGTGTAAATCGGTTTTGTGCGCTTACATAACCTAGGGGAGCGCTCATACCTGACAGCAGTGCCAGTTACGCCTGCAAATGTCATACCTCAGATATTGACCACTACCCTTGGAAAGTCACTGTAAATTTCTCGAACGATCTACGAAATGAGTGCGATGAACAATGGAAAATTATACTCAGGGATCCGCACACCACAAAAAATTTATCGCTGGGTCGTTTGTCGTGAGGTGAGCTCTGGCAAACGTCCATTATCTGCTGCATATATAATCCGCGAACAGCATGGAAACGGGCTTATACAGTAATCCGGGTCCGCGACTCAACGCTTCTTCAAATCAGTCTTACGACACAGGAAGTCTGCAGAATCTAGCTCAAACTGAAATCACAGGGCTTTATCAAATACCACACTTTCCCAACGACACCTTTTATCGCTGTGAACTGCGTATACCTTATGCTTCCAAAAACGCGACCGCCGAGTGATCAGCTGTCCGTTTAAGCCGAAAAACAACAATGAAAAAGCTTGTGTGTGTGACTACTAAAACCTTCACTTCTTGATTTCGCTTCGCATTCGCACCCAATGATAGTTAAGCATCCCCTCCTCGTACTCCATGTTCTACGATATAACAGTGGATTTCGCATCTAATTTCTCTGGTTATTAGATGCAACGCATCTCAAGCTCGCCCCTCTGTCCTTCCTGCGTCTGTCCGGCGTTGTCCGCACAGCTGCGCCTCTCCTCCTCTCCTCTCTCCGATAGCGAACACTCTCTCCCAAAAACCGCTGCGGGTTGGCGCAGCGCGCTCTCACTCCGTTGCTAGGCGCCGGTGGGCGGCGCTGCGCGCGCTGCGCTTGTGCAGTACTCTCTCTCTCCGCGCTCTCCTCTCCTTCGGGCGCTGTGAATATAAAGCGGCATGCCGCGCTCCGACGGTCTCAGTCGACGGTCGTCCGCGTTACGCTTGCACTCTCTCGCAGTACTCGACGATGCAATCGTCGAGCCCCTAACTGTGCACTTTACGGACCACAAGGCACTCATTCTCGTCTGCAATAAAGACCGTACCTGAGCATACGTGTACTGCATGTGCATTGCATGGTGAAAATGGAAAATTACGCCCACCTCCCCTTCGCGTGAGAATCCCTGCTATAAGCGTAATCAATACGATGGAAAACGCCAATGGAACCCCCATGAGATGCGTTGCATCACACCAGGGTTCCCGCGAGGGGAGGTGGGCGTAATTTTAAAGACGATAGTCTTTCTTGGGCTACTTAAACCCAGAAATTTTGGTCTCTCTGTATGTCTGTCCGTCTGTGACTCGATTCAGCCAACCGGCCAAAGCAAAACTATTCCTGCGCAATAGTCTTATATAGTCACAGCTAAATCTACCCGTCTATGTCCGGTGTAAGGTTCATACTTGTCAACATTGTTGAAGAAGAACAAGACATTACGCAAATATGAGACAACCAATCAATACAGAAGTGATATTTGCAGTGTTCCTTTATAAAAAAATCAAACATGCTTGACTTTTGCGAAATTAAATACTTCATCAACTGCAGAAAAAAAATTCACTCCGCCGTCGCCTGCTGTCGCCCGCGCCACTATAGCTTCTGGCGCCATTTTAAGAAATCAACCGGCAGCAGTTACGCAAGGTTCCACTAGATAGGTTTCAAGTTCTGCTTGCAACGCACGTGGAGTAGGGAAACGCGGTTCTATAAACGCTGAAGTAGGGCGCCTCGATTAACGCGCGTCTTCGGCGTACGGCAGCGTTCGCATCGTGACACCCGGTTTGGAGCAGTGGAACGCGGGAAATTTAAAATGATTTAAGCAAACCTTTGGCGTCTTTACCTTGGGAGGAGCGCCACGCAAGAGAAACAACATGAGAGGTGAGCGGGAAAGCGAAGGGAGGCATTTACTTCGCAAAAGCCGATAAAGACTATCGTCTTTTGACGACATTTGCAACGAAAGTAGCAGATACGCGGCCAATTTTTTTTCTTCCTGGCTTACGTTTAGGCGAACGTCTTTAGCATTTACGAAGCTTAACTGGGTTTTTAATTCCCGTACGAGCTATTCTGTTTGTTTCCGACTTGCAGACCATTTATTTTTCCGTGGTTTCACTAGCTTTACTTGGTTCTTGCTATACGGCATGAGTGCGCACGTACAGTCTTCGTCAAAATTTTGTGGGCCACGGCGACCATGGCCGGAGCAGGCGAGCGGCCGAGCAAGGGCGCTGCGCTTGCCGCTGTCGGCTGGTTACGCGGCTAAAGAGAGTGAGGGGAACTTTCGCGCTTCATTTCGTAGTATGGCTGGCGCGATAAATGCAGCGGGGCCGGTTTCTCAGAGCAGGCGCACTTCGCTTCAGCGCAGGCACTTTGAGCAGCACTTGTCGCTCCGTATACACTACAAAAGCAAGAGCAAAAGTTCCCCTTGCTCTCTTTAGCCACGAAACCAGCCAACAGTCGGCAAGCGCAGCGCCCCTGCTCGGCCGCGCGCCTGCTCCGGCCATGGTCGCCGTGGCCCACAAAATTTTGACAAAGACTGTACGTAATGACGCAGAGCCTTGGAATATACTTGAAAGTTTTGTGTAGCTTATATTCCCGTAAAAGGCACAAGATATTGTCAGGTTTTCGGTAATCATATCCACGAAACACATTTTTATAGGACGTACATATTCGAAACCAAGCCACATTTGTTGTCCGCGCTGCATATCCAAATCAACATCTCACTGTGCCAGTATCAGGTCTAGACGAGACGACAATAGAATTCACTTGTGCCTTACGTATTCGGAGGTGACAGTGGTGACATGCTGCTGCCGTCACCGAACCCGTAAAGGCGGCCAAGTAGTCCGCTGAACCGCGTCCCCGGATAGTCCTTGTAGGCGTTCTAGCACTCTACCAAGACGCAGCTGTTTTTTGTAGTGTCCTGAATGCACTATTTGCTAAGAGACGTGGCCGTAGCAAGACGTTTATGGCGCGGAAAGGCAAAAAAGAAGCGAAAGATAACCGAAGCATTGCATGGGTCCCTATCAGCCAAGCAGCGCCAATCCCGCAAACGCCGCGGAGAAGCGGCGGCAGGCGGCGCAGCGATCGGGAAGCTCGAGGCGTATAGCCAAATTTATTAGGACTCTCAGCGTGCTTTTCTGCATCACACACAAAAAATAAAAAAAACAACGGTAGCGCATATTTAAAGTTCACCAATTTTGGACAAACAGGTCAGTACTTTCAAGCGTACGGAACGTCTCGCGTACGTAAAGTCTTCCCAGGCTGCCGCTGGATAGCGCTACTCGTCCAGGCATGTGGAAATACCGCTGTCTGAGGAGGCGTGTTGCGTACCAGCGGTTGATTCGACGCAACCATCACGCAGCCCAAAAAAGGACAATATGCTTTTCGTCAACAAAGTGCCAATACCGTGCACTGGTCCCCTGAAGAACGTTTTGTTTAGTGATCCGGAGAAGCAAAGGGCGTAGTAGCTTGGAAAGCACAACTGATATGACCGAAACTGACGAAAACCACTTGGTACGTGGTAGCGTTGTATTAGGTCGGTTCTATGGAGCTGTACATCACCGCAGCCGATCGCCTGCTTCCGGTTTATCGCGCCGAACACAAGATGAGACAGCCGCTTTTTGCGTCACGGAATCGTAGCGAGAGAAGTGACGAACGTAAATGCGTTGTTTGATTAGCCATTTATCCTTAATTAAGGCATATTTTGGCACCAGCTCCAGGCTAAAATGTCTATGAGAAAAGTCATACTTGTTTGAAACCAACGTACTGGTTGTCTTCTGTATCTTTAAATGGGCAAGAGGCATATAAGTGCAAATTACTATCTCAACCACTAATACTGGTTGCAAGTTTCATACATATCAATATTGTTTGACGCGAAGGAAACCTTGTACCTGCTTGAATGGGAAGGCGTGGGTATTGTAAAAAAAGGAATAGGGGATGTCTACGTCGTCCTTGTTATCACCCATGACGTGTTTGCGGAAGACGGGAACCGGCAGCAAAGCATATATGGGAATAGAACTCTTCCCGGAAACGACGGGTTCCTTAAAGGAGCCACAAAGACAAAATACGAGTTGGGTTTATTAGAAAGACTGCTTAGTCCCGATAACAATGATACCAATATCATCGCAATCTTCGAACAAATAACGGAGATATTAAAAAAAAAAAAAACGTGTGAAGCAGTCGCGACCCCCGAGCCAATTTCCCGCAACTTTTCTATGACGTCACGGAACCTTGCTTGTGCGATTGGCGGCCGCCTAACTGACCTGTCGCGACGACACATGACTGGACGTCTGTAATGGGGCCTCTAGTTCCATTTGACCGCATCACTTGAATGCTATCGTGCAGTTAACGAACTGAAAATTATGTTTTATTGTTGGCCCTTATGACGTCATTCTGGCTCATAACACGTCACTGTGGCGGAAAATATGAAAGTTTTTAAATACTTCTTGCTTTTTTTTCGTTAACAAACATCTTTTGTGGCTGTAATGGAGCTGAGTGAGATACTGAGTCCTAGTTCTTTCAAATTAAACGAAGTTGTATTTTCTCTTCATGGCTCTTTTAAGATACCAAGCTTTTTTTTCAGTTCACAGTTATTGATTTTCCTCAATATTTTAGCCTGTTCCGTACTGGGTTACTGTAAAATGTATCTTTCACATTTGCTTTACTCGGATCAGAGTTCGCTAGAAAACGAACTTATTCTAGCCGGTAACTTTACATACTTCGTTTTTAAATTTGGTACCAGATTCTATTTCGCGTGGTTTTCTGCGGCGATTACAGACAAAACCGTTCGGAAGAATTAGGACAGAGATAGAAAAGTTGTTTTTAAAGCTCTCACCAGCAATACCGGCTGGTTGGCACAAATGAAAAGTCACGACCATGCGGTACGTGATAACGATAGCAATTTAATGTTCTTGCTGTCGTGTGCACAAAAATGCAGGCCCCAATGAGGGATGATTATCTCAGCATAAGAAGAAGCGGGAAATTAAACCCACGAAGAAGGGCAAAGTCAAGGGTACGTAAATACTAGCAGGAAATACGCGAAACGTGGTGAGTCAGACAGGTCAGGCTAGTGACACGAAAACGCGTTCAAAACAGCTTACTGAGAAACCGAAATATTTCAACAGTTTTCAGTTATTTGAAAAATACATCTCGTACTCACGAAATCTGGTGTTCCTCGCATGGCAAAACCAACATCGACGCCGTGGCGAAGCTACAAAACAAGCTTGTCCCTGCGATCACACAGCCAACCACAAGTCATCGCTCGACACTAAGCGACAGAGGTTTAGCGGCACCCGAGCGGCGACAATATACGCTGCTCGGAAAGGGTTGTTCTGCCATGCCGTTGGAGATTTCAAATGTGGCGCCGCGGAATTGCGCGTTGCCACAGCTGAGCGAAAGTGCAAACCAGTCTCCTCGTGGCCTGGGTGTGCCCAGGGCCGCAATGGGACGCAGCAAGAGGGACATGTGAGTTGTATTACATTCCCGCCCTAACAGCTGCTCGTAGCGTGCGCCGCGTGGAAAGAGTAGGGTGTGAGCGATGGTAAACGGCGCGGGGAATCGCCATTCTGGTCTGTTTTCCGGCGAGTAAGAGAGAGGAGGGACCAAGGTGACTCGTTGTTTCACTTCGCGCAGGCTTGCGACCGAATGGGGGCTTTTCCCGGAACACAACCAAAGCGAGTTTGCCCGCTCTTACGGTCGGGGAAGCACCGATAGGTTCTTCCCGGGCTGCTACTTCTCGGAGATGTGGCTGTTTGTGGTAACACGTGCCGGCAACCAAAGCGGAATACGTCTTCGGCTGCGTGCGTGTCGTAATGACATGACAGGTTATAGTGGAAAGAGGGAGAGAGAGAGATCAAAACAGAGCGACAAGGACACCGGCTTATCGTGCCACTTCTCCGCATCGACGAAGTTCATTGAAACGCAATCGCGGGATTCACAAGTGACAACTAACTAGAAATGTTATTTTTCTTTTCGGCGGGGTGAGGTATGGCCTCATACGTCAGGAACGAAACGGAGGAGTTACGGCACGATTCAGTCGTACGGCGGTGATTTCTGTGCGCCGTTTATTCGACAGCGGTGTGGTTTTCTGATATTTGATGTTCGACATAGTAATCGAGCACTTTTGTACATCGGTTCAGACATAGCTCGGAAAGCATGCACTGGTAGCTATTCTGGCTGCCTTAAGACACGTGATTCTTGAAGCGCCGTTACGTTGTTAACGTCGTTGCCCGCAAACATGAGCAGCTCAGTTTCCCGTAAGGAGACATGTTTAAACGCATGCCGACGCCTAAATTAATTTATGTTCTTTCTTGTTTGGTGCTTTTTCTTGTCTTTATTTAGTTGATTCGCTCATTTCTCTTTCTTTTCTTCTTTCTTTCTTTCTTTCTTTCTTTCTTTCTTTCTTTTTTTCTTTCTTTCTTTCTTCTTTCTTTCTTTCTTTCTTTCTTTCTTTCTTTCTTTCTCTCTCTCCCTGTCTTTCTGTCTTTCGTTCTCTTTCTTCTGCCTTTATTCCTTCCTTTCGTTCTTGCGTTTCTCCCCCCCCTCTCTCTCCTCTCTCTCTCTCTCCTCTCTTATATCTGCATAAACAGTAAAAGTCTTGGAATAGCATGAACCAAACAGGAGCAACAACAACAGAAATACCACCGAAACATCAGTTGTAGCTCTGAACAACAGCTATGGGGACAAAAAAAAATGTCGGGAAGATATCAGCGGTAAGCTTCTTTAAGAAGCTAACGAAAAATGAAACTAAACAATTGTGCTCGCTGTTTAATATAGCAACGTTGCTTTTAATCCTGCTCAATATCAACATAACCAAAATTAAACGCTCCGTGCGTTGCTAAATAACAAGAAATGTACATAGTAGGGTTAGTAATGCGTCCATGGGATCACTTGCACCCGTACTTCCACCTGTTAATTCAGCAAGCTACTTGAGGTGCTGCAATCAAACGACCGCCTTCACGTTGGAGCAGCATAGCGCCACATCGCGGAGCTGTGAGACACTGATCATCAGCTATCATAACAAAACGCCACCAGTGCCGAAAAGAATTCACAATAGCGCACTTACGGAAAATCGACAGGGAAATGGGGGAAACAATCATATTTGTTTACTAACCAGATGTGGCAGTAGACTGGGAAATGGGGGAAACAATCACATTTGTTTAGTACCCAGATGCGGCAGCATTTTATTGCTTCGTTTGCGGCCATTTTGTACTGGCAGAACAGTTTTCTTCAGCACTAGTAACTTCAATTTTACTTCGCGTGTTCAGCTACTCCACAGCTCGTTGTCATCGTAAACTGCACGATCACCTCCACGCGAGAAATTGCTGGTTACTTCTTAGCGCAATAGTAATGTTCAGTACAGCGAAACCTCCGGAAGTGTGCACAGAGTATTTGCCACAGAGTCAACCCCAGAACACGTCATCATAGGCTACGCACACGTACCCCCTCTACGCATATGTTGAAATGCCAAGGCGGTGAACAAAATGTCTGCCGTTCGGCCATGTTTCCGAGGTATGCCAGCTTGGCAACGTGATGCACTCGGTGTGGTGGAACCACGACCCTGCCACGAGCAACGCCTGGAATCTCTGTGCTAACTGCAGGATGAAGCATGAAGGTACCCCTCAAAACTGCTCTGCTCGCCAGGACGAGCAGACGATCTACAAACACAGTCTAGTCCACAAGACTGACTATAGGTCTGCGAAAGCAGCTGTACAAGAGCAGCATGCTGCTGGACACAAGAAATCTTCAAGAAGGCAAGAACAAGAAGGACACAAGCCTATCTCTATGGACCCGGATAAAGACTTGTCCTACCATTCCTACAACGCGCAGCACGGTTAAAAGCTGAAACTGCAGCTACCACGGTGGCGCCTGCTCCTGCGGCTACACCTCCTCTGGCTTCAGTAGAGGCTCCGAGAGCACCAGCTCCGAGAGCAGCACCAATGTCCACGACTACAGGGCGCCGGCGTCAACACCAGTTGTCACACCAAACCCTGCTGCTAGGTCTTCTAGATGTTCTTCCCCTGCCTCCATGGAAGGACAACGCGAGTCGCAAGCTGAACGTAACCCGGCAGGACTTGGTTCTGCAATCTACTACATCGTGGAAGCTGTGCGTCTCTTTCTCAACTCTCTTTCCACTCCGCTGGCCAAAGCTGTCGTGACGCTCATCGACTTCGTTTGGCCCCTATTGGTACAATGGCGGCAGCGGCAACCATCACTACACGTTCCCACACTGTGTAGCAATTCGGCAAAAAGCAAATTTTCCAATGGAATGCATGTGGAGTCTATCAGCAGCTTCCAGAATTCCGCAGATTTGTTTAAAAACACCAGTTCCCTGTTATTGCCATCTCGGAGTCCCGACTTTCCACAGATTTAAGGCTATCCGGGTACGCAGAGCTGCGTTCATCAACTGGTGTTGATGAACCGCGTTTTATAGGGACCGCATTTTATAGCGCGCATAACGTTGAGGGGACTGCGTAAGCCGGTCCCAGTCGATGACGACGTTGGCGTACTTGTAAAGCGGCGTGGACTCTAGGTGTTTGAGCCAAGCGTGGATGTTGCTTCGCCGGAGAACGGCACACCGGTTATATGTGCAGCGCGCCCGAAGGAGAGGAAAGCGCGGAAGAGATAGTACTGCACATGCGCCGGCCCCAGCGCGTCTGCCGCGGCTATGACGAAACACAATCCAACACAATCCACTCTAATCCAATCCAAACCCAATCCAATCCAATCCATGCCAAGCCAAGCCAAGCCAAGCCAATCTAATCGAATCCATTCCAATGACCCTCGCGAGAGAGTGTTCGCTATCGGAGAGGAGAGGGGGTGAGCGGCGGAGAGCGCAGCTCGCGCGGCGAGGAGAATGAGGGAGGGGTGTGGACGGACAACAACAACGCTGTATGGAGGGACAAGGCGAGTGAATGAGATGCATCGCATCTAAAACGACCTCCCTTTGTGCAACGCAATCTACCGCCTAACGCGTTGAAGGAATTCGCTGCTATTACCATGCGGCACGCAGGTGTTTCCTTTACTGTCATCGCTGCGTATATTCCGCCCCACGCATCGCTGAACACTGAGCGCCTGGAGGACATAATATGTCGTACACCACCTCCACACACCCTGACGGGTACTTCAATGCTCATCACCTGTGATGGGGAAGGAAGAAAACGACGGCCAAAGGGCGCCGCTCATGTAGCAATGCAGACCGCTTCAGTTTGTGTGTTATTAAAACTAATTAATACGAGAAGCACAAGTATAGTTGTTGGCTGCATCTATCGAAGCACCAGATGTGGGCACGAATGCATAACCGCCATACAAGAATATTTGCCCCAACATGCTCCAAAGTGCCGGGTTATTCTTATGGGTGACTTAAACCTTGCCGACTTTAACTGGGCTACCATGCAGTACACGACAAAGGCTTCAGAAGCACTTGTCGATACGATGCGAAGTTTTAACCTGCGCCAAATTGTGGAATGCCCAACAAGGGTGCAAGGCGAGCGTCGCAGTGTGCTCGACTAAATCTTGCTGAGTAATAACTTTCTCCTAGAACAAACGCAGGTTGAAATAATAGAAGGAATATCAGATCACAGAATACCGATGTGTGTATTACCACTAGATTGCTCCATACCGATGCAAACGGTAGCGCAAACCATAATCAATTTCGACAAAGCGAATGACGCTTCCATACTAACCTACTTGGCTCATGAATTCCCAGTGTTTTCGGAATTGGCCTCAGATCCCTTTTCTGATGTAAACGATGTCTGATTGCGTTTTAAAGCCATAGTGTCACACTGTGTAACAAATTTTATTACTGTGTGGTTAAAAAAAACCGCTGAAAAATAACCCATGGATTACACGTGAAGTAATACATGCAAAACGCCAACTCAAAAGGATTCGGAAGGCAAACAAGGTAGCAGGCATTTCTGATGGAGGCGAAAAGCAAAAACTCCCGTGTGTGCGAGATTTCGGCGCACGTTAAAGATCCCCAGGTGGTCAAAATTAATCCGGAGCCCTCCACTACGGCGCGCCTCATCGCCTGCGTTGCGTTGGCGCGTTAAACCCTACAATCAATCAATCAATCAAGGTAGCAGGCACCAACCCATCTAACGCTTCTAGGCTAGCGCTTGCAGCAAACAATTTTAAACAGAAATCTAGAGAAGCGAAAAGCCATTATTTCAACACTGTACTCCCCAGCTTCTTAAAAAAAAACAACCCACATAGATTTTGGAACCACTTCCGCCAAAAAAAAACACCGGCCTGGTTCCACTATCCAGCCACTCGTTATCACAGACGCCGGTGTTCTTAATCTTCTGCTTGGCCTAGACACCAAAAAAGCCTGTGGTCCTGGACAATATACCTAACCAATTTTTTAAAAGATACGCACAGTGGTGCAGCAGATACCTGGGCCTTATTTTTCGGAAATTCCTCTCGACATCCAAATTACCGAAAGATTGGAAAATAGCAAAAATTATTCCGATACACAAATCAGGAGATAAATCCACTGAATCAAATTTTAGGCCAATATCGCTAACCAGCACGGCATGTAAACTACTCGAACATATCATTCTAAAACATTAAACCGTTTTTCTTGAACAAGAAGGCATTCTGTCCAATAACCAGAATGGTTTTCGCCAGAGTTTATCCACCATAGCACAGTTAACCGAAGTAATGCACGACCTCGCGCTAGGCATTAACAATCACCGCCAAACCGACATAATCCTACTCGACCTATCCAAGGCATTTTATTGCGTTTGTTATACAAAACTAATAAATAAATTAAGAAGCCTTATCACAGACGGAGAAATTATTGCTTGGGCTCAAGATTTCTTGTTTAATAGATCCCAGTTTGTTATTTTCAAACATTTTGCATCAGACAAAGTACCAGTGACATCAGGAGTGCCCCAGGGCTCTGTGCTTGGACCCCTGTTATTTCTCGTATATATAAATGACATAACCACTAATATAGATTGTAAAAATAAAGTTATTTGCAGATGACTGTATTATTTATCGAGAAATTAACAATGAACAAGATCACCTCTCTCTTAACAAGTCTCAACACCATTGCAGAATGGTTCTCTCATTGGCAGATGACAATCAACGTAAACAATCTGCATGCATGACGATAACACGGACAAAATAACCTTTTAACTTTCGCTATAACATAAATGGTACTGCTCTCACGAATGTACAGAGACATAAATATCTAGGCTTAACAATAACATCACATCTAAGGTGGGACGCTCACATTGATAATGTTACGTCTTCTGCCATGCAAAAACTATTTTTATTCGCAGATCGCTCCATGTGGCACCCACCTCAACAAAACTACTAGCCTACAAAACATTCATTAGGCCAATCCTTGAATATGAAAACACTGTATGGTTCCCTCATACCGTGACTAACATGAAGAAAATAGAAAAGGTACAAAAGAAGGCCATAAGATTTATACATAACAAATTTAAACTGGCTGATTCACCCACTACCCTTCTAGCTGTTTCTGGGCTTCCCACGCTCGAAACACGGCCGAAGCAGGCACGTTTAAAATTTCTTTATCAACTCTTACATAAATATTTCAAAATAGACGTTTCAAAGTACGTTGAATATTCGCAAACACGAGCTACCGGGCACAAACATACAAATACTCTATTAGAATATAAATGTAACAATGATGCGTTTAAATACTCCTTTTTTCCAGTTGCCATCCACGAATGGAATTTGTTAACCCCTTTCAACACTAATGCCCAGTCATTGTGCGATTTTTTATCAAGAATTGAAAATAACGTCACTTAGCGTCCTTGATATTCCCTTGCTTTTCTGTGACATGCAAACCAGCATGCACTTGTACTTGGTGTGGATAGTTGTGCATATAGTGCATAATGTTAAAATACCATTGTTATTTTTTTCATGCAAATTTGCTTGTATTTGTAGCACTTTGTGTATGGTGCGCATAACTGCTGTTTGTAAGCTTCAATGTTGCTGATTTTTATTTTTTACGTTTTATTTACCTCATTACGATCCTTAAAGTGTTAAGGGCTCTTTGTAACTGTATATTGCAGTGCCCATCTGCTATGGTCTCGTTGGAGACTGGCAGTATTGTAAATAAATAAATAAATAAATAAATAAATAAATAAATAAATAAATAAATAAATAAATAAATAAATAAATAAATAAATAAATAAATAAATAAACTGGGCAACCAACGTTTTATCGTGAACGGATGTAAAGTGCCATTGACGTCGCGATGGTTTCCACAGCATTATAATTGTAAATAATTATCAACGACCACAAGCTGGTATGCAGACATTGAGTTTCATGGAAGCGACCATGTACCAACTTACATTATTGCCGACGGTTTGCCTGCTGGTCCCCGTAAGTTTCCCGTGCAATTTGTTGACTGGGGTAACCTCACCACAGCAGTCAAAACAAGCGCTGGGGATTTCTCGTCATACGACGACGCTATTAACAACATCACAAAAACCCGGACGTCGTGTAGCAAAACCGCAATCCTGCCCAAGGAGTATACAGTGGCTGACGTCGAGTATGAAAATCTCAGGGCGATCTGTAGAATGGCAGAAACTTGCGGAAGGCTTCCGCAGTAGATGACATACGGAAAGCCAGACGCACGTAAAAGCTCATACAGAGGCATTTGAACAAGCTTGCCAAACATGAATGGGTGTTTTTTTGTTCGAAGCTAGACCCTAGGAAGCCGCTCACAAGGATATGGAGTTTAGTGCGTGGTTTCCGTCACCGAATGCTCAGTTGTAGCCTTTTAACTTTATTTGTTCGATAATGAAGGTAAGCGTCTTAAATGTTGCTGAAGCCTTTTGCGCTAAAGTTACTGCCGCACCGGGGTCTTTAACAACGATCATTTCCAGGGTAACGAACCCATCACCGAACACACCCTACATGGATGAACCATTCTCTTGGCAGAACTTGAAACTGCTCTGTGCTCAGTTAACAAAACCTCTTCTCAGGGCCCTGACGGGATACGTTATGCGGTTTTATGTCATCTAGGCGCCAAAGCGAAGCGGTGGCTCTCGTCAATATTCAATCGCTACAGGCAGACCGGCTGTCTTGAGCCTGGGTGGAAGCACGCTCGCACTGTGCTAAAGACACCACGACTGTTGATTCATATCGACCTATTGCGCTTCTAAGCTTCAACAGTAAGCTCATGCAGAAGATGGTGCTGCTTCGCTTAGACTAGGATCTCACTGACAGAAGCGTATATTCGTCGTCCATGTCGGGCTCCCGAAAGAGCCGGAGCAGCATTGACAAACTTGTTGCCCTTGCAACACGTGAATCCCGCAAAGATCTGATGACACATTACCATTGCAGTCTTCATTGACATCAAGTAGGCATATGACTGTGTTTTCCATGCAGCTGTCCGGGCAGCAATGAGGTCTGTAAGCTTCGAGGGACGGATGTACGACTAAATGTCTGATTACCCCTCTGATAGGAGCATCTACATGTCTGCAGCGGATGGTGAGACATCCCTACATAACGTGACGCGCGGTGTCCCTCAGGATGGGGTATTGAGTACGACTCTTTCTAATATTTCGATGATTGGCCCTGAGGGATGTATGCCGAAATCGGTTGAAATCTCTATGAACGCTGATAATATAAGTATGGTGCTCGGGCCGCAACAGGCGTGTGCCCCAGTCGAGGCTGCAGCGTGCAGTAAGCTCGATTGAGAAATTTCTCGCGAGACGTGGCCTTAATATATCACCAGGCAAGTGCGCCGCAATCGCCTTCACAAAGCGGCACGTCTCAAACTACCAGTTAACAGCTGAGGCGTACCGATACCTTATGTCACCTGTCACAGGAGTTTGGGTTTTATCTTCGATCGCCATCTGGTATGGACGCCGCACATCCAAAGCTTAAAAAAGAAGTTAACGTCATTCGCACACATCTTCGGCATGCTTTCCAACAGCACTCATGGATGTAGCGTCAGCTCTCTTTTAAGGCTACACGACGCCCTCTGCGAAGACTTGCTGCTTGATAGCCTCCCAGCCCGGACTTCTCTCTCCGAAAGGAATTCTAAAATGCAAGAGAGTTTGCAAGTCAGAATACTGAGGTTATGTCTTGGTGTCCCGAAGACTATCTCCATAGTGGGAACCATGGCAGAGAGCATACGGCTTCCGCCCACTGCTATGAAGGCAATGTAACAACTTCGCACGCGCCTGCGCGTAGTGGCCAGGCAACATGGGCATCCTTTGCTGCAGCGTGGGTCTGTCAAGTACAGCACGATCCGCCTTTCCAGTATCAGCCTTCAGCCTCTTATCTTTTCCCTCCGTGGCTGTTTCCTCCAGTGAAAATTGCCACCAAGGTACCTAGATTTAAGCGGAAGGCGGATATACCAGCCCCTGCTCTAAAGTTGTTTTCCTTGGAGCATATTAACAACAAATACAGAGGCCACACTCACGTTTTTTACAATGATGGTTCTGTGACGGCTACGTCATCGGCGATAGGGACCTCGATTCCTTCGTCGCTCACAATGCGAGACAGGGGCCACACATCATGCACAATTAAATCCGAATGTAACAACAGGTGCGCACCGCTCCTACTTAGTTCAGTGATCACCCTATCCTCTACGAAGCGTAACGAAAAAGGAAGAGACGAACAGGCGTGCATGCTCTCCCCATGCATCGGTTGTCAGACAAGACACAGCAGCATACTAAAATCCGCGTTAGAACGGTGGTTTGGGCTAGTTGGTGCATACTAAATGAAATTCGAAACAGCGCAAAAATACAGGTCAAGAAACGACGACACACGGCGCTGACTAGCAACTGGTTGGTTTATTCTGTGGCTTGCGAAATATACCCAAGAAGGAAGGCGAGAAGGAATCATGATAAAAATGAAGTACGTTTACCAGTACACAGAGAACAGAAGATCTATATACGTCCAAATAGTTAGCAATGCAGCGAAATAACATGTGGCCCAGATGCACGAGGCGATGAAAGGCAATTTTGAACAGGGCAGCTTGATGTTTTTATTAATGCAGATAGCGGATTTCCTTACCTCGTAATTCAACAGAAGCCTCACTAACACAGTCGCCGCCTGCCTTGTGAATGAGGCAAGCTTCATAAATTTCACGCTCGCGCTGACCCTTATATGTTCGTGCAACACGCGTATCGTGGAATCTGGGCGAGCACCCGTGGTCGTGACAATGTGTGGCAAGGTTTCTGCCAGTGCCTGCTTTTAGTGTGTTTGCGTGCTCATTGAGACGATCGAATAAACACCGCGTGGTCGGACCAATATAGGTCTTCCCACAGGACAGCGGAACTTCATACACAACGGAGCACCTACGTTCTACGTAGGGTTTTGTGTGGTGTTTCACGCAAAATGTTCCCTTTGGCTCATTTGTGTTCTCTCGCCTGGAAAGGCCACCCAGATTGCTTGGTGCAGATAACACTACTCCAAGCCCTGCGCGTCCCGTTACCTTTTTTCAACATGTGCGAAACCCCATGCACGTAGGGGACGACAGCGATTCTTGCCGGCCAATCCTTCACAGATCCAGCTTCTCTGCGCCTGTGAATTTGCCCTAGCATCACCTCAGCTCAGTCACGTATGAAGGTAGCTGGGAAGCCTGCCGACAAGATCCTCGCAACCTGCGAATCGAAACTGGCCTCTACTTCATGCGGGCAAGACCACTTTAGGGAGCCCCTTAAAGCACCTAAGGCAATGCTCCGTTTCACGATTTTGGAATGGGCAGACGAGAACGGAAGTAGGCTTTTCCTACTTGCAACATAGCTTGGCCTGAAATGTAGGAGGAGGTCCAAAAACCGCAGCTCATTGTCCGAAAGAAGTTCCCTTCTAAGCACGAGACCAGCTAGGGTGGTCTCGAAAATGTTCCTGATGCGCTGCACATGCTCGTCCAAGTCACCAGTCACCCACTCGGAAAGCACCAAGAAGTCATTGGTCCGACCGTTCGCTGTTTAAACTATCGTCTAAGCGAACATGCAAACACACTAAAAACAACCACTGGCCACACATTGTCATGACCACGGGTGCTCGCCCAGATTCAACGTACGCGTGTTGCACTAACATATAGGGGTCACTGCGAACGTGAGTTATGAAGCTTGCCTCATTCACAAGGCAGGCGGCGACTGTGTCAGTAAGGCTTCTGTTGAATTACGAGGGAAGGAAATCCGCTATCTGGATTAATAAAAACACCAAGCTGCACTGTTCAGGATTGCCTTAATTGCATCGCGCTTCTGGCCACGTGTTATATCGCTGCGCTGTATCAGCATTGCTAACTTTTTGGTCAATGCACGTATATAGATCTTGTGTACTCTGTGTACTGCTGGATGCACTTCATTTTTATTATGATTCCTTCTCGCCTTCCTTTCTTGGGTATATTTCGCAAGCCGCGGAATAAACCGACCACTTGATAGTCAGCGCCGTGTGTCGTCGTTTCTTGTCCCGTCTTTTTTGCGCTGTTTTGAATTTCAGCTACTAAAATCAGGATCCGCCAAGGCCGCTCGCCCCACCGCTTTTACTGCCAGCTAGTAGGCCAAGAATTGTGGATTTAGCGAACGTGTGATCTTTGACAGCCTTAGCACGTACAGGTTTTGCTTCATTTTGCCGAATGGGCTAAAGATAGTCAGCCCTGTTGCGCAATGGCTGCGTATAAGACTTTACACTTCTCTATATAACAACCAGCAGCCGCATGCGACGTTACTATTGTTGGAGGAACTGTCACGAATTAGACATTATATAAAACAGGGCATCTTCTGTTTGCATCGAATTACATGAAAATCCAGTACAAAATTATTTTAATTACATCGAATCCTTAAAACGTTCCTTAAAAATAGCTAAGTTTACCAAACCTCCGCCTAGCTCGGCAGGCTGCAAGGCTTAAAATTTTTAATTTTTGTATAGTAGTACAATTCGTTTATCTAGCGTTATGTATGGTCATTCCACACCAGTTTGATCAGCGAGATGAAATCACTGGAAAGCCGTACGTCCTTACTTTATTTGGTAGAATGTTTGCAGATAACACATTTTCTCGTACAAATGAATGATGGAACAACGCGGTATCAGAAGGTATTGTTCAGTGCACTAATATAAACTGTTCTGGAATATTACAACTAACGCAAATACAATAGCCACTCTCCTAGGATGGCAGCAGTACTGCAAGCAGTATTTGTAAATAAATGAATAAGCAAAAAATTAACAGTCCGTTTGGCTGCTTTGCTCCTCGGCACTTTGTAGTTCTCCTTTTCTGACATAGAAGGCAGTGATCAACATTAACATCTTTACTACGGTCTGAAGACCACACTTTTCAATGGAGTATGTTTGAAATCGGACGATTTTCGCGACGTTAAGGGCATATCTTGCGTAGTTGCATAGCTATTGGCCGAGCCACTGGGCTACCATTGGTTTTCCCATTAAATTACAGGAAAGACACATTTGTTTGTTTCAATATAAATTGCTCTTAAAACTCGGTACCACCAAAAGAACACTCTGGCGACCACATTTCCTGCGTCAGAAAATAAACTACCGCTTGAGTTCTTCCATGCTGACAGTACCTTGCGGAATGTTATCGTAAAAAAATAACAATCATGAGACGAAGGTTGTTGCTCTGCTATTGAGCTCAGTTATTCAACTGACTACCTTCCTGATTATCATCATAGTTACTTAGGGCATTAGCACTTCCAGTGCAACAACTACTATGCCCTATAAAGCGTTAATCTTGCCAGACTGTCGCATCGCGTCAAGAGACCCCCGAGGACAAGGCCAAAGGAAACGGCGGAACGTTTTCGAACGCTGCACTCACCCTAGTTTGCTCGAGATCCTTTGTCGATGAACCACTGCATCTTTGCCCAAATATCGCTCTCTTCACCATCACGCATGGCCGTGCACACACACAAGATGCCGAACGTCTCCATATCCGTGACCGTCAAGCCGAATCTGCTTAACGCGACGACTTCGCGACATGGGAAAGCGAGCCGCTCTCGGCTACTGACAAGCCACGAGAGAAAGCGGTTTGTAACTCGTAGTTTTTTTTGTGTTACTGGTCTCCCTCGGGGTGGCGTTTTATTTGTCGTTCTTTTACCGCGGCGTCAGCGAGAAAGCGAGGAACAAGCCGGAGCGGTGCTAAGCCGCGTTCGATCCCGTAATGTGGTCGCGATAATTCACCTCTGGGCGTTCACCGCACACGGTGAGGAAACTCGACGCACTGTAACGTGTCCCGCGGAGACACGCAGTCTCTGCCGTTTCTTTCGGCTTTACTTCTGACCCGAGGCGCCGGCTGCCGCCCTAAAGAGGCCGCTTATCGACGGTGCCATTTGCCTGCAAGCTGTTCTCGCCTTGTTTTTGCATGCGCCGCGAGATTGGATAGTTTGTCCCTGTTACATGCATTTGAAGTCTCTGCTTTTACCCCCGCGGCCAGCCTGGGTTAAGCGGGGGAATCGTTCCTTCAACCTTCGTGGAAATTTCTATGGTTAAATTCTAACCCAGTGCAGCTGAAATTTATGCAGTTTTTACCACAGCTTTTTTTCTTTTATTTCTTGTACCACGGAGGAATGCGATGTGTTCGAAGATCGATTAGGCGACAATTAGTACTGCGCAACTGCGGCTGGCCGCCCATTCTTCAAAGTCGAGCTACGCTTGCTGTCTTAGCAAGCGCCTTGGTTGCTCTCTGTCGAAACACGTTCCGGAAGGTGTCAGAAGGCGCTGTATATGTGACCTTGTGGCTGCCAATATATAAAAGCGGGGAATAAATAGATTGTGTGGTACGTATTGTGCGTCGCAATTCAACCTTTAAATGCTGGCAACTATTGCAGCGGGTTAAGAGCTCTGTCTGGTCATTACGAAGGTTGTTTGGTTATTGTGGTAAAAAGTACAATGTCAGATCTTTTACGAAAAGAAATGCATTTATTTTTCCTCAGCATAGCCTGTTTTGAGAGAGTAACAGTTAGTCCAAGCAGCGTTCATTTTTTTTAAATCGGGTCCTAAGCCTAAGAACTATGGTTTACAGCGAAATAACAACCGGTGGTTGTGACGGCATTTCCAGTGTACAAAAAAAAAAAAAAATTCCTGTCTCCGGGCCTGTGTTTTTAAATTTTCTAACGAGAAGAAATCAGGTCGAACATGTCAAGAAAATAGCGAGATTGGGGTCGCAGGCAGTAAGCTGAAAGCCAAATCTGCGGAATTCCGCATTTTTGTTAACGCGGCTGATGTGTACGACGCCCAGCTGCATTTGGTAAAAGAGCAGCTGCCTCTGTATGTTTCTGGGTCGTGTTTTTAGGTTTTCTTTGAGACAGTTCAAGAATAATGGCGTTTTTGGGTTTATATGCTGGAATTACGGCTACGGGTTTTTCTTTAGCTTTCCCCTCGCTTACTAAAATAGTGGTCAGCGCCACCATAGCCGAGCGAAGGTTCTCTATTTTATCTGAAGCACTGGTTTTACCGCTGCTTCGACTCCGTTGTGCATTTTTTTGAGCCAGGTCACAATCATCAGAGAGGAAGATGCATATATTAATGAAGCACGACCAGACTCTTTTCTTGCTCAGTCAACCATTGCGGCAGCCATTGTGCGCAGCCATTGCGTGCAGGGTTTCGTGCCCTCCATTAGCTGAGGTTCCTAAGTTATCATCACTACCCTAAATTTTCGCACCGTGACTTTTCATAAGAATTTCATCAATTTTAAAGCGAAAGCTGTAGTATGCTAGGTCTTTCAAGTTCATTCATCGCGTCGCCTTCAGCCGCCGGTGGGCAATCTGCGTTTTTTAATTTTTATCGACTCGCTCTTCTGGAACACAGTCTCAGCTGCACGAGGCCATATGTTCAAGGAAATTGCGCTTGTAACCGTAGTATCACCACGATGCTGCGCCTGCTCGGTTGTCTGCGCGTGCTCTTTAGCTCAAGCGAATGGATCCATCCAATCATTCAGTAAATATAGCTAGATGAAATCTCAAGATAAATGTGCGAAATCTCAAGCAAAGGCAAGCTGTTACGAAACACTGTGTGCATAATCTCTGCTTTCGCTCATGATATTGAGGCTTAGGAGTGTTAAATCCCAGCCATTTATTCTACTATACCTACGAAGTGCCGACATCGACCAGAGCGCGCTACTAGCACAAAAGTCGCCGGTTCAGTCACGGCTGCAGAGTTTTCTTGAAACAAAAACTCCCTTGTCTACAGGCTTTCTACGTATGAATACAGGCGTTCTACATTTACAGTCCTCTGCTCAATGCTGGGCACCACATAACCAAAAAAGCTGCCTCTGAGCGTCAAGCGCTGCTTTAAAAGTGACAGCCAGTGGCTTTCAGTTGCGCGAAACGTTTATCTATTTTGGTGCACAAAATTAGTGATACAACTTATATTTTTAGATGATTTGTTAAAAGGAATACTCTCCTAAAGCACTGTGTAAGGTCCGCCGTTTATAAAAAGGGTAGAACAGGAGAACCGTCCTTGAGGTAGCCTTTACTGAAAGGAAAATTCCGGAGCAACCAAATCACCTAAGGCGCTCAGTGCGTGCAAGTACCAGTTTTTGTTTACCGTCCACCGTCATGTCCTTCCGTGCTGCTGATAGTACTTTCAAGATCAAACGCTTTCGCACCGCCTGCCGCATGGTTTGAGCGTCATCGATGAGACACAGCGTTGCTCGTTAACCGCACCATTCGTACTCCATGTAGCCAAGTAGAGCGTGGCTTAGGTAATGATGTTGTTGTGCCATGCATTTTCTTACTCAGCGCGTGCCATAGATACGCGTAGTGTTATTCAGGATCCAGTCAACGGTAACTTTGCTCAAGGAGCCATCAAATCTCAAACAAGCTGACACGGCAATTGTCTGGCCGCCTTGGTCATGCTTGCAGGCAAGTGCACGGCATTAATTAGCCTTTCCACGAGCGACAAGATGGCAATAAACATCCCCATTTCATCTTGCTGCAGGGTGGTATTTTTTCGGGAAGTGCAAATACAAGTCGCAGAAACTTGTGCCTCGGCACCGCACCGTGCATCATCAACTGTACCCCTGCGCCAGCAGCTTTACTCTGCCCGAAGTACTTGACGTTGCCACCGCACCCTACGTAAGCCTTGGTGTTGGGATAGTTGGTATCGATACGTATTTAAGCGTAGAGCGCCCATGTTTATGAGACAAACAGAATAAAGGGATGAACGGAAAAACACAAAAATCAAATCCCCTTTCTCGAGAGAAGGATGATTAAAACGCGAAGCAATCTCCTATGCAACCTGAGTCAAAGCTAAAGTCCCAAATCCACTGTCCCAAAGTCCGAAATCCAAACTTCCAAAGTCAAAAGCCAAAGTCCACTTCAACTTAGCCAGCTCACTCCAAAGGCAAAGATCAGCCCTGCTTAGAGAATCTATTTCATAATCATCATCATAATCATCATCATCATCATCGTCGTCGTCGTCGTTTCTTGCAGCGTGTTGAAAGTTGGCTTTCGTACAGCGCGCTTTGCCCTGACGCGCGGCGCCATTTGTCCCTTTGTTTTAAAGCTTCGCGTTAAAATAAAGGAACAAATGGAATGCATCAACCGCGCACCAACCGTTCCGTTCGCCCCTTTATTCTGTGTTTGTCTCGTAAATTTCAGCGCTCTATGTTTAAACATGCACCGTCCCCCGCCCCGCTACTCGACCGGGATGAAGAAGCACCAACACTTGTACAGTGATATGCATGCACCCGCGGGTGTGGGATGGTAAATTAAGATGGTTGATCAAGGTCGGGCAATGCAGGACTCAGTGAAGCGCCTGTCCTGTGTTTCCTCCCTTTTTGTGGCCGTCTCAAATTGCGCAGTTTTTTACTTTGCGTTCAAGATGTGCCAACTCGCCCACCAATAAGTTCTCCCAATCAAAACGCAACCCCACAGCTACCATATACGTCCTTCTTCTTTACTGAAGTTTTTTGACCAAGGGAATCTAAGGCCAAGAGCACCTTTTCCGTGTCAACCACCGAAACGCAGTCACGCTCCGGTAAAAGAGATCCCACGACAGCTTCAGGAAAAACGTGCCACGACGTGCCCAATTGGATAATAAAAAAGTGGGGTCCCGCGACCTGCAGACGACGCCAAAGAGCACTCCTGCCATGCAAGCGAACGATTGACTGCATGGGGCCAAGAAGAGTCACATCAATTTCATTTCGCGTCTGTTTCTACACCCGCAGATCAGAATGAAATCTGAAACCCGTCGAAAACGCCTCCGGTTTCAGAGACACAGGAGTGACAAAGACGGGCTCTTGGAGTTCGGGTTTAATGCTAGGGGAAGGCAAAGCCCTCTGCCGTTCATTGATTTCGCCGAAATCGACAAGGCGAAAGATCAGAAAACGCTCCAGATTCGCCAGTGAAGCAGGCATTTTCTCCACGAAGCAAGACAATGATCTCGAAACGACCAGTAAAATTCACGCTAATCTTCTTTGACGAGTGTTTTGAGAATGCTTGCAACGTTAAATGTCCGCACTTTATCGTCTGTGTCCATTGCTGTTCCTGCTGATGAACGCGCTGTAATATTAGTTTGTGTATGTTACTTGTCTGAATCTGTCTGTTACGGTGGGCCCATGCTCCCGAAACAGACTGTCCACGTACATTAAACTATCCACGTACACTAAACTGTACACAAAGACGTTTTGTTATGAAGTACAACAGATTTTACTGCCAGCTTACAGATATCGAAGGACACTAGAAAGCGGTGCAGCGATGCTGTAATAATCTTGATTATTATATTACGCCGTAAACTGGGGATACGGCTTCCTCTTAAGGCCTTCGACGGAAGGCTGACGGCGCAAAAATCTGTGCCGGTCGCATTGATAAAATGTAAAGGGCAAAAAAAAAAAAAAACGGCAGCGTATCGGCTTGATTGATTCATGATGGTCGACGCGCCTCTGCGCCGACGCTACACAGCCGCAGAGACGCGCTGTAGTGGAGGGCGCCGGATTAATTTTGACTGCCTGGGGATCTTTAACGTGCGTCGAAATCTCGAACACACGAACGTTTTTCGCTTTTCGCCTCCATCACGGCGTATCTGCTAGCTTCACTGCAAATGTCGGCGGACGTCTTCTGCCACCCCTGTCACATAAATGCCTCTCTTCTCTCCAAACCACCTGTGACGCTCTACTTCTTCCGTCTCCCTTCTCCCAAGATAAAAAGGGTGAAGGTTTGCTCAAGTTAATTCAATTTTCCCGCGTTCCACTGTTCGCGCGCCCTGTATTCGAACCTTTTGTCACTCTTGTACCCGTGTATTTTTGGGACGAAAGATTGCTTACGAGGCGTATTTTTGCTTGCTGTCACAAATATCAAGCGCACATCTATCTGTAATTAAAAGAACACTGCCTATAACACGGGGGATGTCGTAATATTTTACCCTAAATATGGCTGATGTATTGTTCTTGCTTAAACGTTGACAAGTATGAAGAATGGAACGAGATTTAGTGGTTCGGAAAGTATTTGCCTTTAGAAACTACTCGTTTCAGAATTATTTCGTCTTTTGGCCGGGAGGCTGAATCAAGGGACAGACAGACCGACATGAATGGATGGATGGAATGAACTTCATTGTGGCCTGAAGAACTCGCGCGCGCCGTCGTGCGTGCTCGTCGACCGGGCCTAGGTTACCCCCGGAGGCACGCAATGGCCTGGTCCCTTCTTCTCCACAGGTATGGGTCCTGCCTCGCCGCCACCTCTCACGCCTGCTGGACCGCCCACAGTTGCTCTTTGTGGTCGTACCTGGTCAGCGCTGCATCCATGCGCGGAGGCGACGTTGCTGAGTTAGCGTCCTCGGGTTTCTCGGCGCAGTTCCACAGCACGTCCGTCAGGGTGCCCATCTCCCAGTGGCGCATCCTGCACCTGCCGTGCGGGTGGGGGTCAGGGTAAATTCTGTGTAGCAATAATAAGGTGCGCACGGTCCCCGTTGGTAGTTTTCGGAAGATGACAGCCTGCGCCCTGTCCAGCTTGTCGCCAGTTTGAAGGAGAGCCCTGCAGGCCAGACGGTATGCCTGGTGATCTCGTTGTAACTGAGGAGTCTGTCTTTCGGGCGGAACCAGGGACGGGGGTCTTCGTCGTCGGCGCGGTGGGATAGTGAGCCGTATCGTTGCGGTTGTCGCGTGCGTTTCGGATGCCTTGGCTTTATGTGCGGGGAACCACGGGATGCATTTCACATAGTTGGGTTTCTGCATTCTGGGAGCCCATTCTAAAGATGCGGGTGGCCATGGGTGGAATTTCTCCTTTGGCGTAGTTCCTGGCCGCCTGACGCGAGTCACTAGTGTAAGGTGCGGTAGCCTTGGTCTGTCCGTGCGATGGCTATGACCATTTCGTCTGCCTCTTCGGCGTTGTCGCGTGTCACGCTAGCTGTGGTCCTCGTGGTGCCGGCGGCGTTGACCATGGTCAGTGCGAAGCGACCGCCTCCGGCGTGTGCCGCGGCGTCCGCGAAGCGGGCACCGCGGTCCTCTACGTGTCTCTCGGTGAGGGCTGTAGCGCGACCTCTGCGTCTACCCCTGTTGTGGGCTGGGTGGATGCTTCCTGGGTATTTGGCCCACTCCCACCCCTTCGCGTATCTCGTTGCTAATGGTGATTTTTCTGCCTTGTTGCTCGGCAAAAAGTTTCGGGCAAAAATGTGGTTGACGCCCCTTTCATAGGAATCGGTAAAACACGAATGGGAAATGTGCCTTCACAGGAGTATTTAAATGTTTATTGTGCATCCATATGAACTTGCACATCGCTATTTTTATTACATCGGTATTACACCGTTAGACGCATCGACGTTACACACTGGTTTGCACGCGCCGGAACATTGCGTAAAACCAACTGATACCACAGCCCCTTGAAAACCGAGCGAACATAACGGAACCGAAAGCAGTAGGTGGCGGTGGGTGCCCACGTACACGAAGACGCTGGCATCGAGGCGCCAACTGTCGGCACTCATTAGTGTCATGATGAACTACTTCGCGTCACTTCTCCTAGTCGGCAGAATCTCCTAGACGGCATCTGAATGAAGAAAGGAGTGGGAAAGATATAAGGCGCGTTCGTAGACCTACTTGCGCTTGAATTCGTATACAGTGGGAAGAGCGCTGTGTACCTCCGGTTGCAGCGAGAGAGTTCGTGGCTCGAATCCGGGCGCATCCGAGTAAATGGAACTTTTTCTGGCAACGTCATTTCCGTGAGGGATATGACGCCGGTCAGAACTTGATGCACCCTGGCATAAAACGCTTTCATGTTAAAAAGAGTTCAAGGGAAATGCCCTCGCGGCTGCAGCTGCTGTTGTACCAACAGGGGTCGCAGCCGCGACCGCATGTCTTTTGAACTGGCCAAATGAAAACAAATATGAGACCTCGAGCACTTGCTTCTTGCTGTTTCACTAGTCCAAGCGCGAACTGGCAGGGTTCCTGTGCAACGCATAATTCCCCCCCCCCCCAAATCCGCGGGCTGATTACCATCACGCCCACTAAGGTACAACTAGAGGACTTTACGCTTAGGGCGCCGTCCAAAATATCAGCGGTGGGGATCAAAGGGTTCAAACAGACGACAGCGAATTAAAGAGCACAATAAACTGCCGTGCGCATATCGCTGTTTGGTGATTGGAGTTTGGCGTACGCATGCCGATGTCAATCGATCAAGCTCATGCCGCAACTCGCCTCGAGGCGTACATGGGCGCACACTACGCCTTACGTATTGAACTACTAAGTATTAGGCCTGCTTTCTGAGAAAGTGAAGCGCTAGCGCCGCCTCACGCGATATTATTGGCCTGCGCAAGCGGGGAAAATTCCACATGGAACACTCAAGATCGACATTGGCGGCTTTCGTAGAAGCAGAAACGCGGGGGGATGACCGAAGAACAGCTAGGATGAAGGGGAACGCGCCATGTTATCAGCCGCTCTACAGACGCCGCCGACACGCGTTCCGTACTCACTCACTGGTATCACTGAAGTGCTTCACTCCTTGTGCAGTAGCTCGAACCTGCGTTTCCGCGCGCGGCCAACAGTTCGTAGTCAACAGCGAAGCGGGCTGAACGAACCTTCACTCAATGGTCACCGGGCCGGGGGACTAGCCAAGTTTAAAAGCAGCTCGAGGAAGCATCAGGGGGCGGATGACTAGAGAAGTCGTGTGTAACCAATCGCAAGGCGAGTATCAGACGGCTGGCCTTTAAAGAACACGGCTTCACTGTGAATCTGGTGCTGACCAAAGTAGCACTGTTGTGGCGATGAACCCGAAAAGTAGAACTTGTTACGCAATTCGAAGCATGCGTCAAACGACATGCTCCCTCAGTGAGAACCAGGTGAGACGGTGGGCGGAGAGGGGAAATCAGGAGGGAGCGAAGGGGAGGAATGGCGTATAACTGAAACCACTCCCCGTTAACCTCTTTTGTTAACTATGCCTTGCGTTCCTAAGTATATATGTTGGGTAATACAGTTTTTAGAATAAACCGCAGAAGAAGTCACGAAGGACTGTGGTACAGTCGACTCAATACGAAGCCCACAGGGACCGAATCAAGCTTCGAATGAACGAAATTCTAATTTAAAAATAAAGGCAGCGTAAAAGCATTGTTATTGGTCCGCAACACGTCTGTCTCCTTGATTCCGTTCAAAACCTTGACTTTCGTCGCCAAGTCGAGCGTACGACACGGCTTGCCATGATGGTGTAGACTTATGGATAAAATTCAAAACTGAAGCTCCCACCATACAAACTGCTCACATGGTGTTGTGCGCAACAAAAAAAAAAAGTTGGGGACTTTAAAAGAGAAGGACGCGTACGCTGGCGCGTCTCAACTGAACAGTGTTGTTTCTTGCTCTTGAAATTTTGAATTTTTCGTGAAAGAATGGTCACCTAGGTGCTTTTTATTCAAAACAACTCGCAATTAACCGATATAACGCCTGTTAGGTTATATAATCGAAGAATTTATTCCAAAGGACTACGTCTAAAATTTGCGGGGCCAGCACATCACTTCAATTAACCGAAAATTACAATTAAGCGATTCTGAATAATGGAGAGTCAATGGTATTTGGAAATACCTGCGTGTTGTGTTGTAAGCTCAGCAATGGCTTTTATTTATGTTACAGAACCCGTATAAAACAAATATTTCTACCATATTTCTGTCTAAGGAGCCTTTTGCGCCCGTTGACTAGTTGGCGGTCACCGTACTATGAATATGAAATAATAGCTACCTTGAGTGTACTGTCTTCCAACTATGTTTCGCGGAATTTTGTCAAATCAACCTATTTCCATGATTTTGTCGGGTGTAGACAATTGAAACTGGTGCCGAAAATTTGTGCTATATTTAGCTGCGGTACTTAGAGAAGCAAACTACCTTTTTATAATTTAGCGCTACGAGACGCTACAACGTCGCTGGCTATTATAAAATGCTTATTAATAGATAGGTCAAGGTGAAGTTAGTAGTATTAAACAGCGGCCTAAGTACGAGGACTTCCAAAGAAAAAGCGGGGTGTTCCAACGGCTGTGACTCGAGTTTCCACACAGTGCAAGGTAAAATACACATCATACGAGGTTGGTCCGCTTAGGCCAAGACTTTTAGTAAATCAAGCTTCGCGCCATTCATCAACAATTCATCAACACCACACCATCAACAGTCAGTCAAAACGAAGACAAAACCGCTCACGCAGCCTCTCGGGTTGCCACGCTGTGATTTCGAGAACTGCTCCGAAAAGAGGTTCCATGCGTATTCCCTAAAACAAATTATTGGAGCATGTTTGCCCGCCGGGGTAACACTATCTCTCTACCAGGTTCAACTGAACTTATGAACTGAAAAGTGCGCAAACCAAAGACTTTGGAACGGTCAAATTTGGGGATGTCGCGATTCTTTGGTCGATTTTACGCGACGCCAGATCTCGGTCATGTTTCAGTCGTAATTCTTGGCAAATGCTTTTTCGTGTGAGGTCGACTTGGCCACCGAATTCTTCACATGTATTGGTTTAGCACATTCCTTCGCAAGAGGGCAGGCTACGGGTCAAGTTCAAGACAATTAAAATGCCTGCATCTCATGCACTCAGCGGGGATTCCAGTGAAAGGTCAGCCTGAATATTTATTTTAAGACACGCCCCCATTATTCTTTGCAACACCTCTCACAAATTGCAACGTAAAATGTAGCGCTATAATGTTAGACTTAACTCCATAAACTAGCACTATAGAGTCAGTGGGGTGCCAGCGGACTTCGGTAAGTTCATTCGAAGAGTCATTGAGCATTGGCTTCAGTAGCCTGTAGGGTACGTGGCGCCCAACCGAAATCAACCAGTTGATATGCAAGAATGATTGCTATCCACAAAACGTGTTCTTGGACTAGCTGGTACATACTGAATGGGGGGCTTAACGCAAAAAAGACGGCGACGGTGGCAGACGAGACAGGCGCTTGTAAGCGCCTGTCTCGCTTACAAGCGCGCCAGAGATTACAAAGCGCTTACAAGCGCTTGAAAGGTGTTTACAGGCGCTTTTAAGCGCCTGGCAGACGAGACAAGCGCCTGTCTCGTCTGACATTGTCCTCGTATGTTTTGCGCTAAGTCCCCCCATATAGCTGTCCATGCCTGCGCAGATTGTACTTCGAAATTGGCGAGAACTAGCTGTTGCGTTTGCAGTACTTATTCCCTAAAATGTTTTCATATCTGTCCGGTTGCTTACCAACGCTAAGCTATCCCAGTCTAAAACCACAACAGAAATACCGCAACAACCTAACAAGAATTCTTGTCGTACGACAAAAGCTTTGTTGTGGCAAGAGAACACCTGTTGTTAAGACATAGCCATCTGTTGTTACGACACAAATTTCTGTCGTAACGACAAAGTCAATTTTCTCAACAACAAACATTTCTGCCGTCATAGTAGAACTGTCATTTTCGCTACTCTTCACAACGGGCAGAAACATTCAAACCATTGCCAATACTGACGGAACATCAGGATCACGACAAGACTTAAATTCTGCACAACGAAACATAAAAATCAGGACAGAAATACCACATACAACAGAAAATAAGCATTCGCCATGACAAGAATACGACAAGACCACAGTACGACGCGCGAAAATACGACACACTAGAGAAATATTTCTTGTCTTTTTCGACTGGGACGCCGAGAGATGTGGGACAAGCACCTAAGATTACATTCAAATCTTACATACCTACCAACCATTATCTTGCCATGCTTACAACACAGGAAGGCCACTTGTGGCCGCCCCAGAAAATGCAGGAATGTATGTTGATAAAACAGAGTGCACTAAGGACACACCCCACCGTTGGAGCTCTCGGCAATGCGCCTGTAAGATGGCAATCGAGTATGCAATGACATTTGGCATTGAATACATTCGGCATGCACTTACGAAGTTCCCGCGCCTTCCGCAATCCTTGTCCGAGCTAGCCCACAAATGATGTTTTAATGAGCCACAGCAGAAATTTGTCGCAGCTACATCCGGCAACAGGGGTTGCAGCACCAAATCAGGCAGCGTTGGTGCTATGCGCGACCTTGGCCCGTAATTTCGGCCAATGGGGGTTTCCAAAAAGAACCGATAGGAAAATTGAGGCTAGATCACTAAGGGGATTCAGTGGAAGCCTTTACACGTAGGTACACGCACGCAAAATAGCATTGAACTATGTCGTCAAGGGCTTCGTCAAAGCAACACGCAGGACTAGCAGTTCATTAAGGGCGAAGCCTTGGCGCGACAGATTCGGCGCGTTTTATTCGGTATCGTAAGTGGAGTTGCAAGGCCGGTCATGATTCTCAGTGCATATTCGGGTTAACCAGTTTCGATTGGTGCGAACCGCCTGCACTTTAGTAGGTTTCCATTGCCGCGGCCGCCTGCTGGAGCATGGCCACTTCGTACAGTGCACTCGCAAGAACAATCCCATCAATGGCCGCCAAGTGCGACAGATGGTCGAAGTCTTCACCTACTGTAACAAATTATCGCCGTTTTTGTTCGTTCTGTTTTTGCTTTGGGTCCCTACTCTACTGAGAGTTATTTGTAGGCCCAACCGGAGGGCACAGCACTTCTCATACGTGATAAGACCAACCGTCATTTGCACCACTGGTGTGGTCATTCACCACACCCTAAAACTCGAAGGAGCGCTCACAGTTGTCTTCGTACTGTTTTTTTTATTTTCTTGCCCACCACTTAGTTTATCTCCCGAATTAGTGTGTCTACAACCCATATGCGTATTTCATTTTCTTCCACGCTTTCGTCATTCGTGATCAGTTGGTGATTGTGAAGTGCCCAGGACAGCACTCGTCAATATTTCCCAGTATAACTTCAAATAACTCCATCCATCCATCCATCCATCCATCCATCCATCCATCCATCCATCCATCCATCCATCCATCCATCCATCCATCCATCCATCCATCCATCCATCCATCCATCCATCCATCCATCCATCCATCCATCCATCCATCCATCCATCCATCCATCCATCCATCCATCCATCCACTCGTTTGTAGGTCCGTCCGTCGGTCCGCTGGTTTGTCCGTCCAAAGCAGGAATGCTCCTCGGTTTGTAATTCCTAAAATGGCGTAGCTTCATTTGGCCGGCAATGGCTTGACTTTGGGCTAGTTTTGTACCCATGACATACACATGGCACACACATGGGGCACATGGCATGAGACACATTGCATACACATGGCATACACATGGGTACACATGGCAGTATTTTAGTTCCTTGTAACTTGTGGTTGAGAGTTAGTAGCACTACATTACTTTTATTTCAAAAGATTTAGCAAAGAAAAAAGAAAAAGAAGCGGAAACAAAACTACGACGATCTTTGTTGCGACAAGTCACGAATTAAATGTCCAGTTTCAGTGCCTCAAATAGTTAAGGATAGCTTATCTGTATAGTGTGTTCACTCTTCAAAACTAACATGGCACTCACTGCAAGTGCACAGAATTCCAGACGCCTTGCTTGCAACAATCAACGCATACTTGATTACAATTAACACTTTGGGTTTGGCTGCGGCTATGCTGTATAGGTGTATACTCGCGGTGTTGTTTCAACGTGAAAAATGCAAACTAGCAGCTTGTTTCGGCAAACTCACCTAGGCGCTAACTAGCTTCGATGCTGTGAGCGTGTTTTAAAATTATTTTGTTACGAATGTTTACCCATCGTTGATTATTTTGATTGTTTTTGTAGCGTGAGCTACACTGGCCGAGGTTGACCAGTTTGTTTTTGTAGCGTGAGCTACACTAGCCGAGGTTGACCATTTTCGCGTGGCTCCTGGAGAGCCGTTCTGCGCACGAGCGGCACGTGGTGGCCCGGTTCACTTGATGATCATGCGAGGGGTGGCCGGGTGTGCAACCAGTGGAACCAGTCGCAGCAATAAAGTGGGGCGTTTGCCAGTGTTATATAGCCATGGAGAAGGAGAGCGAAGCAGTGCACAGCTGACGCGCCTGAGCCGCCGCCGCCGTGACTGGACTGGACTAGACTGGCTTGGATTGGATTAGATTGGATTGGATCGGAAATCGTTTTAGCAGCAGTAAGCATGATATTAAGCTAATCCTACACAACCAGGGACCCTATGAATAAACAGCTAAACCTTAGCTCACGCTACGTATATCCTGGCATAGCCGAGCTAAGCCACTGCTAATTTTTTTAAGTGCGAATGTACTTCTTAAGCGACCCTGAACCTGCGTCCACCGGCGATGTCCGCATAGCATACCCACGTGGGGGATTGGCCAGGAATCTCCTCGTCTTCCTTGGCAACGGGGGGAGATGGGCGCGCGCTGCCTGGCCGCTGACATGGCACATACCCACGTGGGGGATTGGCCAGGAATCGGGCGTGAGAAGGGCTAATGCACCCGCTTAAAGGAGTACTGACACGAAATTTCAAAGCTGAGATCCGCTCTAGCAATCAAGTACAACGACAACACAAATAGGTGTCTGTGAATAAATGCATCTTTCTTTCTTTGTAGTTTTGTGTGTGTGTGTGATCTCTCTTTCGCGAACATTACCGAAACCGCGCAAATTCAACTCGTGCATTCGCACTTTCACATTCTTCCCCTCGGGGAAATGCGGGGAATTTTTTCTTCATAACTTTGCTTTGTCCAATACATTACATTTTTTGCGTGGTTGGTGGCCATCAGAGGCGGGGGGGGGGGGGGTACCCTGGAGAACATTTCAATGTTTGAGACATGCGTTTTCGACGGAGGGGAGAAGAGAAAGAACGTCTTATTAGTCATCACCTCAGGGGGAGCCCCGCACTTGTACTGCACTCAGTTTTGCCCCCGTTGAGTTCGCAGTCAGCATAGCAGGGTAAGATGACAGTTATACTTAAAGAAATGAGCTGTGCAGAGTACAAAAAATAAACTTTCAGCCAGCAGGGGCCTTAATGCATTCAGGTAGGCCTTGAATTGTG
The DNA here is from genome assembly GCA_013339765.2 of Haemaphysalis longicornis. Classification (NCBI taxonomy): domain Eukaryota; kingdom Metazoa; phylum Arthropoda; class Arachnida; order Ixodida; family Ixodidae; genus Haemaphysalis; species Haemaphysalis longicornis. Next base: position 102,405,022 of record CM023453.1, on the reverse strand, counting down.
TTCCAAATATCAATACAAAAATACTGGTAATTCAGAACTTCAACACTAAGTAAGAAAGAGCCATATTGTGAGAGCCTCATTCACTTCACTTTCTCCCTTCACTAGGTGGAGGGGAGGACTCCGCAATGATTATGCACGGGTAAATCGATTTCAAGAATCTCCTCCACTGGAGGCTTGAGAGTAGGAAGGATTGAGAATACCAGGGTAAGTGTTGAAGGTTAAGAGGATGGTAAACCGTTGGCTATCGTCGCAACAAATTCAGCTCAAGAGGATTCCCTCCTGAAAAGCTACTTTTTCCCCATCGAGGGGCCGCTGACCCTAACCTATCTTGGCGGTGCCCCCGTCCATTCACAACAACGCTTCACCGGGAGATGAAAGAGTCTGGGGGCTGTCCTTCCAGAGGTGGTTACCGAGCTGAGCGTGCAATGTGGCTGCCGAAAGAAGCACTTTTATTCGTGTCCCTTGATGGCGCCGGGCACCTAGCGGCAAAATAGGTGAAGTGACTCCCCGGCCTATCGCTCGGTACTCGTGTGGGACGACAAGGCTTGAAAATTCGACCGGGATTGTCCGGAAAAGCACCCCTGCAAAATTCCGAGGCTGAAAACGACAATTTTTAATGGTATTTAGCCCGGTCCTTTCGCATTTGTAATCCTGACGCCTCTCTCCAAATTGCCATCCCTACGGGTGTCATACGAGTTGCACTCATTTGTTGTAGAAATGTAATCTGCATCTCATATTACACCACTCCCTGAAAACTTCGCATCCTGGTCGGCATGGTATTGTTCACTTCGGCGGTTACCTTGACATATGAGATTAGTCCCGGGACTTGTATTTCTCCGCGCTGGAACTGGTCCACCAACATGAGAGCGTACGGACCTAAGGGCGCTCAAATCTTGAGTCAATAAGTCTGTCAGTTGACCGATATATCAATCATCAATCAATCAACATCAATCAATCAATCAATCAATCAATCAATCAATCAATCAATCAATCAATCAATCAATGCAATCAATCAATCAATCAATCAATCAATCAATCAATCAATCAATCAAGATAAATTTATCATTACTAAATCGTCCTTCCACTTCACCAGTGAAAAGTTTATTGTTAAAAATATTGGACGGATTATCATTAACGACGCCCATATTGATATCGTCGGAAATGATAATCTATTCAACAAATTGATTGATTGATTGGTTGATTGATTGATTGATTGATTGATTGCTTGGTTGATAGCAAAACTGTGATGTCGGACCTTGTCGAAGCTTTACTGAAATCCAAAAAGTGTTGCATCAATGTGGCCATTACTATCAAGAACGGAAGCGAAGGAGTGTGTAACAGAAGCTAATTGGGTGGATGTGGAATATTATTCCCTAAATCTGTGCTAATGCCATATTAGTACGCAGTTACCTTAGAGAAAATCGCGCATGTGGTTAGCGATAATGGGTTCCATTATTTTGGAACAGTTTCATAGTAAGGATATGGGTCGGTAATCGTCTAAAGAAAACTGGCAGCCTTTTTTATAAATAGGCACAACTCGGGCTATCTTCCAGTCTCCCGGGACTTTCCCCGTTAGAAAGGAAGCACGCAATACAACAACAAAAAGATTAGCCAAAGACTACGCATATCTGCGCAGGAATACATTTGGAATATCATCCCGACCTGATGATGTCTTCGTTTTCAATTTAGTAGCATAGGCACAATACCATTATATGAAATAAAGTCGGCATCTGAAGAATGAGTAGTCGCAGTTGCTGCGGCACAGTTCTGGGACCAAGAGTGTACACTAATCCGCCGCTGTGGCTCAGTGGCTAAGGTGTAGTGCTACTTATCACTGGGACACGGGTTCGGTTCCCGGTCGCGGCGGCCGCTTTTCTGATGGAGGCGAAAAGCAAAAATACCCGTTTGTACGAGATTTCGGCGCACGTTAAAGATCCTGAGGTGGTCAAAATTAATCCGGAGCTCTCCACTAAGGCGCGCCTCATCGCCTGCGTTGCGTCGGCGCGTTGAACCCTACAATCTATCAAATCAAGAGCGTAGACTACGAAAGTAGTCATTGAAGCGATGAGCAACGGCCTTCTGATCAGTAACAATTGCATCACGAATTGTTAGTTAAGAGATTGGCTTATCTTCTCACCTATGTAATTCTGAACTTCTGTAGGGTCATTTCTGATTAAGTTTGGCAGCCTTACGTTGAAGTAGTTATCTTTAGAGCGTTTCACTGCGCTTGCAAGTTTGTTCTTCTATTTCCTGATAACTTCAGGTACAGTACGCGCTTTTTTTAGTCGTTCGATTTTACGTTTCAGTTCAATGGTTTCTCGGACCATCGCAAGCATGTGCATGGGATCAGTTCATTATATTTTTGCGCATATAAACCGCACCAAAAATGCGAGAATTTCAAAGGGGAAGTAGGGGTGCGGATTGTATGCGAGGTATTTCCTTTGGTGCAGCTTCACCGCAGTGCGCGTTGGGTCGTGATGCTCCTACAGCAGTAATAGCGACTAAGCCACTGTTATCCCATTGACAGTACTTATTTTGCACACACAGCTCAACAATATATCAACCTGAAAAAATGCATGCGGCAAGTCATCTCGTTATGCAGTCAGCTAGGTAAGTTGTTTTGCATAAACAAATGTGTAATGTTGCTTGAGTAGTAGCTTTGGTCCATTTTTTATATACAAGATATGCGGTAATACGCGGGGATATTTTATTTTATTCGTCGATGGAAATTACGGATGCGGGTTGTAGGCAGGGGTGGGTTATACACGCGAACATACGGTATGTCCGACATGGGGTCCCGGGAAGTGCATATTGGTTGTATAGCAGTATTTGAAGTGGCAGAGAGATCTCAATTCTCATGATATTCCACCCGTAAAAGTGCCGCCCTGCTCACACAAATTATGCGCTTAATTTTCTTCTGATAACTTTGCAACATCACTAATAAATTGCGGAAGATAGCAGTCACCGTTCACTTCTTCAAGAGTTTGTTGCCTAGCTTGAAGTTGTATTTTGGCTTGCGTATTCAGCAGAATTTTTGGTTTCTTTGGGTTTGTTTTTATTACCGCCGCCAAACTTTGCGAGCAAATTCACTAAGAATTTTCTGCAATCCCTATCGGGGCTGCTTCAATCAGACGGTGTCATCTGCCAAGCTTAAATTAAGTGATTCATGTATTCCTTATTCATTAATAAGCCAGGTATACCGTTAATTAAGTTTCGCTCCTTCTGCGCCAGTAGCAAATACTAATTTGGGATGGAGTTTTCGTTCCAAACCTTGTTCTGATATTAAATGTCTCAGTGTTTTTATAAAGAAGCATCGTGAATCCTTTGTAAATGTCCTCAAACAGCGCTGTGTATGGTTCCTGAACTCTATCAACTCGGAGTGTTTTAAGCACATCGGTTGCCTCTACTAAGTCGATTGTGCTTTTATTTTCTATAAATGCCAGTTACGGAGATTTGTTATAGGCGCCAGATATACCAGTTACCTCGTTTAAGGCCTAAATATGATCCATTGTCCTACTAAGTCTTGCCTTGATTTCTTGGATGTTGAAATTTTATAGGGTGATGGAGTATGGTGAATTACCTTAATAATTGACTTCTTTTGCAACATATGGTAAGCTGATGAGCATGCAATTTTTGAGCGTGTTTTACTTTCTGTTTTGTTTTTGTGTCGTTTTTGCGTTTTTGCGTTTTGCGTACCACGTGACGCACAGTCGTCGGTTGCTGCCCATTGTTGTCTGTACATATCAGCACGAACTGCCATCACGAGATGGTTATATGCGCTGTATAGTGGAAAGTCGTGATATATATATATATACTATATTATATATATATATATATATATATATATATATATATATTATATATATATATAATATATAGATACGGGACGAGGGACTCGGTAAAGATACATATCAAGTTGCAGTCGTCATTGCCAGTGCTCTTCGGCTTTTTTCGAAATATTTAATAGGGGCACGAATGACGTGTGCTTGTCCACGCTTTCTTTGATTCATTGATAAATAAGCGAAAAATATAAGTCGAGAAAAAATCCGCCGTTTTTCCGGAGCGGGACTCGAACCCCATCTCCGCATAACCGTTGCGGTGCGTTCGCCATTACGCTATCCCCAGCGGCTTCTCTCTCGACTTTAAACGGGGGTTTATATTTACAAAGCTCTGAGGCCGGTCAACTAGCGGCCCATATTATATATAAATATTAATATATATGATACTATCATATCAAAATATATATAATATTATACTATATATATACCAATAATTACTATACTAATTTCTTCTTTCTTTCTTCCTTAATTCTTTATCTGTTTCATGACCTACCACATCCTCCCCCTTGCTTTCCGAGGTGTTCTTTCTTGACTGCTGCCAACTCTTATTTCTGTCTTACTTTCAACAAGCCCCTCATTTCCCATTCTGATTCGCTATATGCATAGCGAGGGCCTCTGTTCTGGCAGTCTTGGTGCTATATGAAGCTTAAGAGGGTTCAACGCTGGTCGACCACTCCTGACATGTCGTAGACACTGGACTCACGGCCCGGGGGTTAAAAAGAAGGTCCCCTTCACCCCGCGAAGTCCGAGTGGCGCTGGCTACCACCTCCAAGCAGAGGAAACAAACACACCTTAACATAAATACCCCAGAAAGTGGAGGGAAAATCGCCCCGCCCGGTAGCGTAGTGGTTATCGCACCAGACCGGATCTGGAGGTCGTGGTTTGGATCCCACCTGGCGGGCATTTTTTCTCCACTTTCTTTCTTTCTTCCGAATTCTTTATCTGTTTCAATGACCTACCACATCCCCCTTGCTTTCCGAGGTTTTCTTGACTGCCAACTCTTATTTCTGTCTTATTTTCAACGAGCCCCCCATTTCCCATTCTGATTTGCTACCAGTGTTGCGTCCTGTCAAACAGGGGCGCAGAGAAGTTGTCTTCGCGAAGACGCAGGGGCAAAGTATTTATTAGGCGAAATGCCTAATTTGGGGGAAACATACAAAGAGCACCATTGTTGGCTTGAGCAATATGGCGACCAAGAACCGAGCACACGAGCCGCTAGCTAACGAGCTCCTTCGTCGTCCTCTGCTGTGCCCATCACACGGCACGTACCCACGCGGGGATTAGCATGTCCGTCCTACTTAATAATGCTCTCATCCCACAGACTGGCACGTGACATTACCCCCTAGCGAATCAGAATGGGAAATGAGGGGCTCGTTGAAAGTGAACTTTTCGCAGCTGCCCACTATCCTAGACCCCCCTAACATCCACCTTTCCACAGAGCTGTGGGAGAGAGCCTTGGCCAGCTCCGGCCTCGAAGATCAGCTGCGCCTGATCGAAAGGGCTGTCGACGCGGCCCGAACTCAAGGCATCCTGGAATGAGGACGCCTCTCTCAAGCATTTTCTGGATTAATTAAAGTTTATTCTCTCTCTCTCTCTCTCGTTGAAAATGAGACAGAAAATAAGAGTTGGCAGTCAAGAAAACCTCGGGAAGCAAGAGGGAGGATGTGGTAGGTCATTGAAACAGATGAAGAATTTGGAAAGAAAGAAAGAAAGTGGAGAAAAAATTCCCGCCAGGAGGGATCCGAACCCACGACCTCCAGAATACCGGTCTGGTGCGATAACCACTACGCTACCGGCGGGGCGATTTTCCCCTCCACTTTCTGGGGTATTTATGTTAAGGTATTTTGTTTCCTGTGCTTGGGGTGGGGTAGCCAGCGCCACTCGGACTACTCGGGGTGAAGGGGACCTTTTTTTTAACTCCCGGGCCGAGTCACGGCGCTCTACTTGTGCTCTGTTTGCGCTCTACTTGCGAGCTATGAAATACCAACTTTCCCAGAAGTCCGCCCACGGCGCAATAAATGAGCCTTTATTTCGTCGCCCTTGGGAGCTTTGACTCTTTTTTTTAGTTTTATCCCTTTTGCAACTTCAGCTACCGTTACTTGGAGCCTTCTATAGAGGGCGAGTTGCTTCATAACGGTTTCTGAAATTACTGAACCGAAGAAGCCTTTATATCCCGTGACTGTATTTGCTTACGAAGTTTCTATCATGTCATTGTTGCGCATGTGGTTTACGGTCGTATCGTCTTATCTTTTTTTTGGCGAAGTTCCGACAAATTACAATGTCTCTCTCTGCAACTCCTTACCGAGCCTCGGAAACCAATTCACCGGCTTCATAAGGAGGCCACACGTCTCGTTAGATCTGATTTCATCTCGGAAGCTTCTAATGCCTCCTTAAGATCTCGAGCCCCACACACGTAATATCGATGACGCTCACTCCGTAACCTTTATCGCTTTTCCACTGCGGCGATATAAGACGTAAGTCCCATTTTGTTCGCACAAGAGCGAAACAGAAGCTGCATAGATAAGCGCCGCTTCTCGTGAGCTGAACGCACGGGCTGGCACCAAAGAACGCGATGCCTTGCAAGCAAATAGTGGAATCACCAGTTACCTACAGAAAATATGGACCAAGGCGAAGAAGGGGCGCTTTTTAGTTCGCAGTATCAACGAACGGCTTTTACGCGGCGTCCCCGCATTACGCAATACTCGCCGTGAAATACAAACGGTAGTCGCGAAGCGCTGATTTTATCGTGAAAGCCTATTTGTAACAATGAACTGGGTCAGGCGGTCTCCAGGGAAAGTGATACCGAAAAACATCTTAAGCGCTAGAATGCTGCAGTTTGACGTGGTTCTCTTTATTATGCGGAGGCCTCTTTGCATTGCGCTTAAATCAATAGGATCAGCCACTTTCGCTTATTCTTAAGTATTCTGCATGCAGGGATGGCCATGAGACGTAAAACAAACAAAAAAGGCTGTGAGGCAGAGCTAAGGTTGGGAAGAAACGTCAGAACTTCAAATATCTGATGGAAACCCGTTTCGGCCGCTCAGTGGCCAAGGACGCAGGTTTGATCCGGGCCGCTGTTGCCGCGGTTAAAGAGGAGGCGGAAAGCTAAAACACCCGTGCTTCAGTATGTCAGCGCACGTAATGATCCCCGGAGGATCGAAATCAAACCGTAGCACTCCACTACGGGGCGCTGCATAGCCCAAGTTTATATTTTTTCATATTTGTGGCCAAATGACGGTAGGTTTGTGCCTCTTAAGTAATTATTGGTTCGCGCTCACAAAAGCGCAACAACAACTTTGGGTGTCAAAGCTTGTGTTTCTGGGACTTTAGAGCTTCCCTGATTTCGGTTTTCAATTCCATTGGGACGGACAATCCCCAGTGATGCGTTACAGGCGAAGATACCGCGCTTTTTCTTCAACGGGTACATAAGTCTTTTTATAGAAGTTTGGTCACGTTATGTAGAAAAAGACACATATCTCCTGCAATGTTCGCGTTGAGTATTGTGCAATGAAGTACTGTCATCATCATCATCATCAGCCTATGAGCGCCCACTGCAGGGCAAAGGCCTCTCCCATAGATCTCCAATTATCCCTGTCCTGTGCTAACTGCGACCAATTTATCCCCGCAAACGTCTTGGTCTCATCTGCCCGTTTAACTTTCTGCCGCCCCCTGCCACGCTTGCCTTCTGTAGGGATACACTCTGCTGCCCTTAAGGACCAACGCTTCTCTTGACTTCGCATTACATCCCCTGCACACGTCCATTTCTTCTTCTTAATGTCTACTAATATGTCCTTTACACGCGTTTGTTCAATGACCGACTGCGCTCTTTTCTTGTCTGTAGTACGGCACAAAGATTTGATGGTATTGGTGTTGCTTGAAAAGAGCGGTATACGATATTTGGTTTCTTAGAGGATTTAGAGCCAACTCTACACATACCGGGTGGCTCAAACTTAAAAGTAAATTGAGTTGCTAACCACTGCTCAAGTTTGTGGATAAGGTCCGCGTGCTAAAGACTGCCTTGGCTGCTGAAGTATCAATCATGCTCTAGAGTATATTTCGGACGTTGCAAATATCTTCGGAACTTCGTTGGCAGGCAGTAAGCACTTTCATTCCTTTAATAATGCTGAAATGAGCAGTATTATCTTTGTTCTGATAAATTTGACCTTGTTTTTACCCTGGGTTTAATATTTTTCTTTTAGTGACAGTTCTCAAAAAGGATGTTTTTTATTTATAAATGGATCCACTCGGGTAACTCGCTTTTGATAAATAAAGTCTAGGCATTTTGTTAGCGGTAAATTTCAAACTAGTTTAGTTCTTGTATCTAAAAACCCATAGCTCATTCCAACACAGCATTCTGAAGTTGAAGTGTATACCAAGAAGCCCTCACAAACGCAGTATTTCAGCAACTTCTGTGGCCGTCTCCCGTATTGAATCAAAATGAAAAAACAAGTACGCTAACCGAAAGAAAAGCACGGAAAACGCGATTACAAGTTGCTATTGCCCAAGCATACTTCAAGCTATATTTTTTTTTGTGCCGAAATTATTCCGCATACTGGAGGGAACACTGCCAGGCTCTCGGTGTGTTCGTCACTGCTCAAATAGAAGGGTGGAAATATTTTGCGCCTATTTTTTACTTATGCCTGAGTTTCAAGCATGAAACTAAGAATATTTTTCAGGTTTTGAAACATCAATCAATCAATCAATCAATCAATCAATCAATCAATCAATCAATCAATCAATCAATCAATCAATCAATCAGTCAATCAGTCAATCAATCAATCAATCAATCAATCAATCAATCAATCAATCAGTCAATCAATCAATCAATAAATAAATAAATAAATAAAAATATAATAACGCCCTCATGGTCGCACTGACGTCCCTTGCAGGCCGAAGACTGCTTTTATAGATTTCGAATTACTGCCATCCGGTCTCATCAGGACGAATTCTTTACCCTTAAGTTTTTAACAGTGCAACTGTTTAAGCTTTAGCTTGGTCCGGTGGCATTACAAGGAAAAAATACCAAGAAAAAAACTGCGCCGCTTGCAAAGGGTGCCCCACAACAGAAAGGGTATTAAAACAGTGAAGGAGGTTTTTGCGCCTGCTCAAGTGTGAGCACAAGGGGTACGGGAGTATTCGCTCCGCTTACTGTACCCTTATAAACGTGATAGTCTTTCTTGGGCTACTAAAACGCAAAAAAAAGTATTGGCGCGCAGCTTGCAATAGTGGTGCAAGGCTGGAGAAAGAGCGGACAGGGGGTCGACCTAGCTTCCTCCCTCTGGAATCCGCTGTCACTGCAGGGCACCGACCCGAATGGCCACGCAACTTCCCGGGAAACTTGGCCTCAACCCTCAGCGCTTAACCTTGCCTAACAACATAATCGCAAAACGTAACAAAAAAATTAGCAAAGCCGGAAGAAGCTAGGTCAACCCCCGCTCCACTGTTTTCACAACCTTGCACCACCAGTACAAGTTGCGCCAATTCTTTTTTTTGGTTGCACACCGCGCTCACTGCTTGCCTTATTTTGAATCGCGTCTTCGAGTGGCCATTCAGTTACACGAATTCCCGATCGGTTCTACCCCTGGAATCACATGTCGGGGATAACTTCCAGTGTTTAAATTTCACTTTGGATACTCTCCACAAACGTTTGTTCCTTGATCCAAGACGCACGTTTCTAATCACGAAGTGTTGATCAAGCCATATATTTTTGGTTGCCCTTCAAGCTGTCTAGCTTTTTTTTTAAATGTGCATCTAAACACCTCAAGTTTCAAAGCACCTAATTTAGTCAGGCGGGTATAGGTTTCACCTAAACCATTGTTTCAGTGACCGAATTTACCAAGTTGTCCCTAGCGAGAGACTGCTTCCAACGAGAGCCACATGCGTGATCTTGTTCACGTGATAGGGATGAGCACTACCAATCATCCAGTATAATTATACTCCTCCACACATTGCAGTCCTTGATTGTCTACGCCTAAAGGGCGGAACAGTGCTAAGGAAAATCACTGTACATTAAGTTTTCTGATGGCTATTTTAAAGCCTAACACTGAGCAGGCCTTAAGCGGGTGGCGAAACATTTTCATTTTTTCCCTCCGGCTGGTTAGACTTAACAATGTTAACTACGCATTTATACAAATTCCTAACGTCTCCAAAACAGCTGTCTAAAGATCGTCTACAAATAGGTTGCGAATAGTTAGCGGGGCTTCGTGTCTTTCTTGTACGAAGCGGAACCATAAGTATGACATTTTTCTTAATGAGTATGAAACAGTTAAAAAAATTGCAGTTAAAAGGACGAATTATTGTGCGCTTCCGTAGTTTGGTTTCCCTTGGACGATTTTCCCAAAGGTTCATCAGAAGAGCTGGCTTCATTAAATAAATAAACTGGCTTCAATAAACAGCATATACGCATGTATGTAAAACTTTTTTTTTGAATTGAAATAAACTTTCGAAACTTTGAAACCTTCTATTGCGTTCACAAAGCCCGTCGTACTCACGTAAAGCTCCCTCGTCGCCGAAACCCCTAGGCACTGCACGCGTTGCCTGCGAACACATGCTCTGAAGACAGCGCGAAACCTCTCGTCCACTCGCCGCGTAGTCTGAATCGGCTGACAAGTCCTTTCAAGTATGCTGTTTGTTTATATTTATTTCGCTCCCACGACCGCAGGAGCCAGCGTATCAGGCAAGGAGCTCGAGGAGATTTATCGGCAGTGCCATGTCAGCCTGGTTTCTATTCTCTCCTTCCTTCGCTTTCTCGGAGGCGTGTTTTGCGTTTCTTCACGTTTTACTCTCTCCTTTCAACCCGCGTAGCACGGAGGTGTGGTACCTGTTCTCCTCGCGGTGAAGTATCTATCACCGCCAACGACACGTCCTCGCCAGTCCAAGTGCGTGGCGGCGTGTTTCCGTTCTGGAAGCCTTGACGTGGAACCACTATCGACCTGACAGACGCTCTGGCAATGTTAAGTGCAATAACGCGTGCAGTATATTAGCCCTGATATTTCTACTTCATTATCGTTTTCGGCGAAACTGATTTATTTGGCAGGGCCTTTTGGTTAATCTTCCAGACGGAGGAGTTAAGGTATTTGCTTTTAAAGGGCAGGGTGTCCCAGCCGTGCTTCGTTTTACGGTATTTTACTGTACTGCCGTGCTTTAAGGGAAGTAAAATACCGCGGACATTTTATGATATGCCGCGAACTGTCCTCTTGAAATCTGCAAAAGTGACATGACTTATTAGTGGTGTGAGTTTGGTATTCATATCCACCGACATAACCCTATCGATACGGGACTGTGCTAATGCACGTTTCTCTTTCGGTGATAAGCTAAAAGGTATGGAATGACCTCGACAGGCCGATATTCTTGGGCGTTGCCAAAAGGAAGCAAATATTAGCTGCCGTTGCGTCCGCAATCGTGCGAACGTAATTAGTATGGACCTCGGTTGGATCATATGACTCGCTGATAAACATGTTGACCACGTAATTGTAGATTGGAGGCGAACTTTTCCAGGCTTGTTATCTCCGTACTTTACTGGACTTTATTGTGAGCTGTGGTAGCGAGCACTAAGAGGCCATGAAAAAGACAGCAAGGCGATTGTGTTTAATCCTTGATGGCAAGGAAATCCTGAGTATTTGTGGGTATGTTTTAGGCCTTGTTATGATGTGTGACCCCTTTTTTCTGTGTGTTGTTCATTGTAGTAGAAGGGAAGTCGTTGAAAATTTTCGTACTCGTAATGCAATGGCCGGAGGGAAAAAAATCAGTGCACTGGAGCCAGCATAATTGTGAACGAGAGCGTGAAAATGGCGCTAGTTTGTTCTTGACTCGGAACATTGCTGGCGCTAGGCGGGACAAGGACGAAGAATTACACGCACAAGTGAAGTGCACCCCTTTATCTTCACTTGTATGTGTTGTTCTTCGTCCTTTCCCGCCTCAGCGCCAGCAATGTTTCCAGCATAATTTTATTTCAGAGTTTAAAATCTGACTTCTGGTGAAGAATCGCTTCCCGCGCGCTGGTAATAGGGGGCGGCAGTAACAAAAGGGCATTGATAATCCTACCGGTATTCGTGTTCAATGAGAGAGAGAACAAAATGTTTATAGTGATCAACAAGCATGGATGGGGTTCTTACGTCGAGAATCATGAAGATTTGTTCTCTTTTCCATCTAGAGGTGTTCTCCGAGGATGGATCTGAACAGGACCCCTTCCTCTGCTGACGGGAAAGAATGTGCAATTGCGCGCGCTCAGGGGCATGACAAATATCACAAGGTAGACGGCTCTTCGCATAAGAGGCCGAGAGTGGGGTTTAGAGTAGAGGCTAAGAGATGGAATTCTATTGAGTGTAGAAACGTATTTGTGTGCAGTAGGCGGAAGGTACTTTCTTGCTCTATCTGGAGGTCTTTATAAATATTTATCCGCATTTACACTATTTTTGGAAAGAAGTATTGTAACTTCGCCAATTAGGCATTTTTTCGGAGGGGCAGAGAGATACCGGTCAGCGCTTTTCTCAATTTTTTATTCCGCGCTTTGGTTAGTTACTTTTTGGATACAACTTTTTTTTGCGCTAATCGCCCGCATTTGGTGTATAAAACTGAATTTTTATTCTGTTGGTTAAGTCTTACTGCTTTTTGTCGTTTTTATATTTCCTTTTCCAACTTCCGCCTACCATCGATCTCTATTTACCCTATTATGCGGGAAGATGCCTTTTTGTGCAGATGCAATGACAATATTTTCCCATATCTTTTCAGCAAGAAATGTCATTTGATGTCCTTGCTCTAAATTTGAGGAGCAGGTGATTGCAAACATGAAGCTGGGAAGGTCTTTCTAATCTTTGGCTTCATAATAGAAAGAAAAATGCCGAAAAAGTAACAATTCTGCTACGAAAACGGGAAACCAAGTGAATATCTGGTGCGGTGTTTTCTGAAAAGTACATGGCGTGATGAAATACGGTGGTAGCTTGAGTGATAATTTTATGTAAGAGTAAAAACGTGGCTAAGCTTGCTGAGGCAAACAGTAGTGATAACACTTGTTGGGCTATCAGGGACGCCACACTGCTGGTGTACGGGTATAATGTGTGACATGAATTTATATTCGAACGAAGTCGGGCGATGCGATTTGAGACAAACTCCGTAAGGCGACCGTACAGGGGTGTAAGAGAGGGAGGGGTACGATGAAGAGGAAGAGGAACAAGCGATGTAAGAGGAATGATAGGAGGAAAGGGGAGAGGGTCGAGAAGAGTGCAGTTGTAAGGGGCGGGAGAAACAGTGGGATAGGGGTAGAAGGGCAGGAGGGAAAGGGAATTAAAATAGCGTAACAAAAGACGTTGAGTGAGGGAGAAGAAAATAGGGAAAGGGTACATAGAATTGGAAGGGCAGAGGAAAGGCGACCCCAAATAGAGCTGTAGAACTGTAAAGAATATTAATTAAAAAAAAAACACTTTCACATTATGCAGTAGGCAGCCGTAAAACATAGTATAAAGGAATTATTTCCCTTCCTAAAACAGATGTCTGCAACCGAAATTCTGTCCTCAAGTTTACACAGAGTTCTAATGCATCTGCACTTGCGTCCACAACCAAAGTTAGAAGTGATCTGGTCTATTCATCTTTCACTTCCACCCATCTTACGCACAAGGTTTGCCCTTGTTTGGAGACTTTGCCGTTCTGGGGATGGCCATCGCTGTGAATAGAACTGAGGTTTCAAAGAATACATCAGAAGGAATTTTTTCTGCATGCCCGCCCGCTTGTATTCAGACGCTCTTTTTTCATGGGGGGGGTCTTCATTTTTTATCCTTTCAAAGGAAGCCGTACGATTTCAAGTGCTCATCAATATAATAGTACCTGATTTTTATCTTAAATCTAGTGTTAAAATCTTGAAAATAGCTGACATTCCGCGTTTATTTCTTACCAGTAGACATACAATTTGAGTGCGGTTTGTAAGCCCCTTCGGCCGTAATTACGCAGCGTGGAACTTTGCGCCGTCGTGATTTTGCTCGTCGGCTCGGAACAGTTGTTCTTGTGGTGCGATTAAGGCATTTTGTGACTTGTGCCAAGACAGTATGCATAGTAAATTGCTTGTTGTAGCACTTGCGGCGCCCAGTAATATCGAGGGCTTTTAAACGACCGTAGGATGCTGTCTTCTCTGAAAAGAACCTAAAAACAACGGCAATATGCACCAAGTAAATAATTAAACCTAAATTCACTTCTTCCGTACACGCATGAGAAGCGGCTTGTATTAAAATAAGCCCCATTATGGTTACACCGGTTTAATGCTGTCATTCGCCGCGTAAACGCATACATCTAAAGGGATAACGAAATATGGCTATCTTCTGGATATAGTACTGCGATAGGTGCGCATGAAGACTTTTTTATTCTTCTGCGCTGTTGTTTGCGTGGTAGCTAGTGTAAACTTATCTATTTTATGCACGCAGCAAAACCCTTTGTATAACGAAGCTTCTCAGTGTTTGAAGCGGAATGATAAACGAAAATAATACTTGGCTATGCGTTGTACTGAACGAGCAACATAATATTGTCACGGAGAGAAGACAGAGGAGGAGCTGTGCGCATTGTGCGTGGCGTTGCCGGGTGCTGGGATGGCCGACATCACGTAAATATTCCGCTTCGAATTCAGCCATTATTCTTGTCATTCGTCCTGCCGCAACGTAACATTTTGGTGGAAGGTGCAATGTGCATCTTCATACCGGCCGCCATGCATTGCCCGTCTCGGCTTCTAATGCGTTTCCCTGAGGGTTCCTAGATTACGTCCGCCTCGGCGCAGCCCTAGTGCTTCATGGACACGTCCGTGTCCCCAGCCCATGTCTCCAGCCGATGACCCGCCGTGACCATCCGAGAAGTGACCCACCCAGACCAGAACTGGCGACAGTGACGTTCCCAGTACACCCACGCATTTCTAAGGGCCTTCGGCGTTCCGGCTGCATTGACGGGCATAACTGTTCGTGGGCCGTGGTTCATCAAAATCCTCACCTTCATCTGTGGCGGCATGGACTTCCTAACTGTTTGTAATCATTCTCACTTTTCATTCCACGCACTCCACATCCACTGCGTCCTCGACCAGGACGGTCGCCGTCGACGAGGGCGACCGTCCCGTTACGTGGTGGCAGGACGATTAATGACAGGAACAATGTCTGAATGCGAAGCGATATATTTACTTGATATCGGCCACCACAGCACCCAGCAACGCCACGCACCACCACGCACACAGCTTCGTCTTAGTTGTATTCTCTCCGTGACAAAATTCTTGGTGTCGGAGAACAACTATAAAATATCCTAAAAGGAATAAAATGTATGAGCAATACTCATAGCTTTTGTAAAAGCCCGCCCAAGACACGACACCGGTCGAAAAAGAGTGAATCGGCGATTGGGCGACTTCGCTGATAGCTTGTCTTTACAGGCATGGGGCCTTCAAGTGACGCGCAGACGTCAGCCTGGAAGGTTCTACACAGAGAAAGGATGTTAATATAACTGCTCAAATAACTGCAATGCCAAAAAAGCTTAGGCATGCACCGTTCTAACCACAGAGAACCGTAATCGTTTGTGTCATTTTTTAAGACAGCGGTGTGCACTTGCTGATGCAATACCCTCACCTTGAAGAGTCGGTTAGTACAGATGATGCCTGATTCCGGCACGCCGTCGTCACGGCCGGGTCCGTCCTTGTACGAGGGCACGATTATTAGCAGCTACATACAGTCGGATCTTCACGAGGAGGCGTTCAGATGGTACGAAGAAGGCACAGCGATATCACTTCTCGGGTGACAGACACTCTGTTGCAAGCCCTTCCACCTGCATGCCACGGCCACGGAAGTATTGGCCTCTCCTTGTCAAGCAACAAGTGATGTGCTCAATCACGTGGAAATGTTTAGGTGGTTATCGGCGCGCAAATAAACCGAGCCTATTAGGCAACCGCGCAGAAGAGGAAGTGTTTAAGAAACACATGCTTCGCTTTTAGGATTACGGTTACGCAATGTTGGCAGCATAACAGAGGTTTGAAAGATCGGCCCTCTGCGCCAAATGCTTTCTCTAAGTGAGGGACGGCTCAAGGTTTCTGTACTAACAGGTAATAATCAAAGCGATGATTATGATCCGAAGTAAACTTTTAAAAGAACAGATGACAAAGAAACTGTCAACCAGACGTTCTAATCTTAAAACCGAGGGCCTAGAACGGTGAGCCTGTACAAATGTTACAGCGCCGTCCTTTCTAGAAGCATGCAAGCACGCCGACCACAATTTCGTACGAACCACAATGATTGCGGTCAGTGAAGCTATATCCAAGCACTGCTTTAAGATGCATAATAATTAGACCCTGTGGCCCCCCTCAACACTGCGTTGTGATTTATAAACGTTCCATTTTTTATTCGTATACTGCTCGTTTATTTGGAGGGAGCACCGACAAATACAAAAGCAGTTGTAATGGTTTGTACAATTTTGTAGGTATTAACCTGTATTAAATGATTTGAAACACGAAGACTCTTGTCATACTTCAACCTTACATAAATATTAACTAAAAAATGACAAGTGTGGCTACGGTGGGCCCACTTTGAATTGTAAATTGAAGTCCTGTGAACAGGAAGAATACGGCATTTTAAGGCTTCCGTTGCATATATATTTGGTAAAATTCATCAAAAAAACGTCTGAGAACCACACAGTGGCCGGATACTGCACCATAAAGAATACTTTAAAATCCTAAACACCCCCATAGGCTCCATGTTTTTTTCTGTAAAATGTAGGCTACGTAGGTATTACGATCAAATTGACTCGCGATCTGCGATCACTAACACAAATGAAAAAACAAACACAGCTAATCTGGTATTTATAAACGACTTTTCTTAAAACTAAGAACTTGAAAATTAATTAACGATGTTTTCTAGAAAGCGCAGGTATACCTTGTTTCTTATGTGATGGACATACTGAGAGGAGCTTGGTACGCAAGGCCGCTATTACGGACCTCAGACCAGCACACACGCTCCCGGGACAAACTGTGCCGGCATGCCTGTTCGGTTTAATGGTTGGCCGGCTACAAACCACTGAGCCTCTAAGTGTCAGTTTTGTTGCTGGATGGCCACCTTACTGAGAGCAGGCAAAAGAATTTCGGCGCGATAAGTTTTTCGGTCATGTCTGTCCTTATTGTATTTAATTTTGCACCTTTTTGTCTTGTTACATGCGAGACATATCTGGTGAATCCTCAGGATCACTTTCAATGGCGGGTTCTTGATTTTGCTTTCTGGCGACTGGCTATCTAGCGTCGGATTTCTTGACGCCATTTATAAGCCAATTTCAACTCATGGGCACATTAACTTCATAGAAAAGCGGGCGAGAAAAATTAACGCAGTTCTACTGAACGTGAAAGCCGTCGGAAGCGCGGAGCAGTAATTCGGCAGTGTTTCCCCTGTGTTATTCTTGCGAGTACCTTGTGCTTGATTTGTTTTTTGCAACATTCGTACATTTAATAACGAACGCCGCCTGTATAACATTGCCTCATACAGGCAGCGTTGCACATACTCTTCCGCCAAGAGGGGCTGTGGCACTCTCTCTTGACTAGTTATAGTATCAACCTGGCGTTGATGCTGAAAGTAGTCAAGAGATGGCATCGCAGCCCCTTAAAATGCCTATAAAGAGACATTGGATTGAGTTTTAAATAATGTGGGGTAATTAATGCGTTAATTGATGGTGGTTTTCTTATTTTACATTAGTGTAGTTATTTCCGGCCAAGCAACGGCATCGTCCTTTGCAACGACGCAGCGCAAAGATCCCCCCAGCACTTTGCATATAAGCAACGTGGTCCTCTGTGGAGCAATGGTATTGACACCAGCTTCATAGCGTGGTGCAATCCCGACCAGCGGACGAGGTTTTTTTTTCTAAGCATCTGTTTGGGTGCGTGACCCGGTGACCGCGGATGAGGTACGGCGACAAGCGAGGCCCGTAAGTGCTCCACTCTTATAAACCGCCTCTACGAACGAGAGGTATGTGTTTCCATACAGTGCGAGTTACTGCTAGCGTCAGGGAAATGTTTTACGCGTGGTAATTCTTTAGCCCAAGAGAAACCTTGGCCAGATATGCGACAAAGCATAGGTGCCTAGCAGGATATAGCACTGTCTGTGAAGTAAACATACGCGTGCACAATTCAAAGACGAAGTTTAATTTACGAATAAATTTCCCGCCAACCACATACATGAAGGCGCTCCAAACTGGGCATCGGGAGACGACAAAGCAACTAATCTTGCCTGTGTTCTGTGGCTCTCTGACCCTTACGTATGAAGCAATTTTCGGACTTTAACAGCTGCTGCCTGTAGGCTGACTTTTGCATAAATAAAGGAGCCGAAAGCGAGCCGTGCTGGAGGCAGTTTCAGCATACGTGCTTGTCGGGAGGGCCCAGCTGCAGATTGCTCACTAAGAAATGACTTCGCAGTAGCAATCTTCCTTATACCTGTAAACTCTGTAAAACGTGGTACAGGAGCGTATGGCTGCGGAGGAAGACCGCGACTGCATTTCTGATGCGGGCGCTGTAAAATTTAGTCACTACCACTACCACTTGAATACTTGCTGGTTGAAGTAGTCCGGCTGTGGCTGCATATGCGTCGCCACCCGAGCGGAACGGCTTGACTGATGAGCAGCTTTCCAGGGATCGTAAGCGTGCTCCAGGTGAGTTGCTGGTCTTCCTAATGTATTGAGAAATTTCAAATTTCCAAGTTATTCCCTCATCGAGAAGGTTCTAATGGATTTTCCCCGGATTACAGCATCACCTTTCTGCAATTTTATACATAATGTTTCCTTCACTCTGGCCCGGACAAAAGGAAAAGAAAAACATCCGTTATCCCTTCTCGGCCTTTACGACATATCTACCAAATCTCCGAATGGGTTCGTCGCCAACATTTACGGCTGACATTCAACGCTTCATCGAAGGTGCGAGCAAATCTCAGAACACGCTAAGGGTCTTTCCTTGCACCGGGTTCCAGCGTTGGAAGAAAAGGCATACAAGTGCTGAATATTTGTGAGCTCTCGGACGAAGATAAGTTTGCTGTACCCTCTTAGAAGCGGTCTGATCTTTTAAGCTATTTAAAAGGCCGATATAACGACTGCTCTGAAGTTGATGAACTTTAAAGTAATATCTATTCGTACGCGCGTTCCGAGAAATACACCCTTCGATAAATGTAGTCAAGACACCAAGGACATTAAGGGTTTGTACAAACAACTGGTCAGGGCGTCAGATTATTTGTTTCCACGGGCACCACCGCGGCTTCCGATGCTGGCGCGGCCATTTTCCGGTCGTTCCATCCCCGTGCACCTGAGTTACCCGGTGTTTTTTTCTGTTTTGTCTTTCGTCCCCACAACCAGGGGGGGGGGGGGGGTGAGAAGCTTCTTTAGCGGAAGTTCGTCTGTAGGCTTCCGGTGGCACGACCAGCGCCTCGTCTCCCGAATCGAGTTCATGTCATCGTGAACCACAAGGCCCCGACAGCATTAGCGGCTGCCTGGCGAAGCCGACTTGTCGTTGCTGATAGTTATTTTTGTCGGGCTTAGTGTTAAGGCTATACGCTGACGCTTAGCATGTAGGGCATGCCCAAGGTTAGAGTGTGTCCTCAGTCGACGCAGGCCCTGAGTGGGTTGTATTTCCTCGTAGAGAGGTGTTTCGTATGTCAGTGCGTTGGTTGCCTCGCGCGCACGTGCTGCCATTGTATCGCGACTCTAGTTCAGTGCCTGCGCGCATGAGCGCCTATGTCCGCGTAAAAGCTATTTTCTTCTGTTAGTGTTGTATGCTTTTTTCCGGGGCGAAGGCCCTTAAGTCTGGGGCTATTGGCGTCTCCTGTAGTCGTCACAATCGTCGTTTATGTAGTCACGGTACTAAAACAACGGGGAACTCGTTTAGGCCTCGCGCTAGAACCTAACGCGTACTAAAAAAAAAAAAAACACCGGGGCACGGGTTTGCCCCTCGCGTTGGAGCGCTTCATAACGTGTACAAAAAAACACCGGTACATTCGCTTATGCCTTGCGTTAGAGAGCTTCGTGCTTCAAAGACAAGAGACTTCTACAGCAAAGATGTATACCTCCACCCCCCAACGGTTTCATCTCCGTTGGCAAAAACGCCAAGGCACCAAGATGCACTTATACGCTGCATGCTTCGCCCCTCCGCAGGTTTTACGTTAGTGGAGACGGCCCGGGATTTGTCTTTTAGCCTTGTGTCAAATGCCCTCCTATTACACGTCTTGTTGGCGTCTAACCAAACTCTGAACACGTGTGGGCCGTTCCACTTCCATCGACTTCGGCACACGTGCAAAAAACACAGGCCGACCACCCTGTTCAAATAACACCTCTTGTTCGCGTAAGCGGACAAAGGCACGTGAAAGTGTTGTCACAGGTACTTTTTCGCTGTCATGTAACTCAATTTCCGGTTCAAAAAATCAACGCGATCTGCGCAAAGCAAATTGTCTGAGCGTGAGTGGGACTTTGTAAATAAGTGCCCTATTCGACTAGTTACGTGCGCTCAACACATTTTGTGTAATAAAATATCTCATAAAACTTGCAACACTTGACCATGGGCAATTTTTATCTCTTAATCAGGAACGTCTTATATAGTACCGGTGTAGTAAGGAAAGCCAGTCTACATTATTTAATCTAACGTAGGTTACACATTACTAGGAGTTTTGTAAGGACCACAAGTAATATAAGGGAGAAGGCAAAACCGTCTTGTATAACGTCATTATAAAAATGGTCCCTCTTGCATCCCCGCTTCATTGTGGGCTCGCGTACTGACTGGGAGCATGCGCAGTACAAAGCCTTGTGCCTTTTTCCATTCGCAACGGAAGCTGAAAAGGGCGCGGATAATTGACGCCGAGAAATGACGGGGCATCCCAATAAGCGCGCGAAAACCGTATGCCTCCGTTGGCGCCGAAGAATCTGATTGCAAAGAATCTTCCACACGTAACAATTGGCATAAAATCGATCGCATCCAGCATGGCTGCTTTGTGGAGAAGGTGCTTTTGGTCTGACAATATCCATTTAAAACTCGCAGAGTTCTTGTGATCACAACGCAAAGAAGTCGGCTTGCGCGATCTGAATAACGCCAGGCAGATAGAACGATCGCGGCGGTAGAAAACGAAAGACACGGAACTGCGGTAGTTTTTATATTGAGATACAGCGTACTTGAAAGTTTATTCTCAAACTTAGGCAGCGGCGCGGAGAATATGCTCTTCTCTGGTATAGTACTAGAGCCGTAGTTTTAACAGAGTCATTTCGGATAAGATCGAACAAAGCATGGCTGGTCGACCTCTTCAATTCGCTTGAATATTTTGCCTCATGCCGCATGTATGTAATGTGCGGATTCACAAATATTTTCGGCAGAAAAAATTTTGGCCGACTGAAAAAAAAATCTAGAATGCACCCGCGTGGACCCCGGCCGCTACCTTCCCCCTGCGCCGCGGTCAAACTTAGCGACGTCTACAAAAACATATACTCATCAGGCGGGAATGGTAATTTTTATGCTTAATCTACGCCTGGTTTACATTTCGCCCCAAAATATTGTTGACCAGAAAAAACATATATTTCTTGCAATTAATTTCCAAATCTTGCTCAGAGCACATTTTGTTTTTACTTTGCGGACCAGTATCATCGTACGTACTAGAGCTAGAGCGTTTCAAATTTTAGTGAGACCTGCTCCTGGCAAGCGCAAAATAAGGGGCGTAAATATCGGTTTTGTGCAAGCTACCATTAAAAAGCAACTGGCGCAGAAATGCGAAGAAAAAACGAGAACCCCTCCAAGTTCCCAGGCTTATTAAAGAAAAAACTTCGTCGATTTCGCTGAAATTCTCCCCAGACGTTCACCTGTGCATGTACTTCAATGATCACTAAAAACATGTTGTATCATTTGTTCCTGACTCGCCTACAGCCGCAAAAAACCCTCGTCGGATAGGTCTTCACAAGGTCGTGAGGCACGAAACAGTGATAGCAAATTCCACCGAATGTGCAGATATTTTATAATTTTTTTGTGCCCAAGGCAAGCGATTGCTTATAGATAGTATTACGGAGAATTCAGAAGTTAAACTGAAATTTTTATGCGAACTTTGGGACGAAAATAAACAATCTGCGCACCGCTAAACTTGTATAGTTTGAAGAAAAAACGGAACTCCAGGCTCACGCGTATTTAAAAAAAAACGTTTTTTCCAGTTTTATGAAGCTTTAGAGGGATATTTTTCTCTAAATTTACTTGTGCGAGCCCTAGAAATATCGTGCGTCATTCTAAGCACAGCGCGGATACAGCGAACCTTTCCTGCGGTTGCGAAACCGCTGCAATGTAGGGTCGTAAAACGCGCAATTTTAAGTTCTTCGGGTCTATTTTTATAGCTTCCTCTAGATTTCCCCAACCGCGGTCACTCTTTGTCTTAGGTTATCAACGCTCTTTTTTTGTGCTCACTGCTGCCGTGATGCGCCATATTTGGTTCATAAGATCAGCTATTTGACAAGGAGCACGCAGTCTTGTTTTTTAACTCGCCCTGGAGTAACTTTCGTTCGCCTGAAATCAAGGTTGAACGGAATCCCGTCCGGTCGGCAGCACACATGGCAAGTATTAAAAGCGGACATCGGCCACACACGACCCCGGCACGGGTAACGTCTCCAGGTAGCGCGGCCCTCTTCGGTCCTTCTCCGGTCGCACTAGTTCAGTTACTGAATTAGCGACCAAAAAGGAAGGCAAACGCCCTTGAGCCTGGTGGGGTCGGGGACGACACATGTGGGATGGTCATTTTTTTGTTTGGGTCGACTATTTTTTGTGCTTTTTCAACCGGATGCGGGTGCAGGGACTTGGCTGACCGAAAGAGCGAAAGAAGGGAGTGGAAGAAAAAGGGCTGCATGCGTTGCACTGTTAATGGGTTTTCAGTTGTGTCACACTGAGAGAGTGCCTTGCGCTGCCGCCCCGCTATTTGACTACGGTCGCACTTCAATCTTCATTTCATCACTTTTTTGTTATTCCTTTCAAGTATTCTGATGTTATTATTGTTTTTGTAGATATTTCGCTTTCTACTCAGTCTCTTTTGTGGTTAATCTTGTTCTCTATTGCCCTGCTCAATGGCTGCGAAGACTAGCTTTCATCGAGTGCATTGTGCGGACGATCTCGACAAGCATCGACGGAGGACAGCGCAGAAACGAAACTTTCGCAGTGTTAAGGACCTGGACATCAAAGCCCTGAAACGCCTTTTGCGCCCGGACAACTTAAAGAAAGGGAGTGAAGATTATTACTTGCGTCAGCACTTATTTATGGAGTTTACTAAAGAAATTTGTTTGGAAACGTCCGAGCCTGACGCCGTCATTTTTGTGACTGCCAAGGAAGCTGTGGAGCACCTAAACCTTGGCGTACTTCTTCCTGAAGTGTCTCCTCTGAAACCGCCAAGTGCAGTGAGAAAACGGGACAGACCAGCTTATGCCAAATGAAAGCAAAGGGAAGTGGAGCAAGCTGTGACCAAAAAAGCGCGCTCGAGCGTGCGAGCCGCATATACAGTAAAATCTCGATGATACGAATCTCGCGAGACCGCGAAAAATATTCGTATCATCCGAAATTCGTATGAACCAATACAGACCAAAAAATGTAGCGCTGAAAAAAGTTTTCGTGTATTTCTTTTCTTACTTCGCCTGAAGAAATTCTTGATTTTCTTCTGCATTTTTTTTTACCCCATGTGCAAGCAAGTCCTTTATGGGCGCCGTAACGCTCGCGCTCGTCACCTCACTCGCGGTGCCAAGCTCGCTACATGCCGCAAGTCAAGCGTGAACCGCATTGTGCGTTTTTGCACGCGATTCGCGAACCTCGGCTTTGCGCGCAATGTATTTTCACGCCTGTATCGACGATTTCGCGCCCGCGGGAGCTCCTACCTCAACCAGAAAATGACGCACGACGCGCGCGGCAGGATGGAGGAGCCTGACGACTTGCGAAGCGCTCGAGACAGCTGGATTAGCTCCGCCGGAGGTGGTTAGGCGTAGCACCCCGGCAGATATTTCATGGGCGCTTTCACAAGCGCCGTGGATGATGTTTTATAGTACCGTTTTCGCATGCATAATCAGCTCCTTTACCGCACAAGCAACTTAGCGTCTGCCTTGAGCGGCATTTTAAAGAGCGGTTAGGAGCGGTCGCTCGAGCGGCCTCGCCACTTTGCGGCCGCAGCCGGCCACGCCGCGAGAAGCGTGCGCGGTTTCGCGGCGGTGTCAGCAAGCAGAAAACAACAGCCCGGCCGTTTCTACCGAAAGAGCGACAAAGAGGGGAGAGAGAGCCGTCACTTGCTCGTTCGTCAGTCGGGCCCCTCGCCGGCTCGTTCGTATCATCCGCCGGGCCGCGCAGGTCATTCGGAACAGCCGAAATTTTTCCCATTGCTAACAATGCAATTTCGCCGGGAGTTTTCAGAAATTCGTATCATCCCGAAATTCGTGTCATCCAGAATCGTGTCATCGAGATTCAACTATAATGCGAAGACTGCGTCTGCCTCAACCGAGAAAAAGTGCTTCCCGTGCGCCGAGTTGAACCACAACTTTCGACAAGCGTTTGCAACTTGTACATCCTCCAGGGAGCGTTGCCAGCTGCTCACGTTGCTGCCGTCATCCCTCAAGAAGAACGAAGTACAAAAGATCATTCCGCAAGCTTCCATGTATTTCATCAACAAGACGGAAAAGCACGGCGTATGGTATCAGCCCGACCCGTACACGAGGCAAAGGGTGGGTCAGGACTGCATATCCACGGCATGTGAATACTTCGAAAGATGAGCTGGAGTGTTTCAGACAAAGTCCGAATAAGAAAGACGTCATCTCGGTTGTGCGTCACGGAGAAAAAACTCTTGTCACTAAACGCTTTATGACACGATGAATTCGAGAAGCTTTCCGCATTTACAAGAAGCGAAATCCTGACTCAAGCATTGGGCTAACAAAGTTTTACTCTTTGCGGCCTCGATGGGTGAAATGTAGTCTTCAGCAAGAAGTGTGTGTCTGTGTCTACTGTGAAAACTACGAACTCTATGTTGCTGCTGTGGAAAACGCTAGCAACTCAAAAATAGATGCCAGTGAATTGAGCGCTGCGTTCCTTTGCACTCCGGCATGAGACCACTGCTTCTTAAGGGACTGCGACAAGTGCCCAAAAGGAGAGCCCCTGACGCTCTAAACACTAAATATCCCCGAAGAAGAAGACATTGCGGTTGCCACGTGGGAGTCCGGCGACTTTGTGAAGAAGACCCTTGACCCTTCAGCATTCCTGATGGGCCTCCGACTATCACTGGCTACATGGATCGTGCACAATCACAACTGAAAGACCCAGGGAGCTGCCATCCACAATAAAAAAAATGTGAACAGCGAGGAAGCTTGGTGTTTCACTTTGATTTTGCCGAAAATTGGACTGTCCTTCTTCCCGACGAGGTGTAAAGCCACCACTGGCATAAAAACAAAGTATCAGTATTCACTTGTGTGGTGACGACCCGAAAAAACAGTCATAGTTTTTGTGGTTGCAAGCGATGACGTCTGCCACTGCTCTGCGCATGCCTGCTTGGCTTTAGAAAAAATCAGGCAGTGGGTAGACGACAGTCTTCTACTGTACTCCAAGGTGACTTATGCGAGTGACGAAGCTGCCAGTCCCTTAAAAAACAGGTACCAGATTCCTGAGTTGCGAAAGAGCGACGTGCCTGAAACGCAATGAATATTTTCCGCAACAGGGCACGGAAAGAATGCGTGCGACGGAGTTGGGTGAATCGTCCAACATTAAGCGACACTTTACAGCCTAAGACAACCCGCAAGAAATGCGAATCAGATGGCAAAAGACATGGTAACTGTGTTGTCTGTGAAGATCAAGGTTGTTCACTTCATATACCTCGAGGGGAACGAAGTTCCAGCTATTGCAAAACAAAAAAAGGAAGAATGGCGAACAGTGCGTGCGTTTCCCGGCATACAGTCCTGGCACGTGTGGCGTTTAAGGAAGTCATTAGAAGCAGATATATGCGAACTATATGCAGCGCGGACTGTTCGTGCCCCTTTGAGGAAACTGTGAAGATTGATGTAGCAAGCAACGTGCAAGTAAACAGCTAGTAGCTGCACTGAATTGATGGGGTGCCGATGGAACTCTGTCATGTCAAACATTGACTTCGTAAATGTCACTTGGCTATTCTATTCTCCTTATCTCAGAAGTCATTCTGCCCTGTCTACAAAATAAATAAAGAAAATCTGCATTAAGTCACAACCGTCGTTTGATTTCTCAGCTCTTTGGGACGAGCATGCTTGACAAGGCTCTTTTGCTTTCCAGTGATCAAAACGGTGCGAGTTTTTTTAATGGCTCACGCAAGTAAATTTAGAGGAAAATATCTGTCGAAAGCTTCATCAAACTTGAAGAAGCGTTTTTTTAAATGCGCGTGAACCTGGAGTTTCTCCGTTTTTTCTACAAACAGTACACGTTTAACGGTACGCCGACTGTTTATTTCCGTATAAAATTCACGTAAAAATTTCAGTTTCATCTCTGGATTCTCCGTAATACTATCTATAAGTAATCGTTTGCCTTTGGGACAAAAAATGATAAAATGTCTGCACATTCGGTGGACGTTGCTCTCACTGTTTCGTGTCTCAGGACCTTGTGAAGACCTATCCGACGACGCTTTTTTAGCGCGCTGTAGGCGAGTCAGGAACAAAATGATACAACATGTTTTTAGTGATCATTGAAGTACATGCACAGCTGAACGTCTGGGGAGAATTTCAGCAAAATCTGAGAAGTGTTTTTCTTTAATAAGCCTCTGACCTTGGAGTGTATTCGTTTTTTTTTTCAAACTTGTGCGTCAGTTGCTTTTTAACCGTAGCTTGCACAGACTCAATATTTACGGCCCTTATTTGGGCTTGCCAGGAGCAGCCCTCACCAAAATGTGAACGCTCTAGCTCCAGTACTTATGTGAACGCTCTAGCTCCAGTACTTACGATAATACTGTCCCGCAAAGTACAAACAAAATGCACTTTGAGCAAGATTTGGAAATTTATTAGAAAAAATATATGTTGTTGTCGTCAGCAATATTTTTTGGGGAAAATATACTCCAGGCGTAGAGTAAGCATAAAAATTACCATTCCCGTCTGATGAGTATATGTTTCTGTAGACGTCGTTATATTTGGCCACGGCGCAGGGGCAGGTAGCGGCCGGGGTCCACGCGGGTGCGTTTCAAATTTTTTTTCTGTGGGCCAAAATTTTTCCGCCGAAAATATTTGTGAATCCGCACATTACATACATTCGGGAACGAGGTAAAAAATTTCAAGTGAATCGAAGAGGTCGACCAGCCATGTTTTGTTCGATCTTATCTGAAGTGACCCAACAGTTCTTACCCGTAGCATTTCGAAGTATGTATTCCCTGCGACAAGAAACTAGAAACGAGCGGAGCTTCTGCGTTTTCAGACTCCCGTGGTTCGAGGTTCAAGGCGTTATGGGCCAGCCCCACCCGTCCTTGCCCGGCAACAGTGTTTCCTTTCTGTTGCGCATTCCTGCATACACGCAGAGCAAGTGCTACTGTCTACCTTTTGGCGCCAGCTTGCAAGCGAATGTACAGTCATGGACAACTGAAATACGAACCGCGGAACGCAACGGCCGAAGATACCGGTGCCGTCACCTGGCAGCGGCCGTCGAAAAGAGACGGACCCGCGTAGTTGAGGTGTCGGAAGCGAGGGTGAGTGTCCGACTGCGATATGGTGCCCTCTCCTCGGTCGCAGGAGTGCCTTGTCGCCATGCCGCAAGAGCGCTGCAGGAACTGCAAGTACTACCGCCGCCGAAGCTGAGGGTGTTGGGTCCTGCTGAGAGCAATACGGCACGTAATTGCTTGCAGCTGCGGCCAGTGCTTGCGCGGGAAGCGCGTGCACGCTCTCGGAAGGCATACTGTTGAGTTCATCATACGTTCTTCAAGAAAGCCAGCGCACAGAAACGGAGACAAAAATAAAAGCGTTCCGCCGCATTTTGATGGCACAGCGATGTTTGGCGTTCGTGGTGCAGTGGCTCGGGAATAGAACAATGAGCTGACTGCAAAGAACACGCTTTTGTTGACGCAGTCATGGCTTAGTCATATCGTGGATTCTGTGCTTGTAGAAAACAATATATATACCACCAGAATTTGTCTCCAATGATATATATATTGACTGCAACCAGTGTGGGCGCTGGTATAATTACCAACAGGATGGCAATATTCATAAGAATATAATAGTTAGGCAGCTCCAACCATTCTATAGACCAGTTGCCCTCGCACAACAATGTTGGCGGCCCGATTAATTTTTTTTTTTCGGAAGCACCTCAGTGCTTGTGAAACCCGAGCGGGCGGCACTGAACATGGTTTTGGGGTGTCACACGGGTGTCCATTGTTATTTGCTCACGTTACTGCATAACAGATGCAAAGAGGTGTTGGCAATGTGACGCCGGCACTGACAGGGAGCAGGTGCTCGTGTGCGCAGAGCACGCAGTGCCCGCAGTTATCTCGCGCCTGATCGCTAACGGAATTGTTTTGAGCGCTCTTGCGGCATGGCGACAAGGCAAGCTTGGGAGTGAGGAGAGGGCAGCATATCGCAGTGGGAAACGCACCCTCTCTCCCGATACCTCTACTGCTAATGTCCTCTTTTTTCCGCCTGCTGCCAGGTGACGGGCCCGTTATCTTCGCTCGTGCGTTACGGGGTTCGTATTTCAATTGTCCATGACTGTGCGTAGGGCTTGTATACGAAACACTTGTCACATGTCAACCACTGGTACCTTTGTATTGCCTAGGCACGCGGTTCTGACAAATCACGGCAAAACAGTTTCCCCGCTCTGCGCAACTATAAATTAATTCACGCGCAAACTTGTCACTTATCTTTTCGCTTTACAAAGTCATGATACTTTACTATCAAGTGGGCGCTGAAACGAACACGCCGGGGTAGTGGCTGGGCCAAGACAAAGCGTGTATTGCGATAGTGCGGGTTAAGGTAGAGTTGTGCGAGAGGGATTAACAGGGAGGGGAGGAGAAGAAGCAGAGGTGGTGGCCAGCCGAATTCGGTTGGCGTGACGACACAGATACAGCAGACGCCACATGTGCTTTAAAAGGGTGTGAAGCGGGGTACGAGGTGTAGCGCTGGACCAAACCCGTTTAGTCATAGCGTTGTATGTTGTAGGCGCATACAGCCCTTCAGGAAAACCGCTAAATGTAGGCTGCTGAAGTTATTGCAGTACCGGCAGCCGCGGTAATCGTGTAGATTTAGAAAGCTGCGGCGCCTCTACGAGGATTAAAACGGAACTGTATTTCTTTGGAAAGTAATCATCTCCGAAATTCTACCCCTCTAAAAGTGTCACACGCTGCTTTGTGCTGTAAATATTGATAATCCTGAAAAGTTTAACTACGTTTGTTGACATAGAATTTGCTTTATTCGCAGCCGTTTTGCAAATATTTAAATTTTTGCTCAACAATTGCGTGGTTATAAAAGATGTGCTTATTGGGGTTACCAGTAACAATGTATTCTTGACAACACCACAATAAATAGTATGCAACATTGGTTAGTAAAATTGCATTACAAATTACTACTCACAGAAATACTATTTACCAGATTGCGTCACGATGAATTTCATACATGCTAAAGAACCGTGGGACCATATCTCAAAATATGTTTATGAGTAAGGGTGAAAGCAACTTACTCATTGCTACCAACACGTACGCGTGAAGTGGCTGATGTTAACGACGGAGACTTCATTAGCCTTAAATCCGAACTAGAAGGTACCTTTGAAGTTTACGTTTCCCTAGTATAACGTGAGATTAAGCGTCTATTTTGCACCGTTACCGCACTACTGAGTGCTAGATAGCGTAAGAAGTATGTGTTTTTTGGTTTTCTTAAAAACTCTGATTTTTTTATGTAGACAACTTAGCTCCACTAGCGAGTGAGAAATAGTTTCTTCATGCCTACTATATGACATCGCCTGTCGTAACAAAAACATGTGGGGAGTGTTCACTGTTTATTTCATCCGTGACAAAGGAGCTATGCGTCAAGCATATATAAACAGAGAAACACCAACTCAAGCAGAAAAAAGGGCTGCTCCTAAACATTGCAGGTCACCAGCAGCCGTAATTCTCAAGCTCGTCGGCTTTTTTGCAGTCAATAATGGCTCCTGCTTCAAAGGATTGACTTACCCAAACATTCTCACACAAAACAATCATGGCCAACGTTGGATCTTTATGGGTAATGAATGCTGGCGTGACGGTGCCTATGTCGTGACACTGCGCTAATGTGATGGACATGTCTTGCCTTTCTTGCAAGCCATTTTGGCCAATAAGATTTTAACATCTAATGGGGCTTCTTCTTGCTTTGGAAGGACTGAATGATTGTCAGCATAATGTTGCACATGCAATGCAGCATGCACACCTCTAAAAAATTCATATCATTGGGCAGACAATTTTACACTTGTTCTCCTGCGGCAAGAAACTGCGGGTTGTTATGGTGTAAATATAAGATATAAATGACCATATACATGGTTCTTTTACAAATGCACGGAAAGAAATAACCCAGGGTACCCGCGGAGCAGAAACCCCCGCTGTGACATGCTGCAGTATGGTATCTGAGTTCAGTGGGAACTGTTGTGACTATTCAAACGAAAGTAGCTAAGATACTATGGTCTTTATATATAGTCTTTACGAGTAAACAGTTGGATGTGTAATGCCCGTCCATGTCACATTTATCGGGTGTCGTTTATTTACGCTATTTTATATTTTCTTGGACCGTAACCAACACGTCCACCGACAAATTCTTGTGAAGTGCGTTTTCAAGTTGTTTACCCTAGTGAAGTTGATTCACAGCGCACGCCCATGTGGAAACACAATAATTAGAAGGTTTCCGAAGTATTCATAACGCGTACACGCACATATATGTTTATACGTTTTGGTGGCAAAGCGTAAAAACGTCTCGTTTGACATCTCTACTGAAGTTTTACACAGTGAGGCATGTAGCGAACCTTTCTTAACGAGGTAAATACTGAATCGCCAAGCCAGGAACGAAGCTGGGAAGAATCGTGCTGCCGCAGTTTGTGTAACAATTCGGGATTAATCCCACTTTTCTAATCGCTTGTTAATAATTGCTCATGGAGTGTAATAATACTGCCACACAGTATGTGTCTGGTGTAAAAGGGAGACCCTGGCTGCACTCAATCGTATGCGGAGGTGTATTGAAAAATTATAGTTGTTACATTGAAATACAATAATGGATACATACAGATGGAGGTCCCAGAGTGAAACACTGTCGGGGGGACCTCCTGTGACAACGTTATATGATGCAAAATTCCCGAAGGTGTAGCGGCATTCGATTGCGGTAGTGCAATTAAAATTATACAATAGAAAGCGAGAACATGGCACAGAAAGAAAAGGCATGGTACAGGATTGGTTGCGCGAGTTGTTCAGGCGGCTTACAACACACTGATGCGTTAAGTGCCGAGATCCCAATAGCTCTCAAAGAAAAAGCTTTTTAATCTACAGTGAAAAGAACTTAGGGAACGAGACAATTTAATTTCAACCGGTATTGTGTTCGAGAATGCTATGCCTGAAAACCGAACTGTTTGTTTGCCGTAATTGGTGCGCGCTTTTGGAAGGAGGAGGTTATGATGTTCAGAAAATATGGTAATGTTAGAGTTTGTGAGGTGATCGTGGGGAAAACCGTCAATGACGACCACGTGATACCGAAGGCGATGAATCAGTAGTCCTAACTTGATTAGCACTAAGCGTCTGAGCGGAAGGATTTTCAAACTGTTGTAAATGGAATATGTAGGTGCCCTGTAAGTGCTGAAGCTGATTATGCGAATAGCTTGTTTTGTAAGTGCTCAATCCCAGATAGACGCGCTTGGTAAGCGTTTCCCCATGATGAAAGGCAATATGAAATGTGGCTGTGAACGAAGGCAAAGTAAAGCAAACGAAGTATGTGAACAGGGAAATTAAAACGTGATCGCAACAAGACACGGATACCAGAGCATAATCGTCAGAGATTTAACATGCAGATTGAATTTCAAATGGGGGTCTAATGTAATTTCCAGAAATACAACTGATCTAGATGCGGTTATGCAGTGATTACGAAGAAAAACGAAGGGAGTTGAAAGAAGCTGCCTCTGATGGGAGTGAAAGACCATAACGCTGGTTTTAGCGGGGTTTATATGAAGCTCTTTGTTTTTCACACCAAAGACAAATATTTTTTAGATCGGGTTAAGTCGATCCGTTACATTTGTCAAAATTTCGTCCCCAACAAATAGTGTGGTGTCATCGGCATAGAGGATGCAATTAGTGTATTGAAGGCAAGTAGGTAAATCGGTAATGTACAAGAGGAAAAGGAGAGGGCCTAACAGGGAACCCTGTGGTACACCTCTGTTAATAGTTGCTGGTTGTGATAAAGAATCTTTAATTTCTACCACTTGATTCCGGTTAGCCAAATAACTGCGTAAAAGGTTTAAGATGGGCCCACATCTTCCGAGCGATTCTAATTTACAAAAATGTATAGTATGATTAATCGTGTCAAATGCCTTTGTGAAATCAATGAACAAGGCCCCGGCCCAGAATCCCTAATGAGTCTAATGAGATGACATATTATGGTGTCATCCACTCAACTTTCTCGCAAGAAGAAACAGCCAAACGAAGACAGAATGATGCAAGAAGCTGAGAAATACAATATTTAAATAAGGGTGCGGGTAATTCTTTGCTTGTGTGCCCTAGCAAATCCTGGGCATGCGTAAGCTGTTTTTGTATAGCAAATGCTTCGCCGAACTTGTAACTTCCCATTGCGAAACTTTTTGTCTTATATAAATGAACAATATGATTAGTGTCTTAACACACTGAAAAATTAGGCTACGTTGTCGGTCTAACGTAGGAAGTTTTCTGCTTTCTTTCAGTTACCTATTCAGAGAAATGGTTTGTTTCTATTCACTGATCTTTTTACGGTTCAGTCGTTACTACTAATACAGATATAGCCTTTATAAGACTGAATACGGGCATGAGAGCAAAGTTGTTCTTGTTAACATCGTCAAAAAAAGATCACAACTAGTACAATGTTTTTGAGAAATTTTACTACTGGAACATGCGTGGCAAGTAGACGAGTACCTTTTTATTTGTAATCATAGTTGAAAACGACGGCGGTGCTTGTTCGCGACACACAAAAAAAGAACGCAATACATTGCCGGAACTGAATTCCTCTATTTCCGTATAACGGTGAAAGCTAAGTAGCTTCGCAGCAGTAACTCTGGGAAACCCGATCGCAACGTAGTGTCATTGCATTGCTGAGGAGTCATTACGGTTGCCAATATGATAATACAAATTCACAGACTTTCTGCCAGCACCGTGCGATGAAATCATAAAATGGGTTGTATCACGCTTCGTAGTAAGGGCAGTCGCGCTGTACAAGCGAAAGGCACTGAATACCTATCAGTTTTACCATCATCCGTTAGCGTACTTGGAAGTTCGCGCGCTAGCTGTGGTGACAGCATGGTGCAAGCGCTTCTCTTGGCTGCCAGCCCTAATTGCGAAATATGGCTTACGCGATTCCGGTTTCTTGTAGTCACCATAGACGCACAATTGCACCATTCTTAGTTTGGGCGAGAATAAGCGCGGAACAAGCGCTCTTTCCACGATGTTCAGACATGTGTGATCCGCCCAGCATCAGGATGGAGGCCAACTACACCCGTGCACGCCTGTCAACTGCATTTGCTTCCTGTTGTGCTCTCTCGCATACAGGCGGCACAAGTGCTAGCGTCTAGGTTCATTATGGGATCTTTCAACCACGTATACTGGGCTAGTGATCTGCAGCCCCTTGGCCAATGCCAGCCGACGACGCATTTTTTGTGAATGAGCGCGTAATTACTATTGGCAACACCACAGTTTCTCACTTGCGCACCGCCGCTTCACCGTGGTCGCAACAATGATGCCACTGGTAATGTTCCAGCTGCAAGAACCTGCAGAAATGTTTCGCCTGTGAGGTTAAACCAGATGTGTAGCTAAGAAGGAGGAAAACACGGTAATCAACGACGGGTGCGCCAAGCTAGTTCGGTCACCGAAGTTTCTGTTTTAGCCACACACTGCACTCAATGAAAAACACAGAGGCCGGCCTCGGAACCGACCACTCTTAATGCCAACCTCTTCTAAAAACGATGTTCTTCCTACCTATACACGAAAACAGTTTCGTCTGTCTGTCTGTCTGTCTGTCTGTCTGTCTGTCTGTCTGTCGTTCTGTCTGTCTATCTGTGTCATTCTATTCAACCACCTAGGCCAAAAACGGGTGAAAAAAATGCGTGTATACAGGAATTAAAAATAGCCACACCATTCCAAACTAGTAAAACTGCAGACATGGATCATTCATGTTAACATTGCTTATACGAAAAGAAAGGAAAGGTGAAATATAGTACATAGCCGAGAGTACCAAGGTTTTTTATTCACCTGGGATTGTTTTTTTTCGATAGCAAACAAAAACGCCGGAACGGTGTCTAAGAGCGGCGAAGTAAAAGAAACGCAGAAGAAAAATATGTAGGCTCCAACTTCTCCAAGCTCAACACAAACAAAAAGTCTCAACAGGTGGGGCGACAAAAGTGCAAGGGCAGGAAAACTGAATTCGATTGAGCCAACCTCCACCACAACCAACATTTGCAGAGCAAGAGTGGAGGTGAAGAGCATGAGTTGTGAGAGGGGGTGAAAGGAGATGGTGTTAGTTGCAGGGACGGCAGGAAGCTGTCGTCGTTGGACAATATTTTCAGCGAAGCCAGCACATAGATGGCGTTTACCGAACAGTTAAGCGATAGATTTCTTCGCTGGGCAGCACTACGAACCGCCATGTCTGTGCCACTTGCATGCGCATGCGCCTTGCGCCTCGTCGTCGGCCCACCTCAACCAGATTCTTGGTATTGGTGTCAACAAATGTGTTATTGATCGCACCCAGATTAATGGTGGCGCTCTTGTTGCCCTGGAGAACTTCGCATCATCGGATGATGAAACCGCGGCTGCGAACGGAAGCGACACGTAGCGCAAAATGTTGACGCTGTAGTTGCCTGCGAGCATAGATGTTGACACAAATGCCTTCTAATGCGTAGTTGAGTACAAAAACCAGATAATGGTTTTAAAGAAATGATTCCCGCGTACGCCGATTTAGATAAGATGATATCGTAGCAGCTATGCACGCGAGGCCATCTCCCTAGCCGTGCCGTGCTTGCATTCATCAGTCGCTACAAGCGCTGGCGAATCACAAGCGCCCTTCGAACAAATCGCTCGAGTTTGGCTTTTGCACGGCCAAATATTCGGCAAGAATATTTATGTTGTCCTTGAGCAGCTGACATGCCTTGAAGGGGCCATCGGCTTTCACTAGCATACGCGCGCGACTTGGTCTATCCCGACCTTTATCGGGCCGCTTCGACCGCCAGCAAGGACAAGTGCCGCCGTCTCGTGGAGCGCGACGTAAGTAGTGACAAGTGGTTTGGTGGCATCGCCTTAGCAACATAGACGCTTGACGGCGCACACACACGGTTGCGCGAATGCGTGCCACGCGAGTGAATACAACTAATACGCTGCCATTTTTAACAGCACAGTTGTTTACGCCGACACAAATCCGACCGGAATAGTTGTTGTTGTTGTTGCTCCTTCTCTGACGACACATACCTGCGTGGGGGATTGGCCAATAAACGGGGTAGCTTTTCGGGCTAACACGCCCACCTCATAGCACCATAACGTCAGCCTGTATAATTAAATTGGGGAAACGCTTACAGAAATATATTATAGAATTGCAAAAGAGGTCCAGTCTAGTGCACTTATAACAATATCCAAGTGCAAGGAAATACCATCGTTATAACCGTAATTGTTATAAGCGGGTTGCTAAATAAAAAGACGGACAGAGATCAAACATTTTATTCGCATGCCAGCAAGGTAGTACTACTACTGATTTGCGTAAAAGAAGCCACAGTCGGTCACCTTTGTTTGCCGCGTGTGAAGCTAGACCAAATCTTTTCCCAGAGCATCTATAGGTGGTTCACCTAGCTGAGGTACATGTCCTTGGCGGAAACAAAGTCCCCGAGGGACTGTGTCACGCATTGGGCTTCCTACGAAGACACTACCTGAGTAGGCTGCGCAAACCGCGTCATTAGAGTCGTCACTGTTGCACTTTTGGTGCACAATATAACCGGATTCAATCGTATATCTGATATCGTGCACTGGAGCATTGTAGTAAGCGGTTTATTTTACCATAGAAAGAATATAAAAGTTGATGATGTCATAGCTGTTCATCGTTATATCCGATATATTGTTATAAATGGTATCGATTATAAGTGGACTCGACTGTATAGACGGTATTCGTTGAAAAGTTTAGCGGTCAATTTCTTCTCTTGGCAACACTGAAAACGGCTCACAGACTGGCCGATGCGCCACGGACACGGCGCAGCATGGGCCACTGCGGCCGCACGCCGAAGAAAAAAAGATACCGGCGTGCGTCATCTGCTCCGTTCCAATCCGATTCTAAACTGTGGCGCCAACAGAGATGTTATTAATCGCACTCACAGTGTACTGTGTTTGGCGAAGAGTTCGTAACGTGAAACACAGTCATGTGTTTCACAGTCGTGCTTAGCACGGACAAGTGCCGCCATCCCGCGGAGCCCGACTAACGAGTGACGGCGCACTCACAAGGTTGCAATGGAGGAGAAGAGGGGTGCCTGATCTGCGGGCCGTGCGCACAACGTCAACTAGCAACAGACGCTTGGCCACAGATATGGCGGCGCACACTTGGTTGCCTGCATGGATTCCACGCCATTGAATACCGAGGATAGGTTTACGTCATTATGGGAGAGTAGGCACAAAATAAATTTTCGAACGGGTTAACAGGACAGGCGTCTGATCTCTGAAATGTACACGTGAACGGCCCGCAAACACCCCTTGTGATGTGACAAAACCCCAGGGATGTGGCCCGAACGAAAAGGACAGGGAATCACAAGGCGTGGAATTGGTGCGGATAAACAGCGTTTTCCCAATGACAGGAAGACTGCCGCAATACAAAAAAATGATCAATTTTTTTCTCTTTAAACCGCAAACAGCAGAAATGCCGGGGGTGGGGGTGGGGGTTGAGACCAGCGGGATTCAAATAAAGGTTAACCTGCGTTATTCTACACCTGATGCTGGGAAGGTAACATAAAAACTCCTAGGATGTGAGAACACGTTTTTGTGTTATCCCCAGCCGTTGGTCTCTGCGGAACCTTGCTCGCTCCAGGAGAAATGGAGCAGGGCTGAGACGCACCGGAGGACAATCTAAAGATGATCTGGCCAAAGAATCAGCCGTCTGAATGATCCATACGCGCTGTGCCTTGCAACCCCAAATGAGACTGATATCGCGTAAATAACGAGGCCAAGACAATTGATGGTACGAAGGAGTAATGAATTTTTTTTAGAAGTTACCGGTGGTACAAACCGATGGGGAGTATGAAATAACAGCAACATTAAAAAAAAAATCTGTAGAAATTCAGGGAATTATCTACTAATGCCTATCATTTCTTATGCACTTGTCGTTAGGTGAGTGTTTATAGCGATTTTTGTTGTATTTTTCTAAATCCTGTCCGACCAGCTATCTGCATTTACGTTATTATAATTAGAAAGTGGTACATCCGCGAAATCTCTATTATTGTAGAAATGCGGGCCGTGACACGTTTTGCCTTTACGGTGATTATTTTTTTTTTATTTTATTTTTTAGTTTTTCGAAATTTCGTCCGTTCCAATTATCTCCATTTACACTATTGTAACGATTGCAGGTGGAAATTTCGCGAAACCTGCCCGTTTGTGGAAAATGCCATGCGTTATATGTTTTGCCATTTTCCGCATTTTTTCTCTATTTTTCGTATTTTTAGATTTTAAAAATTTCGTCCGAAAAAGTATCTCCGTTTACGTTATTATAACCATTACATTTAGAACTTTCGCGCAATCTGCATTATTGTGGAAATTCAGGCCATTAAACGTGCGGCATTTCTGTAATTACTTTTATATTTTTCTGAAACCTTTAGTTTTTCAATACATCGTCCGACCAATTACCGCAGTTACGTTATCAGAACGATTACATTTGAAATGTTCGCGAAATCTTCATTATTGTGGAAATTTAATGCAGGGCGTTACACGGTCCTGGCTGTGGGGGTACTCGGCAAATGATGCTACGCGTTATTTTTGTGGAGGTAAGGAGAGAAAACCCTCAGCGCACGTGAGAGGGTGCCTCGCGGCGGCTGCCGGTCGTACTCGGCGCGACGCACCGGTCCCGGCCTTCGCGTTGTGGCTTAGAAAAAAAAAAAAATACCGAGCGCACGTGAGCGCGCGTTTTGCGGCTACCGCGCGGTGTCGTCCAGGCTAGCGCGTAGGCTTCCGTCACATTAGGAGCTCTCGCATTGGTGGTCGTCTTCGTGTAGCTACGGCGCGCCACGCGGTCGCCGCGCCGAAGACGATAACGGTGGATCTGTCAAGCCATCCCTTTATCCTTCGAAGAAGTGGAGGTCTACCGAGGCTAGGACACTCTACACCGCACATTGCCGTATTTAGTTGTGACTTCGGGAGATTCCAGGTAAACGGATGACAGCGACTGCTACTGAATAAAACACTCTACATACTTTATGGTCTTTGATTTACAATAACGTTCTAAAAGGCTTTGCGCTGCTGAAGTCCGGCTTCTCCTTCTCTCCGGGGAACCGCTGTCAGTGTGGGGAGAAGTGTGTGTAAGGGGGGTGGGGTGGGTAGACCCCAAACTCTGCTGTTTCCCCAGCCTTGAACAAGTAATAGCGCAAGCTCGGCAATTTTTAGCTTACAGCGCTTTTTTAGCAATTTCTTGACCAAGACGCACTACTTTTAGTTTGTATTTCAGGAGCAAAATCAGTGCGTATTTTGATTAAAGCCCGGTGCTAGACTAGGTTATGTACTTTTTCTGTGTGTGAAATGTACAAAAGGTTTCTTTTGGTCTAACCGATGCTGACATGCATGATCAGTGCTGACTGGTTGCAGTGGTTGTTGGCCTGTATACTGTAAGCCTGAAAAGTGGTTCGCTTGTACACTGTTCCTAGTCGTGCACACTGTAAGGGTAGAGATGTTTTTAGCAGTTACGCAACGATATTTCTTTACGAAAGCCAAATTTCAGCTTCTTATGGAGTGACAGAAAGCCCCCTGCTTACCTGATTCGTCACCCAAGTAGGATTGAATTTTTTCCGGAGTGAATGGAAGCACCTGCTGGCAGCAGATAGCCTTTAAAGGGTCCATGAAGACGAAATACAACTTTGGTTTAACTTGAAAGAGTTAGGCTTCAGAACCTCACGCAGCTCCATTCCGGCCACGAAAAACGTTTTTTAGCCGAAAAAAAAAAAAACGCAAGAAATACTTAAGAACTTTCAAATTTCGCGCCACAGTGACATGTTATCGGCACCAGTGACGTCATATGGGCCAGCACTAAAAACCTAATTTTCAGGGTGTTAGGTGCACGTTAGCATTCAAGTGATTCGATCAAACGGAACTATTGGCCCACTACAATCGTGCAGTCCTGTGTCCAGGCGATTGATCAGTTCGGCCGCCGTCAATCGCCCAAACAAGATTCTGTGACGTCATAGAAAAGTTGCCGGAAACTGGCTAGCGAGTCGCCACTCCTCCACGCGTTTTCTTTAATATCTCCGTTATTTTTCCGAAGTTTGCGATGAAATCGGTATAATTGTTATCACGACAGAGAAGTCTTTCCAATGAACCAAACTTGTATTTTGTCTTCATGGCCCCTTTAAGCTTTACGGTGCTCACAGCGGTGAATACTGGGCGTTACGGGTTGGCCAATCGTGGGCGCATAACACTGTGCCCTCTCAAGAGTGTCGACTAACGTCGCTCTGCTAAGCAACCTGCCCCTCTTCATGGCCCACGTCTGCGTGTGACGGCATGGTCGAATTCGTTGAGTTCTTGCAATAGCGCTCAATGATGTGTTACGGTCCACATAGCCTTGAAAGAACTCTCCAGGCATACCTTTATAGAGCCAGGTCGCCAAACTGCGGCCGGCGGGTCGCATGGCGCCCTTAGGGGCACAATTACTGCGGCCCGGGCACAACGTAACAATGCCACCCCCCTGTCTCGTTTCTTCCTATCTGAAGGTCAACGTAAGCGTTTAACCTTCCAGTTTTATTCCATGATTCTATGGTAGTTTTGTAAATTATTTTCAATATGCTGATTTTTTCTCTGCCTGCAAAGCCCTCCTTTCCCCTTTCGATTTGCAACTCCGGTCCCCGCCGTAGTCGTCTTCATACAACCCGGCCCTCCACCTCAAAAAATGGCCGAATCCCTTGCTCTAGGGCAACGCAGTGGTCTCAAAATGATTTTTCCGCAACGACGGGATTTACACACCATACGAACGACACGGAAGGAATACACTCACAAATAAACGCAATCGACCACTGCTTTTGCCTAGAGAGAGAGAGAGAGAGAGAGAGAGAGAGAGAGAGAGAGAAGACTAGAAGAGAGAACCTTTATTAGAGGAGAAAGCCGAGAGTTTTGCCGGAATCGTAACACCGACATGCTACTCGGCGGGGGAATGGGTAGGGGAGGGTAGAAAAGGCCCTATAGATACAGGGCAGAAGAAAGAGAAGAGAAGAAGTAAAAAAAAAAAAAACGGGCATCATGTAGTTTGTGTGAACAGTTCGACGAACGTCATGTTCTCAGTAGTTTAAATCAGTTCAGTGACGCCGATCTCGTCCAGGTATTCAAACAACGCCTTTAGTGCTTTGCGTTGTGCTGAAGGAGTGTGCCAGGGGCCAAGGAGCACTTGTAGGCTGATTGGTCCTGGGCGTAGGTGTTCGATCTTCTGCTCCAAACGGCACCTTGCGAGCATGTAAGCGGGCACTCTAACAGTACGTGGTCCACGGTTTTCTGGCGATCCGCAGTTATCGCAGTAAGAGTATTCGAGGTGGGCGCCAAGTCGAAACAGGTAGTTTTTGTAAGCGCTGCATTGAGTCGTAATCGGTGATACAAAGTTTCTAGTCGGCGCGGAAGTCGCTCTGGTAGCTTAATCCTCAGCTCGGGGTCTATGTATTGCAAGAACGGATAATGGTGCTCTGGAAGAGACCAAGACGGTCCGCTCAATTAAACAAGTGCCTTCGTCATAGCTGTATGCATCATGTTTGGTGAAGAAGACCTTCTCCTATTATGCATTTGAAGGCCCCTGCGAGATGCTTCATCTGGCCTTTTCATTACCTGGAACACCACAGTGGCCTGGGAGCCACTGAAATGTTCACTTGGTGCCCAGTGTCTTTGGCTGGTGGTGCAAGTAAGTTATTTCACGAGAGGCGTGTTCGTGACTGCGGAAGCAGTCGTTGCGCAGTATACTAGAACCAAGCAAATCAGATAGGTCGCCATTGGAGGACGAAACTGTTGACAGCGGGCTTGAATTACCGCGACAGTTTGCTGTTATTCCGCTTAGGTTTCTGTAAAGGCAAAAATACAACAGAGGTCTGGCGGCAATAAACTATTCAAACAGAACTTCGAAAATTGTTTAAGTCAGGGCACGTCGTAACGGTAGAGAAATTTGAAAGCTTCAGCGCACAAAAAAGAGCCGGATACGTTTTGTTTCTTCGCGCGCTATAGCTGTATCGTGCTCTTTTTCTGCGCGCTGAAGCTGCAAATTATGGATACCAAGTAGCCCGATCCAAGCCCTCCTTCAGGTAGAGATATATCGCTGAATGAACGAGGCGCCCCCCTTCTTTCCTGTAAGCGCGAGGGATGTGAATGCGGCACAAGACTGAAGAGAATCGGGTGGGACTCGTGGAGCCACCTGTGGACTACACCATAACTACGAAGTGCTAGCGATGCTGAAACGCTGTTGGCATTTGTTGCGGGCTTCCCGCGATAGGAGTCGCCACCCAGCCTTTGTGACCACAACGAATGATGCCGTATGCTAGGGGTGGCTTCCACGTGACCTGACCCTGAGAGGTGAATATTGGGAGGTTCTAGGGCTCAAATGAGAAGTCTTGCAGAAGCACTCCGTCTTTATTGATTCAATGAATGCATGAAGTTTAACCGTGTGTATTGGTGAGGGTGTGGAATGGAAATTAATTCCGGCGTGTTTAATCTGCGACGATATACAGTTGTGGCGCAATGAGTGGTTTGATCTTTATTGGGGTATTTTGGGTCACCGAGGTTGACACATGGTAACTCGAACATGAAAAATAATAAAGTGGAGAGATTTGAGGCTAAAATGAAAAGGAAGGACGCTGCTTCTTGTAAACGTTAAAAATATATCAGGTAGATTGTGGAGTTAGTGTAAGCCGCGGAAAATACTTACTGCTCTGTAAACACGTTCCAAAGAAATTTGTGGGCTTTGGTTCTGTGTAACCGGGCCGCAAGCATGGCGTCAAGTTAAGGGACCACTAGAGTATTTAGGCTCGCACGGGTCCGTTTGCGGCAGCCGTTCTTCCGCAACATTATATTGCCATTTACTGCTGTGCATCAAGTCACGTCTGAGCGCAGTTGTGGATCTATGCAACGTGGAAGCTTTTGCATGCACTAATTCCAACCACAATAAAAAAATTCACTGAAGATGTTACTACTTCACCATAATTGATTCGTTTATTATTGTGAGCACGCATCTTAGAGGATGAATTTAAAAATATGTATGTACGAAATTATGAGTAGTATTTTATTCTTCTAAGGCGAAAGCCCAAAGCGCCCCTTACTGCGAAAACCAGTAGTCATCGTCGTTGTTGCTCTAGTAGTAATTGCTGTTGTCCGGTCAAAAAAATGGTCCCCACTGCAAAGACTATAAATAAACTGTACCATTCCTTCCTTACGACGTTGAGAGAAGCGCGTACGCTTCATGACATCTAACTTGCGTCAAACGTGCGTAAA
Organism: Haemaphysalis longicornis; assembly: GCA_013339765.2. Lineage (NCBI taxonomy): Eukaryota > Metazoa > Arthropoda > Arachnida > Ixodida > Ixodidae > Haemaphysalis > Haemaphysalis longicornis. The sequence continues at coordinate 102,362,376 of CM023453.1, read as the reverse complement.
ACCTTCCGTTAAAAGTGCCTTCACTTCGATGAAAGTGCGTCCAATCGATCGTCACACTTTCAAAGAATCGAATCGCAAACCGAAGAACGAACCCTCGCGACGATTTTTGGGGCACTAAGTAAACGCATGTACGAACGATTGAAATGCATACCGATACGTCGTTGTATGAGGTAACGGTGTACTATTTGTACCCATTCTTCATGATCAATGCGTGTGTTGTCTTAGTCCCTATGCGTGTATTCCTTTTTTTGCGAATTTTCAACTAACCATTTGGACACAAAGAAAGCCCGGTGGTCACGCAGGCGCCATGTGCCGAGAGATCCTATCAGAGCTCTTCGGTCAACGAACTGCTCCAACGGGAAACTCAATTAGTTTTTGAGACAGGAACGGCCGTCGGCCCCACTAAGAAAGCTTTCGCTGTAAAAGCAATGTGTGGTACTGAAGTGATTATGAACCCGGGTCTTACAAGAGTAGCGCAATGCGCTGCGAACAGACCTATCTGCGCATGTTGCTGGCGGTGTCGTTGTTGTTCTCAATCGGGCTTTGGCAACAGTTTGCTCCGAGTTTCGCTGCAGTAGTGGCCGACCATCCTATCAGACACTCGTCCATGTTGAAGCGGTGTATGGTAGCCAGCGAAGGGGCGATATTTGGAACTGACAAAATCGCTTACTGTTGTTCGTCCCGTTGGGTCATCAATTCAACAATTTAACCAATAAAGAGTAGGCCGTGACAAGGGTCCTTTCCTTTTCTTTTACCCAGATCTGCAATTGGCCGCAAATGTTGAAATGATTTGGGGAGAGCCGCGAAGTGTGGTTGATCCTAATTGTAGAGTAGAAATAAATACTCCAGGTTAGTACCAGTCATCGAACTATTTGCTCCTGTCCTCCAAAGTGTCAGTGAACACCTTGAGCATGAGTTAAGTTACCCAGTAAGCATGCATTTAGAGTGTCATGGTTTAAAAAATGTAATGCTTTCACGAAAAAGGGGTTTTTTAATGTGGAGGCGGCTATTGTGGAGGACAAGGGGTTCCGGCGTAGCTTTGTAATTCTTCTGAATTCGCAGACTTTTGATTTTGCTTTCCAATTGGTCACGTTTGTTGGGTTTGCCTGGGGCTCCATGTCTTGGGCTGGGATGAGCCATTCCAAGCCTCGGAGACGGACGTTCAGGGTCGTATCGCTCTCTGTATTGTCCATCGAGGTGGCATCACCATGGGTACAGCTGGAACAGTTATCGAATTCATCGTCGTCGAGGACCCACGCTGCTTAATTGCAACGACCATGGAGGACCGGCATGGGGTGGCTGCGACTGCGGTGATGGTTGGCGTGGCAACCCTTATTCCCGATAGTGCCCCGGAAAACAGGGATCGTAATTTCTGGTTTGAAGCATAACTTACATTTTGGGCTTTCCCGTTGCCGCTGCAGCCTTAATAAATGACGGCTGTGACATTACGTAGTTAAATTTGGTCGCGTTATTGTTGCCTTTTGACAGAATCTGTGAGGACTGCGTGGGATGGTCGCGATATTTGTAACAGCGAAGAAATGTTTTGTCATGTTCGCTATGCAAATAGCCTTTCACTTCGGCACATACTGAGGGGTAACAAAAAGCGGGCGCCGACAGTATACCGAATTTTCTTGTGGGCGCATGTTTCGTAGTGGTGCATTCGCAAAAAAAAAATCTTGGAGGTGCTGTAAGTGCAAACCGCTAAGGCGGAACGCAGTAAGGCTCGGCACAAAGCCCGCTGAAAAAGCATACGTTACTCCAGGTAGCAAGATCGCTGAAATTATACCAAAACTGTCAGTTTTGCTTGAAATTAGTTCCAAAGCAGATGACGCAAGTAAATTTAGAAAATGGTGGACGACATTAAATGCTCTGTGCGGGAATGTCAAAAAAGTACAATGACGTCCTTTCTTAAATGAAGTTTAAAAGGTGAGTGAAAATCCTAGAGCTGAAGGTGAAATAGCTTAACCTTAAAACTCAGTGTTCCGTCTAATTGCTAGTACATAATGCTTCACAGCGGAAAAAACACATAACGGACAAAGTAAAGAACCTCAAACAAGCGCTTACTTTCAACTAACGTTTAATGGAAAAGGCACGTACTTAAATATACATTCACAACAAAACAAAACGTCACGTCAACAAGGATAGCGCCATATCTTACACCCGTTGTATGAGAGAGAGAGAGAGAGAGAGAGAGAGAGAGAGAGAGAGAGAGAGAGAGAGAGAGAGAGAGAGAGAGAGAGAGAGAGAGAGAGAGTTGGAGAAATATAGCTTTATTGGGACAAGATGGTGATCCTCGGCGTCGGCCGATATTCCTTTGGCTCTAGCAGCGTCCTCGGCCAGCGGCAAAAGAAATGTCTTTTTTTTTGCCGTGGGGTTCAGATAGGGCGCTGTCGGAATTATGGCGCTGAAAACTGAAATATGGTGCTGTCTAGCGTTTTGTGTTGTTGTGAATGTATATTTAGGCACCTGCCTTTTCCACTAAAAGTTAGTTGGAAGTCAGCGCGTGTTTGTGGTTCTGTAGTTTGTTCATTGTCTGGTGTTTTTGCATTGTGAAAAAACAGGAGGTTGAGAAACTTAAGCCACAGGTCCGTGATGCCACCAGCACAGCAGGAGCACAAAACAAGTCCAAGCACTGCAGCAGCACGGCCCAAAAAGACCTAGTTCAGAAGGCTGAATGTGTTTGAAGGTAATCTAGAACTTCCTGCCACTCTCTGCAGCTGGCATGAAGCCGTTCACCGGATTCCTTCTAGGGCTGAAAAAGGAGGAGGTGAAAGGTTCTCTTTCGTTTCTCGTATCGGATAAACACAGATCAGTTGGCTAGTAAAGACGGGAGACCTTGAAAAATCCAGATCTGAAATCTACTTCAACGGGAAACCTCACAGTGCAAATAAAAAAAAGATTCCTTGAAATGAAGGTTAAAGCAAGGAAAAACGGATATCAGTTTGGCATGTCTGAAAAACGGCAAAATGTCCGTGCGTCAGCAGCCCTTGGATCGGGTGATACAAATAAAATAGACGGGAGACTAATCTAGATCCGGTAACTAGGCTACCTACCTAAGCCGGCCTTGTCGCAGTATGTAGTATGGTAGCGGGAGATGACGGGACTGTTAAGATGAGCCGTTTGTCGCGACTCCCTTACTTTGTAACGCTTCTCGGCTCAGTGCCATGGAAAGCCACTCAGTCGTTCATTTGAACGCAGAAAGCTTAGAAAATAAGCACGAGTCTACTGATACGTGTCTTAGCCTGCTTTGGGTCATGAATTAGATTTTCTGGAATTTACAGACACACTGCCTCACCTATTACGGTATACTGTGCATTCTACAGGGATGTAGACGTGTGTCAGTGTGCTGTAGAAATGCTATAGATAGTGTGGCATTTACTTAGCTTCAAACGCAGCTGTAGCAATTCGTACTCACACCAAGTGGGTTCGAGGGCCTCACGGCCGTCTTCTCGCTTGCACAAAGACATCCGAAAACGAGTCGTTGTAACAAAGCTTGCGCAGTATTTGACGGGCATAATGAGCACACAGACACGGTGGTAGAGCCATGAAGATATCTCGTGAAGGGACGATGCTTGCGTTGCCAAAGTCGCAGACTGTCTTCGCTTTGGTAGGTCTTGCACAAACCAATAAAACGGTAGCTGGGACCGTTTTTCTCCTTTTCTTTGCACACCAATTTATATTTCTCCGTGAAAGTATACATTGTTTTGGCGATTTCCGCGCGATCCTGGCCAATTGTTCTCAACGCTGTTAACCATGTTTCTTGATTTGTAAAAGCGCTACTTGAAACGATGAGACGAAGGAAGAAACACAACACGAAGCGCTCTTCCTTCGTCGTCGTTTCAAGTAGCGCTTTACAATCATAATCTGTACCACAAGGCCCGAACTGGCAGTTCTTCTAATCATGTTTCGCATCGTATGATGATCTCAATTTGCCCGGGAGGCCTTTAGAAACATTTTCCTCGGAAGCGTAACTAGTTTTGGAGGATATAATTAAGGCGAAACATTTTCCCCTGCTACCGTACTTCGACTTCGTGGCCGGCTTGCTCTTCGAATAACTGTGGCGAAATGCGTAACAAGTCTCCGTAGTATATAAGCGCTCCACCCCCAACTCCGGCCCCCCACCACTAACACACGTACACACGCGCGGACGCGCACGCATCACGCAAGCCGCATACGCACAAACACTACGGCATGTATTTCCTATGAAGTCAAGGGATTGTTGTGTAGGGATTTTGTGAGGCGAAAGCAAGAAATTCATCCAACTCAAGAATGCTATGTATTAAGGACAATTAACACGAAGGAATCAAGCATATAATTTTTAAATCGTGTAAGAGTCTTCCAATGTTCCTTCACAAGGTGTTCGCCACCTGCTGTAGAATAGTCATCCAACGAGCTGGTTGCACTCTAAGCTAATATTACATTATTGATGACGTTACTACTAGACCAACATTAAACTGTAGAGAATTTTCTGTTGTGCCAAATTACACCGTGATTTTTGCGGGTCGATACTGCGATCGACGGAGCTGCTATCGTGATGTTGCGTCTTTCACTGCTAACATTGCAGGCAATCTCGTGATCACAGTTGCCCCTGTGGGGCGTAACAACTCGTTTAGAGCGTTGAACTCTGCAGAGACAAAATAAAATCGTTTGCAATGACTTGCAGCATTCGGTGTGTTTGACATCGTCGTGCAGTTTTTCTGGGCGGACGAGAAGTGTGTCCTCGACAACCCCAGGCTGTCGTCACTGAAACATTCCCTTGACCATTTAAGGGACACGTATCGTGTCCCCGTATCATGCCCGGGTAAAAATCAGAAATAGTGGGCTAAAAAAACCTTTCCCGCACAGCTAAGGGCTAATTCACTGCATGCAAGCATTGCGCAGGAGCTAAATCTGCCGTTATACCGACTCCAGTTTTGTCACGAGCAGCAAGCAATCGACCCTAAAGTACAAAAGCAACAGTATTGACCTAATAAGGCAACGGTATTGGTCTTTGAAAGCGAAGCTTTTTGTGCCCGTCGGAGATGACGTTGACCCAAAAGGCACTGCAGGAAAGCCAACTTTCTCTGACGATGATGAATATCCTGGGTGAAGTGAAAGGTGATTGAAACGCGAATCTTTCTCTCGCCGAAAGCCAATGTCTTCAAAATCCAAAGACAAATTCGAAAATCTAGATCACTACTCCTTGAACGCATTGCCGGAAAGACAACATACACAATGGGTTTTCACAAAGGCACAACAAGACACCCCCCCCCCCCCCAAAAAAAAAATGCTTCCCATTATCGGAATCGAACTTGGGTCCCACGAGTTATGAAGCTGACTTCTTACCGACTGAGCCATTTTTTCTTTACTGCATGAAAAACTGAACTTATTACAGCCTACAAAGGTTATGAGTCATCCAAAAAAATGCACATCACTGCAGGTAAAATAAGCCGTCCATCAAAACTCCGGCAAGCAGACGCACGCGGCCAACAGATGCAGCGATTCTGGTGGGTCACTTTGCGCCGCATAAATACTCCGCACCAACGCAGCTTGCTCCCGAAAAATGGACTTCGTTGGGCGGGGGGTTCCGCGTGCCTGTCCGTCATGCGGCACTTCCACAAGCTATACAATCCACTCACAACAAATATATCATAGGGCACTCCAGTAACATCTCGAAAAGGCAAGAACCGAATTGTATAAGGGTAATGTCCATGTTGGACCGACTGAGCCATTCCGACATGGTCGAACCAGTTGAACGTTGACGTTCACTAAGCTCGCATGGCAGACAACTTCGCATTTTAACTATCTTTCCCTTAAGAAAGAGGCTTGACTTTATTAACGACCAGTTAAATCCAGCAAAAGCCAACTTGTGAGGCAGGTGGCTCTCACCCCAATACTGATTTGTGAACCTTGCTACTCTCTAAATAATGCGCCAAAAACATATCACCTTTACCTGTCCTAAAACTACTTCGTCATTGTTGGTTGTTTTGTAGTGTATTTTTCTCTTATTGGTAAGTTTCTAGTACGCCTACATTTTTGTGGCAATGTCCTCGCCGGTAGCATGTGCGTCGCTCATAATTTTCTTTTTTCCTCTGCTTCACTTCCCACGTGAACACCAAGATCCACATAATGGCGGCAAATGCAATGAGAGAGCCGCAGATGACAAAAAGTACGTCGTAGGCCCCAACGTTGTCCCGGAAGTGTCCTGCAGACAAAGAAAAAAAGCAAGGAATTACCTCGGTTAGTTTTCAGTGTGATGGCCTGGGCTAAAATGAAAATCCCTGACAAGTAGAAATTAATAAAGTGGTCAGAATCGGTGGTAAGTGGACTTGTTATTATATTTAACAGAGCAAAAAAGTTAGAGCGGTTTTTTTTTCGCATGTCAATTTAGGTTAAGCTATTTCATACGAAAGTTGTGCACTTGACAAAAAAGTACCTTGCATGGTTCGTTGGCCGATATTGTTTCTTGTATCATCGCTTTTAAAGTGAATCGCTAGTCACCGCCAAATAACCTCTAAAAACTTTTTCTGTCTTTCCGTACACTTATGTCGCATAAATAGCAAAAACGACGGATGCGTAGTGACACATGTCTAGATAGACAATATAATGCCTGACTGACCTTTGTAAGTATACAGGTGTCGTAATAGTGCGTATAGACCTAACAAGCAATCCAAGGGCTGTTTTTTATGTGCCTAGATATTACGCTGGAGTTATGAAAATCATTCGCTAAATTAACACCAGATGTCGACCCCATTTAGCTGCGGAATATATTGGAAACATATGCGGGCCCCAATTTCGTGTATTTCATTGAATTCTAGCGGAACTCATTGATCTAGGGATACCAAGCAACAACAACTGAATTAGCAATAGAAATATGCTTGAACCAAGGTGGTTCTTGAAACCAAACTCCCGGTATTCAGTTCATGCAGCGTGCACACCGGCGGTAAAAGTATAGCTCGACTTGTGAAGTAAAGAATAGGGACCTAAAGGCGATGTCAAAAAGAAAAAAAACACGAGCTTTTCAAGGCAAAAAAGGTTATCACACTATTAGCTTCTGGCTCGCAGATCTGCTTCAGGCTTCTAGAAGCAACGGCAGGAGCGAAATACCCCCCTCCAGAGAATTAGACTCTGTACGGCGTTGGTAAAGAGAGTAATAGTAATAATAGTAATAGTAGCGTTTCTTAAATACAAAAAAAACTCGTTACAAGCTATGTACGTAGAACTCTTGTTTTTCAATAGCGGCTAAACACTCGACCTATTTATTTCGAATGCCTGCTTACTACATGAAAAACTACTCAGCAGTAAAAATTAAAGGGTTGCGCAATAGGGTACGTTCTGTTTTCGCGGAGTGCTTGCACCAAAGCGCCGGTTAACTTTTATATGGTGAGAGGTTGGGCTCTCTGTGTCAGAAATCAGAGATAGGTGTATCCTACCAACCGCGGCAGCCTTGGGAGGATACACCTGTTGTGCTCCATTCAAATGACACATTCAGATAACATTACGCCCTCGGGCATGCATCTTTAGCCATGGATCCGACTAAAGCAATCGAACGCAGGTGCCTTCCTCTCCTTTGTAGACGAACGAAGGCTGCGGAGAGCAACTGGGGAACCTGCAGCAATACTATCATGAGCACAATACACGACACCTCTGACCTGTAGCGTCGCCTTTAGAAGATAGGGTTCATCGTTCATTGCTAAAGTATTTTTAATATGAAGGAAAATATCTTCTTTCTCCTTTGTTAACTCCACGAAGAGTTTATACCACGAGAATGTTTGGAATAAAAGTATGTATGCACGAATAAAAGTGTCAGCAAAATTGTCAACTTCACCCGTTCCTAAGGCACATAAGTTGTCTACTCTGTGGGCTGCATTCGTACAGCAAGCTTACTAGGACCTATGAACGATTTCGTGCACAATATAATCTTATTTTCACGCTTCCTGTCCGAACATGCGTCAGCTCTTTAGGCCTTCGCCCCTTTTGCCGTTTTTGTCATGGAGTTTTCAGGTGGCAGTAATCTTTTTCTGTGCTTTCAGCTCATGTATCAGTATCGTTTTCTATTTAGTTGATCAGATTTAGGGGAAATACAGGAGGTTGGAGTTAGGTTTCTGCGAAGGAAAAACTTGACATCCACCTCAAATGAGCCATACCGCTACAAAGAAAAGCTAGCTTTTCTTGTAGCCGTAGGGCTGCTTTTCAGGGGAACGGGAGATTTTCCTTCGCCTCGTTTTATATGTCCTTGTTTAAGTCGCGCTGGCTTATTGTTGAGTGCGTTTAACGTGCGCGGCCCAATCACTTCTTTATCTTTATTCAACTATTTTGAGTCACGTTTTTTCTAAACATACCATGCTTGCTCGCCGCACAACAGAACCTTAAGCAATATTACATTTTGAGGTGGGTTGCGTAGACCTTAAAAAGGGATAAGATTCGCGGTTTGCTGCGTTTATTTCCTGACTTTGCAGAGAGATCATTTTATGTACTGACACAATATATACTTACCTATTACAGAAGGCTTCACGAATGACAGCAGACCTGCTGACGCGATGACCATCCCGTAAGCCATGGACATCCTTTCCTGTCCGAGGTAGGTTGCCAAGATCACGGGAAACAGAACAAGTCCTGTGCCGATGGTGTAGGCGATGACCGCTGCCACCGCGAATATTAGGCCATGAATATAGAGGAAAGGCAGCAGGATAAACATGGCTCCTTGGGTACTGAAGATGAGCACAATGAGCGCCTTGTTCGTGAGCAAGCCGCGGTCCACTGCTGCCGGAAGAGTGAGCCTCCCGAGCGCCTCGGCGATGGCACCCATTGAAACCATGGTCACAGCACTGGACACAGCAACACCCCTATCCACGGCAAAGTCCACGAAGAGGGAGATGTAGCACTCGAATCCGAAACTATGGACGATGAAGCTGTACATGACGAGATAGAAAATGGGATGCTTGAAGACGGTGAGCCCGTATCGCATAGTTCCATGCTTATCTCCAGAACTTGACTCTGAGTTGTTGCCAACAGCGGGAGCGCTTCTCCACTTGGGGCTGCGGAGGAAGAGACTGAAGGCGAGTCCGTTCATGACGATGGCTCCGAAGATGAGCAGAGCACCCCGCAGGCCGTAGGAACCTGTCATGTATTCGAGCAGCTTGGGGAAGGCGAATGTTCCCATGGTGACGCCGGTGAAGTTGATGCCCATCGCCAAGCCCTTGTATTTGACGAAATGCTCGCTGATGATTGTGGGTGACACGACGAACACCATGCCGGCGCCGATTGCTATAAGCAAGGCGAAATATACAAGTGTCAGTGTTAGAAGGCAAAAAAAACAAACTCTATTCCTGGTTTGTAATAATGAAATTCGGGAACGCTGGCGAAACGGACACTGATTATCATGTTTTCAGGTCCAACAGAATTTGCGTAACTTCCAGTTATGAGTAGTTGGTAAGACGTGCAATATACGTAGAAGCCCACTCACAATGTTACACGGTTAACCGAATTGGTTGTTAATGACGAAACGTGCGTTCAAGGCGATATACTGCATTCGTAAGGAGCGCAGTTATTTGGATTTATTAAAATGCAAATAAACAATGAAGTGCTTTAAATCTTGATCCAATAAAACCAAATGCCAAGCTGACTGACTGAACTGTTCATCAATGCTTAGCCGCAAGTGTTGAGCCCGGAGACTAAATTTTAGGCGTACATTCCTACCGTGGCGTAGGGTCTCACGAGGGCTGAATATTTGTAAATTGCAAAAGGGGCTAAATTATATTAATAGAAACTCCTGATTATCTCGAATGCTCATAGACATTACCAACTGGTTGCTTCGACACGGGGCAACTATAGATATCCTCAAAAAGAAGTTTCACGGTTTTCCCTCAGCCAGCTTTAATGGGCGAATCGTGAACTTGGGAGTAAATTAGAACTTTTTCGGGCCATTGACATATCGTTTTGATTTTTGACGAGGAATAGTCATGCAAGTGCTCAAAACAAATTTGAGGTTTCAGAATAACAAGCCTCTAAAGACGACTAGCGGGATTTTTTGAAATTATACTCCTCACGTAGTGAAAAGGCCTCGTCGAAGACGTCAAAGTCCAGACGTAGTGCTGGTGCTAGAGACTGGAAATTTACGAAGTGCACTGCTATCACCGCGCGTATAAGCTCAATGCAGTGAAATGCTGTAATGAACGCGCTAAGGAATGGAAGCGTGTTAAAACGTTCTTCCTTCAAAATTTCTCATTATATTGTACGGCATTTATGACATAGAAAAGGTTTTCGCTTTTAGCCCTAAAATGTTTAGAAACATCTTCAGATTATCGCCCTATCCAAGTCTTGGGGCTAATAGCATTGTGGTTGTAAGTTGGATGGTTAAACAAATTCTTTAATGTATGTTCAGCCTGTTGATATAGTCTAATGCTCTTTGCTTTTTAGGGTTTTACTTTACCCTATTTTTCTTTCTTTTTTGTTTTCTTTTAAACCTATTCTAGGGTCTTCTTCTCACAAACTTCTAAAGCAGCGAGCGAGATTTCTAAAAGTACGCACTTATCGAAGTGAAAACAGCTAAGACACGATTTCAGCACCCAACCAAAAGTGACAGACCTACAGAGAAAACTTCGAATGTATATTAGTATTTGTGCGTAGGAGCTGAATAATAAAGCTGCATTTTTTAATGAGTTGTAACCCTAAGAGGATGGAAACTGAAATCTTTCTTCCGGAATTTTGGTCTATCTAGCAGGCCCGCAACTTGTTTTTTGTTGTGTACCATTTACCAGTGTTATAAAAAATGCAGGGTCTTTCCGAAGCAGCATCTAATGAGGTGACTGCAGATTTCCGCCACACTATGCACTTTTGCGGGTTTCTGAGTATGTGTCAGACAACTTGATGTAGCACCACATCGGCGCATCACCAGGTACTACCACTATTTCGCAATAATGTCGGGAATCTGCACATAACTGCCATTAGAACTGCCTCTTCCGCGTTACCTGAATGCAATGCAGCCTCTGAAATACGTGCGATGAGCCACATCAAGTACTGTGTTTCGATAAAAAATGGAACATTGCTCTTATACGCGTGTGTTCAGATCACATAGTCCGGTACGGTAATCATTTTTGTTTACAAACAAAAGCGAGCGCTTACCATGTATGGCGCCCAGAGTAATCGTCATGAGTAAGATGCTGGTAGGGAAGAAGCTTAACATGGGCCCCGACACCTGCTATTACGGCTCCCGCAATGATTACTGGTCTGGCATTGAACCTGTGTGCCAGAGGTCCAGTGATGAGTCCTGAAAGAGTGAAGGTGTTGAACACAAAATAATTCGAGGTGCGCAATCTTGCGGAAGTGGCGGCTTCACAGCAAATGGAGAACTTTTTATAGTGAGATCCCTCATTTTTTCATCAGCCGGGATGGTGCTCATAGCAATCTAGATCTTGGCGTTTAAGAACAACCTTGCCAACATTTATCCTTAAATACATACTGAAATATGGTTTCTTTTGTATAGCTATAATATACCTTGGCTCGTTGTGCGAAAACCGAGGTCGTCTTCTAGAGAGTCGCGGCAGAAAAAAGCTCCCTCCCCCCCAAATTACTAATATCAATAAAAATCAATCAGCCCTTCCGTTGAAACGAGAGCTATGGCCAAGCGCGAAGCTTCCAAAAACAAACGAAGCAACCCAGAAGCTAGCGGACCCACGTCGCACCACTTTGCCATACACATTATGTATTTCTTATCGGGGCTATTTACTGCACTGCGATTGTGCTGTCCAGTGCTTCACTGATACAGGATAGCCATGGCTTTTTCTAGCGTCCAAACATCGTCGTCGTTGGCGGGGGGCTGCATTTTCGGTCCAGTTTTGCACGTCCATGCTGCCTCACCAAATTCAAACTGCTTCAACCGTGCCAGAACTGCACAGTAATATAGTGCGCGAATTCGCCTCGCAGTACTATGTGTGTATCAGCCATGCCGTCGCGACATGAGAGTTCCGTGCCTATTGTGAAGAAGGTGTCTAACCTAGATGTGCAGGTGATTACGTCTTCTGATAACATTCGTCTCCGTCTGCGATTGCCCAGTTGAAATGGAAGAATTTCGCTTTACCTGTGTGTACGGTGATAATGTGGTAAATGAACGCACTTTACTTTTCGATAAGCGTCGAGCAACATCTTAACACAGAGAAACATTTTTATAATTGGGCGAATTCAACTGCATTTCGTCATACTGAGAAAAGTCAAGTAAATAGTAGTACAGAGATCCAAGAACCATTGTGTTGGCTGAAACGTTAAGTAACGTGACTTGGTGGACGTGGGGGAGCGCTTGGGGAGAGATAGAGATTTCTGTTACGCGCACTACCAAGGGCGTAGGCATGCACGACCTGACAGAATATATGTTTCCTTAGATATAATGCAGCAGTGTGCAGCTATGACGAACAAGCAATTTCTTGTTCAGACTATCTTCTGGTTAAAGTAAGCGTAGTGAAAAAGCAGTGAAAGTGGAAGATTCCTGAGGCTTGCGGGAATTCAACTGGAATCTCTTAAAAGATTAATGGTTTATGACTTTCGCCGTGGCTGCAGGAGAAGGGCCCGCAAAGCGGGCACTTGGAATTGAAAAGAAGTAGGCTCAGCGCACCTCGATGAGAGATAGAGTGGAATCGTACGTTAATGACTAAGACGACTTAGTAAACGCGATCAAGGAATATTATCAAGCCCTTTTTGATTTCAAACCACTTGACTTGGAGAGATTTAAACCCAAGTTTATGGATATTTCGGCTCGTCCTGATGGTAAACAAAATAATGGCTAGATATGCCTATATCGATAGAAGTTAGAGATGCAATAGATGACCAAATCCCAGGGAAGCGGCTTCGACCCGATGGACTTACCACTGCGTATTACAAACTGTATAAATACGACCTATCATTAGTTTATTCCAGAATGTACAACGAAATCTATGGCATCAAAGCTGCCTCTGCCATACGCCTTCACATACATTTCGAATCCCCAAAACGGATGAAATAGAAAAGCCAAAGAACGTGAAGCACTACTGGCCAATTATTTAACCAACGTAGGCTACGAAATTATAATGAAGATTCTTGCAAGCCGGCTTCAAACAGTTAATGATCAAGTAGTCGACCCGCATCAAACATACTAACTTAGAGGCAGCAGCATATTGACAAACATACACATGGCGAGATGTGTGCTAGAGTTCACTGATACCGATCACACCGGAGTTGCGGTTTTGCAGCTTGACCTGGAAAAGGCATTTGACTGTGGGGGCCCCCAAATTGTTTTCGGTACTTGAATATGTTAACGTATGGAATATTATTAAAGAGGGCGTCGTGCTTGCATACAGGAATTGTACTACTGGTCTGATCGTGAATAAGCACTAGGGAGCACCCATCGATGTGCATCGTTCTGTACGGCTAGGGTTCCCCCTCAGCCCTCTATGATTTATGTATATATTGAAGCTTTATGCCATAATATAATCCGAAATGACGCCGTAGAGGGCATTAAACTCTATGAGGTCCAAGTTAAGGTACACCATTTTGCATCTTGTTTTTTTGTTGCGATATATAGAACTACTTATAACATGTGAACTATGCTTGGTCACGTTTAATAAGCATTTCAATGGGCCCGTAGTTTGTTAGTGCCGCGAGATTTGTGATTTGGTACAAAGCTAGACATCGTGACGTCGGAGGGATATCACAGAGCGAGCTGCCTAGCACTGCGATCCGCATCGAGCAGTTCTCGAATGCACGTACTGATCTTGTGAGGCGCTTTAAAAAGTGACTGGATGTGACGCAGCTGCGAGTGCAAAGCTACCGCGGCTAGAAGGAGCTCGAGAGTGGCAAGACCCCGCTGGAAACCGGCTCTGTACAGTCCGTACAGATGTTCGGTCAGCACTCGGCGGATATTCGAGTGCCGCTCTCGTAAGCGGTGCAGATGACAATTTTTAATGAACCCGACTCGTCATTAATCTCACGTAGCCCATGGTAGGGATTGGGACAATTTTGTGCAGCGTAACAAACTATCACTCGAGCTACCTGCGCTGCCTGGGCCATACGGCCGCCTGCACAGCGAGTGCGGCTAGTCAGTGAGCTTTTCGTGCCTCCGGCGCGTTTTCGCATCCAATGGTAATAAACAGTAATAAAAAGAGTGCCTGGATCGCTAGAACTTTAGCTGCCGATTAGCTGAAATCACGCCCCTACGTCCGTTCGTTCAAGCAGAAGCTCCGCCCTCCGATGTGGGGCCGAGGCGCGAGCCGGCAAAACCGTAGTGCGGAAGCGGCAAACTCGTGACGTGTTTGGATGTTTACAATTTCGCGTGGGCTCTCTGCGGTTGCGTTTCGCACTCAAATGATTTAAATAGTTCTAGGCGTATGCCTGATAGCAGATGATGTATTTTGAATCTATCTCCCAAGTATCTCGCCTTCAAATTGTGTCAGTGCTTTAAGGTACACGCTTATGCTGACGATGTGGCTGTTTTTTCGTTCTAGAAAAGAAAGCACCGCGGTGGTCATTGACACCGTAAATAGCTTCCGTGTTGTTACCGAGAGTTTGGTAAATTCGACAAAACGCCAGACATTCTGGCGCGGTGAATGGCCGTCAAGTGCAGTGACTTTGGCCAACCTCGCCGGTAAAATATTTGGGTGCCCTACTCAAGTACTACCTGGATAGTGCACCCTACTGGCGAAATAAATTGCAAATGGTGAATTAGATCGAGGGCGGAGAAATAGTAAGTTGCAAATCTGTGAGTTGTTTTCGGCGGCCAAAGCGGGTAATTTAGTTTTTGTTGCAAAATTTTTTACGTAATGCAAGTACTACATTGTTGTAGACTCCTTGTAACAGTATTTCACAGAGTATTCGCGGCATTTCTCTGGGAATGTAACTCATAAAGGTGCAGTCGAAAAAGCCTTTTAGACGAATGCGTGATGGTGGACTCGGGATTGCCCACTTGAATGAGAGGCAACTCGTAAGGCGATTGGTGTTTTTTCGTGATCAATGTGACCCTTTTCTGCGTACTGTGTTTCAGGCACGGTAAGCGCAGGTGTTGTCTGAGCTGGTGGTATCGCCTAATAGCATGCCAGGTGGCATATACGGATACTTTAAAGAAGTTGTTAAGGCCAGCGAGTTTTTAACTGCGCGACGTTCCATAGAATTTTTGACTGCTGTAACGAGCAAGTAATTGTATAGGGATATCTGCTATGTTATTTTTCTAGTACGTTTTTTGAACTTTATATTCGGTTGGCCCAGGCCAAAATGCTTTCAAGCGAGTGAAGCGTATACCTCCTGCCATAAAGTCATCATTTTTTATGTTGCACTAAGGAACACTATCAGTACGTGGTGGCATGAAAGGGGGCTGTCTGGGCCGTTGGGATTAGGATGCTTTATTTGTAAATGGCCTGAAACCACCGAGTACGCATTTTTTCGCAGGTGAACGGCGTTTTTTGGGGGGGGGGGGGGCGGGGGGGGGGACGTCCTCCAACAAACGATCCATAAAGATCTGCCACTGCACTCATATGTTATAAGGGGTTTGTGTGTAGAAAATTACGACAATGTACCCTTCGATGCTTTGTTTTCGATTTGTCTCTATAGTGGTTGGAGTTCGCGCATGGCCTGGCGCCACTATGATGCGGATGTGAGACCGACGCGATAGTGCTTTTGACAGAGCGCATCTTAGTGGAAGTGCACCGAGGAAAGTACGCCGTTTCTGAGCGGCTTACGCGAGTGACCAAGGTACGGTTCCGACCAATGGAAGCGTTTTAATGTTTTTTTCACTTCACCACGATCATTAATATCGTCAGACAAAGGGCCTGTGGACAACAGGTGACATCAGTGAGAGGCTGAAAGCTTCACTTAAAAAAACAGACCACCTGGAGGATTCTATCCTTTACGCCATCGCTATTGCTAGTGCTCTGCTGATGAGCGCGTTACAAACTGCGATACTGTTTAATTTTTTATGGTATTGCGCAGTCGTCTTTCTTTTCTTTTTGTTCCATGACATCACGCCACTATTTCAAGAGGCGCTAATGATGAAGCTCTGTTGGGCGCTGTATTGTAGGCGATTCAACAGATGGCGAAAGCTGTCTTAAAGCGTGTAATTTGAACCTGAGGTAAAGAAACACGGCGCTGCGTCTATGGCCAGCCAATCTCCTCGGCGGTGAAACTGGACTAAGGCAGCGCAACCCAATTTAGAAACTTTTCGGCGCAATATTACCCTTCCCAACACCCTGGGCACTAACTAATTCTCTAATATTAGAGAATTAGTTGGTGCTCTGGGTGTCGAGGTTGCCTGGCCCACTTCGTCAAGGCCAGACAAAATGGGACTCGCCTCACTGGTCCTTTGGTGTGTGATTATTGTACGAGTCGTTGGCTCATTTAGCAAAACATTACGTCCTGTGTCCTGGGCGACCGTAAGCCAGGAGACGCTCCTCCCCCACGGCCACCCTGACTTCGTACTAATCATTCAGGGCATGTGATCTGTACGAAACGGTATTGACTTGTACGACCATTGCCACCCAACATGGTGGACCTCGTTAACGGGCTACTAACCCGTCAACTGCTTCTGCGCGTTGTAATCGGTTATCCTATAAAGGTAACACCGGAAATGTTTTGATCTAATGGCCACTGTTACCCGCGTTGTACACTTGTTGAATGCAATGTTAAAGATGTCAATTCCCACCGTGCGCATAGCCTGTGTGATCTGAGCATTACATAAGAAGCAATGCGGGAGCACTTAAAACCACTTCGTTCAAAAGTATTGAGTGCCCCGCCCCTCCGCCCTCGTGAAAAACTGGGTTCCTCTGACAACGTACGAGTATGCTTCAATAAATAACTTCGGGCTATAGGCGTGATGGTTTTCGAGAGAGGAGCTTGGACCTATGTACGCAGAAAACACGCATTGTAATGCGGCATTCATAGGTCACGTAATTTGTACTGGCCTGAGAGCAAATAGGATGCTCCTACCATAAAACATTGTCAACATAAATATTTCATGACGAGAAGGAACGAAGAAACGATGAATAATACGAATACAAAAGAAACTGCTAGCAGTTTCGGGCCCACGCAAATACGCCCGAATATATAAGCCAACTAATCTACACATCGCGTAAATCACAAGAATAAAGTTGCGTACGCAACTGTCCTCAGGATGCGACGCTGGTATTTTG
This sequence comes from Haemaphysalis longicornis, assembly GCA_013339765.2. NCBI lineage: Eukaryota > Metazoa > Arthropoda > Arachnida > Ixodida > Ixodidae > Haemaphysalis > Haemaphysalis longicornis. The sequence goes on along the minus strand of CM023453.1, from coordinate 102,345,253 downwards.
TTATCACCACAAAACTAGCTAGCCCAGAGAAGTATAGTGCCTGATAAAAACATAAACGCAACGTAGAAGTATCGTGTAATAGGAAATTGCGATATTTTACACACCATTTTTAAAACCTAAGCGGCCAGGTACACCCCTGCTTGTAATCTGCGCACCAATAAGGAACAGAGTGATGGGCGAAATGAAGTTACCAGCCAAGTAAACTAGTCCGCCCATGAGCATGATGGGCCAAGAACCCTCGCTGCGGTTCACTTGAAAGGTGTCCAAGATGGCGACGAAGAGGAAGCCAGCGGAGCGCCGGCCCGCCATGGCGAAGAAACAGGACAAAGCGCATGCGCCTGCAGAGAGAAGGCGTATATCAGAAGTGTTCACAAACGATGTAATCCAAACCGGGCTGCATATCTGTGTTTTAAAATTATTTTAGGCTTGTAAACTACATAACAAACTCTTCGTTGCTTTCAGCAAAAGTTCTCCAAGTCACCCCGTGGATCATTCCTGCCATGTGCAATGGGAATTGACGTGTAGTGATTGCGGCTATATCTCCACCGATGAACGTGCTCTTTATTTCATTTGTTTTGGTGCCCCACATCTGTTTCTGATTGCTTAAAGCTGGGAAAACGTCCCTACCACGTTGCGGAAGGTAAAATAATCCCGAAAATTTTAATTGAACTTCACCACTTAACTGCAGCGTGACACGTAGGTCAGACCGCACACTTAGGCAAAAAGGACTAAAAGCTCGTCTTCTGGGGGCTAAGGGCCTTTGCCACAATCATTACTCCCTTCGGGGACTAAATGAGAGCGAACGAACGGTTAGTCCGCCACCCGGTTGGTCCATTCCGATACTCCCCATGGACCAACTGCTAGAAGGGAGTTGCAGCAAACAAACCTAGCACAAGCAGGGATTGAACAACCAACTCCCACAACAGTACCCAAGGAATCCAATACGGTACCACTAAGCCAGGCTTCTTTGTTGTTTATAACCTGCTCTATACAGCAACACAAAAAAGGGGCATGCATACAAACACTTGAAGGTAAAAATACAAAAAGCAATACACTTTGGCCGGTGCAGTTATGTTAAAAACGTCTCATAGTTATAAGGGTGTCCGGTATGTGCGCCCAGCTGGGTTCCTCTTCCCGTAGTTTGAATACATCTCTGATGTAGGCAGCGCTCTCAGTGAAATAATCTTTAGCAGGCAGTCCATTTTGGATTTGCATGCCGGAGATCCATATGGGGTTTCCTTAGGCTATGCAGGCTCAGGAGCATGAAAATGTTCAAAGGAACACCCTCTTCATTGATGGTAAGCAAGAAAAGTATGCATACGGTGTGACTGGTAGTTCCGCTCAAGAACGCCCCAATAGAACACAGCAACGGAACAATCCAAGAAAATGTGTTCGACTGTTTTCGGCTTATGACAAAACGCAGACTTGACGTTTCACGGGCACAAAATACCCATTTTCGTGCAGCCATGATTTCACCGCAGTGTACAGGTGTAGCCGTTGGAAGAAGAAATTTCTAGCGGGTGGCTTAACCGGCATCTTTTTAACCCACTTTAGGACATTTTTTGCTGATCCCGCAATGTCTATGGATGGGCAGACTGGAACTAGTAGCGAACTTTCGATGACGTCTTTATACAATTTCCTACGTGGTACACTGCTGAGGTACTCACCGAAAACCGTTCCTCTAGCAAATTATATCGCCACACCACCTCGCAGCAGGAAACTGCATAAACAACCACTTCGTACACCACTTGAAGAAAGAATGAAATTCGGCAATTGTGTTTCGTCATTCTTGAATCATTGTTCGTATAAAATCATCACTTTAGTATCTCAGGAAAAGAGATTGTGAAAAGAATTGTTTCAGAAATAAATTCACTAAGCCCAGTCCACCAGACTTCACGGAAAGGAAAAAACTCGAGCGACTCTGGCGCTCCCACGTGGAGCCCCAGACAAAAGAGTTTACGTAGAAAACGCGTATTGATGTGCAGAGCATGCAGTACTGTGCACAACGCGACAGATTCTTTGCAACTGGTGTCCAAATTTCTATTTTGCAAGCAAACGTGACCGCGATTTGCGATTTGCGCTTTGCTAACGGGAGGGACTATCGCTCAGTTTGATTATAAGTAGAGCCTCAAAACCATAGTTTGATATATCTTGTAATGGACAATGAACTCGTCGCCTAGTTGGGAGAGGTGGCTGGGCGATCGGAGACTCATTTGTTTCCGCACAAATTAGCGCAAACTAAGCGTATTCTTAGTGTTTACTACATATGCTAAGTGCTCAAGGTATCGCATGTGAAAGCGGTAGTCTGCATGAGCGTCAGGATAGCGAAACAGACCTTATTTTTCTGCGTTGGCGAAACCAAATTCGGTGTTGCTTAGCCCGAATTCTTCAATTTGGGGTTGCTAGACGATCGAGATTGGGAGATGCAACCGGGTTTTACCGCAGTTGTGCCATTGTCATAGCTGTTGTGCGCAAGGCAATTATGTATCGAGTGTAAAGCAAAAGATAACTTCAAGACGCTTAGCTGTAGCGAGTATTTTCAATTCGCAGTTGTCATCAGCAACTAATGCGTTTTTCTCGTCTGTTAAACATTTACATATTCATTACGCTTGATGATCAAGGTTTGCTCTTTTCACTAATGTTTGCTGACGCGCTGAAAATATTTCATTGGCTGTTATAACCTTGCGCGAATCGTATGCTACACAACATAGTAACATAATCTCACCGAGAAGCTTTTTTCCATCGCGCTTCGCCGCTCCTTGCCATTAACCCGCCGCTCGATTACCCCTAAGCGATTTTCTAATAATCAACATTGGTATTTTCTCCCGTTGCACTATGCAAGGGACCCACTGACTGCAAAGGCTTGTGCCTTGATAATCTAAAACTGTCCACAGACATATGCGCGAAAGGGCAACGGTGACGCCATATCAGGGGATCAACGACGCAGCAAAGAGACTGAATGCATGCGTCTCGGCTTCCCGTTACCACCTATAGGTCGGCATAGACGAACATATAGTCCGCATTTGTGCGCACGGCGCACACGCTGCCACAATTACTCCCCTTGAAGATGAACGGTTGCCCGCGAAGACACACGGCCGTATTTTAGTCTTTATTTTGTTCCCGCTTACCCAAGAGTGCATACACTTGGCGCACGAAAAGCTCAACTGGGAAGCTGAGATCCTTGCATCGCAATAGAAAAAAAAAAAACACACGGAAGCGAAATTGCATGCACCGCCCTAATCTTCACTGCGCGTGCATCAGGTCAGGTTCGAAAGGGGCAGCTCTGTCACCACAAAACCTTGGGAATTAACTGGAATCATTGTTTCCCTGTGAAGGAGGTCATGGGAGTTTATTGTTGTCGAACTGCTGTTTGTTCTCTAAAAATATTCGGACCATGCTTCACGGTGGAATTCTGGTGTAATTTTCAAAACGTAGCTGTGAACAGGCGGTGGTTTATTGGGTAATGCAGCTAGTACTGGCAAACACCATCGGAAAATAGTAACAGCTTTATTCTTGCATCGGTCGGATAGCTTAAGGAAGCGGACAGAGGCACAAGCCCATTGTTTAGCAGCTATGGGCGGCATCGCTAATTATGCGTTTTGGCCGAGCGGTACACTGAAGTGAAGTGCAAATACTGCTTAATTACATTAGCAGTATGAAGTCTACAATGCATAGATCATTGCGAAGTTTTACGGTCTGATTTAAACACTGTTTTGTACCAGAAACTGCCCTTCGAAACTTGTTTCCCTCGTAAAGTGTACCCTACCGATTCCCTGGCATAGGCGACACTAGTAGGACAAGATGTGTAGACTTGGCGAATTTTCGCACAGGCACAGGTTTTTAATCAACAAACAGGGAGTCGATAACAACCAGCAGTAATTGAAAGAAGAAGCTTGTTATACAAGGAATGCTATGTAGGCGAAAGTAGCACACACTAAAAAGACATGCAAACCAATATCACTTACTTAGAGTAAACAGCCGAGTGTTTTTTTTTGTCCCACCGCTTGCGGATCTACTAAAGTTCTACACATCGAAGAACACTCATTGATTTGGTTAAATGGTTTTAACTGTGCACTGCAGCGTCTAATTAGTGCTTGTTGAATTCACTTCAGAGTGCCTAAGAAGGTGCCCTAAGTGCAATGACAGAAAAAGGACGAACGGACGGACGGACGGACGGAAGGAAGGAGGGGAACTGAGTTTGAAAACATCTCTTTCACCTCGTTTGAAAAAAAGAAAAACACACACAATTAAAACAACTTGTACGAATTCTGATTGACCTTTAAATTGCCAAAATAAACACGATACTTCTTTACTGCAAATATCGGAAGTTTCAGAATTATGGTGGTTTAAGAACTCTGTCTGTGTAGTCTGCTAGTCCCATAGATGGCTTGTTAAGAATAGATCCCGGCGTGAATCATGGGAAAACCGCATTCAATGGGGTCAATCCTTAGCCAGCTTTAATGTACCAGTTAAACTTCTGTAGTTTTCCGTGGATATTTAATACCGGATGCAGACATTATTTTGCTATTTTGTTTGTTACAACAGTCGATATATAAGTACTCGTAACCAGATTTACTCTCTTCTGTTACCTGGTGCAACCCATCACTACTTGCAAACAATTAAAGGACATGAGCTGACCGGATGAGAGTTACAGAGAGCCGTCATTTGTTAATTTTTGTATGCTTGGCCACCTCTGCAGGCTCCATTACTCCCACTGAGCTCCTCTTGAGAATTATGTACGAGCTACTCCCGCTTCCTCACCCCTCCTGCATCCCACTTTGCGAGCATTAATGGCACGGCCAAGGGTTGCATCTTCCGCAACGCGGAGGCCAGTTATTATCATGTCGTTAGCGTGCCGTACGTACTCCCGGGGGCCGCAACACCTGTACCTCGAGGCCGGATCACGAACAAAGGCATCACATGCTCCGCACGGGTGCAGTCGTTAGGAGGACGTGCGCCTTACCGGCTATGAGCCAGCTGTGGATGCTGTCGGGGCCGTGCTGCGGCACGTGGGCGCAGCCGTTCCATCCCCGGAGAAAACGCCTTCCGCTGGGCATGGCTGAGAAGTTTCAGGAAGGCAGGCTGCAGAAAGGGAGTGCAGTTCGTGAACAGCCGTGCAACGGTTTGTAGGATGCGAAACTAAAGAGTTACAACAAAATAGTCAGAAGCAATGAAGGCAAATATATGGTAACAATGGTTTTTGCCATGCCTCTTTTTTCAACATTGTGCGCTGTGCATTGGGCCGCACGTGCCCCGCGTACGGTTGTAATTTGAAATATAACAAAAAAGCAGGTGGAGGAAAGCGTGAATTGTTGTTTTGTTGTTTGGGGTGGCGTGCACTTACCCCAACCCACAAAAAAAACAGTAAGGGAAGTACTTTATGGTCAATTTCCGACATTCAAGCCAGACCTGGGACCGGTGGAGGTATCGGTGAACGGACATATGTAGTACGGCTTGGCTTGAGCAAATATTTGGCATTCACGGCCTGTTCAGAAACCTCTGGCGATACAGTATTCCGTCTTAGGCAAATATAAGTTGGAAGAATAAAGTATACTTCTCCTAAAATTCCAGATCAACAGACTCCCTTTGTGAAAAGCCTGTAAATCTGCATTGACTGCTCATGTAACAAAAATAACTGCCCCACACCATGGCTCCACATCCCAAGAATGATAATTTGGTACGGAGAGCGGTGTTATTTATGCCAGCCGCGTTTTCTGTTTTTGCTCGAGCACGTACACCGTTAGTTCTAACTACCGCTATAACAGCGAATATACTCCATTCGTCGCTGGGTCACTGTTTCACTGCACATAAACTGGACGCTGGCCTCGGTTTCTAAGAAGCACTAGAAATTCTGAGATGAGTGAATTTCTAACAGAATTCTCTTACTGAAACTGGTAGAAGGCTTGGCATGTTCCGGCACACTTCGACGGCAAAGTTGGTTCATCAGTGTCTGAGAGCATGTGGTTAGTTCATTCGTGTGAACAACGCTAATGCAGCAAATTGCGAGCCATTTTCCCAAGCTCCAAAAAATGTGAAAAAGAAAAATAGAAATGAAAGCTGGTATGGCAATGTACGTTAAATACATGTTCTCAGTTTTGTTTAAACGTAGTGAAGATCTACCACCTACCACCCACGCATGCTCTAGCGCACTTGCGTCAAACTGAGTGAAGTTTAACAAAATGGTTTCATGTTGTGACAATTTTCGTTCAATCGATTGCTGACAAGGAATATCTGTTCGCATGAGGCACCACGCTACACAATACCTAGGACTGTGTTTACATTGAAGGACACTTTAACGTGCTAATACATATCTATAAAGAGGAGTGCCTGACCGACCCTGGCGACCGACTGACCCAAAAACAGCCAGCTGAAAGTGCTGGACTCTTTAGGATACTTGAAGTTTCGCCAGTGCATTTCTACGATGGAGTAGAAGTGCAACTAAGTCTGAATTGCTTTAAATTACCAACCCCTGAGGGAAGAACGAGGAAGCTTATGTTTATCAATTCGTGATTAGTCTGTGTAAGGGAGAGGAACGAATAGGCGCGAAGAGGAAACTGACCGTGATGTAATTAAAGCGCAGCGTGCGGCCGTTAGTCTCCACTGCTTTAGCTGTTGACTAAACCAGATAAATTCCTGGGCTCCCGAACGATTATTTTTACAGAATTTGTGGTTGAGAATGGTCGGCATGTCACTATTCTCGAAATAAATCACACAAGTACTCCAGGCACAGAAGGACGAAACGGACTGATGACGGATATAACACTCCATTTGTGCAAATGGATTCCACGGGAAATTTTAGTGTCATCATTGATTACCTGACGATCGCCGCTTCATTCATCAACCACAAAGTATTTCGAGTAAACCTGTCACGGCTGCGTCGACGAGCAGACCGTGGGCCACCCACACCTTCAACGTCTGCCTCTGTCCTTGCGCCCCTGCTGTTCCTACTGCCAGAAAAAAACGGCTTTCTTCTGCAATCGCTGCTACGTAGCGACTGCCACGCTGTCTTGAGAGACACACGCAGCGAACTATATGCAAATTATGACCCTGCACATAAAAAATGGGGTGGCAGACGCTCATTTTATTTGTCATTTGATAGTAAAAGTGAGAAAAAGAAGCGGACAGAAAGGTAGGCTGCCTCGTTCCTGAAAACCGGCTACAACAACCACGCAATGAACAAAGATTCTTTCCATGCGCCATGGCTTGTGTATGAGCTCAGTGGAGGCATATAGGGTTACGGCAATTCGGCCACAGAAAGTTGCTTCAGCGCGCACAAATAGTTACCGTTCGAGTTCAAGTTTATTTCCCTTTATTGGATAACATAGGCGAGTACATAAACAAAAGACAACCGTGCTTAAAGGTTGACGGTAATAGACTGTTCGGAGCGAATACAGTCTTTCTTGGAACTGGATGAAAATGCGCGTAAACGATTCTGCTGCGCCGCTGTACACGTGTGGCGCCACTATATTTTTATTGCGAAGTTTTTCCCGTCGAGCAGTTGCACGTGGTTCCCGTAGTTACGGAACAGCTGCTCTCGTAGAAGGGCGGTGGAACGTAAATTGGTGCTGTTTTGTTTAAAATAAAACGCCAGAAAATATCCAGCAGGATCTGCATAGGTGATGAGTGAACCAAGACCATGGATCTAAACGGGCCATATTTGAAAAACGCGTCCCAGGATTCGATAAATATTCATATACTGGTCTGCGTAAATACAAGAAACATCTTCGCTGACCCTAAGAAGCATGTGTCGTGTTCCTAATTTTGCCTTTATATTGTTTCCCTACTGCACCGCTAGGAAGGCCTTTCTATAATCTGCTCTATAACCTCATTGGTGCGATTGGTGAGACGACACGCATCACCGCCCAAAATAAATAAAAAAATAAAAAAAGGGCCCATCTCCCCGCGAGGGGGACTCGAGTAAATGCGTCGCATAGGGGGTGGGTGTATTGCGTTACGTTTAGTGTTTGGGGAGTTGGTGGTAGTGAATGCGTTGTATTCAGCAGCTTCTTGACGTAGTTTGAATGAGTCAAGGATATAAGGTGCGTCCGTAGCCTTTCATTCTGTGTCGGTTTTGTGGCGCAGTGGGAAAGAGCACCATGTACCTCGCGTTCCACCCACAGGTAGTGAATGGGTTGTATCAGCAGCTTCTTGACGTAGTTTGAATGAGTCAAGGATATAAGGCGCGTTCGTAGCCTTCCATTCTGTGTCGGCTTTGTGGCGCAGTGGGTAGAGCACCATGTACCTTGCGTTCCGCCCGCAGGGTCGTGGGATCGAAACCAGGCGCCGGTAAGTATTATTTTTTATATAGTGTAGGGGGAGGGGTGCGGACCTGTTGTTGAGAGCGAGGAGGGTAGCGTGATGCGGGGAGAGGAGGAGTGGGGGAGAGGGTGCACCTGGAACGGCTGTTGCGGACGCCGAGGCACGCCAACGCCGGGTGACATCGTGATTTAAAGAAATGCTCTGCATTTAAAAATAAATAAATAAATAAATAAAATGACTGCGGCTTAGCTCAGCCGACTTTGGATATGCGAAGCACACGCTTCGCTTAGTCTGGTTGAGCCTTGGTTTCGTTTGGTTAACCTTTGATGTAGCTGTATTGTCGACCACGGCTCAAAGCTGTTCTGTCCAGTGCAACGCTCACAGAAGGAGGTCCGGCGAACGCGGCGTTTGCCGGGGCGAACGCACCGTTCCTTTCCGCCGGGCGCGAGACGAGTCAAGTAGCCCGAGACGACCCCGAAGCGCGTGCTTGGGAGGCCGCGGGGGTGGTCGACTACCGATCAGCTGATCGGCCGCAACCGCGGCGGCACCCGTCGCTCGTACAGAGTAGAACGACTAAAAAACGGGGCTTGTGCGCAGCGGCGAAAGTGGACCCGGCGAATCACGCGATGCGCTTCGAGAGGCGTGTCACCGGAGGTGTGTCTGCGGTCAAAAGGTGAAATTGCGGATTGGCCGGAAAACCGTCGGATGAAAATAGTAAAGCTTTGCTTCAATAAATAAATAAAATATGTCCCGCCAACAGACACGCTTGTTCACCCTCCGTCCTTCGCATGCTGGCATCACAAGTTCATAGTTGCAAGGTGGGATGGGAAACGTGTGGTGCGGGCGGGCGTTCCATACGCGGAACAAAAACACTGGAGCGAAAGATCGCTAGAACTATGGAACCGGGTCTAAGTGGGCGGTTGCTCGCGCAAGCCGGCAGGCTCAGAGCGGAAACTTCGCGTTGCGAATCTTTGCAATGCATCAACTACGTCTCTATCGAAATGACGACAACGGGGGAACGCTCAGCTTTTCCAAATCAAGCGCAACACCGAACGAACCAACCCAAAGGCGACCACCTGTTTCTTATCGAGACTGTTGACTGAACTGCGATTGTGCTTTCTAGTGCTTTAGTGATGCGGTGATACCGTGGCGCTCCCTAGCGCACAAGCATCGTTGCCGTTAGACGTAGCGGTGCATCTTCTAATTTTGCCCCTCATGAACCCCTCTCCAAATCCAAACCGCTTCGACCCTGCCCGAATGGTGCAGTCGGCATCATAACCCCAGAAACCCAAGTTTCGTTGCGACCACGGAATGCGTTTTGGTTTTTCTTTCCTTTTCCCACGATCATAATCATCTTCAGAAAGAGTTGGCTTTCGCTCGGTGCGTTCTGGATGGACGACGGACGACATCAGTGAGAGGCTGAAAGCTTCGCTTTAAAACAGAATATAAAATATCAATTAGTAGGTTACAGATTGGTCCGTCAGCTAACAGCTACCAAGTTCCTCTTGAGCTTGAATATCATAGCTCATTCAGGGCGTGATGCAAGAGACGGGTTAATACAAAAGGCATTTTGACCAGTTTGGGAGAGAAATAAAAATAAACAAAAGTGTAAATATGTATGGAATAGAATTGACCGCTTGGTTGCTTTCTTCGTGCAAATGTTGTGGAAAGGCGATGGTCTTCGACCGCCCCCGTTAAGTAACACTCCTCTCTTTTTTCTCTCCCTCTAATCCTCACCCTTTGCTTTCCTTTCATTCTCTTTCCAAGACGAATGCAAATTAAGGTTCGCTCAACTAGATTTATTTCGCATTTATTGAGACAATGTTTTTTTTATTATTACTGGAACAGCTCAAAGACATGTCTTTTAGATTTTGCTGTATCTCGTCCGTGGTTGACAGCATTTTTATCACTTTATTTAGTTGCTACCGCAAACATCAATCCCACGTTTGTTGTAATAAAGAGCTGTTACTGTCAGTTATGTAAGTATTGATGCTTTGGCTCACATGTCCGTAAAGTTTTTTTCTGCTTGCCAATCATGGCGTACGACGCATAAAACGCTGCAGTTTTAGTTGTTTGGAAAGATCAAGCCTATGTATACGCCTTGATCAAAATGTTGTTTCAACTCTTGCCTGGTTGGCTTAATATAGTGGAAAACAGACGTAGCAGAATTTCAACGCTTGGGTAGCTCAAGCAAGACTATTGTATTTGAAAGAATACACGATATGGGTTTCGCACCAACTACCCTCATTGTAGTCACCCGCGCTTCAAGCGCATGCACCGCAAGCGCTGACTGTGGTAATGCTTTTTTTTTTCATTGAGACATAGAAGGAGGCGGGAAACGGTGGTGGTACCCTCACGGGTAGCTTTTCTTGGTCGAACAATCCGTCGTATTGTGTGAAATGTGTATTGCTTCTTTAAATTACAAAACTTCGTGGTGTCTTTAATGGCATTCTGAGTTACACTGGCTTTGCACAGAGTCCTCTTCGGGGTTTTGTAAAGTAGAAATGACGAGATATTTTGAAACTGAAGAGGTGGGGAGAAGTTTCAGTTGCTGAACCAATATGTGGACCATTAGGCGAAGGCGGAGAGAGAGTTGATCTTTTAATTTTTTGGGGTTTGTGGGTGTTTTTTTTTTGCTTGATTGGTAATTCTTTACGATCGATAATATTGGTAGTAACACCGAAAAAGGAGACGTGCAAGAAGTTTAAAAAAAACTGTGTTTTCTATGTGACATGTGATAGAAAGGAAACACTTCCATGAAAAACACACTTTACCGCGACTTTTCGATTATGGTAGCTCTAGCCAACGTGCTGAAACAGGGCGTCGGCTGCTCGAGGATTTTACTTGCAGATATATTCGAGCGAATCCTAGCAGGTAGAAAGCACCCATTTTTACTTGTCACAGACAGAAGAATAACAACATAGAAAAAAAGTTCATGAATACGACAACAAACGCACGACCTTCAACAAACAGACCGCTTGCACCTGTGAAAATTGAATGGTCGATCTACAAATGTCGGAAAGATAAAGAAGTGCGGAGACGGTGTTCAAGGCTCTGACTACATGCATATCTTACGACCGGTTCGCCGGCAGCAAATATTTGGTACGGTGCCCAGAACACCGACGACAGTCGGAGAAGGTGCTGAGTGCGCCAAGGTCATTTAAAGCGATCTCCAACTGTACTTTTAAAGACGATAGCCTTTCTTGGGCTACTTAAACACGGAAAGTTTGGTCTGTCTGCATGGCTGTCTGTCTGTGACTCGATTCAGCCATCCGGCCAGAGTGAAACCGAAGCTGCGCAATAGTCTTATATACCCACAGCCAAACCTGAACGTCTAAGTTCGGTGTCAATATTTATACATGTCAACGTTGTTGAACTAGAGGAAAACATTACGTAAATATAAGGCAGAAAATCAACACATATGTGACATTTGCAGTTTTCATTTATTAAAAACATTCATGGATCCTTGGTGTTCGCGATAGGAAATTAAATACTACATCAACTTCAGAAAACCATCGCCTGCTGTTGCCCGCACCACTATAGCTGCAGACGGCATTTTAAGCAACGAAACGGCAACAGCAACGAAAGGTTCTACTAGACAGGATGCACGTTCCGCTTGGAACGCACGTGGAGCAGGGCAACGTGGTTCTATAAACGTTGTAGTAGAGTGTCTCAATTCACGCGCGTATCCACCGTACGGCAGCGCTGGCATCGAGGCACCTGACTTGGAGCAGTGGAACGCGGTAAATTTAAATTGACTTGAGCAAACCTCTAGCACGTTAACTTGGGAGGAACGAGGCGGAAGAAAAACAGCATGAGAGGTGAGCGGGAAAGAGAAGGAAGGCATGTACTTGGCAGCGGCGCCAATCGACGATCGTCTTTCGTCGACATTAGCAACGACAGGAGCAAATACGCGGCCTTTTTTGTTCCGCGGTGATTTCTGCGCCTTGTTTAAAACAAATTCGAAGCCTCTTTGAACGCACGCGTATTTTCGTGCCCCAAAATAACGTAGCAATGTTTCCTGGAATAGTTGCCGTTGGTCGAACACCTTTATGTCACTTTAGTACTTTGTGCCTAAAGCTATAAAGTTGTAACGAAAAATATGTCACCCACCTGAAGGCTTATGTCGGGAACTTCGTAACACTTTGTTGTGATTTTCTTGTTGGCGTGGTAGAATCGGTGTTTTACCTTATTTCTGCACCTCAAAAAAAAAAAAAAAAACATGTGTATGGGGCTACGGTTTATGATTCAGTGTTGATGGTTCGCAAAAGCACAAGTACCGCTTTCAAAAAGTCAGGGATAATACTCTTCTGATTGAAACTTTCACAAACGAATGGGAACAGGGTATAAGGTAGTATTCTCACACACACGCAAACACTCACGTCCTTGTCTCCCTAAAGCTACTCGGGCTGGTAAAGAGAAAAGCACATTTCATTACAGCCTTGAAAAAAGCGCGCGAGCCAGCGGGACAAGCTACGTCCCGCCGTTCCTGTGTTTCTTGTCCCGGTGTTTCGCGGGATTTTTTCGAGTACGAACATTCACTAACTCGTCCAGCTGTCTCTTCACATACGATTACGTTTGCTGAGTACAAGGATCATCATTCCACTCTCCATTTCACTTCATGGTTTGCCTACGTGCCTGCTGACTTCGTTTTGCTCTTTACTAAGGTACGGAACGGGTCTCCCACTTATCTGCTACCATAAATCAGTGATGAGGCCATGATGGTGATGATGGTGAGGATGACGAAAGGGATGCTGTGGCGCGCCGACGTACGGATGTGCATCCGGATGCATGAAACACGGAGTGTACAGAGGAAGTACATGCTAGCCACTGCAGTTCAAAAAACTCCAAATGCGCATCGCACCCATATTTGTTACGTTAGACTGCGGGTGCAACCCCAGCAGTCTTGGAAATAAAATGTACGTACTTTTTGATCACTTAGTTTAAAAGCCTTTTGGAGTGCCAACTTTGTAAGCTTATGATGCCTGGATATATCTGCCTCTAACGGATGAATAGCGCTCACGGATAGAATTAATTTGAACGTGGTCCACGTCCATAGAATAAGGGTTGGAAGTATAAATGATTTTTCGAGTAAGTTCGGGAGCCTGATGGCCAGAGCGGGGCCAGGAATCGGAGGGTGCCTGTTTGCGGTTTATATAACTCCACCAAATAAATATATCACCGCTTACACAATGCCCTGCTGGTCCTGTAAGGTACTTTGAATAAATAAATAAACATTGTTGCTCTGGTGCACAGCTTATGCATGGGAGCTCCTGATCCATGGCGTCACCACTCACCGCCACGAAGGTTGCTCAATGGGACCCGCGCGGTGACGGAGATGTTTATTTATTATTTCCTTAGCGCAATTTAAAAAAAAATTTACCTGCACAAAAAAAAATAAAACGGCAGAATGAAATTAGCAAAAAATTACAAACCCTCAGCAAGCCCGCTGGTGTCGTCACAGCCGTGAGAGACCGCAGTTTATACACAACGTTCGCAGGGATTTCGGCCGAATTTTCTGTGTAGGGGTTCTCCAATTATGTTTTGTGGCCCCGAATATGCCAGGAGAACATATTATGGTGGCAATAGTGACGTGCTATGCTTCACATAGCACCTCAATGTCATCGAAAGAAATAAGCTATAATTGTGCCATATTTAACGTATTATAAATTATTATAATAACAATTTGCATTCAGGTTTAATAAAACATCACCATGTGGCACCTAAGTATTCGGACGATTCACTGACACGTGGTGCGTTCTGATAGTATGCCATTTTTATTCTGGGAGGCCGTCAAGCCTGGTGGAAAAATCGTTTTTTGAGTGATTTAAACTAATGACATGGGGTTATTTCGAAATCATTTTTTCACCTTCATCTGCATACTTCCACTCTGGGCCCGCATTGTGGTACCGCAGTAACTCAACAGTCCACGTTCATGATGCGGCCATTAGCGGCAGTGATTTAATTGAACACGTATTTGTACGTACAAGAACTCGTTTTTCTAAGAGTCCTAATAAAAGAGGACTGCTTGCCGGAGCAAAGAAATGTTTCCGTATGTATAAATTTTCTAAAATTTCCTCAGCCTCTTCAGCATGGCACTGGAGTCAGGAAAAAAAGTGAGTAGGGAAAACTTGAGTTAAGTAATTACGTTTTAAGCGCTTGATGTAAACGCGAAACCACAAATCAAAGATCGCTCAGAGGCGGTTCGTTCAGGCAGCAGATACAAAAATATAGCCCGTCGACTTACTTACCGTTGTCTTAGACGCGACGACCCTGAAGGTTCTCTGCAGTTGGAAGTCGTAAGTCTCCTGGTTACCATGCCATGCCTGGAGGCCGGTTAACTGTCCACGTAATCCAGCCGAGTGGGGGGCTCGTCGAAGAACAATAAGTCACTGGGCTGCACAGGTTTGCAATTTTCAAAGGTAACAATTAGATCCCTGTGTTAACAATGGCTACTATTTGATGTCGACTTACGTCCCCGGAAGCCGAGTGTCTACGGAAGTGCTAACATTTCTGTTCCGCGGGCTCTCAAGAGCGTAACCGTCGCTGTCACGCCTTGTTGCTGCACGGCCAAAGCTAGGCAGTTGCATTCGGCTCGCTCAGCTGGGGCGAGGGTAAAACACTTCGTGTAAACGCCACCCAGTGGCAATGCCCTTTTAGTTTAATAATGACAAGCGCTAAAGTTATCCGTCGCTGAGGCATCCTGTCGGACCGAATTTGTAAGCGTCACCAGCTTTTAAGCAACGCGAGTGTATTAGTAGTCAGACGACAGCGCCCTCGATGCATCTCAAGGCCTGTTAACACCACGTCGCTGTTGCGCGGACGCTTTCGAGAAGCCGTACCGTGGAGTCGGCTACGTGCGGCCTTCTCCCAACGTTTCGATAATAGGCGGCCTTCAAGCCCATGCGGAATAGTTTCATGCAAACTCCTCTTTCTGGGCTTCCTGCTCTTTCAGTCTCTCCACTTGGAGAGCGGAATAGGAGAATGCCGCCGGACGGGGTGGCACTAGTGGCAGGTTCTATTTCCGTGTTGCTGTTGTTCTTGCGCACTTTTCTTTTCTATTTATTCAAGGCTTTCTACGTAAGCTTTCTTCTCACGTAACGAGATGTCTCTAGCCATCCCGCTGAAATAGGCAGCCTCGCTTTCGTTCCCTTGGAGCCTAATACGGCGTCGAGGGCTGCGGGCTGCGTTGTTGATATGTGCGAACCGGTTCAAGGAGCGGAGGCCTCTTGGCGGCGCGGCGACCCGTTTTGTTGCTCTTACCGAAGCCCTTTCCCCGACGAGCCGCCAATTACAATGGGAGAGAGGGCCCGGTCGGCTCCCGCATAGTGAGAGCGAAGGTCGTGCGTTGCCTGCATATAGGTTGTCTGGCAGTAAACACGCCAATTATTTCCCGAGTGAGTGGCGGAAGATGGACAGCACAGACACGAACCTTCATTCAATATAGCCTAAAGTGTGCGCAAGGGATCAAGGTCATGGTGTGGCTGTGAAAAATAACCCGAAGGCGTTCAGGATTGCTAGAATTTGCCGAAATCGAAGGGGACACTGAACTGATCTGTAAAATTTGCATAATTACCTGACCAGAGAAAAGGCTGAATTTGTACGCCGTGCTCAGAAGTGGTTCGACAGATCGGAATTCATTTTGTAACGAGGAAAGGCGGTTTGAAACTGCCTGTTTCTTGGAACCATCTTTCCCCCGGGTTTGCTGACGACGCTTATAACGGCTCATTGGCGAGCGCGCAGGCTTGAATTGAGCGTACTGCTAGCACGTTTTAAAGGAGATAGTTCGGGGTTCCTAAAGCGAAAATATTGGTCGTCTCCCTTTGTGAAGCAGATTCATTTACAGTCCTCTGCCTCGTGTAATCAATGCCTGTCTGTCTATCCCCCGATGCAGCCACCAATCTAAAATATGTAAAAAAATAAGGAAAACATCTGAAAAAAGTCTTGAACAATATTTATACGTACGTAAAATCTTTCCAAACCACGAAATCTTGTAGCATGCTTCTTACTTGTCCACATTGTACGGCAAAAAAAAAAAGCAGTAGGTATATTTTAGGCAAAGCATACATGCATAACTTACTACAAAAGTTTTTTTTATTAAAAGAAGACAGGGTCTTGATTTTTTGGGATTACAAATAAATATGGCATTACAAAATTTTTTTAAACGGAAATACAAAAAGGGCTCGAGGTGCTGGCCCGCCAAGCACAACAGCACCAGAGGTGCCAACAGATGACGCAGCAGCAGTGCGAAAGCGGGAAGATAGAACTGAATTCAGGAAACCTCCACAGTGTTTATTGTGGGAGGACGGAGACAGGAGGGGAAGAGTGTGAGAGGTGGGCGCGGGAGACAGAGCAGATGCAAGTAAGTGGCGGGAACGGCAGAAAGCTATCTTCTTTCGATGACATTTGAAGCGAAGGAAAGAGAAACGAAGCCAGTTTTTTCCTTCATTCGAGACTGCATTCGAAACTGCATTTGAAAATTCAGGAAAGTATTGACGATCACTTGTTTATTTGCAGCGGCCTATCAGAAAAGCCATGGTCCATTGATGGTGAGGCTCCATGTACAGAAGATTGGATGCATATACGGTAAATATGTAAGTTTCACGATGCCATTTGTATGTTGAAACAGAAATGTATGGTAGGGAGAAGGAGGAGGTAAAAAGAGATTAGGGAAGTAATATGTTCCCCACATCAGAGTTTGGTCTTCTGTAGCAATTGGAGAGATTTCTGTCAGCAAGATAAATATTTTAAAGGGGACACCTTCCTTACTACATACCATATACACCTTCCTTGTTATAATACTATAACGAGAAAAAACAAAGGTTAGTCCCACAGAACTAGACTTCAAACCACTATTTTATTTCCCTTGAGGTTTCTCCTGGCATAGGCGGGTTCCGGTAGCACCCGCGTGCGCGAGACCGCGTCCTAGACTTCGTAATTCACATCGAACACAAGCGAGCAGATACGGTATCAACACTGGCTCTGTAAAGCGAAAGCGTTCTTAGTGGACCGATGGCATTCTGTGAAAAAACTATTGCATTTCTCTGCAGACCAGTTGCTCCACCGAAAACCTCTGTAAATCTCTGGACACTCGGTGCGTGCGTGAAACCGGCATTCTAGTGTGTCAAAACGGATACTTGAAAATCGTGTAAAAGGAATGATTCTAGACAAGCCAATACACGCATCGGTAATGAAGGACTACAACAGTATACCTTCAGCTCTTAAACTGCGTATGGGTACATTTGGTATACACGCGCTTACGGGGGGTGCAAAAAATCGCCGCAAGGGTTCGTTCATCGTTCGTGACGATCCTTTGGACGCACTTTCTGCGAAGTTTGGACGCAAGTTCGGCTTCTGCGCTTCTCTCAGCTTTCTTGAATAAGGGATGACAAATTTCTTCACGTCTCCCAGGTGTGCGGCTACGTTTTACCAAGGGGAATCTTTAAAAATTACACCATCTTCCCGAGGGGAACCCTGAGGTGATGCGAAGCATCGCAGAGTTACAATCCAATCCAATCCAATCCAATCCAATCCAAGCCAAGCCAAGCCAAGCTAATCCAATCGAATCCAATCCAATGCCCCTCGCGAGAGAGTGTTCGCTATCGGAGAGGAGAGGGAGTGAGCGGCGGAGAGCGCAGCTGGCGCGGCGAGGAGAATGGGGGAGGGGTGGACGCCGACAACGCCGACAACAACGCCGGATGGATGCAGGGACAAAGCGAGTGAATGAGATGCGTCGCATCTAAAAGGTGTGCAGAAGTCAGAATCACTGGAAATGTTTTCCTTCTCGTGCAAGCTTTACCTATGGGCTGACACATATGCACGGGCACTTATGGTAGGTTTTACGTGGAAAAACAAGTATCTCGCAAATTCTATTCCAGGAAAGCGCTTCGTCTTGTACCCTTCAATGCCGCTGTGGCTAGGCTCCCGGTGGCAGGTCAGTTGTCTATCGATATATGCGTATGAAGTGTGCTTCTGGCTGTCCCTGCATCAGCCGTGGTGGTTGAGAGCGACAGCTTGAGGGCGATTCGTTTTGTAGTTTCCTAACTTTCGTGAGTGGGACTAATGCCTTCCTCAGAAAAATGCTGTTTTGTTTTGTTTTGGTCTCTTCTGGGAAACGGAAAGTTGTACGCCTACAGTTAACCTTAGGAGACATGCCCATCCCTTAAGGCTACTCGTGTATATTTTCTAGAAGCATCTCTCCACCATGGCTTTCAGACGCAAAGCGGTAAAATTATTCGTCGTATTTTTGGCACACCGCTAAAATATGCTTAAAAAGTATTGCTGCGATATACTGAAGGAGCGACTCGTCATCTGATATCCCAAGAGTGTATTTTACCAGCTGCCCCAGCTTACTTCCCCATTTAACGTGTCAGTATTATTGCCTATACTCGGTGCACATAGATGAACATGAAATAGCCCTTGGCATTATCCAGCGGAATCAGGAAACAATGTCCTCGAAGGGTCGCAGTGTTCACCCAGCCGCTTGACGGCGCCACAGAGGCTGCTTTTGCAAATCGTCCGCCTCGGATATATCTTACACCTGCAAAATATTGCTCGAGCCTCTAAACCTAAAAGTGATCACACATACCCGCTTAACTCAACATTTTGATTTTCCTTTACCTCAAAGTGCTTTACACAAACAGAGCAGAACCGTGGGCCTGAACATTAATATGCAGAAAACTAAACTAATGACCGATAACCTCGGGACAGCACAGCGATTTGAGATAGGTGGCGAGGCAGTGGAAGTGTTAAGCGAATATATCTAGGCCAAGTTGTGACCCCGGGTCCCAACCATGAGGCAGAGATAATCAGAAGGATAAGAATGGGTTGGAGTGCATTCGGCAGGCATTCCCAGATTAGGAATAGCAGCCTATCGTGTGTGAAGAAGAAAGTGTATGACCGCTGCATCTTACCGGTACTCACCTGCGGGGCAGAAACTTGGAGGCTCACTAAAAGAGTTCAACTTAAATTGGGGACGACTCAGCGAGCAATGGAACGGAAGTTGATAGGTGTAACATTAAGGGACAAGAAGAGAGCAGAATAGATCAGGGAACAAACGCGTGTTAAGGACCTATTAGTGGAAATTAAGGGGAATAAATGGACGTGGGCAGGGCATGTAAAGTGAACGAAAGATAACCGTTGGTCATTAAGGGTAACAGAATGTATCCCTAGTGAAGGCAAGCGTGGCAGGGGGCGGCAGAATGTTAATTGGGCAGATGAGATCAAGAAGCCTGTGTGGATTAATTGGTCGCCGTTAGCACAGGACCGGGATAATTGGAGATTAATGGGCGAGGCCTTTTCCCTGCATTGGGCGTAGATAGGATGCGATGATGATGATGATGATGATGATGATGATGATGATGATGGTTTACATAATTACTTTACCCCAATGCAAGCATTCGGAACTGCCTTGGTCATCCGACAGTTTCAAGTGAGAACTGGCAGTTGAGTCAGAAATAATACCTGCAGTAATAGACCTTTCCGGAAAGTTGCGCGCGCCCCCAAACGGCGGCCGCAAAGCAGCCTGGGAACTGTGAGCGCCGCAGCAGCCGCCGCCGCTGCCGCACGGGCCGCTCTTCATGTAGTTCTGCCGTGCCAAACCGTGCCATGCGCGACAGCGCCTGTGGAAGCAGCATTTTTTGACGGTGCAGCTTCGGCGTTTAACATTGTGTGATGCATGCAGAAGTTAGAACATCTGCTATCCTGGACAGCTGTTTTATTAACTGGCTTCTTTTTCAAACTTCAGCATTCTTACCACAGCCCGCATTTCTTCAACAAACTGCTGCATTTTGGGGAGTTGCAGTGTGTATCCCATGGATTCATGCTACACTATGTATTTTGTTTCAAGTACTGTTGCCTAAGAGGTGGCAAGTCTTATCGTGCTATCCTGAGCTCTTTTTCTGTTTTCGGCTGTGTGTAAATATGAAAATAGACATGTTTATTTCAGTCGAAAAAAAGACGAGGCAGCTGGTATGGTATCATTGCAATAAAAGACACGTACACTTTTATTCCATTAGCAAAACTAACCAATACCGACTAAAAGGTAAAACTTTTCAGAGGGCGCTAATACAAAACACGCATAGTTGACATTTTGCTTACTTATCGATTAAGAAGTGGTTCATATAGGAAGTGTTCAGGTAGCAACAAATTTCCATATCTGGTTTGGCTTCTCAGCCATCGCATTTGGTAAATCATACCACATGTAGTATTCCCAAGTTCTTCACTTGTCGAATAACTCGCTCAACGTGTCTCCTCAGGTTGGCGATCTGCCGTGTGCGTGTTTGCTCCGCTACCGTCAGTTGACGCCGACCATTTTACATGGGGATATTTAACGCAGGTTCCCACAGCTCATCTTCGATCAAGAATCCTGGGTCAGCTATGGCGAGCTGCCTCCTTTGTTTTCACACAGGAAGCACACCACACCTTAAACTGGGAAATAATTCCACAATGAGCGACCGAAAAGAAATAGTCGAAATGCTGAACTCACAACAGCAGAAACCCCGTTCCTCCAATGCCGCAGGAAATGGGCTGCAGGCAGTCGCTGTCATTGGAGAAACCTCATCGTTGTCTGCTGGAGCGAAAGCATTGCTTTATGGCCTTGTTACGCCCTTTGTGCTAAAATATATTACAAAACGGGCGTTGATTACTCTGAGCTGACAGGAGTATCTCGTCAGTGCTGCATATCACTAGTTCGTCTTGGATGCCTGGAAGCGGTACGGGCGCTTAGTAGGGCGGCGTTTCGTCACTTCGCGGCAGCTAGGAAACAAAAAAAACATAAAAAGCATAATTTACGTTATAATGCTGGGCTTAGCTGTCTTTACCGGAGGACACCTCCCGGTGAAGACCCGGTGTGGAAATATGGTCGCGTACGGTCCATGTAACAGTTGTGTCTGCTCGCGTTGAAATGGGCTCCACATATCCTGTGATGCTCGGACGGCTCCCACCAAGCGAATCGGCCATCACGACCCTGGCGATTTATCCGGCGAACACCATTAATCCTATTTAATTTTCTTGTCCTTCGGAAACTTGTTGCAATGAAAACATGCGGTCTCGTAGCGTATTGTTGTCCCAACCGAGCACACAGCACGTTTGTCCGCCTCCTGCAGCTTCCTTGGCGCCATATCGTCAGTATAGCGTAAACTACAATCGCCCAGGAACGTCGTAAACGAGTGTAGCTTTATACACGCGGAAATGCATCACGAATAACGTGTGCACACGATATGGGCTTCTTCGTTTTGCCACTCGGCTCCCCCCCCCCCCCCCTCCCCGGGCTGCCGGAAGCAAAGCTGGTTATTTGTATTTTTCTCGGGTGAGCCCAAGTGTCACATTTGTTTTGTATTTCCTCGCGTTGAGGAATTTCTCCTTCTTCCGCGGGCCGCCGGAAGCGCGAAGACGCTTTTCAACTGTCAGCAGCTGGTTCCATTCTGCAAGCTAGCAGACGACGTTGCTAGCAGACGACAAAAGGTTCTAATGCGGTGCAGGCAGTTTCAGAAGGATGCGGAGTTTATTTCTTATTTTGGGTTCTATTGGTTCTATGGTTTAAAGATGCTTTCTTTGATGCGGAACATAACTTTGAAAGCACAGCATTTCACTCTACTTAAACTTTGTCCTTTGACGGGCTCGCTACGCGCACGCGGCGCGCGGCGCGACCATCCCGTCGCCGCTCGCACCACGCGCGCACGCAGTTCCCATGGCGCCTTGCGCGGGCCCGCCAGGGGAAGGAGCGGCGCTGCAGTTTCTGGAAAGGTCTATTATGGATGTGTCGAAGCCACAAGTGAAAAAAAGGGGGAGGGGATGGGGTAAACAAAAGCCCTTCTTCCCTGGGAGCCTCGGTGACGAACCGAAATAGGAAGTCTGGCGTCTGAATCGCCCGTTAGGTCGAATCCAGTCCCCGGAGTTCGAGACCCATTCCGGACGGTAGTAGGTGCGAGGGGCACTGAGACCGAAGAAGTCCCATACAAGGGGAGCTATCGCTATCACTGGAGCAATATTCTGGGGACAGCCGAAGCACAGGGTACAGACTTCGGAATTCAGCAGTTTAAAATCAGAAGTGGCCCCGAGTAAGGTCATCCTCAACTTTCGTCAGCATTTCCAGAGGTCGAATACGGCATAAGCGGAGGGCGCCAAATTAAAAGAAAAATACTTTTGCGCTCGGAAGAGGCCAGGGGTATACAGGGTCGTTAAAATTGGTCAACTGGAGTTCCGATATCGTCGTTTACGGCGCATACAGTAGTCGATAACAGCGTCTCGAGGTAGTAGGATTCGCATGCATGACTCCGGTCTGCAGAGGATAACTGGATAACTTGGCCAACAGGAGGGATCGCATGTTGCCTGGGTTCTCGGCGCAGACGAGAATCCAGCGGACCATTACACGAAACACTAACTTAATGGGTGTGTTCATGCACGCCTTCTTGATGAGATAGGGCGTCCAGTGGCGTTGTGAAGGACCCACAAGGCACCGGAGCGCATCGGCGTTGTTAGTGTACAGGTTCCCCCAAAAGTAAACGGAGCACTGGTTCGTCAGGAACCTAGCCAGCAACCTCTAAGTGACTTTTCAAGGAAGTCATTCTAAAATAAAGTCGGGCTGTACATTTACCATTTTTGGGGGCAGCCACATACAATAGAAATTATTCTAAGTTCACGAATGCGTGCTCTATTTACCTTTTGGGGTACCTTTATATAAAACCTTTGCCGTATTGCGCCTGAGGAAGGCCAGTCATAGTCTTGCAAACCTGCCAAAACACCTTTACGAACGGAAAGCCATTCAAGATCGGTATTTTTAAGGTCACAGAATGCTTTAAAGGCTCGCGTGTGGTGTGTCGACACTGGTTCTGACGTTCTGCAGCAGAAGAACGTCATAAACAGTAGCCAGAGCCACAGTGTTGCTCCAAGGAACAGTCGGAGCGCAGTTAGATGCGTCTGTGGCAGCATGCGTAGAGTTTGATGAGCGTGACGCTGAGCATTTGTTTTTTCAGGAAGTGAAAGTTTGTCTGTGATGAGCATATATCCCGAAGCAAGTGTCTTTCACGCTTGGTCTTGGATCGAATGTTGTGTGATGCCATCATGGTGAAGTAGAGCACTGACTTGCATTAAAAGCAGTCAGCGGTCCTGGTTTCCATTGCACGAGCCTGGATGGCATCCTGCAGAGTGGGAAGTGGAGCGTAACGTTAAAGCTCTTCAGCGCTAGTGTGACGAAGCACCGCGGTCATGAAGCGCACACCGTGCAGTATGACATTCAAGTTTCTGAATGCCATGCAACGTCAGACAAAAGCAGATCACTCTATATGTGGCCTTGCTTAGTAGGATGTCTTGTACGAGCTGGCGGGCATTCTCTTTGAATTCTGCCCTAAAACTGGTCGGTTTTCTGTGTATTAGGACCTATAGCGGCAACCATTGCGATTTCAGTTGGCGTATCTGTTTCAGATAAACTATCTGTACTTGTGCGTACATGATTGCGTGCCTTCAAACGTTCCAGGCAACCGAAATGCGGCTCTTGTGTTCTCGTTGTGTTCTCGTTGTATTTTCGTGGTCACATGTAGGCCTTTAGATTGTAAAGAAAGACGCGAAATTTAACTACGAGTTTTGTAGAAAAACTGCGAGATGAACTCTAGAAACACCTAATTTTGCCATAAAATAAACTACAAGAAACACCCGCTCAGTTTAAGAACAAGAACTAGCAACCAAGAAATCCCAGGAATGTGTCATTCTCACAAAAGCTTTAAGAATATTTTGCTCGGCACATACACTGTGGAGGGTAAATATGATGTAGCTCCACATGCTGGAGTAAGTGCACGGCAGCGAACCTTGGGTGTTTTAGTTATTCGCTGGTATTGTCACGACACATGGCGGGCAATACCCCATGGGGTCATGGCCCATCATCCACGACAACGATGTCGACAGCGACGACGAAGGAGGGACTGGTGTACAGCCTACGAGCGCTCTGTCATCACCGCTCGGGCATAATGCAAATAGATCAGTCATCATCTGCCATGATTCCTTTCAGCTGGGTCCTGCTGCCACGTAACACTATTTACCCAGAAAATTAGATTATGAATTCATGTTTTTATTGAGTTGCTCGGCAGTTGCGTAGCGCTGAAAGCGGCTACGTCCGTGTCGCGTCGAAGGCGCGGCGGGCTGGTTCTGGCATCATAGGCGACCAAGGCCTCAGAACTTTCATTAACAACTCATGGTGTAACAACCTCGGCGTTGTGGGTGAGCCGCTCAGGGGCTTTCCATCTTAGCACAGTTTCGCGGCTATTGACTTTTTAAAATGAAAATTTAAAAGGGCCCGTTTGTCTGTGTCAAATAAACACCCTATGTGCGTACCTCCGTGGTATAAAGATTGGTTACCCTTTATATAAAGTCATGCCTCATTAACCAGATGCGGTTCTGTCGTGAAAAACGACCACTTGAAGTTCTCCAACTCACAACACTTGATGCCGGTGCAAAAAGCCGAAAAATGACGATTGAAACCAGAACACAGTCAGGTGAAAATCTTTTTTATTGTGGTAGCTTTGTGCAACTGAACTGATAAATTTTAACAGCAGAGATCTTTAAGTGTTTAATTATGCTGTATTGCGTTGCCAGGAACAAATTCAAAAAAAGGCCGAGCGCACGTGAGCGTGCGCTTTGTGAGCAGCGCCCGGCATCGGCCAGGGTTGCGCGTAAGCTTGCGACGCGTGAGGAGCTCGCAAAAATAGCAAAAGAAAATACCGAGCCCCTATGCGCTTGCGCCTCGCGAGAAGCGCCCAGCGTCGGCCAGCTCGACCTTTGAAATCAGTCTGCTCAGCATTTCTGGCGTGATCTATAGCGTGCTCTTGTATACTCGCCACTTGTGTTCGCGCCAGAAGTGGGGAGCACAGACGCCGAGTTCACGCTACAGACGCCGAGATCGCGAAACAAGTTGCCGCTTTGGCAGAAGACGGTTTTGTTTTGAACTGGAAAAGTTGTAAACTTGCAGTTAACCCCAGCCATGCCCACCCCTTAGTCTACTCGTATATATTTTCTCGGCGCATCTCTCTATCATGGATATTCTGACGTTAGAAGCGTCAAAATTATTCCTCGTATTTTTGGTACACCGCCTAAATATGCTTGAAAAAGTACTGCTGGAAGATACTGATGGAGCCACTCGTCATATCTGCTTTCGCGACACTAATTAAGTATACCGAGTTGGGAAGTTTACCAGCTGCCCTACCTTACTTCCCCATCTAACGTATCAGTACTCGCTGCAAATAAGTGGGCCGGAAATAGCCATTGGAATTCTTCAGCGGAATCAGGAAGCCATGTCCTCGAAGAGTCGCAGTGTCCACCGAGCCACTTGATGGCGCCACAGAGGCTGCTTTTGCAAATCGTCCGCCTCGGAGAGTCTGATTCCGGCAAAAGGTTGCTCGTGCCTCTAAACCTAAAGGGGACCACACGTATACTCGCGGCACTCAACATATTGTGGGTTGCTTACCCCAGACTGCTTTACACAATTCCTTTATGCCAACGCAAGCATTCGGAACTGTTTTAGTCATTCGAGAGTTTTAGGTGACCACCCGCAGTGGAGTCAGCAATACCTAATGAGTGTTTCGATGAGTGTTCGACATATGAGTGCGTCGAAGACAAAAGAGGAAAAAAAGGGAGGGGGGAGGGTTAAAAATGGGCTGCTGTCCTCTGGAAGTCTCTGTGACAAACTGAAATGGTAAATCCAGCATCGTAATCGGCCTTTCGGTCGATCCGGACCCGGTAGTTAAGACCCATCCCGGACGGTAGTTGGTGCCAAGGGCACTGAGCACAAAGAAGTCCCAAGCAAGGGGAGCTATCGCCCGAGCAATTATCTGGTGACAGCCGAAGTACAGGGTACAGACTTCGGAATTCGGCAGTGTAAAATCAGAAGTGGCCCGAGTGAAGCCATCCTCAACTTTCATCAGCTTTTCCAGAGGTTGAATTCGGCAGAGGCGGAGGGCGCCAAATTGTAAAGTACTTTTGCTCACGGTAGAGGCCAGGGGTATATGGAGGGTTGTTAGAAGAATTGGTGTTCTGGAGTTCTGATTTCGTCATTGACGGCGATACAGTATTCGATAACAGCGTCTCGATGCAGTGGGATTTGCAGGCAGGACTCCGGCGGTGTGCAGAGGATAACTGGAAATCCTGGACAAAAGATAACTTGGCCAAATGGAGGGCACGCGCATTGCCTGGGTTCCCGGCGCCATCGGGAATCCACCGTATTGTAACATGCAGGGCTATTTAATTAGTGTGGCCATGCACGCCTTCTTGATGAGCTGGAGTGTCCAGTGGCGCTGTTGAGGACCTACAAGGCACCGGAGTGCGTCGGCGTTGTCAGTGTACATAATTAATTTGCCATATTGCACCTGAAGATGGTCAATTATTGTTTCGCAAGCCAGCCAAACACCCTGGCGAATGGAGCGACATTCCAAATCGGCGCTTTCCAGCCAAACACCCTGGCGAATGGAGCGACATTCCAAATCGGCGTTTTCAAGGTGACAGAACGCATTGAAGCCTCGTATGTGGTGTTGATGGAAAAGGTGAGAAACAGTAGCCAGGGCCGCAGCTCTGCTCCAAGGGGAAACTTTCTCTTCCGTTGTGTTGCGCCACGCATTGCAATATAATGAGTCTTCGGCTGGACAATTCTATTTTATTAGTGGCCAGATATTGTGTAATGGTGTGAAGTGCCTGATGAAGAGTGCAGACGAGGGCTTCGGTCACGATGCGAGCTGGGGCTTCTGCCCATAGTGGCGTCGTCTGCCTAACCCGTGACATCAAAGCCACGGAAGATGGAACGCAGTGCTTGAGGGATTTCATCGCGAGAATAAATAATGTTGGGAACAGAATAGCTCCCGAGCCATCCACCGAATTTCCTCAGATTGATCTATCTGTACCTTTGGCCGGCTTATTAGTACTTGAGCACATGTAACGGGAGCATGGAGACTTCACTCTACGTATTTAGGGGCGCATTTGCCGAGGTAAGGTTGATGAGCAGCACTGTGGCCTTTGGTATCCAGACATTAGGTGCAGAGCAGTTTATGGGCTCACCTAGTCGTCGTAGCCCGCTAACGGTCGATGCGGCTTCCAGAAACTGGCGGCGCAGCGAGATAGCGGGTCCAAGTAGAACCTGCTGTGCCGTTGTCAGGGAGTCACGCTGGGGCTTTGAAAACATGCGGTTTAAATACTCATAACCGTTCGAAACTCGTGAACCGCTGGCGTTTGCCCGTTGTTTAGAGCAAAGAAGACTGCAGGTACATTTGAGGCAAAACATACGTAATTACCCGCCAGCCCCCGCATTAATTTAGTTGGGAAGGCTCGGTGGGCTGGTGTTTTACGACACTAAGCGAAAAAAAGCGGCGCGCAAGAAAAAATGGCGCGTTCAGAATGAGGAAAAAAGGCTCCAGCCACGCAAGAAAAAAATTACGCGTTTGAAATGACGCTAAGCATCTCCAGCTTACGAAATTAGAGCAATCACGAAAAGAAGAGAACTCCCGCTGCCGCAGTTTCAGGCAGGGGGCGCGCGAGCACTGCAAAGGCGGGAAATTTGAATTGCATATTTATCTAGAGAGGCGTGAGAAAGGGCGGCGAAGAGCGTGATGGGTGCTAGCAGTGAGCGGATAATGGCGCCAACCACCCATTATGGTGAATCACTGCTCTGGACTTGCGACAGCTTTCACAATAATTGAAACGGCTTTAACTTTTTTAATCTTTTCTGGGATGGTGCCTCGAACGTATGAAGTCATTGACTGCGGCGGATCGTGTTGACATTAGTGCACCTTGAATCCCTACGAGTGTGCTGTCATTCAAGTGGACTCCCAGCCAGCCCTAGAACTTTTGCGTCATAAAGTATTGTCGTAGAAAGGGCATACCAAGGCTTTTTACGTCTCGTACATCAGCTTCATGCGGACGTACAAACGTTTTCGCGCGAAGTTCCTACACCCTAACGTTCTACCTCGTGACATAGACAGTATGGTGGCATAGTTTCCAAGCCAGAACGCAGAACCAGAAGCCTGGCGCTTTTGCACCTCCTCACGCATTTCTTGTGTCCCGCATTCCACTCGTACACAGGTTCTTCACAAGGAACATTTTTTTCGTAGTCAATACGTTCGTTGTGATGTTTATTCCGCGTCCTGTGTCCTCAGCCATAGCGTACGTTTGTGCGTGATTTCTATAAAATTCTCCAGGGTTCTGCACACCTCTCATGCGGACTTATTCTTGAAGTGTAAATTTGCTTTGTGCTAACTGCAAAAGTTAGGAAGTAGTTCTGCTATGGTACGCATAGAAACAAGCCATTACGCGTAACTGTTTAGGCAGCAATGTTTGGCAACTAATCCCACAAAAATACTTTATACTTACAGAGTGTTCGCACCCTAAGGTACCATAGAAGGTCGGCGTATGTCATGCGAAATATCTACCCTACAAAACAGTCCCTGAAAGGAGCGATCTATGTCCGAACAATATAAATTCGCAATGAAAATTTATTCAATGTTCAGAATTGAGAGTACCCGATTTCCCGCGGTGAAAAGTGGTCCTCTATGCTAGAGTCCAATTTAGTAATTCTATTGTTTTCGAGCAACATATAAAACACACGCCTATCCATGGCTGGAAAAATCTGGCGTAAAATGCAGGTCTAGTGATGCTGGGCATTATTTAAATGCAGAAACGCCGCCGTTTAAAAATTAAATCAGAGTGACGTCAAAATTCGCAACCAATCGCTTCTGTATAGTTGAAAAAAGACAACCCCTCGACTATACCTTAAAGATTTCGTGTTACCGCCTCCTCAACTACGTGAGAAAAGAATAACTCATTAAATGATCCAATGGCTCATCACGACGTTCGATGTTCACGTTAGGCTTCGTTTCAGTTGGGTAAGAGTCATATCAAATTAAAGAGCAAGTAACTAAGACAGCTTCTTGGGGAAAGCCCTTTTCAAGGGGATAATATGATGTGTCGCCCTGCGAAGTGTGCATAAAAAGCTGGCGTCTATCAAAGTAATCTGTCCAGGCATACACATTAGCAGCCGTGCACTAGCAAGCCGTGGAATAGGGACGGTCATCACTCTTTTTATAAACACCCTGCCTTCTAACCCACTGAGCATATGAACCACTACTACCCTCTCCCCCAACAGGGCCTATAATAAAGTCATCCATTCCATTCCCTCTGTTAGCAGGTACTGAGTCATCGCTATGAAAACAATTTTACCAATTTTATCGCAAACTTAAATTTGCACAAATACTTCCGATATTAGGGAAAGCAGATCAACCAGTGGAAAATCACAAACCACTTTCTTGCCGGATTCTTATGTCGTCACAAAATAGGATGATTATGATGATGATGATGGTTGGGTGTTAATTGCGCAAGGCTGACTCGGGCAAAGAGCGCCAGAACAGTCGTCACAGAATATTTTTGGACTATTAGCGGCCGACGGCGAAAGTAACCGCAGAGAGAAACGCGACTGCACAATTGTAGCTACCCCTCTAGTTCCGTTTGATCATACTACTTTAGTGCTAAGGTGCGCTTAACACACAGGCAACTCCATTTTTAGTGCTCCCTGTAATGTGTCAATGCTGTGTTCGTGTGGCGCAAAATTTCAGTTTTTAATGTTACTTACTATTTTCAGTTCAACTGACCTCTTTCGGGTCTGGCGTTGAGTGAGTTAGCGAAAGCTACTTCTTTGAAATAAATAATAATTGTACTTTGGCTTTATTGCCCCCTGGCGAACCTTTGTAGGAGATGATTATAAAAGCGGTGGCGCCTAAATCTTAACGAAAGCGACGCAAACAGCTCGTTTCTGAATGAAGGAAAAACGGATAAAAGGAACACTGTAGAATTAACGAAATTCATGTATGACCGAGCAGTCGTCCCTTGAGGCATAAAATGATGTGACCTTTTCAGGGGCGGCCTGTCGGGGAGCTTCAACCACCTCACTCAGTCGCTATGCTGATTTAGGCTTTCGAATATTGAGCTATTAAGTCACAAGAACGCCGCTGAAACAGCGAACCTAAGAACGCTGCGTTCTCACCTTGCTGGTACTTGTGCTGTCTGACGGAACACTTTCCTCTACGAAGAAGCGGCCTGATGGTGGGAGAAGTTTTGTTTTCTTATTTGGATCGAAGGCACGTGCGGATGGCCTAACCTGACACTACGATGAACGCCTTCTTGGGCAAGAGTATAACGGGAATGTTTTTTAGCCTAGTCGGGAGAAACAGATAAGAAGCACGTTCATTGTATATGTTACTCGGTGTCCAGCATTCTCAGACGTTGCGTACGTTGTTAACTGGTTTTTGTAGAATTCTCAAGTTCCGAGCACAGTTATCATGCGCAATGATTGCTAAACTGGAACTATTGCTTCATGCTCATTAGAAAATTTAGGGAGTGGTTTTGCCATGCTACACACAGAAACAAGCCATCAGGCGTAAAGGCGTACGCAGCAACATATAGCGACTAATTACACAAGAATGTCTATTTACGACACGAGGTTCGCGCCAGCCATGAGAAATACGGATGCTACAAAACAGCCCCATTACATCCCAAAAGTGCGATATGTTAGGTGAAATTTCAAGAATTTTTTTCATTGCTTGAAATTTATAGCACTATTTGACCTATAGTGGACACGGGTGCAAGGATACAATGCAAAATTTATTTCTTTTTTTCAGAGCAAAATATAGAACACTGGCGTATTCCAGAATGAAAAAAAAAAAAAACTGGTGCCTGCTTATTTCTGAACAAATATAGGACCAACGAAACTGGCCATCTTTCGACAGCAGAAGCGCAGCAATTCAAGCCTCAAATCAGAGTGACGTTAGAACTCTTCCATCCAATGTCAACACCAAGGCATTGAACGTGAAGTGTCAGCTATACGATTATTTTATTATTATTTACAAGATGTGTTGAAGAAGGGCCTAGGATGAGACAAGACGCCTACGGCGTAGCAAAACTGGGAAGAAGCATTCTTCCTCTTTATTTGGTTGGTTGGTTGGTTGCCTCAAACCATGGCACATACCCACGAGGGGGATTGGCAAAGAAGCTTTGCACTTAATCTGGATGTGATCTGATTTAATTTATTTTAGATCTCAAAATTTAGAAAAGGAGATATAGAACAGAATTTTGTAATATGTATAATATGAAAGTAGAGTAAGGAAGAAAAATTAAATAAATGTGAACGCTTAGCTGGCTAGCAGGAAAACCGGCCTGTCGCCGCAACATAAGAGTGAAGGGCGGACACAACATCCCTGAGGCAGACTCCTAGGGCGGAACCGCCTAGTGACAGAACCTCGGAAGTCGATAGCGGAAGGTGGAGGCGCCTAAAGGGTGACTCCACATGCCTGCGTCGCATTGCGGAGAAGCTGCGGCAATTAAACAGGAAATGTTCTATATTGTCCAGTTCGTCGCAGAAAGGGCATTGCGGAGATGGAGCCAGACCAGATTTATAAAGATAAAAATTTAATGGGGGAATTTTGCACCGAAGTTTAGTGATTGCTACCTCGCATAGCCTTGATTCACAAAACATCGGCTTCCATGCATGACGAAGGTGGCTATAATCTCTAGAAGAGAGAAGGGCGTCTTGCTGATAACTCTAGGGTAGTTGTAAACGTCTATATCTCGCCCCCAATAGAAAGCTATCATCTGGACATTGCACGACCACAGGGCCACCATGAAACATACTGGCTAATTGATCAACCACGTCATTGTATGAGATTCCTGCATTTCCTGGAACCTACACGAGCCTAACCTCACAAAGCTCATGAGGAGAAAATGACCGGAATGTAAGGGACACTGAAGTGAATTTGTCAAGCTCCCGTTTTGCTTGGACTGCGTAGACTGGCTCAAATTAGCACACTTTTCATCATTTATCCGGTTGACAAATCGATAATTCTTTTACAAAGCGCGAAAGAAGAAAAACTACCATGCGCGGTTTGCGGCGGCCGCACCAACTAAAGCTGTGACGTTAGGAGGAGCGGGCACCGTGATTGGACGATGCCCAAGGTGAGCAACCAACAAGTTTCGGTTTCGGTTTCGGTTCTGTAAAACACAACTGGTGGCGTTGTTGGATGGGCATTCTCAATAACTCAGTAATCATCGTACCGCGCTTCTGCCATGTTGTCAGCTGTGAAAATGCATAAAGATAAGCCCCCCAGGACGGCTTGGAATCGTAGCATTCACTAGCCGAGGCCTACGCAGTGCATGAACGCCCCCCGTACCCGCAGACGCCCAATGTCATGCGTTTTCCCCCCTATTTGGAGCTGCCTCACTCATGCCTGTACCGTAAAAAGCGTGTTCGCACCAGGCCAAGGGTCTGTTCATTCTGGCCTGTGCCCACTGCCCGCAAGCAGTCGGTGCTTATGGCAACAGCACGCCAACGAGAACTCGCTAGCGCGCCAGTGCCAGCCTGCGCGCGTTGTGGAGGAGGAGGAGGAGTGAAACTTTATTTTTGATCAGAATAGAAGAGAGTTAGGGCCTGCGGCCCTCCGCACAGGTGCAGTCCCTATTCCGGGACCCCATTGGTCAAGGCCGCCGCTCTCGCCGTCGAACTAGAGCCCTTTGAGACTCCAGCCCCGAGCAATTGAGCAGGGCTGCCTCCCATGCCTCTCTGGTAGGGGAAGGGTTGGGGGATAACGCAGGGTTGCGCTGGCATGCCCACACCATGTGGAAGGTGTCGACACTCCCACAGTGCAGACACCGCCATCTTTAGGATCATGCTTTGGCGGCTTCACACTTTCCGGCAAGAGGAAGTCGCTCTCAGCGTCGCTCGCCCTTTGCAGGGTGCGGAGCCGGAATTATCGACAACGAAAAGTGTTAACGATCCTAAACCGTGTTGCTAATTCCACGGGAGCCCTGGGTGAGTCCCGTGGTAACGCTTTCCCAGAAACCGTTGGCGCGGCCTGTTCTCTGAATCCCGAGACTGAACTAGCCGAATGAACGGTTTTACCACATTATTAAGTGAATCAATTAGAAAATGCGTAACGAAAAGTAACTCACAAAAAAAAATCAAGCCGTACCCGCGGGCCAGACGTGCTTGCAAAACACTTGCCCACTAAATTCGCACTCACGCGCCTGCCGGACCGACCAGCGACTGGTTACTTAAGTTGACAACAGATGCTTTTCCACGCACATCATTCGCATGCGAGGTTAGGTGACTTTTGAAAGATAATCCAGTAAGCGTGGAAGCACTATCCACCGCAGAAGCCAACGTCCTTTCATCGGAAAAGCGTCGCCACACTCACCGCTGCCTCCTGTATGCCACCACCGCACTTCAAAGTGGTCGCACCCTAGTCGCTGTACCGAAGATGTGGCCAAGCTTGACCGTCACGCAACCGTAATGACTTCTAGCGGTTTCTCGCTTCTAGGGCAACTATGTTTGATATTTCAAGAAATGGTGCTCGCTCCAGCGCTGAAAGCTCAGAGCCGCGGAGAGCAAGTTTTCCAACGTTCATCTCCACCACGCGTCGCCCCAAGTCAACTGGCTTTTGCACGGGTTCTGGGATCGGTTTAAAATGTTTTTCACATGCCGCGGCAGGAATTACCACGCCACAAAATAAGCCCGGCACCAGCGGGGTTACATCTGATACGGCGCTTTTGGATAAACAGTGCGGTGCATCCAAGGGAGCGAGCGCAGGATCCTCCCCGTGCGGCTGCGAGTTCGCCGCCGATAAAGAGTCGCGTGCCGCCGAAGCAAAGTTCTGCAGCAACGTACACCGCGAAAGGGCAAGGCCAGGCCGCCGCACACATGCGGCCAGAATTTTTGTTCGCTTTTCCAGCTTGAGCGGAGAGCCGGATTCATGGTGTCAACAAAGCTTGCCGTAGCAGACTGCTGTGTGAGCAGCGCAATAGCGGAAGTACGTCACCGCCGAGAGCGCAGCATCATGGGAGGAAGGCTCGCTCGCCGTCAAAGCGGAGAGTAAGTGAAAGGAGGAGGAAACGCGCGCGACGATAATAGCGGTTTTGATTTACGATTTCTCAGCTAATACTCATCGCTTCAACAAATTTTGCGGGAGAGATTGCATACATTGCTTTATTGGTGACATGTACATCCACGCATCGAGCGAAGGTATTCAGGACCCTTAAACAGGAATTGATCTATATTGTCCAGTTCGTCGCAGAAAGGACATTGCGGAGATGGAGCCAAACCAGATTTATAAAGATAAAAATTTAATGGGGGAATTTCGCACCGAAGTTTAGAGATTGCTACCTCGCATAGCCTTGATTCACAAAACATCGGCTTCCATGCATGACGAAGGTGGCTATAATCTCTAGAAGAGAGAAGGGCGTCTTGCCGATAACTCTAGGGTAGTTGTAAACGTCTATATCTCGCCCCCAATAGAAAGCTATCATCTGGACATTGCACGACCACAGGGCCACCATGAAACATACTGGCTAATTGATCAACCACGTCATTGTATGAGATTCCTGCATTTCCTGGAACCTACACGAGCCTAACCTCACAAAGCTCATGAGGAGAAAATGACCGGAATGTAGGGATAATTGAAGAATTTTTTTCGGATAAAATAATGCGGAAAGAAAGAATAACAATATCCTTATTCAGAAAGAATAACAACATGCGAAAATCTATGCTGAAGTTTTTTAAGAGCCAAAATCATGGCCAATAATTCCGCCTGAAAAATAGGTGTGTAATCAGGTAACCTAATTGAAAAGGACCAATCGAGGGACTGGGAGAATATCCCAACTCCAGCCTTCTCATCACTTTGCGAGGCATCGGTGATGGTGGTAGTGGCCCGAAAAATGGCGCATACCCACTTAGGGGGATTGGTTAAGAAGAGTTATGTTTTCGTTACAATCAATCATGCGAGGCAAAATAATGGAGCAGAATAAAGAATTTGGCCTAGGTTAATGAGAGAGAGAGAGAAAACACGAAAAAAAACAACAGAGAGAAGAGTAGGAAAACTATAGTAAAAGTCAGCCTAATCGGAATGTTTTTAACACTGCAGACGAGCTGTATCCGAAATGAAGGAGTGGATGGCGTTGCACACGTCCCTATGGCAATGACTGCGTGGTAATGACTGCGTGCTACTGCGTCCCGCGCACTTCATCTGCTTCTACTTCTTAGGCATCCTTCCCGAGGCTGTTTGCGAGCTCGCGAGGGTACAAGGTTTGAACAGGATGGGTCAGAAACTGTCCATTCGGGATTCGGACCTTGCAGGCACGAACTATGCCGTCACGAGCGGGATGCGTTTCCGCTATGATTCCTGTCGGCCAAATTGCCCAAGACCCTTTCCTTCGATAAGCATGACGTCTACAATATTATTAGATGCGGGCTTCCTTGATTTTACGCGATGGAACGAGGACAGTTGGGCGCAGTAATTTGTCCATCTTGACAAGAAAACATTTATCAGTTGTCGGTATTACCATTTGTTTCATATTTTCTGCAGGCACCTTGATCCAGGTCGTCCCTTTCCCACCGAAGTGAGCTGCTAGTCAATTCGTCAGTCGAGTAACCTCGAGTTGGGGCCTCCTTGGAGTTGACAGATCCTGCGCAATGACGCAACTGAGTTGGATGAGGCGTTCCTTGCATTTCCGCCACTCTGCTCGTAATGAACGATTCCCATTTCTTGCCGCCACAGATTCATCCCAATGCAATCGAGGAATCTGTCCAAAACGTGATAACTATCCTTCGGTCAAAAACTTTATTTTAACGTGATAACCAATTCTTGCGGCAGTAAGGGCTCCCATGTGTTGCAGTCTAGGTACGGAGAGTTTTCTGACTGGTGCCACTCTGGTTTTCGCGAACAAGAACAGTGTTTTTGTACCTCCTGCACTGTTCACGAAATGGAGGTATGCTATTGTCCCATGTGCTTGCGGACTCGCGGCACAAAGTATGGGAAATCCCCACATTCCGGTTGGGTTTCGGCGTCTGAAAGCAAGTAGCGTCTGACCTTCGCTTCTTGCAGCTTTGGAAAAGAATCAACGGAAGCGTTCCGTTCGGACATCAGTTTATTCAGACGAGGCACGTCCCAATCAATTTTCTGAACCCTGAGCTACTGAAACAGGATCTCTCCTTTGACGACAAATGAACAAATCAATCCGAAACGGTGAAAGGTTCCAGGTATTTCTTGAAGTACGGTCCTCTTTGTCGCCGGTGATTTGCTAGATACAAGCTCCAATTGCATGCTAAGATAAAGGGTGTCCTCTTCTCCCCAAGCGATCCCAAAAACGCTTCTGTTTTCAGGCGGCAATACTGGCTCTTGGTTGTTTACTGCCGCTTGTCGTTTTTGGGTATCGTCAATATGCTCTTGGAAGCAAGCGGGATTTGTCGACCACTTATTCAGTGTCATGCCCGCATTTAGCATAATGCGATTGGCTCGCTCATAGATGCGTAGAGCACAGCCTTCTGAATCTGCTTCGGCAAAGAAGTCGTCTACGTAGAATGAGGTCCTCAGAAGTTTAGCCGTTTCCTTGTCCTGTTCTGCAGCCTTACTTAAAATGAACTGAATAGTGACCGAAAGAAGAAATGAGCTTGATGTAGCTCCGAAAGGAACAATTTTCATCCGTCACTCTTGTAGATGGTCTGACAGGGTCCCAGTTGGTAGGCTGGAGTACCAACAGAAGAACGAGAAGGCATCCCGGTCTTTCTCCTGGATGCCGATTTGAAGAAATGCCTTCTGCACGTCCGCTCAAAGCCCAAAAGAGTGCGTCCTGAACCTCAGTAGTAGTTCCAGTATATCAGGGTTGAAGTTAACTTCCTTGTGTAGGCAGTCGTTTATTCAGAGGAAACCGGCAACGGATGGCGATGCATCAAAAACAACTATTAGTTTTGTGTTTGTGCGATATTCTGTGAACACTTCTCTGTGGGGCATATAGTAAACCTGTTTTTCCTCTTCTGGTCGAAAACGTGTCTCAGGAACAATTTCTGCATGACTGTCTAGGAGATACTGCCGTGTGGCTGTGTCATACCTTTCGAGAAGGTCTTTTTTTCTTATGCAGGCGTTGCACCAAAGAAGTCCATCACCTCATGGCCACGCAACGGTTGTCTCCTAGAGCTTTCTCCTCGATAGTCCTCAACGGAGGAGCCACTTCATAAAGACCTTCAATCTTGGTAATAGTTGATTCAAATTCCTCTAACTCTAGGTTTTTGGTCTCAGTGTTGTCATATGTAGTTATTCCTATAGTCTCCAACTCCCAAAGCTGTCGGGCAATGTCATGTTGGTGACAATCTTGCTCCGGCCAGCTGGTGTGACTGTGCGAGGCGCATACCATGCAGTTAGACGGTGCGGCTTGATTTGCAGTGTCCGTAGCACCTTGAAACGTCCAGCCGAAAATTGTGTTCACGGCCACAAGGCTCGAATTAGTGTGGCGCATAACCTCAGGTGTCAAAAGTAGCCACATTTGATCTCTTCCGATGAGAAGTTGAATACTGTCTTTGCCAATGCTCCAACCAAATTTGCCTGAATTACCGACGTTTTCCCAATTTCTTCGAACTTGTTCACAAAAGGAATATCAGCCAAGTATGACTGAATATCCTGGCATATTTCGGGAATTACAACAACGTACAATGGGAATTCTGAATGATCAAACAAACTTCGTAGTTTTAGCAGGGAGATACGGTATTTGCGAGTTTTGTTTCGGCGCGTGTTTCCAAACGTGTTGATGGTGAGACTAACTTCCCCTACAACGGGGAGCCTCATTTTTCGGGAGATGTCCTCGAGTTAAAAACGTCTCCGGCTGCCCTCGTCGATGACGGCAAGAAGGAAACATCGCTGCTCGTTAGAGACAGCCCATGCACAAAAGGTCTGCAGCAGTGTGGTCTTGCTATGCTTGACGTTTGTGCCCTAATCCGCAGCCGCATAGAACGCCTGATCCGAGTCAGGCTTTTGTGGTTGATTCGCGGTTGTCGACTGCAAGCATAGTGATGAATCATGCCTCTGCTGACATTTGGAGCATGAAATCCGTTTTTGGCAGTCCTTTGAGCGCTGTCCTTTGGCTGTGCATCTGAAGCACCGGGCTTCTATAGTAAGAACCTCCATTTTTCATGGTACGGCATCTTTGACCTTCCCTGGTAAGTTTCAGGAGTGGCACTTTGGAAAAAATAGCAGGAGGTTCCTTTTTCATGCGGATTTTCAGCGTTTTGTAACACCACCACTGTAAGAGGATGTGGCAGGCAAAATTTACCTCTGTTTTGTTCCACGTTTGGGTCAAATTTCTTTTCTTTTGCATCAAACATCGTCTGGCATTTCGCTCTACTCTCAACTTCCACTTGATTAAAAGAAACCAGGTGTTGTAATTTTTTGTGAGCTGGCGACGCGTATTCGTCTTGTGTTGTCTCGGAAGCCGCCTCAGTGGACGCTCGACGCCGATGGAACTCGATCACCGTGTCCGGTGGAAGGCTCCGGAGCAAAATATCCCTTAGCATCGATGCGTAGGATATATAGTAGGCAACTTCAAGGCTTTTAATCCGCGGACATGACTTTTCAGGGTGTCGTAAAGTCTTCTCAGTCCGGCAACGTCACAAGACGACTTGAGAGCTGACAGGGATCACAGACAATAAAGATGTTCTTGCTTGATGCGGAAAGGGTGGCCGAGCCTTAAGGGAGGCATGTTTATGACATCTTGATAACATGCTTCTGTCGTCTGAAGATTAGCAATGACTGACGTAGCCTCTGCAGAGAAATACTTTCTAATCAATGGAACTTGTCTGTTGTTGTTAATGAAAGGTTTTTGTCGATGGTCGCTTCAAATTGTTTCCAAAAAGGAAGCCATTTACTTATTTCTCCTCCCACGAGCGTAATATCAAGCTTCGATAATCGTGGTCCACCTGACGGAACGGCAGAATGAATGTGGTCTTGAGAGGCAGATTCATCTAAGCCACCACTTTGCGTAGTCCGTGTGGGACAGGGTTCTTGAGGGTGTGTCTCACGGTCCTCAAACTCGATAACGAGCCGATGGATTCGTCTTCGAACTGCACGATAGTCTGAAGCTCGGTATCAAGTATCTTCACGAGAATTAGCGAGTCAAGTTCGGCGTTAATGGCTCGCAGTTCAGCGTCGCACGCAGTCAAACGTCTAGAGCAAGTTATGAAGGCTCAGCAAGTCAGGAGGTGAACATTGCAGCGCTGCCTTCACTTCGCTAAACACTTTCGTTTTCTGGGCCCACCGGGTCACTCATACGGGCTGCAATCAGTCCATGGTCGTTTTTTCTTCTCCCGGCAGTTAGTCGCAAGCTTGGAGAACGTCGAGCAACGGGTTTCGGCACCAAGTTTTGTTGAAGAAGGGACCAGGAAGAGCCCAAACGCCCATGGCGTAGAAAATCTTAGAAGAAGCGTGCTTCCTCTTTTTTTATTTGCGTGCTACTGCGCTACGCGCATTTCATCTACCTCTACTCCTATGACACGAGATATCTACATCGCCATGAGGGCATTTTTGCAGGGGGAACCTGCAACATGTACATAACAGAGGAGAAAAATACTGTACATTTATACATACATTTGTCCTTTTCCAACAGCGCTAAGTTTGTGTCGGTTAGAAAGACAGATCCCACACTAGTAATAAACGAGCGAAAAATAGATTTTTGTTAGGTATGCTACCCAATTCCTGTGGCAACGAATTCCAATCGCGCATTGTTCTAGGATAACATCCTAACGCTTTGTGGGAATTATCATGATGGAGTGATTTGTAGTTTGGGTCGAAGAGATACTGCTTTGTGTCGATGCCAGTTTTATTGTTTTAATGCAGTGTAAAAACTTTAACCTTA
This sequence comes from Haemaphysalis longicornis, assembly GCA_013339765.2. Classification (NCBI taxonomy): domain Eukaryota; kingdom Metazoa; phylum Arthropoda; class Arachnida; order Ixodida; family Ixodidae; genus Haemaphysalis; species Haemaphysalis longicornis. Next base: position 102,305,305 of record CM023453.1, on the reverse strand, counting down.
ATTTTTACGTCTGGACTGGAGCGATTTCTAGCGCAAGGAAGCTTTAATCCCTGAGATGCTAACAGAAGGGTAATAATTATTTATAAGAAAACGCCCTGTCTGTCTTTGCAGCTTCTTTTATTTTTCTTAAGATACTTTTGGTGTGGGTCGTACACTACACCCGCATAATGAAGTATAGAGATGAAGTGCGCAAAATGCAGTGTTTCTGTCACTTCCCCAAATGCCTACGTCTTTAAAATTTCTACGGATAAAATATGATTCTACTGGTATTTGTAATTATATACTCTATGCATCTTACCGGTACTCACCTACGGGGCAGAAACTTGGAGGCTCATTAAAAGGGTTCAACTTAAATTCAGGACGACTCAGCGAGCAATGGAGCGGAAGATGATAGGTGTAACATTAAGGGACAAGAAGAGAGTAGAGTGGGTCAGGGAAGAAACACACGTTAAGAACATATTAGTAGAAATTAAGAAGAAGAAATGGACGTGGGCAGGGCATGTAATGCGAAGGCAAAATAGCCGTTGGTCAATGAGGGTAACAGAGTGGATCCCTATAAAAAATAAGCATGTGCAGGGGATGGAAGAAGCTTAGATGGGCAGAGGAGATCAAGAAATTTGCGGGGTAAATTGGTCGCAGTTAGCACAGGACCGGGAAAACTAAAGATTATCGGAGAGGCCTTTTCTCTGCAGTGGGCGTAGATAGGCTGGTGATGATTATGATGACGATGATGATGACAATGGTGATGATGAGTACTCTACGTGCTTATTTCATTAGGGTGTCTGAGTTAAGTATACCTCTAGGTATTTTTATTCTGAGAATCTTCTGATTATTGTACCTTATATTTTATGGCTTGCTTGGAACATAGTAATTGTTTTCTAAAGCAGAGAGTATTACATGTCCCGATGTTTAGGCTGATGTCCCATTCGCCACACCGCCGAGATACCACTTCCAGGTCCTTCTGTAGTGTGTATGTGTCATTTAGTGAATTCATCTTCCTCTAAGTGAAGCGAACATCAGTGCATAATATGGTTTCCGGCGTAATGTTTTGTGTAACATCATTTGTATGGATTAAGAACAACAATGGTTCTAGTATGCTACCTTAGGGTCCGCTAGAAATCATTGCAACAGTGCTAGATTTATGACTGTTGAGTACCACACACTTTTCGCGGCGGTTCATGTAGTTATGTATCAAAGTATGAGGTTTGCGGTAATGTTCAGGGATGCAAGCTGATTGTCCAGAAGGTTACGTAGTACAGTATTGAATGCTCCCCTAAAATGAAGACAGGTGGCGTCTATTTGGTCAATATTATCGATTGCCTGTGATATGTAACGCTGAAATTACACGGGTTGATTGAGTATTACATAAAAATCAATTGCTAAAGCCATGCTGAGAAGGTGTAAAATAGTTTATAGATTTGGGATATTGAAACAATGCACTATGTATAGCATGCTGCAACAGTTTACAAGAAACTAATGTAAAACAATTGCCCTATAATTTTTCACGTTTTCCTATCCCCGGACTTAAAAAAAAAATTAGTTTCATTTGCAAATTTCCAGTTTTTCGGAATAATGCCTCACTCAAGTGACATTTTGTAAATGATAGCTAGATACCTTGCAATAACGTCACGGCACTCCTTAGCAATAAATGGGGACAGCTCATCTGAACCAGATGTTTTCGATGTGTCCATTTCGTGAGAGGCGATCTATACCATGAACGTCTATAATGACGTCGTCCATGAATGGGTCGCATGACTAATACATTATTGTACAGGAGAAGTTACCGTTTTTTGTTAAAAAACAGACTGCAAAAATGCATTAAATTTTTTGGCCATTTGAGCAATAATTTGTACAGCGATACCATCTTTTGACAAAGATTGCACAGGAATGTTATCTTTTCTAGTTTTTTATGTATTTCGATATAATTTTGGGTTTCGCCTAAGGTCTGTGCTCAACAGACCTAAAATTCTCTTTTCGTATTTTTATTGCAATTTTAGCCTTTTTGTTCGCGTCTTCCAAGGCGCGTTCAATAAATGCCCTTCTATTTTGGCAGCAACGTGTATAGACTCGCTTGGGTTTCCGTATTATTTTACAAATTTCCGCTTTAAACCAAAGTTTTGGTTATTGTTGCCGTTACGTACATAGACGGTATAAACGTTTCAGATAGATGTTTTACTCTACATTGAAAGAGACACCAAAGATCTTCCAAGCGAAGCGATTTAGACAGCCGAATAATTATTCCTACGAATCACTCCAATTCTGTATAACTAGCTTCATAGTTTCCTTTATGAGACATGAAAAATTTGCGAAGATGTTGCATTAGATTCAAAGCACGAAATAACGATAATTCTGGTATAAACGCTTTGTGGTCGCTTATGCCAGGATTGACAGATGCTTTAGATATATTTGTGTTATTACCCAATATCAAATCCCAGATTGGATCCTACCTTGTCGGTTCTAAAACGTGCTGGTTGAAGGTAAACAGACACAAAATCCTTTAACTTACAATGAAGCGCAGAATTATTAATTGTCGAATTTGGGGATTCCAATCAAAGCTGGGCATATTAAAATTGCCCCCCAAAATTGTTTCGTAAGGTATCACTGATAACACATCAGCAAGTTTGCCGTTTGGTTCTTCATTACTGTTTGGTGGATAAATTAAGAGGAGAGACCAAGGGCCGAGACGTCCGGGTGATACGGTGATGGTTCTATTACAAGATGGTGGATTAGATGAAGACAAAGCAGCTTGAGCGTGACCTGCTCCGGCGAGATGGCAGGCAGCACGATGATGATGATCTCATCGGTGCAACGATGATGATGATCTATAAAATTTTGCAGTGGGCGATAAAATGTACCAATTACTAACGTTTCAAAGACAATAGTCATTCTTGGACTATGTAAACGCCGAAAGTTTGGTCTGCCTGTCTGCCGGTCTGTCTGTGACTCCATTCAGCCATCCGGCCAAAGTAAAATAAAATCTGTGCAATAGTCTTATATATTCACAGCCCAATCTAAACGTCTTATTTCGGTGTTGGTGTTCATATATGAACACTGAGTATACTCGTCAACACTGTTGAACTCTGACAAGACATTACGCAAATATAAGGCAGAAACTCAGAACATCAACGATATTTGCAGTGTTCCTTTATTAAACATTCATGGATGCTTGGTTTTTTGCTATAGCGAATGGAATACTACATCAACGGCGGAAAACCGTCCCCTGCTGTTGCCAGTCCTGCCTCCTGGTACCATTTAAAAAGTCAAACGGCAGTACAGCGAAAGGTTCCACTAGGTGGCACCCACGTTCCGCTTGGAACACTCGTGCAGTAGGGCAACGTGGTTCAATAAATGTTGCAATTGGGTGCCTAAATTCACGCGTGTGTCCGCCGTACGGCAGCGCTGGCATCGTGACACCCGATTTGGAGCAGTAGAGCGCGGTAAATTGAAATTGATTTGAACGAACCTCTAGCGTGTTATCGTGGGAGGAACGAGCCAGGAAAGTAACAGAATGAGAGGTGAGCGCTAAAGAGAAGGGAGACCATACTTGGCAGGGACGCCAGTTGACTGTCGTCTTTCGGCGGCATTCGCAACCAAAGGAGCAGATACGCGGCAATTTTTTTCCTTGGAAAAAAAAAAAACAGGACACTATACGAACTCCGTATCGTCGTTAAAAAAAGTGGCGGGCTTTTTAAAGTCCACTTGATATTAACAGAAACACCTCCCCCTCGCCAGGTAGACGCCTCTCCTTGCGATAAACGGTATAGCAGGGAGAAAAAAAATGGGCGCCAGATTTCCCGCGAAACATGTCCAGCGCAGCCGTTGTAAGCCACTACAAACGCTGATGGGGGAGGATATGACATGTTCCTCGTTTTCTCAGCGGGCTTGCCGCTTGCACTGGAAACGTCTGGCGGCAATTGCTAGGTCCAGACGCATGTGCTCGGTGTCTTGGGCAAGAACTGGTGGGACCGGCCTAGCCTGACGCATGCGCTAGTCCTCAATCGACGTCAACCCTCCTCCCGTTTCGAGAGCAGCTGCAAACCTAATCTTTACCAGGACCAACGGGGGCGGTTCCCATTGTTCACAGGTGCCTGGTCATACATCAAAGGTTTCGATGCTTGTGTTGTGGGTTTGTTTACACGAATTATGAGCTCAATGCAGCACGCCTGGTTAGCCTGACGCACGCTCTCGGCGTCATGGGCGAGAACTGCTGGGTCCTGCCTGGGTGTTTTGTCGACCACAGGAAATTTTCCGAGGAATGAGAGGCTAACAGCTTTGCTGTAAAAGTACGGCGCTCCGCACGTTTTCATCGAACCGTTACTCCATGGCCATAATTGCGGTTCAGCAGTAGGAACCAAAGGCGGAAATTATGTACTTTATTTTTGATAGTACGAAGACAATTCACGAGAAGAGATAGAACGTCCGGCCAAATGCAAACTTTGCCGCTCCGCGTTTTATCTTTCAGGTGCGCAGCGCGTACCTCGCTTCCTGCTGATAGCGTGGTTGACATACGTTTTCGAACAAGGAAAGGTTCGTTTTTTGAACTGTCTCAGATAAGACTGGCCATGGATAACCAGCTTCTCATAGTTGAAGTAAACGCGGCTATCTTTGTTCTGCTTCTTTTCCTTCGCGCAGCTCCAAAGCTTCCGTGTTTTTTCTGTATTGCTTGTATAAAATACTCAGGGAAAAAACTGTAATCGGTGCCTTTAAACTTGGAAGCGTTGGACATCACGCATTTTTCTATTTTACAGCCGGCAAAGCACGCCACAAGAGGCCTAGGTTTCAGTCCTTGAACGCTCCTATGCGGTGTGCCCGTTTTATGAAAGCGTCTTTGAGATCGAGGACATCTTTGCAAATCTTTGGAATGTTTTCTTTACAGTTGAAAATGTCTCGTCACCCATCTTTAATTACATGACCTTAATCATCGTCTCCGCATGGCGTTGACTCCTCCATTAGGCTCCGTTTCCGTCGGATACGGTTAAATTGAAGAGCACTGGCCTTAAGACACCTCCCTTAAGGAACGCCTTCTGCAAAAGGAATTATACTCCGTATTTTTGCAATTCTAAGCCGCCCCCCCCCCCCCTTCTAAGCACCCTCCACTGCTTTCGCAAAAAAATTGGAAAAAAGTTTCCATGCGAATCTAAGCACGCCCTTTATAGCAACGACCGCAAGGTGAATTTGAGACGGGCCCTATAGTTGACGTTGTGGCGAAGTTATTTATGAAGTTTTAAATTGCAGACCACTTCAGCGGAGCAGAAGGCGACCTGCTGGGGTATACCGAAGGCGGCGGCTCAAGCTGCACGGCGGACTCGAATGGTAGTGGGGGTGACTGAGTATCGTGCGTTAAGCAGTGGGTTCACCGTCTGTATCTATTTTGCTGTTGAATATTTGCCGTATGAAATATTATTCCTTCGGCCCGTCTCGTCGAGATACCACCGTAAAAAAAAGTGGCGAGAAGTGGGGTCATTTACGTTTTTCGAATCTAAGCACCCCTCGTACTTTGCGCATCGCTGTCGTGGGAAAAGGGGGTGCTTAGAATCGAGTAAATGCGGTGTGTGTCGTTTACCAAAGTGCGGATTATAAGCTGTAATTCATCAAGGCAATCCTTAATTCAAGAAATAAGGATCAGTTAACTCGCAAGCCTTCAAAGGCAGTAGCGGTCATCCTGCTCCTCCTGAACTGCCTTCCTCCTAAGCCATTCGGGAGAGGAACCGGATCCACCCATTCATAACCGGGTAGATGCTCGGTCATCCTCTCTTCATGCGGCAATATAAACGGAATCGAAGTTTGGCTGGTTCAAATACCTTCTTTTTTTTGCCATCACAACCAAGCCAACTTGACCGTAAGCTTCAAACAAATAACCTGGGAATTAAAGGAAACAGATAAGTGAGCCACTGTCAACTCAATTGCAACTTTCTGGCCGGGTCCAGATGACGCCGCATGGTCTTGTTGATGCTACTGGCGACCGCCGACCAAGGTAATCGCAAATACATAGAAACCCGACTGCATGACTGCAGTGATCTGCCTATAGATCAGTTTTATTATACCACTTCAATGTTAAGCTGCACATAACCCACATATATCTCCCATTTAGGCTTCCCATGTATTTTGTCACTGCTGACGTGGTGGGACGCAAAATTTAAATGGTTTCTGTGATTAGTTACGCTTCTTAGCTATTACACGCCTTGCATGGCTAAAATGGAGTTGAGTGAGTTTCCGAAAGCTAGCTTTTTTAAAGCCAACAAAACAATGTCGTACTTTGTGTTCATGGCCCCCTCATCCATGCAGGGAGGATGATTTCCGAAGTGGCGGAACAGAAGTTTTTAAGTGCACAGTACTTTCGGGGCTCGCCTTGTCGTCGTAGCTCACTCGCTGGCACCAAGTAGAGCCACACGGCGTTCCGTCGTCGTCGTGGCGCAACCCAGAGGCTAGGCTTCGAAAGCCAAGCGGTTTATATAGTCACAAGTGTTCGAAACTCGTCATACATCTCCACATTGTTTAGTGCAAAGAAAAATGCGAGTACTATCGGCGTCAAATGAAACGCGAACACGGAAATATAAACGAGAACATGCAAAATTGGAAAATACTGCTTGTAGAGTTCATATAATGTAACGCTCTTGGTATATTTGGAAATGCACATTTCGCAACTTTGTTTTTGTCACTACGCCGCGCTTTATTTTGGCTTGCATGGAAAGAAATCGCGCTATTTGTGTGTTCAGGTTCATATTTTCGTGTTCGCGTTTCATTTCGCACCGATAGTACATACATTTGAGGCAAAATAAACGTAATCAACCGGCAGCGCCCGCGTTCATATAGTTGGGAACGCCCGTTGGGTTGGTTGGTAAGCGAAGAAAAGTGGCAGTGCAACGTCGGCACGTGCGGGAGGCAAAGCGAGCACAAAAAGGACTCAACTCCCGCTGGCGCAGTATCAGGCAGGGGGCGCGCGAGCACTGCGTAGGCGGGAAATTCGAATTGCATTGGGTGGTAGCAGTGAGCAGCCCATTGTGGCAAATCAAAGCTTTGCACTTCTGACAGCTTTCACACTGAGTGGAACGGATTTTTTTTTCTGTCGACGCGACTGGTACGACCGCACAAAACACTTTCACGGTAGCTACAAAGGAGCTTCGTTGTAAAATAAATGAATACCGCATCAAACGAGCGCTTTATAATAGTATACACTCATTTATGAACAAACAGCCGTTATTTAGGGATAATTAAAGTAACCTTCACCAAGGTTGCCCGTCGTAGAACTTGAACCTTCACACCCTCACTCAGCCGCAATACTGAGTGAGACTAGAGAATATTGAGCTTGGAAGTCACAAAGAAAAAAAAATGTTTAGGAAATGCAAGAATGTTAACAACTCTATATACTAGTTTGCTATCCTGCACGTAAAAAAGGGTGAAATGGTAAAAAGGTAAAAACAGAGAAAGTGGTGGGAAGGTGAGAATGGAGAGAAAACAGGCGTGATCAGCGTTAGGACACTATAGCCATTAGAGTTCAGTGAGCCCCCTAGTAGTCTGCAGTATTTTGTGCTACAGTGTTTTGTAAAAGTACGTCGTGTTTACGAAGCACACGCGTGCTTTTGTCGCCTTGTACGTTGAGGACTTAGAAGGCTGGTGACCCAGGAATTCCTCCTCAACGAATGGCCGCTCATAGTGTAGCCCCCATAGAGTTCAGGAGAGGTGCCTACTTGTCACCTTCTACGTTGGTGATTGAGAAGTCCAGTGACCTAGGCTTTTCTCATCCGGGAGCGGTTGCCGGTAGTGTAGCCCCCATTACCGCTAAGGAGAGCTGCCTTCTTTTCGAACGCACCGCTCAAACACAGAGCTTAAAGAGACTGCTAAAACAGCATATCATACATACGCTGTATCCTTACCTGGTTGATACTTCTGCTGTCGGACGGAAGGCCTGAACGAAGAAGCGTCCAGACGATTGACTGTGCTTTGTTTTGGTTGTTAGGATAAAAGAAATAAGCAGCTGCCGCGGCTGTCAGCACGAACAATAATCACCTGGCAAGCTCTTGTTTACTGTAGAAGGGGGGAAACCGATAAGAAGCACGTGAACACAGGGTCAGTATTACCGCCGGGTAAGTGCAACGCCCTCGGAGTCGTTGGAGAAAAACGGCAAGTGTGCAAGGTGTCAAATTATTGTGTCCAGTGCAGCGAACAAAAATACAAACACAAAATGGATTGCTGCTACCGCGGAGAAGCGCCCCATCTTGCAACTATGCGGTTAGAAATATTGATTTCAAATATCCAGCAAAAACTTTGTATTTCGTTCCTTTCATTTTTCTAAACACACGCACACGCACACAGGCACACGCCCACACACACGTACACACACACGCACACACACACAAGCGCACGCCCGCACGCACACACATACAACACGCACGCGAGCGCGCGCACACACACACACACACACACACCGCACACACGACACCCCAAGCACGCATGCACACGCACGCACACAGCTACAGCACCACGCACACACGCACACACACACACGCACACACACTCACACGCACACGCACACAAACACACACACAAGCACACGCACACGCATGCACGCATGCACGCACGTACACGCATGCACGCATGCACACGCATATGCATATACGCACGCACGCACGCACGCACGCATGCACGCGCATACGCACACGCACACGCACACGCACCCCCCACATTCAGACATTATATGAAAAATAAAATAAGTTCCGACCCAAACATGCAAAAAATGGAGAACCCGACGTTTTGGAAGCAGCTTGGCTCCTTCCTCAGGGAATTAGAGTCGCGTTTTAGCGCGCTTGCCCTCTCACGAAACCAGCTGTGGAACGTAGCGCGCATGTGCACGTTCGAAAGAGTTCTGACGGTTTTGTGGAGTATTCGTGCTCGTATATGTCGTTTGTTTGCCTCTTCGTTCATGTAAGTTTAGCTCCCAAATCTGTTTCAGATAAACTATCTGTACTTGTGTGCACAGGATTGCGTGCCTTCAAACGTTCCAGGCAACCGAAATGCGCCTGTTGTGTTCTATTGTTTTTGTGGTCACATGTAGGCTTTTAGATTGTAGAGATAGACGCGAAATTTAACTCCGAATTTTGTAAAAAAAACTGCGAGATGAACTCTAGAAACACCTAATTTTGCCAAAAAACAAACTTCAAGAAACACCCGCTCAGTTTAAAAACAAGAACTAGCAACCAAGAAACCCCAGGAATGTGTCATTCTCACAAAAGCATTAAGAATATTTTGCTCGGCACATACACTGTGCAGGGTAAATATGATGTAGTTCCACGTGCTGAAGTAAGCGCACGGCAGCGAACCTTGAGTTTTTTAGTTATTCGCTGGTATTGTCACGAGAAATGGCGGGCAATACCCCATGAGACCATGGCCCGCCATCCACGACAACGATGTCGACGGCGACGACGGAGGAGGGACTGGTGTACAGCCTGCGCGCGCTTTGTCATCACCGCTCGGACGTAATGCAAATACATCATCCATCATCTGCCATGGTTCCTTTCAGCTGTGTCCTGCCGCCACGTAACACTATTTACCCAGAAAATTAGATTAGAAATTAATGTTTATTCCCCATCGCTGAAAGCGGCTACGTCCGTGTAGAGACGTGGGCGCGGCGCACTGGTTCTGGCATCCTAGGCGACCAAGGCCCGAGAACTTTCATTAACAACTCGTGTTGTAACAACCTCGGCGTGGTGGGTGACCCTGCTCAGGGGCTTTCCAACTTAGCACAGTTTCGCGGCTAGTGACTTTTTAAAATGAAAACGTAAAGAGCGTTTGTCTGTGTCAAATAAACACCGTATGGGTGGACCTCCGCGGTATACAGATTGGTTACCTTTTATATAAAGTCATGCCTCATTAACCAGATGCGGTTCTGTCGTGAAAAACGATAACTTGAAGTTCTCCAGCCCACAACACTTGATGCCGCTCCAAAAAGCCGAAAAATGACGATTGAATACAAAGCACACTCAAGTGAAAATCTTTTTTATTGTGGCAGCTTTGTGCAGCTGAACTGATAAATTTTAACAGCGGAGATGTTTAAGTGTGTAGTTCCGGTGTATTGCGTTACCACAAACAAATAAAAAAAAGACCGAGCCCACGTGAGCGTGCGCTTTGTGAGCATGTAGCACCCGGCGTCGGCCAGGGTTGCACGTAAGCTTGCGACGCGTGAGAAGCTCGCAAAAATAGCAAGAAAAAATACCGAGCCCCTATGCACTTGTGCCTCGCGAGAAGCGCCCAGCATTTTCTCGGCGCATCTCTCTATCATTGCTATTCTGACGCTAAGCGGCAAAATTATTCGTCGTATTTTTGGTACACCGCTTAAATATGCTTCGAAAAAGAATTGCTGGAAGATGCTGATGGAGCCACTCCTCATATCTGCTTCCGCGACACTAATCAAATATACCGAGTCGGGAATTTTAACAGCTGCCCTAGCTTACTTCCCCACCTAACGTATCAGTACTCGCTGCAAATAAGTGGGCCGGAAATAGCCATTGGAATTCTCCAGCGGAATCAGGGAACCATGTCCTCGGAGAGTCGCAGTGTCCACCGTGCCGCTTGACGGCGCCACAGAGGCTGCTCTTTCAAATCGTCCGCCTCGGATAGTCTTATGCCGTCAAAATATTGCTCAAGCCTCTAAACCTAAAGTGACCACACACACTCGCGGCACTCAACATTTTGGGGGTTCCTTACCACAGACTTCTTTACACAATTCCGTTATGCCAACGCAAGTATTCGGAACTGTCTTATTCATTCCGGAGTTTTAAGTGACCACCCGCAGTGGAGTAGTGGAGTCAGCAATACCTAATGAGTATGTCGATGAGTGTTCGACATACTAATGAATGCGTCGAACCAAAAGAGGAAAAAAAAGGGGGGGGGGGGAAGGGTTAACAATGGGCTGCTCTGCTCTGGCGGCCTCCGTGACGAACCGAAATGGGAAATCCTGCTCGTAATCGCCCTTTCGGTCGAATCCGGACCCGGTAGTTCAAGACCCATCCCGGACGGTAGTTGGTGCGAAGGACACTGAGCCGAGAGAAGTCCCACACAAAGACAGCTATCGCGGGAGCAATTTTCTGGTGAAAGTTGAGGCACAGGGTACGGACTTCAGAATTCGGAATTGTAAGATCAGAAGTGGCCCGAGTGAAGTCATCCTCAACTTTCGTCAGCGTTTCCAGAGGTTGACTATGGCACAGGCGGAGGGCGCCAAACTGAAAAGTACTTTTGCTCACGGTAGAGGCCAGGGGTAAATGGAGGGTCGTTAGAAGAATTGATGTACTGCAGTTCTGATTTCGTCAATAACCGCGCATTCAGCAGTCGATAACAGCGTCTCGATGTATTGGGGTTTGCACGCATGACTCCGGTGTGCAGAGGATAACTGAAAATCTTGGACAAAAGACAACTTGGCTAACTGGAGGGCGCGCGCGTTGCCTGGGTTCCCGGCGCCGCAGGGAATCCAGCGGATCGTAACATGAAGGGATATTTAATGAGTGTGGCCATACACGCCTTCTTGATGAGATGGAGTGTTCATCGGCGCTGTTGAGGACCTACAAGGCGCCGGAGGGTGTCGGCGTTGTCAGTGTACATAATTACTTTGCTATATTGCGCCTGAAGATGGCCAGTTGTTTCGCAGGCCAGTCAAACACCCTTGACGAATGCAGCGCCATTCCAAATCGGCACTTTCAAGGTGATAGAACGCACTGAAGGCTCGTGTGTGCTGTTGATGGAGAACGTCAGAAACAGTTGCCTTGGCCACAGCTCTGCTCGAAGAAGCAGTCGGAGCACGGTGGAATCATCATAGGACGTGTTTTTGGCAGCATGCGCGGCGGTTGATGAGCGTGACGCTGAGCATTTGTCGTTTGAGGTAGTTGGTGTTTGTCTGTAATGAGCATATATTCCGAAGAGGAGAGAGAGAGAGAGGAGAGAGAGAGAGAGAGAAGCTTAATGAACACTGAAGAGGTTAGCCCCACAAACGGCGGGGCTTGATACTTCAGATGGGGGTGAGCATAGGGAGGCGAAAAAAGAAAGGAAAAGGGGAAGAAGTACGCAGCAACAATGAATAATATGGAGAAGAAAATAAGATCAGTTCGGAATATAGAAAAAAATTACAGCACTAAGAGAAACAAAATCTGAGGATGCCAACGTTAAGGAACCTCGATTAATCCAGAGTCAGACAGAAAGGTTAAGAGAGCCTTTGTTCCTCGCGCCGCGTCAGCGTGATTTTGCCCCGCACAAGAAAGTGATAAAGCTCTAAAACGTTTCCACATAGCATTTGCACAAGAGTTCTTTTCGCTGTTTCGCGTTGAGTTGTATGCTGCGGGCAGTAACACAAGACATCCCGTACGTCTTCTCTAATAGAGCACACAGAGCACAATGGCGAGTCCGCCCAGCCTATTTTAAAAGAGTGTGTTTCCCGCTTGGGGTAGGATCGAACGCTGTGTGCTGCAATCATGGCGGAGTACAGCGCTGCCCTGAATTAAAAGCAGCCAGCGGTTTGTTTTTTTGTTTTTTTTTTCACGAGACTGAATGGCATCTTGCAGAGTGGGAAGTTGAGCGTAACGTTAAAGCTCTTCCGCCCTCGTGTGACGAAGCAGCGCGGCGATGAAGCGGACAGCCTGCAGTGGAATATTAAAGTTTCTGCATGTCATGCCCCGTCAAACAAAAGCAGATCACGCTATACGTGGCCTTGCTTACTAGGCTAGCAAAAAAAAACTACTAGCAAAAAAAACGTAGTCATGGGAATTACCCAGAAAAAAATCCCTTTGTCTTTAAATACTCTGTGAACACAATCACCCTGACGGAACTAACTCAATATAAGTACCTCGGTTTATGAATAGCTAATAATCTTAATTGGAATAAGCACATTGAGTCCGTGATTGCTGTGAAACATGGTTTAGTAGCGTGGTAAGGACGGGACAAAAGTAGAGACCACACAGGACTAGCGCTAGTCCTGTGTGGTCTCTACTTTTGTCCCGTCCTTACCGCGCTACTTAACCATGTTTCACAGTTCGAAGCAACTAGCCCACATTTACGCGTTGTCCGTGATTGCTGCCCCGAATAAAAAGCTTTTCTTTCTTAGACGAGCGCTGAAACTTTCCACTCCAAATGTTCGTTCACTTGCGTACAAATCAGTAGTTCGACCAGCATTAGAATATTGCGTCGTTATTTGGATCCTTACACCAAGGCAAATGTCAGCAGACTCGAAAACGTACAAAAGAAGGCTGTGCGCTACATATTTAACCAATTTGGCGCACTTCAGTTACCGAGTTTCTAAGACGAGCCGATTTACCGTCGTTAGCACACAGGAATCTTTTATCCCGACTGAAGTTTTTCTATCAAATAATCAAGGGGCATTGTAAAATAGATTTTTCAGATGTGATTTCATTTTCAGCTGGGTACGCGACCAGACAAAGACAGCAACTAACAGTCACCCCCCATCGCACACGTACTAACTGTTATAAGTATTCCTTCTTTCTGCATCAAGTGGTCCCCCTTCCACCCCTTCATACCCTTATAGAGGAAACAAAGCTTCGATTCCAGAATCACGTGGAGCATTCTCCTCAGGGACGAGTGCTTACCGAATGGGATCAACTAAAAAGTAATTTTAACCAAATGAACTTTCCAACCGCCCATTCCTCCGTGGGAGCGACCTTCGATCGGCATCCCGCGTCGCAGACCAATTAGGAGAACTCATCAAACTGCCCGAGAGCAGTATGTTCGAACCCTCGTCAACGACAAGGCCGAAGATGAGGCAGACATTTACACGGACGCTGCGGTTGACGGAAGAACGGCGGCCATAGCCTGGACCTCTACAGATATCCCCCAAATAAATGGATCCCGTCACGTCTCTAATTCATACGGGCTTGTGGAAGAAGTGGAACTCCTGGGAATTTTGGGAGCAATCCGGCACATTGGCGAACATTCCTCCACCCTCTCCATTAAGAAGTTCAGAATAATCACGGACTCCCACGTCGCACTTCGGGAGCTGAACCGTGCGTTCGCGCCTAATAGCACGGCGACCCGAATTCTGACTTCGGTACGCGACCTACAAGAAGAAGGCTTCACGATTCGCATCGCCTGGACACCGGGACATACCATGAGTGCACATGGCAACCTTTTGGCACACGCTGCTGCCAGGGAGCGACTTCAAGCACCTCCCGCGGTTCCCAATGCACCAACTCCCTCCCTCCAGTCGGATTGGCAACTTCGGCTTCGGTATCTAAAGAAACTAAGCAGACAACGCTTGCAAGATGCGACACCGGACGGAGTCCTCGACCTTCTAAAGCCTCTTTCACGCTCGGGGGAAATATTCGCAAAGTCTACGCCAATGCGGCCTACACCCCTCACGTCATTTACAAATGGACAGCCCCTGCAGGGTCCGAGCTCCACCACTGCCCACACTGTGGTTGTGATGGCACACCAAATTTATTTCATCTAATCTGGCTATGTCCCGCCTTCGACAGAGGCCGTGAGCAGCTTTTAGCCATTGGCCCGGTACCTACATCCGAATCCGAACACATACGCCGGGTGCGGGAAGATCCACCAACCCTTGAAATGATTACTGAATGCGCTGTTGAGAATGGTCTGGTGTAGCAGCTTGTCCGACTCCCCTAGAGTGCACCAAGCACGCTCCATCTGCCCGGTCTCTGTGCGAAAACTGAGAAGAAAACAAGCTAGTGAACTGTGAACCGCATATGAACAGCGAGCATGCGCATTAATATGCAGAGAAAGAGAACTGTGTGAACAGGGAGCACCGCTGAACTGCTCTTTCCCCTACCTTTGACCTCTCTCCCCCCAGGGCATCTGGCCTCCTTACCTCAATAAAGCCATTCTCTCTCTCTCTCTTCTTTCTTGAACCATTTCCGATTGGAATAAACTTAGAATTCACAAGATCTACATCCTTCTCTAAGTTTGTTTGAGTCCCACCTTAATTAGCACTGTGTAACAAATCCTCTGTTGTTGTTTTTAGTTGTGTGTGATATTATCTGTAACAAATTTTGTAACCGAGAGGAAACGAAGCCGTTTCATCTGTGTTGCATTGTACAATTGTTGTAAACCATGTATCCTTTTTATGCCCTGTAACCCACCTGCTAAAATCACTATCAGGGATTGCAGTATTTATAAATAAATGAATAAATAAATAAATAAATAAATAAATAAATAAATAAATAAATAAATAAATAAATAAATAAATAAATGTGACACATTTTATTTGGTTCTGGTGGCAATCTAGGTTCCCAGGGATTTAGATCATCTGGCGGCAATCTTTGGCGCGTATTTTTATTTAGGTGATGCAATGTTAGCGCCGGTATTAGTTCAGATTGGAGAGGCGCCTTGGTAGTGGCGTAAGTTGCGGGCACAGCTAGCGACCGTATGTGCCGAGTATGCGACTACATAGCGCGCGTAGAACGAACTTCAGTGCGCAGGCGGGGCACCTGCGCGAATCTTTCCTTTCGTCTCGGCCGTAGTATCATTTTCCTGCTTTCAACAATATAGTTGCCGCTGCTCTGTAGTGCTGCTTCGGGCGAGCCCTCATATCTGGCTGTATCAGTTATAGTTTCCGGTTTGCAGCGGTGACGTACTTCCGTGGACGCTTGATGAGCACGGCTGATAGCGGACAACCAGCAGGCACGGCAAAATCGTCAAATGAGCCTAATAACGCTGTCGCGTTAAAAATCCGCGTGTTGATGGAATTGAGAATGAGGCTTGGGGTGCGGCCTGACCCCGGGGACCATTGCCGGTAACGCACTACCTCACCAGAGCAGTAATGGCCACCCTGGTGTAGTAATGCCAACACCTCCCATGACTACACCAATTAACCCACTGCCCTCAGTCTCAAGTGGCTGCACCCGCCGCGGTGGCTCAGTGGCTAAGGCGTTGTGCTGCTGAGCACGAGGTTGCGGGTTCGATTCCCGGCCGCGGCGGTGCTTTTCTGATGGAGGCGAAAAGCAAAAACGCCCGTGTGTACGAGATTTCGGCGCACGATAAAGATCCCAGGTGGTCAAAATTAATCCGGAGCCCTCCACTACGGCGCGCCTCATCGCCTGCGTTGCGTCGGCGCGTTAAACCCTACAATAAATACAATCAAGTGGCTGCGAAGCAACCGACCACGGCGGCGGTCAGACCTGTGACGCAGCAGAGGGTGCTAAGAATCCCTGGAGCCGGACAGCCGCCATTGGAATCTTAACCTGGCAACGTTTAACACGGGAACTTTACCAGCAAAGCGAGTCTAGAGGTGTTGTTCGAGGAATTTGAGCGCATTAGGTTGAATGTCATAGGGCTTAGTGAGGATCGGAGGACAGGTGCTGAAAAATGAACACGTCTTATGTTATCGTGGTCTAGTGGACAGAAGACAACTGGGAGTGGGATTTCTAGTCAATAAAAGCGTAGCTGGCAACATGGACAAATACTATCGCATTAAAGAAAGTCAGTCTTGCAATTAGGCCTAATAGGAGGTACACACTCAAGGTGGTACAGGCCTACACACCTACATCTAGCCACGGCGACCAGCTAGTTGAACGCTTCTATGAAGGTGTGGAATCGGCAATGGCTAAAGTAAAAACACAGTATACCGCAGTTATGGGAGACTTACATGCTAAATTAGGAAAGAAGCAGGCTGGAGACAAGGCAGTTGGGAACTATGGTCTGGGCTGTAGAAATAACAGAGGAAAGTGTTAGTCGAGTTTGCAGAACGGAATAATGTAGGCACCATAAATATCTTCTTCTGAAAACGGGAGAGCCGGAAGTGGTTGTGGAGAAGCCCGACTGGGAAGCACAAATGAAATAGACTTCAAACTATACGATAACCCTTACTCGTGCAGGATGTGGAAATGCTCGGTAGGGTGTGGTGTAGTGACCACCCTGTGATAAGGTCTGGAATTAGGCTAGATTTGACGTAGGACCGCAACGAGCTAGTACGAAAGAAGCCCATCAATGAGCTAGCAGTAAGACGTAAAGTTGAAGAGTTCAAGATCGCGCTGAAGAACCGATATTCAACTCTTAACTAGGAAGCAGAATTTACGACACAGGAAGCCAGAGACAACCTTACACCATTATCACGGAGTGTGCAGTTGAAGTCGGGCGCACGATGGCTACACAGGATATTGGTAAACTTTCCCAGGAGACGAAAGATCTAATTAGTAAATCGCAAACTATGACAATCTCCACCCGAGCTGACAGAATAGAACAAGCGGAGACGTCGAATGCAATCAATAAGCGCAAGACAGCTTACATACGGAAGCATAATATGGAGAGGATCGAATATGCTGCAAAGAACGGAGGCAGCCTGAAGGCAGTGAACAGGTGTCAAGGCGTAGGGAAAAATCGGATGTATGCACTTAAAGACAAGCAAGGCAATGTGATCACAAGAAGGGATACAATAGTGATAGTAGCCGAGCAGTTCTGCAGAGATCTTTACAGTAGCCGGGACATCCAGGGTAATGCCGAAAGAGAAAGTAGATCACAGGAGATAGAAATACCACCAGTAACGACAGAAGAAGTAAGGAAGGCTTTGAAAGAAATGAAAGGGGGCAAAGCACCCGGTGAAGACCAGATAACAGCAGACCTCTTGAGGGATGACGGGCAAATTGTACTAGTAAAACTGGCAAACCTGTACACGCAATGCCTAATGACCACGAGTGTACCGCAATCTTGTAAGAACGCGGACATCATCCTTATCCATAAGAAAGGTGACATGAAGGACTTGAAAAATTACAGGCCGATCAACTTACAGTCAGTCGTCTACAAGGTACTTACCAAGGTAATCGCTAACATAATTTATTCCACCTTAAATAGAAAATGCTTGTGCAGCAGGCCGTGACACCTTCAGAAGAGGCAGTGAGAATTACATATTTCTTCTCCCTGTTCCAGTTCGGTACTCTGATTGGTTGCAGAAATGAACAAAAGAATGGAAATCCTTGCATGGAGGTGTCGGCACGTTTTTAAATAAGTCACTTAAATCTCATATTCGTGTTCATATTCATGTTGTTGGGCCCTGCTGAGTGTAGTTGTCTAAATAGGTGCAGCAAGAATGGAATGCACTTGCATAGCGGTTCGTTGGAGTTTCGTATGAGGTCGTCAGTGTTCCACGTCACTGTTTGGTGTACATAGGGGAAGATTATTGGCTTCAGGCAGATTAACACAACTGAAAATGTTTTCAGAAAAGCTTGACATGGCTGCGAAGGAATTACAGGTTGAACCGAATATTTCCTTTATGTATGCTATTTCAAATGCCGCATCAGTACTAAAATATCTTCAGGGCAGCCTGTTGCATTTCAGTGTAAAGCCAATGAAAGTTTAATGTGGCATAACTTCGAAAGTAAAACTTTGGAAGGATGAATTGGTAAGTCGCTAGTCATTGTTCCGACAAAATCTCACAACGGTAATTTTTTAGGCGGGTAGTTGTGCTTCAGGGTGTATCAATTTTTACCGCCAGTCAGGATGCTCTGCCTTATCATTAAGCTGGAAACTGCGGAACGGTGATATGAAACGATAGAAACGGCGGCAGCTGCTTTATTACATCGCCGGTAAACACCCCAGAAATCTTCGCCTGGATTAAAAGCATGACACCGTAGTGTCTATCAATCCTACAGACATATAGCGCCTTCCCACTCGCGTGTCTCGGGAAGCAGCAATGATTCAAATTGTAACGCTTGACGCACCGCAATTATCTGCTTGCGCCGTACGGTGGTGTCGTCTCGCTTTAGCGGAATAAAATAACGCTTGTTTCTTCGCACCCCATGCGGCATCGCGACTTCAACCGATAGCGTGCGTCACCGCGGCAGGTGTCGGCAGGGCGTCACTACATTCGAAGCGGTCGCACAGAACACTAAGTTTACCGTTGATATCACAGCCGATTTCTGAAAGGCAGCAATAAATCCCTTTTTACCCGGGGGTGACACAGTCCGTGCACTGTATCGAAGCATTGCAGCCAGGGGATTATCCAGAATTTTGATTTTGTGGGGTTGTCAAAATCACCCCGGGGGAGTTGGGGGCCTCTTGGGGGGTGTATAAATCCTGGGCCATTGGTGTGAAATCCTTTTGGGGGTGTCCAAATCCTTCTGTGTGGGGGGGGGGGGGGTGCTAGGAGGGTGTTGGGGGTGTGTGCATAAATCACTAATTGCGGAGATAAACCACTCCTTTCTTCCACCCTGCGTTTACGACGCTTGATTCGACGGGGATGATGGCTGTGGAAGATACTGTACCGACTACATTTCTTGACAATTATTGCACACGCAAAGAGAAGAAATAATCGCACTGCAACGAGCCCGAGCAAATATGACAGACGACCATTATCGTTCTCCAAGAAGGCGACGGCTAAGCAACGTGAAGCGATCGAAATTTGAAGTATTCAGACCAAAAAATCATATGCGCATTGTTTTTGTGTATTTTGTTTTCTAAAAGTAAAAAAAAAAATCAGAGATAGCCTTCAGTAATTTTAAAATACTCCGGAAATAGTTTGTATCGAGAATAACTTTTGTTTGAGTTGTTGTTTTTCTCCTGAGCAAGTTTTCGATGCTTTCGACTTTTTCTTTTTCCGTTAAAAATCTTCATTCATGGGAATGAAACGCATGTAAGCGACTTTATAATCAAATAGTTATACTGTCAGCCGCTAATATTACTAAGAGAGCGGAGTGGGTCAGGGAACAAACGCGTGTCAAGGACATTTAGTAGAAATTAAGAAGAAGAAATGGACGTGGGAGGGCATGTAATGCAAAGTCAAGATAACCATTGGTCGTTAAGGGTAACAGAGCGGTTCCCTAGAGAAGGGGGAAAAGAATGGGAAGGGTCAAAGTCAAAGACGCTGCGATCAGAAGGCCAAACTGCGTGCTGGTCAAATTCAAAGCTCAAGTAATGAAGCTGTAAATCCAGAAGGCAAACAAAGACACTCACACGAGAAAGCTTTGCGATGAACCATCATCGTCGTTAGATGGAGGAGAGCATGATTTTTCAAGCGTAGGTGGCAGCTTGTAAAACTTGACCGCAGCATTCAGTCGTGAAGCTGAGGGCAGATTTTTGGCACCTCTTGTCTCTCGTCCTTTACCCACGCAGGGATTGTTTCTTTTTTGAAAAACCACTCACCAACTAGCCAGAAACTATTGCAAGCCCTGTAAAGCAATGCTTTTGCACGCAAGCAATAGCGTCCGACTATCGTGCCGTATTTATTCTGTAAACAATTCCCAGTTACTGTAGTAAGCGTATTTGTGTGAAATTAACCCCGTTTATACCGAAGTTAATGAAGTTACGGTGCCTCGTCGATCACAATTTTAGTTTTGAAGAAAATCATAGAAGGCACCCCCCAACTTTGCTTTTTGCCTGTGCACGATGACGTTTCGTCATCAGCTGCCAAAGGCCAGCGCCGCAGCATTTTTGAATGGCTGCACACAACAGCTTTGTAGGAGCATTTGGCTGCAATATATTCCTCGATACGCCAAACTGCATGCAGGCATAAAAAATTTGCACGTAGGAACGAATTTGCACATCCAGCTTGGAGCATTGACGTCGAGTGTTCTGATGGAGGCGAAAAGCAAAAACGCCCGTGTGTACGAGATTTCGGCGCACGTTAAAGATCCCCAGGTGGTAAAAATTAATCTGGAGCCCTCACTACGGCGCGCCTCATCGCCTGCGTTGCGTCGGCGCGTTAAACACTACAATCAATCAATCATTGACGTCGAGTGGTTTTGCAGTTACTGAGTATGGGCGTAAATCACACACTTGGCATGCCTCGTAAAGGTAGACTGTACTTTCAAATTTACCGATCTGAAAAAAGTCCTTGTGCTTAAGTACGCTTTGCAAGCGCGCCGCAGCCGAACGACAGACAGCCATGCACAAAAAATGGACGAGCGGTTCGCCACGGGCGGCGCTGTTCGCTGAAGCGACGGTGGTGCCTACAACGGCCGCCCGGTCCCTATGGTGTACCTAAAATTCATACTGCTGACGGGGTACTGAACACCCTTTTCTATCTAAAATGTGTGCTGCTGCTAAACAGCTTTTAAAAAATGTTCTTCGATTGAGTAAGGTGGATTGCCAGTGTTGGGACGGCTTGTGTGAAGAATTTTGATAATTTCTGTATAAGAGAAATTGTTGAAGTTGTATATAGCAGTCCTCATGTAGGAGCATGTTAACATCTATAGTAAATAGTCCTCTACCTTGCGTTTAATATCTGTGTCTGGAGTCGGCTTCGCCGGGCAGCCGCTTACGTTTTTCGGCGATCCACGCAAGTACTGTTGTGTTACGGTGAGTAAGGCGGTGGTTCTCGAGGCGCCGAAACTCGTCCATCAGCACTTTTTATTATTCAGTACGCCACCTCTGAAATATTCTTTTTCATGCCTGTTTTCCCTATATGTGAAGCAGTGGGCAAGCTAAATTAAGCCAATGAATCACCATTAGTCCAGCAGTTTATGGGAAAATTGAATGACTACGGTTAACTCTTGGCACCTTTGTGCCATCATCACCAATAACATTGTTTGGTTTGCCTGTCGTAGAAACAAGTCGTGTGTCTTCGTTAAAAATTCTTTGCATATATGGTTGCATTTTATGGCGCCCGTTTATTACTATTGAAGGCCTAAAACGATGAATTTCCTGCCTATTTTTGGAGCTTAAACGCGGTTTTCTGATACCTAAAACATCCGGCATCTTTTATGAGGAACGCCAGCAGCTCCAGACCGATCGCGTTTTAGGGAAGGAAGAAAAACGGCCATAACTGCTGTGCTGCTGTTTTCGACTACCGGGCCAGCTACACCGCCCGTTTCTGTGCAGTTGCATTCCAGCGTTCATAGCTAAATGATGACGAAGCAGCGGCAAAACCTTCCAAATTACAGGAAAGTGGACTGGAATTAGACGAAGTGATGTCGCGTGTCGAGATTGCGATTCTCACTGATGTTGCTAAACGGAGTATTAGAGCGAAAATACTGTCTACTGCAAATATTTGTACATTTATGTATAATAAATCTCTTTTGTATTATATTACTGATTATCGTGAGGGGCATGGTCCTGTTTTGTTGTCGCGCTTTTTGGTCCACTGCTCACATTGTTTGCTTGTAACAAATTTCATACTCAAGAAGGGTATGCTGACGGGCCGGTTGGTACATTGTTAGATTAAGAAAAACAGCGCAAACGACGGGACGAAGAAAGGTAAGACTAAACACAGGCGCTGACGAACAACATGAGCGCTTTATTGCAGCAGGAAAACTTACTATATATAAAAAGGAAAACAACAGAAGGACCGATAAAGACCTAGGAGATATAACATCGAAAAAAACACGATGTCTCGTAAAAGCATGATCCGCCCCGTGCCGATACAAAGTCTAATGTTCAAGATAGGTAAGCATTTCCTTTCCAGAAGTGAAACTGATGGCTCACTAATACAAGCACCTCCTTTCTTCTTGATCTCGAACGCCTCAAGATTTCCCGCTCTCTTCGTCCAGGATACCACGCGACAATCACGCAGTCATGGAGAGGGGGGTGGAGCCGCAGGAAGAGCAATGCATTGCCAAGGTGGTACTGATGACGTCCTTACATTGTTGGCAATGCTCGCTCAGGCGATCATTGAGGCAGCGGCCTGTCTGCCCGATGTAAGTGCGGCCACACGGTGACAATGGAATTTCATATACGACGTTTTCCACACAATTCACACATTCATATATTCTCTGCACATTCATATATTCCCTGGTCGTATTCTCTGCACCTAAAACACTGGGCCGGTTTGTGCAAGCGGTCAACGCTGAACACCGAGGTAAGCACATGCGTGTCACGTGAACGGATGGTGGGGGTGGTCTTTAACCTGCTTCGGAGCAATGGACACAGGGAAGCCGTTGACGTTTTAACAACATACATTAATGCACACACAAATAATCTTGTTTCAAGTAGGATGCTAAACTTTCTTCCTTGTGGAGGTTTCGAAGCGGCCGTACTCCCTAAGTTTGAATGTCACCCAAAAGCACCGGTGCTTTATTTCTGAAGAGGGGGGAGGGGTGCGGCAAAGCATAACATCAGAGACCGGCCACCTTCAAGTGCAGCGCACTTTATGGACTCGCCTTGTCGTCGTAGCTCGCTAACGGTCGATGTCAAGCGACTGCCGCAATCAGGCGGAGCAGCGAGATAACGGACCCAAGTTAAGGCTGGTGTACGTCATCAGGGAGTCACGCTAATGCTTCGAAAACCAGCGGTTTAATAGTCATACCGTTCGAACCTTGCGAACCACTGGCGCTTTGTCATACAGCCCCCCGTTGTTTAGAGCAAAGAAAACTGCAGGTACATTTCAAGCAAAATATGTGTATCTAACCGGCAGCCCCCCCCCCCCCCTTCTCCCACACCCCCCCCTCGTTCATTTAGTTAGGAACGCTCGTTGGGTAGGTTTATACGATAGTAAGCGCAAAAAAGCTGCCGCAGCGTTTCGAAATGACGCAGAAAGGCTCCAGCCGCGCAAGAAAAAACGTTTGTGGAAATTGCGCCGCATCTTTTCAAAGTGCTACGAGTTGTGCCGCGCCTCGCCAGATGGCGCCACGGGTCCCGCGACCCGAGAGAAAGACGCAGTGAAGCATCCCCCTCGCGAGGAGCACGATCAAATGCAGAGCATTTCCGGGGGCACACGACGTTAAGTAGTTTGCGTTACGTTAATGTTGTTGCACTTGTGGAAACTGCTGACGAGAGAGCGCTCGTCAGCAGTAATTTGAATGAGTCAACGATATAAGGCGAGTTCGTAGAGTCCCGTTCTATGTCGGCTTTGTGGCGCAGTGGGTAGAGCAGCATGTACATTGGGTTCCGCCCGCAGGGTCGAGGGATCGAAACCGGGTGCCGCATAGTATTTTTTTTTATATAGTAGGGACAACGACGGTGCGGACTACGGACGTCAACGCGGGTGACATCGTGAGTTACTGAAATGCTCTGCATTTAAAAAAAACCAAAGCAAAGCACTCAATAATTAAACTGCACACAAACGCTAAACACTCAAACCTCTACAATCCCAAAATACAACTCAAAATACTAACCCCTAACTTAACAGCTCAATATACAATTCAACTCAAAACGCAAAAGTCTCTACCATAAAGTCCTACACTCTCAGTTCAAATGCACTCCTTAATCAAGTTCTAGTTCATTCTCTCGTATCACAATTCCCTAGTTGTGTCCCTTACAACTGCGTCCCTACTGGACTGCCCTACCCCGCTGTCGTCGGCGCTGACGTGTCGCACCCGTTGCGTGGCCGCGACTTGGTGGTAGCGTCCTCGACTCGCTTCGGCGCCGGCGTTCGATGCGCGCGGTCAATCCTTGGACAGCGCGGGCTCCGCGCGTCCTCACTTCTTCCTCTGTGGCTACCCCCTGGTAGCCGCTCTCGCTGGAGGTCCTTGATGCCGTCGTTCGACGCGCGCGGTCATCCCTTCGGCGGCGTGCTTCCCTCGGTGGCTACCCCCTGGTAGCCGCTGCCGCTGGAGGTTCCAGGTAGGCTCGGCCCGAACGTAGCCTTTCGGGGCCGTCGAGACGAAACGTCTACGGAGCGTGGACGTTGGCCGCTGGTGCCCGACCGATGCGGCTGGGGCCACGAAGACACAGGTTCGTGGTGCACCTAGGATGACGGTGCCGATGCGAAGTCGGCCCACTCCCGCCCAGGCTCGGATGGCGTGGTCGATGGCCTGGCCGCGCCCCCCTGGCTCGTTCCGTGAAGCTCACGTGCTCCGGCCGCCTCCTAATTTCTTCGGTTTTCTTGCCTCCCGTTGTCTTGCCTCCCCTTGTCTTGCCTCCCCTTTCTCTTTGTGCACCCCGCTTTTATACCCTCTGGGCTCTCTCGTGGGCACTCTCATTGGCTTCTTGCTTCTTCCCTGTCCTTATATGGTCAATACGCAACTTGTACCATGCGTAACCTTCCCTGATTGGCCGACCAGTGCGCTGCAACCTTTGCCCATGATTCCTCGGTGCGTCGGCGCTGGCGCTTGCTGATTGGCGCGCTCCTGGCGCGCCCTTCAAATGGCCGTTCCTTTGTTCTTTTTCCTCCGTTTTCCGGGGTTTTCATGCATCCCCTCTCGGGGTATGCCCTGGCACATGACAATGCGTGAAAAATCACATGACAGGCTATGTTGAACGTCCGTCCCGCGTCCATCCCGTACGCACACCACCACCAAGCGAAAATCTAGCGAAATTCGATTTGAGCCGTGAGTTGCAGTTTAATTCGGGGAATAATCCAGGTGCAGCTCACAGCTCAAATAAAATGACGAACGGGGCCCCTTCCAATCAGATGTCACTCGGGGCGCAACTTGGATGTCATTTCAAATCGCCGTACTCCGCACCCTCGCCTTCATCCACGGAGTAGAGACACTAACATTTTTTTTGTACTACAGTATAGGACGTAATTTTCTCCAGTTACATCTTCAATAATATTTAAAATTCTCTTAAAAATTGACCAAACCATTTTGTCTATGCCTTGCTCACAATTTGTGCCTAGTTGTTTCGCATAGTTTCGTGTAATGGCGGCTGGCCGTCCTTCAAACATTTTCAGTGGAAGTCGAGATTCTGTGCATTACTCAGTGAGAAACGAACTTATTCAGTGCTGTTTTTTTTTGCTCATTGTTTTATGCCTCCACTTCGATGCAAAAATAATGCATTTCTGAAATAATCATCCGTGATTATCCCGCAAATGTCACTATTAACGCGTGATCATTCATTCCCAACTTCTTCAAGGGCACTGCCAATCCTTTAAAATCATTACTGGCCATACACGGGCAATTAATTATTTCTGTCTCTTTCGGGGTTGTGGCCATTACATAAGTGTGACAATTACACGAGCGCAAAACCTTTGCGCCAAACGTACCCACCCCTCCCGACCTGTGCTCCCAGGAAACGGCTCCGCCACCAAGCCAAACAATGCCTTGTAACTGAACATTCGGATTGCGCGACTCTGTAGCCAACTCAATTCAGGAAGCACTAATGCGCTACTGGTCAATATTTGTGATTTTCCCTGCTGTATACGTGCCACCCGGGGGACGGAGTAAAGGCGCCATCTACTATAGTTAACCCTTCCTTTATTACACAACGAAATGCCGCTGGACCGCATAAGGTTTCTGATGCCGTGTCACTCTTGATGATGTCCTGTTTAGTGGGTTGAAGAAACGCAACGGAACGGCCGCTGTCTGCCCGTTGTGCGGGCATTGTGATGCGGCTTTTTTACTGGCTCAATTCCTGTGACAATAGAATGAGGGGAGCGGAATGCCATGAACCATGAATAAAGGGAGCCATGAAGACAAAATTCCCGTTTGGTAATGAACCAAAACACCAATTTAATCTCAAGGGAATCATGGGGACGCTAATGAGAAAAAGTATGGAGTGGTGTCTCTTTGGGGCCATTTCTCTATGACGGTACAGCATTTCGTTTGTATGTCGGGCGGCCGCCGACCCGCGCAACTTTCAATAAGCATGACTGGGCGATTGTAGTGATGCATGCATTTTTGTTCGATAGGGTCACTTGAATGACAACTACCGTTAACCCACTGATAACTATGTTGTTTTATGTGCTGGTCTTTATCACGTTACTCCTGCGTAGAATACGAAGCCGTAGAGCGAAATTCGGAAGCTTCCTAATATTTGTGGAGTTTCTTTTTTGTGAAAAACCGTATTTCGTGGCTGGAATAGAGCTGAGTGAGTAACCAAATGGTAGTTATCACAAACCAAACAAGGTTGCATTTCGTCTTCATGACCCCTTGTGTCCCCTGAACAACGGGAAGATAGATCGGACCTTCTTAATGGGACCGGGAAAGGGGAATGCAAGCTTTGTTCATTTGAATTTTGAATGGCCCTCAGAATATCAATGTATCGAACTCCAAGCGCTAGCCTCAAACAAAAAAGTTTATTAAAGGAAGAATAAATGAAGCAGAGGTGAGTCACCAGCCACATTCTCGCACTGCCCGTATGACGTCATAGGAAATAGTTCGTATCGGGAGGCGGTGCCAACCAAAGATATATCTGCAGAAACGCGTGCAGTTGTAGCTTTGCCTCTGGTTCTGCCTGGTCGCAATGCACTGACCTAAAACACTGATTACTATATTTTTGGCACCCAACCAATGAAGTCACTTTTCAGGTCTCACGGGAGAAAATGTGAAAGGTTTTTTCAGTGTGTCGAACCGAAAAAAATACCGGTTCGGTTACGGTTCTGGTTCAGGCGAAATCCTTTCGTTCCGGTTCAGTTCCGGTTCGACAAAATCACGTATCGAACCGGTTTGCGAACCGGTTCGGGAGCTTGAACCGGTTCTCGAACCGGTTTGATGAGTTGAGTTATCACTTAAATTAGAAAAAAAAACATTTAGTAGTTTACAACGACAGTCAAATCAAAATACAAACAAAAATTCAAAATGCAGCTGTTCCCCAAGGGCAGTGGCGCCATTGCAAAGCAAACTTTAAACAATTACGAGATATTAGAAAAACAGATGAAGCGGCGACGATTTTCTACCTACTTTCTCGCCCAGATTTTATGTTGTCCTAGCGACTATTCACAAAAGCCACCGCCAAGAGATATGACAGTGGGATATATTTTCTGCCCTTTCTTTTTGTTGAAATCGCAATCGTCGCTATGGAATCGCCCATCACGCTAACCTTGAAGCCTTAAATTAAGGCCTGCGTACTGGTGCGCTCAAATACCAGCGCTTAATACCAATGGCGCATATTTTTTTATATTTGTAACAAAACCGAAAAATCTTGCAACAGGCACATAAATACTACCAATGAATTAGGTTATTTGGTCACTCTGAAAAATTTTGTTGGCTGTCACCTTATCGAATGTGTTAGCCACACTTTTGTTAAAAGTAAGCTTAGTTAATGCTCAGTCACGGAACTATTGCTCTGAACACTGCAATTCCTTTTGCGATAGCTATACCGGATGTGTGCATTACAATCAGTATGTCATCGTACCGCCTGACCCCGGCCATCGTTACGTGTACTACATTGCGGAATCGTATAACAGATTATGCTGTTACAAAATGAACGGGAAATTTGATGCGCGGAGATTGAGATGGACTTTTTTGGGTAGACGCTCTTTCATTCGTCCATAGCAGTACTCACCTACGGAACGAGTAGCAGTAGAACTAATCTAGCGAGTTAAGCAGTCAGTATAATGGCACCTTCGAAAAAAAAAGCAGATCTGAAAGAGACAAAACTGCAGAACAAGCAGAAAAGATGACCGCTGGGCGAATGGGACAGAGTGAGGTACCGGCCTGCCTTTCTGCATGTGTCACCTACTTTATTACTGTTTCTGCTTCCAAGACAAGGTCGAGGGCTGCAGTTTCTTGCCAAGAGATTAAGTGCGCACCTTAACAGTTTTCCCTGACATATCTGTTGTTATTTGTATCTGTAAAAAACGGATCTTGTCCACTGTACGGTTCTCAAAATCTGACCACGGAACTCACTCTCTTCGCATTGATGACACGTTTCGTTGTGAAAGGCAGGGCAAAGAAAAGTATCGAGCAATATACACGTTTTGGTGTTTTTTTTACTATTCGGTTTTACTTACTTTTTGCGTAATATTTTAAAACAACGTGATTCGCCTTTTGTTTTTTGTTGTTTTCCGTGTAAACACATTAAAAAAAAAACTGGTGCATTTGATGCCCCGTGCTATATCTCTGCTCTAAGGCGCAACTTATGTTGCATGCCGGCAGACTTATTTTAACCAGCTGGTGATATTAAACGTGGATCAAAATCTTGATACACAGACGTTCTCGATTTCCATTTACTTCAGAAAAACGGTCGTGGGGAAGGAGATCGAGGCCACTTATGGTCAGCAGCAAACGGCTTAGCAACTGAGCAGCTCCTGCGGTCACACTTGTCAAGTATTAACAATTCGCAGGTGTCGGACCTTTCAAACAAATTACGAAATGCAAAAAGTTTGCACACATCGGATGTGGGCTTTCGCTGATGCGCAGTGGAGCACTCCTGCGGCCTGATTGCTCTAATGAAGTCGCAGCTAGGGAAGGACAAAGTCGTTTTATATCCCCTGCAAGCCGCCGAGAATGACATTTCGTTTGGTCAGCTTGCACTACGCTCGCAATTCCTGCAGCAACAGACCATTGCTACATTGGTGCGCATTCATTTCCCCTGTTGTTACATTGAGCGTGATAATGTTCAATTGTCTGGAGGGGAAAGTGCGCGAGCGGGTACGAAGTTGATGGCTTGTGAAAGAAAAAAAAGGCCTGAATTGCATTGACTGGGCAATATCAACAACGGAGGGTCGAACCGTTTCGGCATGAACCGGTAACCGTTATTTCTTTTTTCGGTTCAGTTCGGGTTCGGGTTCAGCGCGCTCGAAAAATAACGGTTCGGGTTCGGGTTCAGTTCCGGCAGAAATACCGGTTTAGTTCGGGTTTTCGCTTTGGTTCGGTTTCTGTTCGACACCCTGGTTTTTTTTATATATTTGGAACCCTTTGGTGTATGTGCGTAAAAACAATTTACTTCGTTGTCGGAATGGTGTTGTCAAATAACAAAAGCTAGTATCTTCGAATAAACAAGGGCGTGCGTTGTCTCTTAAAGGGACCCTGCAACACTTTTTTTCAAACATTTTTCTGAATAGTAAATGCTATTCAGAACGTGGCCAACAAGCACATTCGAGCAGTTGGAAAAGGGGGGAACAAAACACCTCAGCCAAAAGTACAGCCCTATGCCCATTACCTAACTTGGAAACCTGCTCGAAAGACACTTGGTGTCTTTCAGCGCTCGAATTACATCATTAGAGCAGTGTAGCAGCTATTGGCCACTTCCTTTTTATGAGTCATAAAGACAAAATACCAGTTTCCGCTGTGTAAAGTACTGCTGTATAACGATAGCAATTATACCAATTTTATCGCAAACTTGGCACAATACCTCAGATATAAGGGAAAGCAGATCAGCCACTGGGAAATCACCGACCACTTTTTTTTGCCGGATCCTTATGGCGTCACAGAAGGTGATGATGCTGATGATGGTTGTGTGTTGATGGCGCAAGGCGGACTGGGGCAAAGAGCGCCAAAATAGTCCTCACAAAATTATGCTTGGACTATTAGCGGCCGACGACGAAAGTAACCGCCAAGAAAAACACGACTGCACTATTGTAGCTATCCCTCTAGACCCGTTTCATCATACCACTTTAATGCTAATGTGCATTTAACACACGGGCAACTCCATTTTTTGTGTTCCCTCTAATGTGTCAATGCGGAGGTCATGTTGCACAAAATTTGGGTTTTTGTTGTTACTTACTATTCTCAGTTAAAGAGACGGCTTTTGGGGCAGGCGTTAGGTTAATTAGCGAAAGCTACTTCTTGGAAATAAATAGTCTTAGCAGCAGGGATAATTTGAAAAGCGGTGGCACCTTAAATCTTAACGAAAGCGACACGAACAGGTCGGTTCTAGAATGAATGAAGGGGGAATAAAATGAATGCTGTAGAGTAAACGAAATTCGTGTACAACCGAGCAGTCGTCCCTTGAGGCATAATGAGGTGACCATTTTATGTGGCGGCCTGTCGGCGAGATTCAACCACCAGACCTCACTTAGCTTCTATGCTGAATGAAGCTTGCGAACATTGACCGAGTAAGTCGCAAAAACGCTGCTGAAACAGGGAGAGTAAGCACGCTGTGTTCTCACCTTTCTGGTACTTGGGCTGTCTGACGGAAGGCTTTCCTCTACGAAGAAGCGGCCTGACGATGGAAAAAGCTTTGGTTTCGTTATTAAGGTAGAAGGCAGGTGTGCGGCCCTGGCCTGACACTACGAAGAACGCCTACCTGGGCAAGTGTATAACGGGGCTGTTTTTTAGCCTAGACGGGAGCAACCGATAAGAAGTACGTGAGGACAGTGTCAGTATTACCGCCGTGTGAGTACAACGCCCCGTGCCGTCAGGATAAAGCTTGAACTGCGCGAGGTGTGAAATTACTGTGTACATCACAGCTGGCGAAAATTCAGAACTGAAATGGGTTCCTTCAACTGGACACCTCGAAACAATGTGGCTCAGAAATAGTTATAATAAATAATATGCAAAAACTTAATATTTACCCTTTTTTCGTTTTTTCTGTTTCACGCCGGCACCCGCACGCCCGTACACACCACGCTCACACGCACACACGCGCCCACGCGCGACACGATACGCGCACACACGCACACGCGTACACACGCGGACGAACGCACACACACGTACACCCACACACAGACACCCACACCCACCACACAGACACACACACACACACGCACGCACGCATGCACGCGCATCACGCACACGCACACGCACACGATCACGCGCACGCGCACGCTCCACGCATGCACGCAACGCAACGCCTGCGTGTTGAGGCATAAAATAACATACAACCAAGGTGCAAAAAACGCAGAACCTGAATTTTCGTCGGTACCATCGCCATCTCCTTGCTCAGGGGTGACTTGGGGTTATACACTGAAGGTATGGTGGCCCGCCACACCAGCCTAATTTTGCGGCGCCCTCAGGGCGGCGCCATTTTTTCCGCGATCGTCTGTGCGCCAGCATACGGCCGCTTTTTGGGGGGACGGCAGGAATACCAGTAGCTTCCCACACCGGCCGCATGCCACCACCCACGTAGGATTGAGTATCGTGGGGCTTATTCGGTCGCCTTATCTGGCTTGCAATTTGGTAATTTGACTCACCTACAGTTTAACCGTTCATCATTCAGAGAGAGAGGGAGATAGAGAGAGCGTTTATTCAGCTGTAAATGTAGGCGCGGATCCTTATTGCAGGAAGCCGAGATCGCAATCAGGCGAGCGAAAAACTAATTGTATGCCAGGTTTGCTCATGCTGTACACAGATCGCGTTTTGCATCTCACAAGAATTTCCGAACTTGCCGCGGAAAGTTTTCCACGACTGCAAGCCCGGATCGTTTTGTTCGCAGCCTTTCAGATTTCTCTCGCAGTGGACCGCGTTAGCACGCACTGGAACCCGCGGGCAACGGTTTTCCCGAAAATCGGTGTCTGTAGCGCGAACAAGGGGTCTGCACTTTCCACTTCAGACATTAACACGCGTGAACTGGCGAGGATAACAGCCCCAGAGAGATCGCACCATCACCGCTATTGTATAGAAGCAGGTTTCATACCGTGAGGGACCCAGGTTTAGATACCGACCACGGGAATCGGTTTTTTTTAACTGGTTCGTCTCTTTTTTGCATTCGGCGGCTGTCTTTTAATTGTTTTGTGTTCTGCTTAATTTCAGGGGTTAGGTTAAAGTTTTTTCATTCTTTTATTGAACCTCCTAAACCAATGTGTGCGTTTACGTTCCCGTCTCGTAATGGGGAGGCCTGGAAAGGGGAGATGGAGTGGTTTTTTGCACGCTATGGGTGTCTAAATTTGTTGTTAGATTCATGTATTTTTTTCCGCTTAAAAAAACCCATTTGATTCTCATACTTGTGAAAATTTCTATTTAACCTTTTTTTCCTTGAAGGTGTTGCAGCACTGCGCGCCAACGCACCTTTTTTTCTTCTAATTGACTGCACATGTTATTGTTCCCCTGCCGCCGCTTACCCCATACCCCAAAGGCCTTTGGGGTGGCCCAGTGATTAGGTTGCCAGTTTCACGGCGTAAAGATCTCTGTTGGTATCCCTGGAACCTTCCCGGATATTTTTTTCTTGAGGCGCGCACCTCCTAACACCTGCTCGTGGGCTCCTTGACCAGCTCGACAATTTTCCTCACACTTCTTGGCCTATCATTTCCGCCTTCTACACTTCGCCGATGGTGATAGTTTTCTGGTAACGCTTCAACGGGCCGAACTAAAAGCTTAAACGATCTCCGCGGCTGAGAATCCCCGCCGGTAGGTCGCTGTGCTTCGCGTGAAATTTGCGATGTGCGGAACCTACCCGTTCGAGCATCGCGGCGCCGTGTTGTTGACGGCGCTAACAAGCGAACCCAAGCGCACCATATACTAATGCAAGACACACCACAACGAAATAATCGTATGCTTTTGCGACGTCTATCACCTAAGAAATTTTGTGGGCGCCCTGAGCGCTGTCGTGAATGGGTCGTCCATGCTGAACCAAAAATATTCCCACTCTAACCTCTCTCCAGAAACAAGTGCGGTCAGACCCTCTTTTAGAAGGCCGGTTATAGATCTCCGTCACGTTGTTCATCATATGCTTCTGTTCCTACAAGTTAGCTATGCTGATTTGATGGACGCAAGGCCAGCGAAAATCAAACCCCTCACTTGTGGCTACGCGAGAAAGCTGAGCACAAAGCTAATTCGTATCTTGTACGGGAAAGATCGGCTAGAACAATTAACAGTAACGGAATAACTCGGCTGAAACGGAACCTCACAAATCGTGGTTTCAGCGAGAACAACGCGATTCACACTGTCTTCGCCATCTGTGTATAGCATGGACAAACCTGGAATACAATTAGTTCTCGCCCGAACTCGAATGCCCTTTGCTGGTATACGTTTCAACTGTGGCGTGCAGGCATGTCGTATAACCACTTTTGAAACCATATTAGGCGCCACAATAAGCGGTACAATACGCAGTCCCGACAAGGGCGATGGCATGCGCTGGGGCGGCGGCTACTGTTCCGCGCCATAGAGTCTCTTAGTTCTGCCGTCCATGTAGAAAGAAAGCTTAAGAGAGGTTACTGACCGCATAGGGCAAAGTGTGAACGAAGTGACGAAGTTTTTTATCGTTCATCGGAAGTCACCGGAAACCACGTCCTAGCAACGGCGCCGAACGCCGGCCCACACGCCCCCTACATAACTGAGCGTCCCACGCCATAGCAATGGCCATCAGGCGGAGACGAAGCACACGACTGTGGACCGAGCGAAGGCGAAGGAGGTGGCGTGTGCGGCGCAATATACAAGAAAAAGGGAAACCTCCGGACAATGACGTTTCAAGCTTCAGTAGTGCTGACGCCAGGCCTTCTCCTAAGCTTTTCTTTCCTCCATAGCACTCGCAGTCCCCCAGGAAGCGCTCGCACGGCTGCGCCCTGATCATGAGCCGCAGAAGTTTGTGGTGTATATTTTACCGTGGTCGGTCTATCACAAGATTCCCACTGTCAGGCGCTGCCCGGCTGTGAACACAGATACAAGATTTCCGAGGAAGCGATTTAATATTTTGTGGAGTTCGCGGACCGTTCTAACCGTGACACGTATAGGTGGTTCATGCCTCCTCTTCGTCCACTGTGTTTATAGCCGGCATCTTTTAAAGACGATGGTCTTTGTTGGGCTACTTAAATAGAGAAATTTTGGTCTGTCTGTCACTCTGTCTGTCTGTCCTGTGACTCGATTCAGCCAGCCGGCCAAAGTGAAACGTAGTCTCCGCAATAATCTTATATACTCACAGCCAAATCTAAACGTCTAAGCCCCGCTTTATATGTTCATACCTGTCAACACTGTTGAACTAGAACAAGACATACGAAAATATAAGGCAGAAAAGAATACTGCAGATGTATTTACAGTGTTCTTTATAAAAAAATCTATAGATACTGGATTTTTGCGGAATGAATACCACATCCGCTGCAGAAAAATTTGTTATGGCCATGATAGGCTTATAAATTGCCTCGATAATAAATGAGTTTCATAAACCTATTCTACGTGCCCTTTTTCTCCGTTTGGTGGGCCTATGTAGCCCTGTGGACAACACACACGAACATTGTTTTGCTTGAAATTAAAAAATGAGGACTGAAATGGGTAAACATCTTGGGGTGTAGCCCTTACGATGGCAGCAAAATTATTTCAAGGTTTTTAGGGGGATTTTTAGAATTTTTGAACGCGATAACGTACAGTAAGTACAGTACTAGCATTTGTGAACGCACAGTTATACCATTTTCCTCTTGCTCGCAAATCCAAGGTTCCAAAGTTCCCCACGCACCATTTCTGCCCATCTTGCTCCGAGAGAAACTTGTTTAGCCACCATAACCGTCTCAGTATTAGCATTTCTTTAGTTCTGCAGTGCATAGGCTCCCTCTCACTCCTTTTGCTGCCCACCTGTATCATGGCTTTCGTCGCACTCGTTGCATTAATTCACTCTTTCCGCCCGCAGTGGCCGCAGTACGACCTGTTAACCATCTTCATTTTGGGTAAAACGCTACGAGCATTGTACTGGAAGGACACAAGCGTATATTGCATTACAAGACACAGGCGCACATTACATTACACAGCGGACATTACAATCTGACACCACCCATAAAAATATTCTATGGTCGGCTATAGAAAAATCCTTTTTATGGTCGTCTTTAGCTATTTGGCCCCATAATCTTTAGACGTTTCTATGGCTGTCTTTAGCGATTCGTATCTCCATTCCTATGGGTTGTCTTTAGCTTCTTCTATAACCGGCTCTACGGCTGTCTTTAGGTATTTGTATCGACATTCCTATGCCATGTCTTTTAGCTTCTTTTATAGCCGGTTATAATGGGTGTCTTTAGCTATTCGTATCGACATTCATGTGGGTGTTTTTTAGCTTCTTCTATAGCCGGTATTATGGCTGTCTTCAGCTCTTCTTCGATATCGCTACGGCTATAGAAGAAGCTAAAGACACCCATAGAATTTCGATAGGAATGGCTAAACACAGCCATAGAAACGTCTAAAGATAATTGGGCCCAAATAGCTAAAGACAACCATAAGAAGGGTTTTCAATAGCCGACCATACGCTTATTATTTGCATGGGCTGCAGCGAGAAGATTATCACCACTACTTGAAACACAGCGACAGCAGCAGCCGCTGAGAAAAATATTAGGACGCTGCCATGCCAGCATTAGCGTTGCGATCTCTAGAACTTCTCCTGTGGCACTTAGTTGTGTTGCCTAGCTGGCATTCTGTAATATATTCTCCATGAACCACCTCAGCGATATAGGGGGAGTGCAAGGTTGCGATTGCAAACACTTCGCCAGTTTCATTCATAAAAGGCTTAAACACAGGCATTCAAGGAAAGCAAAACGAAGGGGTTTATTTCATTCATTCATTACATAAGCGCTACTATCTACGCGACCGTCGCCGCCAGTAACAGTTGTTCACATACAGCGATCGAAAAATTCCCTCGCACTTCCCGAGGGGGAGAGGTGTGTAAGTGCGAATGCACGGTTGTATGATTGCGCGATTACGGTGGATATCGTGATCTTGGAGTGGAGAGGAGGCGCCCAACACCCGCAGTCACTGAGCGGAGAGAGAGAGGAGGAGAGTAGCGCCCGCCGTTACGGCGAGGGCTACACGAGCGCCCTCACGCGTCGGAATGCGGAGCGCCCGCTACGCGAGCGAGAGATCTCCCGCCCGAAGTGGAGAGGAGGCGCCCAACACCCGCAGTCACTGAGCGGATAGAGGAGGAGGAGAGTAGCGCGCGCCATCTCCCCCGTGCTAGAGAAGACGAGGAGGAAGACGAGGAGCGCGCGCACCCGCAGCGTGTTGCTATGCGGACAACGGCGGCGGACGTATTCAGGCTCGCCTTAAGAAGTGCATTTCGCACTAAAAACACAGCACACGCATTCCAACACTCGGGCTCACGCTTTAGGTACTCGCTCGACAGCCACACTACGCAGCACATTCCCCGCGAACGCCCACGCCTAGACACAAATACCGACACAGGTGCTGGGTAGTCTAGAAAGGATATGAGGACGAAGAAGGAACCAACACGGACAAGCGCACATCTAACAACTGAATTTCCCACCGACTAAAGAAGGTGGCCCAAGAACTTTTGAAGTGAAAGTTGTGTTCTCTGTCTAAAACAAAATCAGTAGTGTTTGTCCTAGTTGTAAAAAGAAAAATGAGGGTAGAATGAAGTTATGAAAGTCTGCACTATCGCCCACAAGCGTTCCGTTTGTTGATTGTACTAAGAATGTTGTCTACCAGATACCATTGGATAAATGCGAGCGCGTGTATATAGGTCAAACTGGAAGGTGCCTTAATATAAGATTAATGGAACATGCGTCGAGCTTGAAAGGAAGGCCTTTCACGCACTTGGCCACACATTGTAAAGAATGTGGTTGCACACCCTTGTTCGATAAAACAGTTGTTTTGTTTACTCATCACAATCAACTTCAGAGAGATTGTTGAAGCATTTCACATATCAAAGCATAAAACCAAGTGTGTTAGTCACCCTTCTGTGGCTTATTGGACAAAGAAATAGAGATGCTATCTTGTAATGTCTGATTCCGACATGTGATTGAAGCGTGTGCTATGCGTGATGTGAAAACTATTTTGGGATGATGGTGCGCAGGTTTGTGGGTATATAGGTCTTTCGTTCTCTTCAATAAAATTTCAGTTGTTAGAGTGCGCTGTCCGTGTTGGTTCCTTCTTCGTCCTCGTTTGTTTGCGCATCGGTAAAGCCATGGATAGACTCAGAAGTCGTTCATTACACTGAGTACTCAACGCAAGTACGGTGGCTAAAGTTGCAAGTGCGGTGGCTAAAATGCAAATGCACTCTTAATAAAACGATGAAGATGGTCGCACACAACGCAATAATAAAAAGAGTCAAACCCTGCCGTAACCGGCATGTAGTAAGTGAAATGATCCTGGCCAATCCCCAAGTGGGTATGCGCCAAAAAATGCGCAGGAGGCCGCCTGGTTCTTGCTTCGGCAGGAAACTAAGCATCCCCCTCGCGAGGGGCACGATCAAATGCAGAGCATTTCCGCGGGGCGCACGACGTTAAGTAGTTTGCGTTACGTTAATGTGTTGCCACTTGTTGCTGTTAGTGTTATATTGTAATTAAATAAGGAGGCGTAAT
The DNA here is from genome assembly GCA_013339765.2 of Haemaphysalis longicornis. Lineage (NCBI taxonomy): Eukaryota > Metazoa > Arthropoda > Arachnida > Ixodida > Ixodidae > Haemaphysalis > Haemaphysalis longicornis. Next base: position 102,267,654 of record CM023453.1, on the reverse strand, counting down.
ACGTGGTCACGTGACATCATTATTACCAGGTGGGTATGACATCATTTATTATCAGGTGGGTATGATTATTGTGGCGCAGTGGGAAGAGCACCATATACCTCGCGTTCCGCCCACAGGTAGTGAAATGCTGTTGTATCAGCAGCTTCTTGACGTAGTTTGAATGAGTCAAGGATATAAGGACGCGTTCGTAGCCTCCATTCTGTGTCGCTTTGTGACGCAGTGGGTAGAGCACCATGTACCTTGCGTTCACCCGCAGGGTCGTGGGATGGAAACCAGGCGCCGGTAAGTATTAGTTTTTTTATATAGTGTAGGGGAGGGGTGCGGACGACGATGGACAACTAGAACGGGTGACATCGTGAGTTAAAGAAATGCTCTGCATTTAAAAACTCACACTGTCGCCCTGCTGTCGTCCCCACCACTATACCTTCATGGCGACATTTAAAAATTCAAGCGGCAACAGTTATGAAAGTTCCACTAGATAGGTTCCACGCTCTGCTAGGAACGCACGTGGAAAAGGGCAACGCCGTTCTATAAGCGTTGAAGTGGGGCACCTCGATTTACGCGTGTGTCCGCCGTACAGTAGCGTTAGCATCGAGGCACACGGCATGGAGTAGTGGAACGCGGTAAATTTAAATTGACTTGAGCAAAACCTTTGGCGTGTTTGCCTTGGGAGGAGTGTGACGAAAGGGGAACAACATGACGGTGGTGAGCGGGAAGCGAAGAGAGGAATTACGTGAAAATGTCGACAAAAACTATCGTCTTTTGTCGACATTTGCAACGAAAGAAGCAGATACGCGGCCAATGTTTTTTCTCCTGAAATATTTGTGCTGTTGTGTGCGTGTGCTTGTGCCTTAGACATTCAATGTACTTGTGCTTTAAATATTCCTTAAACATTGTACTTGTGCGTGTGCCTTGTTTCAGAATTAAACTCTTATATAAGCCTTTGTAAACACCGCAGTGTGTTTCGTCTCAGAAATTTTAAAAAGACAAGCGTCGAAAACAAGAGACCCTGGTGATGTGTCATTCAGCCAAGAACATGATCAAGGATATGTTGCTCCGCAGATAAACAGTGCTTTCCCTCAACTAGAGGGCTTTGCCACTAGACCACCCTTTCAGTGGCCCTGATGGACTCCAAGTGAGCCCTACATATCTTCCAGCACTAAATGTTGCGATAGGCAAGACAAGTCAAGCATTTGTACGTCTCATTCACAAATTCAATACAGACGTACAAACTTTCTGTCGCAAAGATTTCACTTCATTTCATTTCATTTATTTCCCCTTAAAAGCCCGAGGGCATTACATAAGTTGGTACAAAATGGTACAATACAAAGGGTACAAAATGCAGAGTATACAGTAAACATTACCAAGTGGCAACGTAAAAGTAGGTAAAAGGGTAAAGATTCAGAGCACGATGAAGCAGTTCAAGCAGTACTTCAAATTGTGGTAAAAACTAGCAGGGGAACAGTAAATTCAGCTAGATCGTGACATGTGACTTTTTAGTTTATTGCGGAAGGTTTTGTGGTTAATGCATGTTACTATATTTTCGGGTAGTTTGTTCCATGGTGTAATCCCATTAGGAAAGAAGGAGGTCATCATTGCAGATGTGTGTCCATTTATAGGTACGATAGGATGGCTATGGTTTATGCGGGATGAAGTTCTGTGTGATGATTGAAGCAGGACGTGCCTAAGTTTAGGGTGATAATAGAAAGCATGCAGAAGACACAACCGAGAAACGATACGAAGAGACTCAAGTGACGGCAGGTTCAATGATTCTTTCAGTGCAGTAACTCTATTATGGATAGAGTATTGGGAGTAAATAAACGGGCAGCGCGGTTCTGTATCCGCTCTAAACCGTTAGTAAGATAAGTTTTTTAGGGGTGCCAGATTTAGCAAGCATATTCTAATTTCGGTCGCACATAAAGCTTCGTAAGCTAACTTTTTTAATGTCTGCGAGGCTAACTTCAAGTTGCGATCGCTGGTATTTCCGACAGTGCGTGAGAATCTTGAACAGATGATTCGAATATAGGTTGACCATGACAGCGACGATTACAGATGCAATCCGTGAGGATTTGTATGATAGTGTTGCGCTAATGGCACGAGACTTTTTGCTATAGGTATACTGTGCTGGGCTCATTTTGCGGGCGAATGACATCATTTTACACTTAGTGAGGTTTAATGGAATAAGAGATTTTTCACACCAAGCTACAATTAAATCTAGATCATGTTTAAGTTTAGCGCTGTTACCGGGTTTACAGATTGGAGAGTATAAAACGCAGTCATCGGCAAAAAGTCTTAATTTTGCTAGTACATTAGTGGGCAAGTCATTTATGTATATACAAAGAGAAGCAGGGAGAGGCAGGCACCCTGGGGATGGCTGAGGTACGTTCAGAGAGAGGGGGTCATATAGTTAGCGCTTGTGAACTGCTTCCGGTTTTTCTTTAAAATTCTTTTCTAGGAAATTATGTTTAGAGGGATTCCGAGGTTTCATAGCTTAGAGGGTAATAGGTTATGAGGGACACTGTCGAATGATTTAGAGAAATCTAAAAATATGGCGTCAGTTTGAAGATTTTCCTTCATGGAGTGAAGTATATCATTTGTGAATTCGCTAATTGGGGTTCGCCCGATAGTAGTTTCCAGAAAACCATGTTGATGATCAAAGAAGAAATGATGGATTCCAGATAAGTCATTAGGTTTGAAGCTATGATATGTTCGAGAATTTTAGATGTGATACTGGTAAAGGAAATGGGTCGGTAGTTTGCTGGGATGGCACGGGTTGCCTGATTTAAAAATTGCAATAACGTTAGCATTCTTCCAATCGTGTGGTACGTTTCCTCTTTGTAATGATTGCGTTACGATTAACAAACAGACTGAAATTGTATGTTTTAGTATTTACTGTTAATTATGTCACAGCCCGCCTAAGATGAAACTTTTAGATCGTTAATCAGTTTAAATATTCCTTCTGGAGAGATTTGAATTCCTCATCGCTACAGCTGCAGGATCTGGCAGTGTTACGGTATCAGTGGTATTAACAGAGGAAAACACAAACGAAAAGTGGTTATTGAAAGCAGAAGCACACTGCGTGGCGTTGATTGGTTCTCCGTCAGCATTAGTGAGGTCTAATCGATTAGATTGTGACGTAGGGGAAAGCATGCGCCAAAAGCTGTTGGGGTTTGATTGAAAAATTGCTAATAGGTCGTCGTGAAAAGAATTTATTTTTGCAGCTTTGAGTTTGGTTAAGTACTGTTTCGCGCATCAGCGGTAGCGCTCCCACGCAGTTGAACTTTGGCTTAATAGGGCCGTTCTTTACAAGCGTTTCTTTCGGTTACAGAGCAATTTTAGCTGTTTGTTGAATCATTGAGAGTTAGAATATGAATAAATTAGGGCAGTAGGAATGTATTTGTTATTGGGGTTCAGCATCGTTGTCTTAAGAAGTTTCCAGTTAGCGTTGACACTTGAAGTTAGGTACGTAATCCTAAAGTTATCTAAGAACCTGGTGAGTTCGGGATTAATGGGGTTAAAATTTCCTCTCTTGTAATCTGTGATTACCTTCCGTGTGGGTGATTTCTTTTTCAGCGGGAAGCGATGCAAATATGAATTATTTTGTGGTCACTAAGAGCAGGGAGCGTATTAATTGTTTTCACGTCCTCAGGCCATGAAGGTACAGGAGGTCTAGGATATTATTACCCCTGGTAGGGCAGGTTATGGCCTTGTGAAGATCAAAATAAAGTATATTTTTTAAAAACTGAAGCTCTTTAGACGGTGACCCATTCGACACTGAAAGCAACGACGAGCTGATTGCTGAATAGTTGAAGTGCCCGAATAAAAATATGGCTGCCTTAGGATATTTATTAGTAACTGTAAGTAGAGATTGATGAAGTAGGTCGCAGAAGCCGGGGTGTTCTTCCGGCGGCCTATAGCAGGCAGAAAAAAAGAATTTCGAGGCTCCGTTTGAGACAAATTTCCCAGGTTAATTCTAGTTGGTCGTCATGGAATATAAGTGGAGATGCTATTGTGTTTCTAATGCCTTTCAGCACGACACCACCTCTCTTGCTTTATCGATCGCGGCGAAAAATTGTGATATTCAAATTGGAGGGAAACACTTCCGTATCTATGATGTCTCTTCATGCAACGATGCTTTTCCGTTAAATATGGACTATGTCAGCACTGATGTCATTATAGAAACTGTAAAATTCATCCCGTTTAGGAATTATGCTTCGTACGTTAGTGAATGCAATGTTTATGTTTAGAAATGCCGTAGGGCGGATACACGTGTTAAACAAGGCGGAAGCATTCGAAACCTGTCATGCGCTGCCAACGGAGTTGGCTTGTGATAATGAGTTGTTATCCAGTGTAACTACTGGTAAAATCCCAAGTTCAATAATGCTATCATTTTTCACGTCATAGAAGTAGGTCTTGTTTCCAACAATAAGCTTGTCCACCCTCAGCCTAAATGGACACTCTTGTGGCCGAACGAATTTAAGCAACTTAGCACGTGCAAGGCGAGTGGCTGCAGCAAATCTTCCCTTAAGGCGAAGGTCGTTTCTTTCACCTTGTTACCGCAGCCTAAAATCTTTTCTTTTGTTTTAAGGTGAGCAAGCGTTATCATGATTGGTCGTTTTTTGTCAGGGGCACATTTTCCGATCCGAAGAGCACGTTCGATAGCACTTGGTTCGAGCGTAATACCGAGTTTGCAAAATGTTATGACGTTAAGTTCGGATTCTTCCCATGATTCTTTTACAGAGTCCTCAATACCGAAGAAGAGAAGGTTGTTTCGGCGCAGTCGATTACTAGCGTCGGTATTACCGGCTTTTAGTGTTTTTGTTTCATGCTTGATTTTGACTGCGTCTTCGGATACGGCGTTCGGTGAGTGTTCGATTTCGACGGTTTCCAGCGCTAAAATTCGGTTCGTTAATGTTGAGAGAACTGCTTCATCATTATATTGTACTGCCTTGAGCTGGTTAATATCTTAAATAATGGTTAGGACGGTTTCATCGAGTTTCTTGATAGCGTCAAATAGGGCTTCTATCTGAGCTTTAGTTGGGCTGGGGTTTAGTTCCACATCTCCGGATAACAATAACATCAACTGTGACAGCAATTGTAGGGTGCAGACAATGTAACACGTACCGACCAAGTCGCGTAATTTGATGTCGTTGGGGCACGACACCGCGACAAGGAAGTAGTTGCTGGTTCAGTATTGTTTAGAATGTGTAAGGTAACCAGTCTGGAAGGTGAGGAGCGGCATGAACATTTTGTGCGAACCGGTGTCAGGCTCCGAGATGGGGGTGATGTGCCAAAGATTAAGTAGGACGGATTGGCTCCACGTGATTGATGACATCGACGATGAGAAGCGCTGCCAGGCGTAGTCGCAGGCGCAGGGTGGTGTCGGCGGGCTGGTGATGGGCAACACAATCCTTCGTTGATCTAGACAGCGCGCGGGCGCTAAGGGCACAGGTAGGCCTCCGGGTGGTGACCAAGCACAGTCGCCGAGGCCAGCGGTGTCAGCAACCCAACAGGCCACGATCTGGAAGGTGAGGAGCGGCGTAAACATTCTGCACAAACCGGGGTCGGGCCCCCAATTCTTCAAACTAACTTTGTACAGGCGACTGACACACAAACGATGACGTCGTCAAAAAGCTGTCGACTGAGGTCATATGGTATTCGCTAGAATTTAATGAGATAACAAGAATGAGAAGTATTATGGAGATTGATTGATTGATTGATTGATTGATTGATTGATTGATTGATTGATTGATTGATTGATTGATTGCAGGGTTTAACGCGCCGACACAAAGCAGGCAATGAGGCGCACCGTAGTGGAGGACTCCGGATTAATTTTGACCACCTGGGGATCTTTAACGTGCGCCGAAATCTCGTACACACGGGCGTTTTTGCTTTTCGCCTTCATCAGAAAAGCGGCCGCCGCGGCCGGGAATCGAACCCGCGACCTCGTGCTCCGTAGCACCACGCCTTAGCCACTGAGCCACCGCGGCTGGTTATTATGGAGATTGACCTGCTGGGCATTTTCATTGTGTCCTATAACAGCGACACCAATAATGGCGATGCGGGCGGGGCGCACAGGTCTTGGCGTCACAATCCCCACCAAGGTCTCAGCATTTTCTATAAACAGCTCATGGTGCAATATCACAGCGTCATGGCTAGCATACCTCCCCTATTGACTTCTTGTAATAGAGAGAAAAACTGAGAATGCTGATTCTTGCCAGAATAGACACCATATAAACAAACCTTTGTGGTCTGCATAATTTATACCCGTATGTCCAAATCACGCATCATAACCAAGTTGGAGCCTTGGCATGTAAAATGACGTCCTGTAGTTTTGCGAAGCAAAAATAACTGACTCGAGCTTCGAAAAGACAAGGAACAAAATTCGGAGTGGCAGTGGCTGCTCTGTGCAGTTGGATAACAGAAAAACAGCCTAGTGGAGGCATGGACGGGAGTAACACTAGAAACACACTAACCTCTGTCCCCGCATGTGCTGGGCTGTTTTTTTTGTTGTGTCAGACCAACACGAGCCAATCACCACTTTACTGCAGTTGTACTCATGCGATTTCGCGTCTCGTTTCAGTTGAACTCCAATAGCTTTGTTATGTTGCAAATTTTGGGAAAAAATAAAATTGGACAGATACTGAAGACTCGTTACGTTGTTTTTAAGCGAAAGCCTTCTATGTTCGGCAATTTTCTGATTTGTTTCGGCGTCTCGGGGCGTCAGTGTGTCTGCAAGGAAAGCCTGTCGGGCCAGCCTCTTCCGTCGCGTCCCAAACGGCTCCCTCCGTGCTCGGTGAATTCAAAGGGAGTAATAGCAGCAGCAGATGGACGGACGTTGAGGATCACCCCAAGCATAAAGCGGACCGCCTGCTAGCCGGGAAAGCAATATTCTCTGCCCATCACGTGTGTGCTAACCCTGCGGCGGGAGGAAGGCTGCGTTGATTCCCGCTTCCATAGTCAGCGCGCGTTCGAACCCCCGCGTGCCTGTTCGCCCTGCCCGTAAGCGGTGGCGGCTAATGAAGTGCCGGTCAGATTACTGTGACTGACAGCCGCCTGTGTGACTCTGGGCCCTCCTCAACACATGTACGGAAGCTGTATGGGCGTACAGGAGAGAGAGAGAGGAAAAAACAGACGTAGGCCGAAATCTGGCGAAAGGAGTGTCCTTGTCTGAGCATTTGAGCCAATGAGCTCTTGCCTGACCTGGGCTCTCGCCCGTAGCAGCTAGGATGAGATTTTTCAGCTCCCTAAGCTAGAGGTGAACATCGATGAGGATCACGCCGGAGGTTAAGGGTGCGGCTGCGTATGCGGCAAACAGGCGGATCTTGCGGCGGGAAAAGACTTTCGACCGTTGTCGCTCGAGTGGTTTTGTACCTGAAGCATAGGAGTGTAGCGACACCATCGCCATCACCCCGACATCACCACGATCATCATCAGTGGTCCTGGTACTGGCTCCGTGAGCACGTTTACACGCGGACACAGGAGGAGATGGACACGACTGCGCACCTGGGCGGTAGCTGGTCTTCGCCGCTCCCACTTCTGGCTGGCCTACGCGACCTAAATAAATGTAGGAAGTCTAATCAGCACACGGGTCACCAGTTGTAGGGCGCTATGTCAGGCGAGAGAAAGGAGCCTCAGGCAGGACGACCATTCGGCGCAAGGCAAAACAGATTCATTTGTCAGCACAACAGCTGGACCCGTGTCCTCGTGCGCACCGCGCAGCCGTGCAGCCTGTGACGCCATTTCGATCAGGCTGCTGCGCAAAGAGCGGCGCTCGATCCCCGCGCAACCCATGTCATCAATTTTTCATCTTAACGCTCCTAAGCGCTAGGGGGGAACCCTGTAACGACACCATCGCCATCGTCCCCATTCATCACCACGATCATCATCAGCGGTCCTGGTACTGGCTCGTGGCAGGGACACGCGATACAGGAGAGATGGGACACGACTGCGCCACCTGGGCGGTAGCTGGTCTTCGGCCGCTCCCATTCTGGCCGGGCCTACGCGACGTAAATAAATGTAGGAGAAGTCTCATCAGCTACCCAGCCGAGTCTGCTTCGTACAGGAGAGTTATACGGAGTTTAAGGCGCTCAACCGATCGGTACGCACTTGGAGATAGTCTAGCTGCAGTTTGAAGTTTTATTATTCATTTAGTCAGTTACTTAATGTAAATAGTATGTACAGCCCTAACAATCCGAAATCATATCAGCGCCTTCCCCCCTTATCACTGCAGGAACGTCGTCAAGACCTTCATTAATACACCATCCATTTCCCCGCTGAGCCTCCTGCAAAAACAACTCGTGCCTGAGCGATGACGGTTCTTGATCGATCACACCCTACTCAAGGGATATTTTACTTAATGTAAGTTTTGTTGGTGTGTTGCTACATAGCTAAGCACAATTGGTGGATCGGCGTAAGCTTCTTACAGCCGATGTTACAGTCACTCGTGGATCCCCCTTACTGGGTATTCTGTTGGGCCTATGCTCAGCCTGAACGTTACGTAACGTTAGTGTTCATTCGAACGACATGCCAAGTGTACGCCAAGCGATGGTACCGGTTGACGACGTTCATCCCTAAAAAAAAACTTTAAAAAGGGCAGCGTGGATGCCCTGCCGACCGTTAAGAATGCTTCAGCTCATACTTCTAGAGATCAAGCCAGGCGGCGTCATTGTGACACGAGGAATGCACTTGCGGCGTACGGAACTTTGTGCAAGCTCGAACATATACTGGCTTTTTGGATGCGTTTCACGGGGCGAGGCTCATAACAGCCTCTGCTCGACAGATATACATTTGTTTTTCTCTTTCTCTGTCCTCTATGGATGTAGTGCATGAAATGTTGCTAGGCCGAAATGTTGCTACCCTCACCACAGTCTCTACATCACAGCGGCATCAGTCTCGTGTTCAATTTCGGAGTCCGTACGTCACGGTCATATAGTAGGACGACAATCTTCTTTCTTTGAAGAGGACTTCTTTGAAGGTGGTGGTGGTCGTTGGCTGGCTTCTTTTAATATCTTTGGTATGTGCTCAGGTTTAACGGAGTCTTTAGAGTCATGTATGTGGCTCAAACACTCTTGCCTTTCTGATCATTACATCCAGTCGCGATCGCAGTCTAGAATATTATCGTAGAAACAGCAGTTGGTTGTGTTCTGAACCGCACGGCACCTGCAAGCAAAATCACTAGGCGCAGAAGACTGAAATACACCGAACCACTCACGCTAAATATTCATGGAGTCGAGATTTGTTTCGAGATGACACTCCGGTCGGTAACCTTGGAGTGCGGCGCAGAACAATGTTTTTGCTTGGGAGCAATACCAGCATACCATACCCGTACGTTTCGTGGGAACTTATCATCATAAGTGTCCTCGTCGTCATCATAAAGAATAACATTACAACATCACGCACAGAGAGGCTGGTGCATGTACATGAAGAGCGGAATGTGCCACTGCATTTGTTTCATGCCTGTTATTCATCAGTATGGTTTTTACAAGTTCATTACCAATTGAGTAATCTTTATTGGAATGCATCACGAAACTCATGTGTCATATGGCCGGTCAATTGCGGGGTGCCGCACACGCACACATGCTCAGCGAAGTAGTGACTACGAGTCGAACCTGCGTCTCTTTAGTGCATTTGGGGATAAGGTTTAGTAACACAGAAAAATTTCTCCGCAGATACACTAGGTAGGTACGGATTACTAAGACTTTCACTTCAACTTTATCCGTCTCCAGCTAATGCGTAGCTTGCATAAAACGGCAGATGCCTGATGGCCCTTATGAAGTTTATGCACAGTTGGGTTAGTTGTGATAAAATCTTAAGAACTGGAGCAAAGAACAGGGGACAGTGGTCTGGGGACACACAGCAGGAGCTATGATGCTACACAACCCCCCCTAAAAATCTCTTGGTTTCTGGTGGAGGCGAAAAGCAAAAACGCCCGTGTGTACGAGATTTCGGCGCACGATAAAGATCCCCCAGGTGGTCAAAATTAATCCGGAGCCCTCCACTACGGCGCGCCTCATCGCCTGCGTTGCGTCGGCGCGTTAAACCCTACAATCAATCAATCAATAAAAATCTCTTGGATATTACTTGTTTATACGCATTGGTGTATACACGAGCATTTCCATCGCCGCCGGGCCATAAAGAGAACGACGAAACTTAGCTTCGGCTGAACTATGCACACAAGCATCGCGACCCGGAAGGTGAAAACGTCATCACTATCGTGATCACCGTCATTGTCACTAGCAAACCAACAAGAACAGCTTATTTGTTTCCACTGCAAGACGAACGCCTCACAAAAAGAGTTGCAGCAACTGGAGGAAAACAATGCAAAATATAATAGGCAGGCAACATTTTGGTGCCTCACTGTGCGGCTAAATGTCGTGCACTGTTAACGCAGACATACTGACGAGTGCAGAAGACGGTGAACAAATGTGCTGGCCAGCGTTTAGCGGGCTTGGGTATGTCCGCCCTACTGCCCGCCTACGCCCAGTGCTTGCGCTGCCTGGCCTCTGCAGCTTTCATGTCACCCAGTAAACAGTGGTCAGTGCTGAGTGATTGATTGTAGGGTTTAACGCCCGGACGCAACGCAGGCGATGAGGTGCGCCGTAGTGGGGGCTCCGGATTAATTTGGCCTTCTGTGGATCTTTAACGCGCGCCGAAATCTCGTACACACGGGCCTTTTTGCTCATCGCCTCCATACAGTGGTGAGTGCTTGTAATGACAATGTCATGATAACAATTTAAATCCCTTAACAGCGGTCAGTGTTAAATGATTTAATTTGTTGTTATCTTGACATTGTATTAGAAATCTCGGGCTGTGGGTAAGAATTAATCCCCCTCATGCACTTATTTGAAGGAAATGGAATCGCAAATCCTGAAAGTGCCCGTTTACACGTAACTGCTCTTTGATCTGGATATTTCAAAAAGCTCAAAATTTAGATGAAAACGCATGCAACTAATTTTGCCTAACTTGTGTGAAGATACTTCTAGAGAAACCATTATGAGTATACCTCAAGTACAAATGACGAGAATTGTTGCAACGAGAACCACGCGCACATCCAACTGTATTAACAGCCCCGCATTCCCTACTGTGGTGTTTTTAAGGGTGACGCCATGCAACGCGAAAACGTTTTTGGTGCATTCAGCGATTGTTTCAAGTGCAAGACGCCTCCGTTGCACTGAGGCTTTTCTTCGTTGTATATACAAACCCGTGGAGTCCACACATATCCGAGTACTGGCAAAAAAACAAAGTCGGAACATTCTCCTCTTTAACCACTGTAAACGCGCGCCAAAAGGAGAGAAAAAGAAGAATGAAGGTGTTTAGAGTCATGTTTACATACTAAAACTTGCTTTGGACATTAACGCCGCGTGCGGGCAGCCTTTATCGCTGGCGTTTACCTAGCCAAGTTATAAAATCTGCATACAGGAAGCGTTTATAGCTTCACACCGGTCGACTAGGTCAGGCATTGTATGGTCGCTAACCTTTGGCTTTCTTACATGCAGGTCCCAGATAACGCCCGAGCGTCTCGGGACTGTCTGACGTCACGGTGAAAGTTGTTTCGGCGTCAAACAGCGACACGCAAAACAACAATGGGCCTCCTTACGACTGCGTCTCACAAGATGAGCCTGTTGGACATATGTGCCGCTTTGCCTTAAGCATTGCTGTAAAAGAGAACGCGAGATCAGCAGCTCCTTTTTGCCGGTGACAACTGAGACAAGTAATGCACTGGAGCTAATCTTTTTGCTTGGTTAAGCACAGGTAGGTTGCTTTCTGTATTTCCTCTAGTACGTTTATACTCACGAAGTGCAAAGTGCTGCTGTCTATCTCTTGCTTTTGGGCCGCGCTTGCGTGACACATTACAGCTTGCTGTGCCATCGCGAAGGCTTATAAAAATGGCGAAAGCTCCTGTCAGTGTTGGATTTGCGGAATGAGCTACCGAAGGACACTTAGAAGTGTGAAGGCCAATTTCATGAACATTAAGTATGATCAGACCAAAACCATTATCAGAGCAAGCTGCTTCGAAGTGAGCACTTACAAAAGAAAACTGAATTGTTAACTAAAAGATGCAAAACTCATGGAAACAAAAAAAACTAAGGTGTGAAAGATGAAAGCGAAATATGCAAGTAGTCGGATCAGGATATAATGAAATGAGCGCGATATTGACATTTAAAAAAGTTTCAAAACTGAGAGCCCGTCTCGTGTAAGAAGGCGAAAATATCATAGACATGCTTAGGACGTTGATCGATGGATTAATTGAGTGATTCCTTGAAATACTTTTTTTGTATCAAAAAGCACCACAGCGGCCATTATACGATTGCACATCTGTGACCATTTTATTAGCAAACTATGAACACGAACCATGGGTTAAACACACCAGTGAAACGACTAGAACTTAGGAGGGGTAGTAAAATAAGGAAGGTTTCTTTAGGTGCATTCGATTCATATACTGGAATATGTTATAAGACATAATTCGGATTTGGTAACACGTGCGAGTGAAAAAGAAATCTCTGTAATTGTGGTTATTGCAAAAGTTCTGGAAACGATGTACCGTTGACCTTTGTGGGCCTTGATGGGAGGGAATGTTTTACAATGGCGCGAGAATATAGCCTATCCGTGCCTTGACTTTCGCAAGGATGAGTTTAAGAATATACATGATGTGATGGTATTATCTGCGCTAGTTTATTGTGACGGGATAGCGACCACTATCGATATGCTTGTATCTCCAATAAACTACCATATTCGTGAAGAGCCTACTTAGCTCCCCCCTCCGGGACGGAGGCCTCTCCCATTGACTTCCAACCACTCCTGTCCTACACTATCCCATACTATACTGTATACGGATCTATCGTACGCCGAGTGGTCATTACGCGTGTGGGAAATTGGGGCACTGGCTAGTTTAGGTAACTGATTTCAGACCAGAAAAACAAATTACAATCGCTGTGTAATGGCGGTGAAGAAACAATCGTAGTACAGGCAGGTCGTTTTGTTTTAAGTTTTTAATAAGGCATGAAACAATACTTGAAAGTTTCAAAATGGCTTTGAGAATAGAATTCGGGCAAAGGGGCAAAGTGGGGGGCCATGTGGTAAAGTGTGCAATCATCAAAAGGGCCTAGATCCGTAATAACGCCGACCTGTGGGATTTTAAATTCCTACCCTATCGGTAAACTTCCGGGATTGTTGTTCCATGTTCATGATATATTCAAGTACTATTGTTTGCGTAAAAAAGATTTGTAGCTGCTGGAGCACCAATTTGAGTGTTTAAAAACATGACAATGTAGCGAAGCAGAATTGTGTCTTAATAAATTTGGGAAGAATAACCCAATGTCGTCCGGGAACAAACGAAAACGTGCACACGTCCTAGTCTAAGAAGGGTGCTTGCCAAGTGTTATAAACTACTAAGCACCAATTTCTGGATGGTAGAGGTGGGAGTAAAGAGGTTATATTCTGTGACCCTGTTCTGTGACTGTGTGACCATGCTTGCCAGTGATATTGAATATCCGGAAGAATAATCACTATGTTTCAGACTGCTCTTTGTGCTGCTACCTCGCTGTATCGTTGCCCCCCTGTTTCGCTATTGTAAGGTGTCAACATGTTATCTTCTTTTTATTTCTTAGCGCGAAATGTCACTACATTGTGAGAACATCATACAGGATGGAAAGTTGGGCGAGTTGGTGTTGATTCATCTTGAAAACGGGCGCGGAAAGACGTTGACGTTTTCAAGATGAACATCATACGTGCTTCGCAATGTTCCTAGACTGCTGTAATATAGGAGCGAATGATCAGCCAGCGCTCGTGTTTGTTTCTTCCCCCGTCTTGTCTTTGCGTTGTTTTCAAGTAGGTGGAATTCTCATCCACGGAGCAGTAAACGCTATTTTTTTTTTTGCTTTACGCTTCAGGGAACTGAAGACAGTAGGAGATATAATACTAGTATGCGGTACGGAGCACTTTTTAGAGGCGAAAGCCTTGGATTTTCTTGTTTCAAGCATTCTCGTTGTTAGGTATATACAATGGCTGGTACAAAGAATTTGAAGTTGTTGTCATACCGAGCGTGAGGTAAATAAGGCGCTCTAAGTAAAAGAAAAGGACACTTCAGTGTGAGAGGAGAGGAGGACGTGGGCTGTGAAAAAGGGCGATGCAGTGCATGCCGGGAAAGAAAATCCACGGTTCTAAAGGGGCATTGGTTGCTGCCGTACGTGCGATACGAGCCGCCTCGACAAGTGTGCGCACGCATTGGAGCCGAACAGAATGCTCCTGGCGATGGCCTGCGAGGGAAATGGGCTTTGGAGGGTGCTGTCCCGGGGCTGGTCAAGTGCTGGAGGCCGCGGATGCACGCAAAGTTTAAAAGATTCTCCAAGTAGGCTATAGCCTTCACGTTCTTCGCAAATTCTAAGCATCCCGTGTAGTTTGTTGGTTAGAATACCAGGTGTTCGCGCGCACGTATGAGGCAGAACTCGAATTATGGTATGTTTCGGGAAACCAGAAACTTAATTTTAGCGTCCCATAGCTGCTACGACCATCTCAGTCATCAGGACGACCAAGCTAAGATTAACATCCGCTTTACGTTTGAGATGAATGCCGAAACCTTGTCGACCACGCCAGCTACGGCAGGTTTTGTCTTATAAGCGTTCGAATAAACAGGAAACGCCATTTCTTCCGTGTTTGAGTGGCCGTAGAACGGAGTAATTTTCTATTTCGTCATTTAGAAATATAAGACTGGCGCAGCCACCACAGGACGCAAGCGTGGCAGGGTCGGTCCCCGAAATTTCGTTCATGAAATGCTTCGAGCAGTGAACTGGTATCAATGCACCAAACCTGGATGCTCACACTTCGAAGAGCGAATCAGCAGTTCTAACAGCTTTCTATTTTTTGACATCCAGTATCGACCGACCTACTGCTTACAAAAATTTTGGCGAGTGAACTAAGATTGGCTACTTGGTGAACATCGCGACTAAAGGCAGAGCAATGACTCCTACCACCGTATTATTTGCGGGTTGTTTTCCCCCAGTTATTTTGCATACGTCGACGTAGCCGTAGAGAGGCACCACTTTGCGATTTTACGCAGCCCGCCTTACAAGCTGTGGATGACTATATCGCTGTTCGCCTTGAGTGTTGTCGGCTATAAAGACAAGGGGCACGAGGAGAGAAACGCTAAGGCGGAAGCTGCAATAACTGCATATATCTACCTAGCAGACAACAACAGCTCTGAGGTCAGCACAGCCACAAAAACGGTGATAGCACGGGCAAAGCATGTGACCTTTGGCACCCGGTGCCTGGCTTCACCACAAATTCCAGAACAAAGTTGTTTTGCTTTTCATTGTCCCAGAAATGACTTTGTGTTTTTCGCGAACAAGTGCCTCGATTTTGTTGAAACCATTAAAGAGCAGCGGTCAGATTTTCTGCGAGTGTTCATTTAGCAAAATTTTCAACGCGGAAGAATTTCACAAGTTTTGTCACCGTAGCATATGAACATTAAACTAAAATCGTGGCGCGAAATTGTAATAAAATAGGTTTTAAGCACTCCCAGAGACTTTCTTATATATCGTACCGTGGTAACGCAGTTTCGATAAAATGATCGTTATAACCCGCACTTGCAGCGGAGGTCGGCAATTTTGTACGAGCTGCCTTGAGCAGCTCTTAGAATGGTATGCTTTAGGTACGGGAGCATGCTATTATAAACGTGACACCAAGTACTGCTCTCACCACTCAACACGACTTTTCCCAGAGTTGAAAATACTAGTTTGTAAAAGGGTTCCCGCATATATCTGATGTATGTGGGTGTAAAAATCAGACCCATATTTGTTGCAGGAAGCACCTAACGTGTGCCGGCGGAAAAAAATTGTTCGGCTGATGAAAAAGTGCTAATATAATTTAAACCAATTATGCTAATAAAATTATTTAACGATATTGATAGTGGGCTCGCGTTCGTTAGCGGTGACTCAAAGCTATTGCATGTTCCATTTCGATTTTCGCGGATTTCGCCTGTCTGATACTCTGTACGCTAGGTGGCGTGACCATACCCTTACCGCCCTTACTGAGTCAGGATTTTATGGATGCGATTGACTCTTCAATAAAGTTCCTGAATCCATAGGACAAATTAAATTGGTTCCAGGGGCAAACTAAAAACTGTGACTTAACAGAAATCAATAACGCACTAGCCGTGGTGGAGGCGAACCGTTTTATGAACACAAATGTATCTACTCAAATAAGTCTAGAAGTTCTATATGCTTAGCTAGTGTTATGCAGTTCCCAAAAGAAGAGCTACTTTTTTTATGGGCTTTAAACATGTGGACTCACTGGCTTTTGCTTCTGGCGGTGTACTGTGGTCAACGTTTGTTTTCTTAATTCGTATTTTTCTATGACGGCATCCGTCGGGCACCGGGGCTAAAGGCACAAGAGAGCCTTACGAAGCCTTTCTACGTCAACAACATGCAATAGTCAGTACGGCTATGCGATTCCGATACATCTAAAGAGAACATCACCTGAATAATCAACAAACAAGTGGATAAACTACGAAGTCCGTTAGCGCAGATTATTCAAGCATCAACAAATCATACAAATCCACAAATTTTGATCTCCTATGCGTAAGTGCATTTCCTTTCAGAAATCAATGAAGTTGAATTCAATTAATTTGAATAAGGAAACGAGAATAATGTGGAGATGTGACATTTTTAGTATTTGTATAAAAGATATTTAACCCGCAGATCTATGATCAGCAGGCTATGATGCCGGTATAGTGGAAGCGGGGTGTGCAGAGTAAGGAAAGCGTGGGGAAAAAGTAGTCATAAATTGCTGTTTCGCACCTTCATATGTGTCCTTTGGAGGAAGTGTGGAAACATTGTGGACTTAGGCTTATGCTTGCCGGACACCCCGCGATATATCCGCTATAGCTTGGAAAAGTCGCTTTCCTTGCCCAGTTCCGCGCACAGACTATGCCATTGTTCGTCGGCGAGATAGCGTTGAAAATTTCCAAATTAGCTTTTATTTTTTCTAATCTGAAGATTATAATGGCCGTTCAGGGTTTGAGTTGTGAGAGTCAGAAAATCTTGCAAAAAAACCTCTCGGGGTTTTCTTAGGGCCGAAGGCTAGGGGGCGGGCTGTGCGCTCCCCTGTCTAAGCCGAACGCTCGTATCGTGTGTCACGGCCTAAAACACCATGAAACTCGTCGTACGCCTCGTGGAACTTAACGCGTTTTCTTAAAAACCTGGGACACTTGTATACACCTCTTTTGGAGGCTTGTTTCTCTTATTTGGAGGTTTTACTGCACGCTGGGCTTGTCTGGTGGCCGAACACAAAGGGCAATAGAAAGACTGATGGGGCTTACCACCTCCATCTTTAGCCCCGCTGAGAACGCAAGCCACACTTCAAAGGACCCTCTTACGGCATCCAGGGACCTGGGAAGAGCAGCGGAAGCTAATCATGCAGTAATGCACTACAATCGTCCTGCTTTTGCCCATTCCCAGGTGGGTAGATTCCATCTACTGGCGTTCTGGTGAACGGTATTGTTCCCAATAATACCAATTCTGGTGCTGGGGTGCTTACTGGTATTTATACAAAGGGTTATTCAGCCACGTTCGGTTGTCTCGCACTACGACGGAATGTTTGATGGGTAAACGCATATATTCTGGTAGTTGGCTTACCATTAAACTACCAACATGTAAATATTCTCATTAGTTCGCAAATGCTGGTGTGGGGTGATTCGGTAGGAAAAAAAAAGGTTGTTTAGAGCTAGCAGGAATTTCAAAATAGTGTGAAGATGCACAGAGGGAAGTTGCTCTGTTACAAGAATTCCGCGTTATCCTAAACCGTTCTTCTGATGGGCGGCTCCGTAAGGGGCGTAGCATTGCACTACTTGTCAGGTGACACGTCGAGTTTACTGTACGACGCGTTGGATCATTGCACGGATCTTCAATGCGGGCTTAAAACTGTCAATACACGCTGAGCGCTTTGAGCTCGGATGCGAAGATCGTAACTGACCGTGCGCAGCATAAGCTTCGTCGCGAAAGCAGAAGTAATGTTGGCGAAAGAAAGATCAAGTCTGTCGGTTTATCTATGTGAGGGATACTCCTCCTTTAAGCGAGACAGCACAGCCGTGAATGCTTACAAGGGATGGGTGAACTGCGTACTTTAACCCAAAACAATTTTTTGATGATTGCGGCTACAAGTTACCCCAGTAACCACATTGCCAGGCTACGCGTCATGGCGTCTAGCGTTCCCGGATGATGACCGAATGAAGCCGTGGTGAAGAAGGTGCAAGAGTGTGGTGATCGTGATCTCCTCGGCCATTTGGGTGTCAGCACCGCCCTCTTCGGTTTCCTCGTAAAGAGCACCCGCACGGAAGAGGAACATTTTTTTGCGTCGAGTGGGTGCGCCAAATTGATCTGAGATAGCTGCTTTTCATATACATCATGAACGTGGCACTAGAACAGAATGCTTGAGTAAACAACATCAGCCCGATAGTTGCATCCTTGGAAGCCAGAAACCACGTATTTACGGCCCCGTGTATTGCTTCCCTACCCCGCCTCGGAGTAAGACGATGCCTTCGTGTCTCTAATGTGCTGAAGTACGATGGCAGAAGCAGGTTGTCTTTCCCTTGTTGGCGCTCTTCAAATAACTAACAGGCAGCGTACATAGCTTCGTCAGACGGACTTTGAGCCTACGGAAACTCTCGCCAGTGGTGAGACACTTATTTGCCTGTTGAAATGCAGGTTTTTATGTATGGTGTTTGGAAGAAAGCACGTTGCGAAAATAGTACCAGCCAAAGAAATTGCGTGGGACTCAAGGGGAGCGTACGTGCGCATGTTGCACGTATGTGACCATTGCGCAGTGTTTTTTTGGTTTTCCTATATCGCATTAACTTGCCCAAGCTCCTACTGCACCAATGCTGTAATGGTGCAAAAGGGATGATAGAACAGGACTTAGAGCTGAGAAAGTTCACAACCCGTGCCATTACTGTGGCTATATGCAAGAGTGAATAGGTGCGATGGTGATGAAGCATGAGGAAAATGAAAAGGTTAGCCGAACGTCTGGAAGTAAACCAGCCGCATTATAGCAAGTAAACTAACGCGATTTGAGGGAAGTAATTTTTGGAATTGTTTTCTTCGCCGGCCGAATTTAAGGTTGCAGAAAAATGGGAAAAAGTTGTTCGGGTCAACAGTGCATATACGGTGACGACGAAAAAAGATGGGAGGGATGCCATTCTGCACAGGTGGGTGACCAGCGAAGTCCTTTAGTACGTGATGTTGTCACGAGACGGGACAATCCCCTTGGCGCGATGGCCCACCACCAAGGATGACGACGAAGAGCTGTGTGCGTGACGCAGCCAGGCTGGGCTCGGTTATGGCTTGATGTAACTAGTTCTTCACCATTATGCATATACATCGCTTCATCGCTCGATGGTTTGTGTTGGCAGAGTGTGCGGGTTCGTCATCCCCATCCTCCCCCCAGCATCGCATCGCATCGGCGTGGACGCAGCCGCCAAGGACACCAAAGCCGCGCCGACCGCCTCCCCACGCCTCATCCCGCCTCCTTCCCCTTCCCCAGGCCAGAGTCGAGACCAGAATAAGACGATGTCCCCCGCCCCGTGTCCCGAGCCCGAAAGACCCGAATGAAGACCAGACGAAACGAACCGTGCCCAGACAAGCCGAAGATGTGTTCCCCCGCCCTTCCGTCCGACGTGGCTCGCGGACCTTTTCGTGCTTCGCCGTTGTTGAAGCCATTGCTGTTGCTGGGCCAGGCATCATGAACGCCATCATCGTCATCCATGGCGGCAAGTGATTCGTCACTGCATTTTTCAACCCAACCCTCATCCGCCTTCAATCTCCAATTTGCCTAGCTGTCAACCGGGACGGTCGTCATCGACCGGGGAGCTGATGTCACGGGACGGGTCAATCCCCGTCGCGCGATGGCCCACCACCAAGGATGACGACAAAGAGCTGTGTGCGTGACGCAGCCAGGCGGGCTCGGTTATGGCTTGATGTAAATAGTTCTTCACCATTACGTAAATACATTGCTTCACCGCTACATGGTTCGTGTCACCTGCCACCACGTTACCAAAATGAGGTGAGAGAATTTAGGGGAAAGATGCTCTCGAGCGTGGGTGGTGGTCATTCTTAAGAATGTTTCTCATCTTGAACACGATACATACTTGCAACCCTAGTCTTATATTGTGCTGGGGTTGAAGGGAATTAACCCAAGATTGCGGAGCAAAATATCGTTTTTCGGGCTAGAGCGCGCAGTGGACACGCGCGCAATTTCACGGCAAAACAAACACCGACGCTGTTAGGCGGAGGGGCTTACGCGCAGTGAAGTCTGATGCAACCATCGCGTTTTTTTGCGTCATTTTCTGATGACACGCGCCCTCACTGGTTCCCTCTATCCCCATTTTGGAGCCGTCCCCTCACAACACACGAGTGATCAGACGATTTTAGTGGGGAAGAACATCCTGCTGCGCGATTTGGTAGGCAATTAACGACATGCTTCAGGCACTTAAAGATGGACACAATAAAATCTTTATCGTCCCTTTCTAAAGAAGGTTGAGAGAAGCGCGAAGGCTTCCTCATATCAAAACTGCGTCAAAGCCTTCGCTAAAAGTGCGTCCCACCTTCACTGGAAGTGCGTCCAATCGATCGCGGTACCTTCAAAGGCCCCAATCGCAGACGAGAAACGAACCCATGCGGCGATTTTTCACGCACTTAGTAAGCGCATCTACCAACGATGTAAATGTACAACGATACGTTATTAATGAGGTAAAAAAGTATTATTGTACTCCTTCTTCGTGATCGATGCATATATATTGTTTTGTAGAACCCTTCCTTTTTCGCGATTTTCAAGTGACATTTTGATGCAATGGAAGCCCGGCTTCGCGCACACGCAGTGTGCCCAGAGATCTCATCAGAGCTTTTCGATCAACCACCTGGTCTGTAAGGAATGCATTGTTTTTTTTTGGCCCCCGCACACCATGGTACCACTAAGAATCTTTCGCTTTACAGGTTCACTGAAGTGAATTTGTGAAGCGCCCGTTTTTGCTTGCACTGTGAAAACTGGCTCAAATTAACAAACTTTTCATCGTTTATCCGGTTGATAAGTCGGTAATTATTTTATAAAGCGGGAAAGAAGAAAAACTACCATGCGCGGTCTGCGGCGGCCGCACCAACTAAAGGCTGTGACGTCGGGAGGAGGTGGCACCGTGACTGGACGATGTCCAAGGTTAGCATTCAAACAAGTTTCAGTTTCGGTTCTGTAAAACAACATGCTAGACATCGGAATTCATCGTTGGATAGGCAATCTCGATATCTCAGTAATCGTCACATTGCGCTTCTGCGATGTCGGCTGTAAAATGCTAAGATAAGTGTAGTATCCGGGGTTTTCGCATCTCGGCCTTTCAGGGATTCTACCACCAGGGGGCTAACCCCGGGGTATATATATGACGTCACTGAATAAATTATTCTCTTTTTGGCTTGACTCTTTCACCGGGCGTTTGTCTCCTGCTTCGCCCTTCGGGGCCGTCACCGACGCGACACCACAATGGCGCAGTCGACTCAAGAACCGTCCGAAATGTAAGCGCTCGACATTTCGTCAGTAACGTGTAAGCCGCCGAACATGCCGCAAGTTTTATTTTCAAGTCGTGAGGGCTGAAACAGTCAGCCGAGAACGACAGAGAGTTAGGCCTACGCGGACGACCGCACCGGCGAGGAAACGGCGGCCAGCAGCATAATGCCGAAATCGACGTGCATCGAGCGACACGCAGCAAATACGTCCAGCGACATGTAACCTTCAGGTAATACTGCAAGATATCGTCAACTGGCACCAAGTATTTTTCGCGCCAGGATTATATAAACTTCATAAAGGAAAGCAAAGTGGCACCACTTGGTTCATTATCGTGTCAAGATGGCTGACATAGCCGCGAAGCCGCAACCATTTTTGCCGGACCCGGGGAGGCCAGCTTTTCATGGCGCGAGTGGCACCGCTCGTTCGAAACATATCTTATCGCAGCAGGCTGTGGAACATTCACTCATCGACGCAAAGCAGCGTTTTTGAAGACCTTTTTGGGAACGGAAGCTAACCGAAGTGCGCACATGATCGAGTCAGCCAGACCGGCGGTCGCAAGCACCGGCGACGACTACGAATATCTCGTTCAGGGCCTCGCGGCTCACTTTGACATTTCGACATCACAGCGGACGATCCGCATACAGTTCCGAAGTTTATGTCAAGCAGAAACGGAATCGGCGATCGACTTCGCACGCCGTGTGCAATACGTGGGTCGACAATGCAACTTCGGCTCCGACGAAGCCGCTTTACTCGTGGATCAACTCATAGTGGGACTTGCGTCCGATCGCACAAGAGAACGCCTGCTCACAGAAGGTCCGGCACTCACGTTTGACAAAGCCATCGAAGTCATACAAACCGTAACTGAAGTCCAGGATCTGCTGCAACGATATCGAGCAGCAGAGAGAGAGAGAGAGAGAGAGAGAGAGAGAGAGAGAGAGAGAGAAAATTTTATTTGCCCTTTTGGCTAAGGCCTCCTCATTCCAGGGGGCCACTGGAATTCCTCGTTAGTTGGTCTTCCAGGGGTCTAGCCGGGAAGGCGGGGTGCCTATGGTCTTTTGGACAAAGCTTGCCAACGATAGCTGCTGCTCTAGCGTGGCCGGTTGAGTCAGCCACTCCCTGCGGATACTGCTTCTATCTACCTTGGGGCATAGCCATAGCATGTGCTCTTGATTATCGGTACGTGGCATTCATCACACTCTGGCGGGGAAGTGTTCATACAGCCTTTGTACATGTATACTTTGTCGGGTGTGAGTATCGTTTGCGTTTGCGTCAGCCTTATAGTGGTTTGCTGTTGCCTGGACAATTTCTTGTGCGGAGGAGTGAATTTGCGTTTGCTTTCTGCGTATTCTTTTAGCTGCAGTTTTGGCGGTGTCACGGGCTTTTGGGTTTGACCACAGTTGGCAGGTGCCCGGAGAAGCGCTTCGCGGGCGAGCAGGTTTGCTCTTTCGTTTCCTGCCAAACCTGTGTGTCCCGGTACCCAGTGTACCCTTATCGTGCCTTTAAGGTGCTTAAGCTCTTCCAAAGCCGGTTTGGGAATGAAGCCTTGTGTTAAAAGGGTGCAGATTTTCTTGCAGTCAGTGTATATGTTGGTGAGAGGTGTGTGTGCAGTGCAGGCGGCTGCCCAAGCTATTGCAGTGGCCTCGGCTTCTTCGACGGAATAGCCATTGCCTTGGTTTGTCCCTTCCTGGCCTGAACTGCTCGTGAATGCAATGCCATAGCTATACCCTTTGCACTGCCGCGTCGGTGTAAACATGGATCTGATGGGCGTCTCTGGTGGCTTTCTTGGCTAAAATTTGGCCCGGATGAGTCGTCTTGCTGGGTTGCGTTCCTTGTCCATATTTCTCGGGATGGGTGCTGTCTGAATGAGGTTCGAAGTTCTGGTGGCAGTATAGCCAGTTCTCCGGTAGGGGTTCGCAAGGGGTTGTAGCCCGCAGCGCGTAGAATGTCCTGGCCTTGCGGGGATTTTCGCAGTCGATCCAGTTGGTTATGTCTGTGGACTGCCAATACTTCTTGGAGTGTATTAATGGTGCCTGTGTCGAGTAGCAGCTTGGTACTGGCGCACAAAGGTACGCCGAGGGCGATTTTTGTGGCCTTCCGCAAAAGCGTGTTAAGTTTGTTCTCTTGAGTCCTATTGATATTGACGTACGGTATTTGATATCTGTTTTTGGGAAAGTGATGAGAGCATCTCTCAGACGAAGGAGGTCGTCTTCTAGGAGTCCTCTGTTTTTGTTAGAGATTCTCCGAAACATGTGCAGAATCTGTTCTCCCTGTCTGATAATGTTATTCACCGCCATGTGTCCTCCTCCGTCACTCTGTAGTGGCAGTCCTAGTACCTTGATGTGTTTTCCCGGGACGATGGTGTGCCCATTCAATGATAAGCGAAGTTCTGGAGGTTTCCATCGATGACTAGGACTGCCAGAAGTCTTTTTTTTCCACGGAGCAGTTTAGTCCTATCCTTACGGCGGCAGCTTCTGTGGCGTCGAGAGCTTGTTGTAGCAGGTCTTGTATGTGCCCAGGACTACCTGTGTTGACCCATACGGTAACGTCGTCCGCGTACAGGGTGGGGACGGATGTCTGGTACCGATTCCAAGGCCCTGTGAACCTTCAGCATAGCCAGGTTAAATAAAGTCGGAGATAGTACAGAACCTTGTGGGATTCCTCGCTGCGGGTGTGGAAATTCTTCTGATGTGTGCTCGCCAATTCCAACCGTGAGTCCCCTGTCTCGTAAAAAGTCTCTGACATAATTATAGAGACGTGCCCCACAGTCAGTCTTAGCGAGCTCCTCTAACATTGAATCATGATCCACATTGTCAAAAGCTTTCTTTAGATCTATTGCTAGTATTGCTTTGAGTTGCGAATTGCTGGGTTCCTTAGTGATATCTTCGTAGATCTGAAGTAGTGCATCCTGTGTGGAAACTTTTGCTCGGTAGCCCACCATGTTGTATGGCAGAGCTCCTTTCTTTTCAAGGTGATCTTGAAGGCGGTATAAGGCCGACGTTCCATGATTTTGCCGGCGTTTGAGGTTAATGTAATCGGTCGTAGGTTTGCAAGTCGGATTGGCTTCCCTGGCTTGGGTATAAAAATCATGTTCCCAATCTTCCATGCTTCGCAAGGGGTTTTTGCCCCAACCACATACTGTTAATTTCTCTCAGAAGTGCCGACAAGTCTTCTTCCGCTAGGTTAAATGCACCGAGGTTATGGCATCTGGACCCGGTGCCTTGTTTCCTTTGCAGTGGCTGAGAGCGCGTTTCATTCTGTCATGTCGAATTTTTCATCGATGTCTTTATTTGGGGCGCCCGAATACTCAGCGTATTGTGGTTGTCTAGGTGCTGGGATGTAGTGTCTTTGATGGATTTGATGAGTTTGTCCGGATCGTTTTCGTGTTCTTTCATGAGTGCCTGTAGCTTGTGCTGCGTCATGGTTTTCGTCGCGTCCGGGTTGATGAGCGCTCTGAGTATCCTCCACGTTTTCCCAGTGTAAGCGTGCCTTGTAGCTGTTGACACTTTTCCATCCATGCTCATGGCGTAGTTGCGCTGAATAGGTTTGTATGTGCTTGTTCAGCTGATTTATCCGCTTCCTAAGTTTACGGTTGGTCTTATTCTTTTTCCAGCGTTTGACCAGCGCCGTTCTTGCTTCCCAGCAATGCGAGATGTGTTTATCCGCTGCTGGTTGGTCCTCCGTTTGAGAGTATGCTTTAGTGTGCTATTCTTTGCTTGCTTGATTTCTTCAGTCCAGGCGTCTATAGTAGGTGGGTCGCAGCCTTGTCTGTCTAGTCTGTATTTGTACCAATCTGTGATGTGCTGTTCTTCCACTTTAGACGCTTTGGCCCTAGCATGAATGATCACTTGTATGACAGCATGGTCGCTGCCAAAGTATTCTTGAGTGTGTGACCATTGGATGTTAAGCTGTCTTGTGGAGACAGTGAGGTCCGGGTTGGTGTCTCTCTCGACAGAATTTCCCAATCTCGTATATTCACTGAAGTCGTTATGTACCGTGTATTCGGCTTCGTGTAGTAGACGAAGTAATCTGCTGCCCTTGGTAGTGTTTTTTGTGGTAGCCCCAAAACTTTTGCGGAGCGTTGAAGTCGCCTGCCAAGAGGTGTTCATATCCGCACGTGAGTCGTTGGGTTTGAGGAGTTCTTTTATTTCCTGTAGCTTGTCTTTCGGCGGACTGTAAACATTGGTAACGTGAAGAGGGGCCCTTTCTGTGTAGACACAGATATTGTGAGGCTTGCATCCGTGTCATGTTCAATGTTGGCGGGTATACGTTTGCTGACCAGAGTGGCGATATTGTGGCGTCTTTGATACGTCATGTAGCCTGGAATTTTCGGGGGTTTTTTCCTGCTTCTTGTAAAAGGATGATGTCCGGGGAGTGGGATAAGGATGTGATCCAGTAGAAGAATGCTGCCTGTTTTCCTTTGAAACCACGGCAGTTCCACTGTAGGATCCTGAAAATCGTTATTGCTGTGTGTTTTCATCGTAGCTGGGCATGGGGGGGAGCTGAAGGTGGCATGCTATTTGTTCTACCCTGGTAAAGAGAGGGCTTATCGCCTTCAGAACACGTGCCTCAAATGTTTGTTCTTGCTGAGTAATTAGGGGGGTTAGGTAGCAATTGACTGTGCTTGAGCTTCGAAATTTCGCTGCAAAGTCAAGCAGGCGGCTTGTAAGGCGTTGGCCTGTTTGCACATTTTTGTGTTGTTCTCTAGCAGGAGCTCCACTTGCTTTTCATTTTCGGCGATTTGCTTTTCGAGAGCCTCCATCCTTTTGCTGAGTTCGTGTGATCGGGTGGACGATGGCCTGCTTGGGGTTTGGGATCTGCTTCTCTTGGCGAGAGGCGCTTGTTCAGTGTCGTGCGCGTAGTTCTCACTCTCCGCGTCCATGTTGGCAGATTCTGAGGTCGGGTCTTCCTGAGTACCTTCCTCGAGATTTATTGGGATGTGTTCTGGCGTGTTGTTTGGTGTGGGGGTCCTGAGTGTGCTTGCCTGTTAGTGCATGTGCAAACGATGTGTACCTGGCGTTAGTTGCTCTACGATTTTTCACAGCAGGGAGTGGCTGACTCACCTGACCAGTTCGGTGCTCCTGAGGGGGCTTCGACACTTGCATGAGCCCCGTGCTCGTGGACGCTCGATGTTGGTGCGACGCCCGCTCTGTTGATGCTTTGGCATTCTTGAGTGGGGGTTCTTGTGACGCCTGCTCTGTTGATGCCTTGTCATTCTTGGTCGGTGGTTCTCGTTGGGACTTTGGGTCCTTTCGGTGATTCCGTCGCCTTCCGAATGGCAAGCCTCTTTTGGTAGGCTTGAAGCCTTGTGACGGCGTCTGCTTCACGTCGGAAACCCCGCATTCTTTGTCTTTGGATGGGTGCGGGCCGCCACAAAGGGCGCACTTGGTGATGCATTCATGTTCTTCATCTTTCTTTGCTGATCCGCATTTAGGGCAAAGAGGGTGAGATACTTGCGTGCAGACGTCAGCTCGATGCCCGAGCTTAAGGCACTTAGTGCAGTATTGGGCGCGTGGTTTGTGTGGCGTACACCTATGTAGGCCGCCGTCGTAGTCTACTTCCACAGGCACGTATGTACCGGAGAACGTGATGATCGCAGTTTGGGTAGAGCCCATCATGGGGGGGCGAGGATTTCGTATCCAACAGCTTTAAGGTGTTTAAGCAGAAATTCCGGAGAAGTGTTGGCGGCAACACCGTGGATCACTCCTTTGCATGATTCCCGGTTGGCGGCTTCATAGACACTGATGCGTTGTTGTTTTCCGTTGAGCGTGACGAAGGAACAGTTTTTAAGTTTGGAGATTGCGGATGGCTCTTGAGCAAGCAAGACGGCAATGTTTTTGCCGGGTAAGAGGCTTACTTTGAGCTCGGCAGCTTCGTTCGCGGTGAGTTGGGCTTGAAGACATAGTTCGTGACGAAGGTCTCGGGGTAAGAAGGACTGAATCGGGAAACCGTCCTGGGAGCGAAGTATAGTTTACGAAATGTAGGATCGCTCACCCTCGTTTTGGAAGTTTTGCGGAAACCAGCCGTCTTGTTCAGGAGTGAATCCCTTCATCGTGCCAGGTTGTGAGGCTCTCGTTGCGGTGTTGATCGGCGAAGCCGTCCTGGTGCAGACGAGGTGGTCGCTAGGCCTAACGGTCTAGGCCTACTCCCAACGTGGTCCACACAAAGAACGCCGTAACTTCACCAATGTTCGCAGGAGAGTCCCAAAAATTGCTGAGGAGGTCCCGGTAATGTTCCGAAACACGTCCTGGTAATGATATGCACCAACACAAAAGGAAAACCGCACTAAAACGCAATACATGCGGAGCTCGGAGCGCACACGGGCGTCTGGGCTAGACCAGTGGCGCCCTCCCTGGAATAACCTAGCAGCCAGAGAAGTAGTAGTTCAAGCGATCGACGGGACTCAACGAGCTCGACCGCTTCGATTTCAACGGCGCCCCACCCGATTTCCACGTCGCGAGTTTCGCCCCACAATCTCAACAAACAGAAGTGCACCACCGTCACGTCCTGGGCTCAGGTTAGCCCGGACCAGTGCTCTGCGTTCTCCAGCGTGCGGCCGCTGTGGTAGGTTGTGGCACCCGTTTCAACAGTGCCCCGCTCTGGGGAAAACGTGTTTCCAGTGTGGTAAAATCGGCCACTTAAGGAATGCCTGCCGTACACCGCGTTCTGCAACCACGCATCCGTCGTCACCTCATGTGAAACGATACACCCTGCCACCGTTGCGAAACATCGAGGCCCCACCCGACGACGAGCAGGAAGTCGTCGTCGTCAACCAGCTCGGTCTGCATGCGACGCCAACGAGCCAAGAATCCTACTCTGATGTCAAGGTGAATGACAGCTTACTTTCCCTGTTAGTATCAGAGCTAGCGCAAAGCAGACGTAGAGAATCCCAGCTGGCAGAAGAGATGCGGCAGCTAAAATCGCAACTAGCAGATCTTCGAGAGCAACTACCATTAAACTCGTCTGAACTAGAGGAGAGCACAAGTGAATCGCAGGAGGTTCAAGAGAAAGAAGCAGACAAGGCTGAGGGAGGCGTCGAGAAGGCCTACGAAGAGGGAAAGCCCACGATCTTGAAAGAAGCAGAGAAACGGAAAGAAGCCGAGAAGGCCAAAGTAGGCTCCGAGAAGGCCGACGAAGCCGACAAGCCTGAGGGAAGCGTCGAGAAGGACAACGAAGAGGATAAGCCCAAGATCGAGGGCGTCGAATATGACGAAGAGTCCGCCGACAAGAAAAAGAAAAGGGGGAAAGGAAACAATGCCGTGTGTGAGGTGAAGCACAGTGCAATTACAATGAAGTACATTTAGTTAGTTTGGGACATATGAATGGTATTACCTCTGCTGTGTGAACTGTCAGTTGTTTGTGTAGAGTATGGGAATGTCATTTGCTCGTTTTATTCTTTTCTTAATAAGGGGGGAAGATGAACTGCAAAAAAGAAATTTAAGGGAAGGAGAATGTAGTATCCGGGGTTTTCGCATCTCGGCGTTTCAGGGATTCTACCACCAGGGGGCTAACCCCGGGGTATATATATGACGTCACTGAATAAATTATTCTCTTTTTGGCTTGACTCTTTCACCGGGCGTTTGTCTCCTGCTTCGCCCTTCGGGGCCGTCACCGACGCGACACCACAATAAGCCTACCAGGACGGCTTCGAATCGTAGCAATCACTAGCCGAGGCCCACGCAGTGGATGAACGGCCTCCGAGTCACCGCAGACGCTCAAATGCCATGCGCTTTTCCCCCACATTTGGAGCTTGCCTCACTCATGCCTGTATCGTAAAAAGCGTGTTCGCACCAGGCCAAGGGTCTGTTGATTCTGCCTGTGCCCACTTCCCTCAAGCAGTCCGTGCTTATGGCAACAGCACGCCAACGAGAACTCGCTAGCGCATCAGTGTCAGCCTGTGCGCGTTCTGTGAACTAGTTCGCGGAGCAGTGAACGTTACGGCCCAAAAAGGATGAACTCGGTATAGAAAACATCCACCGAAAACGAAAAATTGAACTTACAAAAAAAATTACACCATCTTCCCGTAGGGAACCCTGATGAGGATGCGAAGCATCGTGGCGGTTCCGTGTGGTTCGATTGTGTTGCCGTTATGTTGAGTGATCTGGTTTTTACTAGCGCCAGAGGGAATTCCGCGTCCGGGTCCACACCAGTGGCAAAGGCACGCAAGTGCTGTTGTGTTACGGTGAGTAGGCGGTGGTTCTCGAGGCGCCGAAACTCGTCCATCATGTTCTTGTCGATGTTGTCTCTGTGGTAGAATCGGTAATCTCCGTCAGCTTTGGTGAGGTAAAGGTTGTTGACATTGGTGCACCGGCTGAGAGCAATGCACACGCCCTCCTCTTCGCAGCTTTGTCTTCTCGTTCTTCTTCTTCGGCGCGGTTCCCCTACGGGAAGATGACGACGGTGGTTGAACGCGAACCTATCTCGTGATGGATTCTTTGGTTGGCCAGTCCCTAGGGGCATCCTGCCACAATCAGCATCAGAGGCGCTGCGGACGTTGCTGGTTGAGCTGCAAGGCGCGTGGCGCTTCCCGCCGCAGCTTTCCCACGGGAAATTGAGCATCCCCCTCTAAAGTTTTCAGTTCGTCGTTTCCGTTGACGTTCAGCTTCGCGAGCCTTCGTTGTATCAGTAGCTTCTTGACGTAGTTTGAATGAGTCAAGGACATAAGGCGCGTTCGTAGCACTTGCTCCTGTCCCGGATTTGTAGCGTAGTGGGAAGAGCACCGCGTACCTCCCGTTGCGGCCGGAGAGTCGTGGGATCGAAACCGGGCGCCGCTAACTATTTCTTTTTTTTATAGTGTAGTATCGCGGAGCTGTGGGTGTAAGGAGGAGAGTTGCGCATGCGCAGTGAGCGTGTGGACGGCGCCGCCATCAACGACGCAGAACAAGGCGAGCCTAAGAAATGCTCCGCATTTAAAAAAAAAGAATGCACCCTAGGCGATTCGAACATGTGACTTGCAAAATAACATGCCTAGCGGTCCAGACCACTCGGCCTCGGGCAAGCGCTCCCTTTACTATAAATTTAAGCTATGTGATGTGTAACCAGTTTACACTTTTATTTAGTTTTAGCGTTTCAACCAGCTTAGGTGACTATTTGTTGTATAGCGCTCGTGCAGTAGGTATCCCCCAAATGTCTACAATATCTCACGTCTAGCAATTGCACTTCTTAGACGGAAAAGCGTTCGCAGATTTGTGGTCATGCTGCTGACCGCTGTGCTTGTTCACCCAGCGCAAAAAGATGCTTCCTTCTCCCTAGTTTTGCCCTGTACGGTAAAAGTTTCAGTTGAGTTTATATTCTGAGTACCTATGCTGACTTCGCTGACTCTTCTCCCGCCTTCAAGTGGCCTTAGATTTTGCTACTAGCGTACCAGTCAGCGAAGCGTCACATGTGCGCTTGTGCAGCGCTTGTGTGGAGCGACCTGGACTTGGAGCTTGACAGTGTACAAACTATCAAACTAAAGAAACGCACATTCTTCCGTTCACAAACGTGTCGTGGCTTAGTTTCAACTGAGCGAACGAATTGCGATGACCCGTCGGCGGCCGGCGCACTAAACGCTGGCCGACTGACTGTCGGAAGTTCGGCGAGCCCTGCAGTAGCGCAGTAAGGCCAAGTCAGTTCCTCCTGACGTCACACGAAAAACGCCACGGAAAATGGGCGAGGATGCAGAAAGGAGGACAACATTTTCGAATTGATTTTTCTATTAACTAAATTCGCGTAAACGCACACAGAGTAGTCGAAACATGGCATATGGACTCCGGACTACAATTAGCGCTAGTAATCCCGCAATGTTTACTAATCACTTCAGTGTCCCTTTAAAATGCAAACACAGGAAACGTAGCGCTGGTCCTGTCTCCCTTCTCGTGTCCATCTTCTTTAGCGCTTAAACCGTGTACAGCTTTCAGTGAGGAAACCATCGTCGCCGCGCATTGGTTTGGTGTATTGCCGAGGCATGGTCGGCGGCACTACCGTCGGGGCGGAGAATAGCGCGTGCGCTTGGTTGACCTTGAGAGAATGAGGCACTTGCTTTAATGTTTGTACCTGGAAAGGGTTGTACCTGAAGCAACAAGCTTCGCCTAAAAATTGAACTTTTAGATAGTCTTCTTTGCCTGCTTTCAGCGAAGCCCAAAACATTAAAATATTGCTACAGTATTTGCTGCAGATATTGTTACAGGCTACAGTGTGTAGAAAAAAGGTGGCTCTCCTTGCCCGCTGAGCGGCATACCTTTATATTAGCTTAGACTGCAGAGGAACTGAAATGCCGAGCGGCCTAAGCTGGCGTAGCAGACAGAAAAAAAGCGAGCCGTTCGGCTCCCAAAGCCGAACAAGTGGGTCCTCAACCGTAGACAAAGGCAGGCTTCGGACGAATAGTATAGTAATTGGAGTTAAATCAAAGGTTAACCAAGTGAAACCAAAGCTCGACCAGGCTAAGCGAAAATTTTGCTCTTAATATATCTAGTGTTATCTGAGCTAAGCCGCAGCCATTTTATCAAAAGTTCCCAAGACTGGGAGGTCGTATATTCCAGGTGCTATACCGGAGTCGTAAGCAGCCGTTACCGCTGCTCGCTGATAGCGCCATGTTGCTCGTCAGTTCAATGAAACACGGCATCCTTACGGCGGAACTAAGTTAGTGGGGCCTCTAAATGAGTTGCTTGCTACTTTAGGCTTGCTAGATTAGTCCGAATTGCGTGGTGTCCATAAGTTTATGAAAGCTAGTTGAATTTATTTACGACAACACAAAGCGCGGCACCTCAAATTTATAAGTATATCAGACGTGACAAAAGCGGATTTTTGACTTCCATTTATCTACGCCTATCGACCAATACTCACTTTTGAAGACTGTCGATGAAAGCGATGCGCGTGGATTGTTTATTCCGCAAATCACAAAGCTAAGGTACTGCCCAAATGTTGTCTTTGGGTAATTCATGTAGCCAGTGCTAAGCAACACAAAAGCCCAGTGTGCCATTGTTTTTTTGCCCCAAATATACGGAATCCGTTGAAGGACACACTGATAATGTGAAACCGTCTGCTGTACTTGGCAGATTTGTTTTCTTGCTTCACACTCTTAAGGAGCCATACCAGGGTTTCTGACAGACGTTTCAGATCGTTTCTCAGGGACGTCTGACGTGCACCTTACGTAGAAAACAAAAACATTTTTGCATTCCTAAAGTTGCTTAAGGAGTCTTCGGTGCTTTTTTGACGAGAAGGGTTGTCTGCTGAATGCCAGTTTTGTGTCGCTGTTTCAAGCGGAAAGAAGTTTTTTGGGCCAATGCTTTCTTCCAAACCTTCAGAAAAGCGGAATGCTTCGGAAACATTATGAAACTTCCTCATGATACAACGAATGAGAGCGCCTGGCAGCGTATGCATGGCTATTTAAGCTGTCCTTAGTTATACATGTACAGTGAAATGAATTCACCAAGCCTATATTCTGGGGTGCGCAGTGAGGGCCGTTTAGCGGTTGTATTTGAGAAGCGTTGCAATTCTAAAGCTGATTTTCAATTATTGCAAGGAGGAAAAACTTTAACGCCGCTCAGGGCATTCCTAAAAGGCCAATGCAGTCAGCTCAGATCGGCTGGTGAGTGAGTCTTTGGTTACCTCGATCTTCTATTGTAAGCGTTAGCCAGTTTAAAGGTTGCTATTTTTCTCGGCTGCACTTAGGCAGCTTCCTGGCGGGGGCAACAAGACGAAGCGGACTTTCATGCACGCCAATCATGGTGACTACAATGTCTGAGTACGTATATTTTTACAGTGTAAGATTACGCACCCCTTACTGCCCTCAGTCACCAGCGAAAAGCTGCACGACCCGCGTTATTCTACAACTTCTACCACGCATCCCCACAGAGCATTTACGTCACCAAACGCCCACATTTTTTTGATCGTCGTTGCAACACCGTGCATACAAGTACAATACCCTCGCCCCAAAACTACCACATTTGCAGAATTGTTGTTTATTTGGGCAGCTAAAGAATGGAACGCGCTACCAGATACTATCGTTAGCATTAACGATACAGAAACTGAAAAAAAATCACTGACAACAATCATTGATTGATTGATTGATTGATTGATTATGGGGTTTAGCGCACAGAAACTACATAGGTTATGAGGCCCGTCATAGTGGATGGCTCCGGATTCATTTTGACCACTTGTGGATCTTTATCATGCGCCGTAATCTCGAACACATGGGCGTTCTTGCTTTTCACCTCCACCAGGAAAGCGGCCTCCGCTCCCTGGAACCCGCTTAGCCACTGAGCCACCGCGGTGTGTCGACAACCATGATTTAACATCAAGAAAATTTAAGTGGCCTTTTGGACGTGCCCAATTGTTTTTGCGACAGACCATACTATTTCTACTGTTGCCTTCCTCGTACGGCGTGTACATGTTCTGTTATTTTTAGTTGACCATGCTTTGTACCATAAACGTGGTTCAAAATGAAATTTGAACTTGAAATCCCATGTCGGGGAACAGCGCGACAACAGAACACTACGGCCGTTTTGATTGATTGTAGGGTTTAACGCGCCGACGCAGCACAGGCGATGAGGCGCGCCGTAGTGGAGGGCTCCGGATTAATTTTGACCACCTGGGGATCTTTAACCTGCGCCGAAATCTCGTACACACGGGCGTTTTTGCTTTTCGCCTCCATCAGAAAAGCGGCCGCCGCGGCCGGGAATCGAACCCGCGACCTCGTGCTCAGCAGCGCAACGCCTTAGCCACTGAGCCACCGCGGTGGGTCTACGGCCGTTTTCCGTCGTTGGGCATGGCCCGAGAACGAACCGCAAAGGGATAATGCTTTGAGCGTATGACAAAATATTTCGTCAGGAAGTACACATTTGAACACTCAAAGCTTGATCGGATTAATTTCTGAAGATATAAAGAACAAGGATACATACACCGTTTGGTGGATCAAGTGCATAACAAGAATGGTGCCGCCATGTAGGTTCGAAAAAGGTGTGTAGGGTTTTAGAACAATAAAAATGATTGAATCTGACGTTTTTTTGTACGAATGTGTGTTCTGCACTTGCCTTCAGCGTAATCTGGTCTTGGCCGGAAGAATTCCAGCCGAAATGAATAATAGGTATTCGTCGTGTTTGCTGTACGCAACCTGTTTTCGTTTTCTGGTGCGTGCATGCGTGGTTCCGTGGAAATCTATACCCGAGACCGGGAAAAAGGACACTAAGCCATTTTGAGGTTTTGACTCTAGAATCCTGCTTTAGAAGCACAAGTCATCGCTAGGCATCCGCCATTGTTGTCCGATGCGAAAGAGTAATTCGGTGGTTTTCCATACTAGTTGTGCAACATGTGGTAAAGTGCAGAAGCTTCAGAAAAAAATACTTGCCGCCATTGCAAACAGACGCGGCAGCAAACTTGTATTCACTGGATTGAACTCGAGGTATTGCACATGACTGTGTTATATTGACGAACAAAGAGCTTTGTCTTTGGGCTGTGGGCCACCCATGCCAACCTATTTTCATTCGAATTTTTCCTCCTTGTTTTTGAAAGAAACCTAGTTTCGTGTTGCGTTCATTTCACGAGTTTCTCCAGGGAAACCTGAACGGCTCTTTTGTCAGTAATGCCTTTAAACGCTGCAATCATAACAGTTATTCCTAGCAGACTGTCATAATAGTTGTAGATGGTTGTTGCGTTCTACGAACACAACAGATGAGACCGGCGCCAGTGTCTACACGCATTTTTGGGGTAATGCTGACTACCACATTTGAAGGGTTCGCCAAGGAGGGCCGACAGGACCCTTCCCCTGTTTATTTCCACATTGCACTGTAAACGCAAACTAGCCGGAAATGGAGTTTTAATCAAGTAATGTGCCCTGAAAAGTACTTAAAGCAACAAAATTTACTCCCTAGGCATTGGTCTCTAAAAAGTGGACGAACCTCCATGGTAGTACCGTTGCCCATCCGTGTAGCAAAAGGGAGGATTTAGAACGACTTAACACCATTTGTGAGATGGCGTTCGTTTTCCTTGTATACAACCACGTCCACAATAAACTCCCCATATGGGGTAATCATCTCAAGCGGGGGGTCGCCATGTTAGTCTTTGTGTTGTTTCCGTGTGTCAGCACTTCAACCGTGGACTAATGCTAATTAGAACGAGAAAGCAGGACGCGACGGTTGCATGCAGCTACAAAACCGATACCGTACGTATACCCGTATAGATGCTTCAGCCAGCGCGATCACAAGCAGACAGCGCGGCCGTGTTGTTTCAATCTGTTTATTTTGACGGTAGGTGTTGTCAAACTTCTGCTAACAAAGAGACAGTTCTCGCCGTTGCAAACAATTGCAATGTTTATCTGCTTCGCTTGCTTGCGCATATATAGACAATTTAAATTCTCGTGCCAGCGCGCCAACGCACCCGACTGCAGCGACTTCAACTTGCCCTGGCGGCACGACTTGCTGCCCGGATGTAAACAACCTCCGTGCTATCAATGCAGCGCGGCCGGTGACTTGGTGCGGCCGGAGCTTCAAGCGCCTCGCCTTGGGCCATCATTTTTTCTTATTTGAGAAGGGCTAGTAGCGCCATTTGGTGGAAAGATTTTTATGTGTCCCTGTCACACGACGAACGGCAGGTAACAACATTTGGATACGGCGACAGCTGTGGACAGCTCGCTGGTAAGTGGTCTGTCATCAATCGATGCGTTTGTCAAACGTTTGGATAGGGTTAACTGCGAAGTACCCGTGCCGCACACAGCACGTACACGCAACGGGCAAAGAAAAAAGCGCACACTCGTTTATTGTACTTGTTTGTGGCTTTTGGGGGTATGCATTCGCATTCTTTTGTAGGCCGGTTTGTAACAGGGCATTCGAGATGAAATCGTTTGTTCGCGCGCGGCGTCGTTTCAAAGCACGTGACGGTTACTCAGTAGCCGAATCGCCTCCGACAGCGGTGCATCGTCGGGCCCGGCTCGATGAATATTGTGGGACTCTGTCTCTCATATGCATCGAACTGCTCGTGTTATTTTTAGTTAAACTGCTCTACTTTGTAATATCTATTTGTTAACGCTCCTGATGGCTTGTCCTGTCCAAATATAAGTCTTTGTGTTGTTTTCGTTCAAGGCTCTGACTCATTCTTAGCGCTCTGGTCGGCGAAAGCCGCAGATCAGACGGCCACCCCCTTCGAAAACTGTGCCCTGTAGATTCGGTGGGGTTGTTTGCTTCGCTTGAGTCGACTCTTCACATCTAACAGCGTACCCTATTAAGGAAACGGTGACATGCGTAAAAGATGCTATGAGCCTATCGAACGATTAAATGCATATAGTTGTGGACCACGACGGCGACGTGGTTCGAAACCGAAATGTTTTTATTCCCTTTCGGATGATAATGAGGGGTCTCTATACAATCGGGGCCCGTCAGTCGCCAGCTAAGGCCACGTAATTAAAAACACAAATTCATGCCCTATGGAAGAGAACCGAGTTTGCCGTATAGCATGACACAAGTTGCCGGCATAAAAAGGATATCATTTTTTTAGAAGAACAATGCACACACTCTTTCTTTTGTTGGTAATAACTTTTGTCATAATCAATAGTAAGACCATACACAAAAATTACTCGATTTCATCTTGACACTCGATTTTGACACGGAGCTTGCAGCTCCAAAAAGTGCACTGTGGTTTTGCGTGACGGAAACTTCTACAATCACGGTAAATTAACTAAGGCAGGTGTGTGTGGCATGCAGCGTTGGTAAGTTTGCGAGAATAGCGTTTCCATTTCAGCTGTTTTTTTGTTGCCATGCAATCACAAGTAATTTGGTGCCATGAACGAGGTTTACGTTAGCTAACAAGGCTGTAGTAACGGTTGCGGCTACAAATGACCTTATGCACCAATCATGCTTGTCAGCTCGGTTGACACAGAATATTAAGGTGTCAGAATACGGATGACTGAGTCGCCTAGCTTATTACTACTGTAAAAAAAGAAAGTGTTTTTCTTGACCCAGTGAAGGACTTTCCTGTATGACTAGCTGTGTTATGACAGATGACATACTTGATGAGACAAGCCGTAACAAATTAGCTTTGGCTTGTAACACCAGGAGGGAAATAGGTGGAGGTATCTGCAAGTATAACTGAAACAGTGGGTGCCTGTCCGGCATGAATTCATTATTTGCTGACACGATTTTCTCTCTGCAGATTCCTGATACATGATCGAGTTGAATGACTTCATAGATCTTAAGGCAGGATAGGCTGTGCTGTACAAGGCAAGGCTGCATTCGGAAACCAAGTTGGCCCCCTCCAGCAGAAGTGAGTATTGCCACGGCTTGCAACAGCCGTCCAGCTCGCAAAAAGCTGCACTTTTTTTTCTATGAAAGTGAGCCACCATGGTAGGGGAGAGGCAGTGTAAGGGTTTGCATCTTTAACTGTGTGCCCACTCTCTTGAATAGATGCAAGCTGGCATCTTAAAGCAAGAAACAGCAGTTAACAAAATCATGCAATACCAAAGTGTTTTTTCAGTCAAAAACAAAACTAATCTATCAACCTACAGAGACTTGCATTTTATCTTCACTGTCATTTAAAGTTGTGCTCGAGTATATTTTGCGGAAGTAATATCTTTTTTTATTGCTGCAAAAGCCACGACGGTTACTGTACTGGCACTTGGTTTTATGAAGCCTTTGCATTCCTAATTTAGGTACTGGAATTCGCAGGGAACCTGGCCTTACAATTTTATTACTGTACCGAATTATTAAGTTCATTTAACCATAGTGTCTGTTTTGAATTTTACGTGTGGGGCATTTTTTTCTTTTTTGCTTTTTCAGGCAGATGTTCCTCTGACTCCCTGCCTGCATTCCGTGAACGGGGAAGTAGGCCTCCACATCGATGGCCAGCGTGTCTTGACTGCATCATCTTTACTGGGAGGACTGTGTAGTCTGTTTGCATCGTTCTGGGTTTTCAACATTCAATATCCCAAGAAGGCACACAGAGCTCTAACGTTTGTGGAACATGCCTTTTTGGACCTTGCCAGCACATCAACACCCCGACTGAAGGAGATATTTAGAAACAACCATTTTTTTTGAACAATTTTATTCTTTCAGCAAATATCGCAAAAAAATCAATAATATGCAAAGCTAGTTAAAACTGTATGTGCTGATTTAGAACTAATTACTTTTATCGATTTCGCTCATAGATTTTTTTTCATTTAAATCATGTTTGTGTTTGGACGTAGTCAAAAGTATTTCCGTAATATATTCTGACTTTTCTTTTTTTACCGAACAGGCGATATTTGATGGGCCGTCCGTATGCTGATAATACAGCTATCTTTCAGTGAAGCAATATATTAACAAACTAATTTAACTTGAAACAATTATCTAAATAATAATGGCAACTGGTGCGAAATGAATCAACTAAAAATTATCCGAAAAACACGAATTTCAAGGCTTTTTTGTTCTCACTCTAAAGAAGCTGTCCGCATACCACCCATTCTGTTCTATATCACTGCAATTAACCCTTCAGACTCGGTCACTTTTCTTGGCGCATTGTGTCTTTATCAAAACGCACTGGTATTTTCCGCAGCATATTTTTTGTTCTTTATATTACTCATTTATCCATAGCCTCTCACTGCTGTCTGTCTCCTACATCATTATCTCTTGTGCCTTTACCACCTACAAAATGCTTGTTACCTTTCAATATCAAATCGTTGCACAGCTCTCGCTCATTTCACCACAAATTGAAAAATTGTTTTGTTGTAAACCACTGCAACCATTTTTTCTTCACTTTGTGTACTTAGTACTGATGCGTACTGATAAGTTCTGATAAATACTGACGCGTTCTCGATCCTCTAGTATTATATAATGATTTCACTTACCATGCGGTTGTGTTTGTGCCGATCTGTTTTTCAAGTATTTCCAGTTCTTGTATTATTATTGTTTCTACAATTTGTTCAACTAGCAGACAGCTCTCGCTCATTTCACCACCTACTGAATTTTTTTTGTTGTTGTAAACCACTGCAACCATTTTTTTCACTGTGTACTGAGCGCTTATGCGTACTGATAAGTTCTGATAAGTACTGACGCGTTCTCGATCCGCTAGTATTCTATAATGATTTCACTTACCATGCGGTTGTGTTTGTGCCTATCTTTGTTTTTCGCGTATTTCCAGTTCTTGTAGTAATATTGTTTCTACGGTTTGTTCAACTAGCATCGTATTGCTGTCTTCAATTCGTAACTGGCGTGTTATTTAGCCATGTACCATTTCTGATTTCTAATATGAGGTCGCCATAAGTATTTATTTCGGAACCTCCTTGTGTACACCACGTACCATGTAAACTTGTCTGCGAAAGTTCGTTTGAAATAACCTGAAATCGAGAAAAACCGTGTGAAATCAGTACTCCCGCAGGGAACTAGAAATTCTCCCTTGTGGCCTTGAAAACCTCCTTTCGGAAGGCCTACAAAACTGCCCAAGCTTTCGTCAAACTCCATTCAAAAGAAGTAAATGCTTCCCTTGAACCTCCTCAAAACGCCCCTAAACTAACATAAGTACTCCCAAAGGGAGCCATAATAGGCTCGTATTCAACCGCCTAAAAATTTCATATAACATCACCTAAAAAACGCCCTTCAGGAAGTAAAGAATACTCCATTTTGACCTCCTTAATTCTCCCGAACATTTCTTAACACTCCCTAAATACCTCCTTTCTATAACCTAAAAACGCCCTGTTTTGAGGAGTAAACAAAACCTCCCTGTTCCATGTAGTAAAAAAATTCCTACAAAAAGGACCACTAGAGGACAGGCGAAAAAGAACCTCTAGGAGTATATGGGAGGAAAAAAGTTTAGAGTGTGGGTAGTGACTCCGGCAGCATATGCCGGGTTTTCTTGAGGCTACTCCAGATTTAGAATGTACAATGGTCGTCCCCAAGGTGAAACCTAGGCTCTGTCCTTGTACCACCTGCGGGACAATTTGAAGCCGAACGGAGCGCACGTGAGACGTTGAATGAAACGCATCCCACTAGATGTATCAGTTAGCCTCCAGCACAGGATGGATGGCGGACGAAATCTTTTAAAGTGAAGTTTTACATAACAAGGCGAAAACAGTACTCTGTGCACAGAAAGCCCTTCTTTTGCAACTCGATAAGCTTGTTGAAAGAACACGTTGGAGAGGAGTTTGAGCAAGGGTAGAGAGCGTGTCTGCGTTTATCTCGCTCGTAGCAAAGAGGGCGCGTGGCGGGTTACTGCGTGAAGCACAGATCAAGGGATATTGGGTGGGTGGGTCAGCTGTTCAATGGAGCTGCGTCACTGTGGCAATGGCAAACACCGGCCACAAGTTACTTCTAAATGGAAAAGCTACGCGTAATACGTACTTCTGAAGAGCGGGCACCTTAGGATTAGCGATGCCGCGAGCAGAAACGGCAACAAAAGAAAACACCCAACCACGCAATCTATAATGAAAAAGTCTTTTGGCGTTTCCCGCGTGGAACTTTTATAACGTACCTGTGAGAAAAAAAGTGAGAAAAAACCGTAAAATGTAACCTTGAACAATGGTGTCGGGCGTACCCTGACAGCGGGCCGGTACTGCCGTGTTTCCGTGTACGGCCGTGTCGGGTGGGGCCCGACAACGCACCGCAAAGGGTAAAAAACCATTCAAAAGTAACACTCGTGTAAACTCCGACAACACGTTAGAGGCTTCGATGGAACCATCTCGACGGAATGCATAACCGCATTTTTAATAGCCACCCACCATTTTAATTACGACTGTAGACTTGTTTACTGCTTTTCACCAGGCTTCCAAAGGTGCCGTCGCAACACTGAGTGAGGGAGGGAGAGACAGAGAGGAAGAAAGAAAGAAAAAAAGGGAGAGAGAGAGAGAGATAAAACTTGATTATGTAGACAGTCCTAGCCAAGGCTGTCGTGCCATTTTCTTTATTAGGAGATGACCGATCCGTAGCTGCTCCACAGCCCATCATTAATCCGAAGTCAGTGGGCCGCCAGGACATGTTGCGTCGGCTTAACGCCCACCCTATGACTCGGGTTCAGCCTGTAGTCCAAAGAAGGAATGCCGGAGCTTAGGTGGGGCAGCAGGTCGGGTGTATGGCCCTCACACTTAAAGGGACGTACTGCATGACGGGTGGGAAGCGTCGTTGGACGTAGGGCACGGAGTAAGAATATAAAGGAGGGGAAACTACGCTTTCTAGGGCGGCCCGATAACGTCACAAGAGCTTTGCCTAGCATGAGCTAACTGCCCCTGTCGCGGGAGAAGAAACTGCGCCGCCACAGCGACCGCCGTAGCACTGCGCAGCCCCGGAATCAATTCTGTCCGCTATCAGTTCGTCCATACGGTTCCGCTCACCCCTCCTTCAGCGTCGCAGCTATGGAGCTTTGTTGTCTGAGTTCGTGTTCATTGTGACATTATCTGGTCGCTCGCCCGCGCTTGCCTGAATGAGCCGTTTCGCCTCCAACATATTTCATTGCTCTGTGGTGTACGGCGAGTGGGCGGGAAATGATCCCATGTATATAGTGGATTAGGGGGGGAGGTGAGAAGAGAAGATGTTTGGGCACTTGGGACCATATCTGCGGCCTCATGGAGGAGGGGGATGTGAGTCTGAGAAACACTGCGCACCGGTATGTAGCGCGCAGAGATGCTGTCTGCGTCCCTAACGATCTAATACCTTTTGAGCGCCAGGGTCGTACAGATTTGGCCGCAACGTGTACAGAACACGGGGAGAGTTCTCGGGTAAGCTCTTGTGCTCGAGCATTGCCGTCCAGGTTGGCGTAGCCGGGGACTCATATCACCATCATCTTGTGGGGATCGATGGACGTGAAGGGCACTGCATAGGGTTTCAGAGGTATGAGTGTGCGTGGAGCGTCGCGCTGTATTGCG
Organism: Haemaphysalis longicornis; assembly: GCA_013339765.2. Taxonomy (NCBI): domain Eukaryota; kingdom Metazoa; phylum Arthropoda; class Arachnida; order Ixodida; family Ixodidae; genus Haemaphysalis; species Haemaphysalis longicornis. Next base: position 102,225,317 of record CM023453.1, on the reverse strand, counting down.
TGGCGCGTCCTACGAGTCACTAAACAATGACATGAAAGTGCCAGGGGTTTCGACTTAGACATCTTATTTCTAGGCGGCGCCTATAGAAAATCCTGCCAGGGTAGTACGAATTGAGGAGTTTTTGAACGCCATTTTGTTTTTTATTCCAGTTTTAGCTACTCTTCAGCGCCAAACAACGACTGTGTACTGTGACCTGCTTTGTGGGCGATGCTTTGATTTTCTGCATCAAACACTGCCGAGGTCAACGCCACGGTGATTTTGTCTCCCTCAGCCTCTTGCAGAGGCAGCGTGATTTTGGAAAGCCGATGAAGCGAGAAAGCAACCGCCTCCGGAAGTAAAACTGAAATGAGTTTGCACGTGCAGATCTTAAGTACGAAACAATGCTCCGTGCTAAAGGACAATGATGGCAGCAGAAAAATCAATGAGGCCTGTCTTCTTTTTTTTCTCTGGTCAAGGCTGGTCCAAGTTCAATGCGAGTGAGCAATTTCGGTAGCGCTTTAGTATTCGAAATTGGTTATCTCAGCAATGTGAGAGCGTATTTTATATGACTCTTCGCCCATATAATTAAAACGAGTTTTGAAGGGTATACCAACGTGCAAGCATATTAATTAAACGAGGTTCGAGAAACACTCCGCAGATTGCAATGCCATTTCGATGACCTAACGGATATCTTAGTGGTAACCTTTGATCGATGCTAGTGCAGATCAATAAAATGCAGTACAGCTCTTTGACAATGAATTGCACGGCATCCGGTACATATGTATGCATGTCGCAAAGTCTGTTTAAAAAAAATGAAGAGAGGCCCAAGCGGGAAAAGTCATATAAATTCTTAAACGGCTTTGCTATACACCTAACCTCGTTAAAATAGGCTTCCTTACTTGACAAAAGCGTTGCTAGGGGTACATTTGTTCGATCTTTGAATAAGCAGCACGATAGCAAGACCATTTGTCCTCCATTAAACTCCTTTAAGGCGCCAGGTACCACAATAAAAATCCTTAAAGGTCAAGCTTCCTTAAACACTGCTTTACTAGTACACCCAAATCCTTAGATTGAACGGAATTAGTCATAGGGGTCTGCATCTTTAGTATTCAAAGTCGAATCCACATAAAAACCCTCTACGCGTTTACGAAGTTTTAAAATATAAAATCAGCCCTATGAATGTACACGAGTCATGCACAACGTAAAGAACTAAGCAATGTAATGCTATCATAACGTTTGTACGCTTAAGTCTTACCTAAACCCAAAGAGATTTTGTTGAACGGAAAAAAGTTTCACTAACAAATAGAAAACAAACACTGGCCAGGCATACTATACTCTGAATAGTACAGGGCGTTTGTGTTGCTTTTCAATTTATTCAGATGTCCATTAAAACGTGGCGCTTCTATGTAACCATGCATCCAGCACCCCCACCCCTCGTTCCCCCTCTCCCGCCCTCACCCGCGCTCGTCCCCCCCCCCCCACCAAAAAAACCATTGTACAGCAACGTAAACCTAAAATTACTTTGAACTGACTCTTGATAAAGCGCAGAAGGGTCGAACTATCTGCATGGCCTTTTCCTGGAACTTTCGAAACTCATCCACACGCTGAAAATCTGGAAGCCGACTTTGTGCGAGAAGATCTACAGAAGTTTGTTTCAAAGCTGGACAAAACACAAGTTCAGGTCAGTTTGACGCGAGTGCTCCACGACCCATTTCTACCGCAGGGGCACCCCGAGTCATCTGCAGCCACCATGACGTTCGGGGCGCAAGACAAAAGCCAGCCAAGTGCCTCTGACACCTCGGAAAAGGAAAAACACCTCACGCCCTCAAAGGAGCACGTATCGATTCCGCGCTATGGTCCCGACAGCATCCACAGCTGGATGACAGCAGGTGAGTTGGGCTGGCATTGTTTCATGGAGCTTTATTTTGTGGGCAATGCAGAATAATAAGAATATATATGCTCCAAGCAGCTCTTATTACGTTGTAATGGGTGTTAACCGTATGCAATATCCATGCCCGTACTAAAAAAAAATTTCCGAATGAAGGCGTGACATATCACGTGAAATTAAATGTGCGTGATGAGGAAAATAAAAAATAAACACTTCTGGCTCAATTCTGACAAACATCATGGATAGTTTACTGATTGACAAAACTTCCCTTTCTCAATCGGAGTGTCGAGCCGGCAGCGGGTTTCTGCAATAAATCGAGCGTTTTCAACTTTACATTGAGGTGAAATATTTATTAGCCTTAATTCCACCCGCCGGCAAAGCCACCGCATGAACTTCTTGTTTTAATCTGCACTCCATACCATAACCCATAATTTATATTGTGTACAAAAATTACATCGAGCAATTAATTACCCGCTGTGAGAATAAGGCTGCACTTCATTTCTACTTAAGGTTCCTCGCACTATACAAAATATACGCAGATGTGGCGGCGCTTGGATTACGAAAAGTAGCAGTTTTCTCAGGAAACGTATGTCATTCGCTAGGACACGTTTTTCAACGTTTACTCGGCGCGCCGCACTTCGTTAAGTAATGCAACGGGGTCGTTCTCTGTAGGCGAAAGTAATGCCACAAATAACCGTCCGCTGAAAGAGTACCACACAAGAGCAAGTAAGGTTAAAAGAAATTTTTCAACATACCATATGGTTAGGTATTCTCATTACGACAAAGCAGCCGTGTTTGCAACTCCCAAAATGTTGGGTATATTTAGGGTCACTCAAGTCTGCTTGCGTGCTTTTAATGCCAAAGCAACATGACAATGGTACTCACGAAATAACCAGTGAGCTTCTGATTGCAACGTACCACGGCAACATACCACTTTCTTATTTCTACATGGCACTACAGTTGCATGTGCACAAGGGCGGAAAATAAGTTTTAACAACAAGTACATCCAACCGACAGTTACGCCAATGCACGGTGTGCGTTTCTATATGGTTACTATGTAGAACACGCACAATGAGATGGGTGAATAAGTGACTTGTAAGATAATAAACTCTTTATTTATTCGTCAGAAATATTTCCATATACCAATATCTAGAATACGATGGTGTAATCAATCACCGCAATAAGAATAAGGAATTTGTATCAATGAATGCATTTCTCCGCAATATACACCACAACCAGAATCCGACGCACTGACAATCACTCCCGTGGAAAAAATTTTGCTCAGATATGCGTTTTTCGCAGAATCAAGCGCAACTAAAAAACTTTTCAGTAGCCAAATGAATCACTAAGCCTATCAATTAATTTTACCGAGCCAAAAATTGAATAAATAATTCCCGTCCGTAGGCGCCAATTCACACAAACTGACATTTTCTTGCAGGTGCGTGCTTTTTGACATCATTCTTCGGAGTTGCTGCCATTCGAGCATCTGGCTTCTTGTACGTGGCCATTGTGCGGCACTTCAATGCGACACGCGCGGAGGCGTTCTTGGCCGATTATAGTCATGAGTCGGAGTCATCTTACTTGCAGGTGAGGCATCACTTGTCACGAAAACGGGAATTAAGGGGATTGAAATCCTTTTGGCTGTTATGGCTGCCAATCAGCTCCATAATCACGTATGACACATCTGATCGTCGATCGCAAGTACAACCGTAAAAAAGCCGCCCGCATCTTCCCACGGGGGGAACTCGAGTAAATGCGTCGCATCTACTTCGAGTCAAGCAAGCGTCACGTCAACGAAAGCCAAGCAAAGACGCCCTTGACTGAATTCAAAACGCGCGCTCCGCCGCTTATATACGTTGAGGGGACTGCGTAGCCGGTCCCAGTCGACGACGTTGGCGTACTTGTACGCGGCGTGGACTCTAGGTGGTTTGAGCCAAGCGCGGGGTTTGCTTCGCCGGAGAACTGCACACCGGTTATGTTGCTCAGCGCGCCCGAAGGAGATAGTACTGCAAATGAGAGAGTACATGAGAGAGTACTGCACATGGCCGCCGGCCCCAGCGCGTCTGCCGCGGCTATGACGCACACAATCCAACACAATCCACTTTATTCCAATCCAATCCAATCCAATCCAATCCAATCCAAATCCAATCCAGCCAAGCCAAGCCAATCCAAGTCAAATCCGTGCAGTCTGAATTCTCTGCATTAATTATTAACAGCCTCGTTTATTCGTGTCACTTTCGCTCTAAATGAAAAAGGACACCGAGTCGGTGGCCATGACAGGAGAGCACTCTTGATCTCACTGTTGTCGTCACACCACAGCGAGTCTGGACGCTTGAGCTAGCGAGTACAGTCTGGCCGTGGTCACACGCGCCGGGCCAGCAAGACGACAATTTAAAAACTGTGACGGGATGCACTAGGTGAAGTAGCATGCGCCAACAGCAGCCATTGCCTTGGTTATATCACGTCGTCTCTGGCGTCGTTAGTTTGGGGCGAGACGCTGAACGCGTCATGCTGATGCCGATGTCGAATGGGTATCTGCTCGGAGTTTTCTGGTGCGCACAAAGATTAAAATTGGCTTAAAATATGTTACGCTGAACTGTTATGGTTGAAATGACCCGGCAGATGACCCCACAAACATAGGAAAATTTTACATATTTATTTCGCTTTGAAATTTCACTCCTTAAAGAGTTGACGGCAACAGCCGACAGAAGTTTGACCTCTGCCACTTTTCGTGCTTAACGGACCAATTTGTTTGGCCCGCCGTAGTATTTTCGGTATTGCCGTAGTTATAGGCTCAACCCATAAAAAATCCGCACCAAAAAAACAACGTTTTATTTATTTAAAGCTTTCTTCGTGTAGTCTTCAGGAAGGAAATATTGCTCGGGTAGTGCTGCGCTGAAATTACTTCTTTCGACCATTTTTCTGTAGGCCACCATTTTCAGTGTCTTTTTTTTTCAGCATTTCAAAAAAAAAAAAAATGGCGGGAAACGTGGTTGTAAACATTACTATTACTGATGCTACTTTGATTTGAGGCTTCATTGCCGGACCGCGCAAACGTAATTTCTAAAAAGACTTTTCAGAAACTACTAAATGCGGTCCGAAGGAGTGGAGCTTCGCGCACACGTTTGAATTTTTTTATTGATATGTGTTGAGCAATGCCAGGGAGTTCGAAGAAACGTATTCGCTGTGTTTTCCAGCGGTTTTGCTTCGATAAGCAATTTATTGAGTGCCTAATTATGAACATTTCGAAAGACGATAAAAGTTGTACTCATTTTGCACTTTCATAGACACGTTACATTGGTTCTGCATGTTGCAGGGCGTGAAACACAAAGCGTGCGCACCTTCATAAAAACCAAAATATAAACAAATTTACTACGTGTGTTTTTATACTACAGCGCGTTTCCATAAACGCCGGAAAATTTCGTTTCCTGGAAAAGTAGCACTGGACACTTTTCATTACAATCTTGTATATATACACAATTACAGGACGATAGAAGCAATGGAGAAACCATTGATTACGGCGACAAAAAATTGGCGCATCATCTCTTGGGGACGTAATAAATTCAGGAAATGTTTTCTAGCAATACAAAAGCCACGAAACCAACCGTGTAAGGTCTTCATTGAAATACTCCCTAGGTAATTGCGTTTTCACAGCAACATAATAACAGCGGAAAATGTGGAGAACGGATATGGGACTGCACTCGCAGTCCGGCCAGATTGGTGTGCATCACGGAGAATTTTTCAACCATACTGGGCATGGACGGCAATTTCATGACAAACACGTTGTTGTTACAGAGACGACGCCTCTCTATTAGCTAGGGTCTGGGAAGCAATCAGGTTAGCCATGCCAATTTTTACTCTCTTCCCCAACATCCATGTCTTGAATAACGATTTTACGCGCAGTTAGTTCCTCATATTAGCACGACACCAGAGTACTGCGTATGATAAAACAATTGCCAAAAAGTTAGGGCCCAATTTCAGAACGTGTTACTTTATTATTGTAATCAAAATTGTGGTCTTTTATCTTTTTCTCAGACTCAGCACATGCCCACGTTCGCATATCCAAGCAAATGGTGGGAACGTAATTTGCTAATCGCTGTAGTGCTACTTCGTTAATCAGCATGGTTAACTCACTCATGTAAACCCAGTGTACGTATTTACAAGCCATGTCTGAATCAATGGCCTCAATTCCTTCATTAGGCCAGCCTTTAGTCATTAAGTGTCTTCAGACTGTGCTCATATTCGGGATGAGGCCCGAATTCCGCAGGCCTGTAGTAGGAATCGGGGACTCACACGTTAACGTTTCCTTCACCTAGACTACGGAGCTCTGTTTACAGAAGCTTGCAAGAGAAATTAGGCGCCACGATAGCGCCTAATAGCGATTCGTTTACCTGTCTCTAATATTTGTGGTGTCGGCTGCGTCGTGCTCCATACCTTGATCATGACGCCGGATTATCGACCGGCCGACTTAACCAACGCTTTCATAATAAAACAAGGCTACGGCGCTATTGTTGTTGTTGTTCCTCGTAACTTGGCACATACCCACGGGGGGGTTGGCCAGGAATCGGGCGTGAAAAGAGCTAATGCGCCCTCTTAAAACACCGGAAAATTATAAACCTAGCGATTTATACGCAGAAAGAGAGAAAATAGAGTTGGTTGAAAGTTGTAAGTAGAGTTTGGGATAGAAAAATGAGCTTTTTGCACCTGAAAAAGTACATGCAAGAATCAAAGCTCACACTTTACTCGCATGCTCGCGTTTGGGCACACTGATGATATTGTGCCTGTATGCACATTACCATCATTATTGTCATTGTAGTCACAATCATTATCAGTCTCCCCGGCCGTTCATTCAAATTGTGTCAATATCAATTTGAGGACATTGCCCCATGGCGCCCTGGTCCACCATCTGAACGACGACGACGACGACGACGGCGACGAGAGAGAGGTGGGCAGCCTACGCGCGCTCGGTCATGGCCGCTTGTAAATATTATAAATAGATCGTTCGTCATCCCCCATGGTTCCTCTCACCTGTACCCTGCCACCCCTTAACAATATAAGCAAAAAGCCTTCTTGCTGCTCCGGTTCTCCCCTACCAATTTTTTACGGCACTCACCATGTTATCTGTCCTCTGTCTTGCGTCCCAAGGTCAGCGTAGGACGGCTCACTACAGGTGGCTTATTGCGCGGCCTATGCTCAGGGTCATACTTGTCATAAGACTACAGTATCCTTGGTTAGTTTACACCACAGTGGCTCCTTCACAAGTTTGTTGCTTAATTCTTAAAAGAATACTGGTGTGCGGCATGTGTGTCACCACACTTTTTTTGCTGATACGCAACGTAAGTTCAGTTGTGTAAAGCTAGGAGGACAACATTCCTGAACATAGCTTCCGGTTACGGCATCAAATAACTAGCGTGTTCAAGTAATCTTGGTGGTTATTATTGTACATGTAATAAAATTTAAAACACTTCATTGTGCTGAAAAGTGTACTCTATATTTTGTCGAACTCAGGTTTTGTGGCTGGACCCATCGCCCACAAGTTCACAGCAAGGCCCGTTGTCTTGGCAGGCAGTGCGATAGGGGCAGCCGGACTTATGCTTTGTTACTTTGCAACCAGCATCGGGTATTTGGTCGGTACCCTGGCCGTCTTTCATGGTAAGTATTTTTTTAGCCACTGCGGAAGCGTTGTAACGGGCAATTTGAGGATTTTGTCTTTATAAATCCCCGGCCTCCACATACTTAGCAGGCAGAACGTGCTTCTACGTTACCAGTGAATTAGATTTAGGCTTTTTGAAACCACCAAATGCGTTTATTGGGAGGGAATGGGGTTGGATACCGAAAAGCCGTTTTGATGCAGTCTGAAGCGTGGTCATGTACATTGTCATACCAAGACACCTTTTTGGCCCCTGAAAAACACGATGCACAATCGGGCCACTCCGTATACTACATTCCGTTTTCAGATATGTAATAAAACTGCTTCTTATAACAAAAATGTTTCCCACCAAATCTTTAACCGTGAATAGCAGTTTGACGAGATGGCTCTTCTGCAATGTCTACGACATCTGCGTATTTATTTGTGAAACGTTCAGCCCAATGAGTTATACCTGGTACCTAACATTTCCAAGTAACGGCATGGAATGATTTTCTGAACGTGAGATTTTAAACAAACCTAAGTTCCACTTTAAATTCGAAATGTAGAAGGACAGTTCTTTGAACACATGAAGTTCGAGTACCTAGTTCTTAAGGTGCTGTCTTCGCGCCAAACGCTCCGCACAGTCAAAGACAAAAATCAGTCAGCAAAATAAAACTTTACGAATGGATTACTACTAGTAATTACAGTTGCCGGAAGAGATGGGCATATTTTCGCATAACCATGCGGGAAATTGCCTCGCCTGCGAGACCCGATATCCCATCAAGGGCATAGATATTCGCCACTTTTCGTTGAGCATTTTTCGCACAAAATTCTTGACGGACGTGAAACGCCTTTGTGTAGAATCCAGTGGACTCTGGGAAAAGTAATGTCCTCCATTGCTGCGTGGGGCACTCCAAGTTCCCTGATGTCTCAAGACGAAATTTCAACCCTCCAGGTTGCATTTGGAGCAGTTCCTAATAAAGTGAACACTGTCACCGACGCTATGCACGAGCAACTTAATGTGGGCAGGGCAACTATTTCTATGAATAGCCAAGCTGGTGTACGCGCCGGCCTGTGCTTACTATGTAAAACGTGAGATTACACTAAGGCCGCGTTCAAACTGTTGCCGCAAGTGTCGTAATAACTTAAAAAAATGACGTCATTTCACCTCAGCCAACCGAACTGCGGGACACGCCGTTTTGTTTGGCGTCCATAGATCACGATATGACTTTTGCGTGGGTAGTCTGAAAATTGGCTGATGCGTTGTAAAACCTGGCAGTATTGGTGAAGTCATGACGTCGGCAATATGTAACATGCCCAATAGCTAACGCTATCCCTGACCGTTAGCGTATATTTGAGCTTATCTAGACACTAGGAAGTTGTCAGCTCTACTCGCGACTTATCCACAAGACCAAAATATCCTGGCGTCTTTACGGCGTCACCGTTTTCCATCGAGCCGAACCCTCGATTGCAGAGGACCTGTATGTGCGCTGGTAAAGCGACCGATGGTTTGCGGCAAGCTTCGATGAATTGTGGGAGCGAGCACACGTTGCTCTTGAGCGAATAATGATGTGGGATAACCATTGTCATTTCTTGGTGTAACGTCCAGCTGTGGTTTCAGCTGTGTCGTACCGCGACCTTGTGGGGAACCCGGAATGGCTTCACTCTCTCCCCCGCTATTGTCTAGCTGTCTTTCTCAGCATGAAGAATTTGGCAAGCAAGTATATAGTGTAAGTTGTACGACGCCACATTCTAGGCCCACGCATGGGCACAGCATTATGTACCTAACCTACATATTGGTCTGTACTAGGAACACGATGACACGCAAATGACTTCAGATCATACTGGCAACATGGCTAAGTCTCTGTGCACGTAGAGAACAATAAGCGATTTAATAAAATGATTAGGACCCACACCGTTAGGTTGTAGGCGTTTTGCCTGGTGGGTGGATGTGCCAGCACAAGGGGCGCTAAAGTCAACTTCGGCCAACTAGCATAAGCATTTAAATGATATTCCGTGAAACTAAACTTGGTCGTTCTTGTTTTTCGCGCTTCATATCTGGTTCTTGCGCGTGGTAATATTTCGCTCATAATTTCAGGAATGGGGAGTGGTATGGGTGTTCGTGGTGACCCCGACACTCATCAACGAGCACTTCATCCGGTACCCGGGGTCTCGCCATGTGGCATCAACTTCGCGGGATGTTGTACGCGTCGTTCGTCTTTCCCAAGCTGCTTGAAGTGCTCACGGATTCTTATGGCTTCAAGGGAGCCCTGCTGTTGTTCGGTGCCATATGCCTCAAACTCGCTGGCCTTCAGTCTGTTGCCTCAGGCAGCCTGCCTGGCTCAGGAACCGCTTGGAAGCTGAAGCTTCTGCGGCTGCTGAAAAAATACCAAGAGAGGCTGCTAGAACCGCCAAAGACATCCCTTACCAATTGGTACGTGTAGGTATAGCACCCCCTTATCCCCTCTTGAATTGATAAGTAAAGCATTGCGATTTTAAAAGAGTTTCAATGGGAAAGTGGAGGCAATAATGAGACTGCAAGAACTTCGTACGGAGGCAAAACGGTTTGTGGAAGCAGAAAAAGCAAATACGTTACATAAATTAGAGTCCAGCAAGCTTGAAAAGTTTTGAATGTAATCTTGTGGAGACCTGTCGTACGATTGCAGTAATCTAAATACTTAAAATGGGGTGAGGGCTGGAATGTGCTTCCTAGTTCTATGCCGTCCACGTTTAGTTGGTAAGCCTAAATTTTGTTTTTTCAAACCAAAGCGCGAAGTTTGAGAGGAATTGAGGTCTTCACTCCACGAAACTTAGGAAAAGTCTCGTAATTTGTGCTTATTGTCGCGTAGAGTACGAAGAAAGAGCACGTGAGCGTAGCGTTGTGGGCCCAAGCTTGTACGTAGAAGATGTAATGCGGGGTGCATGCGCAGCCCGGGCGGACTGTGATGGCTGCCTTGTAAATAATGTAAATAATGTAAGTGTCATATACCATGATCCGTGTCCCCGTCATCTGCCGCCACGTTGCAATAGCTATGAGCACTAAACTTAACGACCCCAGGAAAAAACTGCCGGGGGCCGCCGTTAAACATGTACCTGGATACCTGCGTTTTATAGGTAAGTGGTTGGGAGCTCACAAAAATGTACCACATGCTTCAAGGTCTTACATAGTGATAACTGTGGGTGGTTCGTTGAACAAACACTGCGCACAATTTCCACCGAGTACACAACGCATCGTATTTTCTTTATTAAATATAATTTACCTAGTGAAACTCTGGGGAAGGCATTAGTGCCCTAATCGCGAGGACGGTTGTTCGAATTTTAACCTCAGGAGCCGTTTTTTTTATATTGGGAACGGGAAAAAATTTCACCTGTCGACGCTCGAGTTAACATTGAAGAACCTGAAGTGATTTAATATTATGCGTGCGACTTCACCTCGCTCTGCTAAGAAGCGAAAATATAACTCTGGCTCTAAAGTCACAACTTGAAATTGTTCCTTCAATTTTTAAGCCTAATTCACAACACTTTAACTTTTCTTGACTTTGTGTGGCTTACGTTGCAGCGGTGAGGTTGCGTTCCTCTTTTTTTACGGCATATGCCTGCAGTTGCTTCATTCCTTAAATAAAAAAAATAAAACAAATCCAATATATATTTACGCTCCCTTATAGCCTGAAACAGGCCCACATTCTATTTTGCGCCTGAAAGTTGGAAAATAATGTAGAAGTGGGTGCGTTCTCCATCATTCGCTGTAAAAACGTATTAATGCTGACACCTATTCCCTCTTATTACGTATCCACCTGGTTAAAGGAAAACGCAGCTTGTTGAAAACTCCAGCGGTAAAGCTCCTGCTATGTATATTCTATTGTAACTGATAAAGAGGCTCTTGCCTAATAGATAAATGTTGAAAGTGGAAAACCAAAATGTCTTATCCAAGACGAAAGAAAGAAATTCACACCTCAATTTTTTTCCGCAGGTCAGCGACAGCACGTTGTGCTCCACCGACGCCTGGGTCCTTCCGGCACGGGCTGACAGTCTTCTCGTGCCCCATGTTCTACGTCATTATGTATTCGTACATATGGTTATTACCTTCGCGTACGAGTGCTACATCTCCCTTCTCGTGGACTTCGCCACTGACCGGGGGTCTCGTTATCACATCGCCGTCACCATGATCTCAGTGAGCTCCATCGCAGACCTGGTGGGCCGCCTGGCACTTCCGGCTGCCGCTGACATGTTGGTCCTTGTACCAGTGTGTGCTGTGCTCTCTAAACCTCCAGCTTAATATAGCTATAGTGCTCTCCGACCGTTTAATGCATGCCCACTCAAATGAATGAACGCCTTTAAAGCGCAAAAAAAATTACGTGAAGGTCGTGAAGGACAAAGATGGCTGCTATACTTCTTACTGAATTTTTCTTTCAGAAACAGGATAGATACGGGGTAATGAAACGAGATATCAAAATAATAAGCAATGCCGCTTAGCTGTGTGCTATCGGCACCAAATGAAACGCTAACACAGAAATATGAACCTGAACGCACAAAGAGCGCGTTTTCTTTCTATGGAAGCTAAATGACGCGTGGCTTAGTTACAAAAACAAAGTTGGGAAGAGTGGCTTTCCAAACATACCATAGCGTGCCATTATATGAACTCTACGAACAGTATTTTTTATTTTGGCACGTTCTGGTTTATATTTTCGTGTTCGCAGCTTTATTTGACGCCGATAGTGCAGTATATACTATATTATATTGTAATATATTATATTATATATTATATTACTATTGTTTAGTCTTTCATTTGTGTGGTTGGTATAAACTATCCTCCTCTTGTTTAAAAAAAAAAATCAGTTGGGAGCATAGCGCCGGTGTTCCTCCTTTACGTCTTTCTTCTGAATTTTGCGCGCCTAACGGAGTTGATCATGGACTACCAATTGCCTCCATTGCACACGTGTTAATTACGAAGCTTCAGTAGATTGCGGAAAAAATAATAGCGTCTTCATTTGCGACGACGGCGTCTTTTTTTAGAAACCAATGGAAGTAGGCACACCCTCCCGCATGATTTACATGCGGTGAAGAGTAACCTCCAAACATATTTCTGGCGCTCTTTCAAAAATTGCTGATAAAAAACAGGTCATTGCTGCTTCTGTGGCGAAAAGGAGCCTTTGACTTATAATAAATGGGGAAAGACAATTACTTGGTGTGCTATATTGGATACAAGTCTTATTTCAGCATGGATAGACCATATCGCAAACCGATGTGACCTTGGCATTAAATATTCTGTTGTACTGAAATTACGTAATTTTGCGGGACAGTAAAGTGTATCACACGCCATTCGGTGCTCCCTCATCCCTTCCTGCTTGTTGTTCGTGCAGTAGACTACTGAAGTGGGCAAAGTTAGTTGCAAATAAATTTCTTGTATGTCTGGGGGTGTATGATAAATTTGCTAAAGGAACGGCTACATAAATTCAGCCTTTAAAACTCGTGGTTTTTACTAGTATTCTGTTTTGTAGTATAAAAATGGCTATTCTTAGTGAGGGTTTAAATAGGAACTGACAGTTTGTGTTAAAATGTACATGCGGATGGTTGGAACTGAATCCTGGCTAGGTACGGCATAGAGGACTTTACTTATTTCATTGCTCGATTGATGAGTACGGTGTTAGATTTTAAAAAAATAAAATGAACCAAAATAGTACAGCATTACAAAGAATTCTGGCAATATGCACGAACCCAAATTAGCACTTGTCTTCAATGGCACTGAAAATAGTAAGAAACACAGGCTGGAATTTTAGGCCCAGGGCCCACATGGTTTTCAAAAAAGCACGGAGAACCAACGCACACTGATTTCATTATATTATCTTGTGTGCGTAAAAGTTATTTGATTCTAGATGACAGCTTTGCAAATTATAGAAACTGGGAGTTCAGTGGAAAATTATGTGTTGTCTCCACAATTAGGCGCTTCCGTTGACCACCTCAATTGCAAGTTTAATTGTATCAAAACAAAACTTTACTTACATGATCAGCCTACTATCTAAAGGCGTCACATTCAGTGACTTTTTTTTCGTTTTTATGTCTAAAAACATGATATTTGCTGAACCCTGACGCCTATGTTTATGGCTGCTTTTATTGTTACGGCAGCTTTAATGTTACAGCTGCGGGCAATTGTGCAGTTTATTAAAAGTAACTGGCACACATGATTGAGAAAGCTGATATAGTGATTGTGTGTACATAAAACCTTCATAAATCACACCATTTGTCCTATCTAAATATTACAAAAGGAGCCCACCACAAGGCAGCCCTGTCAGCCTTCGGCAAGCAATGCAAACAGGGATTGAAATAAATGTACTACCCACAACAAGCGTTTTCTGTTATTTTTTTATCAACCCTTAAATGGACACATGTACGACTGGTACACGCGATTCGCATGCGACTGATCGTTACGATTGATCGTTAGGACCCGTTTTGGCGTCGTATCGCTGGTCGGAGGAGGCTCACGAACGTGCGTCTGGCAAGCCAGATGCAGTCGTGCCATCGTTGCAATCGTCGTGAGGCCACAGCCAATGAGAGCCGCTGACCCACCAACCCCCCCAGCAAACACGCGTGCGTTGCTCTGGTCGGCTCGGGTGTTGGAAACTTTAGGCTTAGCATCCTGGCGGATATTTGATTGCCGCTATCTGTGTAACTGCGATGACAATCCGTAACACAACTTTTCACCACACTATCATCCCTTTTCTCGCATAAGCTACTTCTTTTTAGCGATCAGATTGATTCAGAAGAGCAGCGACAAGCGCGGGTTGCTACCGTGGTCTGGCCGGTTCGAGCCGCTGAGTGTGCCGAGCTGGCAGGCCCGCAACCGGCGTGTGCGCGGACTGTTTCCGAAGGCCGAAAACACTTCGCGATTGCCTGCTTTATCAATTTCTTGCGAACAAAACGCGCGGAATCTACAAATTCAGCTCAGCGATCGTCGTAGTTGAACATATGAGTAGCCTGTTTTCGATGTTTCCGCGCAGGTATTGCCATCTCTCGACCGGTCGGCGCGCCGTCCGCCGCGCGCCGCGGGGGGCCGGTCAGCGTATACGCTTGCATCGCGGCAGATATCTGATCGCCGCTTTTAAAAAATAGCCCTGATAACAATCCCAAGCACAATTTTTCACCACACTAACACCTACTTCTCGCATGTGGAACTTCTTTTAACGATCAATTGATTCAGAAGAGCAGCGTCAAGCGGGTTGCTACCGTTGCTACCGTGGTCTGCGCCGTTCGAGCCGCTGAGTGTGCCGAGCTGGCAGACCTCGGCCGGCGTTGCGCGGACTGTTTGCGAAGGCAGAAAACGCTTCACGATTGCCTTCTTCATCCTTTCTTGTGAACAAATAAGGGGAATCTACAAAATTCAGCTTAGCGATCGTCGTAGTTGACCATAGAGCAAAAAAAAGTGGGCGGAGCGACGCCGACGACGCATCGTACACGCGCATCGGGTCATGTGTCTCAAATTCACGTGTACGACAAGTCGTGGCAACAGTCGTAACGATCCGTCGCATGGCGAATCGCGTGTACCGATCGTACATGTGTCCACGCTTTAAATACAACCAGGAATTCCGTCTGCTGGTTTGAAAAACGTACTGCGCTCTTTGGCCTGTAACGGTGCGTGTAAAGGCAAACTGCTTTCAAATTTCGGCAACGTGAAAAGATGTCACCTAACTACACATAAAGAGAGTGCAAAATGCAAAATACTGCTTTTAAAATATTAACGCGCGTGAACACAAACGGCTCGCAAAATTGGCGTTTTCGGGAGCGAAGCTGAATGAAAAGGCAGCCATTACCGGTGGTCGGACGTGACGTACGTTATGGAAACGGAAGCGACCACGCCAGAACCGATGGCCGCTCAGAGCCGGCTTAAGAGAGAGATAACACTTTATTTAAACAAGGGTTAGCGCAGCTTGGTGGCCGAAGACCATAGAGCTTCTGCGACTGCGGCTGCTTGACCCGTGAGTGACTTCTGGAGATCCAGGCTTGAGCAACCCAGCACTGCTTCCCACTGTTCGACGGAGGTGATGGAGAGGAAGTGGTCAGTGGTCAGAAGTGGTCAGAGAGGGAATTGGCCACATTAAATATGATGATGTAATGTGGCCCGTTCTCCGCAGTGCAGGCAGGGTGTTGTGGGGTACAGTGAGGGGTGAATGTGATGAAGTACGGCTAAATAGGGAGGGGTTCAGTTTGAAGCTGACGCCAAAGGCGTTCCTCTTCCACTGATAGGGTTGGGTGGGTGGGAGAGTGCGGCGGGAGAGGCGGTAATGTTCCGTGATGACCACGGGTTTATCTGGCTCCATGAGAGGCAATGCTGGCATCACAGGCCCGGGAGACGAGAGCTCGGGCTGCGGTGTGTGCCACTTCATTTCCTCCAATACCCGTGTGGGCAGGGAACCAGATCAATTCTATAGGATCAGTAGATGGTTTTTGATTAGGAATTTGGTGGGCCTGAGGCGAGATCTGGCCTCTGGCATAGTTTAGAATGACCGTTTTCGAATCTGAGAATATGAATCGGGGGGTTGGCCTATGCGTGAGTGCAAGTGCTATCGCCGCCTCTTCCGCCACTTGAGGGTCACGGGTTGGGATGGTGAGGGTTGTGAGTGGAGGAGAATCGGGTGAGTTGATGACTGCCAGGGCAAAAGCGTCCACATGACGATACTCCGCTGCATCAACATACAGTGTGCTTGGGTCAATGGGGTATTTTGCTGTTAATGCACGGGCTCGTTGCGCACTTCTTTGGGAATGATATTGCGGCTTAAAATGCGCGTGGTAGCATCGTATTTCGCTCTGTTATTTCCACGAAACAACTTCGACTAACTTTTGCCCAAAATAATGAAGTTAGGCGCAATTCTGATATGGCGTTGCGAGATGAAGTAGTTCGTCCCACAGTTATTTTCATCAGAATAACTGCTTGAGTAGCAATCCTTGAAATTTCGAGTAATAAAAACGGGCATGATTTACAAAAGCTAGTTGATCGTACCATATTGAAAATGAGCTTTGTTCAGTAGGCGCCTAGGCTCTATTATGTGACTTTTCTTTTGAGCGGAAAAAAAAAACTTGCGTGGGCGGAGATCAATCACTAAGTAATTTATACTATACATTACGTGCAAACAGCTTCGTGAATATCGGTTCAGGTGTTGTTCACCTCACTGCACATTGAGAATAGAATTATAAAATTGGTCTGAAACCATAAGTCAGCTTACACAACTAAATTATGCACGAAAACACAAAAAAAGGTACAGCCGATCTTTCGCTGTTGGCTACTTTCACCAGAGGTATTTGCAGTTGAAGATGTTTTACTTTCAAGTAAACTAAATTTCACTCTCCACAAAAGTAAATACATTATCTGGGAATTGAAAAATATAGTTCATCGTCTAGGGGATGAGCAGTTTTGTTAGCTTTCGCGCTTCGCAAAGATGACGGCCGATATTCGTGCACATGTATTTCTGACCACGAGCAAGGCTGCTTTTAGTTCACTTAGCGAGTGAGGCATACAACAACTTTAGTTAGGTTGTCGAACAATTCGAAAGGTATAAGGGATAGAGGTAGGGTTGGGGCAGCCCAAATATGGCAAATATTGGACGCATAAGTGATAGCGGTGAAGGATGTATAAGAGATCCTTTTTACTGTGATAGAAGCAAAAGAAATGGTAAATGTAAGACAAGTGCACGTTTCGCGCTATTTTTGGAACTAAAAATATTATCTTCAAGTAAGAAACTTTTGCGAACTCCAGAGCGTTCGCAAGGGCGTTATAATTTGTAAGCTTCTAATCTCTCTTGGTTGTGGCTGTAGTAACGGCCACAACCTCCCATAGTGTATGACAGCTGCATCTTACCGGTACTCACCTACGGGGCAGAAACTTGGAGGCTCACTAAGAGGGTTCAACTTAAACTGAGAACGACTCAGCGGGCAATGGAGCGGAAAATGATAGGTGTAACATTAAGGGACAAGAAGAGAGCGGAGTGGGTCAGGGAGCAAGCTGGTGTTAAAGACATATTAGTAGAAATTAAGAAGAAGAAATGGACGTGGGCAGGGCATGTAATGCGAAGGCAAGATAACCGCTGGTCATTAAGGGTAACAGAGTGGATCCCTAGAGAAGGCAAGCGTTGCAGGGGGCGGCAGAAAGTTAGATGGGCAGATGAGATCAAGAAGTTTGCGGGGATAAATTGGTCACAGTTGGCACAGGACCGAGATAATTGGAGAATTATGGGAGAGGCCTTTGCCCTGCAGTGGGCGTAGATAGGCTGGTGATGATGATGATGATGAATCTCTCTTATTGCATTAAAAATGGCGGATATTGCCACCTATGCGGTTATTTTAACCGTGAGGGCGACGGCGGTACAGCTTGGTGGTGTAGCACAGAAACCCCGGGCGAACGCATCCCTGCGCCCGGCGGAGCGCCGTGCAAGCCGCCGGAGAAGCGCGAGCTCCACAGGAGGTGTTCCTGTTCTCCGCCACTGGCCGCTCGGAACTTGTTTCGGCGAGCCTCCGCCAGTAGCAAACGCTGTTTGCTCGGAGCTACTTCGAACGATGGTACCTAGTGTGTCCCCTGTTTACGAAGCGTAGGATTTCGCTATGGCGATTTTAAGAGCGTGCACTACTTAATTGATGAAATTTGGACTAAGCAAAGTTTGAGTGCACTTGGCCTTTAAGCGATGTGAAGTGCCTATAAAGTTCAGTGGCGGTTTTCCTCTGCTGTCTCTTGTTCATGCCACCTATGTAAGCTGGGGTCACGAAACACACAGCCGATTAATAAATTTGAAGTACACCGTGGCGCTAACGCGAGAGTTGTAGAGAAAAATGAAATGCTTTTGGCAGAAGATTAGCTAAATGCAAACTTGGATCACTGCCTCTGCATGGGTGTACAAAGATTTATGAAATCTTTTCGCTAGATATAATTGTAATAATAAGAGTTACATGATAATACTAGAACCAGCTGGTGTACATATCGCAGTCCATAGCCCCGCATGAAAAATCCCTGAAGTCTAATCTCTGGTTGAATTCATTACATACGTTTTTTGGTACAACTCTTCCCAGTTGCGACGTTTCTCCGCTTACCTGTTTTTATACTGAACCATTTTTCGGCGTTTTTTGCGAGTGATTTGATAGTTACGATTTTTTTGGAGGCTACGCAGTGACTAAATCAAGGGAATACCAATTACTCTAGGCAGGGTAATGATTTTACGAATCCGAAGCTCATATTTCTTGGCAAAAGGTAACTATATTCTAGGCACTAACGGGAAGTAGGCAAGCATAAATCTGTACCAGCGTCGAATTTATACCATTGTGATATCAAGAGAATACGTTTTCTGGAATACCTGTAAATATTTGTATTGTTTTTATTCCTATTCTCTGAATTCTTTTTAGTACCACTTTTTGAATCCCTATTTTTCTATTTGTAAACGTTTTGACGCGTTTCCAGGATGATTTTTCTTAATAAGACTCCCCAACTGAAATTTAATTTGCCCATGTGGTTATAGCGTTAGGCTAGTTGTAACAGTATGTATAGGAGGCAAGGTTTTCTTTTTCTCCTCATGAGCTCTGCGGCCTACACAAAGTTATAAAGTATGCAAGTAATGCGTGGACCCATTGTCTGAATACCCCATGCGTTAAACCATACCTACCAATTTCTTTTGGAAACCTTATTGTTACAGAATCAACCATTGTTATCCCGCCTCCGCCACACCAAAGTTCACTCCTCATGATCAAATATACGGATTAGATGCCCTAAATACACTCAAAGAAAAGAACGGCAAATAAACCTTACAAAAAAAATTTCGCCATCTTCCCGTGGGGGAAACCTGAGTAGTATGCGAAGCAGCCATGGGGTCGACTCAAGTTCCCATTAGTTTTCAGTTCGATCGCGGCGTTGCGTGAGGAGAATGAGGGAATCGGAGCGCGCGCGCGCGTCATTAATACCGCAGAGCTACAGTGGCGCCCCCACCGGAGTATGCAGCGGCTACCATCGCGTCTGTAACCCTAAGCTGCTTCGCATTTTAGCGCGCGGAGCCGCAGGTGCGCAATCCCGGAGAGGAGAGGAGCTTCGGAGAGGAGAGGAGGAATGCTGGAGAGGAGAGGAGCGTCGGAGAGGAGAGGAGGAATGCATCGCATACTACTCAGGGTTCCTCTACGGGAAGATGACGAAGGTGGTTGAACGCGAAGCTATCTTGTGATGGATTCTTTGGTTGGCCAATCCCTAGGGGCATCCTGCCACAATCATCATCAGCGGTGCCTGGCCAGGCATGCGCAGGGGGTCGACTGAAGTTCCCATTAGTTTTTAGTTGGTCGTTTCCCTTCACGTTCAGGTTCGCGTGCCTTCGTTGTATCAGTAGCTTCTTGACGTAGTTTGAATGAGTGAAGGACATAAGGCGCGTTCGTAGCACATTCTCCCGTCGCGGTTTGTAGCGCAGTGGGAAGAGCGCCACGTACCTCCCGTTGCGGCCAGACGGTCGTGGGTTAGAAACCGGGCACCGCCTTTTTCTTTTATTTATAGTGGACTGCGCTGACGTCAGGCCAAACGCTGCCGGGGCTGAAGAGACGCGCATGAACAGTAGAGTGCGGACGGCGACAACGACACGACAACTACACGAGGGAGGAAGGGGCACAGCCTCCGAACATGAGATTGCTTCGCATCTGAAACAAAGACGGGAAAGCTTCACCGCACGGAACTTTGTAATTCTGATATCCAGGCTGTATCATAACACTCCTTCGCCATATTACACCGCAGCCGCTACTTTGGCTCTGCCAAGGAAATATACAACCAGTCATCTCATGCCAAAGATTTGTGTCCGGGCACGTCAGGTCGTCACCCGGTCGGGGTGACGGGAAGACATCCCCTTTTGGAACAGCCGTCATTTACACCAAAGCTATTCGTATGACAGACGCGAAAATTAGGACGATGGATTTCCAATCAACGTCTTCTCCGCAGTATCAACCTAGGTTTTATTATCAGCCTAGATACCTCTGGAGCATCTAGGCGTTTTCAATGCCAGAGAATCACATCAAGGCGCCGAGAAGCTTGTCATCATGCTGTCAGCAATTCTGCAATCCGCAATTTTAGAGAGAAGGAAGTGTAATCTCTATATCCACCGCACATTATCATCGAACTAGATCATAACACCGTTATTTGGGTTACGGGGCACGCACGTGTAAGAAAAATAGGAATGTTCATGAGCTGAGCCCAAGCTGCTCTTTTGTGATTCAGTCTTATTGATACGAAGTACTTCTTGTGTAACTTAAGTCAGCAACTTCAAGCTGTGCATCCCGCTTGCAGGCGCAACTCCCGAGGCGTAGAAAAGTGAACAGGCACCTCCACTTCCCCTTGATATCCTGACACTGCATCATTAGACGAGCGCAGGCTGGCACATTACCAACAAGGCACATTCAGCTCTCCATAGACGGTATTCCAGCACCCGAAAATGTTCCCATATTAGCCAATACCTTTACATTGAACATATCGTCTTGACATGCTAAAACTTACCAACCAAGATCAGATAACCGATCCAACCAATATTCGCCACAGGGAGCGTCTGTGGCTTAGAGACATGACCGAAACCCTTTTAAGAGCCCGAAGAAAAGTTTTGTTGGACTTTCTCAACTTCGCCTAAGCACGCCGGTGGTCCTCCGGTCCCAGGTTTACAATTATGCTACCCTTCGGTCGTAACAGAAACTGTGATGAAAGACGAAGCTTTCCAAAATCAAGTCCAACATCAAACGAACGAAACCAGAAGCGCCCCGACCCACAACCCACCACCTCGTCATCACAGAGGAGATTTAATCGGGACGGGTTTAGTGCACTGCTGTGGTGCTGCCTAGTGCTTTACAGTTACAGGCATTACATGACTTTCGCAAGCTTTGAACCATCGTCGTCGTTAGACGAGGGGGGCGGGGGGAGGGGGGAGTGCAGTTGCTGTCTAATTTTGCGCGTCCAGGCACCCCTCTTCCAATCCAAGCAGCTTACAATGTGCCGGAACGGCGCAATCGGTTGGACGTCGGCTTCCTAACGCGAGGAGCCCATCTTTTATTCGACCACGGGAACCATTTAATTCTTCCTCCCCTTCATCCACGACCATCATCATCGTCAGAGAAAGTTGGCTTTTGTCTAGTGCGTTTAGGTTGAACTACAGACGGCAACACTGAGAAGTTTAAAGCTTCGCTTTTATAAGTACTTTCTTTTTCTGCCCCCTTGATGTAACCCTTGTGGAACATTATTAAGAAGAGCGATAGTTCACTCAGGCAGAAGGGAACCCAGCCTAGCATGAAACCATTGTCAAGGCATCGTATGTATTATTTCTTAATTGGTACACACAGGGGCAGCTTCACAAGCCGGACCTTGCTGGACGGTGACATTCTTCCACCTGGGCACGCTCTTCCTGACCCTGCCGCTGGCGTGGGGCTACTGGTGGCTGTTCGCGTTCGCCTCCGCAATCGCCTTTTGCATCGGAACCTCCGTGAGCGTTTTCTCTGTGCTGGTAGCCGAGCACCTGGGCATCGCGCGACAGTCCATGGCCTACGGAATGGTGTCCGCCTTCACAGGAATCACATCGCTCTTCAAGCCTTTCATTGTAGGTGAGTGTGAAGACATTGTTCCATCTTCCGGTTGTATTTAAGTTGATGAGGTTGTGTGTGAGAGAGAGAGAGAGAGTAAACATTTATTATAAGCGTAAGTTCTGATGGCAAGGCATTCTCACACGGTGCAGGGCATTCATTATGCGGGATAACTAGGTTGCGACTTGCGGTCTAGGCCCTCTTTACTAAGTCTTGCTGCTGTCCGAAGTCCCGATCAACCAGACGCGCCATCAAATGCTCAAACGATGGCAACAAGATATTTGACATGAGCTGACAGGTTGTATTTTCGGGACAGAGTCAAAGTAGATTACACTTTCTCTATACGCCATTAATTCCACCAGCTGCTATAGCCCACTTGGTTAGAGTAACCATTTTGATGCAATTACAAGACGTTTTCACCATCAAATTTCCACACTTACTCGGAAGAGAATTAAGCCTGAGTGGACACTATACTATAACTCGGTTATTTCGTAAGTGCAGGCGCGAGATTAATGCAACATAATGTTCTGTTAACCCTTTCGCACGAGCTTACGTGTGTAGAACAACAAAAATTACTTCAAAGTCTTACCATAATTTATTTAAATAAAAATCCAAAATAAACGCGATGTCCCGATGACCTGAACGGTTTCGCAAAACTAGAAGTTTCCGCCTGATCGCAAACAGTTCCTAAAGGTGGGCGTTTCAAGTAATTCCGCTTTAATTATGGTAGCAAATATACGCACAGACTGCAAATGTCGATGGGAGGGCGCCAGAATGTCAAGCAGGATGAAACTGAGGGCTGCAGATTTGAGGTTTCGCAAACCGCAGAAATGGGCCTGGACTAATTTAACAATATTAATCGTATTTGATTGCTTCAAATTGTTTATTCAATTTAGCATGCCCCTTTACCGCGTGCAGGCGCGCTATAGTGACTGGCGCTTTTGACGGTTGTGTATACCCGCCAAGGCTGCTGCAGTGGCTGTAGTGCGTGTTTTTGAGCATAGGGACGTAGGGTTCAGTCGCAGCCAGCGGCAGCCTCTATCCAGATCGAGACGGAAACCAAAAAATGGTTGCGGCTTAACTCAGCTAACCTTGTATATAAAAAGCAAAAGCTCGGCTTTGTCTGCTCTCATTAATCTTGGTTTCGCTTGGTTCACCTTTGATGTAGCTCTGTCGCCCACCTCGCCTCAAAGCCGTTCGGTCCCGTGCAACGATCACAAAATGAGGCGCGGCCTCCCGTTCATTCTCGGCGAACTCGGCGTTCCTCTTTCACGGCGAACACGGCGCAAGATGAGTCACATAGCCCGAAACGACCCAGCGGCGCATGCGTGGGAGGCTGCCCGGTTTGGTCGGCTGCCGATCAGCTGAGCGGCCGCTCCCGTCACGGTCACCGCCGCTACGTGAGCAGTACGACTGAAAACAACGCCTTGATCGCAGCGCCGGCAGCGGGCACGGCGAATCACGCGATGCGCTTCGGCAGGTGTGTAGCCGGGGGGGGGGGGTGTCTCCGGTAAAACGTTTAACTTGCGCACCCTACGCGAAACCACTTGAGGAAAGTGGTAAAGCTTTGCTTTAAGACTTCCGTGTGTCCAGATTTTGGAGCACGTGAGAGATCTTCAAGTGGTCAAAATCAAATCAGAAGCACGCCAATACAGTGTCATTCCTGGGCTATGAGGCGCGCCGTTTGGAGGGCTCCAGATACACCGGCTCTATAAATGAGCCAGTAGTGCGCCAGAGTAATGAATAGTGGTCCGGTGAATCCATACTGCCCCACTGGTGACCAATCTAATAATCCGCCATTTACCAATGACTCCTTTGGGGTCATTGGTGGGACACTGCTGGATCACCAATCAAGCACCAATGGCTGACACACGAGCGAGAGAGACAGGGAAGGCACTTTGTTACAATAGAAAGCCGAGATGTTCGCCGTAATTTCCATACTGACAGGAGAACCACCTGTAGCAATACCACCAACTGTGGACGTCCATTTTTTTTTTGGTTGCTTCGGCGAAGAAACCAAAGGAACTAAAATTTCATTGTTCCATTAAAAAAAACTACTGTGTTGAAAAGCAAAATTGACGGCGACCAAAACGCTTCCATCACGCTATAAAAGCAATAACTTTTTATGCTTTTTTTTTTCAGCTCACTCATGGGTCTTCTTTGAGAGTTGGCATCTTCTGATGATCTGTGTATTATCGCTTGTATGGTTAGGCACGATTGTCAAACATGCGCCGCTCATAAGCAATAGCCGCAAGAACGGAGTGGGCCGAGCCAATTACGATGGCAATGCCAATCTTAGCTCTTTCATTCGTTCGTGCCCTAGTAAATGATTGCCGCATACGTACTTATAATACAGGTTTAAAAAAAACCGCATGCCTATGTTCGATTTACTATGGTCGCAGATTTGGCGGCCTCCCTAATTATTTCTACAGTAGGAACATACCTAACGCTTGCAAAATCTTGCCAGTGAGCATGTTATCACAAAAATTGATACATGCTCCGGTCAAAGACGATTTGAGAGAGCGTAGATACGTAAAAACGCCCCGCTATTTGCAGGGTTACTTATGGAAGATCGGGGCAGGATCGAAACCCCTATTGCAAAATAAGGGTGGACAAGGGAGTTTTTGACACGATGTGGTATGAATATCGACTTCTGATCCACTGTCCCTCTTGCAGAGTCTAAAAGAAAGACAGTAAGCACATGCGTGCGCCTGCGTTCCTGTATGTCAGTCTATTTATGTGCCCAAACGCGATCATCGCATGTCATCCAACTGTATCACTTGTCAAGTACTTATTGGAGGGGATGGGATGTGACGCAATTGTGGGGATACGAATCTCACGTCGAAAATTGACTGAAATGGCAAAAAAACTTCACGAGGTGGACATAATTGTTGTGCAGATTTTTTGTTTCTCTTGCCCCTGTAAATGTGGCCCTCTGACTCACGTGGTACGCGAATTACGCTGAAAGGAAAAGTATTTCATGACAGAGCGGTGGTATTGACAATACACTAGTGGTGTTCACGTTCAATTATTGATAAGGCCGGTGAAGATTGCCGATGCTGCTTTGAATAAAGTGTTCAATACAAATTGGGTTTCTTACGTTTTTTTTTCTAGGTTACTTTCGAGACTCGGTCGGGTCGTACGACAGGCTCTTTATGGTCTGTGGGTCAACTGTTATCCTGGCCGCAATCATCTGGACCGTGGTGCATATCAAAAAGAACACACGGCGCTCGAAGGAATGCCCTCTTCAATGATGCTAGTCGAAGCAACATGCGAACTTGTCCTGTTGTACAAAAATATATTGATGGTACAGAAGAAGAGATTAAAAAATCTTTTCCGTGACTTGGTGTAACTACTCTTCGATGTACATGGACTGCAAAGTCTTAACATTAATCGTCAACTGCGTGCAAGAAGTATCGGACTAGAGCTGGGCGAAATAGGCGTGACTACAATGCACACTGTGTTCGTAAGCGCGATTTGCTTATTGCTAAGCTTCCTGGGTAAGAGTACGGTTACGGGATCCCTAACCGCAAATAGATTTTAAAAGCATTGCCGGCGCACCCAAAACGTTTGCTAAATTATTCCATAAGAAGCCTACTTTACAATCTTTGCAGGAGATTACAACCTCCGCATGCTCGCTTTGTAGTCGTCTGCCAATCGGCGGATTCTGTCGTAATACTTTCACATCTCTTTATTCGCCAGGCGACCCTAGTTTCGTAATACAGCTTCAGTATTTCATTGTACACTACATTAACAAAGTCAATTAATGGTTTTAGCTCGCGCTTACTTGTCTGAATCTTCAATACCGTTACGGATTCTTGTTACCCTTGGTTTTTGCAGTCACTTGAGTACAAGCTATATTTCTAAAAATAATTGAGAAGGTCATCAGTTACAGGGACACAATGTTTCTTTATAGATATGTTGGCTGTTCTCGGACAGCGTATTCCGAAGTGGTGACTTCTGAACTGAGCCGGGTGTTTTCACGTACGCGAGTACACCACCGCTCTAACATTTTCAACGTAAAGTAAAAAACTGCGCGATTTTGGACGGCCACAAAAAGGGAGGGAACACAGGACAGGCGGAGACTTGCAACTCTGCAAGTTGCAAGTCTGCGCCTGTCCTGTGTTCCTTCCCTTTTTGTGGCCGTCCAAAATCGCGCAGTTGTTTACTTTACGTTGAAGATGCACCAACTCGCCCACCAACAAGTTCTTCTAAACCCTCTAATATTGTGGCTAATTCTTTCAATGTGCGGGTATTACAACCCTCGAGTGGGATATGCGCGGGGATTCAACGCGGGGGGTCTATTATTGCGACATGGCCGCTTACGCTGGTATCGGGTTATTACGTCGAAGCGGCTGCGCGTAGTTGCTTCGCTTATTCAAGCTCTTTTTCTGGAAACTGGACATTCATCCGCATAAATGCACCAGACAATGATGATGTGGGCCTGTTGCAATTCTTGTTAAAAAGCAGATGGAGCGGGATCTGAAAGCAGAAACGTGTTTTTTGTTACCAGAAACGATAATTTTCGAGAGTTTGCAATGGATTGGAACAGGGAAGTTTCAAGAATATGAGCACAAAGTACCACACCCTTCTTTTATTATTCATTTACATTTTATCCTCCTGGCTGTATAGTCCCATTTACAGCTCAACAAATCCTCGTGTAATATTTTGTCGAAATATATCTGAAAATTGTTTCTATATACTGTCAATTGAAGAGGTAAAACCGCTTACGCACCACCCGCATTTCGAGGCTTAGTGCTGTTATGCTGTGAACATGCCCACACCAGAAAAAAAGTGCGGGCATGAAGCGGCTTTTCAGAATCATGTCTCTGCTTGAAATGCGATAGCTCTGTAGTAGACTGAGCTGTGGCGCTCTTTGCCCCAGCTAACGCTGCGTCATAAAGATCCAACCACCACCACCACCACCACCACCACCCACCACCACCACCACACCATCATCATCATCATCATCATCATCTCATTATCATCACCACTACCATCATCATCATCACGTAGTAAACAATGCTTCCAACAAGAACTTGCTATTTATGACCGTTAACCTACTTGCAGTTCTACCAGAACTGAAGCATACAGGTATCGCCAAAGGAATGTACATTGCAAATTCCTTCGATTTCGATTGAACGTTGATTTTATTACAACAAAATACCCTCAAAACACCAATACCGATGCGATTAAATGTATTGCAGCAGTTGGACTCAAATATAGCATCCACGAAAAGTGTTCTCATCAACAGTTTTCAAATTATCGCTTTGAAAGGCCTGTCACAGACATGCAAGCAGAATAAAGAAAAGCATGTGTGGGGTGCTCGTGGACGCACCTTCTTTACCTGGAGACTTGATTACATCGCAGAGATAGACACTTGATTACTTGATTATTAGTGTGTTACCACGTAGTATTGCGTGGTAATAGACACAATTACCACGTAATTGTACGGCTTCGAGATGGTCCGTCGTAGATCGTTCTGTTTCGAATGCTGTTTTGAAGATGTGGAATAGATCACAGTATTAGAACGAAGTATATGTGTACCCTAGTCATCATTGTTTCGAGATTCCTGTTGAAGCAACTACTATGGAAAATCAGCCAGTTTTTTTTTGTACCGCCTAATATTAGACATAGGCTTGGTTGAGGGTGTCATACTACAGCAGTAGTGTGTTTTTGTAGGAGCGAGAGCTAGATTAGTGGTTAAAGTGTTGTAATGATTTGGTTTGCATGGTAACCAGTAAGTGTTAGCACTTGTGCTGACGGAAAGGAGGTGGCGTGGGCCACATGTGGGTGGTTCTAGTCGATGTTAATGCTGTCTATATTATTGAAATTCCTGCTTCCCGCGCGCATGCGTATACGTGTGTGGCCGTGTACGTGTGCGGGTTATTTGCGTATTCTCCAAATTCTGTGCAAACAAAATCAGTACTATCATTTGCGCTTCCGAGAACTCGAGTTATTTTTTTGATAGACGGTCCTGTGTAAGGAAGACAATACAGTCGGATTCCTTACTGTTAAAATATGTTCCACTGCTAGATCTACGTAAATAAGAGAAGTTACACTAAAAAAAGTGCAGTTTCTGAAAGGCGGGTCCACCATTCACTCACCTAAGTGTTTTTCTCATTGTCCTAGCGGGTGGCATTCTCCTCCCCAGAAACCGGAAGTTGAAGCTCCGGCGAGAGTGGAGAGGAAAATAAAGTTAAAGAGGAGGGTGGAGGAGTGTAGTAGTTTGGGAAGTTTGGGAAGTGCAGAGAGTAGGGCAAATAAATTCACTTCAACAGAAACTTTTGACACAATCTGAATGATACTGCAGAGCACTACCTACCGCAGAAATGGCCAGATCGCCCGTAAATTTGTTTAATGGTTGCCCTTGTCCTGCTTTGTTAATACATGAGCATTTAGGCCTTGGAGCTCGGAATCTTTCAGCAACACAAAGCGAAAAATAGACCAGGGGACGAGGCGAAAACTACAAACAAGAATCTCCTTACTTGACAAAAGTTTTTCGTGCGTAGCAGCTTTAGAGAACAACCTGTATCTGGAATTGAGAGGTTAAGAGGCTGGAGGCATGATTGGCCTATATACAACGATTCGCTCAGTACCGCCTTCTCTACCGCTCTAGCAGTGGTAATGTCGTTTAGGGAAACTCCAGCCTTGTTGATTAGAGGCTTTAAGCCGCGGTGGAAATGGGACACACACTGGCGTGGAGGAAGAGGCAGTGGATGGTGAAGACTAGAAAAGGGGGAGGGGAGGCGTGCAGGGACATTAAAATCTGTTCGTCTACATAGATCTGTAAAACAAGAATCGCACTGCCAGGACAGACCCATTTGCGCTCACTGAATGGGTTCTCACTGATATTAATACGTACCATCGTATAGTACCCCGCTCTAATTCCCACCCCACCCTTGTGAGGCCTGCGCGTTTACAAAATTATATAATTGGCGGGGTCAACACATTTATTCCCTATAACAGCGTAAGGCCGGAAGGATATTAGTCGAACGGTATTTTAAAAAAATGAAAATACGAAGGATGTAAAAACAAGGAAAATATATAGTGATGAACTAACAAAGCCAAAAATATGCAACCTTCATGTTTCCACGTCAACATAAAGACGAGAACAAAAAATGCTCACCAAATCAACCCTGTGAAGGTGGTTGGAAAGCGGAGCTGTAAACGGACACCCACAACGACTAGGCACCCATGCGACGTCACTTGAATTCACCCACGTGGCTCTACAAAAAGTGAAACCAGAGACAAGGGAAATGCATTTACCCATACTTGTTATTGCTTCAAAGAGAATTTTTGCTAGGTTAAATCAATGCATGATTCATGAAAGTTGGTTCGTGGGGTTTACTGGTGAAGCAGTTGATTAGAAAGTCTTTTTTTTTGTTAATGTAAATTAAGGAACGCAAACCCGCTGTTAAACGATCTCACTTCCCCTCCATCTCTGTCCACCGCCGACGGAGGCGAGGAGATCGGGGGAGAGACGGAGAAGTGAGACGCCATGCGTGGGTGTGAGCTTCCGCTATTTTTTTCAGCTCCTAGCGCACGCGCAAGGTGTGCACAACGGCCGTTACACGAAGCGCACAGCGGCACTAGAGGTCGTGTGACGCTATCACGTAACATTCAACGAGAACGCAGGGCGTAAACCCGCAGATGTACTCGGTAAGTGCACCGTCTGTTTCCCCCGTCTCCGCGTGGGCGATTAGCTCAATCGGTAAGGCAACGGGCTTTAACTTCGTTTCTTCATTCGTTCCAGGTTCGATTCTCGGCGGTGATAGTAACTTCTTTTATTTGTGCAGGGGAGTTTTCTGTAGGCCCCAACGGTCGCTACAGAACCCTTAGGGGGGGGGGGGGTGCAGGCAAAAAAGCTTCGATGCGGAAAAAGAATGGAGCCACCGAAAAAACTTGCCGCATCTTGCACTAGTCGTGAAAGGCTGGAGAAAGAGCAGGGAAGGGGGGGCGGGAGTCGACCTGGCTTCTCCCTACACTGACACTAGATACCAGGAGTGAGGGAGCAGAAAGGGCAAGTCTATGTACGTTCGTTGTACGGCGAGTGGTGACCGAATACTCTCACCCCCGTCATTTAACACCGGCAAGACGTAGTCTCCACCGAGCGAGTCAAGCCAGCCTTACTCGCCTTCCTCAGACCCACTCAGGGCTTCCCCGCCTCAGCGACCCCCGCCCGAAATTCTGAAGCTCATGATGGAAAGTAACAGCGCAATAAACGACGAGGGATACAGGGACAAGATGAGCACTGACTCGCGAGTCAGCGACCGTCTTGTGAATTTCTTCCGTGTCTCTCGTCGTTTATTGCGCTGTTACTGTCCATCATGAATGCATACCAACTCGCCCAACTTTCCATCTAAAACTCAACTGATTAAAAACGTCATATGGTCAACACAACAGCCCTCGGCTATACGGTAGGGGGAGCCCTGTAGCGACCGGAAGATGACGACGACGACAAAGGCAGGAGCTTCTGATGTGGCGCAAGCACACCGCTGTATAACACGCGCGAACCGTAGAACGCTTCGCGGAGGCGGCGGTGCCGTTCTCGAGCGGGCTCCAGCTGACGTTCGAGGCGACCCAAAAGAACCACAGCTCCTCGGTTTTAGAAGATTTCACAGTCGGTGGAACTTGGTTAAGGCTTTTGCGAACAGGTACTGAAGGCTCTGTTGGTGATTACAGGGCGTTGATTTAACCTATGAGCAGTTGTTACCTTCTATTGCCAGCTTGTGTTCTCTTATTATAGTAGTTGGGACAGAACGCTGCGGTCGCTGTTTGAGAAGCCCATAGTGGGCATTGATTGTTTGACGTCTTATGTCGTGGTATGTCTGCAGACATAATTTGATATCGGCCGTTAATGTGAGTTGAACATATGGAAGCATCGGTCGCGACATTCTTAGAGAAACCTTGATTTTTCTCTCGCTAACACCACTACTGGCATAAGTTCTGTCTAGGTGATTTCAATATACAGTAGACTCTCGATAAACAGAAATCGCTTAAACAGAATTGCCGCTTAAACGGAACAGTTGCCTGGAATTTGGTTGGTTTTGTATTCAGCTAAAGTAAAAAAACTCTCGGTAATCGGAACTAAAATTTCCGCATCACCGTGTAAACGGAACCAGAAATGGAACTTCTTGTGAAATCCACTGGCATGAGAATCAAATTTTTACCGTTCCGGCTGTTTCGTTCTTGTTTTTTTTTTTCTTCGTCCATGCTTTTTTTTAGCCTTGTTGGCCTCGTAAGCATCGTCTAGTAAGTGGTTAGCCGTGTTAGCGCAACGAATGCAACATCGCAGTTCTTGTTCCAGTCGTTCGGTCTCGATTCTAGACGCCGAGGCTACAGGGCTCACCTCCTGTCGCCTCGTTCGTGCGGGATTTTCGTTTTTGCAGGTGGGGTCCACTTGTCTACGGATATCAAAACGTTCTGCTGCGTTTATTGTCTTAGTCCTTTCGAACCATTGCGGCGTCAATTGACTACATTACATAAATAATTTTATATTGAATAGTAAGGAAATGAAACTGCTAGTTTTCTGGGGAATAGTTCTTCAAGAATGCCCATTGCGATAGACAACACCGTTGCTGCATTTTAGCGCGAGCTAAGTGCTACAAAGAAGACGAAGCTCCGGTGAAGAGGAAATCGCGGCATTTAGGCTTCAAAAACGGCGGTCCTAGGTTTATTGCCAAGCTTGTGAATATCCAAATACGTGCACTACAAAGCCATTTCTCATTTTTTGGCTCATGTGGCCATACAATTCAGGAAAATCCAACAAAAATGTTTTTCTCTAAAATAAAATTTGTGATTGCCAGATAGGCTAATTAATTCCCTCGATAATAAATCAGTTATTAATTATTCTATGTGCTCTTTTTCTTGTTTGTGGGCCTATGGAGCCCTATGGAAAACACACACGAACATTGTTTTCCTTGAGATAAAAAAAGTAGGACTGAAATGAGCAAACACATTGGGGTTTAGCCTTAACGATGGCGCCAAAATTATTTCAAGATTTTTATGGGGATTTTTAGCAATTTGTGAACGCGTAACGTACAGTACGTACAGTACAAGCATTTGTGAACGTACAGTATTAGCATTTTTCTCTTGCTCGCAAATCCAAGGTTCCAAAAGTTCCCAACGCAACGTTTCTGCCCATCCTTCTTGCACCGAGAGAAACTTGTTTAGCGCCATAACCGTCTCAGTATTAGCATTTCCTTTGTTCTGCAGCGGCATAGGCTCCCTCTCACTCCTTTTGCTGCCCACCTGTATCATGCTTTCGTCGCACTCGTTCCAGTCATTCACCCTTTCCGCCCGCAGTGGCAGCAGTACGACCTGCAAACCATCCTCATTTTGGGTAAAAAGCCACAAGAATTGTAGAGAAGGACACAGGCGTATATTACATTACAAGACACAGAATTTTTTGCTCGATGGGATATATGACAACTCTAAAACGCCCGTTTACTTTCAATCCTCCCATTTTCACAGGCCCCTGTCATGCCTCTTCATCTTCATAATCATAACATGGCCCTTTTTGAAGCGCCCTATTCCAGTGATGTCCTTTAGGAAGCCAGTTGTGGGGAAGGGCACACGAGAGTCTTCATTTTGGTAAAGACATCCGCCCAGACAGCCATGAAGAATCATACGAGACTTCACCGAGTCTACAGACCTAGTCGGCAGCTAAAACCTGTCGCCCGAAGCTGGAGTTGAAAAATGATCGCCACTACCGGACACAGTCTCCGGAGCACCCGCGGAGAGTAAGCTATACTGGATGGGATGCAGTGCAACTGGAAGGGATATTAGGCAGTGAGTGTTTTACTTAAAACCGCGAGTGTTTTACCAGTCGCGGGAATACGGCACCAACCTGTCGACCGTCTGTTCGTGTGTTGCAGCGGGGCCCATGGGTTCCAGTAAATCAAAACCAAGGCAGCAAAACCAAAATTGTGGGTGAGCGATTTGCGTGCCCGGCACCCACCATAAGCGTAAGAAGTGAGCTTCAGATATGTTACTGAGCTTTGTACCTCCACGCTGTGGTAGTGGGCAGCCGGGATATACGTTTGCACTAGATATTAATTATAAAAGACAATGCAGAACACACAGCTGCCGAAAGGCGTTAGTTTCTAACAGTTCCGGCTCCAATAGCAGCGCTTTTTGCGAGTGCTTTGGTAGCCCTCAGCAGTGCGACACCGTGGTTTGCTTCGATTCGAATGTACGGTCCTCTCGTCCAGTTGTGCCAAACTTGTTCATGGTTTGGTTGCAGTGCTTCTGTGCACGTGACCTTGCGCCTAGGTACAAACGTGCCTGATTACTGAAGCCTTATCGTTGGCTTGAAAGTTGGAGCATCGCCACTATTCAGGTATACGAAGGCCTCAGTTCAAACTTTTGATCAGGTCCTCGTGCATATTGGTTGCGCGTTCACGGAAACAAACTGCCTGACTATGCTTCTTTATTTTGTCAGGGCTCCCGCCACGGTATGGTTCTATCACCTTAAATGAGGGGGTCATAAATAATGTCCTGTACTGAAAGATTGGGCTGAGGATCTGTTGCCAGGGCAATAAACAAGCGAAATGGAGGTCAACGTGGAAGCAGTGGCGACTTTCCTACGGTGAATGCAAAAACTGTTAACTGTGTTCCGTGTCACTGCCCTCCCGTACCTCTCGTTGGCGCAGTAGCATTAGCCCTCGATGCTGTAAATTCCCTTGAAATCATTCAGGTAAGCATTTCGAATGTGTGTACATGTGAGGAAGCTCCGCGTGACATGGCCGTGAATTATCGACAGGATACTAATTTTGCTGGCATGACGGTACGCAAAGGAGATAGCAAGATAGCGCGCCACAGACTGTGCAACGAAACGGAAAAAGCAGACATCAACGTAATAGCTGCTTCATTTCACGTCCCGCAAGAACAAACCGTTTGAACATGCTAACATGCCGATACTATAATAAGTACTGGGATTCCGGTACTTATTATGCGAAAAGGGGCAGTGTGACGCTGCCCCTTTTTAAAGCGACAGCTTTTTTAGCGGGGCCGATCGTACCTGTCAAAAAACTAATACATTACTCCTTATAGCGGTTGCTCGACTGAAAATCTCTATCTCTACACACAAAGCGCGCGCGTGAAACCGGGGACCGCAAAGTATTTCTCTCTCTCTCTCTCTCTCCTCTCTGAAAGTGGGCTTTTATTGTGCCAAAACGCTTACTTGAAAATCGCAAAGAACGCATGGTTCTAAATAAGACAACACACGCGTTGATCATGAAGAAAGAGTACAATAGTATACCTTTATCTCATAAACCACGTAACGGTGTACATTTAGGTCGTTCATAGTTGCGTTTACTTAGTGCAAGAACAATCGTCGCATGGGTTCGTTCTTCGCTTGCGATTTGGGTACTTGAAGGTTTGACGATCGGTTAGGCGCACTTTCAGCGAAAGTTGGGCGCACGTTTAGCTTTCGCGCTTCTCTCCAGTTTCGTCAGGAAGGGACGGTATTTTTTTGCATTTCGATAGTTGTTCTGCACGAGATATGTAACCAACCTCTTACACTTCCCAACTTCGGTGACAAGTGACACATTTTGCATACTTTGGCAGTTTTCAACTCGTCTGATAACGTCAGATTCATGTTGCGTTCCTGGGTGACTCGATAGAGAACCTGAGGTAGTTTTTACGCTGAGGAATTAAAGGAATGGGATTGAACTTCCTGTCCATGCCAGGAGTGGGAATGGACTAACTTATGTCATTCCGAGGAATTGAAAGGAATGATATCACGACAAGGTTTAATTCCGCGGAATAGAATTGGAATGGAATGGGTATGCCCATTCCGCAACACTGAACCACACTTATTGCGATTTAATCACATTTTTCTATCCCTTAAACTTCGTTTGCAGGTTAGTACAATTAATTAGAATGTTTGGTTTTCCTCCTTAGGTACGCATTATGCATACAACGGTTGGAGCCGCAGTAATTCAATGGCACGACGACACTCAATGACTCCGCGAAAATATTGGGTTTTTGTTCTTGTTGCTATTTACTCTTTGCTTTGCTGTAATTCCCATTTGTTATTTCTATTTGGTATTTTGCTATTCGTTTCGTTGTAGTTCAGGCTCCTTGCCTCAGGCACAACGACACTCGTGCTTCTGTGCAGTGTTATTATGCTGGTAAAGAACGGCTTATGTGTAGAACATGTCATAGCGGTAGCAGTCTCCGCAGTCAGTGGCAGTCAGTAAGGAACTCGTCTACTAAATCGTGCAGGGAAAATTTTGCTGTGTGTAGGAAATGCTGGGAAAGCCGTACTCTTCGCGTTTGCCTTTCTCTGAACGACATGTTGTAAGCGATGCGAGACATATCGTAAGGCGAAAAGAAGTAGTTTACAATAGTTTTTTGATGTTATCAAAGGCATTCCCAAGCTCCCATGCGTGTCTTCTTACTCGCAGTGAAAAAGGTATAAATGGTGTTGGATGGCCTAAAACAAATTATCAATCTGTACTTCAATATACAAAGAGCTAATTTCCATGAACGTCTTGTTAACTGAACCGGAGGGCGTAAATTCACACTGGTGGTGCCTGCCCCCCTGATCCCATTCAATTTGCCTATGTATGGGCTGGTACGGATAGAACCATACTCCCGAGATGAAACTCTGGATCGAACATTTTTAGGGGCAGTTTTTGAAGCTGCTCTCTATAAGGCACTTCTACAGTCCACTCGCGATTTCACTACACTGTAAACATACGCAGAAGGCCCTTTTTATTCGTACCATACAAGTGATGGCAACGGACTTATATATTCGTTATTTTTACACATTTATTTTAAGTTGTTTATGTGTTCGTTTCAACGTCATCTCAATCAAAACAGCACCCAAGAAATTGTGTTACCTGATAACGGACGTGCCCAGTCCATTGAGTTGTGCTGTAAGTTATACACGTACACTGTACTGCTTCAGAAATAAATAGCAAATGTGTTCGGGGGTTTTCCTTAAAACTATTTTTATCTGACCACATTGGAAGTTATTAACGCCTTCTGGTATTGCTTACCCGAAAATAAAGCGATTCTAGTAAACCGCCGCTAATTAGGCCCTCGTTAATTCGGGGTTCAGGTTAATTCGAATGCAATGTCTGGTCCTGTCCAATGAAAACTATAAAATTCGCACAGACGCGGCCGCAGCTCGGTTAGTTTGGACCTCCCACCGAGTTCAGGTGGTGAAAAAGCTGCGAATACCGGAGCCGCTCTTAAGCTAAATCTGATTCGCAGCAGAATTGAAGGAGCACCTACAAAACTTCGCGATCTGAACGGGATACGAACGGGCCTGTGCACGTCTTGGAGGCACAAAAAAAGCGCATGGCACTGGCTCACAACCAAGTAAAAGCCACAATGCCCATCGCTGTGGGCATGCATGGTTTGGCCGGTCAGTGTGCGCGGACTGAACCACCTCAGGGAAGTTCACAAAATAGCGATTTCCTCGACATCACCTGCGCGAAGCAAACGACAATAACTGACGTTTAAAAAAAAGGTATGGTGGCGTTGAAAGCATTTTTCACTTATTATTACTGTACTCAGGATAATACGGACACTGTGTTAATTGGGACATATACTCCGGTCCCGTGAAATCCGAATTAACGGGTTTTTGTATACATCACGTGAAAATTATTTCAATATAATTTTTATATAAGGAATTGAATAATTGTGGGTGGAAGTGCTTTTCCTAGAGTGTTCATCTTAGCGATGGATAGCATGCGTGTCAGAATTCTATCTTGTGGCGCACCATTTTCTCCTATATGGTTTATGCCCAGGCCTACCACAACATTTACATGAAACGTTTAGTTCGAGAAATGACTTTCCAGTGTATTTGAAATCCTTACAGAAATATCAATATTTTGAGGGTGCGTAGAACAGCCTATACCCCAAGTCATTGAGATAATTTTAACATCAACTGATCTTTTATCATGTTTCTTGGTATGTTGTAGTCTCTGTGACCTTCATGTTTGTGGTTTCTTTTTGTGATTGTGTATTCTTTCAAGACAGGGCTGCCACGACGCTTAGCTTAAACGATCTGTTCAAAAGCTACCTTTCAAAAGTAGTCAACATATGTCAAGAAATAGAAAGAGATTTGAGGTTGCGATATATACCATATCTCCAAGCCAATGGCATGCCCTAGAAAAAACCTCAACTATTTCTGTTGTGCTTCTTGTCGACTGAAGTTACTGTTTGTGAACACTTCTTTTTTTGAATTTTTTACCTTTAGAGGAATATGTGGGATATGGTTGTTCGTAGCTCATTTTACTTGGTTAGTAGCGCAATTTTCAGAGGAGCATTCATGTCCTGAGCACTTGAAGCAAATGCGTCTCCAGTAGCAGGAAGCAGTAGTGGGCCCACACCGCTGAAATTTTAATCAGCGACGTGGGTTTGCCAGATATGGCCGGATATTTAATTGAAGAAAACGTGCCGTGATTGATTCGCGTAGGACGCTTCTTTTGAAAGTCAGAACCACGTGTTTGGTTTCAAATCCTTACAGTCGCGTCTGTTCGTTATTCTTTTTAAAGCAGTTACATCTTGGACAATTATGACATACTTTTAATTATGACCTTTCAGAAAATATGATCCATATTTCAGACATCATTCCCTATAAGCTGTCAACACTGCGATGTGGTGTTACTTGTATTTCGCGGTTGTGTCAGTCAGTCTGAATTAAGAGTCTGTCGAATCGTTTGTTAGTTAATTAAACTTGGTCACTTGGTCACTTGGTGTGAGCTGAGTAGCTTGGTAGTTCACACAAACTACGCTCTCAATGAACTTTGCGACTAAAAATTCAGCGGGCAGGTTACTGGTACTGCCTTGTTCTGTAGTTGTACAGTCGAGAAACGTGGAGTGTTGTCTGACGCAGTAAACATTACGTTGGGTAGGGGTTTCAATATTATATTGGTGTGTTCCCTTTTCGGTGCCACATCATTGCGAACACGGGGTTTTTAAAATGCTACAAAACATGGAAAAGAGCTTCAAATTAAGCAGAGAAGGCTCGACGGCTACCTTCGTACCTAGCAAGGTCACGGAGCACTGTGTCAGGCGTATAGAGAGGGAGCCAGTTAAATTTCGCCTCTCCATCTTCTTGGCGAACTGATGGAGGCGAAATAGGGATGTTCTTTTGATGCGCGAGCCGAGAGGACGATCTCGACTCGCTCCGATGACCGACGACCGATGCTTGGAGCGGGTGAGGGATGAGGACTGCCTTCCTTGCTGGATATTAGGTTTATTTACATTATTTACATGACTCCAACATTACATCACGTCAGAGTGACGGTTACATTGTTACTCTGACAGCAGCAGCCTGTTCGGCCGAGATCTATACTAAACTAGATCCCCTCTCGACCGACCAGGCTGCTGCTGTCAGAGTGACAATGTAACCGTCACTCTGACGTGATGTAATGTTGGAGTCATGTAAATAATGTAAATAACCTAATATCCAGCAAGGAAGGCAGGGCAACGGTCTAATTAGTGTCGCATGATGGCCGCCATGGGAGCAGTCATAGTTGATTTTACCCAAACGGACCAACCGTTTCCGCTCACTGAGTACCCAGAGTCACTGTTAATTATTTATAGTGACGCTGGCTAGTTAGTGAGCGGAAGCGGTTTGGCCGGTTGCGTCGAATCAAGACATACTGCTCCAATCCAGTGCAGCAATCCTCGCAGGTGTAGTTTCGGAACTACAAGTGATCAGTCTGCATTGATTAGAGCAGTATGTCTTGATTCGACGCAACCGGCCAAACCGCTTCCGCTCACTAACTAGCCAGCGTCACTATAAATAATTAACAGTGACTCTTTGTACTCAGTGAGCGGAAACGGTTGGTCCGTTTGGGTAAAATCAACTATGACTGCTCCCATGGCGGCCATCATGCGACACTAATTAGACCATTGCCGGAAGGCAGTCCTCATCCCTCACCCGCTCCAAGCATCGGTCGTCGGTCATCGGAGCGAGTCGAGATCGTCCTCTCGGCTCGCGCATCAAAAGAACATCCCTATTTCGCCTCCATCAGTTCGCCAAGAAGATGGAGAGGCGAAATCTAACTGGCGCAGTCGACAGGATGACCACGACCATGGGCTGGAGCTGGTGGGGCATTCCGGAGAGACTCCTTCAACGCAAGGTTCGGCTCCGACCAACGACGAGCCAGACTCCAAGCATCGACGGGGCGACACCTCAGCGGGAGGCCTCGTGAGTTCCGGCTCAGTGCGGCAGCAGCCGCGATTCAACGGCAACGGGGCGACACCTCAGCGGGAGGCCTCGTGGGCTTCGGCCCAGGGCGGCGTAAGCCGCGGTTCAACGGGGCGACACCTCAGCGGGAGGCCTCGTGGGCTCTGGCCCAGAGCGGCGTAAGCCGCGGTTCAACGAGGCGACACCTCAGCGGGAGGCCTCGGGGGCTTCGGCCCAGGGCGGCGTAAGCCGCGGTTCAACGGGGCGACACCTCAGCGGGAGGCCTCGTGGGCTCTGGCCCAGGGCGGCGTAAGCCGCGGTTCAACGAGGCGACACCTCAGCGGGAGGCCTCGGGGGCTTCGGCCCAGGGCGGCGTAAGCCGCGGTTCAACGGGGCGACACCTCAGCGGGCTCTGGCCCAAGGAGCACGGCCCCATCCCAGCGGCGAGAGCGGCGCATCGGGTCCACGAGCTGCTGCACCAGCGACACTGCGACCCGACCGAACCCGGAGCGAGCACAGGTGGGCCCTGATTTGTTTTCTCCGGGTTCACCATGGCCACTATGCAAACGGGATGTCGCGGCACCGACCGGAAGGTTAGTGCCATTGTGCTCGAGATCGAGGAGTTGAGAGCTGAATTAGCTCTCAAAAATGCCCAGCACGCTTTGGAAAAAGCTAGGCTAGCGGGTAGCCGGGGCGCGGATAGCCCGTCCGTGTGGACGGCTGAGGAGCTCAGTGCTCAATTAGCCCAAGGAAGAGCGGAGATCGCTTACGAGAAAGCGAAGCTCCGCAGGATCGGCGAACTCGAAGAGGACGCCAATCTTTTCACGGTGTTTGTTCCCTCGTGGGCGCTTCGAGCGCCACGGGAGAAGGAGAGTGGAAATGTCGTGGAGGTGGCCGAAGCCACCCCAGTTGTTGGGCAACACGTTGGCGTTCCCACTGTTGCAGATGAGATCTTGGAATCGCGTGAGACAAATGTCTTAGCTGCAGCGATTCTTTCTGTGGCGGCGGGCAATGTTGCCGTGGCCGCGCAGGGAGGTGCAGAGGTAGCACAGCCGTCAGGTGAGGGCAGCGGATCGGCGCGCCTAATTGTGGAGCTTCCGTGCGCGAAGCATGAATGCGCAGGGGGTCCGCGGCGTCTTGAGCGTAGGTCGATTCCGACACGCCCGAGAACGCGGAAGGCGGCGGCAGGTGCGGCGGCGCAGGTGCGACATCGTTCGTACGCGCTACCGCCGAGTAGGGTGTTCCTTCTCTCCCGGGAGCACAGGACACCGCGAGCCGAACCAGGGTTCGTGTAGGATCAGCTGGTGGCGCACAACACGGAATCAGCTTCCGTGCGACGGTCGGTGTGTGCCGCCGCGGAAAGGGGCGTTAGCGCTGAATAGTGTGCAGTGCGAGACAGGGACGGTTCAGTGTTGTTTGCTGCACACTTAGTGGTTAGCGTTTTGCGTTTTTTTTTTCTGCTGTTTTTTTATGTGTAGGGTTCGCTCCGACGAGCGTTATTCTTAGTTGTCCCTGTACTGTAGTTCTCCCCCTTATTAGTTTTTTTTTGTTGGTTGTGTTCGGCTGTCGTAAGGCGTGTGATTTACGAGTAGCGCAGCTTGGCGGGTTTAACTGTCTTCTTGAGGACTAGAGCCGCTGTTACAGCACGGTAGGGAGTTTACCTCTGGGTACAATGGCGAGTGCCTTTCTTTATTTGCGCTCGTTGGCATGTGGTCATGGTGGGCCATGGAATGTGCAGGTAGGGCCCACTTGTGGCGCTTGTGTGCGAACTAGTGTCTGAAGTACTGAAAAGTGAACTTTCAGTACATCGCATGTGGACAGCAAGTGAACCGCAACCGGGACGAACAATCTGTGTCGCATTCCGAAAGAACCGGCGTCCGCGAGTGCGTGAAGAAACGCTGAACTTTCTTTAAACGTTTTGTTATTGGTACAGGAGTAGCCTCATTTTGAGCGTTTGGGTTTTGTTCGGGTGTTGTTTTTTTCTTTCATTAGAGTGAAAGAATGTTCCTACATTGCGCTGAACGGTTAAGGATGGATGGTGTCATTCATCCAGTTGTCAAGTTGTAACATTTATACCCTTCGTGGGGTTGGTTGCCTTAATGGTAGAGGGTTGCCACGGTTTGTTCTCACGGGCCCGGGCCCTGTAGTTGAGCGTCTTCGTTTTATTGTTTGATGTTGCGCAAGTCATGGCTAGGCAAAGGCACTGAGTATGCCGTGTTGTATCCGTTTTTGGTGCAGTTGGCCGGCGCGTTGTGCTGTTTTGGGTAGGTGTGTAGCGGGTTAATTTTTTTTGTTTGTACTGTATTGTACCCGCGTTGTATTGTACTTGCGTAACGGCTTGAGTGTGTTTTTTTTAGTTCTGACTCTGCCGTAAGACATAACCTGCAGGAGAGTTAATGTTGTACGTACAGCTAGTGTACGGACAACATTCTTAGTGCGGAGGTGTTAAGTTCGGGCTCCGCATGTAATTAATGAAGGCCGCCGGTGGCCCATGTGTTGGCGTCGCCTCCGCTGGTGGCTACTTTCCCGTGTCCCTTTCATGTAGCCGCGCGGATGCCAAGTTCGGAGCCGCGGAGAGCTGTTGTGCCCGTCCTTTTTTGTGTGTCAAGGATGGGGGCGATTAGCCTGCGTGCCTCTGTCGCGTCGAGGGTGGCAGGGTCATTCGGGCATAGCAAGCTGACGGGCGGCCCAGATGATCGTATCTCTTAGTGTTAAGCGCGCGCGGTGTAAGTTTGGAAATTTCCGACTCCGGCGGCGGGCGCTCTTCGTCGACGGGTCGTTCGCTCGACGATGGTCGCCTCGGCTAGCAGCGTCCCTCTCCCCGTGGTTGCTGTTCAGGTGGCCGGGCGGCGCCCCCTTTAGTCTGGGAGGGAATTAGCAACCCTCATTGTCCCGCGACGCGGGCGTCGCGGAGGCGCCGCGCGGAGGGAGGTCAGCCGCGCGAGGACCGCTCCGGGCCTCGGCTTGGCTGTTGTTTGTGCAGATGCCGCCTGCTGAACGTAATGGCTGGTTCACTTTAGGCCGCAGATGGCCTGTATTTTCTGGCCGGGTGCACCAGCGTGCGTAGGAAACGCACTATGAGTGTGTAAGAGAGAGTGTTAGGTCACGTGACCGCAGGTGGGGACATGTGTGTGATTGGCTGGTTCCTGTGGCCAATCAATGGTTTCTATTAATTGTTTGAAAGGTTTTTTTCACTCTTTCTTGTACGCCCCCTTCTTGGAGGCGGGTTTTTCGTATCAAAACCGGAGTGTTTGGTTTTCTCGGGGTCGTCGAGAGGGGATCTAGTTCAGGATAGATCTCGGCCGAACAGGCTGCTGCTGTCAGAGTGACATGTAGCCGTCACTCTGACGTGATGTAAAGTTGGAGTCTTTGTAAATAATGGTAAATACACCTAATATCCAGCAAGGAAGGCCGTCCTCGTCCCCTCACCTGCTCCAAGCATCGGTCGTCGGTCATCGGAGCGGGTCGAGATCGTCCTCTCGGCTCGCTCATCAAAAGAACATCACTATTTCGTCTCCATCAGTCGCCAAGAAGATGGAGAGGTTAAATTTCGCCTCTCCATCTTCTTGGCGAACTGATGGAGACGAAATAGGGATGTTCTTTTGATGCGCGAGCCGAGAGGACAATCTCGACTCGCACCGATGACCGACGACCGATGCTGGGAGCGGGTGAGGGATGAGGACTGCCTTCCTTGCTGAGATATTAGGTTTATTTACATTATTTACAAAACTCCAACTTTACATCAGGTCAGAGTGACGGCTACATTGTCACTCTGACAGCAGCAGCCTGTTCGGCCGAGATCTATACTAAACTAGATCCCCTCTCGACCGACCCCCGAGAAAACCAAACACTCCGGTTTTGATACGAAAAACCCCGCCTCCAAGAAGGGGGCGTACAAGAAAGAGAGAAAAAACCTTTCAAACAATTAATAGAAACCATTGATTGGCCACAGGAACCAGCCAATCACACACATGTCCCCACCTGCGGTCACGTGACCTAACACTCTCTCTTACACACTCATAGTGCGTTTCCTACGCACGCTGTTGCACCCGGCCAGAAAATACAGGGCCATCTGCGGCCTAAAGTGAACCATCCATTACGTTCAGCAGGCGGCATCTGCACAAACAACAGCCAAGCCGAGGGCCCGGAGCGGTCCTCGCGCGGCTGACCTCCCTCCGCGCGGCGCCTCCCGCGACGCCCGCGTCGCGGGACAATGAGGGTTGCTAATTCCCTCCCAGACTAAAGGGGCGCCGCCGGCCACCTGAACAGACCACGGGGAGAGACGCTGCCAGCCGAGGCGACCATCGTCGAGGCGAACGACCCGTCGACGAAGAGCGCCCGCCGCCGGAGTCGGAAGATTTTCCA
Organism: Haemaphysalis longicornis; assembly: GCA_013339765.2. Classification (NCBI taxonomy): domain Eukaryota; kingdom Metazoa; phylum Arthropoda; class Arachnida; order Ixodida; family Ixodidae; genus Haemaphysalis; species Haemaphysalis longicornis. The sequence goes on along the minus strand of CM023453.1, from coordinate 102,181,736 downwards.
AACTTACACCGCGGCGCGCTTAACACTAAGGAGATACGATCATCTGGCCGCCCGTCAGCTTGCTATGCGAATGACCCTGCCACCCTCGACGCGACAGAGGCACTCAGGCTAATCGCCCCCATCCTTTGACACACAAAAGGACGGGCACAACAGCTCTCCGCGGCTCCGAACTTGGCATCCGCGCGGCTACATGAAAGGGACACGGGAAAGTAGCCACCAGCGGAGGCGACGCCAACACATGGGCCACCGGCGGCCTTCATTAATTACATGCGGAGCCCGAACTTAACAAGAGAGGGAGCCCAATGGCCGGATCTTAACTAGAACTCCTGACTGCCATGGCTCGACTCATCCTCCTCCTTTCATCATAAATTCCATTGCAGATAACAGCCTTACGGTGGCGTCTACTGGTTTCCGGTGTCATGATTCACCGTTAACTAGACTATTGGTGGTTCACCGTGCGGGGATCATCCCACAACGTAAACAATCACCACTCTCCCAGCAATATTTTTTCGAGAACGCTGAACAGAGAGGCACCGCTTCAAAACTTCCCATGCCAAAATTATTTTCCAAACGCAGCAGTTATTTTAACAAACTTGCGTTTCAAAATCGTGGACATGAAAATCGCTCTCAGTAGTTATAAATAAACTTTTCGCACGGTGTCACGATGTGCCGAAGCCCGTTTAGTGCGCATAAATACCGGAATTACGATGATTTGTGACTATACTTGACTTATAACAACCGCAAATGGCATTAGTATTAGTCCATTTTGGTCCTCAATATTTCGAGAAACAAAATCTTCTCGGTTCACATTTACGTTACAATCGCTGACTTACCAGCCAGATGGACAAGGCCAGTCATGAGTATGATTGCCCAAGTGGCCTCGGTACGCGTCGCGTTGAAATACCGCAGTAAAGCCACGTACAGAAAACCTGATGATCGATTGGAAGCCACTTCGAAGAATACTGCTAAACAGAAAGAACCTGCGGAGAAAGGTAAGATTTATGTACTTGCAAATGCAATTTCTGCAATTTGCGGTACACTTCACAGTGCATTTCACAGTGCAATGTGTGCACTGTGAGGTTGAATATGCGCCCATGCCAATTTTAAGCGTTTCCATATAATTTAGTCACTGAAGATTTGAAAGCAATTATCTACATTTAACCCCACGGGTGCCGGAGAACACCTGTAATTTCATAAAAACAGGCAGCAAAATAGAATCCAAGTACTTGTGTAGCTGACGAACTGTCTGATTTGTGCAACAAGGCCAACAATGTTTGTCTTTCTCTTGTCAAAAGGGTAAATAGAGCCTGATGTTTCCTGCATCGACGAATAGAAAAAACCACTAACGTCAGCAAGATAATTCGACCCTACAGGCGAGATCTAGTTGTTTTCTCAGCAAAACTACATATGACTAGGCGAAACGCCTCTCTGTGCCCAGAGAGACCCTTCACAGGAACCAATGCACATTTGGGAAAACTAAGTACGTTCGAGGGGGTTTAAGAGGAAAAAGTAGAAGGAATGCCTGCGTGTTCTACCTCGGAGTAACACACGTTGTGACGTACATGCACTCCCGCCGCGGCTGTGTATGGAGCACACCAGCAAAGGAAACGAAATGTCGCGTTCTTTGGCAGCGTGGGGATTGCGCGGCGCAGCCAGCGGGGAGTGCGCACACGCCAAGAATGAGAAAGCAAATGGAGAGGAAACGTTGCTCACGAAGAGCGGTGCCTCGAACAGAGCCTGGAACCCACTCGCCGCCACTGTGGTGACAGCACTACAGAAGCTCGGGACCGCGACGCCGTGCGCAAGCATCAAGATCGAGCGGACTCTAACACTCGTCCATTCGTAGACGTTTCACGAAGCCGCATCGGCAGTAAATAAACACTTGAACAAACCCAAACCAAACCTGTCCGTGTCTTCATTAGTGCAAACAAAGATCTCGTAAAATGACACAAGCTTCTGTAACTCAGTTCAGAAACACTTTATAAAGCCACTTCATAAAATTTAACACAAACACCATGGCTAGCCTTTTTCACCTTCGCTGGTCTACCATTTTGACAGGGTGAAAGGGCCGAATATCTTAACGCTGGCGGTCCCTAAAGCACCCGCAGACAGTGGGAAAATGTGTGCGGTGTAGATGGACACACTTGGAATTTGTGATGGTGCCATCAGCGCATCTCATGGGGTCACAAGCAGACGTCATGGTAAAAGTGAAAGCGAACATGCTGGAAAAGAGAAATTCAACGACCATTTTTTGGGGGGACTGTTGAAAGGATGGCACGCATGCATTGCTTCAAGCACGTACTCAGCAACTGTGTCAAATAGCTAGTTTCTCAGCCTCCATAATCAGTGAGTTTGCAAATTCATTTGCCCCACAAATACAACACCTACATTCTGACACAAAACGGCTATTTGCGGCTATAGATACCAAGTAGGTGCACCTTTTAAAAGTACCGTGATTACTCGGACGCTTGCTGAAGAGTGTGGACAGTTTAGTTTTCTATGCCTAGACTCCATGCGCAGTATTCTAGTGGTGCCGTGGTTGCTAAAGCTCGCCAGTGACACTGGCTTTTCAGAGAAGACACTGCTGAGCTATTTTCCAGTGACTTCGCGGGGCATGTTGTAATTGCTAAGAGTAACAGGATTTGTTTCTGAGAATTACGTAGCAGGATCTGTAGCAGGATCTGTTTCTGAGAAGCCGCGGATTTTTACAAAAAGAAATGTGAGAACACCTTGCGACTTGTCCGCCCCGCATCCGGGTGAGGACTGAACAAACACGGGAACTTCTAATTTCTGTAAGGCACTTTCAGCAGCGCAGATCAACTCAGATAACTCCGGTCAATACGGGAGGTGAGACGCAACAAACTGACGTCGTCAGTTCTCTGTATAGACATTAGAGACTGGTCAAAAACTTGCATGGAAGGCCATGATGGTGATGGTGGTGATGATTATGATGTGGATGATGATAATATTGTTGGTGGGGTTTTATGACGGAAGGCCAACGACAGCGAATAGTGCCATACGATACTTAAATAAAAGTGTTACAAAACAGACCACTTTAATCGGTCAGTACACCTTCGGGTGAAATTAATGGAAAGAAAATGAAGATGACTGGTGTAAGCGCCGTGATTATGCGCGATATTGTATGCGCTCTAGAAATTTAATTCGTCAGAAATACTTTGAATTGCGCTTAACAATAATAATGGGATTCTAGCGCAAAAAGAATGATGGCTGGAGTGGGATGTAGTGTGTTATGATGATGATGGTTGTAGGTTTTATGGTGCAAAGCTAGCGTATGGCAAAGAGCGCCACAAAAACGAGAATTCATAGTGGCGTTAAGTATCACTCATACAACCAGGGAATATAAAAATTGAACGTTTAATAAATATAATGAATGGTGTGTTTGGCCAAAACGATTATGCGTGTCGTGGAAGCAGCTGCAAAAATTGATATCGGTAAGAAAATTTCAAGTGCGTTAAGAGAACATTATGCGACGTTGAGAAAGTGCTCCCTACGGGCGACCGCATAGAAGAGTACGGAGCCATTGCAGATGTAGCTGTGATTGCCCAATTAAGCCACATTACTTGAATTTTTGGCTCATGTGGCCATACAATTCAGGAAAATCCAACAAAAATGTTTTTCTCTTAAATAAAACTTGTGATTGCCAGATAGGCTAATTAATTCCCTCGATAATAAATCAGTTATTAATTATTCTGTGCTCTTTTTATTGTTTGTGGGCCTATGGAGCCCTATGGAAAACACATACGAACATTGTTTTCCTTGAGATAAAAAAATTAGGACTGAAATGAGCAAACACATTGGGGTTTAGCCTTAACGATGGCGCCAAAATTATTTCAAGATTTTAGGGGGGAGTTTTAGCAATTTGTGAACGCGTAACGTACAGTACGTACAGTACTAGCATTTGTGAACGTACAGTATTAGCATTTCCCTCTTGCTGCAAATCCAAGGTTCCAAATGTTCCAAACGCAACGTTTCTGCCCATCCTTCTTGCACCGAGAGAAACTTGTTTAGTGCCATAACCGTCTCAGTATTAGCATTTCCTTTGTTCTGCAGTGGCATAGGCTCCCTCTCACTCCTTTTGCTGCCCACCTGTATCATGCTTTCGTCGCACTCGTTCCAGTCATTCACCCTTTCCGCACGCAGTGGCAGCAGTACGACCTGCAAACCATCCTCATTTTGGGTGAAAAGCAACAAGAATTGTAGGGAAGGACACAGGCGTATTTAACATTACAAGACACAGAATTTTTGTTCGACTGGATATATGACAACTCCAAAACGCCCGTTTACTTCCAATCCTCCCATTTTCACAGGCCCCTGTCATGCCTCTTCATCTTCATAATCATAACATGGCCATTTTTGAAGCGCCCTATTCCAGTGATGTCCTTTAGGAAGCCAGTTGTGGGGAAGGGCACATGAGAGTCTTCATTTTGGTAAAGACATCCGCCCAGACAGCCATGAAGAATCATATGAGACTTCACCGAGTCTACAGACCTAGTCGGCAGCTAAAACCTGTCGCCCGAAGCTGGAGTTGAAAAATGATCGCCACTACCGGACACAGTCTCCGGAGCACCCGCGGAGAGTAAGCTATACTGGATGGGATGCAGTGCAACTGGAAGGGATATTAGGCAGTGAGTGTTTTACTTAAAACCACGAGTGTTTTACCAGTCGCGGGAATACGGCGCCAACCTGTCTACCGTCTGTCCGTGTGTTGCAGCGGGGCCCATGGGTTCCAGTAAATCAAAACCAAGCCAGCAAAAACAAAATTGTGGGTGAGCGATTTGCGTGCCCGGCACCCACCATAAGCGTAAGAAGTGAGCTTCGGATATGTTACTGAGCTTTGTACCTCCACGCTGTGGTAGTGGGAAGCCGGGATATACGTTTGCACTAGATACTATAAAAGACAATGCAGAACACACAGCTGCCGAAAGGCGTTAGTTTCTAATCGTTCCGGCTCCAATAGCAGCGCTTTCTGCGAGTGCTTTGACAGCCCTCAGCATTGCGACACCGTGCTTTGCTTCGATTCGAATGCACGGTCCTCTCGTCCAGTTGTGCCAAACTTGTTCATGGTTTGGTTGCAGTGCTTCTGTGCACGTGACCTTGCGCCTAGGTACAAACGTGCCTGATTACTGAAGCCTTATCGTTGGCTTGAAAGTTGGAGCATCGCCACTATTCAGGTATACGAAGGCCTCAGTTCAAACTTTTGATCAGGTCCTCGTGCATATTGGTTGCGCGTTCACGGAAACAAACTGCCTGACTATGCTTCTTTATTTTGTCAGGGCTCCCACCACGGTATGGTTCTATCACCTTAAATGAGGGGGTCATAAATAATGTCCTGTACTGAAAGATTCGGCTGAGGATCTCTTGCCAGGGCAATAAACAAGCGAAATGGAGGTCAACGTGGAAGCAGTGGCGACTTTCCTACGGTGAATGCAAAAACTGTTAAGTGTGTTCCGTGTCACTGCCCTCCCGTATCTCTCGTTGGCGCAGTAGCATTAGCCCTCGATGCTGTAAATTCCCTTGAAATCATTCAGGTAAGCATTTCGAATGTGTGTACATGTGAGGAAGCTCCGCGTGACATGGCTGTGAATTATCGACAGGATACTAATTTTGCTGGCATGACGGTACGCAAAGGAGATAGCAAGATAGCGCGCCACAGACTGTGCAACGAAACGGATAAAGCAGACATCAACGTAATAGCTGCTTCATTTCACGTCCCGCAAGAACAAACCGTTTGAACATGCTAACGTGCAGATACTATAATAAGTACTTGGATTCCAGTACTTATTATGCGAAAAGGGGCAGTGTGACGCTTCCCCTTTTTAAAGCGACAGCTTTTTTAGCGGGGCCGATCGTACTTTGTCAAAAAACTAATACATTACCCCTTATAGCGGTTGCTCGACTGAAAATCTCTATCTCTACACACAAAGCGCGCGCGTGAGACCGGGGACCGCAAAGTATTTCTCTCTCTTTCTCTCTCTCTGAAAGTGGGCTTTTATTGAACCAAAACGCTTACTTGAAAATCGCAAAGAACGCACGGTTCTAAATAAGACAACACACGCGTTGATCACGAAGAAAGAGTACAATAGTATACCTTTATCTCATAAACCACGTAACGGTGTACATTGAGGTCGTTCATAGTTGCGCTTACTTAGTGCAAGAACAATCGTCGCATGGGTTCGTTCTTCGCTTGCGATTTGGGTACTTGAAGGTTTGACGATCGGTTAGGCGCACTTTCAGCGAAAGTTGGGCGCACGTTTAGCTTTCGCGCTTCTCTCCAGTTTCGTCAGGAAGGTACGGTATTTTTTTGCATTTCGGTAGTTGTTCTGCACGAGATATGTAACCAACCTCTTACACCTCCCAACTTCGGTGACAAGTGACACATTTTGCATACTTTGGCAGTTTTCAACTCGTCTGATAACGTCAGATTCATGTTGCGTTCCTGGGTGACTCGATAGAGAACCTGAGGTAGTTTTTACGTTGAGGAATTAAAGGAATGGGATTGAACTTTCCGTCCATGCCAGGAGTGGGAATGGGCTAACTTATGTCATTCCGAGGAATTGAAAGGAATGAAATCACGACAAGGTTTAATTCCATGGAATGGAATTGGAATTGAATGGGTATGCCCATTCCGCAACACTGAACCACACTTATTGCGATTTAATCACATTTTTCTATCCCTTAAACTCCGTTTGCAGGTTAGTACAATTATTTAGAATGTTTGGTTTTCCTCCTTAGGTACGCATTATGCATACAACGGTTGGAGCCGTAGTAATTCAATGGCACGACGACACACAATCACTCACGAAAATATTAGGTTTTTGTTCTTGTTGCTATTTACTCTTTGCTTTGCTGTAATTCCCATTTGTAATTTCTATTTGGTATTTTGCTATTCGTTTCGTTGTAGTTCAGGCTCCTTGCCTCAGGCACAATGACACTCGTGCTTCTGTGCAGTGTTATTATGCTGGTAAAGAACGGCTTATGTGTAGAACATGACACAGCGGTAGCAGTCTCCGCAGTCAGTGGCAGTCATTATGGAACTCGTCTACTAAATCGTGCAGGGATAAGTTTGCTGTGTGTAGGAAATGCTGGGAAAGCAGTACTGTTCGCGTTTGCCTTTCACTAATGTCTCTGAACGACATGTAAGCGATACGAGACATATCGTAAGGCGAAAAGAAGTGGTTTACAATAGTTTTTTGATGTTATCAAAGACATTCCCAAGCACCCATGCGTGTCTTCTTACTCGCAGTGAAAAAGGTATTAAGGGTGTTGGATGGCCTAAAACAAATTATCAATCTGTACTCCATGAACGTCTTTTTAACTGTGAACCGGAGGGCGTAAATTCACACTGGTGGTGCCAGCCCCCCTGATCCCATTTAATTTGCCTATGTATGGGGCTGGTACGGATAGAACCATACGCCCGAGATGAAACTCTGGATCGAACATTTTTAGCGCCGTTTTTGAAGCTGCTCTCTATAAGGCACTTCTACAGTCCACTGGCGATTTCACTACACTGTAAACATACGCAGAAGGCCCTTGTTATTCGTACCATACAAGTGATGGCAACGGACTTATATATTCGTTGTTTTTACACATTTATTTTAAGTTGTTTATGTGTTCGTTTCCACGTCATCTGAATCAAAACAGCACCCAAGAAATCGTGTTACCTGTTAACGGGCGTGCCCAGTCCACTGAGTTGTGCTGTAGGTTATACACGTACACTGTAGTGCTTCAGAAATAAATAGCAAATGTGTTCGGGAGTTTTCCTTAAAAATATTTTTATCTGACCACATTGGAAGTTATTAACGCCTTCTGGTATTACTTACCCGAAAATAAAGCGATTCTACTAAACCGCCGCTAATTAGGCCCTCGTTAATTCGGGGTTTAGGTTAATTCTGGCGCAATGTCTGGTCCTGTCCAATGAAAACTATAAAATTCGCACAGACGCAGCCGCAGCTCGGTTAGTTTGGACCTCTCACCGAGTTCAGGTGGTGAAAAAGCTGCGAATACCGGAGCCGCTCTTAAGCTAAATCTGATTCGCAGCAGAAATGAAGGAGCCCCTACAAAACGTCGCGATCTGAACGGGATACGAACGGGCCTGTCCACGTCTTGGAGGCACAAAAATTCCCCGCATTTCCACGAGGGGAAGAATTTGAAAGTGCGAATGCACGAGTTGAATTTGCGCGGTTCGGTAATATTCGCGAAAGAGAGATCACACACACACACACACAACTACAAAGAAAGAAAGATGCATTTATTCACAGACACCTATTTGTGTTGTCGTTGTACTAGATTGCTAGAGCGGATCTCAGCTTTGAAATTTCGTGTCAGTATCCTTAGCAGGTGCATTAGCCCTTCTCACGCCCGATTCTTGGCCAATCCCCCACGTGGGTATGTGCCATGTCAGCGGCCAGGCAGCGCGCGCCCATCTCCCCCCGTTGCCAAGGAAGACGTGGCGATTCCTGGCCAATCCCCCACGTGGGTATGTGCTATGTCAGCGGCCAGGCTGCGCGCGCCCATCTCCACGTGCGCGGACATCGCCGGTGGACGCAGGTTCAGGGTCGCTTAAGAAGTGCATTGCACTTTAAAAAAAAGCGCATGGCACTGGTTCACAACCAAGTGAAAGCCACAATGCCCGTCGCTGTGGGCATGCATGGTTTGGCCGGTCAGTGTGCGCGGACTGAACCAACTTAGGGAAGTTCACAAAATAGCGATTTCCTCGACATCACCTCCGCGAAGCAAATAACAATAACTGACTTTAAAAAAAATTATGGTGACGTTGAAAGCATTTTTCACTTATGACTGTACTCAGGATAATACGGATACTGGGTTAATTGGGACATATACTCCAGTCCCGTGAAATCCGAATTAACGGGTTTTTGTATACATCACGTGAAACTTTGAACATAATTTTTATATAAGGAAGTGAATAATTGTGGGTGGAAGTGCTTTTCCTAGAGTGTTCATCTTAGCGATGGATAGCATGTGTTTGAGAATTCCATCTTGTGGCGCACCATTTTGTCCTATATGGTTTCTGCACAGGGCTGCCACAACATTTACATGAAACGTTTAGTTCGAGAAATGGTTTTCCAGTGTATTTGAAATCTTTACAGAAATATCTCTATTTTCGAGGGTGCATAGAAAAGCCTATACCCCAAGTCATTGAGATAATTTTGAAGAACATCAACTGATCTTTTATCATGTTTCTTGGTATGTTGTAGTCTGTGTGACCCTCATGTTCGTGGTTTCTTTTTGTGATTGTGTATTCTTTCAAGACAGGGCTGCCACGACGCTTAGCTGAAACGTTCTGTTCAAAAGCTACGTTTCAGAAGTAGTCAACATATGTCAAGAAATAGAAAGAGATTTGAGGTTGTGCAGTATACCATATCTCCGAGCCAATGGCATACCTTTGAAAAAACCTCAACTATTTTTTTTGTGCTTCTTGTCGAGCGACGGTATTGTTTGTGAACACTTTTTCTGTTTTTGAATTTTCTACATAAAGAGGAATATGCAGGATATGGTTGTTCGTAGCTCATTTTATTTGGTTAGTAGCGCAATTTTCAGAGGGGCATTCATGTCCTGAGCACTTGACGCATATGCGTCTCCAGTAGCAAGAAGCAGTAGTGGGTCCACACCACTGAAATTTTAATCAGCGACGTAGGTTTGCCAGATATGCCCGGATATTTATATGAAGAAAACGTGCAGTGATTGATTCGAGTAGGACGCTTCATTCGTAAGTCAGAACCACGTGTTTGGTTTCAAATCTTTACAGTCGCGTGTGTTTCTTATTCTTTTTAAAGCAGCTACGTCTTGGACAATTACGACATCTTTTCAATTATGTCCTTTCAACAATTATGATCTCTATTTCAGACATCATTCCCTATAAGCTGTCAACACTGCGATGTGGTGTTACTTGTATTTCGCTGTCGTGTAAGTCGGTCTGGATTAAGAGTCTGTCGAATTGTTTGTTAGTTAATTAAACGAGTAGGTGACTTGGTGTGAGCTCAGTAGCTTGGTAGTTCACACAAACTACGCTCTCAATGAACTTTGCGACTAAAAATTCAGCGGGCAGGTTACTGGTACTGCCTTGTTCTGTAGTTGTACAGTCGAGAAACGTGGAGTGTTGTCTGACGCAGTAAACATTACGTTGGGTAGGGGTTTCAATATTATATTGGTGTGTTCCCTTTTCGGTGCCACATCATTGCGAACACGGGGTTTTTAAAATGCTACAAAACATGGAAAAGAGCTTCAAATTAAGCAGAGAAGGCTCGACGGCTACCTTCGTACCTAGCAAGGTCACGGAGCACCGTGTCAGGCGTATAGAGAGGGAGCCCAATGGCCGGATCTTAACTAGAACTCCTGACTGCCATGGTTCGAGTCATGTGTCCCTCCGCCTTTCATCATAAATTCCATTGCAGATAACAGCCTTACGGTGGCGTCTACTGGTTTCCGGTGTCATGATTCACCGTTAACTAGACTATTGGTGGTTCACCGTGCGGGGATCATCCCACAACGTAAACAAACACCACTCTCCCAGCAATATTTTTTCAAGAACGCTGAACAGAGAGGCACCGCTTCAAAACTTCCCATGCCAAAATTACTTTCCAAACGCAGCAGTTATTTTAACAAACTTGCGTTTCAAAATCGTGGACATGAAAATCGCTCTCAGTAGTTATAAATAAACTTTTCGCACGGTGTCACGATGTGCCGAAGCCCGTTTAGTGCGCATAAATACCGGAATTACGATGATTTGTGACTATACTTGACTTATAAAAACCGCAAATGGCATTAGTATTAGTCCATTTTGGTCCTCAATATTTCGAGAAACAAAATCTTCTCGGTTCACATTTACGTTACAATCGCTGACTTACCAGCCAGATGGACAAAGCCAGTCATGAGTATGATTGCCCAAGTGGCCTCGGTACGCGTCGCGTTGAAATACCGCAGTAAAGCCACGTACAGAAAACCAGATGATCGATTGGAAGCCACTTCGAAGAATACTGCTAAACAGAAAGAACCTGCGGAGAAAGGTAAGATTTATGTACTTGCAAATGCAATTTGTGCAATGTGCGATGCGCTTCACAGTGCATTTCACAGTGCAATTTGTGCACTGTGAGGTTGCATATGCTCCCATGCCAATTTTAAGCGTTTCCATATTAATTAGTCACTGAAGATTTGAAAGCAATTATCTACATTTAACCCCACGGGTGCCGGAGAACACCTGTAATTTCATAAAAACAGGCAGCAAAATAGAATCCAAGTACTTGTGTAGCTGACGAACTGTCTGATTTGTGCAACAAGGCCAACAATGTTTGTCTTTCTCTTGTCAAAAGGGTAAATAGAGCCTGATGTTTCCTGCATCGACGAATAGAAAAAACCACTAACGTCAACAAGATAATTCGACCCTACAGGCCAGATGTAGTTGTTTTCTGAGCGAAACTACATATGACTAGGCGAAACGCCTCTCTGTGCCCAGAGAGACCCTTCGCAGGAACCAATGCACATTTGGGAAAACTAAGTACGTTCGAGGGGGTTTAAGAGGAAAAAGTAGAAGGAATGCCTGCGTGTTCCACCTCGGAGTAACACACGTTGTGACGTACATGCACTCCCGCCGCGGCTGTGTATGGAGCACACCAGCAAAGGAAACGAAATGTCGCGTTCTTTGGCAGCGTGGGGATGGCGCGGCGCAGCCAGCGGGGAGTGCGCACACGCCAAGAATGAGAAAGCAAATGCAGAGGAAACGTTGCTCACGAAGAGCGGCGCCACGAACAGAGCCTAGAACCCACTCGCCGCCACTGTGGTGACAGCACTGCAGAAGCTCGGGACCGCGACGCCGTGCGCAAGCATCAACATCGAGCGGACTCTAACACTCGTCTATTCGTAGACGTTTCACGAAGCCGCATCGGCAGTAAATAAACACTTGAACAAACCCAAACCAAACCTGCCCGTGTCTTCATTAGTGCAAACAAAGGTCTCGTAAAATGACACAAGCTTCTGTAACTCATTTCAGAAACACTTTATAAAGCCACTTCATAAAATTTAACACAAACACCGTGGCTAGCCGTTTTCACCTTCGCTGGTCTACCATTTTGACAGGGTGTAAGGGCCGAATATTTTAACGCTAGCGGTCCCTAAAGCACCCGCAGACAGTGGGAAAATGTGTGCCGTGTAGATAGACACACTTGGAATTTGTGATGATGCCATCAGCGCATCTCATGGGGTTATAAGCAGACGTCATGGTAAAAGTGAAAGCGAACATGCTGGAAAAGAGAAATTCAACGACCATTTTTTGCGGGGACTGTTGAAAGGATGGCAAGCATGCATTGCTTCAAGCACGTACTCAGCAACTGTGTCAAATAGCTAGTTTCTCAGCCTCATAATCAGTGAGTTTGCAAATTCATTTGCCCCACAAATACAACACCTACATTCTGACACAAAACGACTATTTGCGGCTATAGATACCAAGTAGGTGCACCTTTTAAAAGTACCGTGATTACTCGGACGCTTGCTGAAGAGTGTGGACAGTTTAGTTTTCTATGCCTAGACTCCATGCGCAGTATTTTAGTGGTGCCGTGGTTGCTAAAGCTCGCCAGTGACACTGGCTTTTCAGAGAAGACACTGCTGAGCTATTTTCCAGTGACTTCGCGGGGCATGTTGTAATTGCTAAGAGTAGCAGGATCTGTTTCTGCGAAGCCGCGGATTTTTACAAAAAGAAATGTGAGAACACCTTGCGACTTGTCCGCCCCGCATCCGGGTGAGGACTGAACAAACACGGGAACTTCTCATTTCCGTAAGGCAATTTCAGCAGCGCAGCTCAACTCAGATAACTCCGGTCAATACGGGAGGTGAGACGCAACAAACTGATGTCCTCAGTTCTCCGTATAGACATTAGAGACTGGTCGGAAACTTGCATGGAAGGCCATGACGGTGATGGTGGTGATGATTATGATGACGATGATGATAATATTGTTGGTGGGGTTTTATGACGGAAGGCCAACGACAGCAAATAGTGCCATACGATACTTAAATAAAAGTGTTACAAAACAGATCACTTTAATCGGTCAGTACACCTTCGGGTGAAATTAATGGAAAGAAAATGGAGATGACTGGTGTAAGCGCCGTGATATTGTATGCGCTCTAGAAATTTAATTCGTCAGAAATACTTTGAATCGCGCTTAACAATAATAATGGGATTCTAGCGCAAAAAGAATGATGGCTGGAGTGGGATGTAGTGTGTTATGACGATGATGGTTGTAGGTTTTATGGTGCAAAGCTAGCGTATGGCAAAGAGCGCCACAAAAACGAGAATTCAGAGTGGCTTAAGTATCACTCATACATCCAGGGAATATAAAAATTGAACGTTTAATAAATATAATGACTGGTGTGTTTGGCCAAAACGATTATGCGTGTCGTGGAAGCAGCTGCAAAAATTGATATCGGTAAGAAACATCCAAGTGCGTTAAGAGAAAATCATGTGACGTTGAGAAAGTGCTCCCTACGAGCGACCGCATGGAAGAGTACGGCGCCATGGCAGATGTAGCTGTGATTGCCCAATTAAGCCACATTACTTGAATTTTTATTGTTTTTATTTCTCTTCGCCAACGATGTACATTTCCACCCTTATAACGATTCTATGCTGGACCTTTGCCGATTTATATTTTTCTTGAGATGTAACCTCTATTGCACGTTTGGTTCATTGTCAAGATTTTTTATTGATGTTTCCATAGATTTTTTGGGGGGAGGGAGGGCTCTTTAAATTCGTGTTTCTTTCATCGGGGTTGATGCTGTGCCTATTTCTTTATTTCGTAAGTTTTCGATTATAAATTTTTGTCATTTTATTTTTGTTTTTAAATACGTTCTACGAAATAGATCTCTTTGGGGTTTTATATCCGTTATAAGAATTCACACCGACAAATATGCACTTTTGTGAAAAGCAATGGCTCACACTGTTGGTTCGTTCTCACCTTTCTTTTATTGTGGTTTCTCTCATCATTTTCTGGCTTTTCGGGCTTTGTTTTGTGGGGGAGATGTAAAATCTTGAACAGCGAAGCTGTTTAGCAAATCGTAATTTTTTCCTGTCCGCAGCTAAAAATACCAAGAAATTGCCGAGCGCGCGCACGGGAACGCGGGCCCGCCCTCATGGTGACCGCCCAGCTGTTAACAAAAGTAAGAAAATGCCTAGCGCTCCTGTGTGCCTGCCTCGCGACGACCGCCCATCCTCCCCCGCACGTTTGTGAAGCCACCTTACCCAGTTAGGAAGATTTGCGAAGAATGCGGCGACCGGGTGCCAGTTAAAAAAATGCCCAGCGCTCATGTGTGCGTGTCTGGCGGCGACTGCCGAGCGTTCCCGATACACGTTTGTAAAGCCAGGCATACACACTTACGGAGATTGGCCTTGCTTAAAAAAAAAAACTCCATCGCTTGCCGTAGTTGTGGCATTGTGGCAACACTTGCTCGGAACGCGAAAAAGACATCGTAGTGCACGCCGAACCAAGGTGATGTCCAATGATTATCATTTTCAGAAATGAAAGTAGCTCACACTTATAGCAACAATGATGAAGTTTAGGTCATTGGGGCAGCGAAGAAGCAAATCGGATGAAATTATAGGCTTAAAGGGGGCCTGAAAGGCGTTTTGAGCACACTAAATGAACTAGCGCAATCGTTAGATTGGGTCGTCAACGTCATCTGTGCCAAGTATTACTCTTTTACGCGCAGCGGAAAGCTCACACTTTTGTTGCAAAGTTTGTCGCTTTTTTCTCACCCTTCCCTTCGTGTTTTTGGACGCCGCCATCTTCACATGTCTACGTCATCGATTCCCAGATGTTCGTCATGAGCTAGACATCCTGCTATTGGGCGACTTTTTCACGCACTTCCGGCAAAAAGATGAGTCGTCTGCTCAGCGTCGGCTCGCCGGCTGATCTGCCAGCGTAGTGCCGCAGTGCTTGGACATTTTACGACAAACAAAACAAGTGTAAACAAATGCTTAACCGTTTGTATTGATTGCAAAACGGCCATAACACGACATGGATATTCTCTTACCTGAGTAAGTTCCATAAAGAAAGCGCTGAAGCCCCGTGGCACTTCTTTCGTGCAATCGCAGAGAACGCCCTGAGCCGAATGCCCGGGTTTGACGCACACATTTTATTCAACTTCAAAACAATCCAGAGATGCGTTTCGAACAAACACAACGTCACAACATGCGCTGCAAGTCTGAACCGCGATTGACAGACGATGGGTGGCCTCCTCCTGCCCGTCGTAAATTCGGCACTCACCTCGCGCGCGGTTTGCGGGGACGAACAGCAAGTCACTTAACTCTGGCGCACAAGCCGAGATGGCTTTTAGCCACGCACACTGCACATACCCCATGCGAGGTTGAGTCGTACGTCACCCGAGAAAGATAATCCAGACCATGGGAAGCACTATCCACCCGCAGAAGCACAACGTCGTATTTCCTCACGAAACAAAGGCGTGCACAACACACACACCATCGCCTCCTCTAATGCCAAACGCATCTCGCACTTCCCAATTGGAGTGAGTGGTACGCCTGCAGTGCCCACATGTCGCGAGGTGGGGCCCCGAGCTGAACCGGGATCACGGAACCGTAACTGACTTCTAGGGCGGTTTGTGCTTTGTTGCCAAGGCAACCGATGTTTGAGATTGTCAAAGAAATGGCGCTCGCTCCAGCGCTAGAAAGCTCAGAGCCGGGGCGGAGCATGTTTTGCCAACGTTGCCGCTCTCCACCACGCGTCGCCCCAAGCTGAACTGGTCACATGATTGAAGCGTTTTGTGCACGGGTTCTGTATGGGTTTAAAATGTCTTTTTCACATGCCGCCGGCAGGAATTACCACCGCCGCAAAATAAGACCCGGCACCAGCGGGGCCACATCTGATACGGTGCTTTTTGGATGAAGAGTGTGCGGTGCATCAAAGAGAACGAGCGCACGATCCTCCCCGTGCGGCTGCGAGTTCACCGCCGATAAAAAGTCACGTGCCGCCAGTAGCAACTGCAACAACGTACACCGAGATATGGCAAGGCCAGGCCGCCGCACACACGCGGCCAGGTTTTTCGTTCGCTTTTCCAGCCTTGAGCGGAGTGCGAGATTCATGGTGTTAACAAAGCTTGCCCGTAGCAGACAGCAGTCTGAGCAGCGCGATAGCGGAAGTACGTCACCGCTGAGGAGCGCAGCATCATGGGAGGCAAGGCTCGCGCGCCGTAAACAGCGGAGAGTAAGTCGAAAGGAGGAGGAAACGCGGAGCGACGATAATGCGCGGTTTGTGATTTACGATTTCTCAGCTAATACTCATCGCTTTAACAAAATTCTTGCGGGAGGAGATTGCTAATACAATGCTTTATTTGGTTACATGTACATCCATGCATCGGCGGAAGGTATTTCAGGACCCCTTTAAGCCTTCGTAATGGTCGTGAAGGTTCCGTACAGCTTCGCTACCTTCAAGACTTACGCGTTAGTGTGAGCTTCCATCATTTTTTTGTTTCTTAAGTTCTTTCTATAATTTCGGGACCTATTTAAAGTACCGTTAAACCAAATTTCTCCCTTTACGCTATTATAACAATTAAGTATGTTATTTCAGCCAATAAATCGTTGTTGTGTTAAATGGTCTCACATATTTTTGTTTTGTTTTGTTGGTGTTTCCGTCGTTATTTTTGGTTAATTTTTAAATTTCTGGGTTCATTTTCTGTGAGGACGCATGTGATTCATATTTTTGTTTTGTAAATTCACTTTTATCGTTGTACATTCTTAAGTTTTCGTGCTTTTTTAAATTCAGATCGTCAGTTACGTCTTGTTTAGGTTCATAATACGGCAAAATTTATTAGCAGCACCAGTTACGAATTTTTTAACAGAAGCAAGCCCTAGTGCTCGGCTGTTATATTTTCACGATCTTCTTACACGAGTTTATGTCATTGCTTTACGATCTTCTTATTTTCGTCTTCGTTTGATGGGGAAGGTGTATCCGATGGATAGTTTTTATTTTGTGAGTTCATTTGTGTGATTTTTTGTTTTTGTGTATATGTTCGTACTACTTTTTATTCCCTTCGACCAATTATCTGAGGGTGCACTATTACAACAATTTATTGTGTTAACATCGCTAAATATGGACACGGTTTTTCCTTTTTCGAGATTTTCTTTCCTGTCGCCCCGTCAGTCTCCGCGATTATTCGCTCCCCCCTCCATTTTGACGTGGAAATGTAAAAGGAGCATATTTTTCTTTCATCGGTTCATCTCAACATTTCTTTTTATTTCTGTGTTCGTATTTTCATTCCTCTAAATATTGTTGATATAATTGTATGTCTTTACGTTATTATAACGAATAAATATGTCGGCACCACCAAGTATGCATTTTTGTGCAAACGGAAGGAGTTACGGTGTCGAGGCTTGGGGGCAGTACTATACAATGGTAGACATAAAACACAGGAAAAACCAGATAGGTGAAAGGAAATGGGTGGGTCCTGGCAGTTAAATTCCTGTTTCACAGATCAGCAGGGACGAACAAAGTTCACTGCCCCTCCTCCACCCTCCCCCACCAGCAGACTTCACCAAACACTGCCTCTAAACTCCGGGCCAGTGTCTTGCCCACTTCCGCCGCGTCTTCAAGCCGCTAAGAACTATGCCAGAGTTTCACTAACCGAAATTAGCACGGCTACATTCGTGGAGACAGCCGTTCTGAGCGAGTGATTGTATGTCGAGTGATTGCCCTGAAAAGGGGCCGCACCGAAGTATCTTTTCCCCCATCGCCATCGGTAACCTTTCCTGATCCGGATCATTTCTCTTGATTTCTTATCATGGAATCCCTCAGTCCAGCCCACCCTCTTGCATCGCAGTCAGTCTTCTTGATCGCAAAATATCTTGAAGCCATAATAGAAAAATCGTATGAGGCCAAAAACCAAATGTCTGGTGACCTCCTCATCGAGGTAACTGACAAGCAGCAGTACGCAAAGCTTCTAGCTCAGACTTGACTGGCTGATCTAGACATCAGGGTCACACCCCATCGGAGCCTCAACAGCTCGCAGGGTGTGATATCCGAGCTAGATCTTCTGAATGAAACGGATGCGGATCTCTTTGCGGGCTTGAAGAATGAGGGCGCCACTGCCGTGAGACGCGTCACCATCCGCAGAGACGACAACGAGATTCTCACCAAGCACATCATCTTGACTTTTGAACACGCAGTTCTTCCACAACATATAAATGTCGGCTTTATCCGGTGCTCCATCAGTCCCTACATCCTGAACCCACGGCGCTGTTTTAAGTGCCAGCGGTTCGGGCACGGTACAAACTCTTGCCGTGGCCGAACGACCTGTGCAACATGGGCGGCGCATGATCACCCGAGCGACAATTGCCCATCCGACACCCTCACTTGTGTGAACTGCGGGGGGCCGCATGCAGCATACTCCCGCAAATGTGAAAAATTTAAAATCGAGAAAAAGATCGTGAAAATTACTGAGAACATCACCTTGCCAGACGCGAGAAAGAGGTTCGCCTCTTTCCACCTGCGTAGGTACGCCGACGCAGATCGCCGGGGTAGGAGCGGCGTCTGGTTCCCCCGGGGACCCAGTTCAGCGAGTCTGACCTGGTCCCTCCCACACCCCCCACTGGGTTGCTTCAGGCAGCTCAACCCCTCATCAGGCCGCTTGCTGAGGGCAGCAGCGGTTGTGGTGCCAACCGTCTCTGTTGGGACCGATGCCGCTGCCGCCACTGCCTCCCCGTCCTCCAGTATGTTGGATGGTGCGGAGGAGATGGATACCGGGGGCCCCGTATCGGCTCCCACTGCCACCGCACCGACCGTGCACCTCTGGCGCTTCCGACGCCCTCGGCGGTGGCGGCTCCAACGAAGGGTTCTCTAAGGGGGTGCAAGTCCAGGGGGCCCGGTTCGTCGGGCACCCCTTTAACATCTGACGAGGAGATGGATGTCGGGCCGTTCCCGCCTACAACGCAGCGCAAGGAGCGGCCTCCGATGTCCAACCCTACAGAAAAGCCCAAAAAGCCCAATCCCAGAGTAACAGCCCCGAAAGACAACACATGAACACACACACACACACTTCAGTCCTAAATGTAAATAATGGGAACAGAAAACATCATCCAATGGAACTGCAGGGGCCTCCTTAAAAATCTTGACGATGTGTATGAGATGCTGCATGCCAGTCAGCCAAGTATCATGTGTCTCCAAAAACTCACCTCAATTCCAAACAGACAAATTTCTTAAATATGTACATGGTATTCAGAAAGGACAGGGTTGGCTGCACTCACTCTTCGGGCGGTGTGGCCATTGTCGCCCAGAAATCCTTAGCATGCCACCCACCCTCTTTAACACTGTCCTTGGGGCTGTAGTGATCCGTACGGTAATATTTAATAGGTTGATAACTGTATGCACCACTTACATCTCTCCTGATTTTGCACTTCTGATCTCCGAATTCGAGGCACTGCTTGACCAGCTACCCGAGCCATACATCCTCATAGGCGATTTAATGCGCACAACTCTCTTTGGGGCTCCTCCCGAACGGGTGCCCGAGGTCGCCTGATAAAGAAGTTTCTAACATTCTATGGAGCATGCCTTTTCAACAAAAAACAGCCTACATAGCATAACTTAGGGCACAATACATACTCGCTTCTTGACTTGGCTATTGGTTCTGCAGTTCTCTTTCCATGTCAGGAGTGGGGTGTGGGCACGGACACATATGGTAGTGACCATTTGCCCACTTCTTTAACGTCTATAGGTACAGGCCCAAGCAGCCTATCTTCTCATAAAAGGTTTAATGAATCAAAAGCAAACTGGTGCACATTCACAGAAACATCTCAAGTAGACCACACATCCATAAAACACCTACCTACACATGGAGGAAGCCGCCGAACTCATCACGGCGCACATCCTCGACGCTTGCCAAAAGTCCATTCCCCAGGCCACCAGTGCGTACCGCAACCCAAGGAGGCCCTGGTGGAATGAGGATTGCAGGCGGGTGCAAGAGGCCCAGAACAAAGCATGGGGTGTCCTTCGCTGGTCCCCCACGTCGGATAATCTAATTTCTTTTAAACGAACACAGGCTTTCGGGAAGCGTGTGCGTCGCGAGGCGAAAAGGGAGAGTTGGCACGCCTCCCTCAATTCCATCAACTCATACACAGACACTCACAAGGTATGGACAAGAATGCGGAACCTTAACGGACAACATACACCTAGCCTGCCCTGGTCATTACACCAAGTGACATACTCGAAGACCAGGCTACCACTCTCGCCCAACACTTCCAACACGTTTCCAGCTCTGCACACTACACAAACACTTCCCTGGAACATAAAACCTCTTGTGAAAAGAAGTCTCTACATCACAATAGCAGGTCAAAATCTGGTTGCAATTATGAACTTACACTCTATGAGTCGAGGGCTCCCCGTATCACAGGTAAACGTTCAGCTCCAGGCGCAGATAAGAATAAATACACCATGATACAACACCTACACCCAGACACTCTTCAAACGCTCCTACACCTGTACAATAAAATATGGCTTTCGGGCACATTCCACACTCTTGGAGGGAGGCCATAGTAGTGGCATTCCTGAAGGAAGGGAAGGACCCTTTCTCTCCTGCCAGCTATCGTCCCATTGCCCTCACAAGCTGCCTGTGTAAGCTCTTAGAGAAGATGATAAACCCGAGACTCGTGTACTTTCTTGAGTACAACGGTCTTCTCGACGGCTGCCAGGCAGGTTTCAGGGCGGAAATATCTACAAACGACCAACTAGTAACGCTAGAATCCTACATAAAAGATGCCTACCTACATAAGCAGTACTGTATGACAGTATCCGTTGATCTTGAAAAGGCGTATGATACCGCTTGGCGGTATGGTATCCTCAGCGATTTGAAGTTCTTTGGCATGACGGGTAACATGATGAACACTCTTGCTAGTTATTTGTCCGGAAGAACATTTCGTGTGAGAGTTGGCAGCGCACACTCAAAGGTTCATGTGCGAGAAAACGGCGTTCCGCAAGGTGGAGTTACAAGCTGCACTCTGTTTATTTTAAGAATGAATTCACTCAGAAAGGCATTGCCACCATCAATTTCCTGCTCAATCTATGTAGACGACGTGCAATTATCCTTTAAGTCTTGTAACCTGTCTATCTGCGAGCGCCAAGTCCATCTTGGTGTTAACAGGCTAGCTGTCTGGGCAGATAGCAAGGGTTTTAAATTTAATCCAGGAAAGTGTACTTGTATTTTGTTTTCGAAAAAACGTGGCATTCGGCCGGATCCAGACATCAAACTCAATGGTGTCTCAGTTCCTATCAGAAATGAACACAAGTTTTTAGGTGTAGTTCTGGACGAGAATCTAACATTCATTTCACATATAAAACAACTTAAACAGAAATGCTTAAAGTACATTACTATACTCAATGTTCTCTCCCACACTTCATACGGTGCTGACAAACGACTTCTTTTACGTGTTTTTCCTAGCCTGATAGGTTCACGATTGGACTATGGAACTGTTGTTTATGGGTCAGCAAGTAAAACATACCTCAAAATGCTGGACCCAGTGCTTCACCTGGGGCCTCGCCTGTCATGTGGCGCCTTCCGCACTAGCCCGGTCGAAAGCCTCTATATGGAGTGTAATAAATGGAACCTGCAACGTCAGCGAGTATACACAGAGCTTCTTTATGCTTTTAAAATTTCATCCATGCCTCACCATCCTTTTAAATCAGTTTTTTATGATACCTCCATGACTGAACTCCTGCTAAATCGACCATCGTTCTCTGCGCCTTTCCCTTACAGAGTTAGAGAGGAAGCGTCAGAGCTTGGTCTCCTTTTAGATACCATCCAAACTTCGTAACAGATTTCTAGCACCCTGGCATCTCCGCCCTCTATCATGCGACACATCTTTCACACATATAGAAAAAAACCGAGCTCCCATATGTGCCATTCTGCAGCACTTCTTGTATTTGCAGCAGAAGTATTAGTGTTCTGAATTGTATACGGTCGCCTCTAAAACTGCCACCTCTGTGTCCTGCGCTGCGCATCGACCCGGCCTCAATGTCAATAAAACTCTGAATAGCAATACTAGTATCTTTACGGGCACCCAGAGCACCAGGGAAAGAGGATCCTAGTGGTTGAGCCTACACCGAGTGCTTGGACCTTTAAGGCCCCTTGGCGAAGGCAACACACCATTGTGGCCGCCTCTTCTCCAAGCTGGCACCTCCGGCCTGACCCGCCCGGGGGGAATTGGCCGTCCCCATTTCCTGTACCCCCTTCACCTTTCTCTTTCCTGTCTTGTTTCTAATAACTTTCCTGTCGTCTTGTTTTTTCTCAGTTTGCCTTTTTATCTGGCGGCTAGGGTTAACCATGTGCGGCGGACAACCCTGAGTTCAGCCATATTAGGTTAAAGTCGTGGTGTACAGCTGGCGTGGGCAGGACCTGCTCTCGAGTTCCTGTCCTGTCCCCTTTTTGGGCTCCATGGTGGGCGGCTGGCACCATGGCCGTACAGATTATCCATTTTATGGCTTCTTTCTTATGTCAACTGATCCCTCTCGTAAAAGAGGGAGCACCGATGCAACCGCTAAGTTTTTCGCAAAAAACGTCAACTTCCCTCGATCACATGTGGTGCACAGCAATCACGCAGAAAAAACTGCACGACTCGTCTCACATTTTCAGTTACAAAGACCCTAACATCCACCATACGTGAAGGCTAGGAAATTAAGAAGCTAACGAATGGAGACCCCCTACTCTAACTGCTCTACAAACACCAGTGTGACAAACTGCCAGGACTAAAGTCTTTTGGTGAGATTCCTATCAGTGTAAGTGAACACCGGTCGCTCAACACGGTCCGCGGAGTCCTCCCTGATGGCTACCTAAAGTACGTGTCTAAGAGAAACGTCTAGATGGTTTAAAATAACAGAACGTCAACAATGTCTATAGGATCAAAATCAAACGAGAAAACAAAGAAATCCATACTAAGCACATCGTCCTCACCTAGGCATCCAGCATATTTCCAGAATCCGTGAAGGTAGGCTACGCAAAGATGAAAGCGAGACCGCAAATTCTAAATCCCCGTCGATGCTACAAATTCCAACGATACGGTCACGGCTCGCAAAACTGCCGCGGCCAAGACCTGCTTGAAATGTGCATCTCAAGAACATCCTGCTGAAAACTGTGAAGCTGAGACATACCTTTGTGTGAACTGTGAGGGCAACCACGCAGCGCAATCTCGTGTTTGCCCAGCCTGGAAAAAAGGAAAAGAAATTATCACACTGAAAGTGAGTGAAAACCTAACATTTCGCGAAGCACGGAGGCGACACTCACCAGCGCATACCCATCCGTACTTCGTTGTGGTGCAACAGGGCGCAGCATCACAGCGATCTTCGGCGCTTGCTGAGGCCACACCAAGTGAGTCTGAAGCAAGGCCCCCCACGCCACCGGTGGAAGCAGCTAGCGCTGAGCCACCACCACCAAAGAGGCACGCAAGAACCCCCGGTTCGGCAGTCTCACAGGCCTCGTCCCACACGGCGAGCTCTAACACTACCACAGCTGTGCGAGCTGCACGAGCTTCCAGCGTCTCTCAAGAGACGATGGATACGAGAGGAGGAGGTTCTATGCCCTCTACGTCGGATGGGTGGTGGAACTCTCTAGAAAATACAAAAGGAAACGAACATCAAATCGCGGGGCCGAAAACATGATCTTTCACCCCATTCAAAGAAAACACAATGGCACCAATAGTTTACTGGAACATAAGAGGACTTTTAAATAACCTGAATGACATCAAGGACATAATGGCCACGTACTAACCTCTGGCCTTATGCGTTCAGGAAACAAACTTCGGTCCTAAATACCAAGCCACACTAAAATGATACCAGGTCTTCCGTTGCGACCGAGAGCAGGCGTGCGCGATTTCTAGTGGTGTTGCAATAATTGCCCAATGGGGAATCGCAGCGCGCGAACACATACTGAAAACAAGGGTAGAAGCAGCGGCAGCCACATTTTTAGCGTTCAAAACAATGACACTGTGTTGGGTGTAATTCAAACCAACCCTCCCAATAACATTGCAAGATTTAGAACATGAACTAAACCGACGGCCAGAGCCGTTTTTATTCTTTGGCGATTTTAATGCCCACTCTTCTTTTTGTGGGAGTGAAAAGGCTGGTGCAAGAGGCCAGATTTTAAAGGATTTGATTTTGTCCAATAATATATGTGTTCTGGGCACTGGCCAACCTACATACTGCTCTCCGAGCTCAGGAAAGATGAGCTGCATCGATTTCTCTTTTAGTGCACCCTCTATTTCTAGCTATTCTAGATAGGATATCATTGGCAATCCACATGGAAGGTGTTATGTGCCTGTACTCATCAGCATAATATCATCACCAACAACTATCCCAACAAAACCACACAGGTGGAAACTTCATGCGCTGAGTGAAAACTTTTTACTTCCGAAGCAAGTTAAAACGAAATTTTCTAGGAAGCCCTTAGCATTGAAGAACTAAACGAAGAGTTTACATCCTGCATTCGTTATTGCTGCACGCAGAGCCATTCCGCAGTCCATGGGAGTGGTGAAAGAAAACCACAAAATATGGTGGACACTCGAGTGTAAACAGGAAAAAAGGAACAAAATAAGGCATGGGGTGTCTTTGGAAGATACCCAACACAGGAAAACCTCACAAATTTTAAAAGGAAAAGAGCTAAAGCAAGGTATATCCGCCTCAATGCCGAGAAAACCTCATTGGAAAAATATGTGTCATCCATAAACAGCTCACTTACTTCGAAAAAGGTATGGGAGCAAGTTAGTAAACTTAATGGGACATACTACCCTTACGTACTTCCTCTGTTAACAGCACAGGAAAAGCAAACAAGCTTAGAAGATCAAGCAGATATACTGGGTGAACACTTCTCGAGTGTTTCAAGTTTGGCACACTACACTGAAGCAATTATAAGATACAAAAAACAGCAGAAAAGCAGACTTCCAACAACTGAAGACCCATACGAATCATACAATAATTTAATTACGCTCGAAGACCTCTATTGACCAGTAAAGGAACCGTTCCAAGCAACAGATGATATACATTATGAAATGCTTGCACATCTTCCAAGTCCTTCTATAGAAGCAATCAAAGTTTTTTAACAGAATTTGTGTACTGGGGAAAATACTGGAAGCTTGGAAAAAAGCATTCATTGTAGCATTCCTAAACCCCAGAAAGTCACCAACCTCCCCTAGTAGTTGTAGACCAATAGCTCTTAGCCGCTTTCTAGCTAAAACGTATGAACGTATTTTAAATACCATTTTAAGCTTTGTTCTACAACCAAATGAACTTCTTGTTGTACGCCAGTGTGGTTTCAAAATAGCATGGTCAATAACTGACCACCTTTTCGGCCGAGAAAATACCGTACAAGAAGCACTGATACACAATCAACACTGCCTTACTGTCTTTTTCGGTCTTGGGAAGGCCTATGACACAACATAGAGATTTGCAATAATGCGTGATTTAGTAGAGTTGGGCACCCGGGGAAGAATGCTGAATTGCCTGAATGACTTCATGGAAAACCGTTCATTTCAAGTACGCCTGAGCTCAACCCTCTCGAGAACCTTTGTACTGGAGAACAGGGTGCCTCAGGTGTGTATTCTAAGCACAGCACTGTTTGTTGTAAAAATGAATACCATATGCAAAATAATTCCAAAGTTGATTATGTATTTTGTCTATACGGATGATCTTCAAATAGCTTGCACATCTTCCAATCTACCAACATGCGAGAGACACGTGCAGTTGACTATAAATAGACTAGCAAAATGGGCAGACAGAAAAGGTTTCCAGTTTGCACCACACAAAGCAGCGGCTGTTATCTTCTCACTCAAACGCGGCTTACAGACCAATCCGACCGTACACCTCAAGGAAATCGACTTACCCATACGAAAGGAACACAAATTTCTAGGCATAATCTTCCACAAAAAAACTCGCTTTCCTGCCCCACATCAATATGATTATAAAGAAAGCGTCGCGAGCTCTAAATATACTTAAGGTCCTGTCCCGCAAACACTGAGGTTCCGACAGGCCTTGCCTTTTACTAATTTACCACTCTGTTGTACGCTCCTGCTTAGACTATGGTAGCATTGTGTACGGCTCAGCGAGAAAGTCCTACTTGAAACGATTTGACCCAGTTCACAGTTTAGGTTTACGTCTGTCGTGTGGGGCGTAAAGGACATCACCCATAAACAGTCTCTACGTCGAAACAAATGAACCACCACTCACAGATCGAAGAACAATGCTGACATACTCATACATACCAAAGATGTGTTTACTGCCGAAACATGTGTTACCCAATAGTTACAAAATGCCCGACTAGGACACTGTTCAATAAAAAACCCTAAGCTATCAGACCATTGCTCCTTCGGTTTGAAGAGAAATGCCAAGAACTCAGTATGCTGGACGCATTACCTGAAATTGCCCATAGACCGGACCAACTACCACCTTGGTATTCTTTTCCTACTGCAGGTGACTTCACAGAAACACGCCTTCTAAAAAAGCAGACACAGTGGGAACATATTTTGCAGGAATTTTTGCACTAAAGAAAAAATACAAAGAATACACAGAATTTTACACAGACAATTCCAAAATATCATGCTATGTCGGGAGGGCAGTAGTGCAAGGGAAATGGGAGAAGGTGATCACGTTACCACAGTGCGCCTCGGTTTTCACTGCGGAATGCCACGCCATTGCTGTGGCTCTAAATAGAATAATGAAAGTAAAACTAACAAACAGTGTTGTCTACACAGACGCTCTCAGCACAACGACAGCAATCACCTACAAAAATGCAGCTCAACCTGCAATAGGATATATGATGCACAACTCAGTAATGGCTAAAATGCAAGGACAGGAAATTAGGTTGCGCTGGGTTCCTAGGCATGTTTGAATTGATAGAATTGAGTGCGCGGATACATGTGCTGCACAAGCCGGTAATGGAACAGTAAAACAAGTACAGCTTCCACACAGCGACTTTAAGAAATTTGTACAGAGTAAGCTGACAGAAAAATGGCAGTCCTCGTGGGATGATGAAATCAACAACAAACTTCACATAGTTAAACCCACTATAGCTGAGTGGCAATCAAGTAGACATCAAGAACACTTCGCGGAAGGTAATTTGTCGTCTCCGCAGTGGACATGCACATTTGACACAACTTTCTTTTTAAGAAACAAGGTAAACCGAAATGTTAAGAAGTCACCAAGACCTAACAGTGAACCCATCTTAGTCTCATGCGCGAAATTTGAGGCCGTCAGAAGAATGCATTTTAGGCTGTTTTTCAAAGAACACAATCCCTTTAACCGCAGTTTGCGTTTAGGAGATGACGCTCTTGTGAAAACATTTAGTTTTAACTTTTTTTAAAAAAAAGCAGTGCTCCTAAACAAGCTGTAATGTTTTAAAAAAAACAAATAATTATCCACAAAACAAAACACAAAAACATCTGTTTGGTGCATGATAGCATTATTTCGCATATGTGCCATAAAACATAACCAACACAACCACCCAAGGCCGAAATGCTCTTGTATTAACTAAACCGAAAAAGGGCCCAAACTGTTTTATCAAATTTACGGGCGATCGTTCTCATTAGTGCGGTGGGTACTGCTATGAAAGTGGGATTGGGATTGTGTGAAAAGTTTGTGTGTACGTGAATTTATGCCCCTATTCTTTGCGCTTCCCGAAACTTCGCAAAGCAGCTTCGCTCCTTTCTCCCCTTAATCTTCTCCAACTTTCAAGCTCACCTTGCGTATCCAAATTATTTACTCGAGATATACCCTTATTAAGGACGCAAAGTCTCTCCGAAATGTCACATGGAAAATGGTGCATCGGAAAAATCCAAACAAAACATTCAACATGAGGGAATTGGACGATGTTGCAATTATCGGCAG
Organism: Haemaphysalis longicornis; assembly: GCA_013339765.2. NCBI lineage: Eukaryota > Metazoa > Arthropoda > Arachnida > Ixodida > Ixodidae > Haemaphysalis > Haemaphysalis longicornis. The sequence continues at coordinate 102,153,846 of CM023453.1, read as the reverse complement.
TTGCGACGATGTGCATGAAAGAGAGCACCATTCGTCGAGAGCACCCAGCAAATATAGGACATCGCAGCTATCTTTCTGTATACATCCAAGCTAATAGCGCAACATGTTCAGCTCAAATATATTAACAGCGCATAGTTAGACATACCGAACGCGTTGAACAACAAAACAACACGTTTTTTGCAATCAAGGGCATGGAGATATAGAAAACTGGTACACCAACAAAAGAAGGCGATACGACACTATATTGCGGTAAATACATCGTAATGAGCCCAAGGCCTGCATTATTTATGCATATATTATACAACAGAGGATGAGGGTTGTGATACGTGGCTGGCTACAGAAATGTGTTCTTTTCAACAGAAAGTCATACAGTACGTAATGCTCCCGCTTGCACAGCTTGTATACACCAGTGGCCACCCTACCGAGTAGTCGTTTGGCTGACAAACTATCAGCTTCATCAGCTTCTTTTGTAATGCTTTACAGGGAGTGGAGGGTTCTGTGCACTCCTGTTCTGTGTGAGCCATTTCTTCCATCTTTTAACTTTCCAAAATAATTTGGTTTAGCCTATGTGAAGGGCATCAAGGTGAGTAGCAGATTTATGCAAACAGCTCGCATGAGAATCGAAGTTTTTTTTGCTCAGTAAAAACACCATGTAAGTCAATGCGCCACTATCATTTGTAGAATTAAAGTATACGATAACAGATGTTGCGTTTAAACTTGGAAGTCGGTGGTTCTTCCAAGTACATATCGCAAATCTCGAAATATTATACTTGTAGCTGTGAATAATAAGAATTTCCTTGCCTAAAGTGAGGAATATATTATCTGCACGTTCTGCGGTTCTGCAGGGGCAGGCGGCAATCAAAAACTGAAGTGGTTTTTACACTTCGTGTTGCTGTGTTGTGTAGACGGTGAAACAAAAGCTGTCGCAAGATGTTGAAAATACTTTTTTTTAATTCATAAACGTTCTGAATGCTTTGAGACAACCCGTAGTTAAAATATTTCAAGTGCTTGCGATGGGTTTCAGTTGCTTAGTTGGGCAAAAAAAGTTGGAAACTTGTTCCACAACCATGATATCATCATCATCATCACCACCTATCTACGATGCAGGGCAAAGGCCTCTCCATTATTCTCCAATTACCTGTCTGTGCCAACTGTGAATTTATCCCCGCAAACTTTTGTCTCATCTGCCCATTACTCTCTGCCTCTGCAACGCTTGCTTCTCTCGGGATCCATCTGTTACCCTTAATGACAAGGTTATCTTGCCTTCGATTAATGCCCACGTCCATTTCTTCTCTTAACTTCTACTAATATGTCTTTAACAACCAGTTTGCTCCCTGACCCACTCCGCTTTCTTCTTGTCCCTTAATGTTACACCTATCATTTTCCGCTCCATTGCCCGCTGAGTCGTTCTCAATTTAAGTTGACCCCCTTAGTGAGCCTCCATGTTTCTGCCCCGTAGGTGATACCGGTAAGATGCACTGTCATACACTTTCTTCTTCAGCGACAATGGTAGGCTGCTATTCATTATCTGAGAATGTCTGCCATATGCACCCCCCCCATTCTGATCCTTCTAAATATTCTGCCTCATGGTTGACATCTGGGGTCAGAACATGGCCTAAGTAGAATATTCGCTTACCACTTCCACTGCTCGCCACGTATTCAAACTGCTGTGCTGTCCCGAGGTTATCGATCATTACTTTAGTTTTCTGCATATTATTTTCAGGCACGGTTCTACTGTGTTCGCCAAGTGCGGGAAGCATGCTTTGCAATTCGTCCCCCGAGTTACTTAGCAAGCAACGTCATCAGCAAATCTGCGGTTACTGAGGTATTCTCCATTAACCCTTACTCCCACCTGTTCCCAATCCAACGTTCTGAATACTCTTGTAAGCATGCTGTGAATAACATTGGAGAGATTGTGTCTCCTTGTCTGACACCCTTCCTTATAGGTATTTTACTGCTCTCCCTATGGAGGATGATGGTAGCTGTGACCCATTGTAGATATCCTCTAGTATTCTTACATAATGCTCATCTACCCTGGTTCCGTAATGCCTGAATGACTGCTAGGGTTTCGACCGAGTCAAATGCTTTCCCATAATCTATGAGGGCTATATATAGGGGTTCAGTATACTCAGCGCACTTCTCTATCACTGATTGATCGTGTTAATATGGTCCATTGTTGAATAACCTTTACGGAACCCTGCCTGTAGGCTGATATGTAAGCTGGTAAATCCAAGAAGGGATAATTATCGCTCTATGTATACACATTATATCAAGTAATTATTCCCACTGACAATGCGAAAATGATTACTATCGTTATAGTGAATTTTGGTTCCTAATACGAACAAATTAAGTACAGATGGTTCTCCAATACGTTTTAGCTGCTCTAGGATCTCTGCTATAATTGGCATTATCACAAGAGAGTTTTTCCGCGGGGAACCTGTGAATCATAAGCAAAAAAACTCGTGATAAATAAATGTAAAATATTGAGTGCTTGAAACTGCGTGGCCGTTTATTTTACCCGTTAATAAAAAGGTGACGAAACGTCCATATTTTACGTAACTTAAGTCTGCCGGTTACACTCACCTTGTTGTTAAAGATGTGATGCCTTTCCTTTCTGAGTCTCGAAAATTCTTGTCGAAGCACCGGGGCGGCTTTTGGATGAGTGTGTTCACTTGCGTGGAAATTGCTGGGCTTGGCGAAATACAAATTTTATACTTTTTACGGCCAAGGAGGGTGACCACACACCGCTAATCCCAACTTATGCTCACTAAACTTTTATTGCTAGTGATTGCATGCTTGTTACAAGGCTCATATACGTAGGTCGCCGTGTGGTCACACACTGGTATTCTGCATGACTACTTATTTATTTGCCTAATAAGAAACCTTAAGGGTCCAGAGGGCTTTAGGGAAATGAGGGACGATACATGAGTGTCCTTACAAGAGTATCAAATAAATACCATGACAGGAAACAATACCGATAATACAAGCACCAGGCCGTGGTCATTTTTGGGGAGAGTCATCCACGCTTTTAGTGACAACAGAAGTTGTAAAAAATGAATCTTCGTGTGAGAGTGAATCTGGTTACCCTAATAGACGTGGTCAATGACTGTCATGCGCGATCATCGCTGTCCTTTTTTATTTATTCCTGCAATTATTGTGGCTAAACTTTTGGTTCCTCCAACTATCCTTGTTTTTTTTTGTACTCTTGATAAGGAAAAATATCAAGCGCCAATGACAGCGTTCGAATCCTATCATCACAACTGGTCACTTTGCGGGAGGTCCGTGGGTTGTTTTTTGTATGTCATTTATATTAAATTTACGAATGATTGCAGGATTTGTTTTACTAGACATGTTGGATTCGAAACTGCCCAACCTGATCTCAGAGCATCCCAGTGTCGCAAAGGCGGTGACTGCATGGTCATCGTGACCGCACAAGAAGGCCTTTTATCAAACAAAAACATTGGTTTTCATGCAATGCCTTATTGCTTCGCTCGGTTACAACCAAAAACTTTCAGGTCGAGCGGCTTAACATAGAGCCATATATTTCAATACCAAGCTCTAATACATACATGTATAATACCCGTAAATATCAGGGCAGCGTTACTGCGAACAAATGTTCGCGGCACAAAAATCACGGCAATTTATTACAGAAATAAACATCGAAAGAGCACGCTGTAATAGGATGACTAAATAACGGAGAACTGTCGATGTAACCAGACTTGAGGAAATTTATAGATATTTTGCGGTCCGGCCATCTCCGCTTGCGAGGCAGGGCAATTATTTTATTGTGTTCTGTTGTGGAAACAGAAAAGGTGTTGCGTATGTTTGTGTCTTCTCTTCTTGTATTTTGTCCTTTTTTGCCGATTCCACTTGAAGTACATTATCAACCAACAACCCCAGCATGTTCAACTCTTGCACTTGTTTTTTTTTTGTTTTTGCTCTTCCAGCTGTGGTGCCCGTCACGCGTGTGACAAAATGAGCAGTACATGTCCAGGTCAAGTCCCGTTCTGTTTAGTGTGTTCGTCGCCCTTTCAAGGGTATCTACTTTGCCCATTTCTGGAAATGGTCATTTTTAAGTGCTGCCTAGGACTAGGATCCTCGATCCCTTCTGAAAAGCAGCCGAAAGGCTGATATATTGGTAGACCGGGACCAAGAGGACAATTTTCGGTGATTGTGATCTTGTTAAGACGTCATCCTTTTTGTTTTAACAACGGAGCTGTTGTAGCTCAGTCCCATTCGTTCGTCTGCTGAATGCCCTACGTCACGCAAGGTTCCCAGATTCGCCATAGGCCTCGCAAAAACCGGGTCCTAGACCCAGCCATAGAGGACGTCTTGGACTTGCAGCCACGGTTTCTCTCTCTTCAGCTTGGCGACGGATATGAGAGGGTGTCTCCTGCCGCTGGGGTTTCGCTGCAGACTTATCCGCGTGAACCGTAGAACTGGCGCTGAGATGGCAGTACCGTTTTCGCGCGAGCGATCGGTTACATTCGACCGTCACGACACAACCACATATTTCACGCTGAGTGGAGTAGAAGAATATAGCTTTTTTTGCAAGTTAAGCACAAATCCTGAAGGTTCTGTTGATAGTTATGTGGCGTTCATGTAATGCAGGAGCACTTGTTCACTTCTTTTGCCAGCTTGTGTGCACTCATTGTGGGATTGAAACCAGAACGATGCAGTCGCTGCTGCTCCAGTGCATAGTCAGCTTTCATTCTTCGACGCCTTATGTCCTGGTACTTCTGTAGAAAAATGTTTGATATCGACCGTGACTGGAAGTTCCACATTGGGAGCGTTAGTCTATCTGGACACGTTTAGAGAAACCTCCAGTTTTCTCTAGCTAACACTACTAGTTGCATGATTTCGGCCCTGGCCGTTGCAACGCGTGCCATTCGGGCGTTTTTTTTGGGGGGGCTTGCGGGGTCTATTTGTCTACGAATTTAAAAACGCTCAGCTGAGTTTTTGCGTTAACCGAGGTAGCATTTTATCCTTAACAAGGACACTAAAACTAAAGCGAAAGCTTTCTGAGTGGGATTGATGGGATCCTGTAAATAAACTAACGCATTTTCTTATAGTCCGGTTGGTCGACCAAAAAGCTCTGAGATCTCCATACACATGGCACCTGCGTAAAACAGAACTCTCATTGTGTTAAAACGGCTACTTGAAAATCTCGAAAAAGGATGGTTGTAAGTGAGGCCATACATGCATCGATCATACAGAAAGAGTACAATAGTGCCCGTTTGCCTAATAAGCCACGTATAGAAATTTATTTAGAACATTAGCGGATACGTTTACTTGGCGCGCTTAAAATTGCCCCATGGGTTAGTTCTTGGATCGCGATATTGGTCTTTCAAGTTTTGACGATCAATTTGATGCCCTTTTAACAAGCGTTTAGACGCACATTTTACGCGGATTTGATAGTATATAGCTTTCGCGCTTGTTTAAACTTTTTTTAGGCAGGCATGTTAAATTGTTTGGAGCTACTATGTTGTATGTTTACGGATGTGAGAGCACCTCGCCCCTCTCCCTCACAAACAGTAGCTAAAACATCGCAATACGATGTTTCTGCCTATCTTTTGTGCACCCAGAGACTCTTTTTCATGGCCCTGCTTTTCGCAGTGGTGATGTTTGCTAGTCTCGCACCGGCATTGGCTCTCCCTAATTCCTTTTGCTGCCCACTAGTATCGTGCTTCCGTCACAGTCGTTCAATTCCTTCACCTTTACCGCCCGCAGTGGGTGCGGTACGCCCAGCAATTCACCTTTTCTAACCATTTTAGCGTCTTTTCTAACCATTTTAGCCCCAGAGCAGATCCCTGGGGTACCCCTGATAACACACCGACTTCAGATGAATTCACTCCCTCGAGAACAACCCGCTGTTTTCTACCAACAAGACACGTTTCAAGCCACATCAGCAAAGAAGGAGGAATATTTAGAGCACGCAGTTTAAGTAACAACAAAGTAATAACAAATAATAACAAATTAAAAATCTAAAAATACACAGTCCACTTGGCACGCATTTTCGATCGAGGAAGCTATAACATGACTAAATTCAAGTACTTGAGCATCACAGGCAAACCCTTTTCTTAAACCGTCTTGCGTTGGGCAGAAAAGGTTATTGTCTGGAAGGTGGGAGATTAAATTTGTATGCATGATGTGTTCCCTCAATTTACATATTACACAAGTTAGCGAGATCGGTCTGTAATTTTTTGTTGGTATTTTGTATCCAGCTTTCAAGATAGAGGCACGTTGGCACTTTTCCAATCGTCAGTTAAACAGCCAAGCGCCATTGATTTTCCGAAGAGCGACTATAAATGGCACGAGTGAGACGGCACAGTTTTATAAAACATTATTAGAAATAGCATCAGGACCGGGTGCCGGGTTTACCTTGATTTTTTGTAGAAGAGCTAAGACTCCGCGTTAAGTAAAACAACACGCCCAAGCTTATACCTTAGTTATATTTCCAATATTTCTGAATATTACCTGACTAACTGCGAGTAGCGGGGTAGGCAAACTGATTGGGTGAAAACAGACTGAAAATGAAAATTGAATTTCTCAACTTTACCTTTTAAGTCTGCGCTGAAGTTGAGTGCATCTATAACATTTGGAATCGATTCCTTCACAGCCTGCTTGCTTTTAACACACTTCCATGCTTCTTTCAGGTGATTTTTATTTCTGTCAGTTAGGTGATTTCGATGCTCAAGTTCAGCACTGTGGATCTGTTCAGTTAAACTCCTGTTTGGCGCTTTTAAATTTCAAATTGCTCGGGTTGTGCTGACTTGCGGTACTTTCGATACACGCGGTGCCTGCGATTAATCAAAGCCTTAAGACTGCAGTTCATCTAGGGCTTACTAGTTCTACGCTTTCAGGAAAGACCACTGATAGAACATTAGAGCGTAGAAGTGATAAAAGCTTAGTTTTGAATAATTGCAATGTAACATTTACATCCAGGTTGTCTAAATGGTGTCTAAACTCCGGTAAAAACTGATTAGCTCTCGGGAAAGACAGACATAGTTACCACAGCCATAATAAAACACATTTCGCGGTAACGGATTCGGGCGGCCCGTGCTGTCGCAACTTCGTCGATACTTCGTGGAGTGTCCATACAGTGTATTATAACAGTGAAGATGGCGCCTGCTCGAGTGTGAGCACAAGGGAACATGAGTATTCGCACCCCTTACTGTACCATTTTAAAGGTGATGGTCTTTCTTTAACTAAAACACGGAAAAAATTACCGCACCTTGCCCTTGTGATGCAACGCTGGAGAAATAGTAAATGATATCCCTGTAAATATCAGGCTCTATGCGGATGATTGCGCTATATACTCTCAAATCGAATCCCCGAAGGACCAAGTTTTGTGTTAAACGAAGTCGCGGGTGGTTTCAAAAGTCCATCTTCTCATAAGAAAAACAAATTAAATTTTGAGTACTCTACAAACAATGTCATTCTTTCCCAGGTTGAATCCTACAAATATCTTGGGTTGTGCATAACAAGTGATTTTAACTCGACAAAACACATTGACATCGTAACTTCCAAGGCTAACCAGAAACTATTCTTTTTACGCAGGACTTTGAGAATTCCCCTCCATCCTTCCGTATTCTTGCTTGCAAATGAATAAAGCTGGCCATACTCGATATGCCGCAGTGATCTAGGATCCTTTTTCTCAAATCAACATTCATGAAGTAGAGAAAATACAAAGAAGAGCAGTTCGCTTCATATATAACAGTTATGAACGAACCTCGGTAACTGAACTGTTAGTCAGAGCTAACTTACCTTCACTTTCAGAAAAAAACCGTATATCACGATTAATATATCTATATCAATTATTTAATGTGCATTAAAGGTAGATATTGGAAAAATTATTTCATTTTCTTCAGGTTACGTCACTACACAACGCCATGATCGTATGATAACTCCGTTCCATACACGCAATGATTGCTTCAAATATTCTTCTTTTCCTAGAACCGGGGAGGATTGGAATAGTATAAATAACCATCAAGTCACAAAACAACCTTTACCATCCTTTTCCGCTGGTCTGGAATAGAAGATAATAATTTCGCTGGTGTGTTAGTTTTGTTTTCTTTCGTAAAATGCGAGTGACATCTCACCTGTATGATTTTGTACGTTTGCTTATGTTTGTAAAACGCAAGTGATGGTTCATTCTTTGCCTTGTGTTATATGGCTGCCTAGAATTGGAAATGTGAGGGATTGTTCCATCTGTTTGCCTGTTGTTCTGTGCTTATGTTTTCTTCTTTTGTGCCCACCTGCTAAAACCCCTTAAGGGGGTTGTGGCACCCGTAAATAATTAAGTAGATAAATAAATAAAAATAAACAGCGGATCTGGAGTTGACCTAGGTTTTTCCTCCAAGGATCCACTGTCAGTGTGAGGGCCGACTTTAACAGCCTTTAAAATCTAACTAAACTTGGCCTGACTCCCATACAATTACCCTAGCCTTGAAAGAACGCCGCAAAACGTAACAAAAGTTAGCAACCCATAGCAAAACCTTGCAAAACTAAGCAAAACCGGAAGAAGCTAGGTGGACCCCCCGCTCCACTCTTTCTGAATCCTTGCACCTGTAGTGCAAACTGCGCCAAGTTTATCGCGAAGCTTTATAGCGCCCGATACACGCGTTTCGCGGCGGGGCCGGTATGCGCGCAAACAAGCGACCGAAAGAGGTTACTCAAGGAAGAAAGAAAACGGAGGAGCTGCGTCTGGGGCGGGGGATGGCTGCATGTGCTGCTGAGGCGTCATCTCCAAGCGCGCCGCCACAGCTCGGTATGTCTCACCGCCTCCCCCACACACTTTCGCCATACCTTGTCACTGGGGAGCGCCTCCCCCTTGCACTGTCGCATGCCGCTCGTTCTCCGTTTGTGGCGCATCCGAACCGCGTGACATTTGCGCGGGAGGTTCAAACACCATTCGCAACAACATGCACGGCAGCAGCGAAGCGCTGCGAAATAACGGCAGAGCAGCGTGCGGCGTCCTGCGTTGACTCATCACGCAATCACTTGCTGACACGCAGCAGATATGCGCCGTAATCGAGAAGACTGCAGGTTGCGCTACGCACAAATTTCGCATTAAGGAGTATAGTAATCTGCATGTACATTTCTTTCTTTTTTCGCTGCCCATGTCAGCAACGAACGGGCTGGAATTTTTTTTTAAGTGCGGAGTACCTTATACCGCACAATGTCCGCCCGCGTCGATCCGTGCGCACACCGCGATCAAGCGAAAATCAAGCGAAATTCGATTTGAGCCGTGAGTTGCAGTTTCATTTATGGAATAATCAAGGTGCGACACGCAGCTCAAATGGAATGACGGTCGGGCCGCAAATCGGATGTTACTCGGGGCGCAACGTGGATGTCATTTCGAGTCCCCGTACTCCGCACCCTTGCCATCATCCACGGATTGGAGATGCTGCCATTCTTTCTACTAGCTGTCAGGTGTTTAGTCAAGTTACACAATTGTTTTTCTTGTCTTCTTTTTCTTGCCGAATGTTAGTAGAGCATTGAGCAACTATTATCTCGACTGCGTGCTTATGAGCGTTTTTTTTATTGCGCAACGCGGCCATCTTAAAGCAGTAGCGCTAGCTAACCCACTGCCTTTGTTTTTACAACCTTATCTCATGCGGCTGGCTCCATAACTCCTCACTGGCTAAGGTACGTGTATATTGTGCTCCAGATGTGTATGCTAGCAAGCTCACATGCGGGCAAGTTATTGGCGGTTAGTCAAAGCTCACAAAAAGAAAGTCTTCTTCTGCAAATGAAGAAGAATCGCTCCCCATAACGCCTATAATATATCGGTCCAGTTCTTGTTTCCTCCTTTATAACTTGCTGTCGTTTCCCCCAATTAAAAAGAAATGCCATTTGTTAAAAGATTTTTACTTACTTCCGAAACAGACCAGTTAAACTGCGCTGTGTCTTCAATCGTGCGTCAACTAAACCATGATGTAAAACAGAGGCTGATACGCTGTATAATAATCCAAAAAGAACCAAGCCCTGAGGACACATAATTGCTACTTAATCTTCCATGACTCCATCATTCAAAATCCGTAAACTTCGCAGTACAAGAGGCATTTGGAAAGCACGCAACATCGCCGAGCGAGAATGGGTTGATACTTTTCAACAAAGATACAGCACTTGAGTGAAAAGGGGCGCTTTTATTTCGGCAGTTCTCTTCGCCACAAACATAGTTTAACCCACCGAGAAAAACAACATATCTCTCACATTACACAGGTGTAACTAGTTCTTCCAAAAAATACGAAGTTTTGCGGAATTTGTAGCCCCATAAACACAAGCGAGACTCAAAAGCTGCTGGCAGGGGCGTATGAGCTGCTCTTGACAATGATCCCCACACCGAGGCCACGAATTGCACGCAGCCGAACAGCTCAGGGCATCGTAAAACGTGGCGCAGGATGTCACCGCGGTTGATAAGTTACGATATTTCCTCTTCTCCGGTTGATGCTTGTCCCCTCCACCAACCGAGATCAGATACGCAGCAAAACAGAGCATTTATTTCACGTGGAAGATATTCTACACTAGAAAACACGAAATGATTGATTATACACTGTGCTAGAATGTAACTGTAAAAATGTTCTCACTCAAGTTTATTGAAATTTGGGCTTACACTTAAGCCTACCTCAAGTTGTTAGATGTGGCTCCCTCCCTGCTTGTGGCTGTAGTTGTGCCCGTTTAAAGAGACACTGAAGTGAATTTGTCAAGCTCCCGTTTTTGTGTGCACTGCGTAGACTGGCTAAAATTAACAGACTTTTCATCGTTTATCCGGTTGATAAGTCGGCAATTATTTTATAAAGCCCGGGAGAAGAAAAATTACCATGCGCGGTCTGCCGCGGCCGCACTAACTCAAGGCTCTGACGGCGGGGACAGGTGCACCGTGGTTGCACGATGTCCAAGATTAGCATTCAAACAAGTTTCGGTTTCGGTTCTGTAAAACAACATGCTCTACATCCGACATTAACATCAGATGGGCATTCTCGATATCTCAATAACCGTCATTTCATGCTTCTGCCATGTTGTCGGCTCTAAAATGTCTGAGATGAGCCTCCCAGGACGGCTTGGAACCGTAGAAATCACTAGCCGAGGCCTACGCAGTGGTTGAACGGCCTCCGCGTCACCGCAGGCGCTCAAATGCAATGGTCTATTCCCCCCTATTTGGAGCTTGCCTTACTCATGCATGTATCGTAAAAAGCGTCTTCTCACCAGGCCAAGTGTCTGCTGATCCTGGCTTGTGCCCATTGCCCGCAATCAGGCGCTGCTTATGGCAACCGCACGCCAACGAGAACTCGCTAGCGCGTCAGTGTCAGTCTGCGCGCGTTCTGCGAACTCGCTTGTGGAGCAGTGAACGTTACGGCCCAAAAATGGTCAACTCAGTATAGAAAACATCGGCCGAAAACGAAAAAATTAATTACAAAAAAAACAAATATAATAATACCTTCGGGGATTTAAACTTGCGACTTGCAAAATGACATACCTAGCGCTCCGGACCACTCGGTGAGGTGCCAGTGCTGCCGGCGGGGGAAATATAAAGTATATAATGTATAACCAGCTTATACTTCAGTTTTAGCATTTCAAGCAGCTTAGATGACTATTTCTTGTATAGCGCTCGCTCAGTAAGCGTCCCCCAAATTTCCACAATATATCATGTCTAGCAATCGCATTTCTTAGATGAAAAAGCGTTCGCAGATGTGTGGTCGTGCTACTGACCGCTGTGCTTTTTCACCCAGCTATAAAAAGTGCTTCCTGCTCCCTAGATTTACGCTGTACAGTAAAGGTTTCAGTTGATTGTATTTCCTTAGTACCTATATTGACTTCGCTGACTCTTCTCCCGCCTTCAAGTGGCCTTAGAGTTTCCTACAATAGCGTGCCAATAAGCGAAGCGTCGCATGTGCACTTGAGCAGTGCGTGTGTGGAGTGACCGGGACTCAGAGCTTGATACAGTGTACAAACTAACAAAGTAAAGAAAGGCACATTTTTCCATTCACAAACGTGTTGTGGCTTATTTGCAACTGAGCGAACTAATTGCGACGGACAATCGGCGGCCGGCGGACTAAACGCTTGGCCGACTGACTCTGTCGAAAGGTCGGCGAGCCGTGCAGCAGCGCAGTCAAGCCAAGTCATTTTTAGTGAGGTCCGACGAAAACGCCACAGAAAATGGGCAAGGATGCAGAGAGTAGGACAGTATTTTCGAATTAATTTTTCTACTAAATAAATTCGCGTAAATTAACTCCGAGTGGACAAAACATGGCCTATGGACTCCGGACTACAATTTGCGCTAGTAATCCCGTAATGTTTACAAATCACTTCAGTGTCCCTTTAAGTCATGCAAAGTTGGGAGAGCTTGCCCGTAATGCGTTTAGTTGTATCTGGCTGAAACCAAAGGTGCGTAGTCCCAGGTACAAGTAAAGTTCACGGTTGTGCGACAGTCGAGCGTTAAAAGTCAGCAACTCAGCTCGTTTCCTTTTTTTGGTCGATGGTGCCGTACCGAACTCGGATTTCGACAGCTTTCCCGACAGTGGCCTTCACGCTTGCACCTACGGCAGTGAGGCATAAACCCAGCATGACGACTGCAATTGGACACCCGCAACCAATAAACATGCTGTAGAAATCTCTGGGCTAAGGTATTTCCGCAACGTCACGCGAACAAAACTGCGCCGTCGCCTCCTCGTCTCCGAACACCGCTGCCACCCAGAAAATTGACGCACGTCCTCGCATCACCAAATCTCTAAACACGCTGTGGATTCAGGAATGCTGGACGTAAAAGGGAACCCAGGGTGTCTGAAGACAGTTTTTTATTGGATGGAGTGTATGCCGTCTAAGAAACACCCGTTCACTTTCAGTCCTTCTATCGGCCCAAGCCGCTGTCGTATCTCTTCTGCTTTATAAGACTCACTTGGCCCTTTTGGAAGCGCCCGATTCCAAAGATGTCCTTTCGCACGCCAGCTGTGGAGAGGGGCACACGAGAGTCTTCATTTTGACAAAGACGTCCGCCGGGACAGCCATGAAGAATCATACCAGACTTCAGCGAGTCTTCGAATGCTATAGTCGGCAGCTAAATCTGTCACCCGAAGCTGGAGGAGAAAAATTATCACCATTGCCGGACACAGCTTCTGAAGCATTAGCGCAAGGTAAGCTATACTGGCCTGGATGCAGTGCAACTGGAAGAGATATTAAGCAGCAGGGAGACAAATGCCTGGTCGTTTGCGAGTTCGAAATGGTCCCTGCCCCTTCCACAAGCAATCGGAACTTGCGTAGCCCTAACATCAAATATAGTGGGCTTCAAAAACGGCACTCAATGCAGGCTCATAAAAGAAAACCAATAAAGGCCGGTGTACATGTAATGGCAGAGAAATAATAATACTCTGCTCAATATACCCATAGTATTTACACAACAGCCAAAATTAATGGAGACGATAGAACAACGAACTGAAATGATTAAATAGACACCTGAGCCATATTATAATTTCATTCTAACCATTTCAGCTCAGGAAGGTTATTTCACAGGTGTAATTTAAAATTAATTCGTATTTCGAACAAACATCGGAAAAGTCTTGGTTCTATATCTAAAGAAACAGTCACTGTCAAGAAAACTTTGCTACCTGACATTCCCCTTTTTGATCCACTTTAAAAGTGAATGGTGGCGTTGAATATGGAGAAGAAATTAATGCATTTTGTGGCAACACAAGAGAATTATTATTTCAGCGCTTGCAGGCAACAGCAAACCTCCAGAATTACAAACTCACCAGCTGTTCAGAGCGTATCTGTGTGTTAAAGCTCAATGCTTCCAACTTGAGTATTTCTCACCCTGGAATAACTAAGTTGTGATGGTAATATAACCATTATACCGAGCAAAACAAGAACAGGTTGCTTCTTCAAAAATTCAACAACGGAAACTTGCAACAAATACTCTACAATCAGAACTATACCGGACATATAAAGCAGCATAAACCAATTTTCAAGAAAAGGATACAGAACGTCTATTGCGTCTCCAATAAGGATATTTTTGTCGCATTCAAGAGCGACCGATTTGAGCGGTGAGCCTTCCCTAACTGAGCCCATAAAATGCTTGAGAGGGTGGGTAAGTTCAGACCCTTTAGGCATCGGGAAAACCCGGAAATCCACCGTAAAATGTTCTTTGAATTCTCCTATGTCACTAAAAGCTCTTTTTAGAGTGCAAATTGAATGGTTGTGGATCAAGCAGACGCGACTTTTTTCAGTCGCGCAGCGAAAACAATCATCAGGAGACGTTTTCAATAGGCCATATTTTTTGTGATAGCGATAAGCTACGCGCAGTTTTTGAAGCAGGACACCGCCTTCATTCGACATTACAGTTAAATCTGCGTGTTGGTTCGATCTTTCGACGACGCACGGAAACACCCTTCCTCCATCGAGAGCATTCTGAAACTCAGTTAGCGTGTCCAGAACATCTGCCGGGCGAGGGACCGTTACTAAAGACTTAAGTGTACTCAGTCAAATAGACCGAGAAGGGAAGAATTGCAAGCATCCAAATGAAGTACAGCAAAGTGTGGCTACGGGACTTTCCTTGAGTTAACGGCGGCTCTGAGGAATTGCCCAAAAGTGGCGCCACCAAATAAAACCCCTCATTTAAAGCACTTTGCATATATGTGGCAAAGACACGTTGCCTTGAAGACACAGCAACTGCTATAGCATAACAACTTATGCTGACGAATACGATGATCCCAAAGTGAGAGCGACTGATGGCCTCGAACAGTGACACTACACGAGTGTTGTTATCGAGAGCATAGAAAGATGAATAGATAAACTCCACATTAGCAAAAGAGAATGATGGAAGTATGTAGTCCCGCAAAGCTGTTTTAACAAGTCCGAGGTCTATCTTATTCACTTTTATATGACGATAGAAAACTCTAAAGCTGCTATATCTGACCAGTTGCAGTGATACGTTCTTGTGGGACAGAAGTTTGATTAACTTTACGGAATGCATATGGCTGCACGTGTTGTATCCAGCAAAAACCAGGCAACCAAGCCTTGTTGTTTCACCTGAAAACAACTCACGATCGGTGTGTCTTCTTTTGTAAGGCCATAAAACAAATGGATATCTTCGGGGAGCACCTTCTTCTGTGTCACACCCTTATTGCATCTAAAAACAGTAGAATTCGTTTGGTCAAGGCTTATGGCACTGACCTTAACATGGATCGAAGACTGGTTCAAACTATTCGCGTCGAGACTCGAAGTCCTTTGCTTGAGAAGGAGAACCCAGTGTACTAGTACGGTAGAGGCGTTTCGTGACGCAAAAGGAATGTATGACACGTTTTACGTCTGGGCTTGACACTACCACAAACAGCACCGTTGGCGTATTGAAAGTCCTGTTCATAACGTATAAGTTCAAAGAAGCCAAGATTGTTCCATGTCCATACAGTAAATTCGAAATTATCATCTTACAGCACGGACTAATCTGAGCACCTCTAGAATATGCGAAAAATACGACATCTGCACCTTCTGTGATCCAGTTTGGCGTGTTTCAAATAGCAAAAGACCCATTTTTCAACACGAGATGTTGAATGTTATCATGCAAGGCAGTGAACAGAAAGCTTTGCCGATGTGCTCGGGAATGCATTTTCGAGTTCTGATACTCAAAAACGCTTCGAGATCTCTGCGCTGCAGTTAGCTCCCCTCCGGTTCAAAGGCTGCATGGTTTCATGGAGGAAGAGTATTATGGCTGTGAGAACCGTTGTTGTGAGGTGCATTGAACAATTGAGGGGTGCATTGAGGTACATTGAAAAAAAGCGAATGTGCGGAAAGAAAGAAGGCGTTTTCTATGTAGAACTCGCGTAAACCCGAAAAATTGGCAGTAACGTTTTCTAGGATTTGTGTTTCCTGTGGGGACTGAAATCTAGCCAAGCGCTTCACATTACAAATTGGGTTTTCTCGTGATATCCTCTGCGAACCACCTGCAGAACTCTGTTTGCGGCATAGTGTTCGCAGAGCCTTTTTACCTGATCAGCTATCCACTAAATTAAGGATGAACGTAACGTACAGCTCGTTTGAGGGAGTGAGGACTTGTTTAGCGAGGAACCTCATTTTTCACTATAACACTCAATGGTAGATATCGAAAGTCCACCAATTCAAGGCGGAAAAAAAGATTTTTGGTTAAGTTGAAATTCGTTGTAGCCGTTCTGCTATCTGAATTTTCCGCGCCTTTTCTTCAGTCACCTCACAGAACTTTGTCGCCTTGTTGAAGTACTGGCTGCGGTGGGATTCCCCTTCAATGGCGATGCGTACTTCGTTAAAGTGGCCATATACAGACAGTTCCACGTACACACACGGCATAAAGCGTAAAAATCTACAGCAATGCACAATATTTCCCAAGCATTTTGCGGACTTCCATTACCACACAAATAATTGCGGATGCATGCATCTTATATTAGCTTTAAGATGTGCTAGGACCGTAAAAAAACATTGTCCGTACTCGCACGCAGCACAGTTGCACAAGGTCCGGGGCTTTTATGCCCTCAAGTCGATGAAACATAAGGCAAATGTTAATCTTTTGAAAAATATCCATCGTGTATTCTCGTCCATTGTTCAGATCTAGGTATGAAAGCACTTCCTGTATGAAAGATTATCAGAACAGAAACGCTCGCCTTAATTTCAATATGTCGGTTGGACTGTTGTAGCTTCAAATACTTCACACCTTGCTATCACTTGCCAGCCACACTTTTTCCCCACCATCGTGTTCGGCGCTCCGGAGGAAGTGCTCATTAGCGCCAAAACGCCTCTGCCTACCCACCATGATATTTTATGTTTTGCGGCCTCCGTTTTAAGCTGAAGTATTTTTCAAAGTACTGCTTCCTCTTAATTTGTGGAACTTTTTTACTCTTTGATTGACTAGGCACATTTTTTGCTTGCGCTGCAATCTTGAAATGGCGTCGTGTACGACTGGCATGTTCTTTCCTTGATATCGTTTTCCTTCACTCTTGAGAAAATGAAAATCTATCTGTCCATTCCTCCACTTATGCCTGTCTTTGCTTAGTGCTCTTCATATGAAGATATAAGAAGCGCAGTTGGAAGCCTTCGACTGATTGCGCAAACGCCTGCTTAGTGGGGCGGTAGCGCATGGTTCATCTCTCGTAATTTGGAAAGAAATCGTGGAATTATGGTGAGATTTGTTCTGGTAGCGGTGTCAGATGAAGACATGGAGACCGCGTCTGTCTTCGTGTCTTATTTTTAATGCTAGTATTCTTTACCGAGTACCCGCACAGCCAGGACCGTGTGACGCACTGCATTTCCACAAAAATGCAGACAACGCGGAAGTTCCAACTGTAATCGCTGTAATTGCGTGAATGGAGATAAGTAGTCGCACTGAATTTTGAAAAACTAGAAAATAGGAAAAATATGAATTGATTACGAAAAATGGCCAACCGCGCAACACCCTGCATTTCCACAGTAGTGCAGACCACGAAAGTTCCAAATATAATCGTTATAGTAACGTAAATGGAGCTAATTGGTCGGACAAAATTTTGAAATACTAAAAAATAAGAAAAATATAAAAAATTACCGAAAACGGCAGAACGTATGACTCATGGCATTTTCGTAATGATGCACCTTTCGCGAAAGTTCCACCTGCAATCGTTATAATAGCGTAAATGAAGATACCTTAAAAGCTCGTAATTCGAACTCGGTTAATGCAAACTTACGCTTAATTCGAACTGACGCCCTGGTCCAGGCACAGATCCTACATATTTAAATGCGAGGAAAACTCCCGATACCAATAATTCAAATGCATCGGTATTCAGAACGGTTAATTCGAACTGGAATCCCCTGGTTTCCATCGCTCCTCGTAGAAGAAGTCGGCCCAGAGTGGTTACAATGTTTTGCAAATCCAAAGAAAATTAAATTTACAAGAGATGCATGCAAAGGGGCGTCGAGGCAGGATGTTGCAGCACGTTATCAATCAGTAGATGAAAGTTCCGACGCTACGCTGGAGCTTTTCCGCAAGATCCAAGTGGTTCCCATGGAGTGGTGACAAAATAAACGCAAGCTAATGCATATTACCGGTTACTTGTAATTTTGATTGCCTCGACACTGCCAAGTAAACAATCTTGCTTTCGCGTATAAACAGCGTTATTATTTCGACATTGCGGCGCACTGGTAACATGAATGCAATGTCAGTGCCTGTTTCGGGCGTATAACTGAACGATCCATTAACTTCGTTCGCTGAGCAGCCTTCAAGAACATTATTTACGAAATCACCTGCCACAAACGTGTAGTAGCACATAATTCCCCATAACGAGTCCAGAGGTGACTTCTTTGTGCTCTGCCCGCGCAGTGTGGCGCGATCTCCATTCATTCTAGCACCCTCCCGCCAATTCGAAGTCGGCTTAATTCGAACAATTTTATTGGTCCCTTCCCGTTGGAATTAATGAGCTTTTACTGTAATTGGTCGAACGAAATTTCGAAAAACCAAAAAAATATGAAAACATAAAATAGTTACGACAAATGGCGAACTGTGTAACGCCCTGCATTTCCACGATAATGCAGATTTCGCCAAACTTTCAAATGTAATCGTTGTAATATCGTAAATAGGATAATTGATTGGACGAAATTTTGAAAGGTGAGTAAAAATAACAGCAATATTTTAAAAATACGGAAAACATGAAAAGATGTACCGCGTGCCATTTCCACAATAATGCAGATTTCGTAAGACTTCTACCCGTAATCGTTATAATAGTGTAAATGGGCATAACTGGTAATAGTGTAAATGGAAAACCTAAGAAATAAGAAAAGTATAAAATAATTAAGGAAAATGTCGAACCATGTACTGCCCTGCATTTCGACAAGACTGCACATTTTGGAAAAGTTACAAATGTAATCGTTGTAATAACGTAAATGGAGATAATTTGTCGGACGAAATTTTTAAAAGCTGAAAAATAAGAAAAATTTTTAAAAATCATGGGAAATGTAAAAAAAACGTGTACCGCATGGAATTTTCACAACAATGCAGATTTCGGGAAAGTGGCGCCTGTAATCGTAAGGATAGCGTAAATGGACATAATTTGTCTCACGAAACTTTGAAAAACGAAAGAAATAGGGAAAATATAAAATAGTTACGGAAAATAGCGATCCGTGTAACGCCCTACATTTCCTCAATAATGCAGATTTCGCGAAAGTTGCAGATGTAATCCGTATAGTAACTTAGATGGAGATAACTGGTCGGACGAAATTTTTAATAACTAAAAAATACAGAAAAATATTAAAAACGTACTGAAAATCGTAAAACGTATAACGCGTGACATTTCCACAATAATGAAGATTTCGCGGACGTTCAATCTGTAATCGTTATAATAACGTGAACGAAAGTAATACGACCGACGAAATTTTGAAAAACGTAAATAAGAGAAATATAAAAAATACGGAGAATGGCCAAACGTATA
Source organism: Haemaphysalis longicornis (assembly GCA_013339765.2). NCBI lineage: Eukaryota > Metazoa > Arthropoda > Arachnida > Ixodida > Ixodidae > Haemaphysalis > Haemaphysalis longicornis. Next base: position 102,134,428 of record CM023453.1, on the reverse strand, counting down.
ACGCAAGACATTTCCACAATAACGCAGATAATGCATTATTAATGCATAATAATGCAGATTTCGCGGAATTTCACCGGTAATAGTTATTATAGCGTAAATGGAGATATCCGGTAGGAAACAATTTTGAAATAGACCAAACTTAATAAAAAATTAAAATAATTACGTAGTAGATAATTCTCTGAATTTCTGCAGTTATATTTTTCCCGCAGCGCCGCGTCTCCATCGAACGCTCGCGTGGCAGGTTCTCGTGTCCGTTCTGTCCACCGTCGCGTTTGTTAACGCACGAAGTCCCGCGGTTTGGCCACATGCCTTAGCAGAAACTCGGCTCCTCCTATCGGTACGCGCTGACCAGCCGCTCTTGGCAAGCTTCAGGCATGTCCCTGCTGTGTCGCAGCTCCCCCCTGAACGTCCGGTTAATGTAGATATCGCTTGCCCTTCCACGAGACCCTCTACTTGTCATGCACTTAACGAAGCAGCTGCTCTGCCTGCCGGCACGATGCGGCTCTGGTGCAGAGTCTTCCGAATGGAGCCAAACGGTGGCAAAACCAAATCGTTTGGCTTGTCGTGGACGTTATCGAACCCGTTCACCTTAGTAGGTGTCCATCGCTCGAGGTTTAACTGGTTTGTTACCTCTTTTCCTTCCGCCCACAAAATAATCGATGATAAGAAATAAATCCGCAGTACTAACATTTGGCTTGCAGTCCGCGAGGTAGATATTTGCTAATGGTCATCAAGGCGTAGCGCCTATTCCACTTCCAGCGCTGCTGATGCCGGCGTTTCAGTCTCAGGAGCGCCGAGTGTCACCAACGGGATGTGTGCCAGAACCACACCGTTAGTCCAGCTTCTATCGCGAGCGAATTCCGAAGACGGCCACGAAAAATTATCGACAGGTTGCCTGTCTGGAGAGGCTGATCGGTCTTTTGCCTGCCAATTTATGCCCCAGTTTCCTTTTCGGTGGGCTCCGATTCTGACGATGTTATTTCCGTGATGATGGTCAACGCAAATTAGGATTCTGCATTTTCTCAATCAGGCTTCGCTGCTTGCTCAAGTTGGTCAGCAGTGATGAGCCCCGGTGGTTCAGCATTCCCACCTTTCTTTGAGATGGAACGACTGATGCTGTTGCACGGGTGAACGCTTCCAAACTTCGACGATTGAAGCAAGCAGGGTTTCGGAAAGTTCTAGGAAGTATTTGCCGTTCATGAAGTCTGGAACAAGGATGTACTGGAATATGGGACATCTTGAAGGTAGCGCACTTAAACACGGACACTAGTGAAAGAAACCACAGCGGTGACTCACAACTGATTTTTATTAGAACAGACACACACTTAAATACTACAACCCAAAGCCATGTGACCAGACATCATACATACGTCACAATCCAGCGTATCATTTCTAAAACATGACAGGCATGAAACAGGCTGTGTGTATGAAGGCGCGTGATATATTTTACGTTACAGAGTGATTTAAAAATCCAAACTCACTCTCATGTAAATGAATCGACGGCACACTAAGGCACCACACCCCTTTTTTTCTTATATTATAGGCCTTAGTGTGCCGTCACCACTTAGTTTACACCACTTTCGTATGACATTCCCGGACGAGCCTCAATGAAAATAGAGTACAACGAATGTAAGAAAAGGCGAATTAGTTTGTTGGTTGGTAAACTTAAAGGGACCATGCGCACAATATACGCTGTTTAGCTTGAAATATTTCACTTTTCGTAGCACGATCCGCTACATTTCAACCACGAAACACGCTTTTTATTCAACAAATGAAAAAAATGGAAATTTTTAAAATTTCGCGCCACAGTCACGTGATATGGGCAGGCGTGAAGTAGTATGTGCCAGCACTACAAACAATTTTCAGTGCGTTAACTGCAGGCTAGCATTAAAAGGATAAGAGCAGGCTGAACTAGGGGCACCACTACATTTGCGCATTTGTGCTCTTGATGGCGGCCTGGTGTCGGCTACCGCCAATCGCAACAGCAGGATTTCTGTGGACGTCATAGAGATGTTGTCAGTAAGTTTTTTTCCAGTCTGCCTGCTTTGCTTTCTTTACATCCTCACGATTTTTTGAGGTGTGCGATATAACTGTACAATTGTTACTGGGACAAATTTTTCTTTTTATTGCACCAAACTTGCATTTTGCCTGAATGGCCTCTTTAACAAAAAGAGGGAGGAGTGGATTACCGGGAACATTCGACCTGGTGCTAAGTTTTGCACCACCAGTAGGTAGGAAAGTGAGCCTCACTCTACTCTCTTCGATATACGAGTCAATAAAAAAGCGTTTCATCGCTCTTCAGCCAAGCTGGACTTGTTAACGGTCACATCTGATGTAAGGGTTATGAAGCTGCAGTAGTGCGGCTTCTCCTGAATCTCCTCCTGTCATAATATTGGTATCAATTTCATTTAACCACCCACTAGTTGGGTCCCTGTCAGCTTTGTATTCCTTCTTAATTTTAAATATTCTTGTGCAACAACCCTTTGCGTTTGACGCTGATTTGGGAAGACGGAACGTGTAAAAAATAGACTTGAATAAATGAACACACATTTCTGGTACATTAAAACCTAAACAAAAACCATCGACATCTGAATAAAGCAAGCAGCGCTAAAACCATCAGGAACCGATGTCAATACAAATAACCACTCGCGGTTATCATATCGAAATAACCACTGCTGTTGGAATCCCTGGGATGTACGTCTTCGTATATTTCGCAAATTTCACAAACTTCAAGAACTCTCTGTGCCGGTGCATGCATGGATTGCTGCATTCGTATCAGAAGACAGCAGTGTAACACGTAGAATCATCGAAACCCGATCCAAGGGGTCACAGTAGCATATTTTTTTTTCTGCAACTTCAAAAAATTGCGCCGATGGGAGGCTGGCTCGAACCCGTTTTTCATAGTCCTGGGAGCCAACCCCGAATCAATAAGACGGAGATAAATGGGTTCTCCTCTTCACGGCCATACTCGGGGCTCTTCAGTGTCTTGCGTTCAATGACCAAAAAGTTGTCAAACGTATCGAGCGATGTTCAAAAGTCGAAGTGAGTGGAAAACACGCTCCGGGTTTTCAAGGCCTCTCTTAAGGTCACGGTGACGTCTGCCTGATAAGGGGACGAATAGTTTTAAGGACCTGCTTGCCTGGCTGGTCTGTGTCCTCGCGCACGGCTGGTGTTGCCGTGTTGCCGGAATAGGCGGCGCCTTGGTGTACGTACTTCTGTTCTCTGATGTGCTTGGTCGAGCCGAAGGAGGTCGAGCCCATGCACGAACTGCGCCTCATTTTGTTTTTGAAGGAGTGGCTACGTTCGCAAAGTCGAAATTAGCCGCACATCATTAGGTTGTGGAGCGGTGTGGAAAATGAGGCTCGGGCTGAGTGCTCATAATTTTCGTTCAGTGGCCTAGAGATTTAAAGTGACCCGCCGCGGTGGCTCAGTGGCTAAAGCGTCGCGCTGCTAAGCACGAGGTCGCGGGTTCGATTCCCGGCCGCGGCGGCCGCTTTTCTGATGGAGGCGAAAAGCAAAAACGCCCGTGTGTGCGAGATTTTGGCGCACGTTAAAGATACCCAGGTGGTCTAAATTAATCCGGAGCCGTCCACTACGGCGCGCCTCATCGCCTGCGTTGCGTCGGAGCGTTAAACCCTACAATCAATCAATCAATCAATCAGATTTAAAGTGTCCCTGTGGGATAGACGTCTATTTGTTTACGTTGATGAGGGTTTAATGCCACAGTTTATTTTATCCAGAATACCATTTGCAGATATGGTGGTTGCATGATTAGCGAGACGTTTTCAGTTACTCTGTGCCGTTGAAGGTGCAGTCGCCAAAAAATGAAAGGTGATCACGTGAGCGTGTGGCCTTCAGTACAGCGTGCGCAATCTAACGCTGCCCATTGGAAGCGTCGGACATCCGCAATCCGGGCGAAGGGCGCGAAGTTGCATAACCTACTAATATGAATTTGAGCATGCCTCGAAGCATGCACCGTTCGATTTTGCGCACTGAACTGAAGGCCACTCGCTCGCATAACCACCTTGCAGTTTTGAGGGTCTGTATACTCGTAATGTAAACAGTGTTGGGGTTATTCACAGGTATTCATGAAGCCCGAAATGGTAATGTACGCCTCTTTAATTAATCAAACTCCAGGAGTGTGATAATCGCAAATAAATACCTTAAAAAAGTCAATGTGAACCAACCAGCGGAAATTAAAGCATGGCGTTGTTGCGCGCCTGACAGATGGCGCCACTCTTAGTTAGCTCCACCGTAGAGTTTCATACAATATTAACTAACGGGGAAACTGGCGCTGGAGTCACGCGAACCCCGAGACGGCGCTTACGCTTCGAGGGGAACGATGGGTAGTTCTGGAACCGGATTGCGTAGGATTAAAACCGGCCTAAGGCTGCGGGAAGTGTGTTTGTTTTTTTTTTTTCAACGAAACTCGTATTGCGCGGTTCGCTGTTTAAAAATTACATGCCAAACAAAAAAGTTCGTTACCAAAAACAGGTTTTGTGCGGAATAAAACGGCGCGTTTAAATAAAACTCAAACGCGGAGTCGGGGAGGTTTCGGAGTACGTTTGCCATTTGCCGCCAATTACAGCGGGACGCGGACTTCTCCAACAACTGTCCGTTATAATAGTTTCGACGCTTGCAGTTTTTAACATAAAGAAAAGTTTTCTGCTCCTAAAACAGGAAACCGATTAGTGTTTGGAGAAGTTATTCTAGCCTGAATTAGTGACATTCATCAATTGCTAAAAAAGAATTAGAGATGACAGTAAGGCTGATATTGACGCAAGTAACACGGAGCTTGCGAACTTTGCCGATTCATAATTTCCGCAATTCTGGGAGCGTAGCATTGACGATAATTGGTGCTTATTCAAAGATATATTTAAAACACTAACCGATAAATATATCCCACTGCGTCGGTTGGCACAGCACAAGTCACAGTGGTTTAACCCAACGCTTAAACGCCTTCTTAATAAAAAAAGCGCATCTTCCGCAGCTGCAAGCGTTCCATATTGAGCAACATACTATAATCTTATCTCTCCGAAGCTTCAGAATACAAACGCGCTCTCTCAAGCGCAAAAGAGACGTTTTTTATGCAAACGCTTCCTGATCTATTTAACACTAATTCACGGAAATTTTGCAACGTGATTACCATGGGGCAGACCCAATGACGTACAATTAAGACTACCCGATGATACACCTGTACCCTCTCACCAATATTGCGCCTTCCTAAATAACGCCGTGGAGGTACGTGCGTGTGTTTGCTCAAGGAACATTTAAGCGTCGTCCTTGAGAGCGTTTTTTATGACCAAAATTTCGTGGAGGTGTTGCCCGCAAACACAACAAGAAAATGGGGGTAATTGGTTCAAATTACTCCCTGTATGGTAAATGGGCCAATTACGTCGAGAGCAAGCGACCGTTAGATACTAAAACGAACACGGCAAACTGTATCATTCCCGCCCCCTTACAAGAACTAGAAAGGCTGGTGGAGCGGCTGCAAATTAGAACGAAAAGAGGCCCTCAGGCCATCATTGCTGGCGGTGCCTGACAGATCTCCTCATATTACTAGTTTCTTTTTCGCTACTTCAGGGAGGCACTAGAACTTATGACAATTATTGAGTACACCGTTTGGAAATGTCAAGGAGAAACACCTGATATCAAATGTACATTTTCGTGATTCCTATCATTTGTTTCTGGAAAATAAAGCAAAGAAAACCAAACAAGGCAGCGGAGGGATCAATCTTGAAGCAAGGTTGGCGTCGACAAAGGAAAAAGTGTATGAATACTGGTTTTGCATTAGGAGCCGCCGATAGGAACTCTTTCACGTCCACCCCAACGTGGGCTTCTCCGAATGAGTTTTGGAAAAGGGCGCCGCAAATGGGGAAGGAAAGTGTAGGCAGGGGTTGTAAGCAAACGGCTACCCCCCACCCTTACCTTGGGGTTGTAATGCTCCAAAAAGACGCCAGTTCAAATGCCGGGGCAGAACTTTTGTGTTTGACGCACATCTGTTTTCCTAGGCGAGGAGAGGGATACAAGTTTTCTTATTTTCGCTCTTGTATCTGCCTAATTTTTAACGTGAGGTTCAGCATTAAAGAACAGCAAGAAAACAATCCAGAAATGCCCTAAAGATGCAAACGCTTTTTGGAGAATGCAGCGGTATGGTTTAGGACGATGAACTTTGCCGGAAAGTACGCCAAAATATGATCATGTATGCGTTTTTAGCGGGAATAACAGGGAATCGATTCGATACGTTTTGAAGGAACGGGATCGCATGCGCCGAAATCCGCCTGGTAGACCTATTACCCTCCCCTAAACTCTGGAGTTTATAGGGAGTGCAAAGAAAGGAAATTAAAAGTCCGTATAGGGGCCCTACATAGTACTGGCATGCTAGTGGAGTAAAAGCCGCGAGGAGAATATTGCGAGAAATTCCTACCACCTGATAGAAACATAGGTAATTTGATTCTGGGGCTCATATTCAAGAGTGAGAAGAAAAAGGTGGCCGTTGTCCTGTACATTCACGTTTTCTCTCACGGTTTAAAAAAAATTGCCAACCCTGTACACAAGAAGTTAGCGCTTAGCGCTCCCCACAAGCGCGTGAAATTTGCCAAAGACACTACAAAGGCAGGTGCGGAGTACCTAGGGTGCCACGTAAAGCATCGCGTGCAGCACGTGCCATGTGTGGAGCGTGTGGTTTATTGCATTCCTCTGAGGAACTGATGATCAGTTTACGTCGATCAAACTGGCACATGCCTTAAAGACTGATTGAGGGAGCACGACAACAACATCAAAAAGGAAACTATGGATTCTTAGCCTTGCATTGCAAATCTTGCTGGTGCAAACCTAAATTTGACATGTGCGAGGTGATAGGAAGAATCGGTATTCAAACTACGCGAGAAATAATTGAGGAACATGAAATTAAAAGGCATGGCAGTAAACGTGGAAGCCGGGCGTCAATCGCGTTGTTCAAAAAAAGAGATTTCCTTTCGAACACGTGCTGTACTTGGGCCATGACTTAATTTGGTGTCTGTATAGATTGTACCAAGTGCTCGAACGCGTGTTGATATGGTGGTGTGATATTAGATATTATACGTCTATTTTCTGCTGTTTGTTTGTTTTTTAATATTTTACTGGTGTCAACATAAATAGTGCTTATAAAAGGTGCAAGGTTTCTCGTTATATATTCAGTTTGAAGTCAACGCTCATCCCGTCGTCTATCTATGCCTTTGTTCGATTTGCACAACACCTTTTTTTATAATTAACTACCAAGTCGCCCGATGGTACACTTTTGAAAAGATTAGCACCACAAATATACATTAGCCGTTTTTAGGGCCTTCGGATGGTTAGGTTCGTGCTGCTAGAACTCTTCCTGTTGTCAAAAAGTACAGGTCCAGCATACCCCACCCCCGGCGCACCACTCAAAAACAAAAAATTGGCCGTGGAAGGAACAGACGTATCATGGCTCCAAGGCCAAAAAACTGGTTACAAGTGTCTCAAGCGCGATGTTCAATTCCACTAAGTTACCTAAAAGCTCCTGCTTACCACTCCTTTGACAGGGTTCATGAGACTTTTCGTAAAAACGTCGTTTTGCCGATCTAAATGAAGTTTATTCAATCCAATCCAATCCTTACCGCTCATGATAGGTAATTTCAGATTCAGAGTTGGAAAAGCTAAGGGAAGCCTCTCTGGAAAAACACAATTCACAGAAAAACCTTAGTGCAGTGTTTAGAGCCGCAAAATCATTGTTATAATTATCATCGTCAATCGCCTCAGCCCGCCACCTTGAAAGCATATATGAAGCTTCTGGCGTCTGTGATCAGATGACGCATGTTGTAACTCTGATACAACCAGATCCTATAAACAAGCAATTAATCAATCCATCGGTCGGTCACGGCACCAGCGGTATCGTTCTTGCACATCCTGGAGATTTCGCATTATCGACTGCGTGCCCTTTGGTTGTAGCAAAAAGCGTTTGCCTCATAATGAATGGGAGTGCAGTAATCTTCCTGGTAGATGTCGTCATGGCCCAAGGGTGTGATGTTGTTTGGTCATTCCGCCTCTATCGGTTTACGTAAGCTCTACAGTTCCCCTCGCCAAAAAAAAAATTCCAACGGAAACGATTACCTAAATGCCATATTACAGGCTTTATTCGACACGATAATTGCAAAGAAACATCAGGCCTTGAACTCAAGCCCTTACCTGACAACAGTATTTGTCCGAAACAATCGTACAAAGGTAATGCGTAACCGGTACTAAGAAGTCGAAGTGGTGGTCAGCATCCCTGGCTTTTATCCCAGCATTCGCACAGCAGCGCCAAGCGGCAGGGACGTGTAATCCCGCCGTTCCGTCTACGAATTAATAAACAACTTCTTCAGCATATGAGAAAGAGGCCTCCTCTTTACTGTGGAATGGCCTGCGTGACTGGTTATTGTAAAAAGCTGTGCAGTACATAGGCACGTACACCACCTTATCCCAACCTCCCATCCCACCCCCGTTTTTATACAACACCAAAAAATTGTTTTAATGTCTCAATTAAAGACTACGTTATCACCTTTTTTCAATTCGGAAAAAGTGCTACGACTTCGCAGCGCTCGAGATTACGGCCGCCTCCACACTTTCCCGTGAATGTAGATCTACCGAGAGATTACGTCAGTACTTTTCGCTGAAGCTTGTAAATAGACCTCTAAGGGAATCATTGTTAACGTTGTTTATTCTCTGACGCTAGTTATACGCGCGGAAACGCGGTATGCAGATGCGGGTCAAGTTCGTGACGCGCGTGCTTTTTTCCATTAACCTTGCGCCTAACCGTCCTTGAGTAATCGCCAGAGGGCGCGTTTCTTGGCTCTGCCTGATTAGAGACGAGGCTGCATGGCTCATCACACCTTCGGGGATTACATACGCCGCAGCTGGAGTGGACCAATGTGAGGAGTGCTACTCATTGGGAAGCGACGCTCTGAACAAGGAAGCTTCTCGAGCAATTGGACTCGCCGAAAGTACATGCTTTCTTTGTGTGGAACAACCAAGTAAACGCGAGAGCAAGATGCACCCCAAACTCGCTGTGTGCATTCTCTCTGATATTTTTATAAACCATTCGCAGTGGTGAAGTTCTTAGACGTAACTCCAATCATCGTGCATTGATCCTTAAGGTGCCATTCAGGTTTAACTTACCTTTTATGTGAATGATTTTTCTGCGTTGTTTTCTGCATTAAGAGTCCGTTCAGAATTTTATAAGCGGCATTCCTTCCTTTCAGGCTTTTGCACATATTACTTTTCAATCACGGAAGAAGCGACGAGAAGTAAAACAAAATTAAATATGATTCAAAATACGAATACACGCTTCAGCGTACTGGCCCCGACGTCTTTAGGTAGACACTCCGAGAGCTCGCGCTGTAACTGATGATGATTGATGATTGATTGATGATTGATATGATTGATTGATTGATTGATTGATTGATTGATTGATTGATTGATTGATTGATTGATTGATTGATTGATTTGTGCACTTTCGGGAATAGGGGCGGTCCGAGGAAGCCTCGCCCAACTCCCCAACTTTCCTTGCCAGGAGAACGAACAAGACTACTGCACTAAATGTGCATATCCCCAAATGACAGCGACCGAAAAATACTTTTTACATCGCAATGTAATCAGATTTCTCAATCGCCTACAATCTCCCGAATCGCCTACTTTGCAATACCAAACAAACATACAAATGCCAAAAATGGGCTGTCTCCACTCATGTGAAACCTGGGGAGGGGCGAAGCATGCAGTGTGTAAGTACATGATGCGGTTTCAATGATGCCGTTCCGATGTATGATGCGGTTTCGAAGTTATGATGAAGCGTATAATGCGGTTTTGATGCAGAGCGCTCGGCGTCTTAGGCATTGGGGTTTTCTTCCACGGACATGAAAACACTGGGGGGTAGAGGTACATAGCTTTGCCGTAAAAGTATCGAGTCTCTGAAGCACGAAGCGCTCTAGCGCGAGGCGTTTGAAAATTACTCCCACCTCCCCTCGCGGGAACCCCTGTGTAGATGCGACGCATAGGGGGTTCCGTTGTTGTTTCCGTTAGGTTGATTCTCCCATCGCGTGAAACGTGCCGTGAACCCCCTGCCGCGGCTATCAACGTGGCGCGGTTATAACGCAACACAATCCAACACAATCCACTTTAATCCAATCCAATCCAATCCAATCCAATCCAAGCCAAGCCAAGCCAAGCCAAGCCAAGCCAATCCAATCGAATCCAATCCAATGCCCTTCGCGAGAGAGTTATCGGATCGGAGAGGAGAGATGGTGAGCGGCGGAGAACGCAGCTCGCGGGGCTAGGAGAATGGGGGAGGGGTGTGGACGGACAACGACAACGCCGTATGGAGGGACAAGACGAGTGAATGAGATGCCGTCTCATATAAAACGAGTGTCCTTGTGTGTTCTTTTAGTACGCGCTTTTGCTCAAGGCGATGAAACGTCCTAGTGCGAGCCGTTGGAAGACGAGTGCCCCGGTGTTTCAGTACCGTAACTAACAGAGATGACGACGACATGAGACGCCGACAGCCGCACAACTTAAGGTGCTGCGCCCCTAAAAAATCGGGAGGTTATTTATAGGGGTGCAGCATGAGGTAGTGTTTTTCCAATTTTTTCTAATAAGTCTGTGTTGGAAAGGCTTAGTTTTCGTTTCTTCGTCAACTTTTTGCAACTCTCATGTTCACCGCCTCCACCGAGCCCCCGCCCCAGAAATTAAACTTTGCGGATGCCACTGGTTTAGTCACTTTAGTGCATGCCCAAGTAGTGTTTAACACGCTCAGCGGGAGTATACATTTCTGTTAATCGCGCTTTGGGCAGTGCAACCCTCTGGGTATGTGTCAACTAAGGGGGTACGTGCCGTTTGCTAGTTCAACGGGAGCAAATGTCACGTAGGTTATGCCCATCAGGTTAGCCTAGGCCTAACGTTCAGCCTTGTGGCCTTACTCGTGAACAGGCACCCGCAGCTTGAAGTACGTTGAATATAAAGAGCACTTTGTCCAATGGAAACTGGTTGACGAGATTAAACCTCCAAGCGAAACCTAAAGCTTAGTGTTAAGTTAGGCTTAACGTTGGTAACGTTTAATCGAAGCCTTACGACGTAGCCAGTAAGGTCATACTGCCACTCATGCCGGCGAACAGCCGCAACGATAACCCCAACGTTGGAATATTGCATTCGTGCGTCGTGCCCTTTTCTACAGAGCATCAACCTTTTGCTAAAACAAGTTATAAACTAGAAAATACGGGAGGTTTAATGAACTGTCGCACCGGTGTCACAGATTTACAGGTGTTTACGCTTGAGCCTAAAAAGCATGCACTAGCCAAAACGGCCGTTCGTAAAGTAGATGAACTTGTTAACTTTGGCACCGAAATGCCGCCCTATTTCACGTTGCCTTCATGTAGAGCCATTAAAGCCGCTCTGCTGGGCATTGTCCCGCGATGGCTCACTTGCGTGCTTGGCGGTTTTTTGCATGGTGTGAGTGCCATTGCGAATAGCATTACCGTCAACGAGTACTAAAAAGGCTGTAGCGAATGTCCCCTTCAAGGTAGCAATAAGCAAAAGCCAACTTCAAAGCAGTAATGTCCCTCTTCCGCAATCCTTCTCACGCGTGTCTCGTGAGCGGCCTCGCAGCGCAATCAGCGTTGCACTTCGGGGAAAGTTCAAGTGGCGTCTCGTCTTCACGGCCCAGGATAAGGAGCATGGCAGGGGGCTTCAATGCGGGCACAAACTGTCAAGGCAGGCCGAGCGCCCTGAGCTCGAGACGCGTTGAACCGGTTTCTTCAGTTCGTGCACCTGGCCGCGTACGGCGGAACACACGCCGTGGACGCGAAAGGAGGAGTGAGTGCCTTGAGAGAGAGAGAGAGAGAGAGAGAGAGAGAGAGAGTGGTGAGTGCGACAGCAAAGCCCTTGTCCTTCAAGGAGGGCAACACATGCGCGGACGTGGACATCGAGTGAGCGAGTGGAAGACACTGACATAAAAAAAAAAACTCTCTGGGCAAAAGCGGCTGGAGGTTGTCCCGTGATCGCAACGTTGGGTGGCGCCTCGGGGCGTTTCTGTCTACGAGAAGGCCGCCCATTAAAGCAACGATGAGGAAGGGGCAAGGGCCTTGTGTTCGTGATCTTGTCGGTCATTTGGATTCCGGCACCCACCTCTCTCCCTCCCTCCCACCGGAGCGCCGGCAGAGAAAGGGGGATTTCTCGCTTTCAGGGTAGGAGCGAAATCGAGCTCGGATGCTGGCTGTCATACAACGCAAGGGCCAACAGGATTGACTTGTTGACCGAAGTGCGGAAGACTTAGCAAGAAGCGACCGTCGCGTTTTCTATTCCTGTGATCTAGACAGCCTGGTTTGCGCCTCCTGCATCGCTTCACCAGCGTGTGTGTGCGTGTGTGTGTGTATACGCGCGGGATGATGCCTTCACGACTTCAAGAAGCAGTGGGGCGATGACAGAAGGGGAAAAGGATACCTTTGAAGCGTCGGTAAACAACAAGCAGTAGGAAGAGCAATCTCGCTCTCACGTCGACACTACTGACATCTTACCAGCGGTAAGACTTTTTTCTCGCTGGATATGCGGGCGGCTATTCCTTTGCTTTTCGGAAAACCGAAGCTTTAAAAAAAATACACCATGAATGCGGCACATGGTAAAGGGTAGAACGCAAAGCCAAAGCTCCGTGTTTTGTGCGCGTGCGTTCGTTGGGCTGTTTTTGATCCTTCAGAATTCCCAGGCGGATTGCCCACAAAGCTCGGTCTATTGGCCCCTAGCCCATGACTCAATACGCTCTGTAGGCAAACAGTTTGTGCCCGCGTTTAATAAAAGACCCTGGGATACATAAAGATCCCTTTAATAAGAGGTACTATTACCGTAAAACGTATTTTTAAGACAAAAATCACGTAAGGCTTGCGAGTCAGAAACGAGGAATAATGTATACCGCTTCCTTAGCCAAATGTTTAAACATTACTAGTGAATCTTTGAATGAAGGAAACAGAGAACGCAGCTCGTACCTATTAGCATTCCCGCAAAAAAATAATTTAGGCAGGGAGTCTTGCAAGTTCTAATATGATCTAGATTTATTACTATCTGTGATTTATGGTCGTTAATGAATGAAAAATATAATAACTGTAAATTACTCAAGTCTGAAATTTGCTCCTTAATTGATTCATTGATTGATTGATAGTGACTAACTCCACTCAACAAGAGCAATCACATACACCACTCGACTGCTTGATGGTCCAGCTCGCAGAAATGTAAAATTTGCAAAAGTCTTTCGTTTACGGCATTGCATTTTTTCATTCCGATGATGGGTCCAAACTCTACTATCATTCAACGCAGTTTCTGCAACTTTGATTCCTTTACCGAGATAGTAGCATCAACGACTGCGTCCTGTGGACAGCACTTTCCCGTCCTTAAGTTAGGCTGAGCATCACTTTGGGCTGTGGCTTTATCTTGCGCCTCCCCGTGCTTAAGGCTCCTTTAATTTATCATCCAAGCCCGTGTCGCCAAGGATGACGATGACAGTAGTGGTAAGCGTTTATGTGCTTTGCACACAGCGAACGCAGGATGTAAGAACTTACGCCATCAGAAGTCGAAAAATCTTTGCCAACAGCGCAATTAGACATGACGGTGTAGCAGTAGCTTTCACATGTTCGAGTGACAGAGACGATACTTTATTGAAAATGCAGAGAGGCTTCCAGGCGTTTACGATCGCCTAATTGCGCCTCTGCTGAGTGTTGCCCAAGTATTAAAAAATGCCGCACATGGAGCTAAACACGAGAGAGAAAAGGCTGGGGCGTATTCCGCGCGCGATTGCGTACTTACAAGCAATTTTTGTGTTTTCGAGCTTCTACCACACACTTTACAAGTATGAAATTAGGCTAACCTCACCCAAATGAGGAAAAGAAATTAGACTTGGCTCTGCTTCGTGCGACAAGCCTATGGTCCTAGAATACCCTTTACAGTTATTCGTCCTTGTTATATGCGTTTGATATGTTCAAAAAAGTGTCATCTCGTTGCCAAGTGCGCTGCAGATTATAATAACTTATGTTTCGCTACCTTTGCATGGAAATTATCGCAGTGGGGATTTTACTTTACTCTAAAGCGAAAGATGTAACTTTTTGCGTGACAACTGTTCAGCCGAAGACGGTGATGCAACGGTTCTAGATTACGAGGGAGCTGTTTCGGGAATCTTGACGTGTTTTCTGAATCAATTATGTGCAAAAAAGCAGTCGTTATTTTTTGAGTTGCTCCATAATTAGTTTTTTTTTTCAGTTTCAACGAAGCGGTGGGCCACAGCAGATACTTTTGTTTTCGTGAAGAACACCTTGCCCTATTTTCTGCCAAGGAAGCCTTCGCGAGTCGCTCCATCCCTTTTTCGCTTCCCTTTCGTGCCAATGTGTCCAAGTATATCTTGCAATTTTATGCTGTGTCCAGCAATGCAAGCGAGCTGATAAAGCTATGAGACGTCACAAGCAGCGATTTGGTGGGAAAAACTAACTTTTAATCTTTTCCCAAGAACATATATAATTTGTCCAAGGTGCACCGTATACTGCCGTTCGGTCCTTTCTAAATTCGTGATTGATTTTGAAGTCCCGGCAGAAGTGGAAGTGTGCAACTTTGCACACATATTTCTCCTGATAATATAAATGATTTAGCAGCTTCTGCACGTTCCTTAGGTTAAATGTTTGCGAATAGTACTGCAGCATACATAACAAACACAAAGCTGTTCAGAAATACCCGTCGTATCCACCAGAAAAGTGTAAGGCCTATTTAAAATACGATGTAACACCCGGTTAGATCTAATTGTCGGCTATATCTTTTGTAGTCAGGTGCGTTTTCCATAGACTGGTTTTGGAAAAGAGCTATCACCAAATTATGTTTTATCAACACTTCCACTAATGGTATTGTTCACAGTTATAGGCGGAGTCTACTTAATTACACTGTAATGCATCTTTCCAGCGATGTATAAAATTAACGCCCCTCTTCGCGTAGAGCCTTCATCTACGATTATTGAACCTTCACAGCTCGTTCTTGAAATGGTGAATACATTTGAAGAGAAGGCATCGAACGGCCTTTTTTGTGCGCAGGAACAGCGGAAACTATGGCTTTGCGAAAAGCCTGCGTCTCTGATTTCCGTGTGGGCCCAGTGAGGCATGCCAAGTATTCTGGCCAGGGAAATGAAAATTGCTTCTGGGACTGCCACATTTTTTTTTGTTATTACTCTTGCGTGACCCAAGGCCCACGTTGTGCAAATGACGACACACGCGCATAAATACTTGGCTCATCCCCCAATGGGCCAAGTGCGCAGGATCGTGCGATTAGGAAACAGGTGAGTTAAACTGCACAAGTCCCACTGCGTCATACGCGATCGGCATCTCTAGGGTACGCATTTCCGAATTCAACTCTCACACCTTCCAAGTTGTACGCGCAACGCGAGAACCGGAAACTGTATTGCCTAAATTAATTTTGTGCGCGTAAGAAACAAAAAGATACAACTACCTAAACGGCGTTTACACAGAATAATTAAACGAAGAAAAAAATCAGGCAGGGTTGCGAGAGACTTGAACGCGGAATCGGCGTCAGGAAGCGTGCTCCGCATTTTAGAAGCATACGTCCTTCAGAAGTGTTCTCGGTGCAAGGCACTTGAGTAACCATGGCTCATTTTCAATGCTAAAAAGGTTTATTCTGCATTCAGAAGAGTGCACACCGCCACTGCAAGAATTTTTATTAAAGGCGTCTCCATCGTGGAGTACACGAGAGAATAGACAGATACATGCGGATAACTACCATAAATCACTTCAGTGAGGCTGTGAACGAAACAGCGCCCGTCTTTATTCTTTTAAAGAACAACTTCACAATTTGTGAGTTTTTTTTTTCAGAAATATATCTTGAGGAGTCCCTGGGCTAAACGGCAGATTTAGCAGCTTTATTTGGCCCATGAACCCTTACATGCAATTGTTAGTATGACAGGGAATTATGACACAATCCATTAAATATAGCAAGAGATTCACTATACAGCAGTATTTGTAGCAGTTGAGGTAGCAGTTCAGTACATCATAAAAACGAACCGTGTGTCCTAAACAATCACAAATGTCAACGTGATCATGCTCTGAAGCCCAAAAAAGAAGGCACCCACATCACAAGAGGGAATGTATAAACTGAAGCAATAAAATTAACAAAAGGACCATGGGTACCGGAAAACCAATTTGCTCTTCAAGCGGCACGTAGCAGTCCAAGAATATCAATTTCTTTTCTCAAACTTTTGCCAAACATCTGCGCCAGCGGAGCACTCCTCATAACTCGTAGAGAACTTATATTTGGGCGCCAATGCGTAACACGGAGGTGCACCCCGGCTATTATTGGAGGAGAGCGAGGAAGATTTGGAATTAACTTTATTTACCAGCCACAAATTGCCAAAGCAATATGGGTGGCTTCTTCTTTCCAGGGAACCATGGACCCCAGCTGGTCGTCTTGCCCGCGTAACAAACGTAGCTGGCGTCGGGGTCTGTCTGACGTGTCGGCAGAGCCTCGAATTGGTCTTATGCTGATGGTGTGTTTGGGAGCTATGGTTGTTTCTTGCATTGGAATACCATATAGTGAAATAGTCTTACGCACGTCGGAGCAGTACTTCGATTTTCTTGATGTGACCTGATACAGTGCATGTAGCAATGTTCCGTCGGAATTAGCCTGATTTAACCAAATTCTTCTTGGTCATTCCCCTTGCGTGGATATGTCCCACTTTCTGTGAACCATCATCATCATTACCTGATTCCCGATCTCGAAGAGGACCCACTTATAAAACGAGAATCTCTCTTAAGGAATTTTGCGCCAAAAGCGAATTACTAATAGGGTTGGGTGACTGGACCGCGCTAATCAACACTGATGCTCTTCGATGGAGGGGACTACCTGAACGTTTCTAAGCCTGACGCGCAGGTATTAGGACGGCATTGACGGATGCACCTTGAAGATAAGGGATCGAAGGGTGGTGGAACAGGATCAGCCGGATGGCTAGCCGACTGTTTAAAATTAGAAGCGCAACATAAAAATGTTGGGGTGTAAGCTTGCGAAACAATCCAGTTCTGGTGAAGAAAGGAGCATTATACAGCGATAGGCCTAAATTTGGACCCCTTACTGTGCCGGCCGCCTTTCAAAGGATTTGGGAAATACAACGTCGAAAATGTTTCCTGTTTTGGGGGAATAAAATAAAATGTGTCAGCAAAAGAATATGCCAGCGGTTTCTGATTCTGATTATTTATCGATTTTTTATCATAAATTGGTAGGCACAGTGGAGAAAATTTGTCCTTCTGAGTGTCCATGAACAAATGTTTTCTGTTGTTAGCTACAAAGACCGAAAGATTTCATCGTACCCCACAGCATGGGCAATCGACCCTTTATAGGCTACAAACATCCCAATCCGGACACTCATATGTTTGCAACATTTTAGTACACTGTTCTATCATGCGTCCTACTTTGGAAATGAATTGTGTTCGGTGGAGTGTTCGCGGTTTCAAATCACCGAGTCAACCCACAACGACCGGACACACTGATTTGCAAAGCCATATAGCAAGGCATGCAATATGGCACATAGCCAAGGACGACACGGGATGCTACATGGAAAGAAAGTTTAGTGGAGCGAACTTTTGCTCGGCTTAAGAACTCAAACACTGCACAAGAGGCAAAAGAGCAGCCAACATAATTACTTGAGCAAAGCAGTTTCGGCGAATTAAATGCCGCGCCGTTTGCCGTGCGCGCATTTATCTCTTGTGGTTATTTGTGCTGGAACAATCGAAGTATATCAGTTACATCTGTGATCAAAGAAGATTATTCTAATTTAGTGAATACCGGGCAAAACACTCCCCCTATCAATTAAGATAGCCTGTGCGGCATACAAAAGAAAGACAACGGAACCCGCTCTTCGCTTCGAACACAAAGAAGACATCTTGGCACGCCCAGAGGCAGACACACGAGTAAACAAACCAGAAATCACGGTTTGCGGCAATATGACATTTCGCTAGTGCGACAGCCGTCCATAAGGTACAACATCTGAGGTGCAGGATGGGTTTGCGTAATTTTTAAAGCGAAAGTGTTTTTTTATTAACATCGATGGCGTCCTCTAAAAACCAATACATTTCCCAGCAGACCAGTTAGTCGACCGAAAAGCTTTGGTAAGATCTCTAGGCACACGACGAATGCGTGAAACCAGGCTTCTGTCGTGTAAAAACGGTTACTTGAAAACACGAAAAAAGAGCGCTTTTAGATAAGACAGGGCACGCATCTACCATGAAGAAGCAGTACAATAGCATACCTTTATGTCATGAACAACGTATCGCTGTACATTTAGATCGTTCGTAGATGCGCTTACTTAAGTGCGCGAAAAATCGTCGCATGGGTTCGTTCTTCGGTTGCTACTAGGGTCTTCGAAGGTGTGACGATCGATCGGACGCACCTTCAGCAAAACTTGGATGCACTTTTAGCAAAGGTTTTGAAACACTGTTAATGCAGTTGTTGTGGGAAAGCTTTCGCAATTCTCTCTGTTTTATTGGGAAAGGGATGGTAATTTTTTTTCTGAAATTTACGCTTAAGTTACTTCTCAGGGGACTATTGTGGGTTTAGAGTAGCTCCGAGTTTTAAGAGTTTGTTGTCCTACTTTTTCTAGAAATGTACCTTCTGCGGGACAACCTTTAATATCTAGCCAATGCGCCTACCTTCCTACATGCCGTCCAGCCAGCGCGCGACCCATTGTTAGGACTCAGCAAATCGGTCTAATAATAAATACTGCGCGAAACAGATCTCTATGTATTTATACATCGGTAAATACCGATAGAATCCTATTCCCTTGAGAGGATCCGCACGAATATTCGCGTGAAGTATTGTAGCAGGGGGACTCGGGTATGAAAACGGGGCGACGTTAGCAGGGTATGACCTGCTTCTAGCCGGTACGTGCGGAAGGCTGCAATTTTCAAAAGGCCGCAGACAGACTCTGTATAATATACACGTGGTTTTGGATGGCCATAACCACTGATCTTGTTTTGTGCTCTTACCGCCTCATCTGAAACATTAAACGGCGAAGTTTTTGGTGTCTAAAAATAAAGTTTTTTTTAACCCGCCGGGAACCTTGATTGCGATCATGTCACCGCAGGCGTGGCCCTGTGGCGTTCCTCTTTTACCGCGTCCAGCGAAGATATATTTAAAGAAAATTGTTGCAAATGCGGAACTCACTCCCCACATCTTTCCAAATGGGCCCAACCTGCTCAACCAGGGCTTCCCTTTTTTGTCCGTTTTACCACTGCCTGCTTCTATCAGCTTATGTTGCTTTTCCCATACCTGATACAATCTGGCATAGTCAGACTTTTCAGAATTCTCAGACCGACCGCGAAAACTTCCGTCCGGCATTTCCGCCTGGCTTTTCTCCGGAAAATGCCCCTTACACGATCCTGAATTGCCTCATCAGCGAGGCAAATATGCCATAACGAGTGATGTGACAAAATTTGCGATCAATGTAGGAGAGAAAAACATCACTTGCTAAAAAAATGACACTAACGCCACACACACAACATTCCAGTGCAGCGCACTGGGTGAAGGTGCTGACCACGAGGACAAGCAGTAACAACGTGCTCTGATTCAGTGTCAAGCGAATGGCACAAGCAAACTGCCACCCGTACTAAGGTCCATAACATGAGCAACAGGGCCACATACGCCTGCTGCAAAAAGGCAACAAAGTAAAGTTTCCTGAAATTATTTACACAACGTTAAACATCTGCAACTAACATTTTGCTTTTTGAAACTTTTTATATTAGATATCGCTGCAATGTGAAGATATCACGAATCACATTCAGCTGTTGCCGGAAATAAACTACAATTTTTATATCAGCCTGCTTTAGCAAAAAAATGGTTTCACCTTGCGTATAGGAACTTCTTGGGCTGTAATATCCCACGGTAGAAATATATGCTGGGAGAACGACCTGTTACTGTGAAAAAATGCCCGAAAAAAAGATAGTCGGGCCAACTAACAGCCCCTCGCAAGGAAGGGCATATTCAAGAAATCCTTGAAAGGCGATATGCGGTGTAGAGTGCGTGCCAGCGCTCGAGAAAGCGCGTTGCCTGGTTTGGGGTGGATTTGGAAAGATTAGTTAGGTTTGTGCCCCAAGGATGAGATATAACAGAACCATGTTCTAATGAGGGTCGAATAACAGACTGGAATACGTGGAACCTTGTGTTTTGGGTGGCTAAATGTTGGCGCCTCTTGAGCAGGTCGAAATTTTACTGGCTTAATTAAGTACTTGTGTTCCGTGTGGCTAGTCCAGATAAGCGGCCCGTAGGAATGACACTACCATATCAGGCAATTGCAATGAATCTATTCGTGTATCATTTATTGTACAGTTACTTAGACGGTCTCAGAAACGAAATAAATTTCAAATGTTCCGTTTGTTTCACATTATTTTCCATTTCCCAGCGGTTACACCATTCCGCTACCTAAAAAGAACAAATTTCCGAAGGATTCTGTCGGCAGCGTGGATATTTCTCTGTGCATTACAAACTCAGTCGTAAACTGCCGAATTAAAGATTTTGTATGCATGCTGGGTCACTGATGACTATCGAAATAGAGGCGAACATACCACTAATTCGTGAGGGACGTCGAACGAAACGCATCTGGGGGTAGCACATTTGTTTAATTTGACTGACTGTGAACACTTTGTAAGAAATTCTTGTATCCATCGTGTTGTTTTGTCATAAAATTGTAGTTTGCGAATTTCTATAGCACAATGCTAGGTGGCACGCGCCCCAAAGATCTAAAAATTTATGAGAATAGCATCAACGTTACAAGACTGGTTTTTGACTATATGTAGGCTGGTTGCGTATTCGAAGACCTCTGTTTGGCATCATAGATTTTTCGGAAGCCATGCTGACTGTTTAGGAGCAAGTCAGGGTGTGTAATTGTATGCGTGAATATGATTTGTATGAGCTATTTGAAACATATTGACGGGAGTGAAACGGGTATATAGTTATTTGGGGCACTACTGTCTCCAGATTGAAAAAACTAGAACGACATCGGCAATATCTCAATCTTCAGGAATGCATCCAAAATGAAGGAATTGCTGCAGAATTAAAGAGAGAAACTGGAAGAAGACGTTTGGTTAGTTTTAGGGGGTTTGAACTGTACATCGCGCCAGTCCGCGGCCAGTCTCTAGAGCCAGTTGATGTATTTCGATAGGAAGAAAAACGTGCGTAACAGCTAGCGTCTGTAACTGGCTCGTCTGTAAGAACAGCCAAGAATTATTTGTTTAGTGGTTCTACAGAATTCAGAAACGGTACCTTTTTGCCATCACCAGTTTTGAGGGCTGGCCCCGAGTGGCCCTTTCTCCAGAATAATAAATTTGCCAAATTTAAGATTGTCCGGTTTGAATTTTGCAAATTTTGTTTTGTGTTTGTGCAATAGAAAGAGCTTGCAACAGTAATATCCCATTTTCTACTCTATGATAGTTTTTCCACGCATATTATCTCAGACTCCTGCCCAGGGAGGGCGGGCGGGCGAGAATTTCCGGGGGATGTTAGGGCTAATTGCTTTCTTGGACGCTTTTTTTCTTTATTCTTAAAGTATAATTTTACCTCAGAGTTAAACTACAGATTATAAACTCTTTCGCTCATTGTTAGCTTATGTACACTCAATTATTTCATTTATTTTAGCTTCTCGCGGAATAAACACCTGTTACGCGGCAATGCATGCTTAGTATAGTTATCTTGAAAGTTTCATGAAGAGCGCTACAACAAGCCGCTAAGTGTATCAGAGTCAGCTCGACCGTAGGTAAATGTATGGTTTTAAACGTGGAATTTTCCGGTACGGGGTAGCAGCAGTGACCAATCCACAGTGTTAGGGTTATTTATCTCGCCCATTACGTATTCATAGACATTACGATGACTACGAACACTTAATGAGGTCAAATCAGAAGGATAATAGTTAAGTCCCCGGCAACTACAATAAGCAACTCGGAATCTTTAGTAAGCTGGCGGGAGCCAACTAATTTTGGAGGTTTATGGAATCTTGCCGGCTACTATGAAGTGGTTGGCAGGAGGCACCAATGACGCAGTGCACATGTTCAAGATCTAAAGGGGGAAAAAAGAAATAAGGGACGGATTGTAATTTGATTTTACGTAACACTAACTGGTCCCCTGCGTCCTTGCTCTATCTTTGCAGAACATCTCAAATGATATTCCAAGTGACCAGTCAGTGTTCAGACCATTTTCAAATGCCCAAATTTCCGTTCCTGCCATGTTGCTGAAACACGCGCTCAGACGAGCAATAATGAAACTAATTGTGGTGTAAAATCTGCAACAATTTTCAACGCGCAGGAAACTGGTTTACAAAAATTGGCCTTCTAAAGTGCCGCTTGTCAGTGAAATTGTGTAGTGGGTGCTTTGTTTGAGGCAACCCTGACAATTTAGCCCTCACGGAATCAACAAAAATGTTGAGCTAGGCATGTTGTATTTAAACTTCCCCGTGCATTCCTCGTTTCTTTTTGGATTAGTTTTCCGTAGTCGCACCGCTTTTCTGGCCAAAATATAATTCCGGTCAATCTTGAGTTGCATTTATAAGTCTCCCAGTAGTACACCCTAAAATTAAGAAATATCGCTTGCTAGCCTTACCTTGAATGAAACAGCAACGCCCTTCTTTCCGGCGGGTGCGATTACCTTCATCACAAAGCTATAAGCCCGGGCAGATAATTTGACCGACCAACCTACCTAACCACTAGCCGGTACCACCACTTTAAAGAAAAAAATAATTTTTCGTACTTGTTGTGTGTTTATAAGTTCTTTCTTTCCCTCGCGTAATAAACCACTGGATTCGGCTTCGGCGTGACGTCATGAGAGGCATAGGCAAATCACACGTGCTGAAATTCCTACGGCCGCATTTCCGGAACCCTCCGTAACCCTCCGTACTCATGCATACTCATGCAATCAACTTTGAAACTTAAAAACTAGTAAAACTACTTTCGTTTCTTCGGATCAGTTTGGGCATTGTTATTGTTAGAGGTAACGTTATGTGCCTCGTTCAGTGTGCTGCTTTGGTCGTGCTTTTCTTTTGCATGACGTTCCAAGCAGTAACTGTGATCCGTATGCATCTAACTTTATATTCATTTCACTGGTAATTTTTATAGATTTCTTGTGTTATACTTCCTGTTGCAACCACGGCATTTTGGACGTGCTGGTATTTCTGCGGAAATGATCACACCTTGCATTGCTACGCATCCTACTGCAACTGCTTACGGAAAATGTAGATACCGAATTAAAAACTTTTGTATTCCCCATTCCCACCACCTCCATTAGGACTGCGCCACAAAAAACTGCAAAGCATTGCCGTTTTCTTTACAAGAATTACCCACGCAATGTGTGGCACTCGAAGGTCGATCTCCGACTTCGTATGTAATGGCAATGAGCCACAACACTTGGCATATAGTTAGAAAGTAACAGGTATCTCGAAGCTAAGGCAGTTGTGAGGGCAAGATGCCAAGGTCGCCGACATAACTATGCTTGAATTGCCGCTCCGGGCTGTCTACCTCTATACAGCTTTTTATGTGGTTAAGGGCAGCAGCTGTCTGTGAGATATCTTATCGCTTCCACGAGAATACGCACCTATATATAGCAGCATGCTTGCTGGCAGGGCTGAGGGAAAGCCAATCACGGGAAGAGGTTGGCGGCATGCTGATTATTTAATTACCGTTATCCTTATAAGAGTGTTTTGAATTATACGTCGCTTGTGTTATTTCGCCCGCCTTTTACCTTCCTGTATTAAACGTAATGCTTAACGTAACTGAAATAACCTCGTGTTTTGTTAACACCAAACTCAGTCGAAGCCCTTATGGCGAATGCCTGAAATAAACGTCGTTATAACGGTGGTTGGGGCTAGTTGGTGCGCACTTAAAAAAGCCAAAAAGGCGGTACAAGAAACGACAACACACGGCTGTTGAATTCAGAGTTGACGTAATTGTCTCTCTGGATCCATAAAAAGCCAAGCTACACTGTCCAGGATTGCCTTTCCTTGCGTCGCGCCTCCTGCAACGTGTTAGATTGCTACGCTGTATCACCATTGCTCACTTTTTGGTGAGTGCACGTCTATTTCTTGCGTTTTGTGGGCACGTTTTAACGCGATAGTGTTATTGAGCTTATTGTTCGATTACCCCTTGGCACCTAGCCATCCGCTATCGTCCGTGGTCATCAGGCGTCCACGGGAATCCGTCACCGCTGCCACCCCGGAAGCTACGACTTACGCAGCAAGATACGAGGGCTCCGCTGAACCTGTAATGTGGCGCTACGGCAGCAGAAGTTTGGAAAAGAGGACAATGATACAACGTCGGATACGATAGGAAGAACACACGTTTTTCACCAGGTGCCGCGCCTGCGCGGTAAAGTTTGTTCTATGTTCAGTCGATAGTAGCATGCTCGGCAGACACGGTGTCCAGCCGTGCCCGCAACTTACGTCATCACACCAAAGCGGGTTTCCAGCAGAAGATCAAAAACAAATTTCTGGAAATTCATGCCCCGAGGCTACTCGTGGGCCACGAGGCATGTAGTACTGGTAGCCTCCAGAAGAATTTTGCCACTTGGGGATCTTTAAGATGCGCCGAAATCTCGACTCACTGGCGTTTTTGTTTTCCGCTTCCATCAGAAAAACGACCGCCGCGGCCGGGAATTGAACCTAGTGGCATTGACTCAGCAGCGCCACGCCTTATGCCGGCACCAACAGGGGGTGATAACAAAAACAGGGGACAAAGGAATAACGCCCGTCTCTCAGAAATCAACGAAGGCATAGATTATAAGGCGAAAATACCTAAAATAAATCCCACTATATAGCGTCTAATTACATAAGTTTTCAAAATACTTTTCACTATTCCCACGGTTATGTCTCCGCTGAAAGCTCGGTTTGGTAAACAACAGATGGTGCCACGCTGCCAAGTTAAAAATCATCATAAAAATATGTACGAAAGTCCTCCCAGAGAACAGCCACGTAAGATTGATCGGTGGGGTTCAGACAAGTGGGTAGTTGCCAACTCACAATGGCCAAAAATAGACCATCTCTAACGAATTATTGCTCACAAGCCAAACGTCCAACCAAGAAAGAGCAAGAAAAAGAGAAAAGAAACGTTAAGACTCATGCAACCACTGATCATGGCCAGAATATTACAGAGCCTGCCGTACCACAAATTTACCCGCACCAAAAAAAGTGAAAGAAACGCCATCATTAGCACAGCATTAGAGGAAGTTCTCAACCTCGAATTTTTAACCATAAGACGAACTAACAAATAGTGGACCACAAGGGTAACAAAATGAACATGCATACAGGGGTCTAGAAGAACAGGACGGCCTCGATAAAGGGATGAAATAACAGTATGCTGGGCAAAGGATTCACTCGGGAAGCGCAGGACAACAGCGGGGGAGGGTCAATTGGAAAGACCTTCATGCTGCAGTCGCCCTAAATAGTATGTCGGAGACAATGACGATGAATAGGTCCTCAACTTGTGTCTTCCTCACGCATTCCAAGAAATCTGAGAAACAATGCACTCTCCTAGAACCAAGAAAGCGGACCGTAAAAACAAAATCAGGAGGGGCCATCATACCCCATTTGGAAAGAATGAGGCACCCCCACCGTTTTGAAAGGAAACCGCTGCCCGCCATGATAGACATGGCACCCATCCAGCGGCTACTCATAAAAACTCTCCTCTACCAAAAATATGGATGCAGTCTACACAAGAAGGGGCAGTATGACAGGCTCAAGTTCATTCGGGAAAACTTTCAATATCATGAGACCACAATATAAACCGACTACGCGATGTACGAAAGCACGAGGTCCCAATTGCTGCAGTTGACTACTCTGGCAACCTTTGTGACTGCATGACCCTCCAACATACGTGAATAAAGAAGTGGAAGTTGGGGCCATCCTCTTGGCTTATCGAATAGCGGGAGTATCACATAAAAGCATAACATGATTACAAACTGCACAAAGAACATTACACAGTTTTCTAGAGGCACAATACCAAGCACTTCGGTAGGATATTCCCATCCACAATGCAGAAAGTTAACAACGTCACCTGGACAGCCGGACTTAAGTGGTCTGAAAGCGAATGACGCACTATGCAAGAGGCACACGAACTCATATACAGTGGTCCTTGTGACCACGACTACCCCACTGCTCTCTTCAAAAAACGTTAAGAACGAATACTCATCCTATTCCTAGGAACACAATCATTTCGCTTCTACAACAAGGTCTCAGTGCCGAAGAATCACAAACTCTGTGGACGAAAAACCAACAGTTATCTGAAAATCCATGTGCGCTTAAGGTGTTCAGTGGAAACATCAGTCATTCACTCCGAACTCTACTAAAATAGAGGAAAATCCACCCTCTTGCGCGCAACCTAGCCATGTCCAAGGGTATGGCCTGGGGAGAACAATTCAAACATAACATATTCCACTTCTTCGAAGCATGGCAGGCAGATTTGACCAGCTCGTTCCCTTAAGATCAGCAGGAGCTGACTTAGAGGTCAAGGAAAGGAGCTGCTGCGTCCGGTGCCCGTAGACTCAGGTTCCACCTTTGAGCTCCCTGCCATCTCTTTGCCCCGTTTACATAAACCACAACTACCGTATTTCTTCCTGAACCATGATCTCTCTCTCTCTCTCTCTCTCTCTCTCTCTCTCTCTCTCTCTCTCTCTGTGTCTCACTTTTTCTCTTTGGAAAAACCACTATTGTTCAGCCCGGCCTACACATCACCGAACAAACATTTTGGCACACTTATACTGACTCCTCCCCGCTCGAACTGACCAGCACCTCGTATCTGCCACCTTTGACGCTCACAGTCTTTTTTGCACTGCTTTAAATTTCAGTTACAAATACTTGAGTACTCGCGGTTGCATTGAAAAACGCCGCACACAGCGACGGCTGCCCGTGTGCAAAGATACATGTCAGGACAGTAAGCTCCACACGTCCAAGCCATTTCCGTTTCGTCCTGCAGCCAAAACAGACAACGTGGTCGCGAAACAAAGCATCTGGAAAATGTACCTGGAAATGTACACAAACGGTTGTCATCTTGTGCAAAAATCATGGACATAACGTTGTTCGTGCTTGCCGAAATAATTGAACTAAAATGACTCGCTTCGGCCTTTTAGTAGTCTATAGCTTCTATTTTATTAAGGTGCTGTCCAGCCACTTCAGGCACCAAAAATATTATTTACTTCCAATTTTCCTTCTGTCTTTTGTGGAGTTGGAAGGCGTTGTGCTGCGAGCAAAACGATGTGAATAAACATTCTCCTTGAAACCGCTAAGCTGTAAGCAGCCAGTCGAGTGGCCGCATATAAAAGACGCAAGTCAACTTGATGTCTCTGTGCGTCTTGAGAAATTCGCACACGGCCTGCTTTGTCAATCCATGGCGGAGCATTGCGAGACACTCAGGCCTTAGAGAGCACAGCTTTTGATCACGAGGGTTTGAAGTTTTTAATGAACATACTTCCGTCTGTCGGCTAGGTGCAACAGCACTAAGAATCATGTCCCTCGTACGTCTATTTATTATTCGATTATATTCCTGACAGTTTTCTCTTGCAGGCCCCGTTACCTATCAATGATTCTTCTCCAAATGACGGCATACCTACGCCAGAATTTGTGTAATTTTTTGCTTTTATTAATTTCTTTCTTTCTGGTAGTCTCACTGATCGTACTTTTATCTGGTTTTGTGTCATCAATACTGAGAAAACGAGTTAATATTTGCCAACACAAAAGTAAACTTGTCAGCGTACATAAGTATGGACTGTTCGCTAAAGTGATGGCTGAAGAAGATATTTTGCCTTCAAAAATCTTGAAGTGGATAGTCGGCAAACAAAAATGTACCACTTCTGTGTAAACTCACGAATAATTATGCTTTGTCTTTTGAAGCAAGGGTACTTTTATTACTTCTTTTTCAAGGTGGAAAATCGGAAGCCGTATATTTGGACTTCTAACAGAGATATCAAAAAAATATTGAGAGACAGAGAGGGAGGGAGGGAGGGAGGGAGGGAGGGAAGGAGGGAGGGAGGGAGGGAGGGAGAAAGAGATACAGAGTGAAAGAGAGAAAGATAGCGAGAGAGAGTTTTATTCTTGGCTGAAAAGTTCAGCTTTGCTAGCAGCAGGTGGATGTGGAAGATTGTGGATAGTGAGATCGAAAACGAAATTAAATGTAGAAGAAAACACGCATTAAAATGCAAAAAAAGAAACTCTGAAAAGAAAGTTAAATAACGAAGTAGAGCAAATGCGGCCGAGGAAGCGCAGAACGCCAAAGAAAAACGAAAACATTATATACAGGATGACGCAAACGCCCACACGTGTAGTCAGGCGCAAAGTTCAAGAATTACAGTTTTGTCCAGTCCAGAGTGCCGCAAAAGACTCGGCGAAAATTCCTCCGTAACAACGAAAAATTAATATTGCCCCAGGTTCCATAAAAGTGACGAAACTGAAGCCAATTGCTACACGTCGTGAGACAGGCAGCTAGCCGCTATTGCTCCCGCAACGGGAAATCGCGGACAGATGCACAAGTGCTAGGTAGTCTCGCGCACACCGCGCGTGGGGCACAGTGGTTAATCTTCCCACACTATTTTGAACTTGAAGTTTCAGTTGTAAGCCACGTTGAGCGGCAGACGAAGCAACACCCCTTCAGGCTTTTTGTTTAACCTGCGTGGAAAACCGAATTTGGAGAGAAAGTCAACAGCAAGCAGAATAAAATATTGAAGCAGACAACGCGCAGGAAGCACAGCCCATCTGTGGTGATTTCATGCAGAAGATGGGGCACCAGCCCCTGTGAAAAGCCTGTGCCTAAACTGGAAATAGGCGCATGCGGACAAACGCAAACACATATGGACACCCGTCGACACCCGCAGACATGCACGCACGCACACCCACGAAAACACACGCGCGGGGCTTCGCGCTACGAACAAAAAACAGTTTCCTTCTAAAGGTCCAAACTTCTATCTTTACAGCTGTAACTTAGCAAGAAAGCTGTGCAAGGACAATTGCCTGGATTTTTTAATTCGTCATCAAAATTTTGTTCAGACTTCAAATTGAGAAGAGCGCTTTCGTGCGTGTGCTGCATCCTCTTTGCTTTTCCTGTTGGGCCAAACATTTGTGTTTCCTTCAATAACCAGGTTGCCTGGAAACTCTTTGGGGCGAATATCCGCAACAGCCTATCAATATTCCGCCACTAACGCTCGTTGCCATGCACCAACACGCTCCATGGGGCGATGCCCGGCTTCCATTCTTTTGCTGTGTTATGCCCTGGCACCAATCCGTGCTTAGCTGCTTCTTTCGGCTGTTGAAACGCTACTGTCCTATAATGTGGATGATTACACAATGGCTCCGGTAGAATATATCCTTCGAAAACACGGTAAGCAGCTTTGCAAACATGTATTTCTACGTTCCCGCTTGTGACCACGCAGGGGTGACGGTAGAATAAGTGAGCGATAACCGGATCGGAGAAATGCTTCGTCAGTTGTACGCCATTCAGCTGTATCGAGATGTGTGGTTCGCTATTACCTGAAGTTCTATTGGTGGCCGAGAGTGTAACGTAAGATCAGAAGTTAGTAGAAGGAACTTCAGAGTAATTTCTCTATTTCCTCAGTGTAAAGGTTGAACGCGGTGTGTGTGCTTGTCTGCGCCTCAGGTGTATTTTGGTGTATATTTGGAGCGGAGCAGTGTTTGGCAATGTGCGCGTAGGATTTTCGATGTCGTCGTTTGAAATCTCTCCCAAGTTCACGTGTCTCTCCTAGAAGCTATAGGGGTTCGATAGAACCTGCTTTAACGCGGCTGTAGGGAAAGGGATCGAGTAGGACGCAGCGCGTAAGAGACAAATCTAAGCCATTCAAAAGCGTAAGGCGAAAGCGGACCGCTCAGCAAATTGTGTCAAGGGAGAAGGAGACGAACTCCTTCGAGAACGCGGAGCGAAAACAAAGCATTCCGCCGTTCAATTGGATAATAATTCTGACGCGTTCAGAACACTTAAGCCCTTTTCGTGATCAGAGAGCGCTGAGACAATGGGTTACTTGCGATGACACGAGTTCTGTGGTCGTGCCCTGTAGTTTCAATGTTGATGCATCGCGACCGAAAAGGAAGACATTCGGGTTGCGATGCCACACCGATCCCGCAAAACCAATCCCAGCAACGTACAAGTATCGATTTCACATTGTCCAAGATTGTGTCGCAGTGGCGAGTGTGCCGATCAGTATATACCACTGGCGAAAATAATGGCTGACAATTACAATACTGCCTGATGCGAAATTTGTGGCAGTCCGAACTGCAGTCTTCTCGGTCAAGGCGCATAGCTGCTGCTTTTCAGGAAGTGACCGGGTGATCAGCGAAGGCATGTTCCCGCGCGCTACGCTGCCGTTATTTCGCAGCGCGCCGCCGCCACCGAATATGTTGTTGCAAATCGTGTTTGAACCTCCCGCGCAAATATCACATGGTTAGTATGAGCCAAGCAACGAGGAGGACAACGAAAGACCCGAAGGACCAATGTACGTGCAGCAAGCAGCACACGCTGCGCTTCTGTGCTTTTTTTTGAACTTGAAAGAACACGACGCTTGCTGTCATGAATGCCTGGTTTTGCGTTTCCTTTCTCTGACGCCACCTAGACACCGAGGGTGATTTTCCACTAGGTGTCTGACGCGGGCTCGGCGCACTGCCCTCGCCCTCACACTTTTGGAGGAGCGTCTCCGCAGCCCAAACAAACCGCCTTCCCCTCCCAATTTCGCTTCACTCTCTTCTTCGTTTTCTTTCAGTCTTCGGTGTTCCCATCATTCGCTCCGTTACCATGCCTTCACCCCCGCCAAACCACTGTAGCGTACGCTTACGTGCCGCGCAATGAAACGTCCCTGTGGCCATACATTTAAGGGGTAAACAGCGATGCATTAAATTATCCAAGTTTCCGTAGTACGACATTTACAGCAACGCTGGCCATCCGCATTCGCAGGGCGGAAAAGCCTTTAATTTTTTGTACCATTCATTCATATCAGCTCGAACCGAAATGTAAAACGTTTTCCAGAATTCTTGCGTCTTTTTAAAAAGGTGTTTCCACGAAACGGGCAGTTGATCTGCAGAGCTTATTGGCAACGCTATTAAATCAAGAGCGACGGAAGCCTAGGACGGCGATTCAAGCATTCTGAACTCGTGCAGGTGCCTCCCGCAATTCCCATGCTTGCGAACTTGCCACTTTGATGTCGGTGCCTCTAGGGTCGTCAATAATTTGGGGGTAAATTATAAATCTGCAATGACCTCCTCGCCAACCATACTCTCACACGTGCACTTTCAAAGGGCACAACACTTTCACAGGTCTAGTTACTGGCCGACTACCTGCTTAGGGATTTATACACCTTCTGTATTAAGTACACTTTTCTGATTCACCGAGTTTCCGAAACGCCAGAGGCTTATTGCTGACTCCATCACTCAGTAGCGCTGCGGTCGGTGTTGTCGCTGGTCGCCGGTTTCAACTTGAAATACGTGCACATTTCGCAGTGTCGGAGGACTGTCTTCGCACATTGACGGCCTCGAAGTGCCGGAGGTCCGGAGCCCCTTGCGTATTTCAGTAAGAATATCCTTGACCCCACTGCGAAGAATTCGCTCATGAGCGCTGGGACCGATGAGGTTGGTAGAACCATGATCCCCGTGCAAGTTGCAGTCGTTTCCCTTCTTTTGCGGTGACGTTGAGATTCGCTGACTTTTAAGGTGTATGTTCAGAGGTGAGGCTTCTTCAAAGACGCCTGTATGGGACGACGCTCTAGCAGCAGTACAGGATACGTCAAAAGAAACACCAATGCGAGTCGTTCTTGAGCCCTCTTGTAGGACCTCACGTTGGTGCACTTAGTGGGCATGATTTGGACCAGTTGTTCCCTCTCTCATTACTCTGGCATTGCCCCGCAGCATTGTCGGGCAGTTTTATCCCTTTTTTAATTCAAGAAAGTCGTCGAGGTACCCTGCGAGTTCTTGTAGGAGAAAGCTTGCTATCGTTGGTCATCGAGGCTAGTGTGGACTTCTGTGGGAGCTTTACTTCGCGGCGCCCATTTTCAAACACATTTGAATAGGTGGATTTGCGTAAGACACTTCACTGGGATTGAAGTTCGGAGTTTTCTTGACAGTAATAGCACCTACCTTACGGAACCGCCGAAACGAGCAAGAGAAGTCTTCCTTCTTCCGCGTGTCCGTGCTGAGAACACAGACGGAGCTGCTGCACTTGCTTCTATTGCTCTCTTCCAGAGATAACGGTCCTTGTGAGGTTTATCTCATGCTTGTATTGACGGCGACCACCGCCAGAATGTTATCTTATCACTGTACCTGGCTCTATTTCGAGATGAACTCCTAGATCTGGTCTGGCCCAACGAGATGGCTTACTTCTTGTTTAAAGTGCATGCCTGAGAAAGCTATGGTGTCAGCCAGTGGCTTCACCTCGGCGACCAGGCATTGGAGAGCGTGTTGCCTTTTAGCGCTTCCGCCATCTCAGTAGAGATGAAAGACACGACACCAGCTTACATATCAACCGAAAAGCTGTCATGTAGACAGCGAAGGGTCGCTCTGACGACTTTAAACTTTTTCTTGGGACCTCCATATCGCCCGAGGGCACTGGTGACCAAATTCATATCGCCAATCGCAGCAGACTTCAGCTTACAGGCGACTACTTGTTTGATAAATGGCCGTTGCCTGCCATTGTGAAAAACTTCGCGTACAAAGCAGCAAGCCGAAAAAATAGTCCATGCCCGGAACGTCTGTAATTAGACGATGCTCACGAATCGCGGGACAACTAATTAGCATGTTTTAAAGTGCATTGCAGCATGTCGCATCTCCGCAGCCGATTCCGATGGCTTTTGGCCGGTGTCAATATTGCACATCATAGTAGCGTATTGTCACTCACATAACGTTCATTGGAGGTTACTTCGGCGAGGGCGCACGAGATATCCGTTGGCTGTGCACAGAAGCATCAGCCATCACTTGCCAGACGGGGTCGCTTGTCAGCCAAAATTATGTCCCTAGTGCATTCGTCTCTGCTATGATCTTTGGCAGAGCAGAAGAAATAAGACGAAGTCTGCGACTTCTTGTTAAAAACAGGAGTGGCCGGAACAGAGGGATGCTTCTTGGACCGTCGGTGAGCCTCTTAAATTTTTTGTGGCTTGTTGATTTGGAAGCTTCTTTCCCTGCACTTGACTTCCACTAGCAGAAAATACAGGAGATGTTATATCTCATGATTTGAACAAATCTGGCTGCTCGTGGAAGTGGTGCACTCAGCAAGCCTCTACTGTTTGAAGTAATCGAAAATAATTTCGCCAGGTATCACGTTTAGGACTTCGTTAGCATGGACGCGTAAGAAGACATTGTAATGCCCCAGCTTTTCAGCTTTCTACGGTTAATTTGCATGCCGTCGTACAGCTTCTTAAAATCTACCACTTTGCTGAATAAATCTCGGGTCTCAGCATCCGCAGCTCATTCAAGCTCAATTTGGGAACTCGAAAGCTCATCACTTTCGAGTTCCCAAAACGATGCTTGAAGATATCAAGGGCACCTCGATGGAAAGAGTGCCAGTTGGAGGCCAGCAACGGCTTCAGCAGCAGCTCCGTCAAGAAGGGAATCCAGGTAATGGAAGCGGGTAATACTGGACAGCCGGGTTTCCACGTGAATGGGATTCCGAAACATGTCCAAAAAAGATTGCCTCTGTGGTATGGTTTCGTGAAACCCCAAAGTTCTCGTTTCGAAAGACGTGTTCCAAGCTGACGTTTAGTTGTCTCGGCTTGCCGTGTCCAAATCGCAGGTTTGCTGTTGCGCCGGGGTCATGTGATGTAGAAGCAGTCTGGAGCGTCGAAGATGACTTCAGCTCGTCCATATGATGCTCCAGTAACGCCAGTGTGCTGGTCGCTGTGTCCTCACACTCGTTGAACGAAACGTTGTCTTCAGCTGCTTGCTCGTCGCGCGTATGGGCTTTGAGTTCGGCGTTAAGTGCGCAAAATGCTGAATCGCTCGCTCTAATACGTTCGTGAATAAAACAAAACTTTAAGCGGTCAAACTGCTAGGACTGGAGCATCTGGTTCACTTCGCTAACTCTCTTTGTGTTCACTGCGCGCTCTGACGCACGCTTTTGTTCTTGATTCGGTCCATGATGGTTGTAGTTGAAGAAAGGCTCGCCCAGTTCGTCAGAAGAACGCTCTCTGCAATGCTGGCTTGCTTCCCGGGAAGGTCTATCTTCAGCGTTGATTGGTGACGCTATCGGCTTAAGAAAGAGAGAAAGAGAGAGAGAGAGAGATAACTATTATTTGCCCACTAGGGTCAGGGGTGGGGTAGGCTGGGGGTCCCTTCCCTTCCTCTCTATCAATAGGCCAGTAGCCCCGGCTCCTCTGCGGTGGCCTCTGCAATCCGGACAGCCAGACTGAGACTCGGCGTCCGCGCTGAGCAGTACCATGTCCCACTGCTCCGGTGTAGTTTTCATTGTTCTTGCTTTATCTGTGGTGATGATACAACGGAAGTTCCAGAGCATGTTTTCCAGGTCAGCCCTTTCGGTAAAGTTTTTACTGTGCAGTCCGTGTTGAGTACATCTCTGTCGGTATTATAATCTACACGCAACCGAATGTCTTTATGTAATGTTTTGTCTTTATGTCTTTATGTAATGTTTTAGCCTCCCCAATCAGCAATTATCTACGATTTCTCTGTAAGTGGTCACGAGTGACGCAAAGCTGAGAACATCGATCCAAGCGTTCCGAACTCGTGCGCGTCTCGCACAATTTCCGCTGGTGCGAACGTGCCACCTTGTTGTCGGCGCCTCTGTGTTCATCAATCGTTGGCTGTAAATTATAAAACCGCAACAAGCATTTCATTTTTTCATCAAAGTTGTTTTATGTCTTCATAGGGTTATTAAAGGAACCGTGCAACACTCATTGTGCAGTGCAAGTAAACCTGCGCGACGTTTATCTTACGCTGACACGAATTCCTGAGCCAAATATTACACGTGCACGTGAAGCGTTAAGCGCGCAAATCGCCATGAAAGACGCAGAAAAACCAACCGCGCTCCCTTCAATTCTCCTCATTGTGCACTCCTGGCATGGCCTAAACGACGTCATTTGGGCAATGGCTGTCCTGTAGACCTTATGCAAAAGTGCCGCCATCTACCGGAAGAAAAACGAAACGAGCACGTGACGCCATGTTGGGGGCCGGCGGTCGCGGGATTGCTTGGTACGGAGCGTGTGAGGGGCTTTCTCGACATAGCGATCCTTTTATATTCAGATTTAAGCACAGCAAAATGAGCGACGAGTGATCTGTGGACCTTTCTCTGTCGCCCACATTTGTGGGCGACTTCGTAAACACGCATTATGCATCGAAAAAGAAGTCGGGGAGGCACCGGCAGGGAAGCTGTTGGAGGCTGTCGCGTTTCTGCTCCTTTTTTTTTTTTTTTTTTGCTTTGAGAACACAAACATTGAAAGTACACCCTTGTTGGTTCGCATCCTTCGGGTTTCTCAGGAGGTATTATATAATTCCTGAAACGCTTCGAAACTTGCGGGCTGTCCTGAGGTTGAAATGAGGGGGGGGGGGGGGGGGCACTCGCGATATAGCTATACGCTCAGGATCCTCTAGGACGCAGAGGAAACCTGCAAAAGAAACAAAAACACTTAACAAAATAAACTGCATACCTGGCATTTTTTAACAGCGGAGCTGTTGTAACTGGCCGTAATGTGTAGCGCATAACGTGTGTGGCGTGTAACGCGTTAAACATTGCCAATAAATTATCAATAAATTGCCAATGAATAATTAAATTATTAATAAATTGCCGAGCGCTGGTGAGCGCGTGCCTCGCGGCGACCGCCGAGCGTCCCCAGCACACGCAAAGGATTTAGCAAAAAAAAAAAAACTGCGAGAACCTTAAAGAGCGAGAAAATGCCGAGCGCTCGTGAACGCGTGCCTCGCGGCGACCGCTGAGCGTCCTTTTCTCGCGCCGTGGACAACAAAACTGGGCGCACACTACCGCTTAAAAAAATCCGCTCGAAAAATTTGATCTTGGGAAAATAGTTTACGGTCGAACAGCAGGCGACGAGCGGTAAATGAGCGATGCACAGAATTACTACGTATGTACGTTACTTGCACTACTCGAGCCGCTACGTGAAAGTTGCAACTCTCGCGAATCCCTTATTTCCTGGAACGTTTATCAAACGAAAGAATGCGTAGTACTTCTATAAAAGCCTACCGAACATCCAAAATAAAAAGAAAACGCGGGCGCGCAAAGCACGAACGGCAGCCGCAAGACTCTACCCGCACGATAAAGTACGAGCTGACCGATGCAGTGCGCCTTAACTACCAGCAGGGAGGAGTGCTCCGCGGCAAATACAGGGCTATAAAATAGCTCAATTTGGGACCTTTTTAGTCCTGCACATATTATTCGTTTCGTGACTATGCATGCGATCTAGCTATAATATTACTGCGCGAAGGGAAGTCGACACCCGCAAGCGACATCACGCAGCGCTCGAGTCATGTTACCGTTGAGAAATAAAAAAAAGAGATGTGTACGCTATTTCCGTGGTCGTCCTCGTATCATCTTCGTTCACAGCAAGTTACACAGCAGTACTTGGGTATCTTGGACAACGATAAACGCCGATGTGAGCGTCGCTAACCCAATGCTGTCATGTGCACAGCGGTATCCGGAGATCCGGGAATCCCCCAACATGGCGGAAGCGCTCGCGGGTCCCGCAAGAGGGCGCCAGTTTTCGCATAAGGTGTATTGGCTGTCGCTGGTCAACTTCACGGCTTATTTCTCGCATTTCCTGTGACGATCCGCCGTCGTCGGGGCTGTGAACCAACCTCTTCTATGTCTGAACCTGTACGCATACTTTTGGTGTTTCTTTTGTTTTGAGTGCGCGGGGTTAGTTTTAGTGGCGAACTCAATAATTTCCTTTCAAGAAGAACACTCGACAACAACAGCTTATTGCTTCAAAAACGCCCTACCAGCCCGAGCGCTTGCTTGCGAGCAGGCAGCCATGCCTACTTTTTTGTGGCACCAGACCTGAAATAGACCCATCCACTTTGCGAAGGAGAAAACTCCCCGGCCTGCCATATATCGAAGGCAGCCGAACAGAACGCCGCGAGCCCCCGCTTCCCCCTTCCTCACCCCCCCCCCCCCCCCGACCTCTCCGGGAGAGAGGGCGCAGCTTTGGTCGCGTTGCCCGCGGTCGAGTTTAGAGGGAGCAATTATGCGGGATTTTTCATCGAGCGTAGCTTCGGTGATAGTGAACGAATTGTCATAATTCTCCAAGAGGACGTTGCTGGGACAATATACTTTACCCCAAAATACATTCCCAGTTTTCGATGGTAGGTGTTGCAGGGTCTCTTTAAGCTAACGTTCGGTGCACGTGAAGAAGGTCGAAAGTAAAACGGAGCGCTCCACTACAATGCCTCTCATTGCCTAGTTGCTGATTTTGTGCCGAAAGAGAAATTTGAAGTATAGAAATGGAAAAATAAGAACCCTAGCTGCTTTTTGACTTTTGATTGTGACTATGTGGTAGCTCCAGGACCAGCTCCGGCGGCACGCTTGGTATTTATTTGCACCAGTATTGGGACAAAAAAAAACGTAGTGCGCTGTGAAAGCGTTACAGCTTCTGATATGTCGTAGAGGTTAGTGTCATGAGTACAGGTTAAACGGAAGGACCCCTTTGCCCCGTATTGCCAATAAATTGCTGATTATGCTATTCGGGCACAAGGTACAAGTACATACACGCCGGCACACCATAAAAAGTATGGAATGCAGCCACCTCCTTCAGTCATTTTCTAATCACCCTGGAGTCAATATCTCGCAGGCAGTCATTCGGCTCCCACCCCTGGAGTGCAATTTTCACCCCATAAGACGAAACGATATTAAGAGGTTGCGAGAAAACATTCCTCGGCAGAGCCTATTTCTCACCAACGTCAGAAACGTGCACCCGTGCAGATGATTCACGAGTGGCTGTTTATCTGTCGCATTTGCGCCGAAGCTCTCACCTGTGGAGGGATTCGTGAAAGCAGAAGAGGAAGTAGCGCCGTCCACGGAATCTCCACACCTCGCCGTCAAGCGTTACGTGGCGCGGCCTTGAACCCTCGCCCAACAAAAAATCTTGCAACAGTCACTAAAGGCACGTGAGGAACCATGTGACCGCATTTATAGAACAAAATTGGTCCCACTAGAAGTGGGCACCCACTCGTGGCTGTTAATGGGCCGACACCACTAACGGCCCCATAATT
This sequence comes from Haemaphysalis longicornis, assembly GCA_013339765.2. Taxonomy (NCBI): domain Eukaryota; kingdom Metazoa; phylum Arthropoda; class Arachnida; order Ixodida; family Ixodidae; genus Haemaphysalis; species Haemaphysalis longicornis. Next base: position 102,096,189 of record CM023453.1, on the reverse strand, counting down.
TAGCGTCAGCTTGGCTACGCGTAGCCTTGCCTGAAGATGTCGGGTGATTGCGGCGCAATTTTCCTCCGTACTTTTCGTTATGGACATATAATGGATTTATATCTTTGCTGTGTTATAATAAAAATCCAAGCCGGAAGAAACGATAGAAAGTATAGGGCAGCAACGTTACAGCTCCAGCGCAAATAGAACTTCCTCGCAGAGGTACGGTCCTTTAAAGGTACCGTGAACAATTCAAAAACTTCTTTCATTATAACGATTTAGCCATTCGGATTTCACTGAATATTTATTTTATTTTGGAAGGAGGTTTTTACTACGCAGGAATGTTGTATTCATACGCATATTTCAGACTACTACCTTCCTGTGAAGCTTGTGACGCTCCGGGTTGTGCATGACGTATTTGCCGGGTCAGATAAAAAATTGTTACTCGACACCTGGGAAACGAAAATGCGGTCAATATGACAAGCACCTGAATCCTTCACCCCCGCTTAATATGCTACATATACTTAGGATTTTTTTCGAAGTGAGGTTCCCCTTTCGATGTACTTGCATCAAAAGGTGTTTGCCGCTGCCAGATCTGCTGCAACGAGTAGAGGTATACATAAACGCAATTTATCACGTGCCGCTTCTGCAATGTCCTATTTCTCATCCCAGCTAACCAAAGCTTGTTGATAGCCTTTTTGTAATATCTATTTCGAATGCTTGATAAAAGAGATAAAGACCGAATGAAAGGTTTCTTAGTGTACCGAATACCGTATGGAACAAACAAATATGACAAAAAATCTACAAAGTACTTATGTGCCTCACGGGGAAAAAATCAACAAATGATAACAAACAACGAAAAGTATACAAAATGCATAAAACGCCACTTACGCGCTGAGGCATGTGCGGCCGCATTAGAAGCCTCAACTGCAAGTTTATAGCATAACCGCAAAGAAGCAGGAAGGGCAAGTGATGAAATCATGCGAGTTGAGGCGCAACAGAAAAGAAAAACACGCAAAACGAAAGCGCTGAATTTACCAATTAGATGAATTACATAGACATGCTGTTCCAAACCAAGAGTTCGTATATTAAACGTGTCACCACGTTAAAGCAAATGGATTAATATATTCTTGCGAAGTGACCAATATATTAATGATTGGACGCTACTAGATAGTCCTTCCGAGAAATTACAAATTTTCTCAAATACGCTCGCTGCGGTGATGGTTCCTTCATTTGCCGTAAGCAATGTTGACTGCCGGGCATCCACGGCCTCCGCCGCCTGCACTAGAATAGTGAGTACCGAAAGTTATTTTAACAGCAAAGTTGTTTACCAATTCGTTGATTCCGGCGTTTCGCAAAACTCAGTACAACAGTATGCAGAAAAGGAATGATCGGCCTGATTGGAACCTCTGTCTGCTAGGTCAACGGAGTTAGTCAGTCGTTTTACCCACTCGGCTGTGACCGTGAGTTAGTACACTATAGTCAAGCGGCTTACTGAATCAGCCGTGATTGTGGCGAGAGAAATCACGCAACGTGGACGACGCAGAACACGTGATACGGTACACGTTGCACCTGCAGGCGCCTAGGTTCGCGATGAAAGGTCGTATCGTTGCGTGTGTGTGAAAAAGAAGCAAATCGGCTGCAATCCTGTACTGAAACAGTCATGAGAGTCGTGAAGGTTTCGTACAGGTTCACTACCTTGAAGTCTTACGCATTAGTGTCAGCTTCATTCTTTTTCTTTTTCTGCATGCAACCAGTGCATCAACAGTAGCGTGGCTTTGGCTTCTGCTCTGAACCTTTCAATAAAAACAAAAAACTATCAGTATTCTGAAAGTTTCTAATGTAAGACAGTAGTGTGGCGGTAAGCCTGTTTCTTTCGTGAGCAGCCCGAAGAAGCCCAGCCGCAAGCGAGGATGAGGATGAGCAACCGAAAAAGAACACAGAGCGTTCCGCGGGTACGAGAGACCGGTGATGGAGATAATTGCGAGGGAAAATGCAGGAATCTTGGCGCTACACCGCTGTTGCTCACAATTCCACAAACTCCTTGGATGCGTAAGTTTTTTGTGGCGTCCAGGGGTATGTTTTTTTTCATTTTTCCATTACTTATTGCGTCATCCGTCTGCTTCGTATGGTAGGTCTTTACCCACCTAAAATGCAGTCCTGCGTACACCACTGTTTCCTCGCGCACTTCAGGATGTTTGGCATCCTATAAGTCCAACTGCGACTGGCATGAACGGTGACCATTGTTGCTTTTGCCTATCAGGCACTCGGGCCACATCTTGAGAGCATTCGTACAACGTCGGTGCTATCCACGCATGCGTTTCGAAAATCTCGCAGTGTAAGCCACCTATAAACGTAATTGATGACTGATTTACTCAACGTCCAAATCCCCATCAATACACGATGAAAACCGTATGCAGGATAGTATGTTTGTGCAATCAAACTCTACTTCGAGGTGCGCACAAATCGCGTTCCTGGAGGATAATGACCCCGCATAAAGACCTCAGAAGTGTGTTTTGGTGGGCAGCGTTCACTTGGGCGCCGACAGAGGAAGTGTTTTCCACGCAAGTCTCCTCCCCGTAATGTTCAATCCAGATATCACTAGATGCCTATCACCGCCGTGTACGAATGCCTCTCAATGAAGGTTCCGCTTCTAAAAATACGATCTTCGATGCGTGGGCTCATTATGGTGGTGCTTACTCGCAGCTGTAAGGATGAAAGTATTGGTCCAGAGTAAATAGCGATCAGCCACGTGGCGTGTTACACTTTTGAAGAAGAAGGGCAGCCAATCTACTTGTGCGTAGATAAGCGGACTCTGGTGGGCCAATGGGGTATAAGAACTCTACGTGCATCATTCAGCCATTTCAACAACAGTTGTGTCTCCTGCGAAGACACCAAACGTAACACCCATTTGGGTGACCTACCTTCGGTCACAAGGCAAAGAAATGCTGTCCACAACACCCCTTCGATGTTTTTGATGAAAGAGTGGCTGGTTGTTAGGAAACACAGGTTAACTGCTACGTTGCGGGCCCAAGAGGTGCTATGTCCAGCACTTCTGAGTCGCGTTGCCAAGCGTTCGTCGGCGAAACTGGGAGTAACCATGATGTACGTTTGCGGCAGCGTCAATTCCCATCGAAACGAACTTCTCTCCGCACACTGCCTCAGGGATGGCTGTGGGTCGATTTTTTCCGCCACAGGCATTTTATTGAAACATAGCAGATAATTCGTGAATTAATGAAAGCATTTCACAATGTAGAATGACGAGGCAGTGGTTTAAGCCAGCCGAGCGTGTCTCTCCAGACAGCACATTGCCTATATGCGGTGTTCTTGGTTTTCCGCGAGTTATTTTTTCGGTTTCTTTATTATCTCTATATTTGTTACTGTGTCATAAACATGGGAAGTGCCATTTTTAATTTCTGGTGTTTTTTAATATGCATCTCTTTTGTGATCGATGCAAATCAGTGCTTAGACCACCTTTGGTCATTGTATATTCGCTATTTTGCCTTCCCTTGTGTTGCGCGAGTTCCATTCAGGAATGCTTAACCAGTGCGTTTTACGTGACTCTGGTAAATTTTATGCAACGATAATCGATTTCGGCCTTTGTAGAGATACGTTCTGTCGGACAAGACTGAATGATATTATATGAAGAATGCCTCTCCAAGGTTTGTTGCGGGTTTTGTGTGTCCTGAGACACCCGCAGCTAATATTCTCTCTACATAGCTTAGAGCTCCTTCTAAACATTTAAAAGTAACACCCCCACTTTGCTGAGACTAAAGTAAGGGGGCTCTGACTGTACTAAAAACCATACTTCTCCTAAATCCTTCCTCCGTTTCTGTGCTGCACGCCGATACTCTACTACAGAAACAGGTAACCCCACGGAAGGCGCACTTTTTAAGTGTGACCTGCGTGGGATGAGCTGTTCGCTTCAGTGAAAACACGAGGATACCAAGTGAGAAGGACCTTAAATTGTCTGGAAAACGTTTATTTCATGGCCTCGTGCCGCGTTTCGACGCAGCAGTACTTGAGAGTTCCGGCGCTGTTTTTAAATTACATTAGGAATCGCGTAGGATAGATGTCAGATAGAGTTGAAACCCATCTCCATTATAGTGCAGCTACGTTTGTGGAGCTACAATTGCGAATGAAGCTGCGTTATTGGTGAAGCTACATCATTTTTCCAACACAAACAAGCTCTTTGTTTCGGACATGTTTCGAATGACTATTATTGTTCGACTTCCTTCATATTCGTTGCTTCATACTCTCAGGCATGATACTACCCCTTTTTTCCCGTGCTTGCACAGATTAAGCTATACGGAGCCTTGCAGAGCGTCTAACCTGCAACGCTGGCTCACATTCGCGAATAAAGCGCAGGTACATGGTTGTCCGTTATTGAGTTATCTCATGGGTAAAAAAGAATTTTTCTGTCGTTTTTTTTTTCAAAACAGCGCTGCGTTTGTTATACCTAAAGGAGTTGCGCGTTGCAAGGGTAAAACAACCTTTATTCACATCCGATCACTAGGTATAAGTGCGGCTACACTAAACGTACGCGCGTCTACCGCCGAGTGGTGCTCATCTGGTGTAGTCGTCGCTGAAGCTCGTGAGTGGGAAACGCCCAGAACTGCTCCCCCGGGACACTTCTATTTAGTTGCGAGCATCCCACCAAACCAGAATTGTCCGAAAGGCATTATTGGCGTCGCCATAACCAGGTCTATCGGTGTGCGGGACGACCAAAACAAGACGAAAACGTCAAAACCCCCCATTAGTGCAAATCTACTACACGCGATATTCCCGTGCACACAGGAAAAAAGAGCAACGGGCGGCTGAGCAGCCGCGAACCTCATGCCCTGTAAGTTGTTTTTGTCTGCTTTCGATAGGTTAGCCGAGGTTTTGTCTTTATCGTCCTGTGTGAGCATGGAAAAAACAATTCCAGTCACACAACTTCTCTGTTCTGAGCAGTCATTCGCGTACTGAGCAAGGCAAAGTCAGACAAGGTTAAATTCCGAATGAATTCTTTGTATAGAGAACATATTTACGGCGCCCTGATTCGACCATGAGCACCGAAAAGGCACTGCAGAAAAGCCCACTTTCTCTTCGATAATGACAACCATGGAAGCGCCTCAATAAAAAAAAAACGACCATGACTGCTTAACGCGGAGCTTTCTTGTGAGGAATTAATCGGTTGTCGTGTGAGTAAGGACTTTGACTCGCAGAGATAGTTTGGACTTTGACTCGTTGAGCTGTGGCTTAAAATCGCACGCAGTTTTGACTTTTTCATTGCAGTGGCTTTGACTTTGACCCTTCGTCATTGGAATTCGCACGTAGAAAGCTTCGCGTTCAACCGTCGTCGTCGTTTGACGGAGGGCTGAACGAATTTTCGCTATACTCAGCAGGTCATGGCAGTTTGTGCGCGGACATCTTAACACAGGGCGGAACAAGTTAAATGCGGCAACAAGTTTTCAGATTTACAGCGGAGCTGTAATAAGCTAGGTTTCTGTACCAATTTTGTGCCCCCACATAAAACGCCTTGCGGCAAAGCCAAATTCATCGACGTGTCTTTGAAGAGTGACGCGTTCAATGGAACGTGGCGTTCAAGCGTGTGTGTGTCTGTTTTATGCCTGCTTGCTTGCTCCTTCGTTTGCTAGCTTGCTTGCCTATGGGCATCTGCAGCTAAATGAGCCGTCCGCAGGACATAAACTTCAACTCGTCCGGCGCAGCACCCTGCAGGCAATTAGAAAAAAAAAAACCCGTCTCCAATATGGGATTCACTTTTTAAACAAAACTTTGTACCTCTACCAGCCAACGGTTTCGACGTGGCATGAGGCTCAATAAGCTCAATGAGCAGAGGTGCAGGTTTACGCTCTCCGTTCTCGCTGAATTCCACGTCATAGTGTCACGCGACCTCTCACACCACTGTGTGCTCCGCCCACGGAATGCGTTGCGGCCGTGTTCGCACCTTGCGCATTTTCCACGAGTTAGAAAAAATTAAAAGAAGTTCACACCAACGCATAGCCTACCGCTTCTCTCCCGTCTAATTCCGCCGATCTCGTCGCCTCCATCGGCGGCGGCAAAGAGGGCGGAGAAAGGGAGATCTTCTAACAGCGGGTTCGAGCTCCTTTAATTTTATTTAAAAAGTTTCCACGTATGTGCTTCCCCAATACAACTCAAACAACCACCATTCGTGGTTTCATGCAATGATTTAACCTTAGCAAAGAATATCTCTTCGAAGTAAAAAAGGGCGTGGTTATGTGCATTTCCCTTTCCGTTGGCTTCACTCTTTGAAGAACCACGTGTGTGAATTCAAGTGACGTCGCGTGGGCAATTGTTGTGGGTGTCGCTTACGGGTTATCTTTCCATCCACACTCACAGGGTGAATTGTCACGCATTTTTTTTTGTCTCGTCGTAGAAGAGACATGTTGAAGACATTGCCGAACGTTAGGCGGAAGAGGATCTCGAAGAAAATTGTGTCTCGATTAAATGTAGACGAAGCTGGTCGGGAACGCGGGGTGGAAGCAGAGTGTCTCAGGCACTCAACTGGATAATAATACTTTAGCATTCAGAACCCTTAAGAATTGATAAGTGCCCTGTGCGTTAGTAGCGCTGCTCCTGGTGTCACTCGCGCACACGGTGTTTCGCTTTGGGCATGCATTGGGGCTTGGGACTCCGAGTGATAGGTAAACATAGAAATGACTACAAAAGTACAAAATAAGAAACAAATCTACGGCCGTATCGGCTCAATTTGCTACAAATGTCGTCGAAAGACGATAGTTTGACGCTGCCACAAAATTGCCTCTCTAACCTTTCCCTCCTGCCCCCCCCCCCCCCCACCCTGTCACTCTCCTCCCCTCCCGTCTCCATACTCTCGCGATAAGCCTAAGCCAGGTGGATGTTTGCTCGAGTCAAATCAACTTTCCCGCGTTCCACTGCTCGCCTGTCATCAATGAAATCTTTTGTTACTGTGCGACTTCTTGGAATGCCGCCAGTAGGTAAAACATGGCATTCAACGCGCATCATTTTTGCGAAGGAAAGCTTTACATCCACCTCAACTCATGTATCAAGTGTGTACCAAAGTTTTGCCTATAGAAACCCCTCGTTTAAGTGATCCTCTAACTTCTGGTCGGAAAGTTGAATCGAGGGGATGACCGACTGACCGACCGACTGATTGACCAAAATTTTCAGGTTTAAGTAGTATAAGGGGGAATTCAAAAATCGATTTTAAATATAAACATTTGGGAGCGCATTGGCCTTACTTCAACTTCCCCTTCCGATTGTGCCTTAGTTCTTTTTTAAGGGCGGGTTCTAAATTGGCTCATTATTGTGTTAGAGCGCAGACGTGAAAGTCACGTGAGTTTCCGTGGGGCATCACTTCTGAGAGAAAAATTAGTATTTTTTAGTCGCTATTCGATATTAGTCAGAGCAAGTGCCCTTGTTCCTCTCAACCCTCGTGCGTACCAGGAAATTTCGCACAGGGCTGCGACTTCAGTGTGAATCTGATTTCAGTGTCAATGTGCCTGGAAGAAAAAAGAAGTGGTTTACACGCTCCGCGCTGGAGACATCGTCTCACAAAGTCACACAAACCCGGCCCAACCGACCGCCCAAAGGCAAAGTACAACTTTGTTATGCTTGAAAGTACTACACTTTGGTAACTGGTCAGTTCAATTCTAGCCACGGAGGCAATTCTTTATGGGAAAACGCACGAAACAATGAAATACCTTTAATCTTCGAGATGTAGTGACCACTTGCGGACCGAGTGACGTCATAAGGGCCAGTCCAAAATTTATTTTGATCAATTTTTAATGCGCGTTCGCATTGAAGTGATACGATCAGACGACTAGAGGCCCCACTACAATCGCTCAGTCGTGTTTCTTGGCGATGGCTTAGGTCGCTGGCAGCCAATAGCGCAAACAATATTCGGCGACCTCATTAAGAAGTGGCCGGAAAGTATACTCGGGTACGGCTTAAGAACGGCAACGGGAGTTATCTGTGTGCCTCATCACCGCAGCCAGATGTTACTCCGCGCGGCGCAAGTAGGGCGTTACTGGGAATATTTTGAAAGTGGCACGAGCCGCTTTCGTGATTTTTTGGGCTTAAAATGCCTACAAACTACTGCAGCTACGATAAAAAAACTGGGTGAGAAAAGGCAGACGTCATAACGCATTCATAGCGACCTCCTTTCAAAACGCGCGCGCCCGTTGACGTCTGGGTTCTGGCTCCGTTGGAGTGATACCGTACATGATCTATTGCCGTTCATATCTTGTTCCCGAGTATAGCTGCGGTGTCACCACTGCTTCACATGTTTTTTTTCTTTACTATTTTTTTTAAGGTGGCGATGAAATCGGCGTCATAGTTATTGGGACAAAGCCGCCTTTCTCAAGAACCAGACTTGTACTTTGTAGTTATGGCTCCTATACAATGGTCGTTGTCCAAGAATGTGTCTGCAGACGCGAGCATACCGACAAGGGTATATCATAGTGACTGCTAAGCCATTGTGACCGTAGTTAGCAAGTGACAATTTCTTTGTGGCTGCACTGGTTATCCACACTCGGAAGGTGGAATTGCCTTCAGTTTTGGGGCAAACGTTTTCAAAAGCGGAAATTATCAGCAGTCTTCCGCGAGCATTTGCCGTTGAGGATGTATAATTGCGAGGTGTTTTACATGAGTTTTGTTACCTGTTAAACGGTCTAAAAGGGGTGAGGCGGGAGCTGACCTTAACTCGTACATTTCACCGAAGCACCCAGCCGAGGCCACCAAAACCTTGCTGTTCCTATATAAGACTCATGGACACCAACTCGAACACAACAGGAGTCGTGCTTTACGTACTGCCTACAATGACTTCACAGTACATTTATGACCCAGGAAATTCAGCTATCTTTGGTTGCTTGCTCTCTTATTTGCGTGACGGTTTTTATTCATTTCGCAATCCGTGTACTCTGTGAATGTGTTTGTGAAATTTTAACGGCCATGTTTTTTTTTTTTTTCTCAGTCTTTGCCGTGTATACCGAAACCTTGTCCACGCTGTTCGGCAACAACTGGATAAAGATCAAGTTCTCACATACACACAAAAAATAAAGTCAGTTCAAGTGCTTCTGCGAAAATAAACTAATCAGCCATAACCCTTAAAGTATCCACTTGGACAGGTCAAAAATTAACGTTATACATCCATCGTCCGAGGTAATTCCGCCCCTGCCATGTACTGTCAGACCCAAACGATCGCTTGTGTGGGTGCACAAAAACCACGTACCGTTGCCTAGAAGGTCACCCAACAGCCACATGTCTTTTTTAGTGCCCGTGTTGATCTTCGGAGCTCAGCGTGATACGGGGCGGGAACGACTAGTGGATTAGCCCGACGAGGGCCGTGAGTGCGGTTTACCCGTCCATTCCAGCCTCCAACTCGCTGCCCGGTTCACCTAACAGGTTTACAGCTTCCTTGGAGTTCGGTTACGTTTTCCGCATTGGCGGTCGTCACCGTGGAGGTGGGGGCTATGAAATTTCCTCCTGTACCACCTGGCGCCAAGCTGCACTAGAGCCGGGCAACAGAGGGAGTTTAGTAGAATGCCTCCTGCTGGACGTAGTTTTCCTTCATGCTTCTTCCAAAACCTAGATCTTCGTCAAAGGGTACACTTTTTGTATTGTAAATATAGTTCCGCTTCGCTTTCCCTGCACTTCCAACGGTGCCGTCAAACCACTAAGTCATTTTCGCTGTCATTCACGTTTAGGCTACGCTTTGGCAACAGGCCAAAAGCGTCTTTTCGCTCTATGTCACCTTGTGCCTTACACTATGTATCTCATTCACCGGCGGCTTGCATACTCCTACCCCAGACCTCCTCCTTTAACGGCCAGACAACAGAAACATTACCGAAGGCTTGTTTAGGGGCTACTTGGTACGGTCTTGAATTCAATAATAATGTGCGCTGCATATTAGGACGAGGAACAGGGAGAGTAAAAAAGACCAAACCAAACGATGGTGCGCAACATTGGTTTTGTCTTTTGCACTGTCCGTGCCCCTCATCCAAATAGGCAGGGCTAGTTAATTTTTAATTCTAGAAAAGCATTAATTACGAAGCGGACAAAGAGCAAAGAAATAGCGGGGAGCAAAGCTAAAATAAGTCGAAAGAGCAGACAGCCTTGCTCGTTTCCACAGATCAGCGAGTGATCCATCCCTCCTTGACATCATTAAACGTATGCGGTTCATTTGTCTACTTGACTTTTGGTTTCCCCGGCAAGGTAAGCATACTATACTTGATGAGCTACGCTGATATGAAAACGCAAGTTTAAAAGTGAACTGACGTGCACGTACTTTATCTGGGCATTTTATGAGAAAACGTAGAACGAAAAAAACTAAAAATATCTAAAGGGCCTAATTCTTATTTTGTGAATCTACATTACTTGTGGGTGATAAAAACAAATCATGGTAGAAGGTATCGTAGTTCCAATAAAGGAAAAGAAAGCGGCTTGGGCTGGTGACTTCTGAGCGGATGCCGAGAGAAGGGTCTAAAGAAAGGGGAGGAGAATTATTACTCGATGGAGAGAAGAAATAAGGAATTTCGGAGGCAGAGAATGAACTCGAGTCGCGCTGGAAGGACACGCTTGAAGGTCGATGGGAGACGCCTTCGTCCTGCAGTGAACCTTGTGGGATGTTGATAAGGAACCCCAGCCTCTCGGATGTGGGTTACAAGTTTCACCAATATACTTTCCTGCCATTATATTATAAATTAGAAGGGGAGCTGAAAATGTTTAGATGCGCCGATAATTTCTTGTACCAACGTAAGGTCCAGCAGAAGGCTTACTCGCCATTGGCAAATTTGCAGTAGTGCCGGATGACTAACAATTGCAATGAAAAACACATCCCGAAAATAAAGGCACCGCGAGGGCTTGCCGAGCGTCTCGCAAGAATATTGGCAGTTGTTTGAAGAAAGAAAAAAATATCTCGTACGAAAAGCTGCATACTGTTACCTGGTAGAAACGCTAATGAAGAAAAGCATTACTCAGTGTGTAGCCCACCTTTTCCCCTCCTTTTAATAAAGCATACAAAAAAAAATACCCGCTGCTTCCAGAAGGTCGCAAAGTACAGTTAGCTTTCGGTCTGAAAGAACAAGGTCGAGCGTGAAGTGAAAGTATTTCTTCCAAGCGAATTCAGCAAAAGGTCTGTGAACCATGTGCAACCAATTTGCTGAAGCAATGCGAAAGCAGACTGGGTGGATTGCTGTTTTCAATGCTTTCCTTGATGAAGCAAATGCCGTTTTCTTCAAAGCACCACGAGCTAAGCGACCATAATTACTCTGACGACTAAAGGGCAGACTTCCAAGGACGTGTACGGGTTCAGTAACCTCTGTCGGTATACAGCGTATCTATATGGCTTCAACACTTATTCTCAAATGAAGCGCTTTACCACGGCCCTGTCTAGCATGGTAATGTATCCTATGTTTGGCTCTATGGAGTTCAATATTAGTGCATACCTATGACTTACAAAAATTTGCGCGGTGTTTTCAAGTGTAGTTTTCGGTCATTAGCTATTGCCAGTAATTAAGTTCGGTTCGACCCAAACTTTTGCATTGTTTTTTTTTGTTGCGATAAGTAGCTAGTACCTACTTATAACCTGTAGAAACCGCATTTGCTTCAGCGTGCGACGGTTGTTAATTAGAGGCATTTTAAATGCGGCCAGTCGCAGTTTCGGTTTCAGCGAGTGCCGCGAAACGATGATTTGTGGATTTTGTGTCAAAGCTGACCACGTGACGTCGAGGTATCACAGAGCACAGCCGCCGTAGCACTGTCGAATCCGCATCGCCGGCAGTTTCTGCGAAGCCCCCCCGTACTGATCTCGTGAGGCGCCTAATTAAAAGCGACCATGGATGTGACGCAGGCGCTGCGAGTGCAAATGCTACCGCGGCTAACGAACGACGCGCGACGCTCGAGACGGTGGGTGGGAAGACGCGCGCTGGGAGCAGCCGGCCGGTCTGCCTACAGGTCCGCCTACAGATGTGTTCGGCTTAGCACTGCGGCGGATATTCGAGTGCCGCTCTCGTAAGCGGTGCAGATGACAATTTTTAATGCAACCCGCCATCGCATCATTAACTCCTTTCTCGTGTAAGCCACCATGGTCGGACTTGGGGACAATTTCGTGCAGCGGTAACAAGCTATCACTCGAGCTACCTGCGCCGGCGTGGGCCACTTCGCGGCCGTGGCCGCCGCCTGCACACGACCCACAACCGTCCGTGCGGCTTGCTCCAGTGGCCGTTTTCGTGCCCTCCGGCGCGTTTCCGCATCCAATGGTAATAAACAGTAATAGAAACTAGGAGTGCCTGGAATCGCTTTGCCCCCCCTTTGTAAGAACTTTGGTCGCTGCCAGCTGCCCGATGAGCTGACCAGAATCACGATGCGCCCTCCGCCGCAATCACGATCGCGTCGGTCGTTCGTTCTCGAGAGCAAGAAGCCCGCCCTCCGGCCCTTCCGATTGGAGCGGCGCAGCCGGCAGTAGCGGAAGATTTGCGGAGCGCAAACACAAACCCGTGACGTGGTTTGGATGTTTGTTTATTTACACTGAGCGCGTGGTCCCTCTGCTGGCCGCTCGGTTGCGTTTCGCACACTTCAAAATCTGATTTTTAATATTGTTCTATGGCTGTATTCACCGCTGATATTTGCAGCCCAAGCATGATGTATATGTGTTTCACCCAACCTATCGAATCATCCGAAAGTTCTCCTCGCCTTCAAAAAGTTGTTGTGTCAGTGCCCCTTTAAGTTCGGTTCGACCCAAACTGTACTGGTTGTACAGAGTAACTTTGCAATATTCTAGAATTCGTTCCCAACGGTCCGATGTTAGCGCCGCCAGTATTTACCAACGCGATTAAAAACAAACCTTAATAAAGACCCCCAGTTTTATTTCCTGATTTTCAAATTGTAGGGCGACAGAGCGGCAGCGGGTAAGTGCCAGGTTACACAATAGAGTTGTGTTATCCAGAAAAAAAATGTTTTAAATACAGATCATTTCCAGTAACTCACGATGTCACCCGCGGTAGACGTCCGTAGTCCGCACCGCACCCTCCCTACTATATAAAAAAAAATACTATCCGGCGCCCGGTTTCGATCCCTCGACCCTGCGGGCGGATCGCAAGGTACATGGTGCTCTAACTACTGCCGCCACAAAGCCGACACAGAATGGGACGCTATGACGCGCCTTATATCGTTGACTCATTCACAATTACTGCTGACGAGCGCTCTCTCGTCAGCAGTTGCACAAGTGCAACATTAACGTAAGACCCAACTACTTAACGGTCGTGCGTCCCCTGAAATGCTCTGCATTTAATCGTGCCCCTCGCGAGGGGGATGTTTCACTGCGTCTTCTCTCGGTCGCGGGACCCGTGGCGCCATCTGGCGGAGGCGCGGCACAAATCGTAGCACTTTCTTTGAAAAAGCGCCTCGAAAGCGCGGCAAATATGAAATAGGGATGACGCGCTTTCGAGGCAATCCGCCGACGCGGCTGCTTTGTGTACAGACTCGGCGGCGAGCGTCCCGGGATTCTGGTGCCGACCGAATTTAGTGTTTCTTCCTCTCCCTTTTTTCCTAATTTTCTTTCAAACATTCAATTTTTTTTTTCTTCTACAAAAAGTAGGCAACTACTTTTGAACCCGTATATATGTCCTTCATAGAGAAAACGGGACGGAAGAGTTTGAACAAAGAAAACAGTTTACCAGACCCAAACCACGACTTATGCTGTTTTCCTTCTATATTCTATACGCAGATTTCAATGTTGCTCCTTTCTTGCTGTAAAACAAGTTTTGAAATACTTTGCCGTTTACACTACTCTGCAAACTTACAAAGCTTAAAATGTTTTTGATTCACACTTATATTCAGAACGAGTCTGTAAACAATTTTGGGCTCTTACGATTTAAAATTCACGAGCTTTTTTGGAAAGTCTTCGATCCCGTAACTCCACTCCTACATTTTACTTTGGTATTGCTGCCGTGAGACAAATCACAGCAGGCTACACTGATGTAGCCATTCTCGAACAGTATTCAGTTTATTGCTTTGTTTTCTTAAACAGTTATGTTACAGCCCAGTTTTAAAAGCTGAACGGATGGCTTAGAACTCGAAGGATTTAAGGGCAAACGCCTAGTTGGACTTTCTGTTGATCTGGTGTTGAACGTTCTATCAAACTTTGCGGCAGAGTCCATTCAAACTATACCAGTCTCCTGGTAAGCACCTTCGGCAGCCGGTTCCGCTCGTTTTTTTTTTTTTTTTGTGTGTAATTTCGCCATTTTCACCTCTTAAGGCGGGTCCTGTTGTAAGTGCGACAGCGGCCTACCATCCTTTGGCGCAGCTGTTTTAAAGACGATAGTCTTTCTTGGGCTACGTAAACCCAGAAATTTTGGGCTGTCTGTATGTCTGTCTGTCTGTCCGTCTGTCTGTCTGTGACTCGATTCAGCCACCCGGCCAAAATAAACAATGCCTGCGCAATAGTCTTATATAGTTACAGCTAAATTTACCCGTCTAAGTCCGGTGTATTGTACAAACGTCCACATTGTTGAAGAAGAACAAGACATTACGCAAATATAAGACAACAGATTAATACAGAAGTGATATTTGCCGTGTTTCTTTATAAAAAATCACACATGCTTGACTTTTGCAAAATGAAATACTTCATCAACTGCAGATAAAAAATTCCCTCCGCCGTCGCCTGCTGTCGCCTGCGCCACTACAGCTTCTGGCGCCATTTTAAGAAATCAACCGGCAACAGTTACGAAAGATTCCACTAGATATGTTCCACGTTCTGCTTGCAACGCACGCGGAGTAAGGAAACGCGGTTCTATAAACGTTGAAGTAGGGCGCCTCGATTCACGCGCGTCTTCGCCGTACGGCAGCGTTGGCATCGAGACACCCGGTTTGGAGCAGTGGAACGCGGAAAATTTAAAACGATTTAAGCAAACCTGTGGCGTCTTTACCTTGGGAGGAGCGTGACGCAAGAGGAACAACATGAGAGGTGAGCGGGAAAGCGAAGGGAGATATTTACTTGGCAAAAGTCGATAAAGACTATCGTTTTTTGACGACATTTGCAACGAAAGGAGCAGACACGCGGCGATTTTTTTCTTTCGCGGTGATCTCTCCTCGGCTCCCGCCCCTTCTTAAGTGCAGAGCCCTTGAGGGGCTCCCCTTGTCGTCGTAGATCGCTCACTGGACCCAAGTACAGCACCACGACGTACCGTCGTTGCGGAGTCCTGTCGTAACGGCGCCCCACAGAGGCTTCGAAGACCAAGCGTTGTCATAAGCGTTCGAAACTCGTCAACCGCTGGCGCTTGTCATACATATCCCCGTTGTTTAGCGCAAATAAAACTGCAGGTATACTTAAGGCACATATACGTAATTAACCGGCAGCGCCCGCGTTCATTTGTTACAAACGCCCGTTGGGTTGGTTCTTGCGATAGTAAGCGAAAAAATTGGCTGCGTATCTGCTCCTTTCGTGGCAAATGTCGACAAAAGACGATATTCTTTATCGACCTTTGCCAAGTAAATGCTTCCCTTCGCTTTCCCGCTCACCTCTCATGTTGTTCCTCTTGCGTCGCGCTCCTCTCAAGGTAAAGACGCCAAAGGTTTGCTTAGATTATTTTAAATTTACCGCGTTTCACTGCTCCAGGCCCGGTGTCTCGACGCCAACGCTGCCGTATGGCGGAGACGCGAGTGAATCCAGGCGCCCTACTTCAGCGTTTATAGAACCACGTTGCCCTACTCCACATGCGTTCCAAGCAGAACGTGGAACATATCTAGTGGTATCTTTCTTAACTGCTGCCGGTTGATTTCTTAAGATGGCGCCAGAAAGCTTTAGTGGCGCGGGCGACAGCAGGCGACGGCGGAGTGAATTTTTTTCTGCACTTGATGAAGTATTTAATTTCGCAAAAATCAAGCATGTGTGATTTTTTTATTAAGGAACACTGCAAATATCACTGCTGTATTAATTTGTTGTCTTGTATTTGTGTAATGTTTTGTTCTTCTTCAACAAAGTTGACAAGTATGAACATTACACCGGACTTGGACGTGTAGATTTAGCTGTGACTATATAAGACTATTGCGCGGACGTTGTATTAGTTTGGCCGGGTGGCTGAATCGAGCCACAGACAGACAGATAGGCAGACAGACAGACCAAAATTTGTGGGTTTAAGTAGCCCACAAAAGACTATCGTCTTTAAAAAGTGGCCGCCAGAGACGGCGCGTTTCAAACTGCGCAGTAAGGCGCGGGCACGTGTGACATGAAAGGAAGCAAAAAAAAAAAGAACAGAACTCCCGCTCGCGCTCTTCAAGGCAGGAGGGGGGGGGGGGCACTGCGAAGGCGGTAAATTTGAATTGCAGTGGACAAAATTCCATTTATCAATAGAGAAGTGAGACAGGGCGGCGAACAGCGTGATGGGTGGTAGGAGTGAGCGGATAACGGCGCTACAGCCCATTATGGCGAATCCCTGCTCTGCACTTCCGAAAGCTTTCACATTGAGTGCAACGCGTTTAACTATTTTTAATCCCCATGTTTTTCCGTACTTCGTGTGCCTCCCATTAGACATAGAGGTCTAATGGTTTTGCCATGCAACGCATTAAACCATTTGACCATGTGATAGAGCGGTGTGGCAGACGTCGTGTAATTTTGCCGCTGTACGATTACGAAGCGTGCCGCTTCGAAGAGTCCGTGAGCGCATGCGTTGTATCACCCTTTTTTTTTTGCTACTCGTTTTAACATTGCCTTAACCCTCTGTGAAAACAAGTGGCTTGGTGCGGAGGAACTGCAAGCTATTAAAAAGTGTTGAAGGATATAGTGGGTAAGCCATGTATAACACCACTCCCGGTAAGACTAAGCATAGAATATACTGCCGCTATGACGCTACAAACACGTCTGGAAGGAAATGTTCAAGCGTTAAAGGGACTCTGCAAAACTTCTATTTTAACCGCTTTCATTTTTTTTCCTTCGCGTCTGGAAGCAGTTCGAAAGCTACAGTTATCGCCAACACGGAGCGGCACTGCGGTACTTGCTCGACACACAGATACGCCTTCCTTTTCGGCTTTCAGCACACACGCCATCCATTTTCGCTTTGCTTTGCGGCTTTCTTTTTAGAGAGGCTATCAAAAACATTCACTGCTGCAACTGAAAAAATTCCGGCCAATACCCGCTACATTGCTGTAATGACGTAATTCCAGCGATAGAACGCCAAGAGCAGGAAAGATGAAAAATCTTTTGAGCAAGTTTTAAATGATGTAATGGGCATGGAGGAGTAATTTTTTTCATGAGGTGCAAAGTGACCTCGTAATCTAGGTACTGGGTGTGTTTGGTGACTACGTTATGCAAGCAATTAAGGTTTCGAAAAAATTGAATAAGTGTTACAGGGTTCTTTTTAGAGCGCTATTGATAATTTCACAGACGTTCGTGCGGGGTGGCTATCCATCCTCAAAAGCATTTCATAAAGCTTATATGGCACGCCTTGAATTGTATTTTTTGCGGTCCCTTTCAGTGTTTACATCGCAATTGTTTCTTGCATTATAATATTTCTTATTGGCAATAACATGTTTGCCAGAACAACTGAGTGAACGTCGCTGAAACGCTTTTTTCTCCACGACAACATTCACTTTAGAGAATAGTCAGGAGTCTGCTTTTCCACAGTGCTCAGAGAAGGTGGCACACTGCGGTCAAAGCCCTGAAACAGGCCAATGGCGACACCAAGCATAAAATTTCATCAATAAATGTGGTCTGCTCTGTAAAATCGTGCAATGAGAGTAGGGCAGTTTCCATTGCGGGATGTCACGTCACAGGTCACAGTTTCGGCGCTAATCATAAGGCTGGTGTCCTTATTTGCCAAATATGTTCCCGTGGATGCCGCGATTGGTCATGCGTTGTGGCGAAGCAGATCCACGGATGTTTTTGAAACATTTCGAGGTGGCTTGATGTTTCTTTTCTCTTCTTGTTTCTTTCTTCTATTGAGGCTGATGGGAGTCCGCTTGTGGCATTACACGCAAGAATCTGCCTATTGATGTCTTTGGTAGGGTACCGGTGAGGTGTTGCAAAACATAGCAGGCACGCCACTTCGTGATCATCGCGGCCTCGAAGGTTTAGCATTTGCGGAGCGCCCACACTGCAGCAATCAGGCATGTTGTTTTGTTCCTTCAGCCGAAAATAGGTTCCTAATTACACGTCTAGCGTCCTTTATCCACGGTCAACAACCAAACCTAGCCTTGCGAGACTTAAGGAAAAATGCGAGGAAAGCGAAAGCAGTCGTGTAAACACGGATGATGTCCCCTATTTCATTCGTAGTGGCACAACCAGTCATTAGACTTTTTATCTTATTTTTTATTTGGCAATCACTACTGCGATTCCGTCTACTTCACGAAGAAGAAGTGCGCATGGCGAAACATTTCTTGCGCCTGATTTTCCACCCTCAGTTGACAAGTTTTTGTAAGGAGTATTTATGACATTATTGAGTGCTTCGCAACATTGCGGAAGGTGACAATTTTCTTTTGTTTATAGAGCCGCAATATGTCTGTTTGTGTAGTTCGCGTTTTATATTTGTTCTTATATTAGAAGTGGGAAGAGCGCACAATATTCGTAATAGTTTAATTTTTTAATATTTACTTCTTCCGAAAGGCCCGAGTTTAAAAGTGTGGAAGTATGATTGAACACACCTGCCGGCTAGCGCTACATAAAAAAATTTCGAATGGTATGAGGCTGTAAATATTTTGTTAGAATGTTTATTTTTATGTGCTGTTTCTATCATTGGAATTTTTTCAGATTCGTCTTTTTCATCTCTTTTTTAGGAAGGGGGGCTAGTGAACCGGTATAGTGTTTGCATATCGTCTTTTCAATATTGTCGACTAGTCATTAATTGTGTAGCACACATTGCTGCTCCTTTCGGGAGCACACAGCGGCGATGTCAGATATGCATTGCAAATCTGTAACCAGTCTGGCGCCTTCTAACCACTTTCAATTTTGAAATTGGTTCGAAGGCGCGCTGACTTGACCTAGTTTGGCTTAATCCAGCTGGTTGCTTAATGCCGGGCTCAGACTATTGTGTTAACTCTCGTAAGTCATCTAAACAATAACATTACCCCACATATGAACCATCCAATTTGCGGAATGCCGCACCTTCGTATGTCGCTTACGACATGCCTCTTCGCACCGTAGGCTCACCACGGGGTGTAAATTGTCGGTTCTCAGGGCACTGGTTGTTTCAGTGTCGAGTCAGCGCCTTTCTTGCAACTAAATAGCTTTCCAAGAGCAATTTTTAGCAGCGTTTTTGAGCCATAATCTAGAGTAACTCATATTACTTAACACAGGATCGTACCTCAAGCGCTGTAGTTGCAACAAACGCCACCAAGCAAATACTGTTATATACTGTGACGTTTCGATAAGCGCGTATTCCCGCGGTGTTTATATATACTTTGGATGACTTTTCTTTCTGGGGAAGGTTCATGCAAAGGGGTATGCACTGTGGGCGAACAGCTAGTTTCTCTAAACAGTTTCTTAAAACATACGAGCGTTCTAGGTGATTGAGGAGATTAAAGTCATTTGGGTGCTTATGAAAATATAAACTAACTGAGATCGGGCGTCTGAGCTGTAACAATTCGTGCATAACCACCAACTAGCTATAATCATCTGAAAGTGCTAAACTGTTAGCCAAGCACATATAGATCGTTGAAAACGGTGAAACGCTATCTATGACAAGTACAAATCAAACATCTGAGAAATTTTCAACCACACTCTGAAGACAGCGGGACGTATGTGGCGTTTTCTTGTAAAGATGGCGTGCCGTAACTACGAAGCTGAATATGTGGTCACGCATCCCGGCAGCAAGACCATGTTTTATCGTTCAAACATACAAAAATGATGTAGATTTCACTTTTAAATAGTGCTTAAAGCTACCATGCACCTGGACATGTCGAAGATTATGCGCAACAAAAATAAAGTGAGCTTTGTGCGTGGGGGTAACGGGGTACACTTATTCCAAAAGCTTGCACGAACTCCAGTTTAGGTTACTTTGACTCACTTGAGCTGTAACCCATTTGTTTTGCAGGGCTCCTCGGGCCGCCTGTAACAACCATGGCGTACGGGGCGCAAGAGAAGCGCAACACAGTGGCTCCGGCAATCTCTTGTAAAGAAAAATCACTCGAGCCCACTAAGAAGCGCGTATCGATTCCCCGGTATGGCCCTGACAGCGTCCACAGTTGGATGACGGCAGGTGAGCTATTTGCTTTTGCTTTGAACTCTATTTCTTTAAGTGTGTGTTCAACTTTATGTCTTTAGCGTTAAACAAGAAACTTCGCAGCCTGAAAGCGTATCTACTGCTGTGCGACGGATGATAATGAAGAGTAATATCTTTGCTCATAGTCATAATATTTTGAAGAATGCGTACAAATGTTTGGTAGAAGTAGATATACACACTGAGAAAAGTGAAAAATCCGAGCTCAGTTTGCTACAACAAAAGTATCTAGCGGCCGCTGTGGTTCAGTGGCTAACGCGTTCCTCTCTTGAGCACAAACGTGTGGGTTCGTTGCGAACCGCTGAGGCCGTTTGTACGACTTAGGGCGAAAAACCGAAAAACCGAGCGTTGAGATTTTGGGGGATATCAAAAGCCTCCAGAAGATATGCCGTAGCCCTCTTCTACGACGTTGCTTATGCCGAATGTAGCATTAACCCGTAAAACACGAAAATATGATATAATTATCCTTGACACGTTTCGCATTGTGTTTTGATGCGGCTGCATGTGCGGCAGTGTACTGCGATCTGTTGAACCCTTACGCTGGGCGCTATTTCGCCGCGGAATTCTTTTGTGGCCTCATTATATTCCGCAGTATAAAAATATCGTTTCTCTTTTATTCTCTAGTCTTGTAGCCCTGAGCATAAAATTGGCCGTGTAAACAAGTGTAGCAATGTTTAACTCAATCAGATGAGGCAAATAAACAACAATTTTTAGAGTTCAAAACCCCATGTGGAAGTAACTGAGAATATGCTTGCACATTATATAATCATGAATCAAGGGAACGGCACTTAATTCATGAAATAAAGATTTACGCAATGGGAACTGTAATGTTATTTATACGTGACCTTTAACCCTGCATTGGGAATGGCACGGGGGTAGTGTCTGAGTGAAAACTTTCACCATTCGCATACGTACCTTTGCCGGTTGCTCCAAGTCACCTGGGAAAAGAGTCAACATCATTCACAGGTACAAGTTAAAAGGTTGTTTTTTTAGAAAAAATATAACGCAAGACTAACCGGAACATAAAACAGTAGTGTTTACAGGCTGACAGCTAAGAGAATGCGACAAGTATGCCAGCAAAAAAAGTCCGCTGAACATGGAACGAAAGTCGAAACAGCAACCAGACCACTAGACAATTTTGTTCCTGTAGACGAGCTTGTTGCTGTAGTTGGTTTTACTCTACTGTATTAACTTGTGATTTACCTTTTTCAGCTCACCAGAGCTTTATCGCTGTACCCTTGCGGGCAGCGGCTGTTATTTTCATCGAAACCAAGGTGCGATCCAAGATTACTCTCAAGGTTTCTCTGTTGGGTGTGGCTAGACGAGACGTTTGGTTGATGATGCTCCAGCAGACGTCGCTCCTAAAGAGTACAGATAAATGCGATGGGCTTCATGCCAGCTACGCATCCTGTTTTGAGGAGCGTGGGAGTCATAACAGCGTAATTAAATGGCAACCTTGAAGCGTAGCCTTTATTCTGATGACCTTATGGGGAAAGAATTCACAGCATTCATGGCGAAACTCTCCAATGCAGCATGATGGTGATATGGCGATGTGTGCTATGTGAAAGGCTTGCGTACGCAGAATTGAAGAAAATGTAAAGGGCCCGCTGACAGAATGTACACGAAACACGTGTACAGGAATGAAAAAAAATTCCTTGCGACACCACCTATCGAACTGCCTCCCTAACTTTGTAAAAACGATAACTTTAAAACCCTATCATTTTGGCTTCTTAGAAAGCGAAGGAAAAAAGGAGATTTTAGGAAGTGATGTGAAGCAAGTAGGGCGTTTATTACGAACTCAGATTAATGACTAATGGTCAGGCAATGTAAGCGGCCTCATTCGCTCTGAATACCTAATTGTTTATCGTTACAACACGGCGTACTGGTGTAGCCGTGATGGGCAAAGAAAGTGTAGCATTATACAAAGTTATTATGTTTTTATGCGCTTTTTTCAAGTATCCCCCAATTGCGAATTCCAGGCGTAGTCTTCAAGAATGTGCCAAGCAAGTAAGGTGACCGGTTGGCTGCACAACTTTTACTGGGGCTGAGCTTTTGTAATGGTAGTGTCTAAAGACGGTGTTTTTGCCGGTAGATAGAGAGGACAATATTGCTAGCGATAATATATTTTGCCTCAATTAAATGCCGCATCGTGAGCAGGTGGTTCAAGGAATACTCCAACGACGGCGCAAAAATCGACGCATGGTCGGAGCAGACGACGTCTGTGCGTCTAAGGCTTGTTATATTATTTTCATCAAGGTGAAGGGCGTACCCACTGACGCCCACGTTGTGCAAGAGGCGCGCATAAAAAAAAGGATCTTTAAGACGTTTAATCACTTTTCTCACGTGCTAATTGCAATACTTTGAAGATGCTTATGCTGGAAGTTTGTGTGTGATTTGGGCAGTCCCCTACGAGTGTTAACCAGCAGCGAAACCGCTTCTTTGCTGACGAATAAATGACAACTCACTCAGAATCTGCACGAAATGAACAGTGCAGCCAAAAAAGACAAAAAACACTGCCACTTTTTTGGGGTTTTTATGTCGTTTTGGAGTTGATTTGAAGCGCATGTGTCAATTATAAAAGCAGCAGCAGCTGCAACTCCAGCACCGAGTATACGCTCATTAGTTCGATTCGCGGTGTTCTTTTAGAATTAGATGAGGAATCGCAAACGTTTGTTTGGCGGGCACTCTCGTGCACATAACAATATCTGTAGCAGCACATTACGACGCACCTCACAGCGCTAGTTGCAGTTCGCAAATCAATGAAATAAACTCACTTCGTACAAAACATACCAATGACGCATGTACAGCCTTGCCTGTCCTTTCAGCCGCTTTCCAATGGGACCGGTAGGTGCGCCTGAGGATTGTCCGCCGGGGTGTGTCACACCACAGATCAGCGAAGAAAATAAGCGTCCTAGTGGGCTAGACATAGAATCCAGGGTCGCCACCTTGCGAAGGCTGTACTAACCCGGTAAATTATTTCGTACAATTTTCGTTAAGGTGGACTCACCTGTTAGCATTCCTTTGGGCCTACGGACGTAAAAATCATAGTGCACTAATAGGAAAAGCTTTACATATCCATAGAAGAGTTCACAACGGCCTACTTGCTTATTTTAGGACATACGTCACTTCTGCACTGAAATAAAACAAAATTAAACTTTTCCTTGCTAGACAGCTACCGCTATCCAGTGAAAAGTGGATATCCCACGATGCGTTTCTTGTTCATTTTCTATCTCAGTAAAGGTGTGATATATATTTCTAAAAGAAGGAAACTAGGCTGTTGGAAACCTTGCTTTGAATTTGTAAAACCTGTCGTATCAGTAAACCATGCTTTTTAAGCCCGTCGGTCATAAAGTAGCAAGGTCACGTAGGGATGTGATCAGGTGAATCCTCCTTAAGACTCGCTGCACGGCGGGCAGTACTCTTCCCGGTATACCACGGGAGGGCTGCCCAGCGGGGAAGGGCAGAAGACAGCAGCAGGAATGTGGCTACTTCGCCACTATCAGCTCACGCGTTAGGCAATATTATACAGACAGAATTGAGAATACACCAACCTGTATGGCGGAAAACCAGGACAGACGCTGCTCAAAGTACACCTGACGGGCCCGAACCCATTGAGCAGCAGGATAGTGGGCGAACACGAACGTGTTTATTTCATCAAAAAACGTGGGAAAAGGCAGTCAAGGACGATAGAAGTAACAGTGGAAAATCGAAATTCGTATAAACATCGACAGGGCAATAAGGTGAGAAGGGAAATGGCATTACAGGAATTGGCTTGGAAATTTCTATTAATTGGTTGGAAAACCTTGCGGAGGCTAACGGATGGAGTAAATTCAATGGAGAACAATAGTGCAATCTCCGCACCTACGCTTAAAAACAGGAGAGATCCCTCCGTGCGGGGGGCTACGGCACGTATGGTTAAGTAAAAGCTAGTCATTTCGAACTGAATTAATTCCAAATTAAAGCTAATTCAAACTGACGCCCTGGTCCCGGCACACCCCTGTATATTTCAAGGGGGCGAGAACTCCCGCGTCGGTATCCAGAACTAATTCGAACTGGGATCTCCTGTTTTCCATTGCTCCTCGCAGAAGAAGAGGGGACAGAGTGATTACTATGTGTTGCAAATGCAAACCAAGAAAAATTTTCTAGGAATGCAAAGCAATGGAACAGAAAAACAACAGCTAAAGTTTTTTTCGCTTCGGCAGCGAGCGGCCCGGGCATGCTGTTGCGCCTGCTTTTGCAAATCACATGCCATTGCAAATCACCTGCCGCAAACGTGTAGTAGCGCCTAATTGGCGATAGCGAGTCTGTGTTCTATTACCGTAGTGTGGCGCGATGTCCATTCATTCCAGCGCTTGCCCGCTAATTCGAACTCCGCTTAATTCGAACAATTTTGTGGTCCCCTCAAGTTCGAATTAACGAGCTTTTACGGTACTAGGATGCCTCGACAGGGGACACGCACGTGCAGCGAGGCACCCGAACGGTATAACCGCATCCCACGTGCTCTAACGCGTGCCTTGAGTGGCTCTGGAAGCCATAAAATGCCATGCCTCGTTTCCAACAAGCATCTTAAAGAAATTACCCCTTAAGACAGAGCTGCACGTACAAGTGCGCAAACAAGAAATGAAAGGCACAGAAGTGGCGCTATAGTGAAAAGCGAACCGTATACCGATGAAAGCGAAGCTATCTGAACAAATTGGTTCTGTGCATGGTTGGAACAGTTCTTCAATATTTTTGCATAAAATCAATCATCGCATATTTAGAAGAGGGTAGTCACAGAACGGAAATGTTTCGAGCAGAATACTTTGCTCACTGTCAATTACGCCCAGTTCTGATTCTCGACTTCCTCATCCAAAAATCACCTCGACATTGTGGTCTGCTACTCGCGAGTGTTGGCGAGATCGTATTTTCCTACTTATCTATTTGCACCTAAAACACCAAGCTAAGAGGAATTTTCTATACGCGAGCTCTTGTATGGCCGAAATATACTTTTGTAGTTGAAAGCTTCGCGATCAGAAAGAGGTCTATCACCGGTGTAAAACAAAACCGGACCTGAAGGTAAAGTGCTCGCGCTACCCGCAAGTGGGCGAAAAGAGACTTGTAAATGGTAATACATGAGTAATTTAGCAAATTATAAGTAAGTATTGGTACTCTTACGCTGGTGGACAAACATTTGGTCACTTTCTTTTGGAAATAGGCACTCGGTACGTGTGGCCGGCCGAACAGTTACCGTGATTTAAATGGTTCTTGAATTCCGATTGCTCGTTACTTCTTACAATGAAGGGGGTAAATCTCATTATTTCTATGCAGACCTTTTAAACCACAACTTCGGCTTTATTTGTTTCACGTAACGCATATTACACTCCAGTGACTGCCCTTGCGCGCGATCGTGTAACCTTCTATGGAAGAACAGAGTGCAACAGCTTAAGCCGACAAATCGCCAATTTTTCGGGAGCCGATGCTGACCACAAGTAATCCTCCATGCCTCGATAGCGAATGGTCACTTCTAAAAGTGAAAAGGGATATTCACTCGCCTAAACCACCATTTGAATGCGGCAATTTTTTTTCTGACGCTGAAAATTGATTCATGAGCTGAGACAGTGGGGATGAAGGCATGGTAGTGTGACTTCTTTGCTTCAAAAATAAATGCGCAGGAATAATTACAGTCACCTCCTAATCGACAGAATGGTAAGGTCATAATGTTAACTCGCCTGTCAAGCGGTGCGAAAGGCCCTTTACTCGTAAGCGGACTTCAGAATAAGCTGGTAAAGCCGCCATTTAAGAGCTCCACACTCACGAGGTACCATCACTGGTGGCGCGGCTGCGACCCAGACGAAGCTAACACGGCACTGTTGTGCTCTAAGAGATATTCAGGGCGACGCGAGGCCACTTATTGTAAACGCAGCACTCCTGCCGGCGTGTTGGCAGAGTTGCTCACTTCTCCGTCGTAGATGTACAGTCATGGACAAAATGAAATGCGGACACAAAAATATGAACCAGAACACACTAATTAGCGCGATTTCTTCTCCTGCAAGTCAAATCGACGCATCGCCTATTTACAGTAAAACATCTGGGAAATGTGGCTTTCCAAACATACCAACAGTGTTTTATTATTGGACCTCCACGAACAGACTTTTTCTCATTTTGTGTGTTCTGGTTCATATTTCCGTGCTCGCATTTTATTTGTCCACCACGTACGTTAGGTCAGAGCCGACGCGGCTATCCGGAATTATCAATGTGCATCACACAGCTGCTTAAGTTTTTTAGTTCCGCCGTGGAGCGCTACCAGAAAGCTCCACCCAGCCGAGCGCACGAGAGCGTGCGCATCGTTAGGTGCGCCCGGCGTCGTCCAGGATTGCGTGCGGGCTTGCGCCACGTGAGGAGCTCGCTAAAAATACCAAGAAAAAATACAGGCCTCACGTGAGCGTGCGCCTCGTGAGGAGCGCCTGGCGTCGACCAGATCGGCCTTCGAGAACCCTCTACCTAGCTTTTGTGGCCTCATCTGTCGCGTGCTATTCTTCTCGCCAGTTCACGAGCGTTCGCGCCAGTAGGGGGGAGCACAGACGCCGTGGTCGCGCTACAGACGCCGAGTTCGCGAACCCGGTTGGCGCCCGTTCTAGCGCGTGAAAGAGATGTGAAAGTCTGCGCACAAATTGGTACGGGTCTGCCAGTCATGAAGAACGTTCAGCGGCAAGTTCGGAATTCCATTCCTGGTGCAAGAGCCGGGTCTCTGACGAAGGGAGAGGGGGCGCCAGCTCTGATGTTGCTCCAGTTTTACACCACTAGTGCAAGATTGCGCCATTTTTTTTTTTGTTGCGCCCTTTTCGTGGTCCGTTTGCCACCAGACGTTCGCACGTCGTTTGGCCTAACATCATTGCTGCCTAACAATCGAAATGACACGTAGCCGCAGGTGCGTATCGGCAAACGTTGGCCCCAAGGACATTTTTGCGGTTCCAGCCCGCGAGAGATGTGGTCGGTTGAGCTTACTACCAATATGTTTTCCAAGCAAATCGGATACCTGCTGTAGGGCATCAGCAAGTGACTGGAGCCGTGCACTAACATACAGATGAGCAAAACTGCATTGCGCAGCAACAGATATCGCTGCAATACCACCAATCATAAAATCAAGCGGCTCGGAGTACGCGCACAGAAGGCAATCTATCAATGTCTAAAGGGCTATCAGTTTCAATCTAAGAAGTTGCTCGCTGACGTATGAACGAGCATAACGACCGCCTTTACGAGTCAGGGCTGCAATACCTTCTACTTCTTGTATAAAACGAGAGAAAAGCGCATAAATAAGTGATCCTTGGTACAAAATACCTCAGCTAATAATGTTCGCTTTAAAATCTTCTTGCGGAATTCAAGTACTCGAACTGTGCCGTGGCGCATGTGATCTGCTCTGTAGCGTTGTCGGATGCAGCTTCAAGGGACCTTTGGAAAGCGCCATCGAAAAATAGCTACTTTCTGAGGGGAAAAAAATCGAATACTTTTGGTTTTGGAATCTGAGGGACAATCCCTCAATAATTTTTGGAGCCAAGCCCGCGTATGTGACAGCGCGTAATTTTTGTCGCTGAATCGAAACCATTTTGCGACTTTACGACGAGCTGAATAACAATAAAACTTGTCAAAACCTGGCATTTTTGTAGTGTGGCCTTGGTGGTCAAATGTGGCACTACACATTGCAACGCCTGCTTCTTGGCGGGAACTGTGAAATGCGTTTTCCGCGCAGTTGCGTGCAGCCTAGCGACCTTCTTCGGAGTGGCAGCCAGGAGATCAGCTGGCTTCCTGTACGTCGCCATTCTGCGGAACTTCAATGCAACACGCGCAGAGGCAGCGTGGCCAGTCATAGTCATGAGTGGTGTCATCTCACTGGGAGGTAAGACCGCGACTCCCTTTCGAAAGTTGATTAGAGGGCTTCCTCAAAGTTTTCTAAATATTTCAGCTCGGCAACGCCTTTAGATTCCGACATCAGCAGTTTTGATTCTTCCACAATATCTTATTTTTTGTCCAGTCAGTACATTTTCAGTATTTTTGTTGGATCTCCAGCCCTGGTCAAACAAAATTACGGAGAGCGAAGTTGACCTTACAATTTCGAATAGCTGCAAAACCTTGGGTTCTGGAAAAAAACTTCGCCGGATAATTGCTATTGTATATTTATTTATTTTATTATTTATATACGTAGTTAAGGGTCTGTGGTACTAATTCTTAGTTTTGATGAAAGTTACTTTTGCGGCAACCTTAACTGTTTGGAACGGTATACCGTAAGCCTGCTCTTACTTGACGTAATCACCTCATCTAACTTCAACGACTCATGACATTCGAACAAAGGGAGCTTTGGTACACGTACTCGAAAGTTCTCTTCCAGTGGGAGAGTAACGGCCCGTGTTTACATACTCGGATACACTCCATTCCTCGGCGGTTTCTTCGCATCAGCAATTTATCGTCTACTGAACACTTAACAGATAATACTGTTGTGTATTCCTGGTAATTTCGCAAGTCATTGGCACGTTCTCCACGTTCAGCGGACCACAGTGTGCAAAATATGGCCTATAACACGATTAGAGAAATTGTATAACCTAGACAAATTTGCTGAATTCCTGCGAGAGGCAGTGTTGCTTCAAAAGAGTGGAAACGTTTCGTAGCCATGTGGGAAATATGTAAACGATGCTTTTTAATTTGCATCAAATGTTACTACTATAAGCACAGCCCTCAAGAGAATCCAGGTATAAAACATTCAGTACGGCAACAAACCATTAGGAAGACTGGCACGATGTGGATTTATTGATCTTAAAAAAGCTTTTAAATACAAAAATATCAAAACCCTTGTGCGGAGGGTACTGCTATATGCATACAGCCATTATAATCATAGTTCTACGCCAAGGTACGTAAGTCAGTAATGTTTAAAATGATGCAAGTGGTCAAGCACTAGGCGTATGCGGCTGTTTTTATTCAAATGTGGTGTGATAGAGTGTGACCACATTACCAAGCTTACTGTCACATTCTTGAGTCAGGATAATTATGGCTGTACGCCTGACATGTCACTGGGTTTAATGACTTGCACAATATATTCCTCTTTATACAGTTGCCTCACCGCAAAAGTATGCGTGGCATCCGGCATAGATACAATGAAACCATTTTTGTTCCCATTGAATAAACTCGAGTAATTGCATGTTGTCTATTTTCGCCGACAATGAAGGTCCCAGTATTTCACTGTGCTGTAAAGTGTACCTACTTTTCGGCTGAATCCAGGCTTCGTGTCCGGTCCCATCGCCCACAAGTTCACGGCAAGGCCAGTGGTAGTGGCCGGCAGCGTGATATCTGCAGTCGGGCTCATGTTGGCGTACTTTGCCACTAACGTCGGGCACCTGGTCGCCTTCCTCGCTGTCTTTCATGGTAAGTAGCTTTTAAGGAGCCAATACTCAATTGCACGGCTAATTCGTTAATATTTACCAAGCTCAGGCCCTTACGCACGCTTTTCCAAGAGAGCACATGTTGAGTTCAATGCTAGTTCAAAGATCATGTTGAGTTCAAGTTTGCCCTGGGCTCTATATACCGCAAGGTGCCGGAAGGGCTCCAGATACCGCAAGGTGCTGAATGGGGAGGAAGGGCGTCACTTAAAAACATTAGCATTGTGAAGTGCTCATGTGTGAAACCGCAACATGAAAAGAAGTCGATAAGCAAACAGGTAAAGCCTAACATCCCGCAGTAGAATTCATAAGACAACTTCAGGAGAAGAAACAAGGATAGCTGTTGAGGGAATTCGTATTATTATGGTGCTCTTTTGTCCTTAGGGTAAATATTCATGAGCCCCATATTTACCTATATATGCTTGCCGCAAGCTTCGAATGCTATAATAATGACCTTATTTCATTCAACTTGTATCCACAAATCTTTCTGTGTCGGGTAATGGAACAGTAAACGTGGAAAGGAGGTTGGGATAGTACGGGACACAAAACTGTACGAACAATTTTGTTGAAATGCCAAGCTGATCGTGTTGAAAGGGACAACTTGACAACGCCACCGGCGAAGTCTAGAGGTTAGGATGCCACGAGACACAAACTCGATACCGGGCTGTCGCAATGCTTGGCTCTGGTTTGTAAGACTCCTGTTGCGATAAAAGAATTCATCACCGGGCACCGGGTGAGGCCATACAAGGTAACCAAAATTATACAAGAAACGGTTACTGGGACACAAATAGCACCCCCTCAGCTGAGAAAAACCTCCCTCCGTCCTTTCACGATGTAGTATTCGGAGCCAGCCTATCTGTAAACCCAAAACTGAACTTACAGCACTAGGTTCCCAGTAGTTTAAAAGTAGCACAGCAAGATGGCGATCAGGTCATGCAGCAAAAGAGGCTAAAACTTTCTGGGTCTCGACAGGCCACCACTGCAACTTGAACCTGGCTACGATTAACAAAAATAGTCTGTCAAACTACAGCAGTTTTGCTGTGCTGCTAGGGAGCTTCAAGGTTTTAAATGTATTTTAGAAATAATAAAAATTGCAAGACCAGCTCTGAATCACTGGATTACTGGCATATTCTATGCCTTTGAGGGCATGCCGAAAATAACCTCAGGGTGTTCTTTTTCATCCGCAAATAAATAGCAGGAAATGGGGAAAATTCTACAGAATTACTGCTACTGAAGAATGCCGAATCAGGGATGAATGAAGTGGATAGTCAGTAAACTTCTCGGATGAGGGCTTAACGCGAAATTAAGAAAGAAGCTAGTAGGCTAACTCGCGGAAGAGTAATTCGCACAGCCACTAAACATCTGTATAATCAGTAGTGGACAGCCTGTCTAGCACGAATTAGTATGCCCTATTTATATACTCGATCAGTTCACATGCGTCCGTTCCTGATACTCGCCTTTCATAAAATGAAAGCTCAGCTCGTTTGACTTGCACTGCGTTTCTCTAACTAATGTTATCACAGAAAAAGCAAGAGGCAGGCAGCAGTTCTGACATTGAAATAAACGTACTTCCCGGCAAGTACAAAAATCACAAGAGTGTAATCCGCACGTCCATCACTCCGCGTTGTGCGAAGATATGAAGCGTGAATATGCGGCGTCGTAAAACCCTACCATAATTCCGATTCACATGAAGGGGGACATGAAACGCCTTAAGAGCTACAGGCCCATCAGCTTACTCTCAGTTTTATAGACGCTATTTACAAAAGTAATACTTAACGAAAATAAGTAACAGACTAGATTCTCATTAACCCAGATGGCAGGCTGGGCTTAGGAAAGGATACTCAACAATGGATAACATCCACGTCGTAAATTAAGTGATAGGAAAAACCGCAGAGTATGATAAACCCCCTTACATGCCACCTATAGACTACTAAAACACGCCCAATTGAGTGAGCACAGCAGGAGTGCTGGAATCATAGAAAAACCAGTAGATAGGGGGATAGAGGAGATCTACATAAGACGCGTAGACGACATATTATAAGGGATGTATGAATAACCCTTCACAAGCCAAGCGACCAATTCCCGATCCGTAAAGGCATACGACAGGGTGATAACAACGTGCCAAAACTTTTTACACCTGATCTGGAGTGGGTATTTAGGAATCTTGACTTTGAAAACACAGGATGAAGGATAAGCAAAGAATACTTGAGCCATTTCAGGCTCGCAGACAGTTAGGTCTGGCTGAGTGAGTCAGCAGGAACACCTGTGAAAAAGTCTTGAGGAACTAAATACAGAAAGCAAGGCAGTGCGGCTAAAAAGAAATAGGAATAAATCTAAAATAACGATGAATAAACATACCAAAAGCGCCATGTTAAGCGTGTGTAACGAAACGGTAGAACAAGAGAAACATAACTACCGCGGTCAGATCACCTGTGCTGATCCCAACCACGATAAAGAAATCCGGTGCAGACTAGGTATGGGCACAGGTGCACTGCGCAAACATTCCCAAATAAAGAAAAGTAAAGAAAAGAAAAGAAAAGCTCTATCACTGAAAGTAAGAATATACAAGAAATGCCAACTTAAGGGGATGACATATGGAGCGGAGACTTTGCGCCTTACTGAACAACTCAAAAGCAAACTTAGATCGGCTCCAAGATCCAGGGAATGAATAATGGTTGGAGTAACACGAAGTGGCATTAAACACGCTACCTGGATTACAAAGCAAATTAGAGTAGATCTTGTCACAGTTCAAATGAAGAAAAATAAATGGACCTGTGCTGGCCACGTAGTGAGGCAAATGTCAACCGGTGGAATATCAGGGTGACTGAGTGGGTACCGATAGACGGGTATACAAAAAGGGGAAGGCCAATTACTCGAGGGGGGACGAAATCACAAATTTCGGAGGCCAAGAATGGCCTCGAGCGAGGCTGGGCAGGAGCGGTTGGTGGTCAATGGGAGAGGCCTTCGTCCTGAAGTGGACTTTAACAGGCTGCTGCTGCTGCTGCTCTTGATGATGATGATGATGATGATGATGATAATGATTATGATAAAAGCCAGTTTGTTCTAGGGCTCTACAGATAAACCCTAGCTTTAAAACAAAACAAGCGCTGTGTGTGGCACTGCACATTCACAAAACGCAGTTTCTCATCACTAAGAAAACTGAAATATCGACAACCGCATACGACCAGCACTACTCTCTGGACGCCATATTCCTTGTGTATTGTGTGCCGAAATGCCACCAGGTAACTCCAAGTACTGAATGTTGGAAGCTTTGGTACGAAGCTTTAATTCGTGCGCTTCACATGAAATTTATGACAGAGTTTCATAATTTTTCTTCGTGTTTTTTACATGCAAGC
Source organism: Haemaphysalis longicornis (assembly GCA_013339765.2). Lineage (NCBI taxonomy): Eukaryota > Metazoa > Arthropoda > Arachnida > Ixodida > Ixodidae > Haemaphysalis > Haemaphysalis longicornis. The sequence continues at coordinate 102,063,237 of CM023453.1, read as the reverse complement.
TTCAACTTTTACAGATAATCGAAGCGCGAAGAAAAACCTATGGCCGTTCGTCATGGTCCTCATGGCCGTCATGGCCACTGGTCTGGTCTGGAGCAGTTAATTGGAGTCAAACATTTGGGCACAGCATTTCGCCGAATATTTAGTTTGTCACTTGCACCTTATAGGGGCCATGCAGACAAAATACAAGTTTGTTTTATTCGAAGGAGTTGGTGTTTTATATTGCCCCCAGCGCTTATCTGGCAGCAAACGGGGCTTTATTCAGTAAAAAATTCATAAATGGAAGTTACAATTTTGATTCTCCCGAAAAATCAAGTGTTTCATGACGTCTGCCTTGTCGGGACGAGGACAGGTCTTCAAGTGAACGTTAGTTACGCCGTTTAGTCTGCAGTGAACCGGAAACTAATCGTTTAGCGTCAGTCTTCCTATATGGCGCCACCATACTGACCGCTTTTCGCCCTCGCTTCCGTTTTGACCGTATTTGCAACTGGTTTGTTTTTGTCACGGTTGGAAGTAATAGTTATCTGAAACATGGGGTACGCTCGACAAACAGGTTCACGTAGGACAACGTCGCTTACGCCAATATGCCAGTGTCGTGTGAGGCAACCCTAAAGCGCCAGACTTCTGTGGAGATATAACAAGAATACTGCGCGCAGTACCAACAGCAGTAGGCACTGGCACTTGTATGTTTACGTCTACTTTCGTAACTTCCATTCTTTACCCTACCATATTTACTATTATAAAGTGAATATGCATTACACTTAAGCTAAAATAGCTCGTTCTGCAAGCTTATACGCTCTAACTTGCGTTTGCTTTTGCCGGCCTCAGCAAATCACACGGCTGTGCACATGATGTCATATGTTATAGTGCGGCGAAATAAGCTAGTGTGCCGCATGGCCATTCCCTTTTTCCTAATTATGTAGCTTATTTGAGCGAAGTTTACGCTAAACGTGGTTTTACTGTAATTCTAACGAGGCAACCTTTTGAATGAACAAAATATGTTTTGTCTGCATGACCCCTTTAAGGACGTCCGCAATAAAAAGAATGTCCATCTGCTGTGAGCGCGAGAACCGACCCGCGGAGTATTTATATGTTGCTGGTACAGCTGGCATCCACTCTGCGGCCGCGGTTGCAACGATGTGTTTTAATGAAATATCGGGCGCCATTCCCCAACGTTTTTGCGGCATTTTTAAGTTCAACTACCAGACATCGTGATTCGAATCTATTCAATTGGCAAAATGGCCCTCCACTACGGCAGACGTTGTATTCGTGGCGTTGTTTCGGCGCGTTAAAAGCACTTTTTTTATTTTAAAATCAAATCTCAGCATGAGCTGATAGGGCGCATCTTTATCGCTACAGTTTACTCTCGATAATTGCAAGAAGCTAAACTCGAATTTTCCGTTAATTGGGAGTGACGTTTTGGTTCCCGCAGTTTCAGATGCGATTCTAAGCAGAAAATTGCTCGATAATTGGAAGCCGAAACCCATTTATCGGTTAACTCGGAGTAATTTCGAATACAAAGCCTCTAGGTACGCGTAATTTCTCCATAAAATTTTGTGTTTTAAGACCCAAATTCCACCGCGCTCTGCACTGTGACGGCGCCACCATCACTACTGAGGCAACGCACAGTCGCTAAAGCGGCAAGTAATCTGAGACTCGCTCCAGTGTACTTATTGCTTTCTTCTCAGGTCGTCAATGTTGTTAATTGGGCACAGCGCCGTGTGGACAGTCTGTGTGGTGGCGCTTCAGTCTTCCATTTTAGCGAACAGTTTCAACTACCAGGGCAATCGAAGTCGTACGCTCGAATCGGCAAGCAGCACTCAAGATACACGACGAAATCAAATGAGACGTGTTGCGGACTAACATTAATGCTGTGTTTGTGATTTTGTTTAATTGGAAATCCAGTTAAAAGAAACTTTTTCCGGTCACCATAGACTGAGTATTAATGGCAGTCGGCTGTAATTGAACCTAGCTGAAGCCGCGTTTTCAGCTTCTAATCCCAGCTTGGCACAGCAGGTGGGACGGTCATTCAGAATGACTGGGCATTTATTCCACTTGAGATCAGTGCTTACCAGTTAGTTTTCAGTTGCTCGCCTGTTGGTCGCAGATAACGTCGAGGTTATTCGAACTGGGCCCAACTCATGACATTTGTGGCCAGTTGATCCACAGCTGTGCATGTGTTGGCCCCAGTAGGGACTAGTTGTTTCCTCTAATGGTAAAAGCTGTCTTTAAACGGGGAGTAGTGAATTTTCTGTTAGGGCCAGCTTAGAACCACTAAATAAGCTACGCTTAAGAGTAACGATACTGACGCACGGCGGCAGCCATTTTGGTAGCTGACGCCAGGGTGGCCAGCTTTATCCGCCCTACTTCGGCGGACATTGACGGGCGGAATTGGTCCAGGCGCCGCTTGGCAACCATGAAAGCTGTGTTTACGTTTCGCAGATTTAGAAACAGTGCGCCGGTGCGATGTGGACAGGCTTGGTTACGCTAGTGTAGCTTATTTAGTGGCTCTAGGTTACGCTAGCGCCACTAATTAAGCTAAGCTTTTTAGGTGGCTATAGGTTACGCTAGCCCACTGCTGTTTTTTCCCGGCGAGAAGCGATGCAGGTGTTTTCCACCCTTCCTGCTGGTTGAAACAGCCCAGTACAGAGCAGCACAGCATCGCTACTCTGTCTGGGGGCTTCAAAACTCACTCTCAACGTGCCATACAGCCGCACTGTGCTCCGAAATTCACGACTTACCGAAAAGCGCGCGCGCGGCAACACAGATGCACCAAAATGTCAGCGCCCATGGGTCTGCCCGGGGTAAACAAATGTCACGTGATGCGGTTCGACCAATGGTCGCTGTCGGCGGTATACATCAATGACACAAAAGAGTGCCGATACTCTGAAACCTGATCTAGTGGCTCTAGGCCTACTCATTTCCAGTTAATGGTAAGTCCACTTCGAGGAGGTAAACTTTTTTAACCTACTTGGTCCAGTTAAGAACCAGTTGTACAACTGGTTTTGCCAGAGGAGGTGGCTGTGCACACTCGGTAGGCACATTCATTTTGAGTTCTAGCATGGCCGCTTTGCACAACGAGGTAATGCACTCGTATTAAAAATTACACGCCCAAGGAAGCATAGACGTGGGGAAAGGGAAAGCAAACACAGCACTGAACTCACCATTGAATATTTATTATAAAAACATAAAGTTACCTAGTGAAAGAAAACCCCTCATGTCATGTCAAGTTAATTTAAGAAACAAGCAATGCGGAGGCTTTTATTATTAAAGTTCATCACTCCGAAATGAAGAACCTCTTTTCATGCAACCTTTCTGGCGGTGTGCTGACGCAAAGTTCACTGTATTTACAAATACAGCAATTCTCTGAACGCAGAAAAAAGCGATTGCCCCGGGAAGGGGACTATAGAACATACGTTTAATCATAATGATTTGCGTGGTAACTGTCCGTGTCACTACAACAGGCATTAAAATAGTCGAATCCCACCAGCATAATTGTTCGGCAACACTACTTGCTGGCGCGTGTAACTCGGTCAATCGTTCCATTTTTGTGCGCTAATTTTCACTTTCTGCGCATCTTCTTTGCGTCCAATTTCAGGCATCGGAAGTGGCATGGTGTTCGTGGTGACTCCGACGCTGATCAACGAGCACTTCATCCGGTACCGGGGACTCGCAATGGGCATCAACTTCGCGGGCTCTACTATGGCAACGTTTGTCTTTCCCAAGATGCTTGAAGTCTTCACCGACAATTATGGCTTCAAGGGAGCCATGCTGCTGTTCGGTGCTGTTAGCCTCAACTCGCTAGCGTTCAGCCTGTTTCTAAGGCAGCCCGCCTGGCTAACGAAGCGCCTTGAGGCCGAGGCCAAGGCGTCTGCGGCCGCTGCCAAGATTGCGGCAGAGGCTGTTAATGTGCCAAAGACATCCCTCACCAACGGTGACGTGTAGGTATAGCATTCACGACTGGCTCTTCTTCGACGTTTGCAATTGTTGTTCCTTAAATAAGCATTGCGGTTTGCTAAGGCTGTATTAAAATTGAAGAGATTGGGGTCTTTGTTCATACATGCGACCATTTGGTATGCAACTTTAGTGAACGTAATGCTGCTGGGCCTTTAAATGACCGTGCCTAATGAAAATATCCCATAACAACCAGTCCTCACGCCGCATCGCAGCGTATCACAGTCGCAGTGCTGTCATCTGCTAGTATGTCGTTAATAGAGAGTTTTATCAGTCCGACTGTTTCGTCGTTTACGTAGTTACTGTGATTACCGGGACCCGACTGCGCCTGCGCGCGCGGAAGGGTGAGGAGGAAGGGCTTGCAGGACGCACCCCACTGTGACGAATGCACGAGTATGGCGAGGGCCTGCCCGCGGAACAAATCTTCCTACCGCGTCGAATGCGCAAGTGCCCAGACGGGTCGCAGTCAACACGGTAATCGCGTACAACACGGAACATACGTACTCCTAAAACTCTATGCTTTCAGTAATACAGCTGGCGTATGCAAAAGAAACGATGATTTGTTTTCTCTCTCTTTGGCTTCCTCTAACGCTGTGGTAGTTACAGCGCCATGGACGTTGAAGCAAATGTTCTGATACAGCACCAGGTTACAAATACAGTTTAACCTGGACAGAACGAAGTGGCCGACAATTCGCAATTTCTGGATACATGCAAGTTTTTGGTACATGCGCGTTTCGAGTGAAGGCTCGTGTGAATGAAGCAGAAACGAAACCAAAATGCTAGACATCAGCGGCGGTAAACTCACCCTTAAAGAATTTATTTAACAGTGAAAGAACTGCGTGATTTATGCTTGATACTTTCCCACGAACTTAGTGACTACGCGGCACTCCAAAGTAGCCAGGTCACATATCCCCGCAGTGGTAGAGGTAATTTAAATACCACTTTTGCCTCTTGGCAATTTTTCGGTGCCTTAAGTCGTTTCAAGGACAAACCTTACGCTGAAAAGGCTGCGTTTCGTGGAATTCATGCTCTTATACGCGCTAAAAATTGCTTAGAGGGTGCTAGCTGGGATATTGTACCGGGCAGCGACGTTCTCTCTCGCCGGTGGAAACGGCATTGAAAATTGCGAACTTGCCTTGAAAAGACCAAACCTTTCATTTTCTGGCAGCGGAACTCATCACCGACACAGCAACGCCGCAGATAGCAGGGGAGAGCTCGCGACTACATGCCTACAGGCTGGCCTAGCACCTATCCGACACCGCATTGACACTGCAAACATACGGTAGTTTGCGGTGGGGGGCGAAGTGTTCTAAATTAGTGCATTTCTCCAGCCGATTTTTCAGAAAAAGTGTAAACAACAATTGGTCATCGGCGTAGCGAATTCGTTACATCAAGGTAACCGCCGGAACGGCTTTCTTTTTGATACATACAGGTCGCAAACAGATGAGTTTCAATAGGGCTGGCAGTGGGGAATTGAAGAACTTCTTTAAATACAGATATTCGTTACGTAGAAGTCTGTTACACACAGGTTAGAAATAATTACTCGGCGCGCCTTGGTTTAACCGGTTTTTCAATTAGGCTGCCTGGGGATGATAATCATATATTGGCCATGCTCTTTGCATTGAGTAAGCACTGAGAGTGCTGTAACGAAATAGAAAAAAAACCACAACGAAAGGATTCACACACATACACCCCCATGCGCACGCGCACACCTTCACAAAAAAAAAGAATAGCACTGCAGGGGGTGAACAGTTCAAGCGTAGGTAGATCAGAACACGAGTTCACTGTTACATTGAACACCTTGACGCGGCTCTGCGCCCCAGTCCACCATCTTGTTAATTTTCACTTGGTCACCACGGACGGTCGAGTTCCTTTCAGCCGAGTCACCACCGGCCGCCTCGCTGGGATGGAAGAACCGAACGCTTTACAATATAGTGCCGCCGGCCCCTAGCAACAAAGTTCTAGGGATAGGCGCGAGCGTTTGCCGGTCGCGGCCGACCCGGCGTGGAGTGCCAGCTGACGTCAGAAATATTTTGGGGAATAACGAGCGCTTGCTACGTGGAGCGCCCGGCCTGAAGTTCCCTGGTGCTGTTCCCCGCCCCATTCGCGCCTTATACGGATTTAGCAAGTAGGGCATTCCTTAGTTTGGCCAACGATTCAAGTCCGGAGCTTTTCCTGGGCTAGAAGGGCAAAAACGAAGGTGTGTTAAAGCAAAAACAACTATGAATAAAGCACGTCATTTTTCCTGTATTTAAGCGGGCACCCACCTGATCACAGAAAACATCGTGCACCAATACGAAAGGTTTAAAAATTCATGAAAATGATCCTAACGTCCTACATTGCTAGTTTAGAAATAAATTACTTCTTTACTGAGATAAAAATAAAGAAGAAACGCCTTTTAGTTTATACTGATTATACTCCTGCTGTCTAGCAAGCAGGAGTTTTGTTATGTAGTACAAAAGTGACCTATCTCTAAAATAAGCAAACTAGGCCAGTGTGAACATTGACATGTATTATAAAGCTTTTCCCATTGGTGCACGATGATTAGTAAGTCCGAGGGTCATGAATCAGGAACGCCCATAGAATGTAAGAGGTAAGTCCCCCTAAACAGAATGACGGCCGACACCATCTTATATAAGTTGGGCATTCGTCTGGTTGTAATCAAGTTAGTCCGTTGTAAAGTACCTGCAATGTAGGCAGTACTCTCTATAATCGAATGCCTCTTTGACGCGGCAAAACGTTTTGAAGTGTGTATTGAAAGTAGCTTTCCCTTAGCTGGGAAAAGTCATGCGGGCACTGATTTATTTCCCACAGGTCACTTGCCAACAAGCGTGCCCCGCCCGCGGTCGGGTCATTCAGGCATGCACTGACAGTCTTCTCGTGCCCCATGTTCTACGTCATCACGTATTCGTACATGAGCTACATCTTCGCCTTCGAGTGCTACATCTCCCTCCTCGTTGACTTCGCCACTGACCGCGGAGTCACATTTTCAAACGCCATCACTATGCTCTCCATGAGCTCAATCGCCGACTTGATTGGCCGTCTCACCCTCCCAGCCGCCGCTGACAGGTGGGTCGTCTATCAATGTAGCAGTCTACAGTTTTTCCTAACACTAATGAAGTGTTGTACTTCCGTTTAGACACACCTTCTTCAATACAGTGAGGAGCAAAATGTTTTCAGGTGGGATCACAACCCGGAAATGTGTTATCACGCAGTGGTTTGAAGTAGAAATAAGGTAACGCTGAATGCGAACACGGTGATTCCTAGCCAGGGGTCATACCACTGGCACCGACGCTAAAAAAACATGGAACTGCATGCGCGGATTACTGCAATGTGCAAGAAATGAAAGATACCAGGAAGCGAGCACCAAGGTTGTAAACTTTACCAGGTGAAAGGTAAAGTAAACAGTGGGGTTCCAGGGGTTGGGACCGAGAGGAAATAAAATAAATATTATATCTTGAACCACAACAAGCTCTAAACATCTGTTGGTAAGAAAATATAAACTGAGAAACTGAGTATGTTCCACACCGTGTCTCGTAAAAGAAGGTCTAAGCATCTGTCGTGCGGAGAAAGAAAAGTAACTAATTCATCTCATTCCACACAATTCCAAATTTCGCTTACATTACAAAACGTAGGAACGCGATGCTACATTTAAAAGATATATGCAACTGTAATAGAGCGACGGTACAATTTCATAGCACTAACATGCACTGATTGCCACTCCTGGCTCTCGCCACGGTGCGTGCTAGTTCTGCGTGCATTGAGATTACTAGGGCGAAACAATGTTGTTCAATGTCAATTTCTCCTTTCCGTCGCATACATTTTCCGAAGCACTGTTCACATGAATTCCTGCCATTCAAACTCCGGGTTTTGTTGCAGTGTTTATTAAGACTGCTGTAAGACTGGATTGGAAATATACATTTATTTTAGGGATTCAAAGACCAGCCGACAAGATTGCGTTGGCAGGAATTTTTATGACATCCCAAAGTGAGCCACAGGAGAGCACGCTCTATATATTGTGTGTGGATCATGGTAACAACCAAATATCATCAATTCCGACAAAGTTACTTGTGTGCAACTAAGTAATTGGCAGTTTGCCTAATGCAGTGTTGGACGTCAAGTATTTCAGTTTTAGCGTGCAACTTAATATATTGTTGCGTTTCTGACGCTCACAATGACCGACTCTTTTTGCAGGGTTATGAAACCGTAATTACGTAGCCGTCCTAGATCTCTTAAATTGCAGGGATGTGGCCTACCATGCTTTTTTTTTTCAACACAGCACATGCAATTCGCATCTGGCCCACTACAGCGCTTAGATATTGGGCTACTTTTATTGTTACGGCAAATTGCACATCTCTTCTCTGCAGTTACGATGCTGGCAGACTACTGCAGTGTAATTGCCCAAATTGTTAAAAATGCGCGTAACCCTGAACGTAGGACGGAAATACAAATAAAATGGTGCCTTGGTTTAAAAATTGAAAAATTTCTTAATTGCAAGGTAATCAGCCGTTCGCCCGCAACAAAATAGTACTGTAAGTCTGATACCTAGTAAGTAGGCAAGGCTAAAACAAAATGAACCGTCAGAGCAAGCGCTTGGTGTTAAGCATTATTCCTTAGGTGAAACACTGTAATTTAGTTCATGTTTTGAAGGAGCGTCGCCTGGTTTAGTTCTGTTACGACGCATGTTTAGAGAATTAAAGCGTTGCCTTCAAAGAACAATGGCGCAAACCATCGTCAGTCATTAACTAACACCATCTCTGCACTCCAGGATGTAGCAACTGCAGAGCTCATTGGTTAACATAAATGATAAAATCGCTATAAGATCTACACTAAGCAAGAATATATTACCTCAATAAAAAATGCGTTATCGTCAACATGGATAGCGACCACTTCAAGGAAGTATATGGCACGAAGAAATATTGTTTTCCTGCAACTCCCATACCTAATGTTACGTTGTAGTTAGAAAAGCGTGCATGAGCCCGCATTATATATAGGTATCGCGATGGAGAAGACACAGCCTAAATTTTCTGCTGGTTTCTTTCGTTTCGGCGGATATATATTATTTTTGCTTGACTATGTGCGAGAGGAAAGTTATTTCAGCGTGCCTTTTTTGCTGGTCTGGTGATATGGCTTCTCGTGCGGCATTTGGGTTTCTTACAACATCTCCACTATTGTTGTTCACAAGGGCATACAAGTAAATAAATATTTCAAATACTACATTTAGCACAAGCAAGGATTTCAGATGTGGAAGCGTAATTTTTGCTTGAAAACAATTCTACGCTGAATGGTTCTTAAAAGAAAAAAATTTATTAGCAGGGTTTGTATTACTCGTTGATCTACATTCTTCACGAATAGCTGATGTTTCGCGGGAACAGGGGCCAAAAAAGAAACAGCACCAACGGTCATTATCAACTTGAAATTTTGTTGACACAATAAAAGCTTATAACAGCCCAGAAGCTGGCTAGCAGGTACAATCGCACAATCACAATAGCCCCAAGTGATTCAAGAGCTTGTGTGTTTTTGTATCCATACCCCCTCTTCATCATCCGAGACTCCTTTTTTAAAATGCTCAACGTTGGGTGATAAACACATTGCGATCCCCTTATCTTAGTATGGAATTCCGCAACTAGCGCAAGCGTTCCGCAAAGGCTGTGTTTAAAAATAAGCCGGGTGTCAGTAGAGCACAAAACTTAACAGAGTTCGCCACAACGCAACGATAAATTTGTATAGAACCTTCCAGTCAACCATTACTGGTGGCCTTTATGCCACTAACAAAAGGAACGCGAAGCCTATCCTAAGCAGTACATCTAGTCACAGAACATAACAGTAGATAAGTAGCATTTAGTTCCGTTCAGTTTTATTTTCTTAAAGGCTCTCGGCAGGGACTATTACATAAGGGGTGGGGCAAAAATACATCAGGTGCGAACAAGTTGACAATGTGAAATGTAAGCATTGAGTTTTTATTTTACAAAATAAAGGTACGACAAAGGTACAACAGACTAAAGGTCCGATCTTGGGGAAGGCCATTCTAGTGACGAGCTGTTCGAGGAAAAAAAGAAGCGGCTAAAGTAGTAGTATGAACACAGGGGCGGGCGACCTGTAAAGAGTGAGAGCGACGTTGAGATGTGCGTGTGGGTGGAACGATGTAAGGTGGGTAACGGAGCGAACCATGGGGAAATTTATGAAACAGGCAAACGCTGAAAATGCAGGGATGCAGAAGAAGGCTAGGAAGCGCGTATTTTAATTTTGAGGAACATGCGCTGACGTGATACGTGAATAAACCTTGCTGCGCGGTTTTGAAGGGGCTATAATGCAAAGCTAAGGTATGCCTGGTGTGGGTTCCAGATAGGGGATGCATATTCCAGCTTGGATAGAACAAGGGGTTGGTAGGCGAGCAGTTTAACAGGCTCCGGTCCGTAGCGAAGGCGGCGTTTTGGAAAACCGGGTACTTTGTTTGCTGATGATATAATATTGTTGATATGACGTTTCCAGGACAGATAGTTAGACAAGGTGGCAGTGAGATATTTGTAGGTCTGTAGCAGAAAGTAAGATGCTGATTGCTGATTCCGGCGTTAAAAGAAATGGTTTTGAATTTATTTGGGTGAAGGATCATTAGCCAAAAATCACACCATTGTCGAAACGGAATAAGATTGTTTTGAAGGGTTATGATCACTATAGTTAGTAATTGAACGTTAGACAACATGATCGTCGCAAAATGCGGACATTTGAAGGAGCATGCATTGGCCACTCAATAAAATATAGATTATGAGCAAAAGGGGCCCAATTACGGAGCCTTGTGGCACTCGAAGTTACTGGGGGGGGGGACCCGAACATTAGTCAAAACATTAACGAACTGGGAGCGGTCAGTGAGGAAGGCCTCCATTCATTTTGGTACAGCAGGGTGTAAGCTCAAATTGGAAAGCTGAAATTGTAGGCGGTTATGGCGTAACATGTCTAAAGCTCTAGAGAGGTCCAATAATATAGCATTACTCATTGTCCTTTTCCTCTTTTTACTAGTGAGAAGTTGGTCTTCTCGGCGGATGAGCGTGTCCCGTTGTAAACACACGTCGCGGAGGTGTTCTGATTCTGTCCAGGTTATCTCTGAACACAGCGCACAAATCCCAAAGCTTTTTTTGGCATCATAACACGTAGCACTGCGCGTATGAGCAGTGTTTTGGGGCTATCCGACCGGGCATGAACAGTAAACGTGACGGCCAGTATGTTGTATTTGTCCTGCTTTTGCTTGACTCCATCGTGCCGTAGCGTCGCCGTAGCTTGATAACAATTATGAATGGAGAAACTACATATGCGTGAGACAAGTGTTCTTATGATTCCTTCCCGGTCCTTTTTGCTGTTCTCTAGGTTTGGTGCCCTTATTTCATTCTGTGTATATTTTACTTCAATATGTATCAGTAAGGGTTTTTATGCATCTTTAGTTATACTGCCGCTTATCAGGTTGCATCAAACGCACTTCCTGTTTTCTTAGTTTATTTTTGTGATCAATGCTTCGCGCTTTTTACAGACATCCATTTATAGCAGTGAGGAGTGATTTTACAGTGATTAACTTTAAAACTTAGACAAGGACAATTGTTAAATGTTTGAAATTTAAGTGTCAGCCGAAGTGCTGAGTAGCCCACGAGCAATTGCCATTTACACCCTTTGAGGTTGGAGCCCACGAGGTAACATTACCAACACTTGCACTATTCTAAGCCCGTATAGCGTAGCCCTTCCGGAACGCCAGCACCAAGCCGCGGCCTCTCGATGGGAACTAGGTCCCATCGAGCGGCCGTGACCGAGCGATCATTACTGCAGACCAAAGAGAACATACCCTGGCATAGCATCCCACGGTGTTACCCTCTAATGTCTCCATCTAGAGATTTCGGATGGTCTCATCACTTGAACTACATGCGTCATGTCGTGTGTACAGGGGCATCTTCACCAGACGGACCCTTCTGACGGTGACCTTCTTCATCCTCGGAACGCTCTACAACCTCCTGCCCCTGGCGTCAAGCTACGCGTCTCTCTTCGCGTTCGCCTCGGCAATCGCGTTTTGCATCGGCACCTGCATGGGCCTTTTCTCTGTGCTGGTGGCCGAGTACGTGGGCATCGAGCGGCAGTCCATGGCCTACGGAATGGTGTCGGCCTTCACCGGAATCACATCGCTCTTCAAGCCTCTGGTTGTAGGTCAGTGCCGAGTAGTGTATGTGTGGTCATTGCTTTTTTCTCTGCATCCTGGGAACTGGAGCCAAATACAGTGAACTTGATTAAAGTCGCAGACAACTTCACTCTGTCTGCCTTACCAATGTTCTCACGTAAAGGGTATATCATAATTGACTATAATATCCTCACGAGAAGATGGCTAATCGGGAAATGGCGGAGAACGCTGTGCTTCCTCAGCTCTAATAAAGACGAAGATGTGTGCGGGTGGTGCGTATCCTTGCCCGGGCGCTGTCTATTCCCCCATAATGTAAACACGCTGCCTGACCTTCAGCCATGGTTGGTGTCACTTGTTCTTCTGCCTAGTAACATGGTCAAGATCCGGTCGTGGCGAGGCTGGAGCTACTGAAAACAGCCCGCGTGTTCTCAACGATTTCGTACAGGCCGAGACGGTGTCTAGCTTTCGGTCAGAATGGGGCTAAAGCAGCAACTTTACCAAAGAGTGTTCGGGGCGACACAACAAGTGAGACTGACCATGGGTTGAAGACGGAGCAAGGTGTATACATGGTGTCGGCCATGACAGCACCAAGCTCAGCTATGAGCCCCCCACACACACCTCCGTCGTCTTTGAAGGTTTTCTTTTGTGGGAAAGGAAATACGCTGCTGAAGGTCCTACGTCAAGGAAAGCGGTCTGGTCTGCGAAAGTCACGACATCCTCTCTAAGTACAATGTCACCAGGAAGTAGAAATGCTGTTAGGTCGGTGACAGAAAATACTGGAAGTAACAAAACACTCATTTACACAAGTTGTAATATTTCACGGCCAATTTTGAAAGCTTAGTTAGTACAGATAATAAAGTATTCAAAGTCGTATGAGAGAAAATAAGGGCTATGACATCAGCGTATAAAATAGGCTGAAAAGGGCTGGTGCTTGGCACGAGGCCGCTGATACAGATTCGAAATATTATTGGTAATAAATTTGACCCGCGTGGAGGACCACCAATGGACAATATAGGTACATGAAGAATACGAGTTAGGAATACGTGCTGCTGTTGGCCTGTTGATATTTCTGTCCCTACAAGTTTGTCCCTCTGCAAGACATGGCACGTGACTGACGGCAGCCGAACTATTTCCCGCGGATCTGAGCCGTGGTGACAAATACAAGTGCTTTTTCACGTTCAATTACAAATAGGTTGGTGGAGATAATCATTTTGAATCGAACTTCTAATATACCTTGCGCTTTTAATACCTCTTTTTCAGGTTACTTCCGGGATACGGTTGGATCCTACGACAGCCTCTTCAGGATCTGCGGATCGGCAGTTATTGTGGCCGCTACCATCTGGACAGTGATACGTCTCGTGGAAAGCACAAGGCGCTCTAAGCAATGGACGCTTAGTAATGGTGTAAGCGTTAATGGCATGAAAGTGTCACCTGTTGAACCAAAACACATCTATGGCGGCACTCAGGGAGACTATAAAATATATTTTCCCTGAGCTACGATGAATGGTGTCTCCAGTACATTTCCTGTGCCAATTTTTATCACAAATATTCATTACCGGCTTCAGCCAGTCTCACAGCGAAAGGCGATAAGTAGGCGCGTGAGGGGAAAGCGTAGCCAGTTCGTAAGTGTGATTAGCTTGTCTTTCTCAGTAGTACGACAGCGTGTGCAAACTACCTCACCATCACATACGTCGACATTTTAGCGTTGTCATCACCACAAAAGAAGCATTAAACTTATTGCTATAAACGAGCCTGCGGAACACCTTACTGAAGGTGAAACCAATCAAAGGGGTAAAAGCGCATAAGCGGTTGAGTGCAACTCTGGAAAGTTCAGCAAACGACTGCAAAAGTGGTTCCAGTTGCGAATTAATCCGCCAATCTGCGATGTCCAATCGATTTCGTCACAATAAATAATTCTGTGATCACTCCGGCCCTGTGTACAATCACTGATTGTACCGTACATTTACAAAACGATATTTTCTGATGTAGTACACGCTTAGTCTTCCGAGGGTTTAGTACTTTTACCGCTTGTCGTTGCGAGCTCCTCTGCAGACAAGGAAAGGAATCCAATATTCGCTTTCATTCAGATTTAAATTGTATCGCCGTTGTGAAAAAGTCGCGCAATATATATATAATACGTCATGCCTTGTGATACGATTTTACGGATCAGCATTCTTTGTAAAAACCACAGTTACAGCTTCGCTGTTTCGCAGCAACATCTCTCATACCGCAGCATCTCGGCACTCTCGCACCGCTACTGATTCTTCCAGTGTGCGGCTTTTGCAGCATGTGGATAAGCTGGGTGTTCTGTTAGGACCAAGGCGTCAGATTAGGACTGGCCAAGCGGTTACGTGGGCATTGTCGTACTAGTTCCAGCGGCTGGACTGTGCTGGCGTCACTTCTTCTTGTTCTCCCTGAAATCTGGCGTATTCCCGTTTTTTTATCAGAAAGAAATGATAATTATTTTTTCTGAATCAGGCGTTAGCAAAGCGACACCGTCAATTATTAAGGCTGAGTGTGATATCTGGCTAATCCGGCGTCAACAAAATCACAACACTTGATGACACGTAGCACGTAGGTCCTTTCAGCAAAAAAAAAGTGGCTTCGGTGGTTGCATCGCCATTAAGTAGGCGCTGGAGTCTGTAACAACAAAAAGGCTCCTTGGGAAGCGTTCTTTAGCATGATTCGTTCAATACCACGCGCATGACCTCGGCAGTAGCGTGAGGTGGCCGTCCACGCGGGCACACCTTAGATGGAGAGTACGGAAGAATGCAGGCTAACGAGCGAACAGCCAAGCACCGAAATTCACAGTTATCATCCCCTCTCCCATTATTCGGCGGAACACACAGTGGCCTACCTGTGGTATACAGATAGAACCCATCAGATACCAAAGTATCTCAAACTGCCTGTTAGAGTGCCCTTTGGTAATGCGAAGGGTAGACAAGGGGTTTCAGTCGTTCAACTAAACATCACAACCCATTAGTAGTCTTCTCGAATTTTTTGCTTTGATATATTGTAGCAAATCATAAGAATAGCGGCAGATAATTGTAGAAAAAGCTTCAAAATTTATGAGCGGCAATATAAAAAGGAGCTTAACATATTTAAAAAATTGTGCAACCTTCCATCGAACGACAATGGTTGAACGAAGCTGTCTCCTGGGGTATTCTTTGGTTGTCGTTTGAGTTTGGACTCTGACTCGCAGACGGTTTGGATTTCGGCTTGTTCAACTTCGACTTTGCCTTACATGCAATTTGGGCTTTTTATCGTGTGGCATTGACTTTGACCCGTGCTATTTGATTAAGAAAAGCTTCACGCTAAACGTCGTCATCGTTATATGGATGGGTGCGTAATTTGCCGTGTAATTTTGCACGCCTGTGCACCCTACTTCAAATCGAAACCTTTTCGACCGTGCCGGGTAGTCTTTCACTGGAGTACTTTATCAGCTGTGTCAAGAAAGGCACTTACTAAAGTCCTAAAGGATGTGTTGTTACCTGTGCCACTTTACCGATCGTTGTATAGATCTGTTCCTGGCCAGGACGTGTTATCCCGTGTTAAAAAGATGGCCGTCCTAGCATCCGTGAAAACCTTTATTTTTAAACTACACACCAGTACACTTCCCGTTAAGACGTGGATGCAGGAGAAGGGCTTCTTTGTCGCTGGTCCTACAACGCGCACTTTCGGCAACAAACCAGAGACTGTTGAGCGCGTTTTCGTGGAGTGCTGAGATGCCATCTTTTTCTGGGATGTGTTGCAAAGGACCTTAAAGATAGACCTGCCTGTTTCACCCCAAGGCATACGATTTCTTTGCGTACCTAGTGACAACAGTGTGCCGTATGACCTCATGATGGCTCTGGGATTGCATGCCATTTGGAGGTCGAGGATGGCGGTGCGCCACGCTGACCCGCAGGCCCTCACTGTGAGCAAATACTTTGCACAGAGTGTTTGCTCTATGAAGTGCACAAGTGGCAGACGCCCGATATGGGATGGCTACCTGTACTAGAAGAACTGTGTACGTTTGACGTTTACTTTAAGTTTTTCCGTCAGCCGAAGTTCGGCCGACGGTTTTTTAAGTGCGAATGCACTTTATAAGCGACCCTGAATTCCGTTGACCGCCGTCCGTCCACATAGCAACAGCTGCGGGTGCGCGCGCTCCTCGTCTTCCTTGGCAACGGGGGGAGATGGCACATACCCACGTGGGAGATTGGCCAGGAATCTCCTCGTCTTCCTTGGCAACGGGGAAAGATGGGCGCGCGCTGCCTGGCCGCTGACATGGCACATACCCACGTGGGGGATTGGCCAGGAATCGGGCGTGAGAAGGGCTAATGCGCCCGCTTAAAGGAGTACTGACACGAAATTTCAAAGCTGAGATCCGCTCTAGCAATCAAGTACAACGACAACACAAATAGGTGTCTGTGCATGGCACATACCCACGTGGGGGATTGGCCAGGAATCGGGCGTGAGAAGGGCTAATGCACCCGCTTAAAGGAGTACTGACACGACATTTCAAAGCTGACATCCGCTCTAGCAATCAAGTACAACGACCACACAAATAGGTGTCTGTGAATAAATGCATCTTTCTTTCTTTGTAGTTGTGTGTGTGTGTGATCTCTCTTTCGCGAACATTACCGAACCGCGCAAATTCAACTCCTGCATTCGCACTTTCACATTCTTCCCCTCGGGGAAATGCGGGGAAATTTTAATCTATCCGTGACGTGTATTGTGTGAAAAAAAAGGTAATAAAGAAAAAAAAGGGGTAGGTGCAATCGGACAGACACCGGCTCCAAAACGCGAGAGACGACGTTCGATTCCGACCACGGGATACGTTCTTTTTCTTTCACTTAATCATCCACGGTCATCATCATCGTAAGAGAAAGTTGGCTTCCCCACAGTGCATTTTTTGACGTGGTGTACGCCATCAGTGAGACATAGATAGCCTCGCTTTAACCTTTTCAGTCACGAATTATTATATTCACTGCAGAAAAATTCCATACTTGTAGGTTTAGCAGTGTGAAGTATCTAGAGGTATGAAAAAAAGGTTCAGTCCCTCTAGAATACTTATTACGGAAATGGTGTCACGTCCTTATATAGAGACACCATTACTCAAACGGGCTTTTCCCTAGAGAAATAATAAATATCCTGAGGCAGTTTACAAACAAGGAGAGGAAATAATAAGTTCTGCAGATGAAATAGGTTTTTTAGCATTTCTAAATGATTTACGCGGCAGTAAAATAGCACCTAGGACGGCAACACACCGGAGCTCCCACAAAAATTGGTGGCGTACATTTTTAAACCATGTTTAATGAGCGCGGTTCCGCCATTCCACATCACATGGTGCTACCTTTCACTTCCGTAGGTTTCGAATATCAGCAGCACCGCTCTGCAGCATGAACCCTTTTCGTTTTCACGAGGACAACGACGAAGAAAGTCGCGTCTCCTTATGGAGACACGGTTACTGAAAGGGTTAAAAAATAAATAACAACTGCTAAGGAGCACCAGTAGCTGAGGGCATATTTAAAAACAGTAAGAATAATAACGACGTTAATGAACATGCACTGCGCAAATAATTGATCTCTGGGCTGCATCACCGGTCCAACCGCATAGATCAGACCCCAAAAAATTAAAATGAGATTTGGTGCACACAACATTTTTTTCCCCTCTTTTCCGACGAGACTAGTCGGGAATAAAATCATCTTTCTTCTTACATTGTGTCTGCAAGTAATAATTGCGACCTTAAGACTGTTTTCGATAACAATGTATAAAGAGGATCATTGCATTGTTTACTTTTTATGTACACGTGTGTATTTATTCAATGATATGGCTGTCACTGGAATACTGCATTTTGCCTCCTTTCTCTTTTTTATCGGCCTATTGGATGATGTTGAACAAGGTGCCGATATATAATGTCTTTCGCCCTACAGGTATCATGAATTAATAAATTTGTTACACACGTAGGTACTCCAAAATATGTTTAATTTTCCTCCTAGAAGGTTCCGCAATCATCGCGTCAGTGTATGGGCCGTGTTGATTAATCCAGATGGTTTTTGCTTAGGGAAGAATGAACCCCGCATTGATTTTCCTAATACATGGCATGATAACCGTTGTTATCGCTGATATTTCATGATGTTTGTGTAGCCATTTTCACAGATAGTGTCTTGAATCCTGCTAGGAATGTACAAAACCCGCCGCGGTAGCTCAGTGGCTAAGGCGTTGTGCTGCTGAGCACAAGGTCGCGGGTTCGATTCCCGGCCACGGCGGCCGCTTTCTGGTAGCGGCGAAAAGCAAAAACGCCCATGTGTAGGAGATTTCGGTGCACGTTAAAGATCTCAAAGTGGTCAAAATTAATCCGGAGCCCTCCACTACGGCGCGCCTCATCGCCTGCGTTGCGTCGACGCGTTAAACCCTACAATCAAACAATCAAACATCAGGAATGTACAAAGCAGGCAAAGACGACATGTTATGCAGCGTGACTAAAGAGACTGTACGATGCACAGGTTCTGTTGTGTTGATTCTGATGTCCATCGCGTGCTAGGAAGGAATGAAGCAGGGGCTATACACCAACCTATGTAGGTTCTTATTTGTCAACATTGCTTTGGAGGCATGTCAGAGTGGTGCTGCGAACTTGATTCTGTGTTGTGAAACCTTGCGCAGGCTAGTTTCTGCGTTGACCGTAGATTCAAGTTTTTCATTGCGGCGTAACTAGCCCGAGCGCGCATAAAGCCGAGGCGAAGGTTCATATGTGTATGTCTGCGATAGCGATAGTACGAGTTACCTCTGCAGGTATTTGTAGGATGATGCACAGAAACGCATTATGGGTAACGGCGCTACGGCGCTTTGTGATAAGGATAATTGTAGTTTACATTTCTCAAGGATTGGTGCAATTAGCAATTGGTTGCACCATGACGCTGGTATGTCCCCATCAAATGGAACAGCGGTGTTGCCTTCAGGCCGACGGTTGAGGGGGTCAACATGCAATCGCAGCCGACAGGTTTATATTATAGGCATATTAGATGAGACGTCATTGAAACAAATTTGGAAACGCAGTGCCTAAGGTGTACAGACCCCTGAACCTCGAAAACGCCCTTCAGAGTTGTGGACTGCTCACTATTGAAGTATTCCAGGAATAGCAAAGATAAGAATAAGCAGTAACGTGGCCACGTAGCATGACCCCATGCAATATCCCTAAGCAGCGGCCGCTTCCAAGCTGATTTCAAAAAACTGAGTCTGTGCAATCTTTCCATTGGTTTGACCACGCAATACGAGCGTATTTGCAATTCATTTTTTACAACTAGCATCGCACTTGACCTTCTTGCCAGCTTTCTTTTCGCTACATCGTAACGTTTCTTCCTTAGCACACAAAAATTGTAATACAGCAGCAAAAAAAGACAATGTAGCAAAATAGGCGCTCAAGGTTGGGCTGGAACCCACAACTTAAGAATACCACGGGAGATGCCCTCAAACCTAAAACTATGGGATGCTTGTGACCGCGCGTTTTCTTTAATTTTCTGTGGTATCTATGGCGTTTAGGCGCAATAATCAGCACCGATCTGACAATTTTCGATGGAGTTACCTTCGCATATTTGCGTTACCTACTAGCTGTGAGGAGCATTAAAATAGTGGGTAACCCAATTGTATCCATCGCACCAATACTGTTAAGGACTGAGTCCATCGGTATGCGCGTACCTCTTTATCATGGGGATTTTTTTAACATACGACTAAACAATAGACGTCAAGAACGCTAACAAAATAAAAAATAAAAATTTGGGCTTTTGTATGCGAAATATAAACACTTGTAAATGTTAGGAAACAAACAGTATTCATGCAGACACACGCACGCGTTTATATTTGTTACAAAACATTTATTTTTGTTTTTTTCGTAACGTATATATACATGCATACAATTATTTTTCCTTTGCACTCAAAGGACCACAAGATAACTATACAAGAATAGCTAGCTTTGGTAAAAAAATAGGAGGAAAAGTAAAAAGATGAGGTATTGGCAGCATTTATTTACATCTCTTAGAAATAAAGAACACTGCAAAAGTGCATAACATAAAAGGCAGGAAATAATTACAAACAACAATATATTGACGAAATTCAACACTTGGTTTAGTGGCATTGCAATAAGCAATTAAATCATTTCATTCCAGAAAAACAATGCGATTCTCAACTGGTGGTATAAGTAGCGGCGCCAAGTACTTACTTTCTGTAACAAGGCATGTCGCCAGATACGCACATGATATTGGAATGCGCACACAACCCAGCCCTCCCACCTTTGCCCCCTTCTCTTCCCCTCCCTGAGCTGTGGGAAAACCTGACGACCAGCGCCGGCTTGGATGCACAGCAACTCCTGGTGTCCAGGGCTGGTACAGCAAGGTCGTCCCATAGTCTCCTGGACTGAGGAGCTACTCCTGCTGCACCATGCTCACAATAAAGTTTTTCCTCTTCCCACTCCTCCTCCTGTGTGCCAAATATGTGCCAAAGAACGGTGTCCTCCAATTTATTGAGGTACCCAGCATAGTGTTTTGTAAAGCGTTCGAAATTTCGGAATTATTTAAATGTGAAACTTTAGTCTTTAATCATGACTTCTTGTTTCTGGATTACCGCACAAATACACGCGACTTGAGGTCAAGAAACAGTATTTACGCCGAGGAGAACCATGTGCAAAGACGCTTTCTTGTAAAATAAGGGTCCATAACGAGATAGAGTGTAAAATCCCACAAACAACGCGCCATGAGTAGTGAAGCAAGTGCAGAGTATTTTGTGCAACAATACAAGACTTTAAAGAACACGTTGGGGAATTTCCTAAGTGCGTCTTTGGCTACCCCGCCATTTTCGTGCAGGGATTAAGCAGCAAAAATGACCGCTCTGGAAGTTTCGTGCCGCATATTGCTTGCAAACTAACTTGATCAGTCATCCGTCACCATCTGGTAGCAAACATTTATCGAAGCAGAAGGGTTCCATCTTAACAATGCAATCCTATCCATGGAACAGATGTTATCACCCCTCACTCCTATTTTACACGTACAGTCCCCGTGTTTAAACCGCGGAGTCTGAGGTGAGTCTTTGTCTATGTACTTGCTCCCTCTACACACTTGTGCAGACGCAGGGCTCGTCCCTTTACGAGAGCAAACAAGCTGTGATGAAGACAGCACTTCTTTCACAATGCACAACGGTGTTATCTCAGGCGTTTTCTACATTGGGCGTCTTTTTTCTTCTCTTTATCTGCAAGATCCAAAGTCCGGTGGTAAGGAGAGAAGCCAGAAACACCATGCCCCCCATTAGTCGGAAGAGGCCGTCGTAAGACCCGTACGTGTCTCGGTAGAAACCTGTGGAGTAGAAATGGAAAAATATATAGTACAGTCATGTCTTGTTGTTCTGGATGCATTTGCTCCCCAGAAAAATCGTTCATAATGTGAGTTGTCCATTATAACGAATCAAGGTCAAAAGCACAAACATTAAGGAATATTCGTTTAAGGAAAGCTCGTTTTAGTCAGAATAGTTTCAGAAAACATAAGGAAAAGATCGGTCCGTTTACTCCTAACACAAACCATTGCCTCCACCGAAATTACCAGAGAAGTCTTGCCTTTTATAGCGGCGAATATTGTCATGCTATTATCGTCCTGCTATCTTGTCTTGAGCCTCATGATATGCTGTTTCTAGAATATGCAGCACTGGGCATTGTTTGATGGTGAAAGGGTGTCACCCTGTCGTCACTACCCTAGTGTTGTTCTCTGATCACGAATGTTCTATATCTGATTCTATGGTACTGGAAGAAAGAACGTTCTGAGATAAATGCATGGTTCGGCAAAAAATAAAATTTCTGGTACGCGCTGGGGCCTCGAGGGTCACCAATCATTTTTTCGATTTTTTGCTTTGAGGACCTGTGTCCATAATAACGAGACAAAAGTGCCTGTATTTACCCGTTTCGTCCCCAAAATAGCCGTCTATAGTCCGGACTGCGGGTTTCTATATTAACGGGGCAGAATTGCATGGCGAGAGACTGGTCGCCGAAAATTTCGTCCATATTGCGGAGTGTTCATATTAACGGGGTCGATATTAACGAGACATGACTGTATATTGCTTAGGAAAGAATGCAATCCTTCATGCCTCACTGAAATCACGTGGGCTTTCCACTGGCGCCTGCCCCTAAGTTTGCTCGTTTACCTCATTTCGAGAATTTTTCAGCGGGATATTTTACATGGCACTCGTTTCTGTCGCAATAAATAAAAAACACATGACATTGACATTACTTGCAACAATTCCGCAATTCAATTTTCTTTTGTGCCAGCGTTGGAGCTTTTACCGGGTGCGTATACACGTCTGGGGACACGAATCGTAGAGACAAGTGTCAGGCAAAAGTCGTAAAAAAGGTAAGAGTGCTGCACGGCACAAAACCATCTAACATTCGTTGACGCCTTATGAATCAAATGCTCGTGTCGAATCGGTGTGTCAGATAATTCGGTTGTCATAGAATTGGCTCAGCTCAGTACCTAAAATACGTCGAAGGGGTAGGAACAAAATGCATACAAAGCCACAAAATTTTCGTTTTAGGTCGTGAGATTCCTAAAGTTTGGAAACGATAAGAAGCAGAAATTTTTCTTAGTAATAAAAAGCCGGAATTATTTAGGTCATATGCGGGCGTAAGTTCGCATATTTGACTCAAACGCCACCAAAGACTTGCTAAGGAAAATGAAACGATCACATTATTGGTTGCGCAACACGGCAATTTTTGTATCTGTTCCTTGCTGCCCGGTGAGCAATACCGTCGGTTTCATCTGCTTGGCCCCCAATGATAGGTTTGGGTAAAATTTGGAATCGGTGAAAAGACACAAACACTTCTTCATGATTTGGTCAGCAGGTCATGAAGGCACGCGAATAGCGTACGCTTCGTCTTTTCTCCCAGCTGTATCTTATCTCATACGAGAAAAGTAGAGTGTTTCTCGGAAGGAAATGCAAGTTCTCTCTGCGATAAATGTATCTCGGTTCGTTGCCTCTCGGACTTTCGCCGTTGCAGGCAGCACACCAACAGCGTGTACTATGCTCGTAAAACAGTTCAAAAGGCCTCTTATGCTGCAGTGATTGCTGGTGTTACCAAGAACATATTGCAATTTACATGTCTGCATGTGCTTACATGCCCTTTTCCGACACATAATAATAATGTCGAATACGAGTTCGTGGCCGTGAAATAGGCGGTGGCGCTTAACAACAAAAAACGTGTTCAAGCTTTGCACGTGCATCGCTTTATGTGAATGAATTTTTCAACAGCTTTTCGGTGGTAAGTTTGCAACACCAAGTCTGTGATAAAAATTCAGACAAGATATTATCACACTTGGTATCAGAAGAATAACGCTCTTTTTTTTTCGCATAAGAGGGTCCTTGTTAACCTGCAATCGCTATTGGAGCGTTACATCTGCCAATCGCAGCGTCACTCGACTGAGGCCGTTGTCGCTACGGTGACTCCGGGGTTACTAAAAACCAGTGGCGAATAATCGACAAGGCACTCGTTATGCAAATGCGCACGTATTTCAGCGGGTCTAACTTTGCGCGCCGAATAAATTGGTGCTCAAATCTAGAAGGCACAAGCAGTACTTAGCGGTCACGTTGTCCTGTCCACGCGAGTGTCCAGACGTGTCGCTTGCGCGGAATCTTTGTAGCAGAGGAAGCAAAGACGCGGAAACGTCTAGCATAAACTACCAGCGCCGAGCCTTTTCATTTTAACTGCGCCAACTGCAGCGTTCCTCTTCGTTAGTCGGCGTCCTAAATGATCGCTTTTAACTCTTTCGGTTAGCACAGGTTACGTTACGTTACACTTTGGAGAGTGAAGTACTGACATGCGCGGAGTTTTCTTGCGAAGTTCCGTTTGACGTCACTCGGTGGAATTCTTCGCTTGGTGACTGTGCCCTCAGTGTTAAAATAAAAACGATGCGACAAATGGTGGGAACAAAGAAAGAAATGTAGGCAGAACGAAGGTTCATTACGAGGTATTTAGTTTCGAAAAAACGCAGGACGTTTTCACGGAAATAAACTGGTTGGTCATGAGCTCTGGTCACTTGGCGCTAGACGGTTTCTTAATACTATGCTCCCGGCCTGTGGGCAACAGTTTATCCTTTACAGTATTACGGAACACTGCACCTTGTCTCTGGATTTTAGGCACTTGGATACCATGCCACGCTAAATGATGCCCCTTTAATTTAGAAAATGGGCTTTTCTGACGACTTCCCGTCGCTTTTGTACAAGTTTTCCTCCTAGTAGCTGTCTTTGCTAAGTCCTCTACGTATTAATATTTTGCCACCGTTTCGCCTGTGCGGTCGTTGTGCCTCCCTACCATTCGAGCTGTGCTATTCTTTACTAAGTTGGTGCATCACGTATGCATTACCCCCAATAATTACTCCTAAAGCAGACACTCACGTGGGCTTTTCTAGCAGTGATTCCAATCCCGACAATGGCCGTTATACGAAAAGCGTAGACAGTGACCAGGCTTACAATCTGGGAACTTGCTTTTGTGGCTCAGGAACAACCAGTAAAAGGAAAGGCGAAGCTATTCGGAAATTATGAAGACGTACTGTTGCCGAACATCAGCAACTACAGGCACGGGAACGTCCGCCTGTGATGCAAAGCAGGGGGAAAGCCTGGAGTTAATAACGTGTTTACTGCACGCCACAGGAAACATGCTAAATGCGTTTGTGGAGGCAGGCGCTGCAATTTAGATGATCACCGAAAAACGTAAATAATAAACAAGTAGTCAGAGCAGAAAAAGGGCGACTTGCATTAACTTAAAAAAAACACGCTGCTGTGCGCTCAAAAGAGGAGACCTTAAAGGTATACTCTGCTCTTCCTTGCATTGTTCAAAAATCGTAAATTGTCTGCACGCCACAGGAAACTTGCCAAATGCTTTGAGGAGGAAGGCGCTGCAATTTAGATGATCACCGAAAAGCCTAAAGAAATATATACAAGTAGTCAGAGAAGAAAAAGGGCGACTTGCATTACCATACAAAAACACGCTGCTGCGCGCTCAAAAGAGGAGACCTTGAAGATAATACTCCGCTCTTCCTTGTATTGTTCAAAAATCATAAATGGTCCTGCATGATTCCGCAGCAATATCTAATAGCTATACTTAAGGTTAAATAACCTGACCACTTAAATAACCTGTTGCTAAATAACTATTACTTTTTTCTACGCGTAACGATGTAATGCATTGTGTATCTCACTAGGGTTAATATTTTACTGCATGTAAGCATTTTTCTTGAAGGGCTTGTTACAGTGGTATGCTGTAGTTCACAGCTGTGCCCTTTTTTATCACTTTTTCTTTACCATTGCATGTTTGCAGACCGACAGTATTTGTATTTAACGAAGTTGGTTTTAGTGTGTGCTTCATCATTTTCTTTCAGAAAAAAACATGTCTGTCCTAATACGCAGTCGCATCTTGAGAATGAAATCTTCGTTTCGTTGTTTAGTTGTTATTGTGCATATATGTTTTTCCTTTGCATATTTTTGTTCTGCAATAGGACTGCGATGCTTTGCTGTGTTTCATGTTGAATGCTGTAGAAAATGTACAGAATGCATATTGCGGACTGCTGCTCAGCCTCAGATAAAGGCTGACGGGCTCGTGAAGCTGCTTCTATGCAGCTTTTATCGTCGGTCACGCTATGAAAAAACGGCGAATAAAAAAATCATTGGATCCTTGAAAATGATGCCTCCGAATAAGTGAATTTTGCATAAACACCTGAATGACCTAAGCGTTGCTCACAGACATTTCTGGAGGCCAGTAAAGCTTAGTGGGCTTTTGAAACACTCCATTCGCGACTGGTGGTAGCACAACTGGAAGATTTCCAGAGCGTCAACATCCATAAACCTTAATATCCGATAACACGATGAACCAAAACTGTGATTTATTAGGGCGAAAGCCTTAAGTACCCCATTTTGCGTAAAGCTATTGTTGTTGGTCTTGTTGTATTTGTTGCCCGTTACAGAGAATCCTGGTGCTGGAACCAGTAAATAAAAAAACTCATTTGATTTCATGTAGGATTTCAACCGGGGTGTCCACAGTAGCATCACCTGTGCTTTACAGCTGCGCTATCACCACGCGGTTTGGGCGGTAGAAGAGAACGTATAGCAGTGCAGGTGGCGTGTCGAGGTAACGTGACGGCACGTGAGTAAAACGGGTGTGCACCTGCAATACAAAACCTATTCTGGAAATGATGTTGCTTGTGTCACCAGTCCGCGTGTTAAAGTAGTTCGAACCAAAAGACGAAGGAACGAAAGCGATAAAAGAGACCAAATATACGATTTCATTCAAGGAGTCGTCGAGAAGTATCCGCAAGCCTTTCCATCATCAAATCACGTAAGCAGACTGAAGTGCTCCCAAGAAGATTTTTTTATGCATCCTAGACTACGCGGAAACACTTTTCTATTACTTCGTAAAGAAAGTTGATAGAAGCAGGAAGCTCTCACATCAAAGTGCGCCAATCGATCATCAAACCTTCAAAGGCTCAAATCGCAAACGAAGAACGAACCGATGCGGCGATTTTTTGGGAACTTAGTGAACGTATCTATGGACGGTCGAGCTGTCGTGGTTCATGAGATAAAAGAATAAAGGTATAGTATTGCACTCATTCTCCATGGTTGATGCGTGTATTGTCTTATCGTGTATTGTCTTATGCGTGTATTGTCTTACCAATAAAGCTTCCGCTATAAAAAGTGCCTATTGTTTGTCACAGCATGAAAAAGACACCATCTTTGTCCGGAAGATGATTCCTGGACAGTCACACGTGCCTGAAAAACAAATCAACAGAACTCGACCTACTCGACCAAACCGCTTTACATCTGATACTTTTAAAGAAATAATGTTTCTCCAGGCATTTATCTTCACCTCACAAAAATTTTTAATTTTGTGACTCATAAAATTGTTCTCCGGAAGTTAAAGCAATCCACAATTTGTTTGAAGATTCAGTCATCTTTGTGATCCCATCTGCTGCATCAATAACCGTTAAGTTGAATGTGTTCGAGCAACAAGACTGACCAAATCTCGTGCCACGAGTTAGCGCGTTGAGTTTGTCCTCCTTTGTTTTTCAGAGAAATGAATGTCAATTAAAATGCAAACCCATCATAAATGCTCTTGAAGGAAATTTATTGTTTTCAGTTATTCCGGTAACGGGTTTCTCTATTTAGCTAGTAAAATAGGTCTGTATTGTCCATGTGATAGTTCCTCCCGTGGACTGCAAGTTAAGAAGCGTGCGCAATTCGGCTGCGGACGAAACATTACGACACGCCGTATATAGTGCAGTCCGCGGCAGTCAGATAACCACCGGGTCCCTGAAGGGAGCAGGAAAGACGTGTTAAGAAATTGTCAGTTAAGCTACAAGCTGTCCTAAAATGAGGTTAAATTAGAGCGAATATTGAACCGGTGCTCTAGATGCAGATAATACACGTTTAGCTCCTTCCAAATCGTTGGAGCATGGGCCATTGTTAATTTGCCGTCTGTTTGTGCGCACAACTCTAACATGCTGCTTGAAGTGACGGAAAGACTTTTTTTTTTCTTTTATGCTTTCTCTGGGCCCATGCGGCTTGATATATCAAAATAAAATGCCAGAAAGTGAACTATAGTGGCCCCCAACAATTTTTGAACAACACATTGCATGCCTTACTACCTTTGTTTTCCTCGATAGTGAGGCGGCCACATGACGTTTAGTATATGGCGACATTGGTACAGGTAAGTACTAACATGCATGCCCCATCCTTATCTTTGTTTTCAGTCCCACCGCAGACAGATCCTGCTCGTTTTCCGTGCTGGTGCAAACGTTATGCCTTCCCACGTCCAGGATTCTCAATAATTTTAAGTCAATGGTGAAGTTAACCTAAAGTAAAATCAAGTGTGCAGTGAACTCACCAATGACGGCAGGCCTCAGGAATGATCCGACAGCCGAGAGTCCGCATACAATCCCAAAAGCAATGGGCATGCTGTGAACTCCCACCTCGGTCGCTATGGCCTCCGATGCGGCAACCATTATGTAGCCAACGGGCAGTCCGAGCGTGATCATCGCCGTCCAGAATAGCACCATATTTTTCGCGTACGGCATAGTCTGCCCGATTACAGCCATCAGAAGATACGACGAACTCATCAGGCTCAGCGGAGACACTATTTTGTAGTCTGTGAGAAGGGGCACGAATAGGCGACCCACGGCATCAGCTGCAGAGAAGAAGGTCAGCACCAACACGGCGCTTTCGCTGCTGATGCCTACGTCGGTGGCGTAGTCGACGACAATGCCGAGGAAGGTGTCCAGGTAAAAGGAGAATAAAAAGTAGCCGATCATATGAACGTAAAACCGCGGCAGCGAGAGAACATGCTTGGCGCTCTGTAGCGCCGATCTATGCGGTTCTTCTCGAATCACCAGACGAAGAGGCTCGTGTGGCTTGTCTGGAAACTCCAAATGGCATCGTGTGCCGATGCTTACGAGAGTGCCTCGCCTCGATCCCTTGATTTGGTTTTCTGCATTATCGGTTGGCTGTTCACTGAGACTCCGCTCGCTGTGAAGCCTACATCTTCCTTCACTGACGTAACTGCTTGCTAGGGAAGCCGTTTCGTGGTTGTAGTTGCTAGCAGCCACATTGGATCTTGTCAGTCGTTCAGCTGCTTCTTGTAACAAAGCCATTTTTCTGAGGTCTATATCGCCCACCACTGGAGCTGGCTTCGTAAGGCTAATAACTGTTCCTCGCCTAGAACTGGCCATGGCTTTTTCCTCTTCGAGCAACGACCCTGCTACACTTAAGAGTGTACCTCGCCTCGAGCGGGCGAGGTTGATTTCTTCCTCTTTTGTTAACGCCTGTTGATGGTCGGTGCCGATATATTCACTGCTTCGGAATCTGTCGCTTAACTCACTCTCAACGGTTAGTCTGCAAGACTTGAGCTGGTCATTCTCCGCTACACACAGAACTTTTGTTCTGCAACTTGCGGGAGACCCAGGTACGCTGACCACAATGGATCCTTTCCGACTGTCAGTTGACACTCTCTCTTTTGACTCTGCGTTTTCTCCTTTTGCCGGGCAGTCATTGATCACCAGGCGTAGCATCGCATCATGTTCTCGTGCTTTAACGTCTGCATTGATTGCTTCCCGTTCTTCCCATGGTGGTTTTCTGAATAGAAGGCTGATGGCGACGATGTTAAGTAGAAGGGCTCCAGTTATGGCTAGTGTTCCCCGGAAACCATATTCTCCTAACAGAAGGTCGAATATTTTAGGGAAGAGGAATGACGCTGCAGGAGCACCGGCTAGGTTGATGCCCAGTGCAACCCCACGGCGCTTGTCGAAGTACTGATTGATGGCAACGATGACACAGTTCAACAGGATCCCCTGTCCGGAACCTGCGAACAAAAAAGGGTACATTTCAGATGTTTCTACGATATCCTCTCTTAGACTGTAAGGAGCTGCTAACGTCAAATGTGTACCAACAGCTATTAGAGGTTTTTCACGCTAAATTATCCGTATTTTCAAAGTAAAGTTACTTTGCTTTTAATATTATGATTTTCGTTGTTACTATGGTTTTATAGGGAGAAATCTAGCTGGTTATAAGAAACTAAAATCTCTCCTTATTTAAAAAGGGATTTATATAGCGTTTATTTTTTTCTGTGGACAAGCCTTCAGAGTCCAACACGGCGATCTTCAAAAATTTTCGCTGATTTTTTGTTCAACGCGCTAGTCGCCCTTGTGCTTATTTCAAAAGTTCCGCGTAACCCAAAAACATTTCTCGCTGGTCGTACACGCTCACGCTAGAAAACCTGTATCAAGAGCCACAATTTTTATTCTGCAAAGCTTCTGCGGCAAAGTGATTGAACAAATCTCTTTTCAAGCAAAGTTTTTTTTTTCTATAATCGTGTTTGTAGTATGACCGTTTGTATCGCAAGCGCAGTAGGCTTGAAAGCAAGTGTGCTGGGGCGCTATTCCAGAAGGCCCGAGTTTGCGCGAAACTCGGGCAAGGCGGAGCTCTGGTGATAATAATAAGCTCATGATAATATTTCAGGGCAGGGTCAAAACGCACTAAAATGCGATTCATGCTATTTGCTGATTATTGAGGTGACGTAATCTGTCCAGGGCAGCGTGCACCAAGGATGCGCCACTGGGGCGTGGCGCATCTTTCAGTGCTTTCTCTCGCTCCACTGCTGCACTGGTGGCTACTGGGGGCAAGAAAATCCAACTACTTCATTTTATTGTACTTTCACTTTATTTATCGGTATTTCACTACAAAGTTCATTTTATTTTTTATTCCATGCGTTCATTAGAGCTTTTTGTTTCGAATTTTTCGTCCTAAGAAGTAGTTTCTGCCGTTGGTGGCACACAGTGCAATCACGTGACTATGGCCGACTGGCAAAAAAAGGAAGCGGGTGATGAAAGCGCACCACATTCAAAACAGTTGCTGCTCGTATTACGCTATCGAAACCTCCGCTTTTCGACACAAAATTTCCTCGGCGCGGTTCAGTCTGCGTACGTGCTTTTAAGGCGAAACCCTGGTGAGACGTATTAGCAACTTCTTATTTAATTTATTGTACTTGCGCCTTTTTCCTCGGTTTCGTTTCTTTTTCTTTTACTACGGATTACTTTTAACGGCTTTTTTTTCTGCTGTTGCGTGTTTGAGTCAGTTTCTTCTCTTTCATTTGTTCGTCTTAGTGTGCAAGCAGAATGGAACACGCCACAGCCTCCCTAGAGTCGGGGTTCTGTGAGGGTGGTGTGCAGCTGTCCTACTCCCGTGACATCACGTTCAGGATTCACGCTGCATGCACTATTCTACAAGTGGTACTGTTTGAATCCATAGTGTTATGAATTTTGCGAACCGGGCCCGTTAGTTCTTCAAAGGTCCAAATTCCGGGCCCATCCCCCAAGTGGCCATGTGTTACGAAGGAAGGAATGGCAACAAGGACAGCAACTTTTCATATTTCCTTGCCTTATTTCATTTTGCTCTTCACCACTCTTGTTCAAGGAAGCGCTCCAAAGTCGTTTTCTTTTCATAGAGTTCAATCCCCTCACAACCCTCTCGTCCTTCGTCCCCTTCATACTCCCGCTTACCCTCCCCCAGGCGCCAAGTGGTTGATTTAATTCTTAGCTCTCCCCTTTACTCGCTTTCCATGCTCTGCTTCCGACCATACGACGGTGACGCTGAACAAAACCTGTTAAAATGTGTAAAGATTGCCTCTCGCAATAGGCACGCGCCGTTGATTGTATTGTAGACAGGATAATGAAAAGATGCAACAGGCCATCAAGCTATCGTGGTATGCGCCGTACCGGTATCAACCATGCGGAAGAGGAAGGCGGGATTATGTCCAATCCAAACACGGGGATATGCGCCGAAGACGTGCCAGGGGAAGAAGATGAACCCCATCAGTTGCATACGCTAGAAAAGAGTTGGGTTATCTCAACGCTCGGACCTGCGCTCCTATCGCCTTCACCCGTGCGAATAAACCACCTCAACCGACTATCGGTGCGTCGACTGTCTCCTAGACAGCATATGTAATACGTATAAGCTATCCTGCCAGTAACGTTTTCACAAGAAATGCGCGCTACGCGACCCCTCGAGGGAGTCAGTCCGCCGCGCTGATGATAAACAAAACGCACGGTCATGCAAGGCTTTGTTCGAAACTGCTTTGCGAGCAGCCGATAACTGAAGCGCACACTCCGGCTGCAGACGGGTAGACGCGCGGCAGGAACCGGCGGAAGCCATGTTCGCCGAACCACCTAAACGAAAGGCGAAGTCTGCAAAACACGTCTCGACTGATTATATTGCGCACACCCCGGCTGACAGTCGACTGGTGGCGTTCGATGGAGCAGTCGCCACCAACGCTTCTGTAAAACCTGCCCGCCGCTTAAAACTGCAGCGCACACTGCACTTGCTCCTCCACGGTCATGGAGCTAAAGCATCCTCTAAGTCATCACAAACGGGGGTCTGTCGCCAAACGAATGCACAACCAACGCAAAGCACTTTTCGAGATAAAGAAACGGGCTCGCAATTCCTATTTCGTTTAAAAGACCTGTCGGGGTAGAAATATGACCTGCTACGGAGACCATAATTATAAACCACGCCCCGGCAGCGGCCACCACGGGCGCCCCAAGTTCAACTCGGCCGTGCAAAACCATGCCCGAGTTTCCTCCGAGCTCTAATGTCAGTCAAACACATCCAGCCCCTTCGTATGAGCGGCGTAAAAACCGAAGCCACACCCACCCATGGCATCCACTTTGGGGGGGGGGGGGGCGTAGCGTTGTAGCCAATAAGTCGTCACTTAATGCCCCCTGGCAGCGACAAGAACTTAGAACAAAACAAAAATGAAGTCCCCAGGCCACCGTCAGCCAACGGTGCCACAGTCGCGGGAGTGTTCGGTCCCGAACTGCAGTTCACTATTGTACGAGCCGACAGGAGAGGCAAAAGCGACACGATTTTCCCATGGGAGCCTTCTTCATACACCGTGAAAACATAGTCGATGACTAATGACACAACTTCAACGTCTAAAACGCACTCGCCAATGCTCAAACACGCTCTTCAATTTACACGGGATGATTTCTGATAAGCGCCCGCCGTGTACACTCAAGCAAGCCGTAAACAAAAGCCATATTTGATGGTCGTGATCAGGGCGCGTTCCATTCGCTACAGTGGTCCCGTTTGGTTACTTCGTTTGCGCTTGCGCAGAGCTGCACTGGGAGTGCCCTCAGGCCACGTTGTAAACACAATTCAGTGGAAGAACAGAACACCGAGAAAAACGGGCCGCCCCTCACCGGGCGTGGCCAACAGCCACGCTGGGGATTTCGAAGTACCGGTGGGGTTATCTAGTTTGTGCTGGGAATGAGTATTGCAGAGCGATTTCAGAGGGTGCTGCATGCGGAAGGTTGCACACGCCGTACTTTAACAACGTAAGCGGCCCCAATACAGCGCGCTGAATATGCCAGGCGTGCTGCGCGCGATTCCGGCGGTTTTGCTCGAGGTGTATCGAATGTTCCACTATCACTACTTTCATAACCCAAGCAGCTGTAAACTCGGGAGTAAGCGAAACTCGGGCCTTCTGGAATAGCGCCCCTGGGACATTAATTGAGATAAACAGATCCCGCAACCAAACAAATTTGGGAATGGAAAACGCGGCATGTTCCGGCCCCAAAGCTATCAGCTACTGATTGATTGATTATGAGGTTTGCATCGCCTACGCTACGCAGCCGATGAATCGCACCAGTATGGTTAATTTGGTTATGGTTAACACCGTATGGTTAACAAGACCACGTGATGAGATAGTTATTACGGTGGTCGACGTCTGTGTAAGAAAACACCCTGACACACTTCAAACGAACACGGGATAGATAAGCGAAGCTGCACTAATGTTGGATTCGCTTGGGTGCTAAACCACTGGGTGCAATTTTTTTCTGGCTGATTCTAGAGACAGGTAATAAAGACAAACAGGCCAAAATGTAAGCAATTGCTACTATGGCGGAATAATATCGCACCCCATGATGCGAAAAACGCGGCCTTGTGAGTGGACGATGGAATAAAAATCACACGCACTTTCAGCTAAACGAAAGAACCTGTGAGGTAAAGCGAGATCTTGACGGGCCAACAGAACTTCGGAACGCGTGATGGGCGGAATTTGTATACATCGGGTGTACAGCAAATTTCTGCACTGGCTAAACGTGGTCGACCACGTGAGCACTCCAGCAAGGCCGAAGCCAAGAGGCGAATAATGCGGCAAATGAAGCGAAACGTCGGGGGATTGCTGTTGCTCCAGATGTGTAATAACCGAGTTCATATCGCGTTTAACACAACACATGTTCTTGATATTCATACCTAAGAATTCCGGCGATACTATCACATTGAAGTCCCGCAAGCAGAGTTTGATGCCCCAATAACTTTCTTTTCAGGTAAATGATATCAAATCAAATAAAATCGATTTCATTTTCAACATTACAATAATGAAGATCTCCCTGGCATAACAGCTGCTAGACTCAGCTTTATGGGGGCAGCGGGCTTAATGGAAACTTTGACGACACCCATGCATACAGTGCTAATTTAAAACACCAAAATTTATACAATCACGTGGTACAACAACTCTATTTTTACAAAAACATCTTTTTAATAGCAGTATTGGATTTTCAGCAAAAGGGGAGCCAGAATCCCGAGTAAGCCTAACATGTCCCTAAGGGATACCAAAGTTAGCGTCGATTACATGAAGATTTATGCCTTTTCACTTACCAGTGCACTAGACCTGCGTGACACCTGATAACTTTGTCGGTTGAATCTGTATGACCATAAGGACTTGTAGCAAGCTGATGTCATTATCGGTAACCTTCATGCTTCAATAAAAATAAAAGTCTGCAAGAGACATTTGCTTCAGAAATGACAGCTTGTAACCTATTTGCGTAAGATTGGCCATCCATCACGTTGGGCATCAAGGATTAAATTAATGATTATCCTCACACCGTGCACACAGTTCGGGATTGAGTAAAAGGGGTTCAACGCAAAAATAAAACAAATGTGGGAGTGCCTGCTGCGACGAACACGCAGCTCTCCCAACGTTGACCTCATTCTCACTGATATGGCAAGACGTAGGAGGAGCTTTATCTCAAAAATGAGGGGTGATGAACTTTCCAAGAACCAAGCTCAACTCAGAAACAGAATTCGAGTTATATGCTTTGAAAGCTCCTTTTGTGCTCATGTTTGCGGCTTTTATTTGGGGTACAAAAAGAATTGCGGATAATTAAGGGGAAGCGAACACTGACAAAAACGACTCCAGCCTCCCAGTGCGCCATTAATTGTAACCGTGTATGGTGATAAATTATTAAAGGGTGTATTCACTACAGAAAACAGATCCTTCCAAATAGTGAAAATTTTACTGCAAATAGGGTTTGATATATTGGTTTTCGATCGGGAGTTGCCGTCAGCATAATGCAACTAAAGCCAAAGATTGCGTTAATACAAATGTACAAATTCACGCCCTTGAAGAGCCCCAACGTGAGCTGTGTATTTTTGCTACAGCATTGACCGCCTTTTTTTTTTTTTTTTGAAGTTAGAGAACCGCGGTTCCTAGTTTTCTGAACTTGCAATTTCGCAGTGCTCAGTTACGTTAACCTCAAATAACGGGACAAATGTAAACTCGCGACACGCCTCAAAACATTTTCAGAAACATTGAGTCTTAGTACACATTTTGTAGCTTCTTCGGGAAAACCGCGCCTTCATTTCATTGTAATGTCTTTCTCTGCATAGTGAGAACGTGCGAAGACTGCAGAGCAATAAGTAGAGACCAAACTTCAACGAGATTTCACGTG
This sequence comes from Haemaphysalis longicornis, assembly GCA_013339765.2. Taxonomy (NCBI): domain Eukaryota; kingdom Metazoa; phylum Arthropoda; class Arachnida; order Ixodida; family Ixodidae; genus Haemaphysalis; species Haemaphysalis longicornis. The sequence goes on along the minus strand of CM023453.1, from coordinate 102,027,849 downwards.
TGTTTAAAAACATTTCGTACTTTTATGCGAATATTGACTTATTAGCGTACACTCTTAGGCAAAAAGGACTAAAAGTTCGTCCTTTCGGGGACTAACGGCCTCTGCCACAATCATTAGTCCCTTTGGGGACTAACTGCGAGGGGACGAACGGTTAGTCCCCCACCCCGATGGTCCGTTCCGATACTCCCCAAGGACGAACTGCGTAGAGTGCAGAAAAAAGAAAACAACGCCGGCAGGGATCGAACCACTGGCGCCCGGATATTTACGCAAGGAACCCGACGCGCTATCCACTAGACCACGCCGCCTGGATGCAGCTGCCCGGTAGATAATATTCAAGTGTACAGCGTGTAGTTCTGTGCATAACGCAACAGATCCATTGCAACTGGTACCCGAATTTGTATCTGTGCAAGCGAACGTGACCGCGTTTTGCGCCTTGCGCTTAGCGCTTTGCTAGGTTTAGGGACTATTGCTCAGTTCGATTCGAAGTAGAGCCTCACAACCATAGTTTTTCTCGTAAATAACAATCAACTCGTCGTCGCCTAGTTGAGATAGGTAGCTCGGCGATCGGACGACTCATTTGTTTCCGCACAAATTAGCGCAAGCTAAGTGCTTTCTTAGTGTTCGATACATATGTTAAGTGCTCTATGTAACGTATGTCAAAGGTGTCGTCTGTGTGAGTGTCAGAATAAGGAAACATGCCATATTTTCCTGCATCGGCGAAAGAGAATTCGGTGTTGCTTAGCCTGAATTCTTCAAATTCGCGTCGCTAGACGATTGCGACCGGGAAATGCAAGCGGGTTTTACAGCAGTTGCAGCATTGTCATAGCTTTGGTGCCCAAGGCAATTATGTACCGAGAGTAAAAGATAACTTCGAGACGCTTACCTGTAGCGAGCATTTTTGTTTTGCAGTTGTCATCAGCAACATGCGTTTTTTCTCATCTGTTAAACATGTACATATTCATTACGCTCAGGAATCCACTTTTGCTATTGTCACTAATTTTTGCGTTTTGTCCGTTATTACCTCGCACGAATCGTATGCAACACAGCGTGTCAACATAACCTCGCCGAGGAGCGTATGGCAATCGCGCTTCGCCGCTCCTTGCCATTACCCGCCGATCTACTAACCCTAGGCGATTTTCTTATAACTAACATCAATATTTTCTCCAGTGGCACCATCTAAAGCACCCAGTGACTGCAATGGCTTGTGTTTTGGAAATATAAAACTGTTCGCAGACATATGCGCGAAAGGGCAACGACGACGCCATTAGGGGATTAACGACGCAGCAAAGAGACTAACTGCATGCGTTTCGTCTTCCCGTTACTCCTTATAGATCGGCGGGGACGAACAGTAAGTCCGCATTTATGCACACGGCACGTACTCTGCCGCAGATACTCCCCTTGAAGATCAACGGTCGCCCGCGAAGACTAACGGCTGTATTTTAGTCCCTATTTTAGTCCTTTTTGCCTAAGAGTGTAAACACAAAGTTTACGCTCAGTAGGTCGAGTGGGACCATGTGGGAACTAAACGAAGTTTCGTAGGGCAAGTGGGAACATTTGAAGGCAAAGCATAACAAACTAAAACGGAATAAACGCTTATATGCAATCGTGCATGAACTCTTAAGTTTTATGAAGGGAAAAATCTGTAATGATTAGCTCGTGCAGTTGTAAGTAATGCGTATTTCAGAATTTTTGCGCTGTGGTGGTAGCCGTCTTGCAGATATATTATTTCGTCTTGTGCTATGATTGTTTCGTTACTGCAGTAAGAGTCGCGAGATTGTGTAATAAATTGGCAGTGTGAATTGGCGTCCTTTCAAGTTGTTCTATCTTCAAAAATAATGTATTTCGCCTACTCAAATGATGACGCGGCATCTGCAGCAGTGGCCTCCCTTGGAACAGCTCAAGACGAGGTAGTAGTTACCTGTCACAACTCCGAGGGAGACAACCAGGAAAGCTATGTCGTTGGCGAAGTACGAGCTCATGCAGCCGAGGCCCATCATCAAGCCCCCGAGAATGGCGGAGAGGCGCACGCCGAACCAATGAATTAGGGGTCCAGCAACGAGGCCTGCAAAAGAAAAAGGCACAAACACCCAGCGTTTTTTTTTTAATACGTCTGTACGCGCCTCTCACGTGCAACGTGATCCGCCCCGTATCAATATAAAAGCCATCTCAGGAATTTCAAAAGGTCCCGCGCTCTTCCGACGTTAATGTAAAATGCCAAGATGCCGGTGAAAAAATGCCTTCTCAGCAACGCCTTTCTATATGCCGTAAAACCGGTTTTAAAGTGTTTAGAGCGTTTATGCGGAGTCTTATTGCTACAGACAACAAATCCCCAGAGCTTTCCCTTTTTACGCTACGACAGCTGGTCTTGTCGCTGGAAAATGCCTTGTCAGAAACAAATTTGCGTATATAATGAAGCCGTCTTTAAAGAAGCTCACCGGATGCGCGGGGTTTTATTGCGGTGGAAAGTGGCTAACATGGCTAAGTTTGTTCCGCATATTTAGAAAAGATACAAGCACGAAACAAACAAATGAAGAAACAAGCTCGACCGGCAAGCATACTGTCTGCCGTAAATGCTTCTCCTTTCATCTGTGTGTTTTCTTTTTTTCTTACGCTTATGTCGGTACTTGGAAAAGGGTCGCAGTCCTTTCCGGTTTGACATAGACTGCTTATATAATCACTGTGCCAGTACTTTTTTTATTTTTATGAGTATTACCACGACACATGACCGTGACTATGATATTGGTCTATGACGCTTCCCTATGTTCTGCGATAATCACCAGAAGCAGGACACAAGGCTTTTGCATTATCCGGCGATTCCTTCTTGAGAGATTCCACCATTTGTTTTAAGGCAGGCCGGCACGGTTACTTGAGGTCAAATGTAAAAAAAAGCAAATAACTGCCGTGTGTTGGCGAAACTATGCTTCGTATTTCAATGTTGTTTGTTTCCTCGCGAAGTGGCCAGTTCCCCTATACAATGTCCAGTTTAAAATGAATTTACCGAACCGCCTGTTGCCCAAGAACGTCGAAAACATGAAAGGAGAAATAACAAGCTCTCCGCCATTTGCGCCACCCTGGAACGACGATGTTGCGTGTATTTTCTTTAGTTATCAAGCCTCCATTTCAATTTTAACGTTTCGTATTTCTACCACGCTGAACCCCATAAATTCTATTAAACCCTCATATTTTCGAACGCCAACATTCAGTTGAAATACTAGTGCTTGTACGCACTTGTACTAAATTAGAAATTTGCTTGAGAATATTTTCTTCCTATTAGCCATTCTTCTAAGTGAGCGCATTCTTTGCGTGGCCTACTTACGCCCCAGAGGCTGCACTACTGCCCTTCTCCGTCTTCGTGTCGGTTCAAGCAGCATTCTAGGGCCGCATTAAATTGCAAAGCAACCATACCAAATAATAAAATGTGCATATTATGTGGCCCGCATTTAACGTAATTCTGGTTTGAACTGGCGATAAACATAAAGTCAGCCGATATTGTCAGAGCGAAGGAAGGGTGAAAGCGTTTTTCCCCCCCTGACACAGGGCACATGGGCATGTTGGCCATCCCGCACAATTATTTTGTCCACCCACATAATATTTTATACGGTGTTATTTTTCCTCATCACTCGTACATATGACTGGCGCCTAAAACAATAATTAGGGTATACTACTGCTACGACGCCGTCCGAAATGGAGTCAGTGAAGTTAAAAGGGGTTAATCTGCATGTCAGTAAAATTATATAGCGAGGTAATACGTATCAGTGTTCAAGGAGAGCCCCGACCTCACGGTAAACAAATCAATGAGTGTCGCCACAAATATTTTCTCGTCATTACCCACCAAAGGGTCATTACGGCCACTTCATTGCTGGTATTGTGTAATTGTAGTGCGTAGAAGTAAATACGTGAATTCGCACTAGTGCAATTACCAGCTAGGTAGCCTATTGGTAACCGCTTTCTCTATATGAAGACTTAGTGGATCACAATTTCCCCTTGATCAGTAATAATCGCGCTCGACATCATGGCAGCATGCACAGTAGCTGCCGTTGGGTGCTTGAGCCCTCGTCGGTCCGTGCTACTAAATAATTGATTGTAGGGCTTAACGCGCCGACGCAACGCAGGCGATGAGGAGCGCCGTAGTGGAGCGCTCCGGACTAATTTTGACCACCTGGGCATCTTTAACGTGCTCCGAAATCTCGTACACACGGGCGTTTTTGCTTTTCGCCTTCATCAGAAAAGCGGCCGCCGCGGCCGGGAATCGAACCCGCTACCTCGAGCTCAGCATCGCAACGCCTTAGCCACTACATGCTACTAAATACAGTTCTGTCATCAGACAACCCTAGCTAAACAATTGCTAAATGGCGTACTGAGTGCCCTTTTGAAGAAAATTTACATACGGCGTAAGTATCAACTCCCCCCATGTTCATGACACGCTAGCTACGCACGAGCATCGGATACTTCAAAACCGCCCGCCCCACACTTCTGCTTTATCTTCTTCGTCTTAACAGGTCGTCTACGACTTGACTTCAGTTTTTAGAATAATGTTGAACCACAGCGCAAACGACGAGACAACGGACGATAGCAAGAGGACGCACGAAGCGCTTCGCGTGTCCTCTTGATATCGTCCGTTGTCTCGTCGTTTGCGCTGTGGTTCAACATGCATCACTAACTCGCCCAAGTTTTCACGTTTTTCAAATAAGTTGTTGTTCTCTCGTTCTCTTTCCGAATATTATTGCAGAAGTACAAGCCTGCTTTTTACCGGACAAGTTGAGGAAGCCGTTGTACATGCTCAGGGGCAGGGAAGCGTAGCCTCGCGTGGTGTCGTACGTGCTCATGATGGAGGTGAAGAAGAGCCCGCTGCAGCGCAGGAACGACGAGAACAGCAGGTTCACCATGAAGCAGAGGGCGGCGATGAACCAGCTGAGTGAGCTGTCCGGACCCGCGGACCGCTTCCGCCTTCGAGCTGGTGGTTCCGCCTCCTCAGGTTTGGCCCTCGGGGATTCATCGTGTTCTTCTTTTGTCTTCACGGGTTCCTCCCACGCTTCCTATATACACGCCCGCAGGGCAGGGAAAAAACAGGGGTGAAATGTTGCGGCGCCGAATAGGCGACAGGTATGAGGTTTCGGGTGGCCGCAATAAGGTATCACAAGAGACCATGGAACTCAAAGAATCCTTAACAACCACCCAAGGGGATAAGACCGGTTGGAATACTGGAGTTGCAAATTATTTCTCCAATGACAATGATTCATATTGTAATAAATTGCTGTGGTTCACATAAAGCATGTCCAGAAAATGAGCGACGGCCAGGCGTAAAGTAGTCGACCATTTTTCCGGACTCCGAAAATTCGGACCTACTGGATATTTCGTACTTTCCCGAGGGACCGCCAGTTGTGCCATAGGAGTATAGCTCACAGATTTTTCTGACTGCTCTTTTATTCGGACTATTTCTCGTTCCCCTCCAGGTCCAAAACATCGGTCGGATACTATTGTGGGCACTGTCCTGAAGCCAAAAAACGAATATCAATATCAGCTGTTCATTCGATTTTTTTATAATACTTAGCGTTGACTCCTATTGTGCGTCCTTCGTGGGTGGGCTTGGGCTCAGAGAATGAAGTCGGTGGATTTTAGTGTTTCTAATTCGAACAGCATTAAAATATACACGCCATGATAAATTTCTGCACTCCGTGTAGGCTCAACACTTATCCATAACAGGCGCAAAACCTACGTATATAACGTCTTATCACCTAAACGTCGTGGCCTAGTGGTTTCGATTCCGCATTTCGCTACCGATGACCTCCGTAAAAGCTCGTCTTATCGTCATTCACGACACAGCGGCGATAGCGACGTGCTCCGCTAGCAGAAACACGGCCGAATGAAACGATTATGGAGAAGAAAATAAAGGCAAAAACAAAGATTCACTCATACCACGTTATTATTACAAACCACGTTATTACAAACCACAGCAATATATCAACAAAAAACTCATTTTTGAAATAAGGGTGACACCACAGCGCCTATATTCAAACCAAGGTACCAGGAGGCTATTTTTGCATTTTTCGCCAGTTATTCGGTGTTTAATTACACCTACTTCACTCGTGTGAACTAGTTACCATGTTGGAACACTCCGATCGTATCGTGTGATTTAGGTGCATGAGGTGGTGGACGCACAAATTTATTCGGCGTCCCAGGCTACCGCCGCAGACAGTAAAACCAAAGGCAGCGATAGCGCTTGTCCCGCTTTAATGAAAAGCCCGTGACGACCCGGACACTGCTTCCTAAGATCAAGTTCGCGTTACAACTTGTGGACGTTCCCCTCTAATTCGTGTCGCGGTGCTGTGCAGGCCTATGTTTGGAGAGAGTGCAAATGGTCTTGATGCCCACGGTTATGGAATTAGGGTCATGCGAAGTGCGTACAGTTGCAAGAGACAGATGTGTAGTTTGTGGGCACAAATTCTCAGTATACTACGACATCATAAACCCCGCCCAGGTAGCGGAATCAGGCAAGGCAGTCTCTTACTTAATTCAACCCACAACAATAACACCAAAAAGAAACCCTGCGAACAGCCTAAACAAGTCGCATCCGTACCACACCATTTCCTCGGTGGTTGTCGACAACAGAATTTTTATGAATGTTCTCACGCAGAAAAACCGCTGCAGTTGTTCGAATCACAGCAGACATGGCACAAAAGGTCGGAGGATATTACAGGATGTGGACAAAGACATGTTTGTGCCTATGCTCCTTCTAATAGCATCACATCGAGAAAGTGAGGTTTGTAAAATGAATGTAAATCAAATTTCCTCGGTTGTACAGCTCAATTGAGAGAAATCGTTTGTTGTTGTTCGCCATAACTTTGCCACGTTATATTTATGGAGTGTGATGTTCTCGGCAGAGTTGTGAAAAAGCGTAGTTCTGTCATACCAGAGGTGCTTCAGTGGGTCAATTTTATTGCGCCTGCCCCTGGCAGGTCACACCAAATGTAATTTGCCCTCGTCCGCTGAAGCCTTGTTGTCGACACGCTGGCTGGTTTCTACGCCCCGAATGTCTCCACAAGTTTCTCCGCGAAAAGTGTGCATAGTTTACCGCTACGTTTTACAAGTTTACATAAGTGTTGTATCTTCAGAGCATACCCATCGGTACTCGTACGTGTCCCCAATGCTCAAAATAGAAGCTCCTTCCCTTTAGGTGTCCCTTAAACTATAACCTTGCAAGACATAAGTGAACTAAAATAACCAAAATAAGACGTGCAGAAGTCATTAGTGATTTAAAGTAGCCGGCCAATTTTATATAAAAAACAAACTTTCGGTCAAGCAAAACTTCTCCAACATCAGAAAACAAAACAACGTGGTCTATCAGCGTAGCTTGATCCCTCTCTCGTAACAGAACGCCCGGGCACCTAGCCCGGTTGAACGCAATCTTGCAGATTGTTTTACTGCTCTTCGAAAGCCTACGCGTGCAGTGGCCGTAACGAGGTCTTGCATCAGACCGTGTTTGTTGTCGTTTTACGCTGTCTCCGATGTTCCTCTTCTGAGAATTTCGCCAAGCAGCGGTGCATCGAATACAACACTTGGCCGTGATAACAGCGCCGTGAAGGATAAAAAGCTCCACAACTCATTTGCATTTGATCTTTTTTTCACCACTTCCTGCTACAAAACAGCGGAACCGCAACCCTAACTTGTCCTCGTTAAAGGTGACATGAAGCCCAATAATCATTGACCAACGAGATGGGATGCATGCCTCGCTACAACCGTAAACATGGCCGTAAGTAGGCGCGTATTGCGTTCAGCAAAGCTTCGCTTCAGGGATTTTAGCTTTGCCTTAAATACAGGAAAGCCTCAACACTGAATTGAGTCTTAACGTGTCCAAGGTATGAAAGGTATGCGCTCTAGGAATGGAAAGACGCGTGTATTTGCTGCCTGGACGCCACACGCGAGATAAATTTCAGGAAATCTTCGCACTCGCGGGGTGTAAATTTTGCAACTGACTGTCTGCACATTTACAGGTAACATTTCAAAAATGGAGCAAATTTACCCTGAACTTACCAAAGGGGCGCAAAAGAGACCCATCTGTGCAGTGGATGGACTTAGTCACTCGAAATACTGGCCCCTTTCTCGCTGGGCTCTGTATATTGGTGCAACAAAGTGTCCATGAATTCTTTCGAATGATGCGTCGGTGAAAAGCGAATGTAAAAATTCCGTGAAGTTAACATGATAGTGAGAAAGGGTTATTCCAGACAGCGAAAGAAATTAACATGAACACCAATGAAAAAAAAACAGGTTGTTAACAAACAAAGCATTATGATATCCGTCGGATGGCGCCGAATAGGAAGCTATATAGTGATGAGGGTAAAACACACGGCGCTAGCATTCAAAAAATGCACTACCACCAAAAGGGACAGCAGTGATGCTATTGATAGGAAAATAACCTACCTTAAAACTAGCCTCAATACAAAGTAAAACCGCGACCCTGATGTTTGCGAATAAGCACAAGATACAACGTATGAACCCTTCTAATCTGCCTTTTGCAGTGAAGCAGAGGAACTTGATAATAGACCAGAATATTTGGATATTGTTTTCCACCTCTTGATGATTTATTTGTGCAACGCAAACGGCCTGAAAACTTTCTGAGAAATTTCACTCATTCTATAAAAAAGGCTCAAACAAATTACATGAAGGACACTGGTGGATCGTTTTTAATGCGCGACTATCTCGCTACTTCCGTTGTTTATCAGTTTCTGCATTTTGTCACCGTCGTAGACACCTCGTATTCTTCTGAAGTCTAGTCTGCCCTACAGTAGCCACACAGTCTATTTCGACGCGGGCATCTACGGTGACAACTGGCAACAATAGGGATGTCTATTACAGTCGCTTATCTGTGGTGTGGGCCGCACGGGCGAAAGCTTCCAAGCTGGAACGCCTAGAAATGCGAGCGAGTGGTACGGAGCCGGAAAGGGCATCAGAAAACGCGCTTCGTTCTTTGCGACATCATGCTCTCCGCCATCGAAGGAAACTCTGTCCGCGCGCTCTCAATTTAGTTTACTTCTGTGCTCTTCTGTGGACCTGCATCATGACACAGCGACGCGACTTTTTTGACACAGCGATGCAGAAAATTTGCCGACATGCCCCATCTACCGTTCGCACAAAAATTGGCCGCGTATCAGCTCAACGTCGTGGAACTGCGATACTATCCTCCCTCCGTGCCCCGTAGATGCCTCTCCCCCACGATGAAAACATGGAGGTTTGCTCAAGTCAACTCAATTTTCCCGCGTTTCTCCCGCTCGCGCGCGTCTATGGAACCTGTCGTTACTCTTGGACTCGGAAGCCGTCACGAAGTCTCGGAAAAGGCGCGAGCACTTTTTGTTTTTTTGGGGGGCGGGGGGGGGGGGATTAAAATATTATTTACAACGCATATTTGTTTTCATGCGCTATGACAACAATCAAGCGAACATCCGTTTCCAATTAAAAGAATCATGTTAGTGCCGGTTCTGGGTAGATGTTTTTGACTCAGATACGCCAAAGTGTACTTTCTCTCAACAATGTTGGCAAAATCAAGAATGGCACCAGATTGAGATGGTATGAAAACGTTCTGCTTATATAAGCGTCTTGTTTCAGAATTCTTTTATGCTTTGTCCTTGTGGAAGAATCGAGGGACAGAAGCACTGACGGATTGACAGACAGACAGACAGACAGACAGACAGACAGACAGACAGACAGGCTGACAGACAGACAGACAGACAGACAGACAGACAGACAGACAGACAGAGCGACCAAATTTCTGGTTTAAGGATCCCTAGAAAGACTTTGGTCTTTAATTATAAAAGTGCGAGGCTAGTTGGACGGCACAGATGTGATGAGGTCTATAACTGCAACGTATTATTTCGCTCAATAAAAGAATTGCGCAGTGCAGCTGTCGGGGCAGCGATGCAATATAAAATAGTAATTTTGTTTAATTAAACCTTTAATATTTGAACTGCTTTCATCGCGGCTATAATTTTAATTGGTTTGTGGTATAGCCCGCCCTCAACGCGCATAACTCGATAACAAAAACTTGCTTCTTGAGGGCTATGCTTAAAGACGTCTAATAGCAACAGAGTAGCTTCTGTCCAACTTATATCACACAATTTTTTTAGCGAGTCCTCCATGATTGTAGCTGTCAAACTGACTGTTTATTGCGCTTATCACTGCGGTAGTGTTGTGCTTGTGACAGAACGCAAACATGCATGCTCACATCTCATTTTTGGAGGGAGAACTTCTTGGTGTTAAAAGCGCACTCACGCAGCGACGAGGACAGAAGGAAGAGACGACATGGCGCTGACTCGCAACTAAACTATTTGGTCATTGAAAAGAAAAACACAAATGTATACTGACCGCTGTCTCACGTGGTGCGTTTGTTTCTCCCAAGATGACAACCACGAAAGCAACTTTTGCAGGGAATATAGTCACACGCACATGCTGAAGTTGATCGCAATGTTGGTACAGATAAAAATATTGTTTGTATGTTATGGAAATGGAGGGAGTTAGCGCCATGTCGTCTCTTCCTTCTGCCTTAGTCCGCGTTTGATTCCGCCTACAACACTAACATGAACAGTTAACTACTAGCTCAATGGTCATTTGTATTGGAGAGAAAAACTTATTCTGCTGCTGGGATGTATGAATCAAGTATTGGTACAAGCAACAAAACTTTTTCCTCGATGTTGCTATTTCCGTCCCGTCACAGGTGTAAAAATTACAAGAAAAGTTTTGTCTTGTTTCATGGACGAATTGTGTAAGCCGGGGATAACATTTATGTGGAGAATGTTAAAAACAAGCACAATTTTCATATTACCTGATGATTTTCATCATCGAGATGCATACAATCTACTCAGTTGAATCACATCAGGGATGCGAATAAGATAGCACAGCAGCTAGCTGTGCTTACACTGTACGCAATCCCCAATACACGTAGAGCTGCCCGACACCGCATAGCTTTTCTACTCTCCGGCATGTAAGGTGAGACTTATCTAAGTAAGTGGGGGATCTAAGACAGAATTCGTACGTTGCGGGATGTGCAGCATGGTTTTGATTCCGGAGGTGGACGTTGACATCAACACCAGACATAGTGTACTTAAGGCACGTCCCCCTCCGTGGGAAGATGTGTCCTCATTAAATTTGCTACTGATTATTAGGTTCGAAGATAGAACCCGGTTAAGGCTATATTATGCATCGCTATTTAAATTTACGTCCCATTATGAAAGCACAGATTAATTACTCGTTTTAACACCCTTCGTGCGAATTGTTTTCTGTTATTAAATGCTTTGCACTCGCGTAGGCTGTGTAGGTCAGTAATATTCCCTGAGCACGGGTACTTTTCTTCCGGTTTTCGTATCACATTTCGTCTATAAAACTCGGTATGCCTTCAGAACAGGTGGTTCGAATCTTTCACTTTGATTGTGTTTCTACCGTGCAGAAGACACTAACCCCGTAGAACAACTGTCCCGAAACGCAAAATTTTACTGTGAAAAACTCGATAACGACACCAATGGGATCAATGGCACGCGACGAACTCGACCTACATTGTGTTAAGTTCAAGAGCAGATAAAATAGAGTTCATTGTGTTCAGTTCAAGAGCAGACAGTAGCGCGTTATCAGGACTGATTTCCCTTAAACAACCTGAAGTGACCGCCGCTAATAGGAAAGGCGTGTTTTTATTGCGTCCGGGAAGCACATTGAAGGAAAAAGATAGCGACTTCAAGCAAGTCATGAAAGCCAGGCAGGAAGGACAGAATTGCATGGACTACAAAGTAATCGTATAATCAGTAAGTCAAAGTAAGATCTTGGTTTTCGAAAAACGAATCAGAATCGTTCTTCACCGGAAGCATAGCGGAGTATTTCCTTTTCTTAAGTATTGGACATACGTCATGAATTTACAAGGACATTGGCCACGTGAGAAAGTAGCTGGTAAATGGGTGAATAAATTAAAGGGGTATTGGTAATCTATCCCCTGCGCATATAAATTGCAATAGGATAAATGTTGCTCAAGCAGAATAATCAATCAGAAAACATTCAAAACATAAACTTTCGTCTTCTCTTGCAATAACACGAAGATCAATCCTTAGAGAATGAAAAAATGCCAGTGACATGTTTAGAGAGGTATCGTTGCAACGTACAACTTTATTAAAGCAACACTAAAACGAAATTTTTAATCTTTTTTTCAGATGCGAAGCATCTCATGCTCGGGGCTGTGTCCCTCCCTCTCTCGTTGTCGTTGTCGTTGTCCGCCGTCCGCACTCTACTGCGCATGCGCGTCTCTTCAGTACCGTCAGGTTTGGGCTGACGTCAGCGCAGTCTACTATAAAAATAAGTAGGCGGCGCCCGGTTTCGATCCCACGGCTTTCTGGCCGCAACGGGAGGTACGTGGCGCTCTTCCTACTGCGCTACAAACCGAAACGGGAGCATGTGCTACGAACGCGCCTTATGTCCTTCACTCATTCAAACTACGTCAAGAAGCTACTGATACAACGAAGGCACGCGAAGCTGAATGTCAACGGAAACGACGAACTGAAAACTAATGGGAACTTCAGTCGACCCCATGGCTGCTTCACATACTACTCAGGGTTCCCCTACGGGAAGATGGTGTAATTTTTTGTTGTTGTTGTTGCGTAAGCAGCTAATGACCTATTTATCACGTGTAGAAACCTGATCTGCGTCAGCGCGCGACAGTTGTTTAATTAACGACGTTTTTAATGCGGCCAGTCGCAGTTTAGGTTTCAGCGGGTGCACGCGAAAGGCTGGATTTGGATTAAACTGTCGGACGGATTTGGTACCTGACTGTCGGACGGATATCACAGAGCAGAGCTGCCGTAGCACTGTATACTCCGCGTCGGCGGCAGTTTGTGCTAACGCCCATACGTAGGGAACTCATCAGCCGATTAATTAAAAAGCGACCGTGGACGTGATGCAGGTGCTGCGAGTGCAAATTGTTGCCGCGTCTAGAGAACGACGCGCGACGTACGAGGCAGTAGATGAGGAGACGCGCGTTGGGAAGAGCCGGCCAGTCTTCCTTCAGATCTGCCTACAGATGTTCTAGGCTTGACACTGCCGCGGGTATTCGATTGCCGCTCTCGAACGCGGTGCATATGACGATTTTGTAGCGTAACCTGCACTGGCCGAGGTTGAGCAGTTTCCCATGCGCCGTGAAGGGCCGTTCTGCGCAAGCGCAAAGAGCATTGTATTGATTAGGATCGGATCAGATCGGACTGGATTGACTTGGATTAGATTGGATTAAATTGGATTGTGTTGGATTAATATCGAATTCAATTGGAGTACGCGTGTGTAGAGAATTGGGTCTGCACATTCGCCGGTCTGCGCATTGCAGAGGAGTGACATCATAGCCACGGCAGACGCACTGGGGCCGGGGCGTGACTAGCTGTGCGCCTCCGTTGCGCAGTAGTTATGTCTGACGCTGTGCAGGAGCCGCTTGATAGCTGTTTCGCGTGGCTTCTGGAGAGCCGTTCTGCGCTGCGCGAGGAGCAGTGACTGGACTGGACGGGACTGAACCGGACCGGACTGGACTGGATTGGATTGGATTGGACTGAATTAGAAATTGTTTTAGCAGCAGTAAGCATAATCAGCTAATGCTAGACAACCAGGACACCTAAGAATAACCAGCTGAACCTCAGCTCACGCTACGTATACCCTGGCATAGCCGAGCTAAGCCACTGCTAATTTTTTAATGCAATTAGCCATCGCATCATTAACTGGATTATCGTATGTGCTGCCTAGTTTAGTACTCGAGTCCAGTTTCGTGCAGCGGTAACAAGCTATCGCTCGAGCTACCTGCGCCAGCCTGCGCCACTTCGCGACCGTGGCCGCCGCCTGCCAACGACCGTGCGGCTCTCCCAGTGCGTTTTTCTTGTTCCCGGCGCGTTTTCGCGTCCAGTGTAATAAAAAGCAATAAAAACAGAGTGCCTGGAATTGCTGCAGAAATTAGGTCACGACCAGCTACCCCATTAACCAACTAGGCGCCGGCGCCTCCGCCACCAACGATCAGACTGTTCGTTGCTCGAGAGCAAAAGTTCCGACCTCCTATCGGAGCTGCGAGCTGGCGAGAAACGCCGACATACGGAAGCGACCAACACGAACTTGTGACGTGTTTGGATGTTGTTTGTTTAGTCCACATCCACGAAATGTCGATTGCCCGAGGTCCTCCGCTGGCTGCTCGGTTGCGTTTCGCACAATTTAAAATTGATCTTAATTATGTTCTAGGCTCTATTTGCCGCTGATATTTTGCAGATAATGTATGTGTGTTCACACCAATCTATCTCGCAAGTTATCTCGCTTTCACAATTTCAGGTCAGTGCTCCTTTAACCAATGGCGTACGCAAGGTTTTATTTCAGGAGTGGAGGCGGACACTAAACAAATTTGTTAGGGGCAATGTGAGAATAGAAAAAAACAGTGAAATGCGGCAAGACCGGCCACGGTGGCTCAATGGCTATGGCGTTGTGCTGCTGAGCCCAAGGAAGCGGCCTCGATTCCCGGCAACGGCAGCCACTTTTCTGATGGAGGAGAAAATCAAAACGTCCGTATGTTCGCAATTTCGGCGCACGTTCAAGATCCCCACGTGGTCGAAATTAATCCGGAGCACTCCAATACGCCGCGCCTCACCGCCTGAGTAGCGTCGGCGCGTTAAACCCACAATCAATCAATCAATCAATCAATCAATCAATCAATCAATCAATCAATCAATCAATCAATCAATCAATCATCAATCAATCAACAATCAAATGAGGCAAGAAAAACCACGAGGCATACACAAAGCTAGATAAATGAGCAACTGAAAATATTAAGTACAAAACTTTGTGCTGCTATGGGCGCAAGTTATATTTTGCTCAGGGCAATTAATTTTGCTAGTTGGATTCCCGTACTCATGATTCAGTGCATTTAACGGGACAAGGTATAGAAATTTGAGAAAAACACGCGAAGGGAAGATTACAACTACGGAAGCATGCGTCCGTGCTGTCCTCCTCGGTCCATGCGTCCCAGTCATTTTTTTCTACCCTGTAACATAGAGCGCCATTGAACCATAAGTACACGCTTTGTGCGACCTCGTCATTGTTTGAGTCGTTTTAATTGTTTTCTATTACATTAAAAAAAGCTGGTTGTCGGGCTAAGAGTACACTACGAAGCCGCGTAAGGTTGGCGTGTGTTTTGCGACAGACACTTACAGGAGTACTGACACGAAATTTACGTGTTAGTTTTTTTTTTTTTTACCAGCCGACTAATCATGGAATGGCACAGTAGTCGGTCGGTCGCAGCGTAAATAGTTATTTACAGCTTCGTTTATTCTTGTCAATTTCGACTTGGACCAAACGAGCAGCAAGGCGGCCGCTATGACAGGAGGGCGCTCGTGACGCCACCTCTGTTGTCGCACCCCTGCGGGTCTGAACTCACGCGCGTCTTCATCATCTCCACGCGCCCTGGTAGCATGACGTCAGTCCCAAAACCTTGACGTGTCATAGACATGTCGGAGCAGCGTGCGCCAACCCCAACCATTGCATTAGCCACGTCACGGGGCGCTCACGTCAGCAGTTCGGGGCAGGAGGAGTAGATGGGGTCATGCCGATGCCGATTGCGAAAGGGTATCTGTTGTGAGCTTTCTGGTGCGCGCAAACATTAAAGTGGATTTCAAATCTGCTATACTAGATGGTTGCGGTTGAAGCTTGCTGGGAGATATCTCCATATACAAAGGAAACGTTTCATATAGTTACCTCAGCTTTGCAATTTCGTGTCAGTACTCCTTTAGAGGTTAGTCATTATAACAAGAACGTAGTTTGAATCCTGGCCGCGGCTGCTGCTCTCAAACAGAGGCTAAAACCCATAAAGGCCCAGGTGTCGAGAATGCGGCCCGAGTTCAGAACCCAAGAGGATAGAATTTACTCCCGAGTTTTTCATCATGGCGTGTCTCATTACTGAGGTGCAGTTACCAACGCGTTAAAACCTGCAAAAATTTTAGGCAGTGTAAGTGTAAGTCTCGTACACCACCACTCCACCTGAGCTCCAAAACTTGGTTAGTTGGGTCGGCACCTTAGACTTTATTGTACCCCTTCTGTTCGCCAGTGTCCTACGCTGCAAACAAGGACGCCATTTTGGTTCACCGCGGCAGTGGCTACCTTTTTCCCTTCGAACGTAGATAACAAAGATCCCTCGACAGCACACTTAAGTGCACGCCAAATAACCCAACGGGGCCTAAAAATAAACTCGTGGATTAGATATATCTCACAGTTCAGCTTTTGCTTCGACAAGCAAAACCACAAGTGGAATTCCACTCTTTTCTTCATGCCCCCTCAAACAGACGAAATGCAACATGAAAGAAATCGTGGAACGTGCAAACATTTTAGACGATGCTGCGGTTGTTAAGCACATTTACACTGCATTAGAATGTAACACAGGTTTACGCTACATTGCATCGTGATCAACTATTATTCAACCTTTTTACGCTACATTACATCGCGATTAATTTATTCAAGCGACCAGCACAGTGAAGCAATTCACAACGGCGGTAAACAAGTTTTCGAAGCTGTACGTTCTCTTGACATATCGTATCTGCTAGTGATAACAGCGTAACACCTGCGCTCCACGGCCGCTTCGAAGGTCTTGAGAAGGCGCTCTAACGCAAGTCTTTCGAGTGGCGTCGTGTATAAACATAGAGTGCTCATGAAAGTATGTAGTCAATTATAAAATGAAGGTTGGCGTGTAGCACAGGTATAACAAACCGATATGCATTTATGAGTAGAATAACGGCTTGGGCATGCCCTCAAGCCGTTACTAAGTAGGCGCAATACCTTGCGCACAAGCGCAAGAATAAATATCAAAACCTCTTCTTCAGGATAATGATGGTGGAAACGCGAATCTTTCTCCCGTGCAACCTGAGTCAAAGGCAAAGTACAAAATCAAAACCGATTCGACCTTGTCGGAATGGCGCAATCGAATGGCGCTTGATGTTCATTCGCTCATCAGCATCATCATCGATTCGTGAAACCAATTGTGTTAAGTTGGCTTTCCTGCAGTGCGTCTCCACTTTTAGACGCCATCAATGAGGTAGAGAGAGCTTGGCTTTAATTATTTGTGGGCGCTTACCCATTCCGTGACATTCAGTTACCTTAAATTAAAGATGTATGGTTGTGGCCTCGTCTGCATGTAGCAGCACAACATGGCTTTGTCCTTCTCACAGCATTGTCTTCCGAAAATTTCTTTGTTTCGACGTAAAGAATTACCAAGTAAGTGATTATCACTGATTAGTGCCCTAGCTCATAAGTACTACGTGTAAAGACGTGAAGAAAAAACTAATACTCCCAGCTTCTAGTGCACACACCCTGGCACGGTCTCTGCTTGGCACGGTCTCATTCAACGATGCCCATTCGCCGATGTGTTCTGCAATCCTGAGAACATATGCACAAGTTGCACATAACCAAACAACACGCAGATGGCTATCACAGAACAGCTACAACGCTTGAATGATTTGGGCCACCGCCATGACATGCACAAGCCCGTCTGGCACCTCTTCTTGGGACACATTGAATCTTTAAGCGCAGTAAGAAGAGTACACAGAAGGCAGCTACAAATTAGATTGCCGCAAACCCTGCAAATAAGATGCAAAAAACTCACCAAATTCCACGTTTTTGTCCGCATTTTACGGACGAACTCTCTTAGTGTTCTTGTTAACGGTGTGCTTCCCTTTGCGCGGATCCCGGCTGAGTGGCTGCTTCTCAATGACTGTAAAGCCTTGCCGAGGTGAGCATCACCCCTGCAATCCTTCTCCCACTCCTAGCTGTCAGGATACAGCGTTAGGCGCATGCCCTAATCGTTATACGAGATACGTAATACGCTCCACTCGTTTTTAGGAGAGCAGCCATCGGCGTTTCGCGATAAAAAGGAGAAGAAAATTTCCTTATCAAGGCTAAGAGAGGAGGCGCCTGTGATGAGAGACTGCGGCGAGTCGCGTTCGGACCTCTCGTGCGAAACTGGAAGCGGTCAGCGCCGGTTCTGGGAACGACTGCAGCAACAGTGCTGAGTGCGGCCATCTCCGGCTCGCCTCTCTTAAAACGAGCACATCACCCCGGCTCATTTGTGTGACCTAATGAGGGGCCGTGCAACTTTACGATTTTGGCGGGATGACAAGAAACGGAGCCGAACTGCTGTAACGTGGTGTGACGGAAGTGTTTAGAAGAAGGTGGGACAACCTGTGCTCTGCTTCAGGAGTCGAAACGACAGAAGAACAACAGAACGAAAAAGTTGGCGTACTAACAGCGCCGAGTGTTTATTGCAAGCATGGTAAAAACGTGCGCCCCCACCAGCGACCTGTTTGGAAAATAATAGGGCGAACATTACGTACATGTGTTCGTTTTAACAGTAATCATGTCGTTAAATTTTGTGCGGAATCAATATCGAATTCATGTAATTGGGAAGGCCGGAGAAAGTAATGTTAACAAGCCAAATAAACGCGGGTGTCATCTTATCCAGCTATGCTGTTCCTTGAAAAAATCGTGCCCAAACTGATGCCCGATTACCTGCGTATGAAAACCCACGCACACAGTTGGTCACACTGCAATGATTCACAATTTTGTCAGATAACACTACCAACGAAGATTAAAAATACATTGTTTCGGCGTTATTTTGGGTTCCTATGCGAAGTTAAAATACATATAGTACGTCTACTACTACTACTACTACTACTACTACTACTACTACTACTACTACTACTACTACTGCTGCTGCTGCTGCTGCTGCTACTACTACTACTACTACTATTACTAGTACTCCTACTACTACTACAACGACATTAACAACCATTTGTTTTCTATGCTGATGACAGACCAAATTTAACAGCGCAATGTAGCATAGAAATAACAGATGCTCAAACAGAACCTGGTAGAACGGTAAGCGTTCTGTATTCGCACTATGATTGATATGAGACACTGGATCAAATTTGACACAATACTATAATTTAGAATTTCGACTATAATTTCAAATTTGAACTATGATTTGAGACACTGCCTTCGACACTTCGAATATACCTTCGAAACTGGACCATTGATTTAGGACTGAACTTAAGATATCTAAAACGTGCCGAGTTAGCGCCTGAAGTGGAACCAATTGGTTCCTAATGAACTACTTGAAAACAGCGCAATTAAACGAGGAAAAACAAGCAAGAGTACACGCCACCAGTGCTGTGGATGCATACTTGTGGATGTCAGTGCTCCTGTAGTCTACTCTTGCATTCTAGTCCTCGTTTGTTGCGCTGTTTTGTAGCAGCCCGTAGAAAAAGTACTCGCGTACTTAGCCTTCATTACGCAAAGTGTTTCATTACCCCTTCTTTTACAACGTACCCGGTACCCGCCAGCACGAAACCCCGTCTCAGAGTATACCTTAGGTACAATACTTCACTTTTCTCTTATCAAAATCAGTCCTGCCTCTCTTCCTTTCCAGATGAAACTCTTTCTACATCCCAAGTACCGTCTCCCATTTACCATGTAGGCAGCTGTAGTGCCACTCTCAGCAGTTTCTTCGAAGAGAGCGCAGCCATATTTTATCACTTCGCCTCGCGTTGGTTTCTAATCAGGCACAGGTAATGGCATGGATGTTAAGCTTAGTTCAAATCCTTATCGGAATTTTAAGTGTTGACCCCCTGCTGCTCTTCACAGCTGGCCTCCATGTATCAGACAACTGGGAGGGGCGCTTTGTTTATCGCCCTGCTACCCTTTGCCTAATCTTACAAGTGTTGCAGCCTGCTATTGCATGGCATGACCGCTTCATCTATAGTTTATAGCGCCACAAGTTGGGGTGAGTTGCCGCTGTAAGAATCTTTTGAACGAGCATTGCATTCTGCATGGACAGGACGATGAAATACAAAAGAAAAATTTAAGGAAGCTCACACTAACGGGTAAGACTTGAAGGTAGCGAAGCTGTACACAACCATTACGACCATCACGAAGGTTTAACTCCACAATTGCAGCCGATTTCTTCCTTCCTCTCTGCTGCAACGAACTTTACTCAATCTTTTTTTATATAAGTGTGACCTTCTTTCATCTTTATGGAAGTCGGGATCATTCGACATGCCCTTGGAGGGGCGTACGCTATGACTTGTCTTTCTCGTTCCGAGCAAGGGTTGTTACGCAGAACGCTGGAGTTTTTTTTTTGTTTGGGGGGGCGATCTTGGCCAATCTCTCTAAGTGGGTATGCTTGGCCTGACAAACGTGTGCCGGGGAGCGTATTTCCAAACACTTCGCTTCACAAAGCACCCACGGGACATGTCTGTTTGCGCGATGCATAACGGTAATTAAACGTCGTCTTTGGCTGCGCCCCCAACCTAAAGCGACCTAAAACATGCCAAATCACTATTATTAAGAAAATCAACCCGTAGATTTGAGTTGAGAAATTTAGAAAAAAAAGTTAGGCAATGGAAAAAAAAACGAACAGATAGACCTGCAGGGGCTCGAACCCAAACCTTCAGCGTCAGTACTGAGGACTATACATTGAGGTCACAGATAGCGAACGGAGGGCTTGGTTTAGCTGGCGCTCAAAAGAATAGCGCGCGCAGTGACATCACACATGTCACGTGGGTGCCCTGAGCAGCGAAGCGTTTGGAATCACGCCTGCCGGGGGACGTATATGGTCACCTGCGGGGCACGCAAACACGAGGGCTCGGCATTTTTTAAATGCAGAGCATTTCTTTAACTCACGATGTCACCCACCCGGCGTTGGCGTGCCTCGGCGTCTGCAACAGCCGTTCCAGGTGCGCCCTCTTCCCCACTCCTCCTCTCCCGCATCACGCTACCCTCCTCGCTCTCAACAACAGGTGCGCACCCCTCCCCCTACACTATATAAAAAAATAATACTTACCGGCGCCTGGTTTCGATCCCACGAACCTGCGGGCGGAACGCAAGGTACATGGTGCTCTAACCCACTGCGTCACAAAGCCGACACAGAATGGAAGGCTACGAACACGCCCTTATATCCTTGACTCATTCAAACTACGTCAAGAAGCTGCTGATACAACGCATTCATACCTGTGGGCGGAACGCGAGGTACATGGTGCTCTTCCCACTGCGCACAAAACCGTCACAGAATGGAAGGCTACGAACGCGCCTTATATCCTTGACTCATTCAAACTACGTCAAGAAGCTGCTGATACAACGCATTCACTACCACAAACTCCCCAAACACTAAACGTTAACGCAATACACCCACCCCCTATGCGACGCATTTACTGGAGTCCCCCTCGCGGGGAGATGGGCCCTTTTTTGTCTTGTTAACTGCCGGGCGCTCGCCGCGAGGCCGGCGCACACGTGAGAACGCTCACGGGTGCGCGCTCGACATTTCTTGGTATTGTTAAGTGCGGACAGGAAAAATTACGATTTTCTACAGAGCTTCGCCACTGGTCGGCGACTTTGGCTAGTTGCGGTTTCCAAAATTGTGGCGATCCTAGCGGCACGGTGCTGCGGCGTGGCCCTTTCCTTTCCCTCAGCGTTTCTTTCTTTCCACGCCGTCAACGCTTCCGCGCCTCCTCACGCATGCGCAACAGCTCACCGGCGCCAATATTTTTTTTTCTTTCTCTCGGCGCGCACGGCGGGCCAGTTCGGTACGTGCGTGAGCGAGCCGGCGTGCGAAGGGTTGCGCGGGTTGCCTAAACGCCTCCATGGGCTGAAAGTTTCGCTGCATTATAAAATACATTCGAATGTATTCTAAATATGGGGCAGCGGAGGAAGGAGCGTTACCCCTCCTGCGCAGCTCTGTGGTGCAAGCAACGCTGGGCGGTACAGTTCGAGCAAGTTTCTCGCCTTCTTCCTAAGACGACAGGTAAGCAATTAGCTTTGTACAAGTTAGTGAGTGAATTCCTTAAAAGCCGACTGATTGCACTGTTCTGTTTTCAAAATAATTGCGTAATGTAACGTGAAGTTAATGAGACATGTCACTCGCCTTGCAATGTGCAATATATCCCAGCTGTGCAGGTACGCAGTTTTAGTAGAAGTAAACGCGTCTTTGGCACGCACACTCTTGCTCGCGAGATCAATTTGTGGTGGCATTGCCGTTTTTTGATTGAATTAGTAACTGCTGTAACGTCGATTCAGTATACTTATCAAGGTATTTTTGTTGTTTCGTGCAGCAGGTATGAGTCTAGGTTCGGGCCCCATGTCAAGGACGGTTTGCGACTTCATTGGACGTTTCCTCCGGTGACTCTCCTCAATCCATCCAATGTCAACACGACGCACCTGCTCACAAAGAAGGCAAGCTCAACTGTACGCGCTTCTTGCCTTTCACGGCGTACCTACTACCACAGCGATTGGTGGCGTGGAGGTGCTGCGCCCTAAGCACTTTTTTCCTCCCCCGTCTTGCTCCAAAACGTATATTTGCGGCGAAACTACTTCCAAGCGTTGCTTCAGTGCTCCGAAAAATCTGACGTAACACCGCGGTGTTCAATGCAAGTCGATTTTCACATGAAGAAGTGGAAGGCCAAACCGAAATACATGCGTTGTCTGCAGCCGTCATTGCAAGCGTTTCGCTCATTAAAAATAAATAAATAAAACCAAGTAGCATTGCCGGCTTTGCTGTTCAATCTAAACTGCGCGCCCGCGCCTTGTCATCTTATCGCGAGTGGGTTTGGTGTTCCATAGTTCTGAAGTTAGAATGGTCATACCATATCGGACAGGATGAGATAAGAGGCGCTGCACAGACACGAGCTAGAGGGTAGCTTGTAACAACCTGGCCGATATCTGCGGCTTAAAATACAGGAAAACTTTTAAATGCAGAGCATTTCTTTAACTCACCAATGTCACCCGTCCGTTGGCGATCGGCGTCCGCAGCCAGCCAGCACGTGCGCCCCTCCCCCGCTCCTCCCCGCTCTCAACAACAGGTGCGGGCGCGCACGCGCGTGCTCCGGCGCTGAAAGAGGCGTTGCAGCAGCAGGTGCTACCTCCTCTCCATCTACTGCGCGCGCTACGAACATAAAGCGGGTATCGGCGCGGCTCACTCCATTCTACTCCTGCGCTCTGTTCTGCTTACTCTCGAGTTTGGTCGTCGTCGAAGTTCATAAGCGATGGAAGCAACACCTTCAACCAGTACCGCGACGCGAGCCAACGTCAGCGTTGCAGTACCAGTTCAAGACATCGTGCCATCCTCTTCATCGACGGCGGCAGAAGACAAGGCGGCGAGACGGCGCGCTGCCGACGCCGAACTTCGTGCACCCCGCAGAGAGGGTGGGGTGCAAACGATGGCAATAAATAACACGTTACGTACTTACGTCTCTCTCTCTCTCTCTCTCTCTCTCTCTCTCTCTCTCCTCTCTCTCTCTCTCTCTCTCTCTCTCTCATCTCGCAACCCAACTACCCAACCCCTACGACAACAACAACTACAACTACCTCCGCCAACTACCACAACCTACGCCACGTGACCACCCCCAATGCTTTGCATTTACTCGTGGCCCTCGCGCGGGGGCATGCGACGGAGGTTTTTTTTTTCTAGTGTCTTCTCCCCCCCCCGCCTTCCCTCCCACCCCCGGTAATCAGACTGTTAATTCACGCGCCATTAAAAGAAAAGACGGGTGCGTTCTATTTGTGTTCTGTGTTCAACGACGTGCACATGGTTGCGCATTGTTTTTGTACGTAGATATAATCCAGAAATGAGTGTCTACAGTGCGTTCATTGTGTTGCAACAGTTTTTTTATGGCTGAATTTTGATGGTGTGAACATGATTTCTCGGCAGTGTATGCAGGTTAATGGGCGGGTCAACGCTTTCTTTCAGAGTTTGCGTTAACTACGCCCGAAAGGCAGGGCTTGAAGCATACGCGTGCGTGCTTTCTTTTTTACATATAGGTTCCCAATTATTTTCCCTTAACTGAAACGAATTTTTTTAATGTCTAAGGAACATTCCTGTCTCGAGGTGAGCCCAAGAAATAAGTATACATTGAGTGGAACATTCAAGTTCTTTCTTCTCCCGCCGAGGTGTGCGCGAAAAAAAAAACTGTGTAGGGACTAGAACTTTCGAAGTTATTGTTTCGTAATCAAGTATTGTGTACCTAAATGTGTATTCATGACTGTAACTTTTGCGCAACTTTAGACGGAGACAGATACAAAAAGGGACACGAAGACCTGTATCTGTACCTGTAACTAGCCCGCCTAACCGTGTTATTGTAAATGTGTAAGTAGCACGTTTTTTTCCCTATTTTTCTATATTGTATGCCTAAATTTGCATATGTCATATTTTTGCTTAGTCCAATAATGTGTACATAAAATGTATGTGCAATATATGAGTGTAGTACACGTGTTTTCATGATTTCGAATCAAAGACGTCCTCATATGAATTTTGAATAAACGCAAAGCAAAAATAATGTTTGTGTAACATTCCAAATAATATCGCTACAAATACAACAATTCGACACCAGAAAACATACTATTACATACATGTTTTCTTCGTTCAATTATTAAACACGTTACTGCATACATAACAAACGACGGGCGGAGGCCATTTCGAGTCATCGCCGCCGCTCGTCCAACTTTCGAGCCTGGTGCCATTGCCGAGCGGCCCATGAGGTAGCGACCGGCGGCAAGCGCGAAAGTTGGGCGAGCGTCAATTTCAGGGGCCGGCGCGCGGCAGCCCGGCCTGGCTGCCGCGGAAAAATGACGTCAGCAGCGTCCGCAACGTCACCAACCTCCTTTCTCCCCTCGCCACTCGTTGCCATGACGATAAGTGCAACGTTTTTCAGACGCCACGTACCACTAGGGGAGGATTTGGCGCTGTTGTTGCGAATTACGCGGGACCACGGTGGATGCTACAGAGGCCGCCCCGTGGCGTCGCTGTTAAAAACGACAAAAAAAAGTATGATCTAAACACAATTTGAAAGAAGCAATAAAGAATTTTTGGTGTTTTTTGGTTTGTTTAACGGTGAAGACACTCTTCGCTCTTGCAAATCGGCGATGATGGCTACGAAGCACGAGACCAGAAGAGGACAACAGCGGGATAAAATTGCAGAAAAAAAAAATGGCTGTGGATTAGCTCAGCTAACCCTATATATGCAAGGCAAAAGCTTTGATAGCCTGGTTAATTCTTGATTTTTCTTGGTTAACCTTTCATTTAACTGTAATTATTGTACTATTCGTAAAAAACATGCCTTTGCATACAGTTGTGGCCCCGCCTCCAACGTTTTCCGGACCAACGGCTCCCCGGGTGATACCCGCGAGGTTGTCAGACGCCACTTGCCGATGACGGCTCAAAGCATCTAGCTCTCGCGCAACGCTCAGAGAAAACGGCCCGGCGTCGTCTCTCATTCATTGCCAAGCTCGCATGCAGGCGGCGAGTCACGTGGGCCGGCGCGAACCAGCTGCGGACAGCGCATGCGCCAAGCAGGCAGCGGCGGCAGCCGCGGCCGACCGCGGAGCTCAGTCCGGCGAAGTGCGTGAAGCGTTGCCAAGGGCACGGCGCAGCTGCGGTCAAATGAAGATCAAATTTACTGCGACGGCGAAACCACTCGACGAGATTAATAAATCTTTGCTTTACTACAACACCCTTACATAAATATTCCTAAATACAGGGCGTGCTTGTGAGCATGCAGTCAACTATCAAATGAACGTTTACGTGTAGCACAGGTATGACGAACCAATATTCGTCCATAACTAGAATAGAAGCTTGGGCATGCCCTCAAGACGTAATTAAATAGGCTAACTAGTTGCCGACAAGCGCAAGAATAAAAATCGAAGCCTCATTTTTAAAGAAAGGTGGTTAAACCACGAAATATTCTCCTATGAAACCTGAGACAATGTCAAGGCCCAAAATCCAATTGTCTCTGACAGTGTCGGGAGTTGAGAGAGTACTAAATGTTTATTGAAAAGGAGAAGAGGTCGGCCTGAGAAATTGATCTTGGGCCTGCTACTTCCCTCTGGGGGGAGGGTACTGAGGAGAGAAAGAGAAAGGAATGAATATGGAAGGTATGGGAAATGACAGTGAAAGAGACAAATGAACTATGTACAAACAGTAAAACCAATACACGTCTCACGTACAACGGGGCGCTGAATCAGATGACTACAGTTCACTTTTTAGCACATGACTATCATCCATGAAAAAAAAAGGAAACTGCTCATACATTATTTCGCAGTCTGTTCAATTTTGTCGCAACCTAGAGGCGAGAATCCAAAGAGGAGTCACCAAGAAATGTAAACAGGGCTTTAACGGCTAGGCTTTGCTTCCTGTTGTCAGCCCACGTGCCCAAAATCTTTTGTTCGGACAGAGGGCGAGTGTCCAAGCGTAGTAGTGAGCGAATGAACCTTGTGACAGTGTCGGAATAGTGCATTCGGATAGGCGTCGGATTCACAATGCGAGGAACCCAGGTTCAATTTCGACCACGGGACGCAGAAGAAGTGCTCCTAAACGTCCCGTTGGCTCCGACGCGGAGGACGTACCCGCACGGGTGAATTGGCCAACCCTTTCCGCGGATTTTGGTTGCGTTAGCTGTAACTTTCCTCTCTGAGGATTATGTAGACGCCGACAAAAACCGCCGCTTCACTCATATTGAATTTTACGTTGCTTGGAACCGTTGTTAGGTTAAAATGTAGGCGTATGTAATTTCAAGCCTAATAAGGCCGACAGCACATACCTGCAGGGGTGAATAAGCTGCGCTTACACAAATATTTCCTCTTTTGTGCTGACCCACACCGAAAATATGGTGAGGCACCCGCACAGCTAATTTCGAAGTTATTTAAATAAGCGTAAGACAGCTGACATACGGAAGTATAATATGGAGAGGATCGAATACGCTGTAAAGAACGGAGGTAGCCTGAAAGCAAGAGGCGTCTTGTCGTGGGGAAAAATCAGATGTACGCACTTAAAGATAAGCAAGGCAATGTCATCACAAATAGGGATAAAATAGTCGCAGTAGCCGAGGAGTTCTATAGGGATCTATACAGTAGCCGGGATATCCAGGATAATGCCGAACAAAAAAGTCGTTTATAGGAGATAGACATCCCACCAGTAACGACCGAAGAAGTAGGAAGGCTTTGAAAGAAATGAGAGGGGCAGAGCACCTGGTGAGGATCAGATAACAGCAGACCTCTTGAAGGATGGCGGAGCAATTGTAGTTTAAAAACTGGCAAACCTGCATACGCAATGCCTAATGACCGCGAGTGTACCGGAATCTTGGAAGAACGGGAACATCATCCTAATCCATAAGAAAAGGGACATGAAGGACCTGAAAAATTACAGGCCGACCTGTAGACGTACTGTCAGTCGTCTACAAGGTACTTACCAAGGTAATCGCTAACAGAATTGCTGCAACAGTTATGGGTAGCCAGAAATGAATAATTAGACAAAGCTTACTACAGGTCTTTTATTTCGGGTGAGCCTGAAACCATCACAGTGCAACACACCCACAGAGCAGCCCGCACCTGCGGAGATGTATAGGCAAAGGCGTTCCTCTTTTTGGTTCTATGGAAGTGCTAAAACTAACAAGATATGGCTATCATCGTACATAATGCATACAAAGTTGTTCAGGAAAAACTTTAGGTAATCGTAAAAAATGGTACTTTGGAGGTGAAATAGCTTTTCTTACGCGAAATTATCGGCGGCCGTGGCAGACGCAATAAAAGAAGTTCCAGTTGCTATTTAGGGCAACAATTAACTAGCACTTTTAATTGCCATTTTAATTATTGCTGCTAGGTGCGTGGGTGTACTGTGGAAATTGCAGAGGATCATCAGTCAACCCGAACTCCAGCGTTATATTTGCGAAAATATAATTGCCCACAGACCTGTGGGCTGAGAATTCCAGCCCTCCGTATGCGCGTATCTCGAGCTCGGCGGCTGCAGAGCGACGCGAAGCCATGCCCACGTGCTGACATCACTCAGCTGTACACGTCACAACAGGAAGCCTGTAAATACCAATTTCTAATTCCCTACAGAGGCGAACAAAACAGTATTGATTTGGGTAAGTACAAATCGAATAATATGAAGAGAATGCTCGTATATGACAATTAGAAAGCCGGTGTATACACCTGGTCTGCTACCTTGTTCCTGAGCACATGTTTGATAGCCACTAAACTATTCACCTCTAAAAGTGTTTTTCTATTATGGTTCACTTACATTTCTTTGGGTCAAAACATCGAGCCTATCGGTTGCGCAATGCAGCCGGCTCTGGTTTAGGCGCTTCCGTGTAAACTTTTATTCACTAGTCACATTGTAGGCCTAGGAGTGAAAGTTGGTGTAGCCAAGTGCGGCACCTACGTGAGATTTCATAAATAAATACGTAGGTATGGTTGGTGTATTTTTGGACTGTGCCTCAAATGAGGGGGGCTAAATAGGTTGCCGTATTCTGTTATTTTATGTTTTGAAATAGTTTCCGGTGGAAGAATGCGTTGGTTTTTACAATGCGGTCTTTCAACAACAATAAAAAAACAAGCTGCACTTACTGTCCCAATGTCAACGTAAAAGGAGTGTTCAAGTATTCAGCGTATTTAAATTTTCGGCGTTGCACTCGCAGCTGAATATCTGGTATGATTAAATAAAGTTACACACTTCGTTTCAACAGTACAGAACATTTCGTATCGGCTGCCTCATAAAAAAGTGCGTGTAATTCGTGCTACTATTTTGGATTGCATTAGGAGTTACTGCATATAAATTTAGAGCATAATTATAGTTACACGTCGAATATCGAGTAGTATACAAGCAGACCTGTACACCCACGTCGTTGGCTTCTGTTATCACTGGTGTTACCGATAAGCATTGAGTGCATAAACGCAGATGCAAACAGTAGCATGGTCGAAACCCAGGAATCAGCATCTTATCTACGACACCTCTGGAGTTAACCTGTCCACTTCAGTATGACGAGACATGTCAAAGGAGGCGTCAACAGTTCAAGACTGTGAGGCCCTTCGAAGACAGCCACTCCAGGAGTGTGCTCGCATCCCACGCATAGAAAGGTTAGTATTGCGAAAGAGCGCACGTGTACTCCGTCATATCGAGACAAGGATGGTGACAGGTTCGCTCCTTGACGACAATGTCTGGAAAACAGCGGTATTAGGTGAGGCGTAGTGTGACGACTTGGAAGCATGTCGGTCACTTGGGGCCCTAAACTATTGGTGCTTATTTTGTGCACAAGGCATTTTGTACGGATAGAATGCATTTATGGGATGTTTCTAATGCATTTTTTGTTGTGACCATCCGCGACATCCTTCGAAACGTTGAGTTTCTAGTGTGTCTCGTGTAACGTGAGCTCATTTGCACGGTCACCGAACACACAACATTCGAGGTTCCCTTCAATTTGGTGTTTCACACCCGTCTTTTTATTGTTTATTTTATAGCCAACGATTTATAAAACGGAATACAAGGCACCTTTATGGGAACGTCCTATTCGTCTTCGTTTCCCTTACATCGCGTTGCTGCCTTCCTGATGACGTAACGAATGGAACAGGCAGCGCACCTTAGTGAGGTTATTAGCTAACTTAAAAATTTCTCGGGCACTGAAGTCTTCTTACGTAATTTAAAGAGCACTGCAACACTTTTTTGAACTTTTTTGAAATCCTAAATGCTTGCCGAAGGCAGTCAACCAGCACATGTAGTACTTAGATTAGGAGGTCGCAAAGTACATCAGCCAAAAATTACTGCTCTACGGCCATCAGATAACTTAAAAACATGCTCAAAAGACTCTCTCTCTTTCTCGGTCTTCGCGCTCTTCGAACCCTTGAATTACGTCAGTACAGCAATTTAGCGGCTATTGGTCGGCTCTTCTTCAATTGCCACAATAAAAGCATTTGACAGCTACTTTAAGAAGAAAGCCACAAATACAAAGCAGAAACGGAAGGTGCATCTGCTGCGACCGCCAAATCGTACTGCCGCACCGTGCTGGTGATAACTATGCCTTTTGCAGTGTTTCCAGAC
This sequence comes from Haemaphysalis longicornis, assembly GCA_013339765.2. Classification (NCBI taxonomy): domain Eukaryota; kingdom Metazoa; phylum Arthropoda; class Arachnida; order Ixodida; family Ixodidae; genus Haemaphysalis; species Haemaphysalis longicornis. The sequence continues at coordinate 101,997,968 of CM023453.1, read as the reverse complement.
CTAAAAAGAGTTTTAATTGGCCGGGGAAGAGTGAAACCGTTTATCGGAACTGTTTCAGAGCCCCTACAAAGGCGAAAGACTAGCGATTGTGAGAGGCTTCTTTACGGCCACAAAGAAGCATGCCCAAATTACTGATGCAGGTCACAGGCTGTAGGATCGCGTGCTCCTATTATCGTCCTTATCAGTTTCTCTCTGTGTGGTTTCAATTATCCCCTTGTTACTAAGACTGAAAGGCTTGATCAATCCCCTTAGCTAGCACTACATATACGCTCTTAGCGTAAACATTCTCACGCTTTGCTTTTTTAACACGAAAGTGTTTTAGGCCGGTACACCAAGATTTTACTGTTGTCATATGCGTCGCAGAAATAACGCCAGTACAACGAACACTGGACAAACAGCAGAAAAGTTTCATTGACGTGGATGGTGCTGCCGTATAGAAAAGGTGAAGCGAAGTGGTGCATCACGACGAATAACGAACGCCAACAGTAGGCTCCTTGATAACGTTTGGACCCGTGTTCGCGCGTTAACGCTCCAAGGTACGAACTCCGCCTCTCGCGTTCCACAAGCTGAGCTCGTCGAAACGCAACCGTCTGCCGTACACGCTACGAAGCACGACCGAAGTGGTCGCACCTTGGACGAAGCGACCCGCCAGCAGGAGGTTGCTCTCCAAGCACACCCACAAGACAGCTCCCGAACTGCGAATTGTGCTCCTTTCGCTACAGATTTCATTGCACATTTCTCTTTCCTGTTTTACCAAGTCCTATGACAGAGGAATCAGCCACAATTTTTTTCGTAATTAGCATGCTCAATTGTTGTTGAAACTTTCATTGGACGAGATGCCTCTTGGCCACGGAGAATGTACGGGATGGGAGGTATGAGGCATTGGAACCAGTTGTCGCCCTAGCGTGCAGAAGATGGTCTTTAGGATAGGAAAAGAATGATCATGGCCTTACGTGGGGCAGGAGTAGACATAGGCTGTACCGCTCCTGTTACACCGCTTTCTGAGCTAGAAACCTGTGTTAAGGGTGAGTGTGTGGTGTTTAAGGCGTGTAGTCGAATGAAGCCCACTACACACTTTATTCTGGTGTGCAGATTAGACCCTTTGCTGACGACTGTGTTCTATTCCGGGAAATTAACTCTCCTGGTGATCAAACCAAACTTGGTAATAACATTGCAAATATTTCAAAATGGTATAGTATGTGGTAAATGATCCTAAATGCCGATAAATGCGTGTATATACAGCTTAATTCCAAGGAACGTTCATTAAAACATGCATACAACTTAGAAAGTGATCCTTTAAGCGAGGTAACTAGCTACAAACACTTAGGATTAGCGATTGCGAACTTAGAACCTGCACATTGAAAACATATGCTCAGCCGCTCTTCGAAAATTGGTTTCTTCAGGCATAAACCGCGCAATGTTCGCTCAAATGTAAAACTCGTGTGCTATTTATCATATATAAAGCCTAAACTTGTATACGCCAGTGTCGTATTGGACCCGCACACAAAAGGGAACATTCACAAACCTGAAAGAATACAAAGGAAGACAATTCGATTTATCTACTCCAATTACTCACCGACTGATTCCCCATCCAAGCTAATGTCTGATAATGGCATCCAGACGCTTGCATCACGCAGACGTGGTTTGCGACTTGACTCTCTTTTTTTGTTGCTGAACCGCTAACTGTCATAGACCAATCCTCGTAACTACCTTTTCTTTCAACCAGGCCAACTCGCCACTTGTATTCTGATTAACTTACCCCGTTATTTTGCCAGAACTGATACGTCTATGTATTCTTTTTGCCCTCGGACAGTGTCTGACTGGAACACGTTAAGTGAACCATATTCTGCAGGCATTGCCTAGAGGGATGGCGTTTCTTGCTGCACTTCAGTTGTGTTTTTACTTGTAACTGTATATCTACCATATGCCCTTCTGCTTCGACCTTGTGTGGTCTGCAGTAGGTATGAAATAAATAAATAAATAGAAATAATTATAAATAAAAATAAACAACTAATAAATAAATAAAATATAAATAAAAATGTGCTTGATCCTTCTTTCATAGTACCGGTAAAACACAAGTGACATGTACCTTCACATGATAAGTTAAATCTTTATTCTGCATCGACATGAACTTGCACATCGCCATTTATATTTCGTCCGTATGGCCCTGTCAGACTTATCAACATTAAACACTGGATTGCACGTGCCGGAGCACTGCATAAACCCGTATGAAACCACACGCGCTCACAAACCATGCAAACGAAACCAACGGGTTGCCAGCGAATCGTTTGGTGAACTCATGGTCTACTGCAGAGAAGCAGGGCTGTCTTGTGGGTGTGCTTGGCGAGCGACAACCTGCTGGCGCGTTGCTTCCGCAATGTGCGGCCGCTGCGTCCCTGCCGTCCCTTCTGCGCGGAGTGAACGGCAGACGGTTGCGTTGCGACTAGCTCAGCTGGCGCCAACTGTCGGCGCTCATTAGCATCGTGATGCACTACTTCGCTTCACCTCTCTTAGACGGAAGCACCATCGCCATAGAGGAGGTTTAAGGAAAGATGTATGGCGCGTTCATACGGCTGTCTGGGCTTCAGCTCGTAGCGGAGTCGGTAACGCGCCTGGCACCTCCCGTTCGGGCGACGGAGAACCAGGCTCTAATCCGGACGCAGCCGCGTTTTTCTGGCGATGTCGTTTCCGTGACGGATATGACGTCAGTCAGATCTTGGTGGATCCCGGCATAAAACACTTTTGTATTAATAAATAAATAAGAACGGAAACAATTCTTTAGCGTGGGTAGACGCCAATACCCTAGAGGAAAGCAAAAGCACTGAAGAAGAAAACGATAAAAAGCGACAGTGGCGACGGTAATGAGAGGGCACAATCGCATCACTGAAGGCCAACAAGAAACTTTTCAGCATGCTGTCGACCCTACTAGTCCTGAGCCCTACATATTTGCTATTATCGTAAAGGTGCTTTTTTCAATTGCATGATTACTACTCCCAAGCTACACCTGCAGGTCTTAAAACATCTCTCAGACGAACGTTTTTCATTAGAACGCCACGACTCATTCACAAGGCCCGCCTTTTGCTGCCCAAAGCTAAGGATCGGCGATGATGCAGAGGATTTGTGCTGGCCTCACAGTCGCCAGACCAGATTTCAAATACTCTACCTATTTCATTTTCTTAGCTTTGCTTTTATTCAGTTGGTGCTGTCGGCCGTTTTCAGGATAAACTTTAGGTCCCGCCAGACATCGCGTTTTTGTTGAATGCTGCGTTCAGCTCTCACTTTTAAATGTACGAGGGTTTAAGGACTCGCGTTCATTGCATCTTTTGGCGCAACAAAACATTGATGGATTAATTGCATGTGGAATACTATAACCCGTATGTGGACAGCTTCTTCGAACCTGCGTAAAAAGTGCCCCGGTGAAAGCACAAGCCTACTTTTAGCAATCGTGTATGGAGGCAAACTGCACATGAATTAAAATTTAGGAATTACAAAATGGTCACCAAAGACATGATACAGAAATATCTTGTGAGTTGACCCTGCCAGCTACAGGATGAAGTGTGTTGTCGGTGAAATACTCCTTAATTTACGCATCAAACTTTGAAATTCGAGAATACATACTTTTTGTTTCATTGCAAAGGGTAACATACTTTACTTCACGTGTGACGAGGCGATTGAAACCCCAAAATAAGACAAGCCTTCAGAATTATTTCATTTGAGATAAAGAAGGTTCGTACTGTTTTCGATGTATTTACCACGATGAGGTGTTTCGAGGCACTTTTTCCTTTTCAAGTGTACCTCTCAAATCACACGTCGTAAAGTATCTGGACACTGCCTAGTTCTTACTGTATTGACGTTGTCAGGTAACACGTGGTGCAGAACAACTTGAGTGATTGATGGTGGGGTTTAGCACGCCGATGATAGACAGGCGATGAGGCGCGCCGTAGAGGCTCCGGATTAATTTTGACCACCTCGGGATGTTTAACGTGCGCCGAAATCTTGAACACACAGCTGTGTTCGCTTTTCGCTTCCATCAGCAGAACAACTTCAGAAATTGATTCGGTATGTAGAAATCCTTTGGCATGAAACGTAACTTTCTAAACAATGTTTTTAGGGAAGAGAAAGGACTAGCGATTTATTTTGGAAACAAGCGGCATTGCTACTGCCGGGTGTCACCCGACTCGGTAAAGATGATATCCTCTCTTGTAATACGTATTAGGCACAACATAGCAAGCATAAAAAATAATTACGACATACAAGCATCGCGATCCTTGTAAAGATGTTTGTAGAGTGACGTAGATAATCTTGTATTAGAAAAAAAATTTAGCAGCGCGAAGTGGTCAAAGAGTCCGCGGAGTCCAGACCGCATGTCTCGCCGTAGCTGTTTGCTTCCCTGCTGTGTGGTTGAGACCATTCTCGTTCCTTGATGGTTTATCATTCTGCCGTGACGAGAACCTGTGGGGAAAACAAAAAATCCCACATGAATGTCAGCACTGCACAGGCGTACCTGCAACCTTTAGGAGGCTGGGTTGTCAATTCCTGGCGTGTTAATAAAATGTAGTTCACATAGGACTAAAATAACAAATATAAAAACAGCCGAAAAACTTACGGGAGAACATAAGCTTTTTTTATACTCACCAAATCAGTGAGCATCACTTGTTGTTGAGTTGTAGAAGAATGTGGGTGGAGGATGTATTTAAATCACTACCAAAGGGAATCGACAAGTCGGTTATGAGGCCGTCAGGGCTGCTGTCATCGTCACCTGCAAATTCCCCTAATTGGATACTAGAGAATTGAAAATTCGTATGTGGAGGTGGCTGCCTAACTGCAAATCGCTAATTGGCTGTCAGCTTCTTACGGCAGCAGTCGTAATTCGCAGATCCCTTAAGCTGTGTTTATGTGAATTTGTTAAGGCTTAACGTAAGATGCGCTCAACGGTGGTCTTAGAGACTTAAACTAAAGGTCGAGTAAAATTTTATTTCAACTGAATGATCACGCGTTCTCTAGCCCTCTAAGCTTTTGTCCGACAGCCAACAACGTCTTGTTTAAAAAAAATCCTGGGCCATCTCCACTAACGTGAAACCTCGGGAGGGGTGAAGCATCCAGACTGTTGCTTGTATTCAATGGCGAGGCGCGCGTGCAGGCAACCATGTGAGTGCGGCATCACTGGTTACGTCGGGCTCCGCGAGATGGCGGTACTTGTCCCCGCTAAGCACATGACTGTTTAAACTCTACCTCGCCGGACGCAAAGTATTGCCTCGAGTCCACTGTGAGTGAGATTAATAACATCTCTGTTGACACCACCGTTGACAATCGCGTTGAAACGGAGCAGACGACGCACGCCGTGTTTTTTTTTTTTCTTCGGCGTGCTCGCGCAGTGGCCCAAGCCACGCCATGTTCCGTGGCGCATCGGCCATGTCCATGGCCGTTTCGAGTGTTGCCAAGCGAAGGAATTGGCAGCTGAACTTTACAGCGAATACCACCTTGACGCCTTGGCGTTTTTGCCAAAGGAGACGAAACCGTTGGGAGGGGGGAAGTAGAGGTATACCGCGTCGCAGCACAAGCCTCGTGTCTTTGAAGCACTAAGCGTTCTGGCGCGAGGCGTAAACGCGTGTCCTCGTGTTTTTTTAAAGACGATAGTCTTTCTTGGGCTACTTAAACCCAGAAAATTTGGTCTGTCTGTCTGTGACTCGATTCAGCCAGCCGGCCAAAGGAAAATAGATACTGCGCAATAGCCTTATATACTCACAGCCAAATGTAAACGCCTAAGCCCGGTTTATATGTTCATACTTGTACACTTTGTTGAACAAGAACAAGACATTACCCAAATATAAGACAGGGAATTAGTACACAAGGGATATTTACAGTGTTCTTTTATTAAAAAATTCATGGATGCTTGGTTTTTCGATAGCAAATGATATTCTACATCTACAGTCAAACCCGTTTATAGCGAACTGCAATATGCACCGCGATTTGTTCGATATATCCAATAGTTCGATATAGCCGAACCCGCCTATAACGAGCTTATTGTTACGAGTTCGCATTGCGCGGTAGCCCCCTATCCCCCCCTCCTCAACTCCACCATCCCCGCATGCAGAAAACACAGTAAAGTAGCCATTAACCATACACAAAATAACCCATTTATTGAAATTAATAAAGCTTCTTTCCGCCTTAACTACCTACTTTGCAAAAAAAGCGGTGATTCTTGTTTTCACTTTCGTGTTGGCGGCTACAACTATAGCATAGCATTCTCTACACGAAACATTGTTTGCAGCAGTACGAGTCTGCGTTCTCCAATATCGAAGAAGCATTGGCGGAGCACATCGACTGCCGAAAGCGCTTCACTATAAGCATCGGACGGCTTTCACTCGCGACATCATTGGCAACGTTAACGAGCTCTTCGCACAGTTCACCGATGCTGCTATCTTGGTCCGGACTCGCTGACTGGGCGCGTTCCGTCGTAAGTCCCACGCGTCAGAAATAGTTACGGAAAGTGTCGGCCGTCACGTCGCTCCGTGCAAGGCGCAATATCCCAGTCGCGGCTCTCGCTGCGTGGCCGCGGCCAATCCACATCTCAATCGCCGCTCCGAGACCATGCATTTCGGCGGCCATTCTAGGCGCGCGAAGTTCGATATATCGGATGTGAACTTCGTTCTAAGGAATATGTTTCCCATGTATTTCCGTAACTGAAATATTTTTGTTCGATATACAGCATAATTCGCTCTATCCGGGTTCGTTATAGCCGGGTTTGACTGTACTGCAGGAAACCGCCGCCTGCTGTTGCCCGCGCCACCTCCTGGCGGCATATGAAAAATCACGCGGCGACAGCAACGAAAGGTTCCACTAGCTAGGTTTCACGCTCTGCTTGCAACGCACGTGGAGATCGGCAACGCGGTTCTATAAACCTTGAAGTCGGCCGCCTCGATTCACGCGCGTCTCCGCCTTACTTCAGCGCTGCCATCGAGGAACCCGGCCTGTAGCAGTGAAACGCGGTAAATTCAAATCGTCTTGTGCAAACCTTTAGTGTGTTTACCTTGGGATGAGCGCGACGGTACAGGAATAGCATGAGAGCTGAGCGAGAAAGCAAAGGGGGGCATTTCCTTGGCAAATGTCTACAAAGACTACCGTTTTTTGACGGCATTTGACACGGAAGGAGCAGATACGCGCCCAATTTTTAGTACGCGTTACGAAGCGTTTTAGCGCGAGGCGTGAGGAAGTGTTCCGGTGTTTTAGTACCGTGGCTACATGAGACAACGATTATGACAACAACGACAGGAGACTCCGACCACCCAAGACCTTAAGGGGCTTCGTCCCTAATAACCAGAGCCGGCATTTCACTTTGCCGTTTCCATTTCATTTTTTTTTTGTAACGTTTACGACAGGTCACAAAGCGGCCAGGGCGGGCCGGGCCCGATATTACTCGATCGTCCCCATCTTCCTAAAAGCCTCTCCTCATCAGGAATGATTTATTTGGTGTCATGTTGGTGTAGCGTCGGACAGAAAATTCGGTCGCGCAGCTCTTTCTCTTTATTAGCGGGGAACGATGTCGCCGGCGAAGCTTATGAATAAATGCCAAAGTCGTGCCTCCCCCTGGTAGCAGGTTTTGAAAATACGTCTCGAGAGGGTCAAAGAATTTCACGGCCGTCTCGATCATGGTTGGTCGCACTGATAATGTCTGCTTTTGCCGTGGTTGTGTGAAGTGTACAGGAGCTAATGGTCAGTACTCAGTAGGCTCGGTAGGCTGTCGCGTTTACCCGCACCTATGCATCTCTTGACTGCACTTGCATCTATAGCTACATATATAAATGAAACCGAAACTTAAACACAGCCTACCGCCCTGGATGCCGCATCATATATTACGATGTGTGTTTGCTGTGGCTTGATTCTTTTCAAAAGCGCGCGACCATCATAAGTTTCAGGATACATTCATTTCACATTTGCACGTCCCTGCTGCTGCGCGTTTGTTGCACAAAGTTCCTCGGAGCTTGAATGTACCTGTACGGTACCATTATTGTACTTATCATTGAATTAACGGGCTTCATGTAGTTACCTGTTCAGATAATCTGTATCCGTTTATTGCCGGGGTGATATTTACGGAGAGCAATTCTTTTTGTTCCGGTGCCTACTTCTATTTGTTTCCGCTCTTGCAACTATACAATTCATCCACTCACTACATCCATCCAATTGACAAATGCACCGTCTCCGTATAAATTAAACCTGTTTTGCATCCAATTAGTTCATTTAATTGAAGAAGGCCTCATTTTTGTATGATTACAAGCTTTAGACGAGAATATTAAGTTATGATGGGGCAGTTGTTAACCAAGGTATGGTCCCCAGATTGCTACTCCGAGTAAACAAAAAACGAAAAAACAACACATGGAATGGTGCTCACAGAAGTCTTGCACTATTTTTTTTTCACAGAACTTTGCCGCGACCTGTGCTCCACAACAACACCAAAAATAGTTTGGTAGTGCGTGCAGCCTGACTTGGAATCGACCAACGACCCTGAACACCCCACACTTCAAGTCCCACGCGGCGCGGCCAGTTGTTTTATTTACAAATCGGTTTCTCTATCATGAATATCGTCAGCCACTAATCAGCCGTAAACCCCAAGGGCGATAGTCACGACGACGTTTCTTACCCACTTACAAATTTTGTCACACTTCAATGCAAAGATCAAAATGTTGAATAGTGCCATGACTGCAGAAATATGCCTTTAGTGTACATTGTGTTGCGTTTTCGTGTATTAAATAACCTCAAGGCTTAGCAGGCCTTGATAGAGTCCTATCTATATCCAGGGAACTAGGTTAGCATCCCGGACAAAGTCCAGCAAACCACGGTGGCCGGGACCGTGGATCCACCGCTGGTAATGCGTGTCTTGCCGCAAATTTAGGCCTGAGGCCATCAAATGCTTCCTTTGAATGTCCTTGGTTCCACGCCATGTAGATGGCGAAGGTCTGCCGGAGCCGTTTCGTCAGAGCGGGTTGGACATTTCACGTGCCCTCAGTAGTCCCCTTTCAATCCACACGTGCGGGCAGGAGTAAGAGCCCTTCCCCCTCCCAAGCGGATCCTTCGTAGGAAAACCTCCTCCATCCTGGCAACGTTGAGGGGAAGGGGAACCGAACACGAGGTATAAAAGCGCGCGTTCGGCGTCGAAGATCCTCCTTTACCGCCATTCGTGTGGCACATGGGTCCTCTTGGGAGCTGGGCGGGGCCTGGGGGGGGGGGGGGGGGGGGGGGAGGGAGGAATGATGGGGCCGGGCAGTTGTGTGAAATGAAGTTATCCCTTATTTTCTACGATATTGGTGTGACCAGGCACCCATGACACAGGCACCTTTGACGACATTTTGCTTTGGAGATGGTGGATCCTTTACCAGATGATTGGAGTATGTGCAACCTGTTTGAGATAATGGATCACCTGGAGACATTTGCACACAGAAGGACGTCCTGTACAGCCTGCAATTCCAGCAGGATTGGGGTGCCTGCGGCAGAGGCTATGGAACACGGCCTTCTATGCTGGGATGAGCGGGGCTCGTCCACGGCGTGACTCCACATGTTCCTGTGCATGCAGCGTCGGTGCAAAGGATACATTAATACCCTGGTCCCGGGTTATTTCCAAGGGGAGAGAGCTGTACCCTCCCGGACCCTCCCTGGTCCGCCTTTTGTGCAGATGGCTTGTCTTGTTACAGGTTATAATCGTATAACCTCAAGGTGGAAGGTCATCCTTACTTCCCGGGGAAGCCAAGGTGACCGGATTTAAGTGGTCGTACAGTGCACGGCTGTTCTGCAAACACAAAAACTGTGACAGTCGCACAGCTTGGCGTTGAGTTATGAGCTCGTCAATTGAGTTGAGCTCAGCTTATTAGTGAAGTGCCTCTGTAGCATCTTCAAGCCTAACATTTTTTAACATCGGAGTGGTTGTACAAGCGGTAAGTTGTTGTTGCAGGAAAAATACCATGGAAATGCGTAGCGTGCGTGAGTGTGTGCCTCGCGCCGACAGCCGAGCGTTCCCGCACACGCAGTGGCTTTAACAAAAACAAACTGAAAAAAACCATGAGGAGCTTGAAAATGCCGAGCGCTCGTGAACGCGTGCCTCACGGTGACCGCCGAGTCCCCGGCTCACGCAGTGGCTTTAGCAAAAAAAAAAAAAAACTCCAGCGCTCTCGCGAAACGCTACCGCGCATGCAATGCTTGGCACAAGGAACTCGACGATATCGATGCATATGACAATGACTATACTATTAGCACAGTGCAAAGCAATAACGAAACGTGTAAATAAACAATTTAGAACTTGTACAAATGGGTGGCGATGTGTCTTTCAGTGCTCACGTACAAAGAAATCCTGCAGCTTCGCTATGGTTCAAACTATGCGCGACTAAGTGCAAGCTTCACCAGTTGATCTGGTAAAGTCTACACTGCTGAGGATGACTTTGCATCCACCACTCGCCGCAGAGAATACGGCCTCCTCTTCGATGCATATGACGACGATTACTAGCCCCGCAACTATGCAAATAAACAATGACACTGCACCTAATTACGTGTCCGGCAATGCTCACCTACAACAGCTTCGCCATTCAAGTCTTGCCTGTGAGTGCAAGCTTCCCGGAATTTTTTTCAAGTTTGACACAAGCCGGTTAATGGCCACTTACAAACGAACGCGAATCAAAATATCGGCCTGACGCACTACGTACGTGATAATTTAAGAAACGCTTAGTCACGTGATAACAATTAAATCGCGTGATGGGGGCACAGTGGAAATGTACCACGATGCAACGGCTCTCACCCCTCTAACACCGGCGCGGTAAACACACACATCGCACGCATCGCGAAAATATAGACCGTTAAAGGATGTCATTTGTAACTTAACTCTTCATCTAGCACGCCGTCAACGATACAAGCCTCGTAAAATTCCCCAAATACCACTGGCCGCAGCGTCACTGCATGCCACAACTCTCACCTCACGTCGCAGGCTTGGCTGAATGGGTTCCCCACAGCAGGCGTGTCGCGCTGATGCTACAGCAGGTCATGTCCGGCCCCACGCGGTGATCGGCGCGGTGGGGTCAGTCCCGGAGCCGCGGTGGCGCCGCACAGGAGCACAAGAAGCAGCATGCCCAGGCCGACGACAGCGAACAGCATCATGGCAGGGTTTCTTAGGAGGCGCACGCAGGGGTGCCGGCGCCATTCCTTCCATGCGGAGGACAGACGACCTCGAGCCGTGTTGCGGGACGCCTGCTGGCGTGTTCCCTTCGGAGGCAGACGTCTCCGCTGCATGCTGTTCTTCTTCATCATGTAGCAGTGCTTTCGCAAACGGCAATGGCACGTACCCTGGAAGCGAGAACGGAGAAGGTGCACTTTAGCGCCCTCTTCTGGCGCAGAGGCTTTGAGAAAGGAGATTTTAACGTACCATGATTTCAGAGGAACGTGACAGCGAAGTTGAAAACTACTGAGCACGCCTAATATCGTTCCAAAAGATTCTGTAGTCACTCCACTCACCGCGAAGAGGTAGAACAAAGCGAGAGGCCTAATGATATGAGAGAGATGAAAAGATAAGGAAAACGCTGCTTAAAGACGATTTCAAATGGGTCAAAACGTCAAAACGTCCGCCCAAGTAGTCTAATGCGTTTCTTAGTAACAATTCTTTGCCCGTAACAGATACCCGGCAATGCTCTGAATACTGCAGGTAAACCTGCCCCGCCAGAGATTGTAGCCAGGAATATCTGAGCCAATTACTGCCCATTGATTGCAGCAGGAAACACGCAAATGTTTTAAGGAATGCGAGAAAGTAAGCACAGTGTTACACGCTGCTTGAGAAGTTGCCGCCGTGTTCACGGCTTCACTCCAGTAAGTGCTTCTGTTTTCGCTCTTCCTGGGCAATATCACAGTCCCCGAAAACTAAAATAAAGTGTCCAGACATCCAAGCATGTTGTAAGTTAGCTATGTTTGGGTACTAGCTAGTCGGTACTCCATAATCAAGACATTTAGGCGAGAAACAAATTTGGAAAAAGGACCTGAAGGACCCGGATGTGGAGGACCCAGTCCCTTTGTCCAGGACCTTTGTCCAGTTTTTTTTTTTTTTTTTGCCGCTTAAAATTCTTGATCACGTCGTAAGAGTTGTGAATGGGAAAGCAATAATGAGCGACTGAACGCCGCTGAGTGTTTCTTATGTTTTGTCCAGTGCCATCATCGATGCCGTGAAAAACGCAGAATGGTGTTCGGCGTTGGCCAATATGCCTCTGAGGGTATGTGATGTGTTATGTATTCGATGGGAGTTTTAGGTGCCGTTCGCTGCTACACAGCCTGTACCCGCGCCGCTGAGTGTGCACAGGCTCTAAAACGCATTTCATCCAGTGCGCAAGCTTATTGTTGAACCTGCCACATTGAGTTGCATCCTCTCCGCCTACACACAAAGACGTCAACCCCCTTCCTGACTAACGTCATTCCTCCTGTCCTCTTTGCATGAAAACCCTAACCTCACCAGGCTGGGCATTTGAGAAACATGGCGACCTGGGCGCGCCACGCGTGCGCCTCTTTTTTGCGTCTTACTAGAAAAATCGTGCGACTAATAAACGTTTAGGTAGGCTGAACCAACTGAGGAGATAGAAAACTAATCTTATCTTCGAAAGGAATGCTTCAAATTAACCTAAGAGAACATGTGCGAGTAAAACAATTCATGGTCCTGCGAAAAAAATCTACGCCAACTCGAACAACGGTGCAAGCCAGATGTCACAGCAAAGCTGTGTTCGTCTCATTAAGCTAAACTCTACGAGCGCTATAGCAGTCACTGAGAACCATTTGCCCTGTGTATACAATTGCACTCGTCAGCAGAAGACATATGAAAGGCAATGTAACGTATATAAGGGCTTTAGTGTCTAGTGCCCGCTTCAGTCCTCTTTACTTCGCCCGCCGCGTCGAAGTCTTCCTCGACTGCACCCTCACTTGAAGACCAGAACTACTTGTTCTGAGAAGGATGTCAGCGGCTTCCTTCTAAGGAAAAAGCCGGCTTAGAAGAAAGAAACAAAAGCCCACGCAGCTAAACAGGCCGAGCCGCTCGCATTTAAAACAGTGAGATCCGCTTGGCGACGGTAACTACTCGCGAGGTGTCGGCATTATTAGTGTGGCGTTATGACGTCAGGAGCAGCCGACAGGCGGCGCGCGCGTTTCGGTTAATTGATGCTGCAACAAATCCTCGTTTGGGATTATATGCTCTTTCATCATTCAAATTCTGAAATTTCTTATATACAGTCTTATGTATCGGGCGCATTAGCCCTACTTACACCCGGTTCCTGGCCAATCCCCCACGTGGGTGCGTGCCATAGTACAAGGCACATCATGAGACGTACGCTCACGTGCGCTCGGAATTTTCTTGGCAATTTTTTGTGCATGGCCCGCGCAACTGAGAGTTTGAATCGATGTGCTGTTAAAAAAAATTAAAGCGTTTCCACTCAACGTGACAGCTGTCGCAACTGCAGAGCAGTGATTCGCCAGAAGGGCTGTGACGCCATTCCCCGCTCTTTGCTATCGCCTTCACCCTCTTCCCCTCTCTGTCTCACTCATCTCTCGTAGAGTTGAACACAGGTTTGTTCAATGCAACTCAATTTTGCTGTCATGGCAGTGCTCGCATGCCTTCTCGAGGGACAGCTTGCATCCATTTTTTACTTTTTTTCTTGTTCTGCTTGGAGCAGCTCGAGTGGAAGTTTTCTTATTTTGTGGTTTCAACTCGCACGTGCTCTGGATCCTTTCTGGGCCATTTTGAACGCGCCGTTTCTTTCTCGACGGCCACAATTTCTCATTTACTATCGTAAAAGCCGACCCAATGAGCGTTCCCAACTTAGTTGGCGGGAGGGCTGCTGGTTAATGTCATATACCTTGCCTCAAATGTAGCTGCAGCTTTCTTAGCGCTAATTAATGGGGACATGCATGACAAGCGCCAGCGGCCCCAGGAGTTTCGAATTGTAGGCTGTACTGAGGGACAAGCGGGAACCTTTTAATTGCGTGAAGACGTGGTACTCTGTCTGGGTGCGTGACCACACTTGACTGCGGTGGCTAGATAGCGTGACGACGGATGAGCTACTACGACAACCCGAGTCCCTGAAGTGCTCTGCACTTAAAAAATTACTGTGGTTTAGCATTGGTTAACACTAGTTGATAGGGAAAGCTTCACTGTTCTGGCTAGGCCCATGTCTAGGTGGGGTTCCGCAATGATACACAGACATGTTTGCAATGAATACACTGCTTATTCATCATCTTTTTTCGCCTCGCGGTATTTTTTCAGCCTCGCCGCAGTTCGGGCGACCAAGGCTGGATGTTCGTCTTTCTCCATCGCACGCGGCTGTGCGCCGCAAGTGGCCTCGTGTCCTTCCTTTGTGGCACGCGCTTATCGCTGCGGCGGCGGCCTCCACGCCTTCCTCCGTCAGGTGGCGATGCGGGTCCCGCACACGGCTCCGTTCTCTCATCTCCTATCTCTCGGCAGAAGTGTTGCAAGCTGGGCAGTTAAAGAGTCATATTCTTAGATGGAACCAGCACGAACTTAAACATAGACAAAGGAAGTGGAACAGAAGTTGTATCCACGCGCGTTTGAGAGACCATGAATTGTCATTAAAGGACCCCCCATCACCCCACCTTTCTTCACATTGTACTAAGTGCCGGCCGCGGGTGTAAACCTAATTGTCCTGCCACTGGCATTTGATTTAGACGCCATGAACAAATGCCCAGCGAAATTATGAAAGCGTTCCACATTGCAGAAAGAGTACACAATTCTGTCAGCCAAGCACACGTGTGTCTTCACCCCAAAGATGTTGCATGTCTGCGTGGGCCTTGACGGCAGCCGGTGTCTGTCTAGTTGCCTTATCACCGGGGATTTTGTAAACTTGCTTTGCTCGTGCACAGTGTTCTTTATTGTTTTGTGTTAAGTGTTTATATTCAACCTTCTTGATATTAAACTTTAGATTTTAGAGCAGCGGTTGTCCTTGCGTCCCACTTCCTTTGTCTTTGTTTAGGCAACGCCGCCTGTATAAGCATTGCCTAACGCATGAGCGAAAAATCGCCAAACAGCCTCTCTCCTGTTTCTCTCTCCTACCCGTTCCCGCTCCGTAGCCTTCCTGCGTGCTTTCATGTCCGTCGACCAACTTCGCTTCTCGGAAACTATGCAAAATAGTTAACAGCTTGTTTATCGTTCCCCAGGCGGCGCTCCTACGCCTTCTTGTTTTTCACCTGACTGTTCGTCTTGGTATGTCGTTGATAAAACCGCGTTTGCCACGGACGCAAAACGACTTGTGCTGCCGCACGCTGATGCCGGCTTTGCGCGCTTATCTACTTGGATCACGGACCCCGAAATGTTCTGAGTGGGGCATGCCCCCTCTGTCTCCTCCGCATTTCGGCGTTGTTTAGTACCCGCTGTTCGCACTCCGCATCGGTACGCGCATTCAAAATCGAGGACTGTACTGTAGAAGCGCCCGTACAGCGTGGCTGGACCCTCAGCTGCCTATTCTTTTGTTTTCTATAATCCTCTGAAATCTACAAGCACGTGATATTTTTGGAAAGTAATGGTAGAAGTGAGCGCCTGAACAGAAAAATGTGCACGCAATTGTTTATCCCTAAATCCCCCAGTGAGAAAAATATCAGTAAAATAATGGCTGTACCCATAGTGTTAATACTACTGCTGTACCATCCTAAAATATCGTTTATCTGCTCGCTATTTGTCTACCCGACAATTAATATGTTCTTACACTATTTCAGTGCCGCCTCCGTCGATTATCTTTCGAAAAATGCAGCAAGTTCAACGAGATCCCCAGTGTCCCCCAGAACTAGCCCCCCGTCGCGGCTAAGATGTAAGCGAAACGTCTCTTGAAACCCAACAGGCAAACTGACAGACACACGTCGTAGAAGGGGGTACAGCGTTCGCGTCTCGCAAGCAGTGACGTAAGGTGGGATGTCCGCCAGCGCGCGCCACATAGCGGATGAGTGCCTGAACTAAGCGTCCCTACCCTTCCCATTGAAAAGCGCGCGACGCGTTAGGCAATGTTTATACAGGCGGCGTTGGTTTAGGTTCGCACTGATTTCATCCAAGATGCGCCTCTCTATCCTGCCGCCTATCTCTCCCGCCATCGGGCCACTGCTCCGTGCCGGGCGCTCACGGAAGCTCATGTGGTTTGACCTCTAGCCTGTCGACGACTCAAAACTAGTCACACCGCGAAGAGCGCCCGAGGTAGCGTAGTGTAACTTTCGCTACAAAAGATTTGGAATCACTGGAGTTCGAACCCAAGCCGTTAGGGGGATACCCACGACTCCACCCTTTGGCCACTGAGGCCGAAAAGCGGGGTGTCCTTAACAGTTACTCAGCATAGTAGAAGGAGTGTTCCAGGCGAGAAAGTAGATTGGTTGGGGTGCGTCTAGGTGGCCAGGTTTGTAAAACACACCTCCAAGCTGAGGCAATAATGTCGTTACTCGCTTTTCATAAACAGCGGACGATACGGAGGCATTGGGCGCTTGCTTTTCACTAATTTCATTTCCGGAGTATCAGCTTGAGGTGATACCCAGCCGAAGCTGACTGTACAGCCGTGAGCTGAAGTAAACGGACCACGGGAGCGGTGGCCAAAACTAATCACTGCGCCGTCTGGTTGCGCGGCGCCTGCTGTCGAGACCACGCACAGCGCAGGCGCGGCCTACCAGTACAAGCACACATGCCGCTATCGCTTGCTTCTTCGCGACTGCTTCTTGCATCGATAAATCAGCGCCAGGGGAATCGCGCCCCGCAGTTAGAGGAACACTGCCGGGCACCGCCCTATCATTGAAAGAGATGCGATTATTCAGTATCAAAAGGTCGCAGCGGGAAAGCCTTGCAGTAAATACATCCGAAAAAAATGGCCAACCAACGTGGGTGCTTTCTCTTAGCTCAAGATGGTGTGCGGGCTATTTTGCTTGTTTTGATATATTTGCGCCTGATGCAGAGAAGTCTTGTCCCCGAAACAGGCTTCCGATCACATTACAGTGAATGCTATCCTATTTGGCTGCCACAACCACTTACGCCCCGTCACCAAATACCGCAATTGTTCACATCACACCTTGTTATAGCACTTAGGTTTTCGCCAAGGACATCCACCCAATCGAGCATAGCAACTTTTGTGTGACCAATGTGTCGGTACGTCTGCGTGCTTGGGGCAGTTCGTATGTTTCCCATAAATTCAACGGCTCAAAAAGAAATACCACACGGGTGATTGGTTAGGTGATACACAGTATATCTTGCTTTTGGAGCATTTATTAACTGCTTCGAAGTTATCAAAACCAAAAGGCAAAAATAGCGGCCCACCAATTCATTGATAACATGAATGCATCCAGCGAAGTTGACGTTTCCACATTGCTTTGTTTCGCAGTTTAGTAAACAGAAGTTATTAAGATGTAGGATATATAAACAATCGGCTTACGATTTTTTTCCCATTTTTACGAAGGTCTTAACCAAATTAGCTGAAGAAACTAAACGGAATCATTTCTAGTCGACCATTAACCTACTTTTGTGTGATCGATGAAACTTGGAATTATCCTAGCAGGCAGAAATATGGATGCTGTAAGGCGATTTTCACACTGGTTTCGGCGAACCTGGTCGATCTGGTCGGCCGTCGACCATAAGCTAGAAATCTTTTTATCTTCAATCATCGACTGAACGATCCCTCTTTGGATGAAATCTTTCAATTTCAACTCGCGTCACAGAAGTGCGCAAGAACTGTCAATAATGTTTTAAAGTGCTAATAAATCTAATCGAAAAATGTAGTTTGCATGCGTTTCGATAGTCGCTGTGCATTCAACCCATGGTTCAATCGCAGCTCATATCGCAATGTAGTTTTTTTTTAATTAAAGGAGCCATGAAGAGAAAACACAAGTTTGGTTCATTCGAAAGATTGCCTCGTTAGAACCATACTGACACCACTTTTAACACAAACTTCGCTCAAATAAGCTACATAATTAGGAAAAAAGGGAATGACCATGCGACCTACCAGCTCATTTCCCGCAACAGAACCTATGATGTCACACGAGAATGCTCTGCGATTGGCGGAGGCCGGCAAAAGCAAACGCAATAGGCAGGGCTTACCAGTTTGCATAGTGAGCTATATGCCCGTTAAACATACTGCACATTCCTTTTATGACACTAAGAACGGTGGAGTAAACGGTTGAAGTTCCGAATAAACACGCAAGCGTGTACGCCAATGCGTACGAAACTACCGCCAGCCGAACTCGACATCTCGCCGTCGCCACCGTCGCGCAGACGAATTTTCGGGTTCGAGGCTCCTCGGGGCCAACGAACCGTCCCAGCACGCACAGCCGCGACCTTGCTTAATATCGTAATCCCTTCACAGGAGGTTGGCCGTCATATCGCAAACCAGCAAAGGTAAAAATAGAAACGAGGGGAGTAAGGAACAGCAAGCAGCGACGAGATAGTGACAGTCGTCGCAGAAGTTTCGGAATGGTGTTGGCTTGCTGCTATTGTTAGGAGCTCGTTTAAAGTTTACAACCACTGAAAACTTCAGTTTGATTCGAGTACTTTACAATAAAATTTCGTTGCTACGTTTTGAAATGCCCATGTAGTACGGGCAAATCGTCGAGGGAGTGCGACATCCCCGCCGGTGAGGAGATCTACTTTCATGTGCTGCCCAACGACGAACGTCGGCGAAGCAAGTGGCTACGTTTTGTGAACTTTGCAAACGGAGGAGAAAGAGAGCTAAAGGAAGTACGAGTGTGCTCGCTTCATTTCCGAGGAAGTGATTACGGCAGGGACCCTTACGTTAGCTCACTTCTGGGACATGCTGGCGCTCGTCGCCGACTTCGTCAAATCGCCGCCAAAGCGCTCTGACCTCGGGGGGAAAAATGCCGTACACACCGCGCATTGACGCTCGTATCTTTCTGGTCGAAGCAGAGAGCTCGCGCGAACGGCTTTCCATACACGACACCGGCCAACTGGCATAAGCGATACTGCTACTGAAATTAAACTATTATTAACCGTAATAAAAATACGGCACAAACGTACCAGTCTGTATTCATCCGTCGCGACGGGGCTGACGAGGCAGCGGTGCCGACGGCTGGGCGTTCGTCTGTTGTGGCTATCGCGGAATGGTCGCTTTCCGGTCCATCCGCGTATCCCACAACTCCTGCCGCTCGTGCACTTACAAGCATTGAGCGTTCAAGTGGTGTGAGGTTGTTAAATGCAAGCCCGAGCTTCTCGGCGAGAGTATTGTTCTCCGGATCAGGCGATTCCATGACTAGGGCTGCGGGTGCACTAAGCTTTACTAGTATTTTTAAAATGGCCGCCGTTCCTGTTTGATTCCCGCGTGTGGGTGCTATATGGAGTCGTCATAGTAAGTATCTGTTTCATGGACCGGCTCGCATGACGCCATTGTTCACGTGACGAAATGTGCAATTTAGCGGGAGATTTAAAATTTTGGCTTAAATTGCCTTATTTCTCAGTGAATAAAGCATCATTTGCTTCCGGGAAAGCGCTTAGGGTACTATGAAACACCTAATCTTTCGAATAAAACAAACTTTTGTTTTCTCTTCATGGCTCCTTTAAATGTACGTTTCGGTGCCTCGAACTTGAAAAAATGTGAAGCTGGATTTCCTCGAGCAATTGCGAAATGGCACATATGCTGCATACGGCAAACGAAGTTTCATAAAGCAATGCAGTACACACCTAAACAAAGCAGGATTTTCAAAGACTCATGTATGCTCAGCATCAATAATTTTAGAGTTCACTGAAATTCTCGGGAGGCTATACTTTCTCATCTATCCTCAAAACCGACAAGATGGTGTTTTGTCTTATTTTCTTCGACTGCACAGTGATTGCTTTCCGCTTCATTTTCTGTTTCTATATATAAAGCAGAGAATTGGGGGGGGGGGGGGGTTGCAAAAAAAAAGCTACAAGCACGACATATCACCAGCGCGCCAACTCTGCCAGCGGAGCCGCGTTGCCGCCGATTTGCGCCAGCGGCGCGTCGTTTCCACAGGTGTGTTGGACGACATGCAGTGTAATTTGACGAGTCACTCATAAAGATCGCTACCAAGGTATCAAATATTGTGCAAGAAAGATTTAAAAACATTTGGCATGTACTATAAAAGATTAAAACGGTAGCTGAGGCTGACAAGAAAAACACATTTATGGAGGCCGAATTTTGGAGCCAACACAACAGGCGATCGAGTAACGTGATCCAAAAGCGAGCGAAAGGAGCATGGAAAGGAGGATGTCGAGCTAAAGAACATACACAATTTTTTTTACCGTATCTATTTATTTCTTTCAATCGCTTTTATTAACATAGCTTAGCTCTCTGCTTCAATGCAAGCTTTGTTCCGTTATCACCTTCCCTGCCGCCACCGCCACCACGCCATCGTCTGCTGCTATGTTACAAGTTTATGGCGTGATCACCGAAAAAGACGGCCGCGACCATCGCTTCTATTGACACATAAGAGCAGTGAAAGCGCTACGCCTGATAACCGCGGAGCGCACCGATGTCGCCGATTCACTCATTCGTCAAGCTGGACTGCAATCAGCGCTGTAATGAACTAAATAGTCACTTTTCATTGTTATTTTTCTCTTGAGTTCGATCATGTGACCCAACAGCTTACTAGGACAAGTATGGACAAATGCCATGCATTGGGTTTCTCTTTGTCATGGAGAGGCTTGTACTGCCCTCTTATGTTGCTGGTTACGCCAAACAAATAATTTTATTTCATTGCCAAACATAAAGCAAAATACTGCATGTTATATGTATGTTCCATGATCGCTGACTTGGAATCAGTTGAAACTATAATTTGTTTCGGTAGGAAACACGCTTTAAAATAGCGCGCATGCGAAAACTGCGCCTGCTGCAAAATTGCCGCACATTTCGCGGCGCCGTAAGCCGGGGGCAATATTGTGCCTATTTTGCTTGTATTTTGCGACAAAAACAGCCGCCATTTTCAAGCTGTTACCTAGCATTACGTCACTTTTACGCAGGCTAAAGTTGCCAATGCTTGACGTAATCGTTCCGCCAACTGTTTAAATTAACGTCAGCAGACAGCAAAAGGGCAGCGCGGTTCCGCTGGCGTCGACTTATCGAAGCAAGAAGCAGTAGCGAAGAAGAGAGAGATAGCGGCATGTGTGCTGTACTGGTAGGCCGCGCCTGCGCTCTGCGCGGCCTCGACAGCAGGCGCCGCGCAACCAGACGGCGTAGCGATTAGCTTTGGCCAGCCGCTCTCGTGGTTCGTTTACTTCAGCTCACGGCTGTACGTGACCACGACATCCTAGAATGAGCGCATCGCCCCAGCGAGAGAAGGGCTCCACCATCTTGCGTGTTGCTCAAGTTCGACGTTTATTCCTCCTAACTCCTCCGTTCTTGAAATTTAAGAACCACAATATCTCCTGTCTACAGTAAAAATGCTGCCTCTACCGCTCTTCACAAACGTCAGGCCGGGCACAAAAGTCTGACACCTTATTTTCTTTAAAAAGGATAGTTATTCCTTCACATCTAAAAAGTCAGGACCACTCGAGAGCACTTAAGCCTGCCTACGTCATTTGAATGCGACAACAATATGGCAATGGGAATCGCTCATTAGTCTATGAGCATCTGCCTACCGATTGTCTTCAAGGAGCAATCCTCCAGTGTACGCTTTCGTAAAACTTTCGTGCATTTCATGCGTTTCCGTGGATCTGCGTCAATTAGTGGATACACTGGATGCACAGGAAGCGACTGAAATTATGTGTCTGCGCCTCGCGCCATCACGTGGTCAACTCGTTTTGATGCTGCCCGCGTGCACCAGAACCCAGTCACGGTGTCCAGACAGGTCATAGTCGGTGAGAAGTACGCGCAACTAATGTTTTATGAGCCGTACTGTGTATTCAACTGTGTTTGCTTACCGAAGTTTTCTTATTTCTGCTCTGCAGTTAGTGTATGTAGTGACTGTGGTTTTCTGTGGCTCTTATAGTATATGGCGTCCGTGCGTGCACTAAAGGTGGTGAGCCAAATGGTGCTCAACTCCATTTGAGAAGGGGTTGGTTCTTGGTGACTGTATGTCTGACTGCTAGTGTAAGGCGGATGTAAGATGACAACGACAACCATGCTCGCTCTGTTGAGGCTGAGAGAAGGCAGTTGAAGAAGGAAGCCCCTTCGGACGGGGAGCTGCGTCTCATGCAAAATATGTGCGAGCGGACGAAGAGCATTGAAATCGACGAACGTGAGCTATAAGCCACGCACTTAGCCGCAGCTACAATACGGAATGCCGAAGTGAAGGAAAAATAAAATACGCCCTCTGCTGACCGATGTTTTCGTGCACGCCTTAGAAGATTCTAGTGATCAATTTGCATAGCAGGGCATTGTCGCGTCTCCGCCAGTCAGATATTTGCGTGCTGAGAATAGTCAAGGCGGAGAGAAGTTGCTCCTGTGGCCGGCCTAGCAGTTCCAAGGAAGTCTCTGAAATTCCCGTGATAGTACATTGGCGGTCTGGTCAATCGCCCATAGGGCTACGGGAGGATGCTTTGGTTCCGCTGTTTGGGGCAACCCTCTTGTATTAAGCGTAGTCGTTTCTCAGAAAAGAGCAATGCACATTCGGACAGTTGATAGGATAGTCTCATGAATGAGGTGGCTACGAAAGGTCAAGACCCGCCGCGGTGGCTCAGTGGCTAAGGCGTTGCGCTGCTGAGCACGAGGTCACGGGTTCAATTCCCGGCCGCGGCGGCCGCTTTTCTGATGGAGGCGAGAAGCAAAAACGCCCGTGTGTACGAGATTTCGGCACACGTTGAAGATCCCCAGGTAGGTCAAAATAAATCCGGAGCCCTCCACTACGGCGCACCTCATCGCCTGCATTGCGTCGGGTTGTTAAACCCTACAATCAACAATCAGTTTTTCAACAGACCCCGACAGCCCAACAAAACCGATATCATCATTGTCAGTACAGATACACGGCTAAATGAATTCAACAGGAGTAGTACACGGAAGGTCGCCGCCCCATGTAAAATGATATGCCGGCTGGGAGCAAATCAGGTTGAATGCACATCTACAATGCACATCTACCCTCCGCCCACTAGAAAGTATTCTTAATTCAGATACTCAAGAAGGAGCAGTGCGGTTCGATTAAGCGAGCGTAGCATAATGCCAAACGCATTTGAAGTGAAAACTTTCGGGACACCATAGTCCTCCTTATCATGTAGTGCAGTTCTTCTCAACCATGAGTGTGTCGGGACCCCTTCCGCGTTTCCAAATGTGATGGGGAACCCCCCGATGACGTAGGTTAGTCCGTGTCATAATTCCCAAGTTTGTGAAGTTGCAGCTAAAGTCTCCAATATACTTATTCGATTCCCACCGTCTGTGTCCGACATTTATGCTGATGCGTGTCCCTTTGTCAAACAATTTCCTCTTCAAGCTAATAGTCCCCAAAACACGAAAACACATGCAAGCTGCCTTTTCTGTGTCTGGCTTTTTCGAAGCGGTGGCGTTTCATAAGAAGAGCCAACTAAAACCATGGGCTACGCCGCACAAGCTGCGCAAAAATTAGACGCCATGTAGCGAAGCCAGCTTTTTGAATTTCAACAAAGGTTTAGCAAAAACGAAACATTAAAGGGGCACTGACACAAAATTTTGAAGGCGAGATAGCTTCGGAGATAGATTGGTGGGAACACATATACATCATCTGCAAAATATCAGCGGCGAATACAGCCTAGAACATATTTAAAATCAATTTTAAAGTTTGCGAAACGCAACCAAGCAGCCAGCAGAGGACCACGCGCAATCGACATCCCGAGGAGATTGTGTAAATAAACAACATCCAAACACGTCACGAGTTTGTGTTTGCCGCTTCCGCACTGCCGGCGTTTTTCGCCGGCTCGCCCGGCTCGCCGCTCCAATCGGAGGTTTGGCGGGCGGAGCTTCTGCTCTCGAGAACGAACGACCCGATCGTTGGCGGCGGAGGCGCCGTGATTTCGTCAGCTCATCGGGCAGCTGGCCGCGGCCAAAGTTCTACAGCGATTCCAGGCACTCTGTTTCTATTACTTTTTATTTACATTGGACGCGAAAACGCGCCGGAGACACGAAAAGCCCACTGAGCGAGCCGCACGGTCGCTGTGCAGGCGGCGGCCACGGCCGCGAAGTGGCCCAGGCCGGCGCAGGTAGCTCGAGTGATAGCTTGTTACCGCTGCACGAAATTGTCCCCAAGTCCCGACCATGGTGGCTTACATGAGAAAGGAGTTAATGATGCGATGGCGGGTTGCATTAAAAATTGTCACCTGCACTGCTTACGAGAGCGGCACTCGAATATCCGCCGCAGTGCTAAGCCGAACACATCTGTAGGCGGACCTGTAGGCAGACCGGCCGGCTGCTCCCAGCTCGCGTCTTGCCACCCACCGTCTCGAGCGTCGCGCGTCGTTCTTTAGCCGCGGTAGCATTTGCACTCGCAGCGCCTGCGTCACATCCACGGTCGCTTTTTAATTAAGCGCCTCACGAGATCAGTACGTGGGGGCATTCGCAGAAACTGCCGTCGATGCGGATTCGACAGTGGAACGGCGGCTCTGCTCTGTGATATCCCTCCGACGGTCACGTGGTCAGCTTTGTTCACACAAAATCCACAAAATCCATCGTTTCGCGGCACTCGCTGAAACCGAAACTGCGACTGGCCGCATTGAAAATGCCTCTAATTAAACAACCGTCGCACGCTGAAGAAAATGAGGTTTCTACAGGTTATAAGTAGGTCACTAGCTACTTATCGCAACAAAAAAAACAAGATGCAAAATTTTTGTGTCAGTGCCCCTTTAATGGGGGTTGGGGGTTGAAAAGTTCAGGGGATGGTTTCGCGGACCCCTTAAATGCCCTCGCGGACCCCTTAATGACCGCTGACCCTCATTTGGGAGCCAATGATGTAGTGAATGCAAAAGCAACAGTGCTGTCTTGTACAATGAATATTCCGTAATTACTGTGCGCGGCCATGATTCACAGCTCCCGTTAACGTAGACGGTTCGTAGTCCATCGCCGTATTCTCCGCACGGATGAAACCCGTACAACAGGTGTTCAGTGTAATGGAGGTTGTTTGTTCTTTGCACTGCAATTATTTGATTCCTACTGTGCCTGTGGTCCAGTAGTGCGCATGTGTTCTTTCGTTATCATCATCCTACTTTTCACTTTGCGACGCTTTCTTACTTTTTTGGTTAGAATGCTGTTAGCCCTATATATAGGCATTTTGCTGAATTGTACTTTCTATAACTCAGCTAATTGTTACTTGTGCAATTACCATAGTCAAATTTCCGTTGCAGTACTAAAAGTCTGCAACACGTTTTATGCCGAGGATTACCACCCAGTAACGAAGTTTACCTTTATACAACTATAATCATTGAGCTGTAATCGCCAAGGAAATATTCAACCGGCTTCGCATTTGCCCGCTGGTTTTCGGTGCCTATCTGGACGCATAATTTTGGTATGTTTTGTCAGGATCACTCGTACCGCTTGTAGGAAGCGTGACGTCCATTGACGTTTTAGCTATACCACCCACGACGGAGCCCCAGCCCTAAGTGATAATTGGAAATTGCAATCGTTATTTTTTTTGTTATTTTGGGCATGATACACGTACATCACACGGTATATTTCAATTTTCATATTCTGTCGAAGTGAACGGGGCAATAGGCGTTCGAGACGCCTGTCGAGGCCCCGTATCTGAAGATTGCACAACGGTAGCAGCGACAGCTTAACAAAGCACATTTAACAACGGAAGAATGCAGATTATGACAATATATTGACACACTGCAACGTAAGCGAGCGTGCATAAACATAATTACAGGTTGATTTTACACCATAAAGCACAAGTGAACATAGAGTGAATATGTAATTCAAGAAATGTTAGGGACAGTAAAATAATCTAAAGAATTTTTAGCAAACTCAAAGTTGTAAACCAGAACAAACAATACCCAGACTAAAGTGTGGACTTGCCCAGCACTTAAGCGCACCTTCCGGCGGCCGAGCTGACCACGTGCCAACTCAGTGCCTCCAATTTGGCCCTCGCCGTGACGTCACACGGGATAGCCCATCCTCACCGGGTTTCACTACGTGACGCTATTTTTTCCTCCCAGTGGTGCTCACAGCTATCCTTCACCCCCTCCAGTGCACGTTATCCTCTCCACGTCTGTTCACACGTCCACATCAGCAGGTTTTCTTTCACATGAAAAATAGCTTGCTGACGCACTTATACGCAGAAAACAAGGGATCTATGTTCACACATCAAAAACAATGGTTTTCCTTTGAGAAGTACCATGAAAGGTACCATTCATGGCTACCTTTCATGAAAGGTACCCTGCTGACGCACGCGTTAAATGACTGGGCCTAACCGGCTCTAAGCCAAGTGTAGATGGAGCCTGATTCTACAATTTCATATTGACATGTTTTGTTTCACCACTAGATAAAAAAGAGAACCACGAAACAAAACACCATGAACCAAAACGCCAAGTAATTTCACTGCTGCAGTTTTTATTAAATTCTGAGACTCGGCAAGAACTCTTAGCTTGTGCTCGCAATGTGTTCTTTGGTTTAGAAAGAAAATAAATCTTGAGACACAATGCACTAGTTCTTGCGATGGATGGACGCAGCCACTTCGGTGAGAAGTTCGACGATGTTGGTAATCCTGCGGTCATTTGGACCAGGAGCAGGCAGCGTGGGCAGGGCCTTGCATTCCGCCGAGCCTTTGGTGTGACTGCCGCAGAGAAGGTCTAGGGCACTGCCGAAGGCAGTTTCGATGATACCAACTATGAAGTCCTTACCCCCTACGCTGTCGCATGGTGCCAGAGCCTTGGCGATGCAGTCAAGGCCGTTGTGGTAAGCACTGAAAAATGCAGGGAGAGCAGGGAAGGGAATCTGTGATAAAGTTGTCTGTTCTGAAGTTAGCATATTCGCTCGGGCACACGATACCTTACTATTGGAGAAGCGGCAGGGCTTAAACAATGTCAACTAACCATGGCTGCTTTGCTACAAAATTCGGTTTTAAAGCGAAAACGATAGTTCACTCGGTATGTAGAAATTCACCTTGCTGTGCGGTAAGCCATGCATTGATCACAAAATGACGCAAGAAAAATAATAGTAAATTGGTTTAGTTTAAGAGGACAATGAGTATATTTCTGTCTTGATAGGAATCGAACCCACGGCCTCCGGAATGCGAGCCGAGCAAGCATCCTCAGAACCACCAGAGCTCGGTGGCTCTGGCAGAGTAAAGGTGAACCTACGCGTCGTGACATTTAACTGATACTTTTAGATACATGTACCTAGGCCTGAAGAAGTAACTTGATGCGGCGAAACACTTAAAATCCCGTAATGCTGCTGTATTGTCACCACAAGGCATCTACAATTGTCACGGTAAGATTCTACGATGTGCGTAGTCGAGGTGCAGTATCTTTCTCGATGGAAATAACATCGTTCTCTGACCGGGACCCCCGCCACCTGTGCCTGACGTGGAGCATGGGATGGTAATGAGGGCGCTGGCCTTAGTGTTTGCGCTGCATTGTCCCGCCTGTCGGTGCTGCTCTGGACATCTATCTAAAATAACAAATGCATCGGTTGACTGAGTCGCAGTGGCACATAAACAAGCCGGCGAGACGTTTCAAGTACATCGATATTGAATGCCCGTTCTACATGGCCACTTTCAGTTGACAGTTAAATGGTCAATTACAAGTGCGCCAAATGTATTTGAAATGGGGCACTCGACAGACACTTTTGTTCGACGGCCTTCGGAAGGCCTTTGAGAGGGCCGTGTAGCGCACGTAGAAAACATTTTGGTTAGACGGCAGAGGCGGATTGGGTTTTATGATCCGCGCAGCGATATAATCTTCACTGGTCACCGTTGCTCCTCAAATCACTTTAAAACAACTCTCTTTTACTGAGCGGGATGGATTCGAGGCATGTTAATAATAAGAGTGTGGGTCTATGTGAATGAGCACATTTGCTTGTTTCCCTCACCGCGATCCATTTTTGTGCATCTCTGTATGATATTTGTCCAAAAAACTTTGTTAGCTCTCTGTGATAGAAGACTGTTTAAAAGGTTTTGTTCATTTCTTTGGCACTAGGATAGCGCTAAAATGCTTGCTCTCCTAATATCATATACTCGTGTGGAATTTGGGGCTAATGAAGTTAGGTTTATAACGCAGTGAATAATATTCCTTCAAAACATCGTATCCTATACTCGTTGTAAAACAGAACTAACAATCAGTAGCAGTTGTGTGAATAACAGTAACTGACAAATTCTCGGTGGCACAAAATTTGGGACTTGAACTTGACTGCGCTGATTTCTTCGTTACACAGTGTCACCCAGCAACACAAAGGGCTGCCGGCCTGCACTTCTTGCGCAGTCAGTAATCCGTGCTCAAAATATTATTCTCGGGGTATTAGAAGAACGCAACTCTACTTGGAGCGTCTACTATACTAGCTACGACGTAACAGGCTGATGTCGGATATGATATTCGTACTACAACTTCTTTTCGTACGAGAACACATTACATTTTGTGATGTTATTGTTTTCGTCAGCAAAGCAGTTGTGCGAACAAAAGCGAACAGATTTTTTTTATATTATTAGAGACGATGTAATCACCTTTGCAGCGGTGATATTCCGCTCGTTTGTTCCAACACACGCTACCTCCACCGTCGCCTCCTGACAGTACACCCTATTCAGCTTTGCCTAATGTCTCTGTAAAGCACTGTACCATAAGCATGCTTACCGCTCGTAAAAAATAGGCATCGCTTAGACCGGGGCACACACTGGTTTGAGGCGCAATGAGGCAGCGCACAACGCAGCAGGAGGACTCATTACTATATACGTGCCGCTGTCAGCCTCGTCACCTACCTCGGTGCGAGGTCAGCCAGGGATCAGTTAATCACGCATCATGATGCCACTATGCATTACCGGCTCTCTAGCCGTCGATACCCTTTTGCACGCGTTGAGCTAACCAACCAATTCCAATTCCTTTCCGTGTTCCCCCCTCCCAAAGGAAAACAAGAAAAAAGTCGGGAACCACACCCGTACCAGCAAATCAATGGCACGTTTACAGCCAATAATATATAAATGAACAGGGGCAAGCGCCCAAAATGTAAATTAAAAAAACAATTAGTAGAATAATTCGTTTCTTTTTAATTTTTTGGACTCCATTAATTCGATTGAGTCGATTCATTGGTCTCCAAAAGCGCCCCATCATGGGCGCTTACGGACACTCCTGGTGACAACCTCTTTGGCCTGCCGAGCACTACTGCACCGCATTCCCCCCTCGCTATTTCCTTGCCAAATTGTCCACTCTGTGGGAAACTATCCACGCTGGTCCACTTTACGTGGGCCTCTTCTCAAGATTCCTTTCCCTCCGTAGTTAATTAAGAGCAGTGGGAGGGAGCGCTGGGCAGCGCGGACCCAGAGGTGTAGATACTGCTGGTTACCCGCGCTGACAACGTCGCCGCCGGCCTCAAACCGACGGTCAGATCTCTCTCTCTCTCTCGTTCGTTATTTCTCTCCCGCTCTCTCTCCCTCCCTCTCTCTCTTCCTTTCTCTCTGCAGTTCCACTGTGTGAAAGTGATTGATCAGAAAGGCTCTTTTGCACTACACGATGGTAATGTAGTACAATGACATTTATATGACATTTTAGCGTAATTTTCTTTGGCCAAAACGTTGTCGCCGTCTCGACGCCGTCTCTTGAGCTCGGCGACGCAGGCCACTTTCCTTCCGCGCCGGCGGATCTAAGCGACGCTAACGTACACGCTCGGCGCCCCGGCCCTCTTGGCCTTCACGGGTCACCGGAACGCCCCGACGGCGACAGTTACATTCTACGCCCCGGGCAAGCTCTAGTTCCCTCACCGCCGCATCGACGACGTTGTGGCAACGGTGGCAATTCCCACCGCTGGCCGCGGTGTCGTTCCTTCTACCAACGCGCCACCCGGTGCGGCAGTGTTCTCTTTCGCTTTATGGCTCGTCAACCACGTCCAAAACACGTAGGCATGGTGCGTTCCACCACGGGATACCCGGAGTTCACTTTTATTTTGTGGCTTGGCGCCCCTCAAACTCAATTTTTTTTTCCGCATATGCGCTCCATGCTTACGAGAGTATTCTTCTCACTGGCAAGCAGACGGCTGACTCTTCTCAACCACCACTGCTTCATTCTGAAACTCTTTTCTGATGTGCGGTGCATGCAATTATTCTTTATAGACCTAGAAACAACTTTCTCCCAGCAATTCTCTCGTTTATTGAAACTGCCGTCAATTCTAATGATGTCAAGCACTCGCAGCTGCTGTCCAAATAAAGAGAAATTTGAAGATATTTTTTTCTGTTTTCACGTCTTCCATTACTGGCCACAAATGAGCGGTAGCGACGAACAGAGAGTGCGTCGAAATACCCCGCCAGAAGTAACACCGTTCAGGCTTAAGGAAACAACTGGCCTCCGAAAATGTGAGAAAGATGTTTTTTTTTTTTTGTAATACTGACCAGCAGGCGTGGTGGATAACTTGGTCCCTCGGCCCCTTCACAATGGCCCGTTCGCTGCTGGAGTGGAATCCCCTGACGCAGGCGTGAATCTTGGCGCCAACAGAGTTCATGCACTTCACGCTTGCCAGGTACTCTGTCGTAGTCAGGAATAAAATCAACGCTTCATGAGTCAAGAACAAGGAGAAGCATCGTCGCTTTCTGCGTATTTTTGTTCTCAACTCGCAACTAAATGTCTGTATGTTGTTCCGCTGCTGTCTACAGTTTTTTTTTTTTCAGTTCTTGGAAAGCAGTTTTACTTTATTTCAACTGGCTATGGGGGCGCCCATAGCTCTGTTTACGTTTACGACATCATCAGCCCCCTATTTTCTCCGAGTGAGATGAAGCGGGAGACCATACGGAATCTACCTGAATGCGCCACTTCGTGAATTACTGCTGAACGAAGCAACTGTCATTGTGCATCTCTATTGTTGGCTAGCATTTGGCGGCACACTGAGTAGCCCCTTGGGAGAAGTTTCGCCGCAATAATACATTTTAGAGCAGTCTGGCGCAGGAGAAGCGGATTGGCGCAGCGGATCGCAAATGGGCGCAGCACTTGGCGCAACAATAGCGCAGCCGATCACACTCGCAATTGTGATCGGCTGCTCAGCTCAGAGAGCCAACAAAAACTGTGGCAAAAGAGCACTGAAGGAACACACGGGGACGCACACAAGACACTGCTGTACTCTGATTTGAGATACGTTCCAGGGAACAGAACGTATTTAACGTAAACATCGAGCAAATGTGTGAATTCAGTAGATAAGCACTCTGATCACTACGATTGGCCCTACCGGCGTCAAAGATAAGTTCAGTAGAGAGGAATCCCACTCATAGAGCTATACACCCAGCCAGTCATTAAAAGAGGGAAATACCTTTTCATGGAGGCCGACAGACAGCACGCAAAGGTAACCCTTGCCACTTCGTGCACCGAAAGATTCATGAGCTCATCAAATAGTTGTTCTGTGTGCTGCGGTAATACTTAAACGTCATAAAAGGCTCGGTGCTCGGGAAATTTTGTACGGTACTAAGGTAAACAGAACCCTCATTATTCCGAAAGCACTTTTGTTTTGTTATCAAAAGTCTGCTAACAACGCAGCGATGCCAGTTTTCTCTTTAAGGATGCAGCTGGAAGGCGTGGAAAAGTGAAGGACAATTTTAATTTCTCAATGTGCTTAAATAGCGCGCGCACGCGATTTTTTTACGCTGACATCGTGTCTGGGTATGTTTTTAGGTGTATTTGAAAGCAAAGCTTTCTACCCCTATCAGCCAACGATTTCTTCGTGGCGTGTCGGACAAGAAACTCCAAACGCGGATGGGGAGGGTAAGTGCGGTTTTCACTCCCGGAGCACATTGTAGATGGCGCTGCGATAGGGCGCTATTACGCAGCGTTCCCCGCACGCAGCTGTCTACTCGCACCGGCGGGCGCGTTAGAGGGACGGCTTTGTCGTCTGCTTTAGCGACGGTTGTTTTTGGCCCGTTCTGGCGTGCTTCGCGTCCATTGCGAGCTTCCTTCGCGCGGCTTGATTAACTTGTTCGATAGCACCTCCTGGGTAACCGGACCCGACCGAATTAAGTGGTCCTGCAGCCAAGATACGTTAAGGATTGGTTTTCAGGGCGGGAATACAAAATGTAGAGACTACATACAGACATCAGGCCGCTATAGGAAGGCTACCTTTGGCGCACTGCTTGCAACGAATGGGACTCCGTTTTCTAAATTGGTGAATACCAATTTGGTTGTGTTCTAAGAAGTATTACAGAAGGCAAAAGGAGCAACTAGTTCTAATAAATAGTGATTTTAAAAGTTCCCTCAGCTTTCTCGCAAATCTCAAAGTTGCTAAATTAACTAGTTTGAATCAGTATAAACCGGAATCCCGAAGTTCACTGGCCGAATTGTTAAGGCAGCTGCGCTAATGTCGCGCGGTAGTGTAACCTCAAGCTAGCACATCAGGATGGCTAGATTCGGTTGTCTCATCCTTCGAAAGACGCTCCTCTCCCTTTTCTATCATTTCCGTCTCACGGCCGGGCTACAGCGGCGGCGTCGTCCACCGTTCTAGCCCGGCCGTGGCCGACGCTCCTGCGTTCGGGACGCCGTCCCCGCGAATTCCTGGTAATGACTGGCAGGATCTCTGGTTTCGCTCTTTGTAGAGCCGCGTGTGTGAATTCAAGTGACGTCGCATGGGCAATTGTTTTGGGTGTCGTTTAAAGCTTGGCTTTCCAACCACCTTCACAGCGTGTAATGGAGCCAAATTTTTACTGGATCTGGTTAAGAGACAGACTCTTGAATTTGACTAGTTTCTTTGCGCCCCGATAAAACTAGCAAAATATTTTGTTATTTTGGTAATTCAAAATACCCCAGTCAGATTTTTTTTTCAGAACCTTGAAATATTCGCTTTAGAGGAACTTTTATCTTCTCTCGGAAACAGATAACCAGAAATGATTAAAAAATACATTATTTTCACGTAATTTCTGTAAACGGCTGTAACATTCTGACGGCTATTTATTTTTATGGCAGTTGATTATTGTCTTCGCAACCCTTGGCTCCTGATACCTCCGAACCACAGTATTCGAAACCGTATTTTTTTAAGCCGCAGTCAGACTACAGTCGCATCCGCCGTAAGTGGCATATTTATCGCAATTTGCACAAATGCGGCCACTTCGGTGTACGCAGCTAGCAACGGACTATGTTCTTATTGAGCGCTTCGATAAGATAAGTATTTTACGACAAGCCAATCGCCGCTCTGGGGCAACTGCGTTTCGCATTTTTCTTTTTCATCATGGCGCCGATCAGCAAGGGGCTGTTATTGGGGGTCGAGGCCCTTCAAGCCCAAAATAAGCTTATGATCGTCTACACGCTAACCGGCGCAGACGCAAATGTCATGGGTTCGTCAAATCTTCATTGATAGAGCCGCTGACGGAGATTTCCACAATATTTTTACGAAGCTGAGGACGGGCGATACTGCGTTGTTCCACAACGTTGCATCGGCGGATGCCTGCGATGGCGGTCACCGTATGAAAAATCACCTGGGGAGGCTGGAAGGCATGTGACCCGAAAATAAAAACCGATACTGCTCTGCCCATTGGCTCCGCCGTAAGAGTCATATCTGTGCTTGTTGTAAAAGTTGCGCACCCTGCAATATTTGCACCCTGGTGGCAGCAAACGTTGCGTAATTTACGCTCAATGCAGCGATAGTCTGAACAAACAAATGGCGTTTTTTTTTTTTTGCGTTTACGCTTACGATCCATACGACCGATGCGTACGTGGCGCACGTAGTCTGAACGCGGCCTAAATGTGTCTCACGTAAAGGGATCAGAGCAGCCAGTTCCACATGTTTGGCGGCACCAAATTTGGCAGCCCCACAGTAAGTAACATTGATTAGTGGAAATCATCGAGAACTAAAAAACATTCGCCTAAACGTCTAAACGAATTTTAGGGAAATTTTACTGGCCGCATTTTGGAAGAGATGTGAAGCGTTTGGTGCGATCATGCAGCTTCTGCAAACGGAAAATGCCTGAAGCGCAAGTTGCTGTGGCATGGCTGCTCAATGCTTCGGGTACCCCGACATAAATGCAGCACACCGCTATCACAACGGAAACGTTCAATCAACTTCCCGGGGCATAGTGAGGTGATGTAAGAAGGCACGACACACGAGCCCGACTTTGACGCCAGGATACGCCAGGATACGACACCAGGATTGCTTCCGCTGACCTACTCTGTGCACCTTCCACAGTAGCCGACGGGTAAAAGGTTCTCGACAATTGAACAGGCGTCCAGCAGTGTCTTGTGCGTGCGCGTGTTTAACTGAACGGTGACAAAACGTCGTTAAACGTAGTACCCGTAGCTCATTTCGACTCCTGAGTAGTTAATAGTAGAATAGTTGTTCCCCCAACTACTTTCTTAAGGTGGGGATGGTGTGATGAATAGCCACGCGAGTGATTGACCGCGCAATTGAGCCAGCGGGAACTTCAGCGACAATGACAAGAAAGAGGGGACGCGCGCGTAGTGTGATCGCCTCTACTCCTTGCAATCCTGAAACTTGATCCGGCGAATTCTTCCGTGATGTTACTCACCGACTCCTTGTCCGTGTGCATGGCTCTCTCCTCGGAAACTTTACATCCTATTCTCAAAATTTTTTATTCCTGCGTCCCCACTCACGTGTGGGAGATTCGGCTCGTTTGGCTGCCCGGCCACTGTGGGTTAACCCTCAATGAAACCGCTGACATATTAGCTAAAACAGCTTTGGCTTTACCGATCGTCGAGGTTCTTCCCCCGTTTTCTTGCGTGTTGTTGGCACGTTATCGCCAATACCTGTTCAATCAAGATGCCTCCGATGATGGTCTGAACACTTCTCCTGAACTTGAACACCTCAGGTACCGTTGGGAGAGAAGTTTATGCCAAACTCGCTTGTGCGAAGTATTGCTTACTTCTTTTCGCTGTGGTGTGCCGCCACTTAATCGGTAGTTATATAGGACAAACCTGATAACTCTCCACTTTGTGCCACTTTTGCCCAGAAATTGAATCCGAGGAGCATTTCTTTCTTTTTTGGCGCTGATTTTCTAACCATCGGATACGGCTGCTGGAGATTCCCCTGCTACGTCTTGGACTTCCTTTGACTGTACCGGGGCTTTTGTCTTTTGGGGGGACTAGGCTGGGCCGATGCCATAGGGACGTGTGCAACGCCATCCACTCCTTCATTTCGGGGACAGCTCGTCTGCAGTGTTAAAAACATTCCGATTAGGCTGACTTTTATTATAGTTTTCCTATTTTTCTCTCTTGTTTTTCTCGTGTTTTTTCTCTCTCTCATTACCCTAGACCAAATTCTTTCTTCTACTCCATTATTTTGCCTGACATGATTGATTTTAATGAAAACATAACTCTTCTTGGCCAATCCCCCTAAGTGGGTATGCGCCATTTTTCGGGCCACCACCACCACTGCAGAAGCTCGAACGACGACGGCTTGAAGTGAAGCGGGGGAACGGGGCGCGGTTACCTGGAAACGACCCTTGGGACGCCTGGTCCATCGGCCACCTTTAAAAAGACTGTCGCTACCCTCCAGCTAAGCTCGAGAGTGCGTCTGGGCTCCGTAATCGTGGCGCTGCTGCGCCGGCTGCTGACGCTTCGTACTTGCTGTTTGGTGCTGCAATTCCTGGTTCAGCATGGCCATGCTCGAGGCTTACGCGGGGTACAAGCCTCGTCGCAGTCTGCATACCCGTCCTGCCTGCTAGAAACGTATCTGAACGGAACGTGAGACCGTTTACTTATTGGTCACTGCCATCCATTCGCAGACTTTCCCGTCTGCCAGTCTGTGTTGTGCTTTTCGAACTACTAGCTGTGCCGTCCGTAAACCGTATTGCCTGTAACGTCCCGTCGCCTATTATGCTCACGTCCTGTGGCCAGTCCGTCATCGTGTTAAATATAATCGTCAGTGTTAACCAGCGTTCATCTTTGTGCCTGCGTGGTCTTTGGCCAATTCATATCATCATAAACCACGTATAGGTATACATTTGTATCCTTCGTAAATGCGTTAAATTAGTGGGCGAATCAGCGTTGCATGTGTTTGTTCTTCGTTCGCGATTTGGGTCTTTCAAGTTTTCACGATCGATTGGACGCACTTTCAGCGAAGGTTAGACGCACTTTTAGCTTTCGCGTTTCTCTCAACTTATTTTTGGAAGGGATGGTAAATTTTTAGCGGCTCTTCACATGTCGTAGATTATGTCTTCTACTACGAGGCGCCTGGGCTCGTAAATACCTGCACTGACAAATTCTGTGTAAACCTGTTCTTAAAATAACGCGACATCCAACCCAACCAGCATATCTCCACTGCACGGAGAGTGCCAACGGCAATGCCTTCTTTACCGAGACAATATGCGTACTATACTTAGAATTTACTATTACCACCTTCACATATTCACACCACGCTTCAATTAAAAAACTTGGAAGTACGTACCCTTGTTCTTCTCCGAGCCTTCCGTGCAGACACCTTCGATGGTTGACTTCACTGTATTAGCGAGCACCACACCTGCCGCCTTTGGCGCATGCTCCAAGCATTCGTTGACGAACTTAATCGCGCAGGCGATCTGTTTCTTGTGCAACCTACAAAAGGTGAGGAAATGCTCTTTGGTTAGGGCACAAAGAAAGCTCTCAAAGGACACAGAATGCCAGTTGCATAGTTATTCGGATAATGTGTTTGTTTCGTAATTTGTTTCGATGCTTGATTCAAACTGTACGTTAGTTTTGTACCAGAGTTTGAAGGTGTTAAGCGTGAACCAACCTGGCAGACATAAAAGGTAGCATCGAAGACGTATATCAGAGCTAGCAATGCCCTAGAGGCATTGTTTAAAAAAGGCGTTCGTGCAACCCATTACAGCCAAAGAAAACGACAGCGGTACAAAGTAGCTTACTCTCTATCTGGCTGACATTTATCACTAAGATACTTCTTGTATCGAAAGGACAACATATTTAGGGATTAAATGAGCTGCTAAGGTACTTCATTTAAAGATACTGGTAACTATTTATGTTATTTGTGGTTTTCATTTGGGATGTTGATTTCTGTTGAACATTCTACAGGCCAGTATTTGCATTAGTGTTTTGACGGACATGACGGCCGTGAGTGGTCAGCCTGAACATAGCTGTATGCGTTCCCAATTCGCGGTTTACGCATAAGAAAAAGTGATGCTTGAGAAAGTTTCCTTGTTAAGGCTCGTTTCGCAACAAATATCGATGTAATTCTCCAAGTCAACAATTGTTTAAACGTAGCTTCTGCTCGAGTATATTCAAATGACAGAATACTTTATTTGGAAAATTCGTACTGGGCGTTTGTATACAACCGTGAATCTAATGTGTGGCATTTCTTTACTCCTTCTATAGTTCGCACAAAAAGATGATCTATAGGCCGAATGAACAGGTCTTTACATGGAGCGTTATAAGGAAGGAGAGCAAAGGAATGGCCCATAAGGAAAAGGAACGCGCACTTTGGAATTCGGCTTCATTTTTCCGAAGCTAAACTTTATTGCGCTCACGGATGCGGTTGCACGCCAGTACGCCTTGCAGGAAAGCCGACTTTCTGTGGCGATGATGATGCGTGATCGTGGGTGAAGGGGAAAAAAAATCAGCTAGCCCTCTGTTTAACAACAACGATTCGAAACCTAGGAGCTTGAGTCGTTGAGTTTGCCGTTGGATCGCTGAGGTAAATCACGACGATGGTTGAACGCGAAGCTTTGTCGTGAAGGATATGTTTGCCCAATCCGAGCCAAAGTAGTGCGTACTTCCAGAGTAGCACATACTCGCAGTGTGGTATCGCCTACCATAATAGGTAGGCCGCGTGTGGTTCGCTCAGAGGAGTAGCAGGCTGCCTTTAAGCAACGTCAGCGCGAGTGGGCACTCGAGCGCAGCAGTGCTCGTCAAGAGGATCCGCAGTTTCGCCAAACTCTTCGGCATAGATCTCACGTTTGCGAGCACACGGTGCCGAGTCACGATGGCAGGACCTCTGAGTGTCTACCACAGCGCAATACTGTGCATATGCAAAGTCGTTCGTTCCTAAGTGATCCAAATAAAGTCAAGACTCCCAGACTTAAGAAACATGTGGTCATTCCCTCACCTTACTTGAAGCAAATCAACTATTCCTCTGTATGACGACAACGACGGCAAAACGCGAAGCTGCAGTGCGTCCACCCGCGTCGAACCCGCCGAACCAGCGCTATCTCCGAGAGCCAAGCGCGCAATCAAACTCAACGATCAAACGACGAACTCAACGACTAAAGCTTCGCGTTTTCCCATCGTTGTTGTTGAACAGGGAGGTAGTTGATTTTTTTGTAATGCCGTAACATTTTTTCCTTATTTCAGTAATGCCACAGAGTAAGATTGGAAGCAGCCGGTGCGTGGTTAGCAAGGCAGCCGAGGATCCAAACCGCCGAAGTAATGGTGCTAAAGCGAGCGGTAACAAATAGACGCCGCTGCGTAGCACCTTTGCTAATAAGTTGTCATGGGTCATGCATGCGTTGCCGCTTTGCCTCCCGCCTCAGTGACAGCTTAATTGGTCAAGTGTCTAAAGCACAAGGAAACCTAGTAACTAATTGGTGAGCACTAGCTGTAGCCGGAATGATCTTAATTTAGAGCAGTAGGGGCTCTTGTGTTTCCACTGTAAACAATTAGGATGCGATGGATGGATTGCGCATATTACGAACGAAAAGAACAACACGTCATTTTAGGTTATATTGAATACTCGCTATTCAAGGGGCATTCTTAGTTTACAATTTGTTTAATATTTGTTAGGAACAGTACTGTCATGTAGGCAAAGAAGTGACCGCGTCGTATTGTGATCACTCGAGAGAAGGTGTGACGAGAGATGCTGCTGAACGAAGAACATAGCCACAATCAACAAAAGGCCACATCTAAGCGAACAAAGGTAACCATAGAGAGAGAGGAAGAGAGGAAAGCACCGTTTCCATGGTTCTCAGATGCGAATCGTCGAGGGCTGGGAGAGAGAATGGCGGGATTCAGTAACAGGACCGTGGTGAGGGCTGATCCTCAAGTTGGCGGGGCAGGGGAATACGATTGTAATTCATTTGATGTATCCACCGAGGGCTCTTTCGCTGCGTTTTTTTTTTCTCTTGAGCCCTCTATTTCCTTCTGGTAAACGTGCACAGCTTCCCAGCTAGGCCGCCGTGTTTCCACTGGAAATATTAGGGGATTTATGTTTTAAAGCTACCCCGACAGGTATATGCGCACCGCGAACGAAAACCAGTGCGCATTTCACAACAAAAATTTCGTGGCTCCCGCAAACCACTCGAAGGCGTGAAGAAGGGATAGATTAAGGGTGCAGGATACTAATGAATATTTACGTAAAACCCAAGACGTCCATACGTAGCGCGCTTGAATCCACATAATAAAACCAAGATGTCGTTGATTATCGATCAACTGATCTGAGTCATCGATCAGAAATTAAACCGTGTGTTCAATGTCTGAGCACCTTACGGGAGTCTGGAAACATACATTCTCACGCGCTGGTGTCTAAGTAGAATTGACCCGGCGAAGATCGAAGGATTACACTAGAATCTCATACAACAGCATTCCCCTGTTTTTCATGTCTTGTCCGTGTGTCGAGATTTTGACGCACGTGAAAGGTTTTCAGGCGGTCAAAAGTAATCTGCAGCCCTCCACTACGGCGCGCCTCAACATCCACGTGTAACTTCGGTGCGTTAAACCTTCATAATTTTTTATGTCTTCCAGGAGAACTCGTAGTTGCGCTGTTATCGTAGCAGCGTTTTCGTCAGCCTTGCTTACGCGCAGTCCTCAGTGAACTTCTGCCCCGGCTCATTAAGATGCGTCCCCTTAGCGTAGACAATGAAGTCGTCGCCACAGGCCCGGAGTGTCTCGATCTTGCAGCCGGCCTTCAGTTGTGCCTGGCTTGCACCTAAAAGAGAAGACACACGCAAGAGCTGTTCAAATCCGAAATTGATCTAAGCAGGTATTGAACAACGGCGAGCGCTACTGTAATCAAAGCCCCCACCTATGCCCTCTGCCATTCCCCTCCTCTGATCCCTGAAAGGGAGCATTCTCCATTTAAAATTCCTACGCCCAGCTTTGGCTCGTGGAGAGAGCCCAAGAAGCCGGCGTTTCAAGAGATCATATAAAGAGGACTCTTCCTACTACTGACTTCTCTACAAAAACGTTTATACCCCCTCCCGTGGATCAACGAATATATCACATTGTAAATGGATAAATATGCGAGGAAGGAAATGTCGACATGCTATAATAATTGTAAACGGGCTGCTTGTTTGGTAACAAACAACTGAACACATACCAATCACCCAAAATTTAAGTATCTAACACCACGTGTGACACCGTTCATTATGGTCCTTGTGGTGTTTAAAATAAATAACTATGTATCTGTTGAGTGACATCGCTAAATTTCGCTAACAATGCCCGTCACTATAAAGCGACAAAAATCTTTTGAGCGAGTTCCTGAGTCGTGCTTGGTTAGGGTGATATTTAACTTGGCAACTTCTTATTCTTAGTACTGCACATGCTTGTTCACAGCGTTTAACAAGATTTCCAGTTCGGAAAAGTGTTCCAGAGAACGCTGCAACGGTTTTCACTCCTGCAACACTGCAAGGCCGACCTCAATCGTCCCTTCAAGCCCCTCAAATTCATGTTTCTCTTCGGGGAAAGGTACATTTTAGGGGTTCCAAGGTACGTTTGAGGGTTCAATTGTATCGCAAAAACACGCTAACCTCGAGCGAATACGCGCGAATGCAGTGTTCGTTTAAACGCCCTACAATTAGCTAAGTGAATATGCATATTTTCCACTCATTTTACTCCGTTTAAATGGTGTTTCTGTGTTACGACATTGCGCTTTCAATAAGAACAGCCGTAACTGCAACACATACCGGAACCAATTGGTAAGCTAGTTCGTGCGGATAGTTGGGTAAGTTCTTTTATTGGTAAGCACACAAGACGCTCCGGTTTGTCGCTGTCACAGAGCCAATTTTTTGTTAATTAAGGGTATCTAAAATCTGGAAAAACCAAAAATTACATCCAGAATGTGTAACATGACTTCGCTGAAAATACGTTTTCTAGTATTAGGAAACAAACATTACAGCCAAAAGACTTGCAAGCAAAAATTTCCTCCAACCAATCTTGAACAAAAATTGTAAGTGTTGTCTGCATAAAAGGCTTCGTTGAGTACAGAGAATACGTTTTAAGCTGTGCCTACCGTTAAGTGCAGCAGTGTCCTTTTTATCTCGAAAATCTTTTGAAGTTTGTAGCCTTGGCGGCTGCGTACTGAGTATTTCTTTTATACACCAATCAATAATTTTTTTTCTTCATGTCATAACAACCGCTAACGGGATTTCACCTACTGCTTCTAGTGAGGACACCACACTGAAATTATTATACGTACCTGCAAGCCAGAATTTCTGGAAACCGCCAAAGTGAACCGTATTTTTCGTTGACCGCTAAAGTAATTCCTTCGAAGGAATGAAAGGTACGTGTGGTGGCGCGTTTATTGCCGGCATTTTATTTTGTAGCAACAAGCTTTCGGATACGGTATAATTAACAAACCTTCCTGAGTGCATTTTTTACGTCAAAATTCTTTTTGTTGGTACTTGACGCGTAAAACTAATCTAGCCAGTTATTTCAAAAAACTTCAAAATTGAATAGGGCGGAAATTTACGAGTAAAATGAAGAACTCGTAATGTTAACCCAAGCGGTCAAATTAGGCCTCGTACTGCATAGTTGGCATATATAAAAGAATAGCTAACTCGAACATTCTTACAATCAGTCCTCTACACGGTTTAGGAGGTTCCTAAAAACGTAAGGCAGAAGGGCTTGCAACACCAACCAGGGTATTTGAAACACTACTTCTGCCTATCACTGCCTGCCGTTTTAATAAATAATCCCAGCCCCATAAGCGACCGTTCGAACCGTAGTCACATTTATGCACAAAGTTTGCGTTTAACATTGTCTTTTCATCTTTTGAACGATGTCATAGATTCTGAAAGTGTTTAACTGACAAAAACACAGCCTAAGAAAAAGCTCCCTTTGTCGTCAAAACGAAAGTGGTGTGTAAGTCCCACTTACCAAAGAACGACGCAAGCACCACCAAACCAACGATACTCGTCACGGCCATCGTCGAGGTTCCTTTGAGTTGTGTGATAGCTAAGTGTGCATACTTGGGCAACCAACCATGCTGCTTAAATAAGCAGTCCTCCAGACAGGAAAGTCGGCTTAACAGACCGAAAGTAAAGGCGTACACATCAGGGATAAAAATGAAAAACTAAGTAATTTTTTCTTTATTTGGCACTCGGCAGTCCACTGCCCTTGCGAAAGTTGCAGAACTACGTTGTAGGAGTCAGTTTTGTTTGTCTTCTTAAGCATTCGGTGGCTCGAGGTCAATGCACAGCGTTCCAAAACGACGGTGTGGGAGTCGCGTGCTTCCCTCAAGAGAAAAAACAAGGACAACTAAGCAATCTCAGCACGTGCGCGAGTTAATCTGTCTCCAAGTAAAGACGCGTAGGCATTTCGTAATGACTGGTCGGTTTGAGTGCCTCCTCAGCATGCACAGCCCTAATGCTGCGTGGTAGCGAAGGTTCGTGGTGCAGTGTTGTCACTGCATTAATCCGGACAGAGATGAAGAAATCTACTCTCTGCTATGCGACAATCACCGTGATACTGGACGCAAGACCTGCTCAGCCAAGGACCGTGCACGTGACTGGAAATTTTCCCCGGTTTAAAAGTGGCACGCAAGGGTGCGAAAAATACAAATGGTCTGAGCATTGGTGCAACCAATATGTGCCATCTTCAACAACTATTAAACGCCAAC
The DNA here is from genome assembly GCA_013339765.2 of Haemaphysalis longicornis. Classification (NCBI taxonomy): domain Eukaryota; kingdom Metazoa; phylum Arthropoda; class Arachnida; order Ixodida; family Ixodidae; genus Haemaphysalis; species Haemaphysalis longicornis. Next base: position 101,955,177 of record CM023453.1, on the reverse strand, counting down.
TTGTCATTTCCGGTAGGTTCAATGTTTCCATTATTACTACGTTTTTATGGTAACATCTCTTCGAAGTGGAATTATTAGGCTATTTTTTTTTATTTTACCGTGGGTGCTAGCTGTCCGCTATCAAACATACTCATGAAGCGTGCGCGAAAATGCTTAATCGAAGTCAACAGAAGGATGCGGCTGAGGCAGCTAGATGACAGGAATTATGTGAATCCCGAATGCGTCGAAGCGGCAGCTCGAGTGTGAAAGAGAGCACAATAGTACTACTCTGGAGACGAAGGAAAGCATACCTGATTTCCGCAAGCACTTCGACTGCGCAGGGAAGGTCGTTCTACTACTCCCTCTCGGTGGTAGAATTACAGATGGCTAGCGGTTGAAAAAAATATAAAAACACCTTGGAAAAACCCAGTTTTCTTCGTTTTTTACACGAAGGTAACATTGAAAAAAAATTGACTTTTCCTGTGAAATTTGTTGGGATGCGACCAATCTTCAGGGAGGGAAGCGCTTTCTAAAATCAATGCCTTGACGTAAAATCGTGCCCAGATTTTGAGAGCGCACGCTCTGCTGGGACTTTTGTGATGCGGAATGTAACAAATATTTCCTTCAGTGTTAAGAGGAAACTTCATCGGGCACTTAAGCCCCTTAAGTTATTTGAAGGTGAAAGCCAGTGATTAGCGAAGGCTTCTTCGCTGTTGCATCGTATTTGCGGTGCCGTCCCGTACGCGTGTCGTGCCGCATGCATCCGCATTCTTCTCGTTCCATCCTGGCACAGTAGCCGGTTAGCGCTGTCGTTACCGCACTGGGCTGCTGCTCCGGCCACCCGGGTTCAAATCCAATTCGAACACAGATGTTTTTTTCTATGTATACTTTATTTACTTACTTCTGTTAGTTGCGGCCGTAATTTTGTTTCATTCGTGTAGTCGCCAGCTACTACGGTCACTTTTCGCTTTTGATCAGACATCTAAAGCTTTAGCATTGAGGAGTATGTGGAGTTTTTTACAGATCTGTGCAGAATCGTCTTATTCATTTTTTTATGTTTTCCTGGAAAAGACTATGAAAAGAACCTGTTTTCTTCACGCCCCTCAAAATTTCATGAAAACTTACATCTCAGGCAGAGTGCTCAGCAGACACGGTTGCCAACCATGCCCTCACTGACGTCATCATCGCACAAAAGCGCCTCTGCCAGCCAAGGCCAAGGCACACGGACTAGGGAAGCCCCCCACTGGGCGGGTGCCCAAACAGCAGCCCCAACGCTTGTCAAATAAACATTTACTGCTCTTCCGTCTTCCCACCCCATTTTCTGCCGGCACCAACATTTCGCCACCTAACTAAAAAAATAGGTGCAAATGAATAACTCCACTCTCTCAACCACCAAGGAAGGCTTACATTATGAGCAAAAACAGACTAAAGCGTGTACTAATCAGTCATAAAACCCAATACATCGGTCTAATTGCAGGAAGGTACTTCTTGAATTTCCAGCGGCTTTGTCACCACCGTAAGCTCTGTCTTGAAAACGACGCAGGTCTCCACGCACAGTGTTAGAAGCTAGGCCCCAGTTCCACGCGATGTAAAATCTGCTAGAACAGCGGTGCATTGGTTCTCTTGTATCGACTCCAACGGCAACGAGCGCGCGTCAGAGCACGGCAGTGCTGTCTCCAAGCAAATTCTAGGGTTCGCGCAATGGAACCGGAAACTTAACGTAAGTGGTTAGAGACTCTCTCCTCTAACCTCGCCCTAGCGGGAGGAAGAGGAACCAGCTCTGCGAGACCACTGCGCCCTCTATCGGTGTGTTAGGGAACCGGTTGCTGCCCCTGCGTGACGCACAACCTTAACCATACGGACGGGAAGGCGCCAACTACAACAGCTATGCTGTTAAACATCACCCTAAAATAGGTATAGGTGTCATCCAGGAGGACAGTCACGCCAAATTCCTCGGCACGACCCTACGGCCTAGTCTCGCATTCATCAAAATATAGGAAACATTAGCCAATTACCCACATTGTAAAACGCATAACGAGGGGAATATCAGAAATGAAAGAAGAAACAATGAGACTCATAGAAGCGCTCATGGTGAGCCTGATATCGTAGAGACTGTAGTACCACAAAACTACCATAAAAATAAACAAACACCATCATTAGTAAACCAGAATAAGGCAGGCCTCAACCTCCCAATTTTCCCGGTCACAGAAAAGTTCCTTAAATTGGGTCTTTATACCACATCTGATGAAATCAGAGAAGCCACTTACCAAGCTCAAAGGGAGCGGGTGGAAAAATCAAAGGCAGGCTGTGTGTAGCGTTTCTCCAAAAGTGCCATCAGCACTCCTCTAAAGCGACGTCCACAGGCGTTTGGCGAGAAAACTGAAGCGTCTGGCGCGACTTATCTCTCCCTAACTGCACGTAGCCTAACGTAACATGACCTTACGAGCAGAACACTTTAAACACGAAAAAGTAGCCTAAGTCATGAAAATTATAATTCCTACTAAAAACGTAAAAATTAAAAGACGTGAGAGTCAGTCTCAAACTACTACCTTTGTCAGCCGGAACCTCAGACAATACCTCCACACCACAACGGCACGCGCTCTGCGCCCTGTCACCCTAGTTTTAAAACTTCGAATGTCGTCAGACGGCACTGTACGCAAGGCTGCAGAGCTGAGCTGCAGCGCCACTGTACGGCACTCAAGGTAGAGCGAAAAGCAAAATTAGGAGGGACGATCGCATAAAACATAGGCATTCACCCGGAGAAGAAAGGTCTGGTCGCCATGATGGGCATGGCACCGATACAGCGACTCCCCCCTAAAACCTCTCCCCACCAGAAAAGATGGATCCAAACTTACGCAAGCCAAGAGACAAGACAACATCAATTCCCTCAAAAAAAACTCTAAAATCATGAAAACACAGGTTACGACAATGCAGAGAAGTACGGAAGTAAGAAGGCAACGATTGTCGTTGTGGACTACCCAGGGAATGTTTGTGACTGCGTGACTTTCCTGCGTGACTTTCCTACACAGACGCAAGTTTCTGTGAAATTTTAAAAGGTGTGAAAAAAAACGAGGTTTTCTTCAAGTTATTTGTCACAGAAATATTAAAAATTGAAAAAAAAAACGGTTCCACGCACATCTATACAAAACTCGGCATACTTCTTAAGGCGAAAGCCTTAGATGTCTTATCAAACCCGAAAACTAACCATAGTGGCTTCCGACTAGACGAATGAAAGCAAATTACGGTGCCTGCAAAATAAAAATAACTAAATAGAACATAAATGGAGACCTATTTGTGTTAGAACGAGATTGTAACCGGGGTCGCCAGATTTTGTTTTCAGTAATACCCGTTTCAGATATTAACCAAAAACAGCGATACGCATAATGCGGTGGCGTAAGATGACTTAAGCCAGCGTAAGATGACTAAAAACGGGGCATAGACAAAACTCACATTTTTAAAACCACTCGGGAGTACGCTGTTGAATCTTCCCCATTTCCGCAATACGCTGTGCTCTCTCGCTGCAATAAAATTACAATAAAGTAAAATTAAAATATTTTGCTCCCGTGGCTCCCTATTCTTTTATTTTTTCTATCAGGCTTCACCCTGTTATAGTTATGTTAGTGCGGGTTTGTTCCAATTTTCATTTATTTGTTTTTATTTTTAGGGAACGCAAATTGCTTGTACTCCCTTGCCGCCTTTCCGTGTACGTCACAGTGACTCGCTGCCATTCGAGGCCTCCATCGTCGTGGAGGACCAACGACATCACAAGGTCATAAGGCACCCCGTTTTAATTTTCACCGCTAAAAAAACGGATGTCATAAGGGTACAACGGAAACTCTTTTTCAACGTTCTCTGAAGAACGTTACACAAAAACGCCTCATCCAAAAAATAGAAAAACCATGTTACACCACCTATGTCTTCTAACACATTACTCCACTCCAAAAGGCACAGATACACACTTCTCCACCATTCGTTTTTTAACTGGCAACACTTGAACGTGCAGTTTAAAGGAGGATGAACTGCTTTTTTTTTTCAGATGGGGCATGAATACCCTGGTAGAGAAAGTATCATCGAAAAGTATCATTGTTTAAGGTTGAACAGGTTGAATGGTAAGTAGCATTTTAAGGTCTATGGTTCCCAGAAGATATAGTTCGTAGATTTCGTGAAGAGGTAGATGCTACGTTTATGACAGGAGTCAGTCCAGGTTATCCCGCCAACTTGTAAAGACCACTGGTCAGAGAGCATTCAATTATTTTCTCTAGCGCTGAGGGGTCCACTCGAACGCGTCGCAAATGCGCCTCTTCATCTGCAGGCCCAATAGTGGCCCACGACCAGCCGAGAAGTGGGCACAATGCCATATTAAATTATATAGGTTAGGGATGCACGTCTCGTCACAACATGGGCAGCGTTGCATGTGCGAGCTGGTTTCGTGTGCCCATTGATGTACTACATGAGGGGTTAGTGCCGTGTTCGCATAGATCTCATTAGCTATCCCCTCCCCCTACCAAAATGTTTAGAAACCAGGAGTCACGGCCATTGCTTTTAGCCGTTTCAAAATGTTCTGTCCGGGCCCACCAAAATCCGGATTGGTAGAAATATAGAGTAACCGGGAAACACACTTGAGCAAAGTCCTTGTCCAACATTTTCTTCGACACTGCAGAATACTCCATCGAGGAACGTGCACATTGAAACTGTATCGTTTATTCAACTTCCTCTATATATCCGTGTATACCTGGGTTTACGTTGTGGCAAACGCCTGCCTATTATGCCCTCAATAACTGTGCGCAGGAAGGGGTGCTTTATCTCACGCAAGAAATAAAAAAACCGGGAAATAAACCCACTATTCGGGTCACCAGAGCCGCAGCCAAGTGGGGAAACTACAGCGCTAACCCGGTGCCGTACCAGCATGAAACAAGAATTATACGGACGCATGCGGCGTGACAGGTGAACGTCACGGCACAGAAAACACGATGCAGAAGTGAATAAGTCTTCGATGATCGCTGGCTTTCGCTTTTAACTCACCTAAGAGAACTTAATCACTTTTTCCGATGATTCTTCTGTTATCACTGAAAATAATAAAAGTCTTACATGCTGCATCACAAAATTCCCACCAGAATTCCGCCCTCAAAATCGGCGCGCAATTTAATCTCAAGGCAATGATTTCGGAAAGCGTTTCCCTCACTGCATATTCGCTGCATCTAGAAGAATCTCCCCCGTGCAGCTCTGTGTGCGTTTTTCAATGTTATCCTGGTTAAAAAACAAAAAAACAAACGGTTTATTTCCAAAGTTTCTTGTGTTTTTTTTACCACTCACATCTCTACACAGGAGTAGAAGAAACGATAATTGGAGTCATCCTCTTGGCAACAATACTTGCTGAACTTTGGAACCGAAGCATGAACTTCATTACAGATCCTCAAAATGTAATTGAACTGTCGGCTGCTGGCAGAGTACCTAAACGCTTCACCACGTTTCTCTGATCCATTAGAAAAAACGTTCGCGACACCACATGGAAACCCGGGCACGAGGATCTGTAAGGGCACCCGATATAAGGCACCGGAATAAGGCACCCGACCGAAAACAACCCGAGCTAGAATGCCGTGATACAATTGTGCCCACGACTACCACAATCCCCTCCCCGTATATACGGAGAAAATCTTCCCATAAACTTCTAGTAATACCACCATTTTCTTACCAGAAAGCGGTCTGATAGTCTGAAGGAAGAATGATAGTCCCTGCACAGGATCCCTCAACCCACTTATAATTTTTTTGATATTGAAAGTACCCTTAAGGGCCCCAGAAAGGGGTATTACATAAGGGGGCGACAATTTAAAAACCGAAACAAAAGAAACATACTGTAGCACACTGAAAAAGTAGTACAAAATATTCTCAGCGAGTGTACATACGTAGGGCAAGCAGATCAACGAAAGTAACGTTATATAAACAAAAACAATCAACATTGAAGAGAAAACGAATCTAGTTTACACTAAATGGCACAGACAAACATAAAAGCGTTGGTCGTGGAAAGTGGTAACATGTCTGACAGGCCTCTGCAGAATGCGTCGTAATTACTGATGATGGCAATGCGGCAAGGCAAGTCGTTCCATAGTTTTATCGCTAATAACAGTGGTGAATATTTGTACATGTTTGTGCGCGCAAATGGGGTGAATATTTTTAACGGCTGATTGTTACGAGGAAGATGTACGACGCCGGCTGGATGTGCAAATTACGGAACGAGGATGCGCTATGGTAAATTTTGAAAAAATACCGAAGTAGAAAGTTTTGCGACGTTGTTGCAAGGTTTCTAGGTTTAGGCTATTTCGGAGTTCGGTTATACTGTCGCGCGTGTAGTTACGGAAAATGAAGAGAATAGCGCAATTTTGGACTGCTTCGAGGTATTTCCTACGATACGTTGATGAGGGTTGCAGATGATAGCCTCGTATTCGAGTTGTGGTCTTACAAAAGAGGTGCATGCAGTCAGTTTGGTTTCCACTGTGGCCATGTGAAGTGATTAACGTAGTAGTCCTAGGGTCTTGCTTGCTTTGTTTGTAATGTAGTCTATATGGGCGTTCCCTGTAAGATTGGGAGTGAGAACTACGCCTAGGTATTGTACTGGGTTGCACGCGCAATGTTGGAGTCGTACATAGAATAATCAAAGGTGAGAGGTGAACGTACGTAGGTGAATGTCATGACTTTAGTCTTTTTCAATGTGTATACGCATTAGCCACTTAGCACACCAAGATGATAGGGCGTTTAAGCCTTTTTTGTAGGAGTAGAGAATAATTTATTCAGGTAATTTCCGCTACAGAACACAATCTTCCGCATAGAAACGGATCTGAAATGAAATGAAGTCGGGATGTCATTGATGTACATCAAAAATAATAGCGGACCCAATACAGAACTTTGCGGCACTCCGGATGTGACTGAAACGGGTGACGAGATGGTATTATTATTGTGACACACTGAGATCTATTCATTAAGAAATTTTTATCCACATTATCGTAGTGTTGTTTAGGTAGAAGCTGTGTAATTTTGATACTAGGCGCTGATGAGGAACTAAATCAAAAGCTTTCGAAAGTGCACTAACAATGTGTCAGTTTGGTTGCTTGAGTGTATAATAGTGTGAATATTCCTTATAAATTCGAACAGCTGAGATTCGCAGGATTTTCCACGTTGAAAACCGTACTGATTTGGAAAAGTAAGATTACTGCGAAGAGATATGTTGCGTAATGTTAGTGTACAGAATATGCTCCAAAATTTTGCAGGGTATAGAAGTCATAGATATGGGCCTGTAATTATAAAAGTTGGTCTGGTCACCAGCCTATAAATGAGAACATTAATGTAGACATACATGCTGTCTTGTCGGAAACATTAGACATTAACTGGAAACTGCGCTACATGCGCGGAAACATTCATCCTCTTCCGCATCACTCGGCCATGACAAGGGTTTGCTCAGGGAGAAACAATTGAAACATCAGATATTCCACTTCTATCAACACATCGCAGAGGCAGAGCGTGAGCTCAATTGAAAGGCAATAACAGGAGATGCTTATCTGAGGTTGAGACTTTGGGTTGCAGCCTTCCCTACCAGCCTCCCTACCATCTGCTCCCTCCTATTTCCAAACTCCCACATTTATCTCACAAGGTATTCTCTCTCTCTCTCTCTCCTCTTCACCCCCTTTCACCTCTCTCCATCTCCTCGCTCTCTCTCTCTCTCATCTCTCTCTTCTTCTACTCTCTCCTCTCTCTCCTCTCCATCTCCCTTCTCTCCATTTTCTCTCTCTCTCTCCTCTCTTTCCATCAAAGCAGGAAAACAGAACTTTCAGCCCAAACACGACATTAGGAAATTAACCCTCTGAAACACTGAGAGTGTCGCCTACTCGTTCAAACTGAGCAACACCCCGCAGCCGCAACTTTTCACGCCCATTGCTTAAACCATACCAGAGCAGATGATCCCTGCCTTTCCTGTGCCATGGCGATTAAAAACCGTAGCGGCTAGTCTTGCTTTCTTTGCTGACCTCCAGTGCTTGGAAAGCATAAGCCGTAAATATAGCAGCTCCGTTCTAGAACGTTCCCTTGGTGTCGATGTAATGCTTTCACGACATACCTATTATACCCGAAACGTAGATGTCATCTGCTACATTTTTTTTTTATTTCCAAGGCCATCAAAACATTCCCTCTGGGCAGTGTGTTTGTGCGTCTGCGTGTGTGTTCTTGTGTGTGCGTTTGTGTATGTGTGTGTGTGTTCGAGCAATCCATTACCCCTGGTGTAATAAGCAATTTCACTGGTCCTCCAGGACCACAGAGGCAGTAGAAGTGTATCAAAATACTTTGATTATTGTTATTCGGCATGGAGGTTCTAGTGCACCGCAAATTTTCCTGGGCGTGCTAAACTGGACGAGGATTTTTTGCATCATAAAGACCGAGTGAGCTGGCGTTCCGTCTGAAATGGCATCACGCAGTTTCGTATGCGGATGACCGCGCCAATAGGGCTTGCACGTAGCAAGCAGAGATGTTATAGATACAATTTAGCGCACCACGGCGCGCCTGGTATCGCCTAGTGGTAAAAACCGGGAATTCGTACTAGCACTGAGATCTGCGAAATATCCTATTCACTCACGGGCGCACAGCTTTTTTCTCACAAGCTCCTGCAATGTTCCTCTTCTGCGATAGAAGATATATAAAATACAAAAATATTTATTTTCGCTAGTTGCCATGCAGAAGCAGCACTGCTACACTTAGTGAGCCTGCGAATAAATATTCTTAAGTTGTTCCGTCTCAGAAGAGTTGTGGAATGTGAGGCAGTGGTTGCGCTTGCCTCAATTTAGCTGTGCGTGCACTGAATTATACAGAATCATTGCACCTCGACGCAACCTATTGCATGAAGCCCTATCCGTCTTCTCTATTCCACCGTGTAATAAACAGCACTCACGTGACATGAATGAGACCCACAGGCGTTATTGTGACGTGCATCATTGCCGATATTCGCGACTGCAAGTCAATAAAATCTGGGCCTCCATCATGGCACATCGCTTTCTTTCGCAAATGAGCGATCCTCTTCAGGGGATGCGAAACTAAAAATGGCCGCGCGTCTTCTCCTTTCGCTGCAAATGTCGCCAAAAGACGATAGTGGACTGACGCCATTGCCAAGTAAAGGCCTCCCTTCTCTTTCCCACTCACTTTCTTATGCTGTTCCTGTAGCGTTGTCCGACACAGGCCGAAAAGGCTATAAAAGCCCTACTGGTCTTTTTGAAGGACACGGGCCTGTCTGAACGATTGTACGGACATTACTATAGTGCAGTGTCCTTAGTTCGCCCATTTTATCAGTGGGCCGTATTAGTTTTGTGCATTTTCTGGTTGTGTGCGTTGTTTGTACCGCCTTTATAGTTGCCTGGTCACGCCTTGTGTTTTTTCTACTTTTCTTTCTCTCATTTTCTCCTTTAATATGTACCGCTGTCCTTTCTTTCCCTTTCATTTCCCGTATCCCCTCCCCCCTGAGTAGGGTAGCCAACCGGACAGTATTCTGGTTAACCTCCCTGCCTTTCCTGTACTATTCCTTCCTTCTTTCCTTCCTGTCCCGTCTCGTTTCTCCCAAGATAACACGATAGATATTTGCTAAAGTCTATTTAAATTGACCGCGTTCCACGGCTCCAAGTCGGATGTCTCGATCCCAGCGCTGCCCTACGGCGGAGACGCGCGTGAATTGAGTCACCCTACTACAACGTTTATAGAACCACGTTGCCCTATTCCCCGAGCGTTCCAAGCGGAACGGGGATACCACCTAGTGGAACCTTTCGCTGCTATTGCCATTTGATTTCTTATATGCAGCCAGGAGGTAGCGCTGACAACAGCAGGCGACGGTTTTCTCGAGTTATGTGTATTTCATTTGCTATCTAAAAAACAAGCATCCATGAATTTTTTAGAAAAGGAACACTCCAAATAGCACTTATGTATTGATTTCCTGCCTTATATTTGCGTAATTTCTTGTTCTTGTTCAACAATGTGGACAAGTATGAACACTGACACCGAACTTAGAGGTTTAGATTTGGCTGTAAGTATATAAGACTATTGCGCAGCATGCGTTTCACTTTTGACGGGTGGCTGAATCGAGTCACAGACATACAGACCAAAATTTCCGCGTTTAAGTAGCCAGAAAACACTATCGTCTTTAAAAGGGCAAATAGTGCGCCACCTACGTCTAGAAATAGTCGGGTCTGTTCCTATAACAGCTCAACGGTCGTCCGATGGTCGGCTTCGGACTCTCAGAGCCTGAACGCCAGTGAAACCGAGGATAATAATGGAATGGCTTACGACTCAAGGGAAGAAAATCGTAGAGAAGTTATGTCGGACTGGCAAAATAGTTCAACGTCTATCCACGTCATTAACAGGGCCCCGGGGCGACGCCAGCGAAAACAGTGAACCACGTAATCCTGGGGCGCTATTCCAGAAGGCCCGAGTTCCGCCTACTCCTGAGTTTCTAGCTGCTTCGGTTATGAAAGTAGAGATAGTGGAGCATTCAATACACCTCGAGCGAAACCGCCGGAATCGCGCGCAGCACGCCTGGCACGCAAGCACGACCGCGCTGTATTGAGGCCGCTTACGTTGGTAAAGTACGGCTTGTGCTATCTTCCACAAGCAGGACCATCTGAAATCGTACTGCAATACTCATTCTCTAGCATAAACTAGATAAACCTACTGCTACTTCAAAATCCCCAGTTTGGCTGTTGACCACGCCCGTCGCAGGGTGGTCCTTTTTCTCGGTGTTCTGTTCTTCCACTGAATTATGTTTGCTGCTTGGCTTGAGGGCTAGTCCCAGCGCAGCTCTGCGCAAGCACAGACCAAGTAATCAAGGGGTACATTGCAGCGAACGAAACGCGCCCTGCTCCCGACCGCCAAATATCGCTTTTATTTACGGCCTGCTTGAGTGTGCACGGCGGGCGCATTATCAAAAATCGTCCCCGTGTAAAGAGCGTGTTGGAGCATTGGCGAGTGCGTTTTAAAAGTTGAAGTTGTGTCATTTGTCATCGACTGTGTTTTCACGGTGTATGAAGAAGGCTCCCGTGGTAGAATTGTGTGGTCTTGGCCTCTCCTATCGGCTCGTACAATAGGGAACTGCAGTTCGGACCGGAAACACACCCGCGACTGTGGCACCATTGGCTGACGGTGGCCTGGTGACTTCATTTTTGCTTTGTGCTAAGTTCTTGTCACTGCTAGCGGGCATCAAAGGATGACTTCGTGGATACGACGCTACGCCCACACAAAGTGGACGCTATGGGTGGGTGTGGCTTCGGTTGTTACGCCACGCCCACGAATGGGCTGGGTGTGTGTGATTTACATCAGAACTCGGAGGAAACTCGAGCATGGTTTTGCCCGGCCGAGTTGAACTCGGGACGTCCGTGGTGGCCGCTGCTGCGGCGTGTTTTGTTGTTGTTGTTGTTGTTGTTGTTGTTATGGTCGACGTAGCAGGCATATTTCTACCCCGATGGGTCTTTTAAACGAAGGAGTAATTTCTAGCTCATTTTTAGCTCTTGAAAAATGCTGTGCATTTGTTGCGCCGTCGGCTCGTGACAGACCCCCGTTTCCGACAACTTTGGGGCGGCTTTCGCTACATGACCGTCGAGGAGCAAGTGTAGTGTGCGCTGCGATTTTACGCGACGGGCAGGTTCTACAGAAGCGTTAGTGGCGACCGCACGATCGACGGTCACCAGTCGGCCGTCAACCGGTGCGTGCGTGATATGATCTGTGGAGACCGCTTTCCCAGACCTCGTCTTTCTTTTAGGTGGTTTGGCGGACATGGCTTCCGCAGGATCCTACCGCGCGCCTATCCGGCTGCAGCCGGAGCGTGCGCTTGAGTTATCGTCTTCTCGCAGAACAGTTTCGAACGAAGCGTTGCATGACTGTGAGTTTTGTTTAACATCAGCGCGGCAGACAGTCTCCCTCGAGGGGTTGAGTGACGCGCATCTCTTGTGAAAACGTTAGTGGCAGGACAGCTTACACGTATTACATATACTGTCAAGAAGGACAGACGACGCACCGATAGCCGGTTGAGTTCGTTTATTTTATTCGCAGGGGTGAAGCTGACAGGAACGCAGGACCGAGCGTTGAGATAACTCAGCTCGTTTCACACGCATGCACCTAATGGGGTTCTTCTTCCCCTGGCACGTCTTTGACGCATATCCCCGCGTCTGGATTGGACGTAATCCTACCTTCCTCTTCCACATGGTTAATGCTGGTATGGCGCAAACCACCCCGATAGCTTGATGGCCTGTTGCATCTGTTCATTATCCTCGCTACAGTACAATCAACGGCGCGTGCCTATTGTCAGAGGCGATCTTTACGCATTTCAACAGGTTTTTTCAGCGTCACCGCTGTACGGCAGGCAGAAGAGCATGGAAAGCGAGAGATCTAAGAATTAAAGCAACCGCGTCACGCCAGAGGGAGGGTAAGCTGGAGTGGAAAGGGCGCGAAAGAAGAGAGGGTTATGAAGGGGTTGACCTCAAAAAAAAAAAAAAAAAAACTCGTCAGATCGGAAAGGGATCGCATGTGTCGTACAGAGAAATCATAGATCATTACAGATTGGCAAGACGGAAGTATCCGGCCGCGCACCGCAGCCTCACTAAACGGGACTCGGTATGGTGGAGGCAGTTACAAACGAACACGTTTAGAAACCCGGTTGCGCTCAGTCGCTGCTATCCCGAAATATACTCAGGAGATTGTAAGATATGCGCGGGTCGGGCGGACCTCTACCACATGTTATGGTCGTGCACCGAAAGACAGAATCAAAATGCTGCAGCAAAGCCAGAAGCGACTCGCTTACTGTAACGAACATGGAGCAATGGGAGACCGCTTTGCTCAGCCCCGATCCGGAAGTGCAACTTCGGGTCGTCCCGGATGGCCGAGGGCCGCCGCCAGAGTCCAAGGGCTTTCTGGCTGACGACTGAGGAAGAGGGGAGGAAGACGAGTGGAAGACACCACCTTCTCATTCGTCCCTTTCCTTTTTAATCTCATCACGGGCAAAATAAAAGTTTCTACTACTACTACTCTGTGGGGAGCTTCTTCGAACAAAAGCGGTGAAGAGAAAATAAAATAAAGCAAAAAGCAAACAAATCTGGAACGTTTTTGTTCTTGTCGCTATTCCTTCCTTCGTAACACATGGCCACTTGGGGTACTGGCCCGCAATTGGAAGTTTTGAGGAACTAACGTGCCCGGTACGCAACATTTATAACACTGCGAATTTAAAAGTAACAGTTCTAGAATAGTGCGTGCAGAGTGAAGCCTGAACGTGACGTCACGGGAGTGAAGACAGGTGCACACCACCCTCGCAGAACCCGATTCTAGGGAGGCTGTGGCGTGTTCGAGTCTACTTGCACACTAAGACGAACAAATGAAATAGAAGAAACTGACGCCAACACGTAATAGCAGAAAAAAAGCCGTTTAAATTAATCCGAGCCAAAAGGCAAAGAAACGAAAGCGAGGAAAAAGGCGCAAGTACACTGTATTAGAAAAGACACTGCTAATACGTATCGCCAGGATTTCGCCTTAAAAGCACGTAGGCAAACTGGACCGCGCAGAGAGAATTTTGTGTCGAAAAGTGGAGGGTTTCGATAACGTAACACGAGCAGCAACTTTGTGGCGCGCTTCTATCATCCGCCTTCTTTTTTTGCCAGTCGGCCATAGTCCCGTGATTGTACTGTCGGCCACCAACGGCAGAAATTACTTGTTAGGAAGAAAAATTTCTAACAGAAAGCTCAGTGGAACGCCTGGAATAAAAAATAAAATGAAATTGTAGTGAAATAAAGTAAAAGTACAATAAAATGAAGTAGTTGGATTAGCCTGCCCCGCAGTAGCCACCAGTACAGCAGTGGAGCGAGAGAAGCACTGAAAGATGTGCCACGCGCTTGTCGCGCATCCTTCGAGCGCTCAATAATCAGCAAACAGTATGAAACGCAATTTTAAAGAGCTTTAACCCCGCCCCGAAATATTATCATGAGCTTATTATTGCCACCACCGCTACGCCTTTGCCCGAATTTCGCTCAAACTCGGGCCTTCTGGAATAGCACCCCTGATAGCATCATCCGCTGCTCCCTCGCCCCAGCCTCTATGAACATCTACCTCCAAGCCAAGTCCTCTGTCCACGGAGACTCTTTGGCTACTTTTACGCACCCAGGGAGGCCTAGAATTGCAAATTTGGAATGGGAGGAAAATGCTCCGACCTTGCTCAGCTCCGTCAATTTAACATGGCGCCATGCACTACATGAAACGTGCGGTTTTACTCCATGCAGAACACGGCAATAATTAGCAGTCTGTTCGAGGACCAGCGAAGGCTCTCAGCCAAGTGAAGCAGCTTATCGTTTGGCAACGTTAGCCACCGCGTGCATCTAACTCTACAACGACGCCCCGGGGCCCAATTCTCCAAAAAAAGGGCCATCGTTTTGAAAAAAAAACGACGCGGTAGCGCCATGAAAATGCATGTGTTCATGGGGCCGGGGCGCCGCTTTGAGGTGGTGAAGTAGGATCAGTTCAGCCAAGAAAAGCACTGTGGCAAGGGCGCAAAGCGACAAGTAAAACGACGCGGGGCAGTTCCTGTCGCTTTGCGCCCCTTGCCACAGTGCTTTGCTTCGCTGAACTGATCCTACTTCACCACCTCAAAGCGGCGCCCCCGCCCCAGAAACACATGCATTTGCATGGCGCTACCACGTCGTTTTTTTTTTTTTTTTTTCAAAACGACGGTCCTTTTTTGGAGAATTGGCTTCCCGGATAACACGGTGAAAGGGCTCACCCGAGGAGTACAGCTACACCTCTCAGAAGCTGAACGGTTACAAAATATGTACAAATTTTACGCATTCAAAAGTTTAGGACAGTCCATCCTGGTCGTCACCAGTTTCGCTGGCACCAAATTCCCATCTTCACCGTATATGGCGCCCAATAACCATGACCTCTGTACCAGACGACGGTTCCGGTCTGTGACCTCTGGCATGAAGTCGGACACGGCGCTACCCGTGCGGCTCACGATTTTCTAAAACTGGGCACACCTGTAAACCCCAATGCAGCCTCGCGGAAGGGTCCCACCTGATGGTGACAGGGGCTGCGCCCCGAGCGTTTCATGGTGCCGTTTGTGCTGAAGCAACGAGAGTTCGCGTATTGCCGGTGCCGGGTGGAGGAGCCGACTTTGTGGGCGGAGCTGGACACACAGAGCGGACGACCACGAGACCAGTTCGGTACCCAGTCCCATAGAAAACAATGCCGTTTGGTTTACAAGTACTGGTCCAGTTCATGAAACACTGCAGGCCCGCACGGGTGATAGGAAGCACTTCCAGCACGAACAAGGGGGGCAATAGGCTCAACTCCCCACAGCAAAGGCAGTCCTGGGACCGGTCACTTACTGGGGTATAATCCATCTTAGCTTCCGGCAGCAGCAGCCGCCAACGGGTGTCAAGATCGAATTGAAATTCCGAACCTGCTCACTAGCTTTCCCAAGACCCCTGCGCAGCGGGTGTGGAAAGGGCCTATCCGTAGTCCACATCCTCACACAATGTAGAGCACTCCCATGTTTTGTGTTAATCGCAATTTAAGCTTTTGAGACAGATCAAATTTTTACATTTCATTATACACCATCCATAGTACTACCTGGCCCTATACGCCAGTTATCCTCATTGCCTGGTAGCTCATAACACTTTTATTTTTAGTTACAGGGTTTAGTGTGCACCTTCTCACCACTGACAGCAAATAACTATATTGTCGCAGGTCCTTGCCCAGAGACGGCCTAGCGCCATTAAAACAAAATCACCATTAATCTAAATTCCGGAACCAAACACCAGTCAGGAGCAACAACAAACATGTGTACTGGGCAGATCTATCTCCCATGACAGATCACAGCGAGTTATCCAGGTCAAGGCAGGTAAATAAACAATGCTTTCAGGAACGTCCGCAAATAAAGTCACTTGTAGTGAAGAACACGTTGCAAGTAGGGAAACAAGATCAGCACATCCGTTCTCTATTAGCCAGTGTGGACGTGGTAGATCACACCCACCATAGTGAAACCGACGTGAGGCGCAAGGAGAGCAATGGGACACCCAGCCTGCACCGTCACAGGAAGACGACGAGATGATAACTCCGTAAACGAAGAGGAGCTAGCGTTCATCATCTGTGCGCATGAAATAAAAAAATGTACCCTCGCAGCTCGCGGGCCAGGCGTCGCTGCTGGTCGTGCGTATGATTCAATTGAGCGCGAGGGTAGCCCCAATGGATATGTGTGGAGGAGAATGCGAGCAATCTCTGACTCGCTCACAAAACCATGAAAGTGCACAAGGCTACTAATTGTGCGCACAGGGAAGGGACAAAGACAAAAGCAAAGTGGCGATCGCTGACTCGCAACTAAAAATTATTAAAGAACACATTGAATATATACCATCCAGCCCGCTTATAACGGAGAAATCGGGAAACGGAAACCAGTTCGTTATTGCCGTTTTTCGCTGTATCTGGACATACAACTTGGTACCAATACAAATGTATACAAATGGTACCACGAAACGAAGATCTGTTCGTTATAGTCGGGATTTCCTTAAAACCAGGTTCGCTATAAGTGGGCTATACGGTATTAAGACAAACGGAGCTGCACATGGAGGACGACCGTTGACAGGTGGGCATGGCAATGCTTTTTTTTTACTGGGTATGACTGCAATCTAGCCAAGACAACCAACTGAACACTGTGAGCTTAGAGCAGGATCTGACGTTTTATCTGAGAATTCAATATGTTTTTTTTTTCGCTGAGCGTAATCGTTATGTAACTTCCACACGTTTCCCATCTTCACAATAAAGCATGCCTCCACCACGTCGCGCGTCATCCAGCCTTTCTTTGTAGAGAGCCCCTTTATTTTTATTAAGATGAGAATCACAACCCCAGATGTGGCAATGAAGTGAGATGTGCCCCAGCGTGTCTTTTCCGAAATATTCTCCCGTGCTCCACGAGCTGCATATTCAAACAACGGACCCTCTGGCTCATGTTTAGACAGCCGCACGTCAACTAAACGCTGTACACCCCACGCCTTTTGCACTGCAAAAACAATGCTTTGCGGGCTCTGCTCGCAGCCCTGACGCCTACTTTCTGCTGGAACGCCTTTCCTTCCACAGTAGTACCAACAGTACTTAGATTAATAGGCGCTTGAAGTACCACATCAACGCCGTATCGCTTCCCAACGTATTTTAGTCCGTGTGACATTCGATACACGTGGAGGAGCACAGGTAGCTTTTTTTCTATCACTTGTGGCTTCCGCGACGGTCAGCGATTCGGGCCGCTTCATCAATGCATCAAGGCTTTCACTGGGCCGTGCCAACAGGTGATCTGGATATTCTACTTTCCTCGGACTCTTTTGATATGCCGAAAAAGCTTTGTTTAATTCGCGCGCACGGGACCTCGAGAGTGTGGATGGAAGGCCAAAGTTTGCAATTGCCTCTATATGCATTTTTGACTTTTCTAATCTGTAATTCCCGTGCGGTCACGTGTACTGGCTTTATGTAACGTTTACTACACGAGGATAGACCCGCCTAAACGAGATGGCGCTAGGGCTGCACTCGCCATTACTGCCCTTTTTGCACGTGGATTTCAGTTTCTGCGACAGGTTACCGTGGTCCGCTTTACAGTGTGTCGTTAGCAAACTGTGGAAGACGCACAGAGAAGCCCCAATATCGTGTTCTTCGCGCAGTCAGTGGTCACATTAGTCGTTGCGAAAGTGGGCAGAACGTTCACGGTAGAGCTCCAATGGACGAAAGCAAGCGAAGGCCGCTGTGCACCGCTACCCCTACTGTGATTCGATCATTCTCCCTCGATTGTTCCGCTTTCCTCCGAAGCCATGTGACAATGCAGGACAATGACGGAAAGGCCAGAAGAGGTAGACCGGAAGAGGCGGGGAAAAGCAGCGAAAAAACGTTTCATTTCTTCATTGCAACAGCGGCTCAGAACGCAGGTTCTCTCTACTCTGCGAGAATCGCGTACTTTGCGATAGTCACCTCGAGGACACGGGCACCTGTAAAATCTTTAGGGATACATTTCATTGCGCAAACCTTGTTCACGTTAGAGCGGATTAGCCCCTATATCATCAGCGTAGACCGATGCAACGGCAGAACTAAAAGGCTGCTACAAAAGTAGAATCCGTCACCCCAATTCCGAATAATTAAATCCCTAGTGTTTGAATCCGCGACTTGCTTGGTTATCGCACTGAATCATTAAGCCAGCAATTACTGAAATCTATTGCAACAGATGCCACAAAGATTACTTTCTGAATAGGTAAGAAAACTAAAGTGACCAGATTCATGTTGACTTAAAGGGCGCACAGACAAAACAAAAAGGGAAAGAAGGCGACGGGACGAGCGCTGCCTCACAACTACCTTTTAGGGGGGAAGCCCCTTAGGGGATGGGGCTGTCGGCGTCTCCTGTCGTCGTCGTCATCGTAATCGTCGTCTCATGTAATCACGGTACCAAGATACCGGGAAAGTCGTTTACGCCTCGCCCTACAACTTAACGCGTTTTAAAAAACTCACCGGAACCCTCGTTTACGCCTCGCATGCTTCACCCCAGCTAAGGTTTCGTGTTAGTGGAGACGGCCCGGGATTTTTAATGAAAGAAAACACGAAATATACACCCACAATAACCCGTCGCCTTCATTGCCTTTGTCTTTCGTCTGTACAACCTATTCGCATGCTGCACCGGACAGAGGCGACTGTGAGCGCACTTCCCCTTACAAAACTCACAGTAGCACAACCTCTGGCATTTAAAGTAGCGTCGATTTCTCAACCCCTTTTCAACCACATCCCGCATCGTGCGGTGTTAACGGCTCGAGTGAGGCGTAAAGAAAGACAGCCGCGAAGAAGGCATCGGTTCCTCCTGGCGCCTTCAAATCAAATCAAATCTTTATTATTACCACCCATTTTATTTTTTTTTTCAGTACGTTTCTTTAATATACAATAGTTTTCTCGTAAGGCTGGGCTACGCGCAATTTTACACAAACAAGTATTTTCCTACTTGGTCACGGTTTCCAACTTTGTTTTCTACTTCTAGGTGCGGAGTACCTTAGGACCGCACAATGTCCGTCCACGTGCGTGCGCATAGCATTTACAATCGCAAAAAATCACGCAAGCACCGGGAGGATTCGAGCCTGTGTCTGGAAGACCAGACAGAATGAGAGAGAGAGAGAGACAGAGTTAGTATCAGTAATCTTACCCATTGGGCTACGACCGTGAGCTTGTACACGAGAGCAAAACTGCTTACTCCCTCGCCCGTAACGGTGCGGAGTACCTTCAGACGTCCCAATGTCTGTCCGCGTCAATCCGCACGCACACCACCAACAAGAGAAAATCGATTTCAGCCGTGAGTTTCATTCAGGGAATAATCAAGGTGCAACTCACGGCTCAAATCGAATGAAGGTGGGGGCGCAAATCAGATGTCACTCGAGGCGCAACCAGGATGTCATTTCGAATTCCCGTACTCCGCACCCTCCCCACCATCCACGGAGTGGTGATGCTGACATTTTAATACAATCTCATTGGTCGGCTACAATAGCAGCAACTAACGTCCTGTCATCTGCACCACTTAAACTATTTCTTCGTCTCGCTTCTTATCATGACGTTACCCTAATGCCTTCTTTGTGAGATCGCGGGTTTTGCATGCTCGAGCTGGTCGTGCTCGGGTAGGGCACCGACACTTGCGTAAATTGAATGTTACGAACACAGGCTGTGAACACAGAAATGACGCCCCGAATTAACACAGGCTGTGGTAAGCATGGCATCTTTCGCATAGAAATGACGCCCCGAACTGTGATGATATAAAATCGAGACGCTGCTGCTTTCGCGGCAAACATAGGCGCAACGTGCCTGTATCGGCGAAACTAGCACTCGCAGTGGTTGCTAGCGCTATAAGCACAATGATATAAACGTGTCGGCGTCGTACACGCGTGAAAGAGCCTGATAAGGCTGAACGTTTTAGGTGCAATCGGTAGAAACTGCTTTCTTGTTAGCAGTTGAAAGCAAAAAATTGCACCATCGTTTTTCCACCTTCTAAAGTGCGCCACGCGAAGCAAATGTAAAGGAAAAAATCTATCCTGGCATTTAACTCTGTTGCCTAGAGTTTGGTGTATAAATTTTTATCTCTTCGCCTGATACCACCAGACATCGTTGTATTTGTGACGCGGATAGGTGAAAACGCCCACATTTTCCTTGTGTTAACGTCATCGCTTGCAGGCGCCACCGCTTCGCTCATTATTTAAGAAGCCGTTTCGTAGGCAGGGAAGAGTACGTTCCCCCCCGCGACCACTGCAGAACAGGGGTAAGTTCTAATGCAACAACGCATTCCTAATACTACATCACGCTCCAGCCTGGCAGCTAGGCTGAACATTTGATTGATTGCGGGGTTTAGCGCGCCGAAGTGGAGGGCTCCGGATTAATTGTGACCACCTGGGTATCTTTAAAGAGCGCCGTAATCTCGAACACACAGGCATTTCCGCTTTCCGCATCCATCAGAAAAGCGGCCGCCACGACCGGGAATCGAACCCCCGTCCTAGGGCTCAGCAGCCCAATGCCTTAGCCACTGAGCCACCGCAGCGGGTTAGCCTGAACAATTACATGTTCCGTTCTTCTTTTCTAGCCTGTTATTTAGGCATGGCTGCTTTAACGAGTTGGTAAGACATCATGGTTGTGGAAAGTACGAACTATCGGACAGAAACAAGAGAAGAAACGATGTCGCCGTTTCTCTTGTCCGTGTCGACAGTTTCCGCCTTCCACACCGATTTTTAACGAATTTGTTTTGCCAATAGAATTTACATCCCTACCACATGCCTCCTAAATGTTCTATTGCAGTGCTTTTTTTCATCGTGTTTTCTAGCTCCACCATGGCTGATGAGCGTCCCAACGATGAAGGGGAGAAACCCCGGGCCCAGGATATACCTGCTCCGTGCCAGAAACCACGGAGATGTCACGCCCCCCGAAGAACGTAGGGCGGACGTCGGCCTGCTCGGCTTGCCCCCGCGATGCAGCTGCATACTTTGGACAGCACTCGTAGTTGTGATCTTCACATTTGCCGGTGTGTTGATAAGTAATTGGTGCTCAGAAAGTGGACTGCCTGCAAAAAATGGACCAGAAGTGGCACAGGCTGTTTCACCCGGACGAAGAAGTGCATCCGAAGATCAGAATCCCAGAGACTGTGCTTCCGCTGGATCCGGTGCACTGGCGACATCGCGCTTCTCACCACCGCATGCCTCGGATACTGCTCTGGAACCCACATGTCCAAAAATGGAGGCAAAGTATTATGGCCACCCCTGACATGGGCGACGGAACGGACGCAGAGAGTATTGCACGGATAGCTGACTGCGCCGCGATTTCCAGACGCGGTGTATCGGAGCGCTGCGAAGTGGCACACAACCGAGACCTCCTCAGCCACAGCGACGCCGTGGTGTTCAATGGCGATCACTTCAACGCGTATGACTTGCCCGCTGAGCGCACCGTGGATCAGGTGTGGGTTTTTTCGGTCAAGATGCGCCAGCTTTCTTACGACTACAGTAAGAAAACATCGCTGGGGAATAGCGAAGTTAATGCTCTCTTCAACTGGACTATGGCCCACCGGGACGACGCTGATGTGCGTCTTCCCCGCAAGATCTGGCGCTTCCGCCTATCTCCTGTCTCGTCGTCAGCAACGGAACCAATTACCTATTTGTCTCCGCGTCGGCCCGCAGCTTTGATCGTCGGTGCGTGTAACAAGGCCCACATCATCGATCACTTCGCGGCCTTTTCCAGTTCCAACGCTACTGGAGAAGAAACTGTCGCTGCCGGATTCCATTTGCACGCGTTGCTTCAATGTGGGGAAGGTGTTTGCCCGTCACTAGAAGTCTGTGTAGCTTACGTCGCTGCGCGGTATCACTTCATCTTGGTCTTCAAGTCCCCTGACTGTTTTCCCAGTATGTATGACGTGATCTTCGAGGCATTCAAATACGACCTCGTCCCAGTCTTCCTAGGACCACCCGACGTTACCCTGGACGTGCCTCCTCACTCCGTCGTCAGTTCGGGGAAACTGGAACCTTCGGTGCCACTATCAAGTCACCTGCAGTCAATCCTGGACGACCCTCGCCAGTACGAGTCCTTCTTTTCCTGGAAGAAGGGTCGCGTGATAGTCGACTTGGACGACGAAATGTGCCCCCTGTGCTGCGCGCTCTGGGAAAGGAATCTGCGTAAGGGTGTGAATGGTAAGGTTAAAGAATGGCTAGACAACCGCACAAAGTGTCGTTTAGAGGACCCGCTGTATGGCCTCGACCCCGGGTTCACCTTTATGCCTCATGGTTGACGCACCGACATCTTTGTCTGCTTTGGAGATAATCTGGTTTCTGTTATAAGTGCACATTTTACTTTCTGCGCGTTTTTTATCGTTGCCTGTACATTGTAACGCTTTGTGCCATGGCCTTTTATGTTTTTATAATAAAGAGGAAACACCACCGAACCATGTCTTGGCACAGTTTTTCCTGATTAATACCCCAGCCCCGAACAAATTAAATGTCATTCCCATCGAATGTCATTTGTTCAAAACATTTGTTTGCTGCCACACGAGACAATGTGACGTTCGATCAAAATTGCATTAGGGAGCGAATGAGTTTGTGTAACCCATTCGAATGCGTTCTTCCAGCAAATGTATTATCTTGACCTCAAAGACTCGGTGGGAATGCCCACCCCCAAAAAAATGACTAGAGCGTCACTAGCATTGTTTTATTTTTACAGGCCAATAATGTATTTGTCATTTATTTGTTCATGTGAAACAAGCCGTATAGGGTTGTAAAAAATGAAACCGCTAGTCTCGCTACCAGGCCAGCCTCAGCCGGTGTTGCGGGCGCCAGCTTAAAGTGCATTCAGAAGTGGGGGAAAGGTGTTTAAGCTCTTTTCTCTGTTTTCGAAAATATTGATGCGCTTACTCAAATATTTTCTGTACGCAAGTTTTTACCCATCGCAACTGCCATCATTTGCAAATGACACTAAATTTGGCCGTATAGCAGCACTTCAAGAAAATAGCATTTCGTTCAAGAAAAGACATCCGATGGGAATGACATTAAATTTGCCGCGTGGCAGGCGGATTATATTTTAGCGTGACGACGTTTACTAGCGTTATACGCCGATGTAGCATTGGTACAGGGATACCATGACAATCGCAAAATTAAGCAGTCGGGTTACCTAGTGCACCTTGCTGGTTTCCCGGTAGAAATTTATTTCTAGAAAGGCGATTGCCCTTGCCCACGATAAAACCTGTCGCCTACTACCATAGACTTTCATACACTAGAGAGAAATCTTGCGCCACTGTTAGGGGAGACCGTGCTTCAGCGAGCGTTCCGTCATGTACCGGGCAGGCACGTTCCATTTGTCCTTGGCATGGCTCATGAACAGGCTCAAACGTTGGCTCCGTCTACGAAGAACCGACACTATTACTGTAGAAGCTTCATCAAAATTTCTTTGTTATTATAAAATTGAACCTCTAAAAGATTAATGTGCCAGTGATTATGTAGAAGCTTCACGTACGATGACCAAGAAAAAAATTTTACCTTTTTTCGATGATTTTGGCTTCGAGACAAAAAAGAAGCCGTATGGCTTGCTAAGCCTAAGTAGGCGAGGAACATCGCTAGCAGCAATGGCGCCGCCCACGGCGGCCCGCGACTGCAGCAACAGATTTCCCTCTAGCATATATTACTAATAACTCTATGACTGCGACCCTACGAATGCGTGTTCTTCAGCAGTGCGTCTTACTTGAGCCTCAAACGTAGCCAAGAAGGCTTACTTCGGCCATTTTCTCGCTGTCTTCGGCACTTCCCCTAATTACTGCCTGTTTCTCGAAATTAAGCTGGGAAGGCACTTCAATTCTGTAGGACGAAGCCAGATAACCATTCGATTGATTGATTGATTGTAGGGTTTAACGCGCCGACGCAACGCAGGCGATGAGGCGCGCCGTAGTGGAGGGCTCCGGATTAATTTTGACCACCTGGGGATCTTTATCGTGCGCCGAAATCTCGTACACACGGGCGTTTTTGCTTTTCGCCTCCATCAGAAAAGCGGCCGCCGCGTCCGGGAATCGAACCTGCGACCTCGTGCTTAGCAGCGCAACGCCTTAGCCACTGAGCCACCGCGGCGGGTCCCAGATAACCATTCCTTCATTTAACGTGTACGTAGGATCACTGAAAAATTGGGTGACCACACTATTTGAAGTTGATGCCAGTAATAGCTGTTTTATAAATAAAATTACGCTTTACGGAGGCGAGGGTTATATGTTGCGATGAAGCGGTTAAATGGCGACCGGCTGTATAAATAGCGACCTGCCCATAGCAGCCGGCCCCTACTACAGACAGAAATCCGACAAATATCTGCGTCAAGGCGGCGCGCTCCACCGGGTGGGGCTATATTTTCTCCCCAACCTTGTCAGCTTCCCTTCGCTAGTATTGCGACCTGCGAAAGTCCGCCTAAAATGCCGCCGTCCTACCAACTGTAGCGCTAAGTAGATACAGGGTGCATCAGTTAACTTTAGCCAGCGTTTAAAAATATGGCGATTCCCTCAAAGACGACGCTACCGAATTCAAGTTGCTCCCTTTTGTGTGAAGTATATCACGCCAGTTTGTGTATTTTGCTGAAGTAGATAAGTCAATTTTACTTAGTCAACTTCCGAACCAACGAAGCCAGGAAAAAAAAATCTAATATGAAATGTGCGGAGTGGTTTGTAAGACGTCCGAATAAACAGTTTCTGTCCTTCTATCTATTCAGTATTAGCGTTTTTCAGTTTATTTATTTATTTATTTCAAAACAACCCTAAAGGCCCTCCGGCGGAGGGTATTACATAGGGTATACATCTAAACACAATAGTGAAACGATAAATCAAAATTTCAATAAAACAACACACAAGAACAAAAAGAGCAAAGGAAAAGGACAGTGCATCGCGTAATAAAAGGAACAATCGCAGAAGAAGATAAAAAAAGCAGTTCTGGGAGCACCGTATCAAAATTGATACGTCACAGCACGTGTTCTAGCATGCGGAAAAAAATAAGCAATAATGAGAAAAACAAATGTACAAATGTACAAATAGGAAAAAAAATAAGCAATAACGAGGAAAACAAATGTACAAACGGGGCAGTGAAATGGTGTTAGGTCTGCACCCTCTTGTTTAGGGCGTCTGAAAATTTCGACACATTTGTTTCGATGACAATGTGTGATGGCAGATTATTCCATTCTATTGCCGTTCGAGGTATGGATGATTGAGCAAATGCGAGTGAACGACACGTTATGTGTTTCACCTTGTGGGGATGATCACGACGCGGGAAGATGGCTGAAGGTTCACACATGAAATCATTATGAAGAGACGCATGATAGTAAAGTTTGGAAATAGTGTTAAACGAGATACAAAACGACGATGGGATAAGGCTTCAAGCCCGGCGCGATTTTTTAATGCTGTTACACTGGTGTGACGTGAATAATCGGAATAAATGAAGCGCGTAGCACGGTTTTGCAGTGCTTCCAAATCGGTTATTAGGTATGTTTGATGAGGATCCCATATGGCTGAAGCGTACTGTATTTTAGGACGTATTAGTGTTGTGTATGCCAGCTTGCGTAAGTGTGCAGGAGCATGTTGGAGGCTATGTTTCAGAAAGCCAAGAGAACGATCGATTTGCAGATGCGAGAATATGGTTAATGTGATCATTCCACCTCAATTTAGCGGTTAGGTGAACGCCAAGGTATTTGTAGGAAGAAGCCTGTTCCACACGATTGTTGTTTAAGATGTAAGATGTTGATGGGCGGAAAGCCTGATTAGTGAAAGACATTAATTTTGTTTTAGAAAGGTTGAGGGGCATTAGCCAGGTGAAACACCATGTGTTTACAGCGTTTAGGTCGGACTGGAGAATGTCATGATCACAGTTAGAATGAATATTACGATATATTACGCAGTCGTGCGCAAAAAGTCTAATATTAGATTTAACGCCGTCTGGTAGATCATTAATATATATTAGAAAAAGTAGAGGCCCAAGTACGCTTCCCTGTGGTACACCAGATGTTACGGGGACTAGAGATGAGCTGAGATTGTTAATGATGTTAATTGCATTCTTTTGGAAAGAAATTCTTTTATCCATGTGATAATAGTCGGGTCAATGTTAAATTTAGTAAGCTTGTGAATGAGCCGACGATAAAGGACACGGTCCAATGCTTTTGAAAAATCTAGCAAGATGGCATCTACTTGGACTCTGGCATCTATAGATGAATTTACGTCGTGAATGAAGCCGGCAAGTTGTGTGTCACATGAATAGTTTTTGCGAAAACCGTGCTGATGCTTAAATATGAGGTTATCTTCTTCGAAGTATTTAATGACTTGCGAATGTATAATATGCTCTAACAATTTACAAATGGCGCTTGTTAAAGAAATGGGTCGATAGTTAAGGGGTGAGGAACGATCACCTGATTTGAAGAAGGGTACCACCTTGGCCACCTTCCAATCTCGGGGTATTACGCCTGTTGGTAGTGACTGTGAAAACAAGGCTGACAATAGTGGAAAAATGCTTGGTGCCAAATGTTTTAGAATTGTTTGATTTAGGCCTGTATTGTCTGCTGAAGATGAACTCTTGAGATTAGTAAGGGGCGAATAAATTCCAGAATCAGTAATAATTATTTCTGATATAGAAGAGACAATGTTAGTGGTGATAGTGGCCAATGGTTCTAAACATTCACGCGTGCATACCGATGAAAATGTTTCGTTGAGTACTTCGGAACAATCTGTTCCAGTTATTGCTGTGCCGTTTTGATCACTAAGGACGATGTCAGGAATATGCTTGGGATTAATGACACGCCAAAAGCGTCGAGACTTTGTTGTTAACATCGATGATAAATCATGTGTAAAGAATTTTCTGCGGGTGGATTTGATTAATCTTTGATATTCGTTGTCGCATGCTTTGTACCATTGCCAGGATTCCGATGATTTATTTTTTTCAGCTTGCCTGAACAATCTTTTTTTTTTGTTATTTAGGCGACGAAGTTTGCTTGAGTACCAGGGCGCAGTGCTATCGGTTTCTATGGAGATTACAGGGATGTATTTATCTATGAGATTAATAAGTGCGTTTTTAAGTAACAACCAGTTTTCTTCCACTGTGCGCAACAAATTGCCACTAAGAAATTCTACTCCTAAAAGCGATAGTTCATGGTTAAGGCGATCAAAGTTAGCTCTTTTGTAGCACCTGATCAGTTTTCTGCTAATTTGCCTTTTGATGGGGGACGTAATGAAGCGACCGGTTAGAACGTCATGATCGGATAAACCATCAATATGAGTTATTTCGGAACATATATCTGGATTGTTAGTTACGATCAAGTCAAGAATATTGAACAATGTGTAGACCTTCTGGATGGGCCTGATACTAATTGGGTTAGGCTGAAATCGTGGCAACAATGGAGAAATGCATGGGACTCAGAATGTGCAATGCGGGTTGATAATGTTGCCCATGTTATGTCTGGAAAATTAAAGTCCCCAAAAATGATTACACTAGTATGTGGAAATTTCTGCGCCAGTTCGGTTAAAATGCGCGTGAAATTCTTCTGTGAACCCACGAGTCAAGTCCGGTGGGCGATAAAAGACACCGACAATAACGTTACGTGATTTGAATTGGATAGAAGTTACCACACATTCAAGGAAAGTGTTAATAACTACTGGTATTACAAGATACTGCTTGTTAATTGCAAGGAGAACACCGCCACCTCGATGGTGTTGCCTATCGCAACGAAAGACATTAAAACCAGATTCACAAACAAATATCTTTTCGTTAGAAATAGTTTCGTTCAACCAAGTTTCAGTTAATGCTATTATTGTTGCGGTTGTTGAGTCAATTATTGAAGAGAGTGCGACATTTTTTGAAATAACACTTCTAATGCTGGTGTATAAAAAGCAACAACCGTTCTCAGTACCAGATTTATCAGTTGTTAATGTGTTTTGTAGTTTAGGACCTGATGAAATGTGCGCGTCGTGTCAGACTGGAGAGGCAACAGAGGAAACAAGCTTCGCGCAGTTTGCTTGAGTGTCCCATATGTACACTTCCTTGTTAATTTTTAGCTTGTTAAAAGCAAGGCTGACGCGGTCCTTATCTTTTTTTATGATTTTCAAAAACTGCCGTAGTTTACGCCTTTTATCGCGAACAGCTTCAGAGTAATCGCGAGAAATACCAAAGACCGTCCCTTTTAGCTTGTGTCCATTACTGAGCACTGTTTCGATTTCTTTTTCGTTAAAAAACTTCACAATAATTGGTCGAGTGCGGTCATTTGAAAATCGCCCAAGGCGATGCGCACGTGCTATTGAGGCTGTTGTTACTCCTAGTTTGTCTTGGCAAAACTTTGTAACTATTTGCTCGGATGTGTCCCAGTCTTCTTCACCCGTATCTTAATTCCACAAAAGGGAAGGTTAGATCGCCTTGAGCGGTTTTCCAAGTCATCAATTTTATCGTGCATCACTGGCATGTCATGGTCGTTGCTACTGCTTCTAGTTTGAGTGGAAGTACCGGAGGCAAATTTTGATTCTAAATCCTGTATTTGATTTTGTATTTTTGTTAGATTATCGATCTGGCTCGAGATTGTTGTTTCTGATGAAAGTGACTCTAGTTTGCCTTCAACTTCCTTTACGCGTTTCGTTAGGGAATCGAGATCGTTTTTTAGTACAATATGCATTTGCAACACTTTGTTTACAGATTCTAGCATGTTAGTATTGCTTGTTTCCAAGCGTTGCACGGCATTGAATACCATGTCCAGTTTTTATTCTTGCGCTTTCGTCATGGGACCTGGATTAAATTCAACGTCCCCTCCAAGCAATAGCATGCGCCATAAATACACTGCTGCTCGCGTAAACCGCTTGATACCGTTGGACATGTCGGGGGACAGTTAGCTGAGGAGGTCCGCGAAATGCAAAAAAAAAATGGCAGCATCTCCACTCCGTGGACGATGGCGAGGGTGCGGAGTACGAGGACTCGAAATGACATCCAAATTGCGCCCCGAGTGACATCCTGTTTGTGCCCCAACCGTCATTCGATTTGAGCCGTGAGTTGCACCTTGATTATTCCCTAAATAAAACTGCAACTCACGACTCAAATCGAATTTCGCGTGCTTTTCGCTTGATGGTGGTGTGCGCACGGATGGACGCGTACGGACATTCGGAGGTCCTATGGTACATCGCACCGTCGAGGGAGTAAGCCGTTTGACTCTCGACTACTAACTCACGATCGGTAGCCCAATGGGTAAGACGACTGACACCAACTGTCTGTTCTACCAGACGCGGGTTTGAATCCTGCCGGTACCTGTGTTATGTTTTGCGATTGTAAAGGCTATTCGCACGGACGCGGACGGACATTGTGCCGTCCTAAGGTACTCCGCACCTAAAAACATCCCGTGACATGCCGGCTTGCGCGTCTTGGTTGCAGTTCTCCCAAACGTTCCGCGCGCAGTCATGGGCGCGCTGTGCTTAAAAGGCGACAGGGCAGCAACGTAGGCACGTAAGCGTTGGCTGTGTCATTCACGCCAGATATGTAGTTCTCTCGGAACAGTTTGTCATAGCGACAAGCAGACGCAGTTGTCACCGCTTGTGCAACCGGAGGCAACATGTTCATCAAATTCCCTGACGCTTTTTAAGCGGCTGCGCAATTGTTTCTTTGTACGCGGAAAGTTTGGGAGCACATAAGTCACGATGGACATGCGGGCATGTCACGTGGTGTTTTATTGTATTTCGCGGGCATCTTCAGTAAGCTGAAAAACACTTACGTCTGTAGATAGAAAGACAGAAACTGTTTATTCGGACGTTTCGCAAGCCGTTCTGCAACTTTCTAACTAGGATTTTTTTCCCCAGCTTCGTTGATTCAAAAGTTTGCTAATTAAACTTGATTTATTGTCTAATTAAACAAAATACAAAAATATCAGGAGACACTACATACAAAACTGAGCAACATGAAGTCGGTCGCGTCATCTTAAAATGCATCGGGATATTTTAAAACTCTGGGTAAAGTTATCTGAAACACCGGTCAGCATCTAGAATTTACTTGTCAGTCCGGACGCACCTTTTAGCTGTGCAAACGACAACGGAAAGTCGGTTTTAGACTTCACTAAGCAAGCGAGCGCACCCCTCAGCAGAGCCCCCTCCTCACTTCAGATCCCCCTCCTCACCTAGAACCACTGCTCACCTTCCGCGAAATCACCCTCCATCACAGGATTTCACGCACCACCTTTCCACCCCCTCACCCCTCGTTATACCCTGCTGAATCGTCCCTCTGGAGACAGATCCAAACCCATTCCCTCCCCACTCGATCCATCCTCACCCACATATCGCCATCCTTCTTTCCCACCCCCGCTTGTCCACAATGCGGGGACTACGAAGACACCCCCCACGCCATCTGGCCCTGCTTCCTCTTCACCCCCCACGCCCCGCCCTGCTTCCTCTTCCTCTACCGAACCCCCGACTCCTGGCTGTCTGCCCTCGCGCGCTCGGACGCCCAGTCCCAGTGCGCCCTGGTCGACAGGGCTCGGGCCTATAGAGCTGCGCTTCCGCGGCTCAACCGTCCGTATTAAGCCTGGCCAGGAATAAAACGTGTTTCTCTCTCTCTCTCTCTGGAGCCTGCAGGCGACACCTTGTAGTGGCTATGAGTTGAAGATAGCTGGAAACTGCGCCTGAACGGATTTCAGACAGGGGCCCTATTCTCGACTGCACAAATTGCCGGCATTTCGCCCATGTTTTTTTTGCGTAAGCACGACGTAAGCAATCAGTGACGTGCTGCACCTATAGCTATGACGACATGCAGTGTAATTTGACGAGTCACTCATAAAGATCGCTACCAAGGTATCAAATATTGTGCAAGAAAGATATAAAAACACTTGGCATGTACTATAAAAATTAAGACGGAAGCTGAGGCTGACAAGAAACACACATTTCTGGAGGTGAAATTTGGCGTCAATGCCACAAGGCGATCGAGTAACGTTGATCCAAAAGCGAGCGAAAGGCGGATGTCGAGCCAAAGAACATCACACAATTTTTTTACCGTATCTATTTATTTCTTTCAATCGCTTTTAGTAACATAGCTGGGCTCTCTGCTTCAATGCAAGCTTTGTTGCGTTATCACCTTCCCTGCCGCCACCGCCGCCACGCCATCGTCTGCTGCTATGTTGCAAGTTTATGGCGTGATCACAGAAAAAGACGGCCGCGACTATCGCTTCTATGACACATAAGAGCAGCGAAGCGCTACGCCTGATAACCGCGGAGCGCACCGATGTCGCCGATTCACTCATTCGTCAAGCTCGACTGCAATCAGCGCTGTAATGAACTAAATAGTCACTTTTCATTGTTATTTTTCTCTTGAGTTCGATCATGTGACCCAACAGCTTACTAGGACAAGTATGGACAAATGCCATGCATTGGGTTCTCTTTGTCATGGAGAGGCTTGTACTGCCCTCTTATGTTGCGGTTACGCCAAACAAATAATTTTTATTTAATTGCCAAACATAAAAGCAAAATACTGCATGTTATTTGTATGTTCCATGATAGCTGACTTGAAAGCATTTGAAACTATAATTTGTTTCTGTAGGAAACAGGCTTTAAACAGCGCGCATGCGAAACTGCGCCTGCTGCAAATTGCCGCACATTTCGCGGCGCCGTAAGCCGGGGCAATAGTTTGCCCTATTTTGCTTGTATTTTGCGACAAAAACAGCCGCCATTTTCAAGCTGTTACGTAGCATTACGTCACTTTTACGCACCCTGAAGTTGCCAATGCATCACGTAATCGTTCCCGCCAAGTGTTTAAATTACGTCACGCCTTCTCAGCCAATCACACCGGGGGTGTGTATTACAAGCAGTATTGTTGTTAAATAGCAAAGACAGGCTTACGTTGTCATTTCCGCTGTATTTAGTGTGGTTTTTCATTGCCGGCCAAGAATTATGCACCTTTAGTAACGAGAAATAAGGGAAACTTTAGAACTGGTGTCCGTAAGCGACATGAAACGTCAAAATGACGACAGCACACACAACCGCTTTGTCAACCGGAAGCACGTGACCAAAATTGAAAGCCAATCAGAAAAGACTTCCGGAAAATTGCCTGAGTTGCCGGCAATTTGTGCAGTCCAGAATAGGGCCCAGGCTCAGGCCGGTAGTCGCCTTGCATGTCCCCGTATAAATTGCAGACGCTACCGTCTGCGAGGAGCTTTTCAACGCCGTAGTGCCTAGGCGCCTCGAGACACGCGCGTCTATTTTTTTTTTTTTATAGTTCTCCGCCGTACGGGATGGAGACGCATTTACGTTGGAGCCGCCATGTTGGGTCACTCGCTCGCCACCGCAGCTAGACCACGCGTCATAATTTTCGCTGCATTACGGTTTGCTCGGGAAGTTTCTATGCCGTTATCGCTTCCGATTTTCGGCGTTTAACGCCGCGACATGTAGCGAGCCACAAATGCGTCCGCCACGTTAGATGCCATGTGATGTTCAGAAGTGTAGATTGTCGCCCAGCGCAGTGAGGAAGCATTCTTTTGAACACACCGCGGTGGCCCAGTGGCTAAGGCGTTGTGCTGCTGAACACGACGACGCGGGTTAGATTCCGGGCCGCGGCGGCCGCTTTTCTGATGGAGGCGAAAAGCAAAAATGCCCGTGTGTACGAGATTTCGGCGCACATTAAAGATCCCCAGGTGGTCAAAATTAATCCGGAGCCCTCCACTACGGCGTGCCTCATCGCATGCGTTGCGTCGGCGCGTTATACCCTACAATCAATCAATCAAGCATTCTTTTGACACTTACCGCACGGCTCGACGACTGGCTTCCTTAGTCACGCAGACGTTGCATGCAGTGGGACGACAGTTTCAAATGTCCTATTTCTTTCGCGTCACTGGACCTTGAGGAAAATAAAATAACTCAGCTGTTTTGTTGTCGAGCCGCTGCACAGTGGGATGCAACGGCTGGTCGTCCTGACTAGTTGTTGCGGCTCATGAGAAACTGCTCGCGTGGCGCGTAGTGCACGTTGAAAGAACTGCTTACGCGAAAACACCACACACGAAGCGGTTTCGCACAGCAAATACAGCCGCCGACACCGTTGAGCGTAGCATGAACTTTATGCGTTGGGAACTTTTAATCAAAGTGGCGCCCATACACAGGGTGTTGCGACGATAATCGGAACACTTTAAAAAAATGTCCTGAGCGAACCGCCGCTCTTTTCGCGCTCAAACTTGCCACGAAGGTCGCATTTTGTTTGATGCCGGGAACAACGATGGTACCTCCCTGCGTATTCTGAACATAAATAAAAATGATTTTCGCCTATAGGAAAATGGCGGCTGATTTGTACGTGCGCGCCAGCGCAAGTTGATGTTGGAACGACGGAACCACGTGGGGTATGCAAAGCGAAACGCACGTTTGGGATTCACGGTAGAAAGGAGACAATTAGTGTAGCAGACGATCAGAAAATTCACCTACGAATGAGCTAGCAGACGATCAGAAAACTCGGTTTTCGGGCTCGCACGTCCACATCAGCCGCCATTTTCCCATAGGCGAAAATCGTTTTTATTTATAATTAGAATAAACAGGTAAGTACCGTTGTTGTTCCCGGTGTGGAACAAAATAGACCACAAAATGCGACCTTCTTGTGACGTTTGAGCGCGAACAGAGCGGCGGTTCGCTCAGGAAAAAATTTTAGGGAGTTCCAATTATCATCGCAACACACTGTACAGTCACGTGTACGTTCAAAGAGTGGCTCCACTCTGCACGGCAGTGCGGGTATCGAGGTTCCCTAACAGTGCCCGCCCTAAGCGATGACACGGACAATAAGCGCGTCTTTAGACGCGTCGCAATATCACAAGCAGTCGCAAAAAAAATGTTCTACCAAAAGAACTGCAGGTTATTCTTAATGCGTGCTTTTAGGATGCTACACGTGAAATTGAGAAAATTAGCCCAGGTCGTTTGGTGGCACTGCCAAAGCCGAGCATTTTTCGGATAATGAATACTAGCCCCAACCTCTGCGTGCTAGGAATTTGCTCATCGTCTGTAACAATATGCATGTTGTACAGAAAGGTACATTACTGCTTGCTTTTGTTATTTCCAATCGCTGATGTGTTGTTTATTTGTATCCCTGGCGAGCTTAGAGGTACAATCAACGGTGGCCACATGGTGCTGAATGCGCGCTCATCGCCTTTACAATTTTGTGGGTGAAAAATTGACACATAATTTCGGTCAAAACAATGCAAATATGACGCCACGCTGTGTCTAGTTCGTTTGAAAAACATCGGGCTTAGTGTAATTGTACCAATTTATTTCTTACGAAGAATATTTCCATCACGCGAATGCCGCTTTACTTTCCTAACCACCCTGTTACAGAACCGACCATGCCACGACGCTAATTTTTAAAGCAAAGCTTTGCTACTTTCGTTCAGCGATTTTGTGGAGGATGCGCAAGGTGACCTTTTGACCGGAGACACACCCCCGGCGACACATTCCTCGCAGCGCATCGCGTGACCCGCCAGGCCCGTTGTCGGCGCTGAGCACAAGGCCCCGTTTTAAGTCGTTTTGCCACTTAGCGGAGGCGCCAGGAACGGGAGCGGTCACTCAGCTGATCGGTAGCCGACCTTCCACGCATGCGCCGCTTGGCCGTCTCGGGCTACGTGACTCATTTTGCGCCGCATTCGCCTTGGAACACGAACGCCGCGTTTGCCTAAAATGAAAGCGAGATCGGGCCTTTTCCTGCGACCTCTGCACGGGACCGGACGACCTTGAGCCGTGGTTGGCAATACAGCTACATCAAAGGTTAATCGAGCGAAACCAAGACTCAACCACACTAAGCTAATCATTTTCTTAGCATATCCAGGGGTAGCTGAGCTAAGCAGCAACCATGTTCTTTTGATTTTGCAACCGAAACCTACCGCCCACAGAAATTGCAGCACTACATATCTGTAATGGGTTAAATTCTTGGGCGTGTCATGGGGAATGGAGCTTGTCACAGGTTTTTAGCTCAAAAACCGTTCGACGCGAATTGTGCGTGCAGCAAACTAAAAGCGCGCATCAAGAATGGCCTCCAATGCTTACGTTCGAGCCTATTGCGTGATTACAAGGCTGCCTGCGGTGATTTGAGCGCGAGGGCAGCCACTATAGATGGTGTGGATGTGAATGTGAAGAATCCCTCACTGGCTAAGAAAACTAGGAAAGTGCTCATGGTTACTAATAGCGCGCACAGGCGAAGGGCAAAAGACAGAAGCCATCTGGAAAGCACTGACTCGAATCTTCAACTTATTAAGGAACACATGGAATATATACAGTCCATCCCGCTTATAACGGACACATCGGGAAACGAAAGTCAGTTCTTTATATCGGTTTTTCGCTATATCTGGACATCCAATATATGTATACAAATGGTAACGGGAAAAGAAGATTTGTTCGTTATAGCGGTGATTTCGTTAAAACCGGGTTCGCTATAAGTGGGATAAACAAACGGAGCTGCACGTGAAGGACGACCGTTCGCAGGCAGGCATGACAATTTTTTTTTTTCTGGGCATGACTGCAATCTAGCCATCGACAACCGACTGAACACTAAGCTTAGACAGGATCTGACGTTTTATCTGAGAATTCAATATGTTTATTTTTTTTGCTCAGCGTAATCGGTAAGTGGCTTCCACGTGTGTTCCTAGCTTCGGAATATGGGATGCCTCCACCACCTTGCGCGTCATCCAGTCTTCGTTTGCAGAGAGCCCTTTTTTTATTAAAATGAGGATCAGCCACAGCCGTGGCAATGCAGTCAAATGTGCCCATGCGTGTCTTCACTTATTCCTACTCCTATGCTCAATTAGGTACACATTCAAACAACGGCCCACAGCGTTGTGTCGCTAGCCCAAGGACACGAGTTCGATTCCCGGTCGGCGGCCGCTTTTCTTATGGGGACGGAAAGCAAAAACGCCCGCGTCCCAGCATGGGGCACCTTGAGTATTCGTAGTTTCGTAGTGACGGTATGGGCGACGCCTCGGGCCCCGAGCCCCCAAACATAAGCTGTAGCCACCCGTGGTACTGAGTTTGAAGGTGAAGGGAAGAAACCACAAACGGTGGTCGTCGGAGCCGTGGTCAAGCTCCGGCGGATGGGCTCCCTGTCTGTTTACCAGGCAGGGAGCTCAGGTACCTCTCTCGGTATCAGGGTAACCCGAGCGAAGAAAGGACCCCCATTCCTTCCTTTTATACTACGCTGTATGGTATTGCTACCCCTCTCCCCCCCCCCCCCCCACACACAAAAAAAAAAAAACATGATCGGCCCCGGAAAAGGGGCCGCACTGAAGTTTCATTTCCACCGCTTCCAACAACCCTCTTTCCTAAGCCTGACAACTATTCTCGTTTCTTGTAATCGAGTCACCTGACTCAGCAAGACCTGTGGCTTCACTGTCCGCATTCCTGGTTTAAAAATTGCTCCAAAGAACTTTAGGTGAAAAGCGTCAAGATGAACAGCTCAGGACTGGAGAAATCCTTGTCGAAGTTGACACTGAACAACAAACTCGAACCCTTCTTGCCAAAACCCGCATTCCTTGATCTGGACACCAGGGTGACACCCCACCGCAGCCTCATCAGCTCGCAGGATGTATTTTCTGCGCCAGATCTGCTAACCGAAACATATGCCGACCTGCATGAAGGTTTAAAAGATCAAGGCGTCACAGCCATGCGCCGCATCCGCGATGCGCAGAGATGACACGATAATACCCACCAAACATATTATCCTAATATTCAACCACTCGTCACTCCCAGATCATGTAAATTCAGGCTTCATCCAGCGTGTCTATCGTCCTTAAATATCGAACCCGCGTCCTGCTTCAAGTTCCAGCGGTTCGGGTATCGGTAAAACATTTTGCCGCGGCAAAACAACGTGTGCTAGATGCGCCATACAGGACCCCCCACTGACAACTGTAATTCCAAAAACTTGACATGTTCTAACTACAGGGGCCCACACGCGGCCTACTCCAGGACCCGCGAAAACTTCGATTTTTAAAAGAAAATATAATCAACATCGAAGTAACAGAGAACACCTCCTTTCCAGAGGCGCAAAAGGATTGCCTGATTCCTTCTGGAGAGGTTCGCCGACGCAGCTCGCCGGGGGGCGGAGCGGTGTCTCGTTTCGGCAGGGACTCAGTACCGCGGGTCGGACTATGTCCCTCTGCTACCCCCCCCCCCCCTCCCCCTGGGTTCCCTCAGGCAGCCCAACGCTTCACCACACCGCTTGCTGAGCCAGCAGCAATTGTGGTGGAAACAGTCTCCATCGGGTCCGATGCCACTCCTTCCCGGCTTCCCCGGCCTTCACTACACTGGAGGCTGCCGAAGAGATGGACACGGGGGGTCCCGCTTCGGCTCCCACCCCCGCCGCACTGCCCGTGACACCCTGTGGCGCTCACGACGCCCTCGGCGTTGGTAGCTCAAACGAAGGGCACCGGAAGGGGTGCCAAGTTCAGGGGGCCCAATCCACCAGGCATCTCCCGGACATCTGAAGATGAGGTGGACGTCGTACCGTTTTTGCCTGCGTCGCAGCGAAGGAAATGGGCTGTAGCGTCCAAGTAAAAGAAAAGCCCAAAAAGCTTCTTCCAAAAATAACAGACCCGGACGATAAAACATGGACACATACACACACTCCAGTAGCTCTTACATTCCCATAATGGGAAGAGAAGATATCCAATAGAACTGTAGAGGCCTCCTTAAAATGTTGATGATGTATACAGGATATTGCACTCCAATCAGCCAAGAGTTATGTGCTTCCAAGAAACACAGTTAAAGCCCATACACACAAATTTCTTGAATAGTCACATGGTATTTAGGAAGGACATTGATGGTGGTGGTACATCTTCAGGGGGTGTGCTAGGCTTATAACAGTATACTCTCTGTACATCCCTCCTATTTTCCAGCTCTCGAGCTCTGATTGCTCGGGCGTTGTCGATCAGCTGCCCGAGCCTTTAATTCTAATAGGCGACCTGAATGCACATAACTCCCTTTGAAGCTCTTCTCGCCCTGTTATTCTTTACGTTTGTTTTTGATATCACAATTCTTGTGTGCACATTTCTGTCCGCCAGCAGTTTCATCTGCAAATTTTAAATTCACTGAGAGTGTTTTTAGCACACCGCGCCTTCTACTATATGCCTTGAAGGGGAAACGGACCCCCGTCAAGCCTTTTGTTTTGGCTTTCTGCCCGTGCCCCTCATTCTAGGATGTTTTGAAAAAAACTCGTTTGATTTTATTTGATTTCGATGCTCGAGATCGCCTCATCCAGGAATTCCTAGCATCTTTGGGAGCATGCCTATTCGACAAAAGTAAGCCCACAAAAGCAAGGACACAACCTGTACTCACACGTCGACATGGCTATTGGCTCTGCAGTACTCTTTCCATCGCTTGAGTGGGATTTTAGCACAAATTTATATGTTAGTGACCACTTCCCAACCACACTAGCATACATCGGTAAAGGTCACAACAGTTCCCTTTCGCATAGCAAGTTTAACGAAGCAAGAGCAAACTGAAGTACACTTACAGTGACGTCTAAGCAACAGCACACATCCATAACTTGCCTACCCAAAAACGAGGCCACCCGGAACCTCACGGCGC
Organism: Haemaphysalis longicornis; assembly: GCA_013339765.2. Lineage (NCBI taxonomy): Eukaryota > Metazoa > Arthropoda > Arachnida > Ixodida > Ixodidae > Haemaphysalis > Haemaphysalis longicornis. Next base: position 101,916,608 of record CM023453.1, on the reverse strand, counting down.
ACATCCCTAACGCAGCAGAAAAGTCTATTCCCTACGCTTCTGGTGCCCCGCGCCACCAAAGGAGGCCGTGATGGAACGAGGAATGTAGGCCGGCGCAAGAGCTCCAGATTAAGACGTGGGGATCCATCGGTACCCCACGTCGGTTAACCTCATATCTTTCAACGGGTAAAATCACTTGGTAAGCGTGTGCGCCATGAGGCAAAACGAGAGAGTTGGCGTACTCTCTTAACATTCATTAGGTCATACAGAGACACACGCAAGATATGGACACGTATACGTAAGCTCAAAGGACAACAGACGCGCACAGCCTGCCCTTGGTTAGTGCAGCAGTGGACATACGGGGAGACCAGGCCAACACGCTTGCACAACACTTCCAACACGTTTCTGGTTCTGCACATTACGTAAACACTTTCATGCAACACAAAATGTCTTCCTAAAAGTCCATCAGAGACAACAATAATTCGCAGACTTCTTACAACTCATCCCTTTCTATTTATAAGCTGAAGGTCGCTCTGAGCACATGTAAGACTTCAACTCCAGTTGCAGAGAAGATTACTTACACTATGATACAATACCTACTCGCAGACACACTGAAATCACTTTTGCATCTGACATTAAAAATGTCTTTCGGGACCATTCCAAAGTCTTGGAGGTAGGCCATAACTGCGGCTTTTCTGAAGGAGCGGAAGGACCCTTCCTCTCCCACCGGTTATCGGCCTATTGCTGCCTGTGCAATCTTCTCGAGAATATGATGCACCGGAGGCTTGTGAACTTTGGAGAGTACAATGGTCTTCCCGAGAGCTGTCAGACAGGCTTCAGGGCGAGGTGATTCACGAACGACAAACTCGTGGCACCGGAATCGTATATCAAGGAAGCCTCCATGCATAAACAGTTTTGCGTTACGGTGTTTTACGACGTCGAGAAAGCATGTGACATCGCTTGGCGTTATGGGATACTCAGTGAACTGAAGCAATTCGTTTTTCGTGCAATACGTTAAACTTCCTTGCAAGTTACTTGTCGGACAGAACGTGAGCGTTTCGCGTTAGAGTTGGTAGGGCACTCTCAAATGTCCACGTGCAAGAAAATGGCGTGCCGGAATGTTGACTTCTTAGCTGCACTCTGTGCATAGTTAAGATGAACTCTGTTGGGAAGGCATTGCCACCAATATCTTATTCTATATATATGTAGACGACGTCCAGCTATCTTTTAAATCTTGTAATATGACAATCTGTGAACGTCAACTCAATGTTGGTGTAAAAAAGTTGCCAGATGGGCAGACAAGAATGGTTTTAAACTCAATCCAGAAAAAAGTACTTGTTTTGTCTTCTCCAGGAAACGTGAGATCCGTTCGGACCCAGATATTACTGTTAATTTGCGTTTCGATTCCCTTCAGAAAGGAACACAAGTTTTTGAAGTGTAGTGCTGGATGAAAAACTTACATTCATCCCTCACATTAAACAACTCAAACTTAAATGTATTAAACCTATCAATATTCTAACATCCTGTCACACCAGTCCTATGGAACGGAACAAGCAACTCCTTTTATGTATCTTTGCCGGCCTCGTAAGATATCGATTGGACTATGTAAGTGTGGCATATGGGTCTGCAACAAACAACGGCACTAAAATGCTTGACAAAGTTCTGTATTTCGGACTTCGCCTTGCGTGTGGTGCTTTCCGCACCCGCCCAGTCCAGACCCTCTAGGACGAGCGTGATAAATGGTCTCTACATAACCAGAGAATATACATGGGCCTGTTGTATGCATCAAACCTCATGGCTGTAACAAACTATTCTTTTAATTCCACCGTTATTGATTCATCCTCACAACAACTTTTTTTAAATCGTCCATCCATTCCCTGCCTTTCTCAATTAGGGTGAGAGGAAGGTTCTGAGCTCAAGGTCCCCTTTTTAGCCATATACAACACACCAAGCACTGAGCTTATACCACCATGGTATCTCCGCCTCGTGTCGTGCGACCTGTCTTTTGCGCAATATGATAAACACATGGCACAAAGAATTGCAATTCTGCGGCATTTCATGTTTCTGCAAGACAAGTACCGGAGCGCAGAATTTTACAGCGACGCATCAAAGACTGCTACCACTCTGTTTTGTGCTGCACACGGAGAGAATTTTCGTGTCCATAAAAGATGAACGTCCATAACATCATTTTCACCGTAGAAGCATATGGTATCCTTATTGTCTTACCTCACATTGTCCAACATCAAACTCCTAAGTCCACCTTGAACATGGCCTCTCTTAGCGCTGTACATGCGCAGTTATCTACAAAACGATCCAAAAACTATGCAGTCAAGCTTGTTTTTAAGTCTATTGTATCCGCATATAACTCAAACCTGGAAATAACTTTATATTGGGTTCCACGCCACTCTGGTATCTTCGGGAATGAGGTCGCGGACGAAGTGACTGCTGGTTTTGCACTTGAAAACACAGTTGATATAACAACGGTACCCTACACTGATATCAAGCCACAGATTAGACAACTTCGTAAAACATGGCACGCAGTGTGGCGTAAACAGGCCGAGACAACAAACTACACTTAATTAAACCACACTTTGGACCATACACCACCGACGCGCGAAACAGGTACACAGAAGTCGCCTTCGCTAGGCTACGGGTGGGCCACACACATGTGACACAGCCACACCCACTTACTAGATCATCAATACCCCTTTGTAGCAGGTGTGAGGAGGGCCTGTCCGTAGTCCACATTCTAATCACATCCAAGGCACTCGACACAACACGACGCATACACGCTCTCCAACTGTACAGACAACACATTCCACTCCACCCGTTGTTGTTTTTGGTGACGATGTCATGGTTTCGTCAAACGCGTATTTAACTTTTTGCTAGATGTTGTTTTTAAACCTCATTTCCTATCATGCTTAATCAAAACTGGCCATAATCAAAACCATAATCAAAATTTGCCACCACCAGCCATCACCATTGCCTTTAATTGATGTTACGGTTATTCTAGTTCACAAATTTTAGTTCCTTTTTGTGTTATCTACTTTTTTGGCGCTCTTTGCCTTAGCTGGCCTTGTGCCAAAAAATGTAACCATCATCATCAAAAAACTCCCCTGTGTTTCACATTTCGGCGCGTGTTAAAGATACCCAGGTGGTAAAAAAAATCCGAAGCCCTCCACTACAGCGCGTCTCATAACCCTGTAGTTTCGCCGCGCTAAACACCACAATAACTCAAACAACCGCCCGTCTGGACCACATATTGACAGCTCCACACCAACGAAACGGTCTACACCAAACCTATTCTATACTGCACAAGAGGTGCCTTGTGGCTTACCTCGCCACCCTAACGCCCGGTTTCTGCTGGAACGTTTTTCTAAACAGCACTAAGATTAATAGGCGCTGGAAGTACCACATCAACGCTGCGTAGGTTAGTCCGCACGACATTCCATGTGCGCGGAGAGTACAGCTAGCTTTTTAGGTGCCGCGCACTTCAGGGGCCCGGCTTATCATGGTAGCTCGTCCGTGATGACAGTATCTAGTAACCATTCCAGCTACGCGCCATCACGCACCCAAACACAGGCGACAAAAAGAGTGCCGCTTTTACTGGCTGGAATTTAATCTAGGTTCCTGACGTTACGATGACCATGTCAATCCCACTGTGTCAAGATGCACACGTTCGTTATATACGAAAGTGTTGGGAGTGATCTTTGCACTGTGCCGTTTCCACCGACACTGCCGTCCCTGCGCCGCATAAAAGCGCTCAATAATATTGCTACAGTGTGTGTCAGCAGCCGAATAATACGAAGCTGTACATAGCCTCAAGCATTGCAGGCATGTGCTGGGGCTCACCTAAAATAACGATGCTGGGCACGCTAAGGCTTCGAGGATTCGTTGGAGGAAGAAGAAGAAGGGTTTCGTGCTAGAGCCAACATGGTACTTGCTTCCCTGTAAATACGTGTGTTAAATACCTCTTCATTTCCACGTATTCCTCTCCGTAACAATATTGTATAGGGAGAAAATCGTTATTTAGCGCGTTAATTTCCACACATATTGACAACTCAATCCAGTGTCCCTTTTTAGGCCATTTCAGCGGCTCCGGCGTCCTCTCTTGGCTACTTTCGGTATCAACTCCAGGTTGATCCTGAAACTAGTCCAGAGAGGCCACCACAGCCCCTTTGGGGAAGCACTGCTCGCACTTGACAGCTTTCGAATTCAGCGGAACTGCTTTAAGTTTTTGTCTTTCTCTACTGGCTGCCGTAACGGCCAGCGAGGTGGGTCACTTCGCCCGTGCAACAATTCAACGTGTCGTACCAACAGGTTCTTTGGATAGCCTTTTCTCCTCGGCGCCTTTTCATGTCCCAAAAAGGCTTCGTTTATTGCGTTCGTTTATTGAGTTATTCTTGAGTAAAGGATCACCGGCCAGATTTCGCAATACCGTATTTAACATTTTGGTGAGTCGTAAAAATTAATTTCCTTGTGGCCGCGTGTAATGCTTTATAGACCATTTACAACGAGAATTTCGACACTCCAAAACGGGTGTTGCTACTAGCCAATACTGGCCCTTGTGAACGTGAGTTTCGGTTTGCGCTGTGATTTCAGTGGTGGGCATCGCAGTGTGCGTTATAGAAATGTTGAAGGCGCCCAGAAAGACCACAATTTTGTGCTGTTGACACAGTCGGAGCTCACGCACGTCGTCTTGAAACTGTACAGATCTCCCGCGAAAAGGTTACAATGCACGAAAGAATTCCAAGGCCGCGGTGTACTGCCACCACTAGTGTGATTCGATCATTCGCTCTCGATGGTTTCGGTTCCCTCCGTATGCCTTTATTGTTACGCTAATTATGCCAAGTAGACCAGAACAATTGTTCAGAAAAGGTGCGAAAAAGAAACGTTCGCATTGTATCGGTTTCACCTGCAGCTAGGAAGGCATGTTCTCTGCGCTCTGACAGCATCACGTACCTTGCGAAAGCCATCTCGAGGACGCTGTCTCCATGAAATATTTAGAGATAGATTTCCTTGCGCAAGCCTTGTTAACTTTTAAGCGAATTATGCGCTACAGACTCAGTGTAGACCAACGCAACTCCACAGCTGAAAGGCTGCCCAAAACGTGGAGTCCGTTTCTTGAATCCACAGTAATTCAATATTATACGTAGAGTGTTAATCGGAAGCTTTCACGGTTATCGCAGTGAAGGCATTAAGCCACGAATGAATGAAATTTATTGCAGCAAATTCGACCAAAATTACTACCTCGACAAGTAAGAATAAAGAATGTAAGCACGGCGAAAATGTGTGCTGGCATATATGCCGCAAACCCAGTTTTGTAATCTACACACAGAAATGCAAAAAATGCTTATATCAGCAGCCTGATGAGCCAGCTCGGAGGAAGCTTTCAATGGGCTAACAAAGCTTGATCACTCGAATCGAGCGTTCAGAATCTTCGCTGTACGCCTAAGTGTTGCTTTGCTGTTTTCGCGCACGAACGCGCGTCACATCAATTGCCACAGGTCTGCGTTGTCACCGTCCACTGCATGCCCCATATGGTTGTTTCAACGTGTACGCTTATGTAGCGGCAAGTTAGCACACACTGAGCAAGTGATAACGTGGATTAGGTACACAAAGCGATCCGCGTCAGCTGTAAGTCAGCTGAGAATTACCACTGAGCCCGGCAGGTTCTTCATCACCGGTCAACTACGAAGGCGTGGTCGAGGAGAAAATCTTAAATTCTACACCCACGCAGGGTTATATCTCTTTCAGCCCTTCACATTTATACAACCCGGTGTCCACACCACAGCCAGCGATAAGCAGCGTACGCTTGAAAAGAAAGCTGTCAAAACAAGCTCTAGAACATTATTAATTCACGCAGAATGGTATTATTGCAAGATGTTGCAGCCCCTAGGCTTTGCTAATGCAGTATAATACGTAGAAATAGAAAAAATAAGAGCCGTCTGATAGCTTCATGTTGGACAAAACTCGTCCGCAGAAAACAAGGTCACAGTAGGCAATCAAAACAGCGTTTAAGCAATGTCAATCTGCGGTTTTTTTGTGGCTGACTAATCTCTGAAGGTTCGTACAGACTACCTGGCTGGAAGCTGAGTTTTCATTTAGAGCAACACTCGAATAATTGGTCGCCATCCCGCCATGCGAAAATTGATGTCCACCAAAGCTGTTGTAAACGACTACAAATGAAAGAGGAGGGCATAAAACGTTTTCCATCGTCTCGGCGGGCTTGTCGTTCGCGCTCGGATAGTGTTACTAGATGAGGGTACACGGTATCGCTACTTTTTTCTCTTATTGTTCCGTGCCGCCACTTTCATCATTGGTCAGTTCGCATTACGCGATATTTTACACTCCGAGGGTTCGTGTGCGCCGCCGTTTTGTTGTTTATGCGTTTCGGTCGGTAAACTCTAACAGCATTATCTTACATGTCCTTCCTGCTCTGCGGCTGCGCGCGACTGACGTCGTTCCGAATGCAAATTAAATATAAACGTGCAACAGCATTTCAGCAGGAAGAAATATTTTCCTAGATACGTCAAATGCTGGGTCCTCCCCAGCCTGACGGCATATGCGCTTGGCGTCTTGGGCAAGAACTGCTCTATTTAGGGACGCTAGTCCGGCCTACCCTTCGAAGATTATCTGCAAACATAATCTATACCAGGAACACATGGGGGGAGGGGGGTCCCATTGTTCACAGGAGCCTCATCATCCATAATGCGAATCTTGTTTTGTGCTTTCCTTAAACGAATTCTGAGCTCTGCGCTGCAAACCTGGTTAGCATGACGCATGCGCTCGGTGTCTTAGACCTTGGCGCCTTGGCGTTTTTGCCCCCGGAGATGAAACCGTTGGTGTTAGAGTTTATGCATAGCTTGCACGTGACGTGACCACCGCTCTTTCTTGTGCACTGCTCGCAGCTTCGCTAGCGCTCCTCGAGATGAGAGCACCAGATAGTTCACTCCCTTTCACCATGCACACGGTTCACCAACATGGCAGCTATTGTGGGATCAGTGAAAGCTATCTACACAGCTATGTGTAAAAATAATGTCAAATTCGCCCGACCAAGCAGGGCTGGCTCTCGCCGATGCACACGGGCACCAGCGGAGGCAGCGGGTTGAAATGCGTTTTAAAAGGCCAGCCATGGTGAATAACATCACGTCTCTATCATGACTACGCCCAGGGCGCCGCGGTGTAAACGGTCAAAAGGCTCAAATGTGCCAAGCCACTGCTCAACTTTAAATAAGAAAACATTTTTTCGCACTTCGCCAAATATTTACCCCATGGAGAGGTCCAGGAGGGGATTTAGCCGAACTGTAACTGAACAGCAACAACATTATTTCACCTGGACCATAGCCGAACCGGTATGTTTTCCTTCGACACCCTGGGCATGACACAAGAAAAAGAAAAGCGGTGGCATAAAAAAGCTACCAATCACCCTTCTTCGCCCCATGTCTGTTGCGTTTGTAACAACCTATTCGCATTCTTCACCGGACCGAGGTGGCTGTGAGCGCAGCACTTCTTCTAACAACACTGACAGCTGGGGCATTTAAAGGAGTGTCGATTTCTCAATCCGTTATCACCGACTTCCGGCAGCGTGCAGTGCCAACGGTCTCCGGGGTTGACACTAAGACAAGGCGTAGCGAATTTCACCGGGATGAATGCATCGGTTCGTCTTCGCCTTTTTTTATCTACAACCTGATTGGTCGGCTACAATTGCAGCTTGCAGCAAGTAACGTCTTGTTATCTGCAACTCTTAATCTATTCATTGGTCTCGGCTCTTGTTTCTTGTTATCATGAAGTTACCCAAAATCCCTTCTTTGTGTGGGCGATCGCGGCTTAGCTCGAGCCTTCGTGCCTCAGTAGGGCGCCGACACATACGTGAATTGAATGTTGGGAACAGAGGATATGGTCATCATGACATCTTTCGCAATGGAAATGATGCCCGAAACCAGGATGAGATAAAAAAATGGTGCTGCTGCTTGCGCGACAAACATCACCGCAACGTGCCTCAATGTGCGAAGCTAGCACGCGTAGTGTTTACGAGGCCAAAACAGGTCGGTATCGTACACGCGTGGATGATCCTGATAAGATTGAACGCTTTACGTGCAATCGGTAGTCATTGATTTCTTGTTAGCAGTGAGATGCAGAAACTTGCGAACTTGACTTGTTACCATCTAAAGTGCGCCACGCGAAGCAGATACCGAGGAAAAAAACTATCCTGGCACTGAACTCTGTTGTCTATAGTTTGGTGTATAATTTTTAATCTCTTCGCCTGATACCACCAAACACTGATATATTTGCGACGCAGATAGAAGAAAACGCCCACATTTTCCCTGCGTTAACGTCATCGCTTGCAGGCGCCACCACTTCGCTCATCATTTAAGACGCCGTTTCGCAGGGAGGAAAGAGTACGTTGCTGCCCGCGACCACTGCAGAACAGGGGTAAGTTGTTCATCCAACAACGCATTCCTAAGATTGCATCACGCTTCAGCCTGGCAGCCAGGCTGAAAATTTGATTGATTGCGGGGTTTAACGCGCCCAAGTGCACGGCTTCGGATTAATTTTGACCACCAGGGTATCTCTGAAAAGCGCCGAAATTCGAACGCACGGGCTTGTTTGCTTTCCGCATCCATCAGAAAAGCGGCCGCCACGACCGGAAATCGAATCCCCGTTCTTGATCTCAGCAGCCCAACGCCTTATCCACTGCGCCAACGCGGTGGGTTAGCCTGAAACGTCTCGTGTTCCGTTCTACTTTTCTAGCCTTTTATTTATGAGCGCATGCTTGGGTGAGTCAGCAACACATCATGGTTGTGGAAAGCACGCACTATCGACGGGGACAAGACAATAAACGTCGTCTTCGATTCTCTTCTTGCCCCTTTTTCCCGTCTTCAGCAACGATTGCTTAACTAGAAATATTTTCTGTCAGCAGAATTTCCATGCATACCGCATGCCACCAGCCATTTCATTGCAGTGCTTTTTTTTTGTTTCCTAGCTCGACTATGGCTGATGAGCATCCCGACGATGAAGGTGGCAATGCCGGCGAGGAAATACCGCTTCATGACATGGACTACGAAAGAGTGAGGGCGCGCAGAGAACGTCGAGTGCACTTCATCCTGCCCCAGGAGCACCGGCGACACGACCGCCGTCTCCTCATAGTTGTCGTAACTGCGATCGTTTTGATTGCCCTCGTGTTGACCATCTATTTGTGCTACACAGTAGACTTCCAGCGTGAAGTAAAGCAAACGTGGCACAGGCTGTTTAACCCGGACGAAGAAGTGCATCCAAAGATCAGAATCCCAAAGACTGTGCTTCCGCTGGACCCGGTGCACTGGCGACATCGCGCTTCCGACCACGGAATGCCTCGGATACTGCTCTGGAACCCACACGTCGAAAAATCTGGGCGAAGTATTACGGTCGCCCCTGACATGGATGACGGAAAGGGCCCACGGAGTACTATACAAGTATCTGACTGCGCCGCCATTTCCAGGCGCGGTGTATCGGAGCGCTGCGAAGTCGCACAAAACCGAGACCTGCTCAAGCACAGTGACGCCGTGGTGTTCAATGGCGATCGCTTCAACGCGTATGACTTGCCGCCTGAGCGCATAGTGGATCAGGTGTGGGTTTTCTGGACCAAGATGGCCCTGATTCCTTACGACTACCGAAAGGAAAGCTCGCTGGGGAATAGAGAAGTTAATGCTCTCTTCAACTGGACTATGGCCTACTGGGACGACGCTGATGTCCGTTTCCCCCGCCAGATCTGGCGCTACCGCCTTTCTCCTGTCTCGTCGTCAGCAACTGAACCAATCAGCTATTTGTCTCCGCGTCAGTCCGCAGCTTTGATCGTCGGTACTTGTAACAGAGACCACATCATCGATCACCTCGCGGCGTTTTCGAGTTCCAACGCTAGGGGAGAAGGAACTGTCGCTGCCGGATTGTTCAATTTGCACGCGTTGCTTGAATGTGCGTCCGCTGTGTGCAAGTCTCTAAAAGACTGCGTAGCCCACGTCGCTGCGCGGTACCACTTCATCTTAGTGTTCAAGTCTTCTGACTGTTTTACGAGCGTGTATGACGTGATCTTCGAGGCGTTCAAATACGACCTCGTGCCAGTCTTCCTAGGACCACCCGACGTTACCCTGGACGTGCCTCCTCACTCCATCGTCAGTTCGGGGACACTCGAACCTTCGGTGCCACTGTCAAGTCACCTGCAGTCAATCCTGGACGACCCTCGTCAGTACGAGTCTTTCTTTTCCTGGAAGAAGGGCCGCGTTGATAGTCGACTTGCACGACGAAATGTGCCCCCTGTGCTGCGCGCTCTGGGAAAGGAATCTGCGTAAGGGTGTGAATGGTAAGGTTAAAGAATGGCTAGACAACCGCACACAGTGTCGTTCAGAGGACCCGCTGTATGGCCTCGATGCGGGTTTCGCCTTTCTGCCTCCTGTTGACGCATAGATATCTTTTAGTCTGCTTTTAAGCTTATCTTACTTTTGTGATAAGTACACATTTGACTTTCGGGGCGTTTTTTGTCGTTGCCTGTACATCGTAACGTTTTGTGCCATGGCCTTTTATGTTTTTGTAATAAACACTCTAATCCTACCAGCTTTGTCTCGGAAGAGTATGTTTCTCCGCATACTTACTCTTTTTTCTCCTCATGTGACTCAACGAAGCAGCACCACTAAGGAATGGGGTGACTATTTTGTTCAAAGTTGATTCCAGTAATAACTCTTTCATAAATAAAATTAGGCTTCGCGGAGGGGAGGGTCATATGCTGCAATGTAGTGGGTAAATAGCGACCATCTGTATACACAGCGACCTGCCGATAGCAGCCGGCGCCTCTTACAGCCAGTGCTACAAAAAATTGCTGCGTAGTGTCGACGCGCTCTGTCAGGTGTGGCTGCGTTTTAAGCTCAGCTTGTTGCAGCTTCTGTTCGCTTCTTTCCGGCGACAGTCTTCTTAAAATGCCGCCGTCCAACAAACCGTAGCAGTAAGTTCAAGTATAACACAGGTCAGCATCTGGAATTTATTAGTCAGTCCGGACACATATTTTAAGTATGGAAAGGAGAAAGGCGCAGTGCAGATCGGATTTCAATAGACCAAGCGAGCTCGCGGCTCTGGAACATGCTGGCGGCTTATCGGTTAGAGCCACAGATGTAGTATGAAACTATGGTTGGAGCATGTTGGAGGGAGCTGGAAATTGCTCGAGAGCGGATTTCTGACACCCTCGAGCCGGTCGTCGCCTTGCGCGGCCCGTTTAAATTGTGGTGGCCACCATCTTCGTAGAGCGCTTCAGTGCCGCAGTTCCAGGCGTAAGCGATGACAGCGAGGATCAGTGCGTCGTTTGACGTGGCGCAATATCACGGCATGCGGCTAAGTGATCACAAGAAAGGTGCGACCAATAGTACTGAAGGCCATTCTTAGTGCGTGCTTTTCGTTTACTACACGTAAGCTAGAGAAAATTTGCGCAAGTCGTTCGCTGAATTGCACTCATTGGAAATCAATGCCAAACCCGAGTATTTTAGGGCCATGAATAATAGCCGCAAACTCTGCGTGCGAGACATTCCCTCATTACCTGTAACAGTATGCATGTTGTAAAAAAAAAGACATCATTGCGTTCTTTTGGTAGTTCCAATCGCTGATTCATTATTTGCGTTACTAGTCAGCTGGGAGATATAATCAACGGTAGCCATGTGGTACTGAATGCACGTTCATCGCCTTTATGCTATTGTGGTTGAAAAATCGTCACGTCGGCCAAAACAACGTAAATATGACGCCGTGCTGCCTCTAGTTGATTTGAAAAACATGGGGCTTATAAGGATTATCTGAATGAGCAGATATGTTTTTTAATGCGTCATATCCACATGAACATAATTTCGGAAACAAGCAAAAAACTTTTTGACGGGGCCTAAGTGCAGTGCCGTCTACGTTATCATATGATATGTTTGACATGTCAGCTTGGGGAAGTTATCTTTGACAGCGCGGCGTTTAGGTCCGTAAATTTCTTTTTCCTTGTTTCCGAAATTCTGTCCTGGTGGATATGACTCATTTCGTCGAATGTAAGTGCAATTTTGCCTATTCGTTTCTGACAAAGAATCGTTTCCACCACGCAAACCCCGCTTATTTTCTTAATCACAGTGTGTACAGAAACGGCCAAACTCTGGTGCTAAAATTTTGTCCGAAACCGGCAGCAACCGTCAACAGAAAGGCCAGTACTACATACGAGTAATCACTTCAAATTCTCTGCCGTTCATGGGGAATACTTCTTGTCACATTTTTTCGCTCAAACTCCTTTCTAGGTCACGTTCGCGCGTAGCGAACGAAAAAAATGCATCAAGAATGGCGTGCGGTACTTTCAGTCGAACCTGCGCGCGATTACTTAGATGCATGACGTGATATTGCGCGGTGTCAAACGACGCACTTATCCTCTGTGTCAGTAGACAGTTTTAGTTTCACGTGCGTACCAAGTGCACGTACGCAAACGTGATCAGTATGCGTAGCCCACGCGCGTGTAGTTTGAAACACTAGACAATTTTAGTTTCACCTACGTACATAGAACTTCCACGGGTGACCAGTGCGCATTCTCAAGACGCAAAGGGCCTACGTGAGTCTCACGGACGCACGTGAGATTCTAATTTTTACGTTGCGGTGTTCACGTTGCTTCCGCACGTAGAGTTAACCAACATGACGCCGCCCTGCCCTCCCGCTTCGCAGCGAAAGCAGCTTCGTCGCTAATAACTCGGTGCGATATCGTATTCAAAGCTGTTGATTTCGCCTTGCCCATTCTTACGCTCACCTAAAGTTTAAATCGAAAAACAGCTTTTGTTTTTCAGATATGAGACCGGTTTTTCAGTTGTATGCCTGACGAAGTAGCGTTTGTCGTCGTCATAGCAACGGTCTCGCGAGATCACGAGTGGCTACAACAGTGTCTACGTGTTTTTTTTTTCTGTATGGCCCCTTTAAGCACTCCTCAATTTAAGCGCGTACTGTCCCCCCATAGCCGCCTAGCGCCATCTACTAACAGACACAGACACTACTGTAGCCACTCGTGAACTCGCGAGCCCGTTGCTATGACGACAACAAACGTTACTTCTTCAGGCTTAACAGCTGAAAAATTCCTCTTCCATCTGGAAAACAAAAGCTGTTTTTCGATTGAAACTTTTGGGAAGTGGAAGAAACGGGTAAATTGGAGAAGAAACTGACAGCATATCGCACCGCTGGATTAGCGACGAAGATGTTTTCGCTGCGAAGCGGGAGAGCAGGGCGCCGCCATGTTGGTCAACTCTACGTACGGAAGCAACGCAAAGACGGCTACGTAAAAATTCGAAGCTCACGTACGTCCGTTAGATTCATTGTGACCCTTTGCGTTCTGCGCAATCGCACTCATCATCCGTTACGTACGTGAAGCTTCTACGTACGGAAACTAAAGCTGTCTAATGCTTACTGCTTGCACTGCGGCACTGATGCGTCCTTTCTGGGTGGAGGGGTGCATCATGTTATCGCAGGCATGTTTTAACAGGCAGTGTGGATGTGTGCAACTTCAAAAAGAACGTTTTTGCAGCCGCATGAATGCACATTTTCTGGACTCGCTTCAACACACTACTATCTAAAATTATCAGATATGGTTGGCGGTAAATGGGCACCGGAAAAAATCTTTCAATTATAACGCCCATCAATTCCTGATTGATTGATTGTAGGGTTTAACGCGCCGACGCAACGCAGGCGATGAGGCGCGCCGTAGTGGAGGGCTCCGGATTAATTTTGACCACCTGGGGATCTTTAACGTGCGCCGAAATCTCGTACACACGGGCGTTTTTGCTTTTCGCCTCCATCAGAAAAGCGGCCGCCGCGGCCGGGAATCGAACCCGCGACCTTGTGCTCAGCAGCGCAACGCCTTAGCCACTGAGCCACCGCGGCGGGTTCCATCAATTCCTCCATTGAGAGACCATACAGATACTCGAAAGAAAAACTCACAATTAGAAACTTGAAAGCGTGAGCAACCTCTTTAAGAATTCCCTAAGGCGGCTTAGGATTTGCGGGGTGGGTTGGAGCAAATAAAAAGGCAAATGTGCCCTCAATTTATGCTGAATAAAAACCTTTAGAAACGGATTATCAGCCCTTTTGAAAAAAACTGCGGTTGCTTCCTCTGAAATAGGAATCAGCAAAACACGAAAGGGAAATGTGCAGCGAAATCTGCAGCTGAGCGTGATTTGCGGATCGGCGGCTGTCTTGTGGGTGTGCTTGGTGAACGATGTTCTGCTGGCGGGTCGCTTCTGCAAAGGTGTACTGGCATCATTTCCGTGACGTATATGACGTCAGTGAAATCTTGTAGTATCGCGGCATAAAACGCTTTTGTGTTAAAAAAATACTAAATACTCTTCCTACTAAATAATAAAAATACTATATACTCTAGTACTAATGCTGGCTTCTCCGCAAGAAGACGCTGTTTGCAGGGGTGCAACCATTACAGGCCGCTTGCTTCGTTGTACTGGCGTCACTTCCGGGACGGATATGACGTAAGCGAAATCTTGGCGTATCCAGGAATAAAACACCTTCGTTTTAAAAGAAGAACCGCGAGACGAGCTGATGTACAAACAAATGCACCGATTTCACATCACCAGGCTTTGACGCGAGTAAAAGGTTATCGCGACGCATGGGCTCCCACTTAGACCACCATACGAAGGTAGCCAAGACTTTATGGAATGCTTGAACCATATTTCGTGCATAGCTAAGGACCTCTAAAACATAAACAAGTTTGGAAACTAGAAATACGTTACACAGGCCCGCCCGCACTCCAGCCCCATCCCTGCCTGCGTTTTACGCTTCACTACAGTAAGCGCAGAAGACCAATATATTGACGCGGCTTCGTACCCCACCAGCACTTCCAAAAACCTCTTGATTTTTGAAGGTTCACCTTAGCTCCACTTACATTGCAAAACCGCTGTCTCAGCGTCATTGCCTCCAAAACACTTTTCTTGTCCGTAGAAAAAAGACAAGGTCATCTGTCTAGGCTGAAACTTTGACCTCATAGCTTGCCAGGGAAAAACCATGAATGACACTGCTTTGGAGAATACAAATGCGCAGGGGCTCAAGGTATAAACGGAATAAGCTGGGTGATAATGGGCAACCTTGCCGTATGGAGGATCTAATGTTCGGGGTTTATGATCAACCTTGTCGTACAGCATTTGTTACAGAGAGATATGCCCATATACAAAGCTTCCCCTAGTCCAGCTGACTCCAGAACAGCAAAAAGGAAAGGATGGTTAACCGCGTCAAATGCTTTAGCAAGATCACTTTGAAGGAGCCCAACCTGCCCAGCATCGTCGGATAAGCACTCTAGTACTGAGCGAGCAATATGGATGTTTGTCTCAATGCTCCGCCCCTCATTACCGCTGGTGTGAAGTATGGTGCGAACCTATCAGACTTCTGATTACAGTCTGCAGCCTTCGTGTCAGCATCTTCACAAATGTCTTGTAATCCACGATACAAAGGGATATAAGCTTGCAGCCATGCACGATTTTGAAGTTTTCTGCATTTTCACTTTTGGGGATTACTACCGCATAGTTTTTGTAAAATATGTGAGGCAGAACGTCAAGTTCATAGGCGTTAGTAAATACTTCATGCAAGGTGCCACAAAAGTCGAGGATTTTTGGTAGAACTCCGAAGTGGCGCCTGCCGGTCTAGGTGATTTATGGGTTTGTAGGTTTGAAATGGTAATTTCTTCAGGCGTGTTTGGTCCTTCTAAACAGCCCGATCATCGTCACTGAGCTTAGGACAGTACTGTAGGAATACATTGAAATCAATAGGACTGTAGGAAACATTGAAATCAGGTGTATCTCAGGTACCCGTGTTGCCATTAAAGAGTTTTTTATAATGGGAACAAAATGCACCAAATATACTGCGGGTACTAGAATATCAAACGCCAAATCGGAATGAGAACGTCAGAAACTTCACAATAATTGGCGATTGTGTAAAACACATATTGAAATGAGTGCCAGACCATAACGTCGGTACCAAACAGTGTCCTGCGGCAACTCCCCCAAAAACAAAACTTTCAATCCTACCTGCATCATCTTTGCGCTGGTAGTGCGGCTTCTGAAAAAAAAAACAGTGCAATTGTAACTTGCAATTACGAAGCTTAGTAAAACTATATGCAATGAAAGTTTCGTGCACTTTGTCGTTAAAACAATTTTTGGCCTAATTACCCACATTAAGCACAGACCTAGAATGAACACCAATTTATATATCCAACCCAATACTGGCCTCGCATTACAATTGACCTAATGATTTTTTCAGATAAGTACGTTTTATTTGTTGCTGTGTTTTATTGAACAGCTTTTCTGTAGATTCTACATGTTATTTCTTAGCCTGCCGCTGTTAGTTCCACGAAAGCAGAATTACGTAGGTTTCATGAGAGCCACAATTTCATCGCAAAGAGTTCTCTCATAACGTAGCTTTTTCCTACTGTCCCTCTTTTATGACCCTGTCGTTCAAACAGCATAAAGCTGGTTTTTGTCCTCTGTGAATGCCACTTTGAGCTTGGGCTGGTGGCCATCAGGTCGGCGGTGTTCTACTCCATGTCTCCGCTGAATTCCATCATCATCGCGGATGGCAAAAACCGGCACAAATTGCGAAAGGAAGAGGAACTAATTTTTGGTCTCCTTGCAAGTATTGTTCCAAATGAACATAAACCGCCGTGGTGGGTCAGTGGCTAAGCGTTGTGCTGCTCATCCAAAGGACACGGGTTCGATTCCCGGCCGCGGCGCCGCTTTTTTGAAAAGGGCGAAAGCGAAAACACCCGTGCGTTGGAGGTTTCGGCGCACGTTAAAGATCCCCAGGCGGTCAAAATTATTCCGGAGCCCTTCCCTACTGCGCGCCTCATAACCTGTGCAGTTTCGGCGCGTTAAACCTCATAATAAATAAATAACGAATAATAAATAAATAAATAAATAAATAAATAAATAAATAAATAAATAAATAAAATGAATAAATAAATCAAATAAATAAATAAATAAAATAAATAAATAAATAAATAAATAAATAAAATTCGTTTATTTCATCAGAAAGATAAATGCGTTTGTCTGCATGAAAGATCTCCCCATACAATTCAAACTCATCTCATGTCATACGGGAATCATAACTACTCGGCCATGAATCTTTTTGTCTCCGCTGCATCCAAGAACGCATACATATATTCAGCAGAGGGCAATGTTCTGACAATACTACACTGAAGGTTTTGTCAAGAAAATTAACGAAGGTGCACTTACGTTACATCAAAGATTTGTCAACCACTCAAACCCCACAAAAGTGGAAAAAAAAAACATCATGGAATCGTTTTAATGAGCTCAAAAAACAAAACACAATGTTGTTTATTCCGAAATACTCGCCTGAGGGAACGCACACTGCTCTATTTAACCCACCAAAGTCGTTTTTGTAACCGAAAAAGCGAGAACATTGGAAACCTTCAACTTTCGCGCCAACGACTCCAGCAGGCACTCAATAGATGAAACATTAAAAGCGTAGTTTTGCGGCAGGTTAACGGCGCATTCGCGTTCAATTAAAATAATCCAGTCATATTTCTTGGTAGTTTCTTTGGTCGGCAGCCGCCATTCACACAAACAAGATCCCGCTATGTGAGGAAGACCCGTTGAGAGACTGGTGGGTGAGTAGCCACTCTGTCGTCCATTTTCCTTAATGTCGAGATTATTTTTTGAAGCCAGCAATAAAATTGGCATCATTCGTATTGAGACAAAGTAGTCTACTTAATGAACCAAACTTGTATTTTGCTATTCATGGCCTCTTTAAGGGTAAATTGGGGCAAACATCATTGGTGAATGCCTCTCAGACCATCAGCGTCACCTTTTCCTTCCGGAGAGAGAGGATCGCCCTGGCCATGACCCGGGCTGCCCTCTCTTTCCTGACGTCTTGGGCCCGCTCCAGGCAAACTCCTCGTCCTAGTTTTCCTAGTTGGACTCCGCGCTCCCTCGAGTGAGGATACAATGAACTAACGGAAATAGGTTTGAGCGTGGCCACGGGAGATGGCGCTAGCTGTTAGCCTCCATCACCGTGGCCTCCATAGAATTTGTGGAAAGCTCCCAAAGGGAAGCAATAACTCTAGCTTCGCAATAGCAACGCCTCCTGCCATTACAAAAACAAAAGTGGACGATACTTCAATGTCTGGCTTTAGGACACAATGAACAGAATTTCGAATTAGCGCTAAGCTTATTTCCGCGTAGTAAGAGCTCGTATTTTATGGCTATTGGCGAGGTGCATTTATAAACGATTGCACATTATGTGGACTCAACAAGAATACCCGCCCGTCTGTAATGCTTAATGTGTCACAATTTCGCAGCATACGAACATGCTATAATAAAATTCGCTGACGCCCTATATACTTCGACATCACAGTTCATAATTGCCCCCCCCCCCCCCCAAAAAAAAAGAAAATCTTGTTCCCAGAATGCTTTTGGTTAAAGAGTTGAAGCAGACTTTCGAGGGGCTGGATGTACGGCGCTGAGAGTTTTCAGGTCATCAGAGAAAGAATTGCTAGAAAATTGGCGACACGAGCTACCCTGAACCAACTGTTGCAGTAGCAGAGACAACAATGGCCAGTTTTGGAAAGGCTATTTTAGAATTTACTTTTAAATGGTCTTTGAGGAAAAAATGCAGAATTTTGAGGTCGTAGGACTCGTAGCACACTGTATCAAAAATTTTATTTATTCGCTATAGTGACTAATCCCAGCATTCTCTGCATAATGTCTATAAAGAAACCTACAAATATATAGGTTCGGTAAAGTATTCGCAGGATATTAAAGATCATAGACCATGCTTTTTGCGCGCACTGTTTTTCACAGTTTTCGGCGCCACCTTGCATTTCCACATCCGTTGTATTACGTCATAGAAGCTTCCCACCAATCCGCATGGAATATCAAGCAGCGCCCGTGTACTGCGTAAACATCCCTGCTCGAACCGACCACGTTGCTTGAAGCCTCTGGCGCGATTCTTGCAAATATCAGGTGGCGGATATTTAAAAAAAAGACAAGTCCACACGGTGCCAGTAAGTACTGATGCACGTGTTTTGACTTTACTCGGATTTTTTACGCCTTGTTCGGACTTCAGCAGATCACCGTCGTCGTCTTAAAAACCTGCTTGATTGACTGGAATACACTTCAGGGGCCATCAGGCGGAACTCCCACGAGGCATCCTATTACAACGGCGTAACGGCAAATCCAAGAATAAGTCTCAATTTTTTTAAGAGAAACGCCGCAAGTGGCCCGAAATGCATATTCAAATCCCTACCACTCAAAAGAGCCAGAATTCAGTCAAGTTGCCACCTACAGTGTCGGCCGCCGCGAGCCCCTAAATATCGCCAGTTCTGCAAGAAATCGGCACGCCTTGCAACCAAATTAATGCTCTATAAGAATACATGCGGTTTTAGGGAGATATTAAATAACGGTGTGGGGCTTTGAGAAGCAGAGCTGTTTAAGCTCTTGGTCGCGCCGTCCATACGCAGAAAAATACCAACAAAATGACGAGCGCAGCATGCTATGAGTTGGAAGAAGCCGGCCCTCGCGCACTGTGCCGTGTTAACCCGATGTAGACACGAACATAATAACGCGTACCCCGACTGCTAGTGCTCATAGGGCCGCCCATTAAATCATCCTTTCATCGGCCGTGGTTTGTGTCTTGCATCCATGGCCTGACATTATTAACCCCCTCCTTTAACCCTGTGGCCTCGAGCCATCCCAAATAAAAACATTTGTCTGTCTGTCTGTCTGTCTGTCTGTCTGTCTGTCTGTCTGTCTGTCTGTCTGTCTGTCTGTCTGTCTGCCTGTCTGTGTCTTGCATCCTGCCACCACGTAACCTGTTTTCCCACTACTTGGTCGCGACTCCGGATAAAGGCAGGGCTTCGATTGCTTCGCTCTACGGTAACAACGGCGAGGAGTAGTCGTTTCCGCAGGTTTTCCTGGTCAGGCGCGTAAGATTAGGTCTCTCCACCCAGCCCCGTTCTCGATCGCCAGCAGCAAGATTTAGACGACGAAGAAGATTTAGATGACGCATTCGAAAGCTTCGGACCTCTACGAACAGTTGCACTGGATCACACGACATTCCATGGCATCGAACACTTCTGGCACTGTTTTGGCGTGCGCAACGGAGGGTCACTATACTTAGACATTCTCAGAGCCTGAGTCAGTTGCCCCTGCTTCTTGTACAAGCGGCGCCCCGATGAGAAGTGGGTGAACCCATTCAAACCCTGTATTGCCTCCGTGCTCGACTCCAACTTGGACACTCCGGTCGTTCTTGATCACTATGTCTATGCCACGTACGTCGTCGATTACGTGAATGAGACCGACCGCGGAATGTCTAACGTGCCCAATGCCGTGGCTAAGATGCTGGAGGAACGCGAGGACATGGGTTCACCCGAAGTGCACAAGGCGCTCGCCTATGAACATCCAAAAGGCGGTCGAGATTTCGGCCCAGGAATCTGCGTGGTTTTTCCTCCGTCAGGACATGTCCGATAAGAATCGGGGGATCGTTTACATTCCCACGTGGTTCCCCCGAAGAAGCAGTCGGGTCCGCAAAACCAACAAGAAGCTCGAAGAATAAGTGGTGCAAGGCCACCAGCTCTGGTGTTTCTCCAGCCTTGCACCATTAGTGCAAGCTGCGTCAATATTTTTGTTTCTATATAGAACCTGTTGATGGTCCTGACAGAAATGTCTTCCCAGCAACGCAGTTATGCATGCAACAAAAGCCACCTGTCAAGGAGCTGGCTGTATAGCGCTTCGTATACATTGGGTATAACGGAGGTATTTATTTAGAGACCCTGGGGCCTTTTTTACTTTAGTATCAGACTGCTTCTGTCACGCCTAGAAAAATGTTTTTCAATCAATACACGTGCCTGAAGTAGTGAAGCCGACATTAGGGTGGGCTAGCTGTATAGCTCAGTGGCTCAACGCTCTCGCCGCTGTCACGTGTGTGTCCCGAGCGGCGAGCTGACCCGGAGCATTTTCAGGGCGGTCATCGTACCTTGATGCCAGCAGGAGCCCCTTTATACAGATTGCGCGTAAACAAGATGACAAAATAATCAGACTGTGCATGGCCCTGCACTTTCATGACAAATGCCTGTAAACTATTTCTCTAAAGCACCTCCTCTCTTGCCTGCAGCCCAGGCAGTAAAGTACATGCTTGGGCATCCCAAGTCTCCGGTAGAGGGAGACAGCCCTAACGGACTAACGCTCGCTGTATTTTTATCCTTTGCGCGCAAGGACGTGGTGCCATAAGCGAGTGCAAGAACACCGTTGTGCTTAGCGTGGTAAGCAAATCGCCATCACCAATCAATTTCATTGATTGATTGATTGATTGATTGATTGATTAATTGATTGATTGATTGATTGATTGATTGATTGATTGATTGATTGATTGATTGATTGATTGATTGATTGATTGATTGATTGATTGATTGATTGATTGATTGATTGATTGATTGTGGGGTTTAACGCGCCGAAGCTGCACATGTTATAAGGCTTGGCGTAGGGGAGGGCTCCTGAATAATTTTGACCACATGGGGATTCTTAACCAGCGCCGAAATTGCAGACACACAGGCATGCATCAAGCATTAATTTGAGTACGAGCAGACGTATTCCTAGATGACTGCTTGGAGGAACGACTGAAACGCTCAGGAATTCTCGCATCCTCCCGAGGCATCGTGAGACAGGGTGATAAATCTTGGTTCGTATCGTACAGTAGTGTGGCTTTCAAAACACGCCCACGTTTAGTTGCCAGCACACGTCCGCATTCCTTTTTTCGCAAACGAATGTGGCTTTCCGCACTCGCATCTCTCAACCGCATACATGTTCCCCGACAAAACGTTCCGCTGGTAGCCTCTTTCCACCATAAATACCACTTTGAATGTATCAACATTCACGTCAAAATAATAATGCTCAAGACAAAAGAGTGGAAGATAATAATATTGGTACCGATAACAAAATTTTGGGACTGGCCCCGAACCATTTATGTCAGTGAAACCCTCGGCCCCATACATGCGCCCTGCTTTTTATCCACAGATGTTGTACTATTTAACAAAGAGCGTGATGGCCATGCTTGGAATCGGGGAAATCTGAAATCGGGGCACATTAACATTATAAACAAAGCTCCCTGTCCCCAATTGCATCCCAACTACTGAAGCAAAACGTGTCACGACTTACAAAAGTAACTTATGGGCTCCCGTTTTTCTTTCCCCCAATTTCAGAAGCTCGATAGTGTGGCGGTGAATGTTCAATTGCAATTTTTCCGTCGGTTTTATTTCCTGGAGTCTCACAGAGCCATGGAGAAGGCGAAGAAACCCCAAGGTGAGGAAGTGGTAACCACCCTGGACATTGAACGTATTGCCTTGAAGAAGCTACCGGAAGATGTGGGACATTTCTTCGCCGATGGAGCCGATCTGCAACAGTCGCTTCGTGGGAACAGGCTGGGCTATTTTAGGTAATCGATTTTCTTTGTGTTTAAGGGTCAATACGCCCTGCATGGACAAGGTGGCGACAATAAAGTGCTTCATCAGCATGTACAGTAATAGACAAATGAAGCGCGAACCCGAAAATGTGAACCAGAACACTAAAAAAACCAGATTTCTTTCCGTACAAGTCAAATTACAGCGTGCTTTATTACTGCAACAACGTTTGAAAATGTGTCCTTTCAAATATACTACTAGTAGGCTGTTATTTTACCTCCACTATCCAAATTCCCTGATTTTTCGTCTTCTGATTAATAATTTCCTCTTCTCATTTCACTTGTCCATGACTGTGCACAAGTAGAATAACAGGTTTGCCAATGATTTTTCATTAACTGTAGACTTCAGGGGACATAAAACGGAAAAATGATTATAAACAATACGTGAATGGTTTTCCTATTTCTCTTCGCTTTGTGTAAGCACGTGTCCGGCTTAGTTTGGAGGAATTCATTTAGTTGAGAAACACCAAATCAGTGGCTGCGACAGATGAACGACAAGATCAGTGACTGATCAGAGATGAGTGAGTGACTCAGCTAGACAAAGGTCACTGTTGGGTATAGGCATCAGAAACTGCCGAGAGCGTGACGAGAGACGTACAGCAGAGATGTAGGTGCCTGAATGGTCGTAACACAACGTGCATGCTTCATGTCCACTGTTTTACTTCACTACTTCGCTTCCATGCGTCGTCATGTCCATTTTTCTCCTTCTGGTTGGTTTGGCATTCTGTGCTTCCTCTGCACCATTTTCTCTACTTTTTTATTCCAGTTTATTTCAAGTTTCCTTTTTTGCATTTCATTGCTTGTGTTTTTTTATAGTTATTTTTGTTTTCTTTCTCATTGTTGTCTTCCCAATCAATCACATTCACCTCACTGCATCTCAAACACCCCCTCCAGCGTAGCAAGCACTGCCGCTAGCCCCTCCTATAAACATTAAACAGTTCTCTCCTTCTCTCCCTTCCATGCTCAGTACTCCCTGCATTACCGCATTTCAATTTTGTCAAAATATATGAATAAGAATACTCAAGATTTTATAAATGTGCCTTCTAATACACCCGCATGTGATAAAACTATGCTTATGCAGCAGACAGTGTGCATAAATTTTCAGGCAGCTGCATGTAATAGCAAACTCTTTTTAATGAAACTGGTGAAATCAGCCTGGCAGATGCTTCTAGCTTGCTACGCCAAATCTTTGCAAAAATAGTAAATAAACCATGTATGCAATGAATACGATAATGACGACGATAATGCACATGCTCACGTAGACCTGTTTGCAGACTCTGATGAAGTTTGTACTGTGCAGAAAAGACCCCAAAGTAGCTCGATATGCCCGCTCATGTACCATGCGCGAAGCATGCACTGATGTGCTCAGAAACGTTTTCCTCTCACAGCTGACGACCATGCTCAAACTTTATGGCTCATAATTAATGCCAGACGACAGCGCAGCTCAAATTAATTAATTTGTGCTTTCCAACATCCATATCAACTGGTATTACGCTCCGTATGTTTCCAGGGACACTGATCGGCAAACGCTTGTACGAAAGCGTTAAGCACCCCGTTACAAGAAAATCTAGCATGGCAGGACTGAGGGATGGTTTCCAAAACTGTCAGTTGCGCGAAGTGAATAAAGTTTAAGAAAACGGGTGACATTGGCGATCGTCATTTAATCCAAGGACCTGAAGAAAGGGAGGATTTGACCACCAATCACCTGAGCCACAGATAATCTTTTTGTCTTTAATTGGGACACTTTATTGCGTTGCATGTTGCAATGGGCTTACAACCCACCGGTCGGACTTTGGCTGTGTGGAAAACTTCGAAAACAGCCAGAAGTTGCACGATTGTCAAACTCGTGCTGCCTTTTGGTTTTGCTGCTTCGCATGTGGCAGAGTTTTAAGATCAACACGACATGTAGTGCGAAAAGTGGGACACTGTCTGCTCACCCACGTCGCAGTGCTTCTCAGCCAATCGACTTCGCCATATTGCATACAGACTTGCAACACGATATCTAAACCTAAACCGTCGGATCTCGACCACTGAAGGTAGACCCATTGAATGCGGTGTGGCCTTAGACTTATTATCGATGCGTGTTAGATACATGCACCGAGGAATTGTACAATCTGAGTTACAGGAGTAGCAAAGAAGTATCATTCTTTTCTGATCGGAGTTTCACTGATTAAAATATCAGTAAAAATGCAGAATAAGACGTTTTTCCCGTATATACAGGTAATTTTTATTTAGTTTTTTCGGCAGCTTCGTAGTTTTCACTCGACATCTAACCGCTTAGAGCTCTGGCTAATCTGATTTTTCACATTAGGTTGCGCCACCTGCAACGGCTGTTTAGGGGCGTTGCTCAGAGGGACCAGACTGGGATGATGCTTGGCAGCCGTTTGTCACTGCTGCTAGGATTTTGGCCCACGTCGTTCCTGAAGATGGCACATCCCGAAAGGGCAAAAGGCAGCTGCTAGAGGTCAGTTACTGTAGTTTTCTAAATCTTTTGAATCTTCGACAACTGCGTGCGTATCTCCTTATTATGTTTAACCTCTTTATTTTCATTAACACGCAGTGCAGAAAACTCTTGCATTTAAACACAATTCCAGCTTACTATCCGGCCGCATGAAGGGGCGCAGAGGTTAATGCGTCGCAGACTTGTTTTCGGCTGCATTGTGCAGTTAAACCTATG
The DNA here is from genome assembly GCA_013339765.2 of Haemaphysalis longicornis. NCBI lineage: Eukaryota > Metazoa > Arthropoda > Arachnida > Ixodida > Ixodidae > Haemaphysalis > Haemaphysalis longicornis. The sequence goes on along the minus strand of CM023453.1, from coordinate 101,891,461 downwards.
AACGTGTAGTTGCGAATGCTATGTCGAATGTCTTTTAAGTAGTATTCAAATATTTCCTTTTCCTCTCCGATAAGCGTACTCGTATAAACTGCGGCAGCCTTCTCCAGCTAGCCATATTTTGGTTGATTGGCTGATGTCTTCGATTTGAACATAGTGTTTACCGTGATTACGACCTTTTCGCCAATTGTGTAGAAAGTCTTCGATATTTTCTTCAATCTAAATGTGAATCAACGATCCGACTCCAAGGCCCTTCAGAATTTAAATTCAAGGCAAATTTCGAAGTTTTAGACAATGGTAATTGAGGGAGCAACACTAATAGCCTAAACTGCAAACATACTGAGTGGAAGACGCTCTGGCTGCGGTGGATCATGGTGCATCCGCAGTACTCGTCTCCAACCACGGCGCCAGGCAACTGGACGGCACTCCTGCAACGTTGAGTGAGGACCCAGGACGTAATCGCATTATAGAAGGCGTTACAGGAACATTAGGGGCAGGTTACTGGCGTAACTAGCACTTTTTTTCTAAGTGCGTGTGCGAGTTGCTCGCCTTGTGCCGGCGAAAAGTTCGAAAGGGGAATCTTGCCTTATATCAATGTATTCTGTTCAATGGTGAAAGCAGATATGTGGCTGAGAACGAGCGCCTTTTCTGTTGGACTTGACCAACAAGTCCTGTTGGTCATCCCAGAACGGGACATGTGAGAGGAACAGAGCAGGGTGGTAGGGGAGAGTGGCGCGCGCCCTGCATAGTGAGTTATGGCGCAGCGGGTTGTAGAGAGGGGGCAAAGCCTGTGCTGCGTCACGACTTACTCCATGCGTGGTGGCGATGTTATGTCACGTCATCATGCCGCGGCCGCCAGACGGTACTCAGGGCCGAGGAGGATGCCAGGAGGGAGGGGCGCAACAGTTACACCAAAACACACTATTCTTTTCATTGAAATTGCAGGGTCGGTGAGATGAGGACATCTTAGAAAGGCATCCTGTTATAGGGACACCACTAGTCTTCGCTGTTACATCGGTCTTATTCGGGGGCATGCAGAAAGATTCATGATTAGAAACAGTGCAAGAGACAGGACGAGGAAACTGACAAGGACGGGCGCTGCCTTCTTCGTCCTGTCTCTTGCGCTGTTTCTAATCATAAATCCTTACCGACTCGCCCAGCTTCGCACACATGTTCAATATGCAGAAAGAGTTCTTTAAGCGTCTCGTAAAAATTCCGTGATCACTGCATTCAGAACTCATGCCACCCATATGCATACACATGACGTATGAGCCAGTTTAGAATGCCCCAATTACGTTCATACATAAATGCAGCTTGTCATGGAATGATTGAACGGCTAATGAAATAAATATCAGTCAGTAGAGTAATTCAGTATTATCCATTGTTCAATCAATTACACCCTTTCTATAGCTTCCATCTGCAGTTGCTCCACATAATGCCGAAATTTAAAGAACCCTGAGGGGCCATTTTTTTTTAAGAACTCCGCAATTCCATGCCATATAGGCAAATACATTGATACATGGTCAGACGGACGGATGGGTGAATGAATAGCACATAGTGAAACTGGCAAAGGCTTGGGAAGATTGTTATAGACGTAAATGTTTTCCATAGTATCTGATGTACACAACAATTTAAATCAAGATTTATTAACCGCTCATTTCCACAAATACAAAAGACCTTCGGTGCGTACCCCTTAAGCCTTATTTTATGTTCAACGCTAGACATGCCAAATTCCCTACGAGCTTTCTGAATTTCGTTGCAACCAGTTAACCCCTAAGGCCATTGCATGCGCAGCGTAAGGAACACCCAGCAATATACGGGTTGCATAGCCGGGCTGTGGCACGTACGCTTGACCTTGACTGGAGTGTACCTCTACCTCGAGGCACCCTCGTCCTCCACCAGTCGCTTCCCCTCTTCCAGCTGAGGAGGCGTTGGGTTGGCTTAATCTCGCCGATTTCACAGACGGGGCAAATGTGTTGTACGCAAAAGCGCCTGCATAGAGCGCCGCATTCGTACTGTCAATTAAGCACACGAATAATGGTGCAGTCAGTGTGACTCCTAATTGTAAAGCAGGGTGCTGTGGGCCGGATTCCCAACGGTGACAATTCAAAAATTTCATTACCACCTCTGGCAAAATGTCCTCGCACGCACACACAATATTTGTAAACGTGTTTCCTTTGATTTGAGGCATTGCCTCATTCAAAATGGTGACTGCCTGAGATGATCGGATTGCGGTGTCAAAAAACTGCCAGTATATATTCCGTCATTTCTTCAAAGCAGGGACCATCACTGCATTTATGCCAGTCGCACCTCATTGTGTTCACGGTGCAGATAGAACTGCTTCCTGACGTCGTGAGAGTGGTAGGTGACCGCTGTGAGGTCAACGTGGACGGAAGCATCCTCATGGGCACCGACATCACCAAGGCACTCTCTCTGGGAGCGCGAGCTGTATTCGTAGGCCGGCCAGTCATCTGGGGATTAGCTTACGACGTGAGAATATTTTTATTGGAACAAAACGTTGTCGTAAGGAAGATGCAGGCTCAGATCTTTTGTGGACTGTTGTGCTTCTCGTGAGATTATAAAGTGTACAGCATGAGTCAGCAATTCAGTACTGGGCAGAGACAACCGGTAGGTCGTTACAGAAGGAAAGGGCACTGCGCCCCTTTGCTTACCATAAGCTTATCTCGCCTCGCGGTGGTTTAAATAAACTTTATATTAGGACACCTGAACTTTAGACATGCGCATTGGTTCTACAGCATTTTCCCCTTGAGTTTGGATCGTATTTGAGTGAACAAGTCGAGGTGGTCCATGCCGAGTTGTTTATTTATTCTCAAGTTGACGTTTTGCAACTGAAAGTGGTCTTAACACGATCACAAGAAATCATCATCCTTAAGCGTTTCAAGACGCGGAGCAGTATCACCTATATGATTGGAAATAACAGAACAACCTCCTGCCGTACAAGTCAAATCTATCGAATTCGTAAGGATTAATATAATAAAACTATTCATAGAAAACAACTCATTTGCTGTACATAACAGCTGCTACTAGAAATAGCAGAGGTTTTTGTCCTGCCAAAAACCACACAGAGTACTTTAAGGACTTAAGATACAGCGCATCTCAAGCAAGTCAAAAACGACCATCCTCATGGGACACACCTTCCGGGCACACCTCCCATGATACGAGATATGCCATTCCACCGGCATCGGCCCAAATCAAACCCAGGCCTTCGGAATGCTAGTAAACCAATCATCCTACCACACCAGTAGACTTCATGACTGCATCTTTATAAAGTTAGAGGTTGTGCATGCAATGGGACTTAAACTACGAAAACATCAACAGCCGACGCGTGCAGCTCGACGTACAACGTGTTTGGTTTTTTGGCCCACCATGTGGCTGAACATTACGTAACGAGACATTAAAGATGCATGTAGGCAAACACTATCCAATAAGGTGATAGAATAGTGACAATGGCTCCTGCCGCCAAACGAAAGCGGAAGTTTTAAATTTCCACTTGGTTGTGACCTCAACGTGCCCGCCCACAGGTCTCACGTACCCGCTCAAGAGGATTTGCCATTGACGATCACGATTTCAGCCGATTCTGCCCGGCTGAATCATCACTCATCATTCAGCTTCCATGTCAAGATAACCAACGGGCAGTCTCGCATATTTAAATCACCCCTTAGCTACGAGGCTTAGCAAGTATCGACCAACGCCCAATGCCAATTCGCACCGCTTGGCAACTTCTGGCAATTATCAATGGCAGCCAGGTGTTTTATATCGCGCGCTCTGCTATCTGGTGTCAAGAGTCACCAGCGAGTTAGGCTGCTCTCCGAGGAGTAAGTGCCGTACCACTGTGGCGCCTGAACATTTATACCTGTCGGAAGATGACGGCATAGTGGAAAGAAAAAAGGAATGGGAGGGGTGGACCTCTCCTCCAGCGTTACTGAAATCACTGCCTAACAAGAGACAACTCAGTTAAATCCAAAGGAGTACCGCGCACAAGGTTCCGTTATACAGCCAGCTTGGAACCGTAGAAATTCTGAATGGTAACCTGCAACAATACAATCACAACACTGCAAGACATACATTATCACAAAAACTCGAAAACGTTACACTCAGAGTGTGACATCAATTGTACATTATGGGTTTCGCATTCACAACTCATGAAACGCGCTTCTATCCTCATGGTCTTTCTTTTTTTAGTTGAGTTGTCGGCTCGATATCCTTCCCACGTTAGAGCGTACCTTGAAGATAAAATGGGATGTACACTGTCAAACGCTAAAATTTGAACAATTCTCTTTGTTTTGCAAGGGCCAGAAGGGCGTTGAAAAGATGGTGAACATCTTCAAAGAGGGGATATACAGAGCCATGGCGCTACTGGGTAAGCAAAACACCATGTTTGTTTACAATCTTGTACTAACTTTTTCCGGACAGTTTACCACAGTCTGGTTATAACTGAAATTGGCAATACCATGCATGTCTGAAGATAATGTGTTGGTAAGGCTAAAATCTCTAGGTACTCCATTCACGAATCGCGCTGCCAGAGTTGTCCTCCCATGCCAAGAACATGACATTAGCAAGTTTTGGGTGCCAAGAAATGCCTACGCCTAACGCAATTGAAATAACCAACGGTCCACATGGAAATATTATAACCGATGACTGGCTAATTTTCTCATAGCTCAAATGCTTGGTATAAAGCCTACATTCCTTTCGCTTTTCTTTTATTATACAGAAAGTATAGATGCCAAAAAACGCTGTCCGTATCGCTCACAACTCAGGACTCAGACCGAAGAACATTTGTGCCTTACCCGCTCCAGACTCCTCGGCGTTTTGACGAAGCGTCCCTGTTGCTTAGTTGATTTTCATTCATTTCTGCAAGTTGCAACCCTCCTGCAGATGTCCAGTATATACAGATTCCGCTTCGGCGAAAACATATGTCCAGCGTCAGGCTTCCAAAGCTATCAGCTATTATCTCTCCGAAAGCTGTGGGGAATGATGTGTGTTGAACAGGAGAGAAGAATACGGCAATGAGCTCCAGGGGTTCTCCTACATGGCCTATCGGCTTCGCAAATAATTTTCTGGCGATCACTACATTGAATAACGCCGACGCACGATAACGATCCCCAGGTGGTCAAAATTAATCCGGAGCCCTCCACTACGGCGCGCCTCATAGCCTAAGTAGTTTCGGTGCGTTAAACCCAATCCATCATCTATATTCAATTGAGCAAAACTTCAGTGCAGCAATCAAAGTATATTGTGCGCTACCTATGTCTGCCGCTTATTTAGCCTTCGTGGATTTTTTTTTTCAGGTTGCTCCTCCCTCGCAGACCTTACACCAGACTTGGTCGTCCAAGAAGAATACTTCTCGAAACTATGAGGACATATTTGTTCACCATCCGTACTGCCCACACGTAACCGCATTCTCATCAATGTGATGAAAAAGCTGTGATGCGTAATACGCTATGTAATATGCCAGTATACGAGACATCTAAATTCAATAAACAAATCGGGCATTGTGTTTCAGTTTTCATTTTCAGTTTAATTTTCTTAGTTGCAGCAAACTAAAAATTTCCACTTGAGAAACAGCAGACTTAGTGATAAAAAGGTACAGATTTTATTAGTCTTTCCACTATGGCTCTGAGACCTTGATAATAGGAATATTCGTGGTACAGATAGCGTGTACAGACGAACTAGCGAACCGTATTCGCGACGCCAAGCTCGTGGCGTAGAGTGGTGGCAAGTCGAAAAGCAACAAAGCAAATCGCCCCACGCATGTTTGCAGGGCATGTTGCCCTTGCCACCCAAGCTGAATTTTCTGTTGCAGCATCCTTCGGCATTGTTTTACAGACACACACTGTAATAAAGCTGCCACACAAATATCCTCTAGCGGCTGCAAGAATCGCCCCGCAGTCAACATCGAAGTCGTCGTTTTATATAAATACAAATTCGGGTGAGGAACCTTCTAATGTATTGATCAGGATGGAACAGGATTCCAGTGATCCTGACGTTCGGATATGTGAGCACTTGCACAATAGTTTTGTTTGAAAGATTCGAACACTGTTCGGCAGAGCTTGTAAAGTCGTTCAGGTAAATTTTCTCTGCAGATCGGGGACTTCACTACGAACCCGAAACGCTGCAAGGACACTTTGACTCGGTGGTAACACAAGCTGCACGAAAAACGTATTTTGGCACAACAGAGAAATAGGAATGGACATTTTGATATACTGTGAAAGCATCATTGATGTATTCCTTGTTTCTTTTGGCTGGCAAAGATACCTGTCCAGAGATGCGTAGACAGGAACCGGTCATAAAACTTCGCGTTCGCTGCGATGGTTCAACAAACTCGTTAAGGTGGATTGAACCGTGACAACTATGCAACCGCAGAAAGCCCGCAGCTAATTAAAAAATCCCATATGGCTGCCTGCGGCAGAGGTGGTGTGCGACTGCCTGATGTCCCCATTGGGTATGTGAAAGTACTTCGTTTACCTTAAATTGGCGCTTCAATGTCAAGTATCGTCAAAAAATATCCGTAGGTGGACGTACTAGGAGTTTGATTGTGCTTGGCCGGTCGTTAGGCTCGACGTTATGGTAACCGACCATTAATGTTGAACAAAGGCTTAACAAACAGATTCACTCAGATGGATTGACCTGGCGATGACAGGTGCAGCGAGAAGTTCACGGTCAATTCATCCCTTCGAATTCGGTCGCTACATCAACACGCCAACCTCCGATTCTCGCATTCCCATTCCGGAGGATTGGCCAGCGATGATGACAGCAGCTGTCATAAGTCTGTGGCGCATTGACAGCTACCTATTGGCAGCGACATCAACATACCCGTCCCTATACGTGTTCACAACTAAAAAAAAAAGATGCATAGCCATTCTGACGTCTTCAGAGGAGCCTTAGGTGCCCCGTAATTTTTTTCTAGGGCACAAGCCTGTCGTCATCAGATAGTGTTTGTTTAAAATCCAACTGCATCTTATTTCAACGGCTTCATTCTACCAACTGTGCCAACGTTTTCTCGAGAAAAATGGAGGAAAGGGCAGCACTGCAGTCAGTACTCCATTCAAAAGACACCCAATACGTTTTTATGTCAAATCAATTTGCACAACACCCTTTGCAGGAATGCCGTAATGAAAAAAAAAGTGTTCGGGCTGAGATATCAGGCCGCGAAGTCGGCCAGCAAGGCGATATATGAAGTTGATAAGGGGTGGTGGATGTTTTCAATACCCGTGTACTTAAGTGCTCACAAGTTTTATTATTTATTTATTTATTTATTTATTTATTTATTTATTTATTTATTTATTTATTGCAGGTTCTTGCAGCGCCGGAAGCACATTATTGTAGGGGGGTTATTTATTTCGAAATGTGTGCAGTACATAAATGTGTCAGTGTGAGACAAATAACAAGGAAACGCTTATTTGAACAAAAATAGATGAGTAAAATATTTAAAAAAAAAATACACAGCATGCTCGATAGCCTCAGCTAAATTCGTCGCAAGAAAAACTTCGTTTGTGAATTTATTCCAGTCACTAATAGTGTTAGGGAAAAAATGAATGTTTGAACACATCAATACGGCATTAGTACTCTCTAATCTTTCGTGCATTGTCTCTGCGTGCGGATATATAGTGTGGCGGTTTTAAATACAAATCTTTCTCTATTCCGGTTATGTTATTGTAAATGTTGTGTAGAAATTTCAGCTTTACACTATTGTATGTTGAAACGACTTCCATCCAAGACTGTTTATAATTTGTTAGTTCCTGAGATTAAAATTATAATTAGAGGTTACAAATAGAGCAGCTCGCTTTTGAACTCTTTCTAGTTTTTCTTGTAATATTGCAGAAGAGCAAGAGCGGTCCCATGCTCTGCAAGCATATTTAAGTTGTGGTTTTGTATTTGTGAAATAGAGCGTTTCATTTAGTGTTTGAGGGACATCCATAAAATTCCTCAAGAAGAAGTGAAGAAGACGATATGCTTTACTGGTTATTGCGTTGATGTGGGTGGTCCAGTCTAATATATCTGTGAGGGTCATGCCAAGATATTTTACTGTGTTTTCAGTTTGTATTTTACGATTCTGCAATGACAATGAACAGTGCAATTTGTTTTTCTTATTCGTAAATTGGACGTGATAGCATTGAGAAATATATAATAATAATAATAAGCTTTATTTCATGAAAAGGAACGCACATTACAAAATCCGGTCAACCCAAGCCATGAAGGCTTGTCGGGCTGTACCCGGCAGTCCGCGACAAGTAATAAAGGTAAAAAATATGGTTACCAAGTTTTACGCAAACAGGCTAAAAAACAAGGCAGGCTACAGAACAAAAGTAGACCAAAGCAAGCCATATAACAAACACAAAAATACAAAGTTGTGTAATAGCAAGGATGTACATCAATGGAAACCTACGCATGAATAAAAAAAAGCTGGTCTAAAACTACAACAAGGAAGAATTATTGGTTCTGAGATACAGTTTGAGTGCACGTTTTGACGAGAGAGAGTATAGCTCAGTAGGTAAAGAATTAAATATGTTAGGAACATAATACTGTCTTGTATAACGACCAAAGCGGGTATAACACTTCGGGGTAATAAATTGTCATGGTGTCTCAGTTGCCTTATAGGGACGAACGGAAAAAGGAAATCACCTCTCCCAAAAATGTTTTGTAACCACAGTCTGAAAAAATAGTGCATCAAATGAAGGCAACTGTAAAAAGGAAAATAAATCAGTATTAGTGGGAACGACCTCATTATAAGCAACGTTTCGAAGGATAGATTTTAACATAGAATTCAATTTTGCGCGCCATGTAAATGTACAGTGATAAAATATAGTAATTCCGTATCTAAGATAGCTATACACAAGTGCATGAACAATAACTTTTCGGACAGAAAATGGAAGCAGGTGTCTAGTGTTGTACAGGAGGCAAGATAGGGAACGAAGCTTTTTGCTAATACCTGTGAAATGCGTGTTCCATGTCATATCAGAATCAAACATGATGCCTAAATATTTTACATTACTTGAGAACTGGAGTGGCGTGCATTTGCAGTTAATACATTTTGAGTCATGAACAAAAAATGGCACAGGATGATCAATTCTTTTATGGGGATTATGAAAACAAACAAGCTTAGTCTTTTGTCTATTAATTCCGATTCCGTTATCCGTACACCAGTTCATAATAGATGTGGCATCTGCTTGAAGGTTATAAACGCAAGTATCAAACGAGGCATGAGTTGACAGTAGGACCGTATCGTCAGCATATTGGAATAGACGGCATTTTGATACAAACTGAGGTAATTCATTGACGTAAAGGTTAAATAACAGGGGGGATAAAACGGAACCCTGGGGAACACCCGATTTTAACATTATCTTTGAACTTGTGTAGTCACCTATGCGCACCACCTGAGAGCGATTAGAAAAATAACTGGACAATAGTTTTATAAAGGGACCACGGAATCCAATTCTTTCTAACTTTTTAAGAAGCAGTGCGTGAATGACCGAATCAAACGCCTTGCTTGCGTCTAGAAAGAGACCGCATGCGAATTCGTTATTATCAAAAGCCGAGTAGATGATGTCCGTAAATTCTTCTAGCAGGGTGATTGTGCTTCTTCCCTGTATGAAACCAAACTGTGCTTCCGACAGTATATTATTCTTATTTAGAAAACTGGTCATTATTATGAGCAGGTGTTTTTCAATTATTTGACTTATTGCAGGCAGAATAGAAATCGGTCTGTAGTTATCTACTTCGCTACGAGAGCCACTCTTATAGAGTGGTTTAACTACAGCAACTTTTAAATCGTCAGGAATAACGCCATGCTCTATGCACCCATTGATAATAAAAAGAAGTACGGATTCGAGCACAGCATAATTACGCTGAAGATCATTCATGTAGATGGCATCTATGCCAGGTGGTTTTTTAGGTCGAAAGCTAAATAAGATGCTGTGTAAGTCTCCTGAAGTAACTGGTGGCAAAAGTGCCGATGATAGAGTACTGGTAATAGCGCTAGCTGCATCTCCAGCGAAAGGCTGGAGATATGAGGACGTTTTAGAAAAAAAGCATAAATTCCTGGACGGCAGACGAAAGATTCCTGAAATGTTTTTTAAAATACATCTTCTAAAGATTTAAATGTGTTTCGTCCGAATACTTCATTAATAGCTGACCACATTTTTCTGGGGGAGTGCTTGTTTTCATAAAAAGTCTTATTATAATAGTGACGTCTTGCCGACCGAATCATGGCATTTACCCTGTTGCGCATTGATCTGTGCATATTTCTTAGATCTGTATTGTTTGGGGCACGCTTACAACGTGACCAAAGGGCGTCTTTTTCTTTAATGGCTGTGAGTATATCTAACGATAACCATGGAAGCTTGTGGTTACGTTTTTTTACTGCAATTGTTTTTTGGGCGGCAGTTTTTAGAGAATGAATTGTATCAACAAAACACGCGTGAGCAGTACAACTCGTGGCATTACGTAAAAATTTGTTCCAATCAAAAGTGGCCACAAGTTTGTCAAATTTAGCGATATCAAGGATGTTCAGGGAGTAAATTTTGGGGCGGGAATTACTCAGAACTGGAAATGCGAAATGACAGCCTACAATATAATGATCGGCCAGTTTACACTTGACTACTGATGAAACAGTGCTAGCCATAGGGGCTCTTACATTAACATGGTCGAGGCAAGATGACACAAGTTTGCTTCCTAAATATTCTTCCCGTGTATACGCATCAATGGTTGGACTGACTCCCCATTTCGATAATGTGTTTAGATATTCACAAACAACTGGCCTTTACGGCGATAGGGTGTCAATATTAATGTCCCCAATTAGGCAAACTAAGCTATTTGGTGTTAAGGAGCGGAGGAGATCGTCCAATTCGGTTATAAATGAATTTGCGTTTTCTGAGGGAGGTCTGTACATAGAAATTAAGCTGATATCGGCACCAGGCAAGAAATTTTTAGCGCTACACACTCGGCAGAGATGAGATCCGTAGCGAAGGATGAAACTTTCAGTCTCTCGTGTACAAAAACCATGATGCCACCTCCTCTGCCTGTCTGCCGAGTGAAACAATATCTGGAATAGTGCTTAAGCGAAAATAGGGGTGTCAAATCAGCATGAATGTTAATTTCCGTTAAAACAATGGCATCTAATATGTGGTCAGTGTTATGGAAAAGAGCAAGAAACTCGTCCCAGTGGCGCCGAATGCTGCGAATGTTCATGTGCACTACTGAAAAGGCCCTGTCACCTTGAAGCGATAAGCTGCAGAAGGCAGCTACATCGTCACATTCGTTGAAGACTGTGTCCATTGTCGAACAAGCCTATCAAGGTCGGCAAAACCATTGATACGGAATAGGGGAGCGCCTTCTATTTTTCGGACAAAAATTTTGCAATTTTTCGACCACACAAATTTGTAGTCCATTTCTTTGCATTTTTTGTTTCACTGCCCAGAACAATTGTTTGTTGAAGCCTGTTAGATTGTCACAGAAAAACATGGGAGGGGCGTCCTTGTTTTCAACGAGCAACCTCAACTTTGCGCGGGAACTAATCCATTTTTCTTTCAACATCCTATTCACAAACCTAACGAGCACTACAGGTTCCCCTTCACGCTTCGCTGGCAGTCTGTGAATGGTGTCTACATAGAATCTTCAAACGGACACTTCCAGCTTCTGCGCCAAGTCAGCGATTAACGAAAGAAGGTCCTCTTTAGGTTTCTGTGGTAAGCCATGAATTTCCATATTTGGCAACCTGCTGTACTGCTCAGCATCGTTTGCTCCCTTTCGCAGATCGGAGATTTCTTCCGACTGCTTAGAGACGAGCGAGCGCAGGGATGCTACATCCGTCTCCAGTTTGTCGATGGTTACCTGGCGCTTTGCTTCTGAAGCACGCATCTCTTCATACTTTTTTGAGAGGAAATCCATAGACTGTTCCACGCTCTGCATCGATTTATGAAGCTCATCCACAGTACTTTTCAGCGCAAGAAGCTGATCAACTTTTAGGACAAGGGAGCTAATGACGTCTTTCAGCGGCACTAAAGCTTCTATCTTTGCTGACAATTCAGCAAGTGATGCTGAAACAGGCACAGATTCATCTTCCGACGATGCCTGGTTATCTGCTATACAAGCGCGGCATCGCCAACTGTCTCGCTTATTAGCCCCCTTTCCCGACATGGTAGTCTCAGCGACGCCAGCACATTTTTTACCAAAGTGGAAACCTTGCTTGCATTCGACACAACATAAATATTTGCCCTCTGTAGGCAACACTTTAGTACATTTACCACAGTTCGGTTCCATTATTATCACAAAAGACAGGGATGCAGCAGTCGGCGGCAAGCATGAAGTATCCCGAAGAAGAAATAACAATCAGTGAACACCACGCCTCACCTGCAGCAAAGACAAGCGTAAGCATGTGCCGAGCGCTTGCCGCCGACTGCGAAGTAGCTGCGGAGCGGATGAGCTTTTATCCTCCTGGACGATTCAGATGCGCAGGCGTCGAGACGAGTGCGCCATCTTCCAGCCGGTGATTAGCTCCTGAAGATAGAAGCTAGGCGAGGGCCTCCAGGATGGTTAAAAAGCACAAAACCGCGCAGCCAACACCTCGGACAGCTGTCCCCAGCGAGTGCTGTTGCACCCAGTGAAACCTGCAGCAAAGACAAGCGTAAGCATGTGCCGAGCGCTTGCCGCCGACTTCGTCTGCCCTTTTGTACACCAAGTGATAATTCTGACAAGGTCTGTCGGTATTACATTGACGTCTTCGACAAGTTTGCATATACATGTGAGTCAAATTTGGGAATGAAACGCATAAACACCACCTCGTCCCCACTACAAAAATGAAACATGGGAGGGCACCTAAGGAAATAAAATACTGAAAATGACGTGAAGTGACGCGAGCGCCAATGGCTTCTTGGCATGCCCAACGCGTCTCGTTTTTACAGGAAAGCTTTATTTACCTTTGAATATACCTTTACCCCCCCCCCTGTTTCGTCGCCGTGGGCAAAAACACAAAGGCGCCAAGGTCTAAGACACCGAGTGCATGCGTCACGCTAATTGGACATACACCATAGACCTCAGAATTTGTTCGAGGAAATCACTAAACGAGCATCGAAACCACATTACGAATGATAAGGCGCCTGTGAACAATGGGACCCTCCCGAATGTGTTCATGGTAAAGATTATGTATGCAGATTATCTTTGAAGGCTAGGCAGGAGTAGGGTCACTCAATAAAGCAGTTCTTGCCCAAGATGCTGAGCGCATGCGTCATACGAGGCAGGACCCAGCGTTTGCCGCGTCTTAGGGCACATTTCTGCTGCTGAAATGCTGTTACGTGCGTTATCTTGATTCGCATTCGGAACGACACCAGTCACGCGCAGCCGCCATACCTCGGCAAAGTTGGCGCGGCTCACTCAAACTCACTCACAATTTTTTTTTCGAATCACCACTCACTCAAACTCAGACTCAATGCTGAGCAGCACATCTGCGCTCACTCAAACTCAAACTCACATTGAGCTCAAAACTCAGAACTCACTCGGACTCAAAACTCAAAATGTACTCAGAACTCAAAATGTACTCAAACTCAATTTGGACTCAAAACTCAAAATGTACTCAAACTCAAAATGTACTCAAACTCAATTTGGACTCAAAACTCAAAATGTACTCAAACTCAAAATGTACTCAAACTCAATTTGGACTCAAAACTCAAAATGTACTCAGAACTCAAAATGTACTCAAACTCAATTTGGACTCAAAACTCAAAATGTACTCAAACTCAAAATGTACTCAAACTCAATTTGGACTCAAAACTCAAAATGTACTCAAAACTCAAAATGTACTCAAACTCAAAGTGTACTCAAACTCAAAATGGACTCAAAACTCAAAATGTACTCAAACTCAAAATGAACTCAAAACTCAAAATGGACTCAAACCTCAAAATGTACTCAAACTCAAAGTGAACTCAATACTCAAAATGTACTCAAACCTCAAAATGTACTCAAACTCAAAATATACTCAAAACTCAAAATGTACTCAAAACTCAAAATGTACTCAAACTCAAAATGTACTCAAAACTCAAAATGTACTCAAACTCAAAATGAACTCAAAACTCAAAATGGACTCAAACCTCAAAATGTACTCAAACTCAAAGTGAACTCAATACTCAAAATGTACTCAAACCTCAAAATGTACTCAAACTCAAAATATACTCAAAACTCAAAATGTACTCAAAACTCAAAATGTACTCAAACTCAAAATGTACTCAAAACTCAAAATGTACTCAAAACTCAAAATGAACTCAGAACTCAAAATGGGCTGAGAACTCAAAATGAATTCAGAACTCACATGGCCTCACAGAGATTGAGACAGTCAGAGAGTGAGAGTGAGAGTTTGAGAGTGTGAGATTGAGAGTGTGAGAGTGTGAGTGTGAGTGTGAGTGTGAGTGAGAGTGTGAGTGAGAGTGAGAGTGTGAGTGTGAGTGTGACTGAGTGAGAGTGTGAGTGTGAGTGTGAGTGAGTGAGAGTGAGAGTGAGAGTGGGAGTGGGAGAGTGAGAGTGAGAGTGTGAGTGTATGTGTAAGTGTAAGTGTGAGTGAGAGTGAGAGTGAGAGTGAGAGTGAGAGTGAGAGTGAGAGTGAGAGTGAGAGTGTGAGTGTGAGTGTGAGTGAGAGTGAGAGTGTGAGTGTGAGTGTGAGAGAGTGAGAGTGTGGTAGTGAGAGTGAGAGTGAGAGTGTGAGTGAGAGTGAGAGTGAGTGGAGTGTGAGTGAGAGTGGAGTGGAGTGTGAGTGTGAGAGTGAGATGTGAGTGAGTGTGAGTGTGAGTGAGAGTGTGCAGTGAGAGTGGAGTGTGAGTGTGAGTGAGAGTGAGATGTGAGTGTGAGTGTGAGTGAGAGTGAGAGTGAGAGTGTGAGTGTGAGTGAGTGGAGTGAGATTGAGAGTGAGAGTGTGAGTGAGAGTGAGAGTGAGAGTGAGTGGAGTGTGAGTGAGGTGAGTGAGAGTGTGAGTGTGAGTGGAGTGAGAGTGAGAGTGTGAGTGAGAGTGAGAGTGAGAGTGTGTGAGTGTGAGTGGAGTGAGAGTGTGAGAGTGAGTGTGAAAGTGTGAGTGTGAGTGTGAGTGGAGTGAGAGTGAGAGTGAGTGAGAGTGTGAGTGTGAGTGTGAGTGGAGTGAGGTGAGTGAGTGTGAGTGTGAGTGTGAGTGAGAGTGAGTGAGAGTGAGGTGTGAGTGTGAGGTGAGTGTGAGTGTGAGTGTGAGTGTGAGTGGAGTGAGGTGGAGGTGGAGTGTGAGTGTGAGTGAGAGTGGAGTGAGATGTGAGAGTGTAGAGTGAGTAGTGAGAGTGTGAGGTGAGTGTGAGTGGAGTGAGAGTGAGAGTGAGAGTGAGAGTGAGATGGAGTGGAGTGAGAGTGTGAGTGAGAGTGAGAGTGAGAGTGAGAGTGAGAGTGAGTGTGAGAGTGAGTGTGTGAGTGTGTGAGTGTGAGTGTGAGTGTGAGTGTGAGTGTGAGTGTGAGTGTGAGTGAGAGTGAGAGTGAGAGTGAGTGTGAGTGTGAGTGTGAGTGTGAGAGTGAGTGTGAGTGTGAGGTGAGTGTGAGTGTGAGTGTGAGTGTGAGAGTGAGTGTGAGAGTGAGAGTGAGTGTGAGTGTGAGTGTGAGTGTGAGTGAGTGAGAGTGTGTACTTTTGCTGTATACCTTTTGCGATATCCTCATAATTATAACCAGAAAGCATTTTCATATTTGTCCCACGTGACCCCCTCGACGAGACCTTTAATTTGATACCCCACACACCCTAGCAGGGTCATATGGAATTCATACCAGTCAAACTAACCATGACTCATGACTGTAACCAGGACACATTATTTAGGTGTCCGACAAGATTCCCCTAACTGGAACCTTCTATTTGACGCCCCACATGCTTCAGCGGCCTCACCTTGAATTTAACCCCATCTATGACTCCTAATGACATCTCATGATTCAAACTACGAAGCCTTTTTTTATTTGTACCACGTGATTCCCCTCTTCAAGACCGTAAATTTGATACCCTACACTCCCTAGGGGGTCACTTCGAATTTTACCCCAATATAAGACTCGCCATGACAATCTAATGGTTATAACCAGGAAGCATTTTTGTATTTCTCCCACGTGCTTCGGCTCATCAAGACCATTGATTTGATACCCATCACATCCTAGCGGAATCAATTTGAACGTTAAACCAATCAATGACTAACCATGACTATCTCATGATATAGCCCTACCACATTTTTGTCCCACGTGATTTTCCTTATCGGAACCTTCAATTTGATACCCCGGACACCCAGTGGCATCATTGTGAATTTTAACTTAATTTATGACCCATTTTGACTATGTCATGATAATAATCAGGAAGCACGTGATTACCCTCATCGAGACCTTTAATTTGATACGCCCTAACGTCATGAACCTGAATTTTAACCGAATCTTTGATTTACCATGACTACGTCATGATATATCCATATCTCATGTTCGTTCCGAATGATTCCCTACATCGAGACCTTGAATTTGATTCCCCACATGCCCTCGCATCGTCATTTTGAATTTTAACCCAATCTATGACTCATTATGACTGCCTGATGACTACAATCAGGAAGCATTTTTTTTATTTACCCCGCGTGATTCCGTTAATCCGGACCTTTCATTTGATACCTTACACGCCTTAGCCTCATCAGTTTCACTTTTTCACCCAATCTAATGTGGTCATTATATCTGTCTTAAGGGGCGCTGCCCAGTCAATTTCAGCTAATTCATTTGAAACAGTAGAAGAGGACAGCCCCGCCCCCATTTCCCCCCGGCTCTCACCTCTTCCTTTGTGACCCCTAGTATATCAAGCCGTTAACAGTAGCAGGCGAACAACCAGCACGCCAGCGCCGCCCGTGTGCTTTCCCACCACCTTTCCCACGATCTTAGTGGATCCGTCAGGAGGAAAGTTAAGACAACCCTTTTTTATGACCTCACCAGTCACTTATCACTCACGCCGCCCAGCCGCGAAAATTAGGTATACAGCAAGTGCTTATGGCCCTTAAAATTCAACAAGAAACTAAAAAAATCAGACACCACCTCCCTCCCAACCGATCATGCACATCGCGATTGGTGCCATACCGCAGGTAACTTGAATTCCGAGCCCACAGTGACGCATGAAACTTAACAGCCAACCATAGCTGCCTACTAGGCTACTCATATGTACTCAAACTCCAAATGGACTTCAAACTCCTATTTACTCAGAACTCAAAATGTACTCAAACTCAATATGTAATCAAACTCAAAATGTGCTCAAACTCAAAATGTACTCAGAACTCAAAATGGACTCAAACTCAAAATGGACTCAACTCAAAATGTACTCAGAACTCAAAATGAGCTCAAACTCAAATTGTACTCAGAACTCAAAATGAACTCAAACTCAAAATGTACTCAGAACTCAAAAATGGACTCAAACTCAAAGTGTACTCAGAACTCAAAATGGACTCAAACTCAAATTGTACTCAGAACTCAAATGGACTCAAACTCAAAATTTACTCAGAACTCAAAATGGACTCAACTCAATCGGACTCAAACTCAGTCGTGATCACTCGGCTCAAACTCACTCAAGCTCAAACTCACCATGCCACACTAGCCTCGCGCTCACTCAAACTCAAACTCACGCGTGAGTTTGAGTCCAAATGAGTCTGAGTGAGTGGACTCATGAGTGAGTTTGCCGACCTCTGGCAGCCGCAGAGCAGGAAGGAGAAGCTAAGCCTACCGGAGTTGACCGACTAAAACGCGTAAACAACAGCATGGGCGTACACTTAAACCGTCGCAGTGCAAACAGATGTTACGTAATGCAAATTGACCAATGATCATGGCGGCGGCACAGAACAATAGGAGAAAAGAGAGTCGATGCTTGCTGCCCTTATCTAGTGACACTAGCCGAGCGCAAGCGAAAAGCCTGCCGAGACAATGAAAACATTTTATACCCTCCTCCTTTACCACTTGTAGTAGTTTCCAACAGCTTTGCTGACATCACTTTCGCAGGGCGGGATTTTTTTAACTTCATACGCGAATCCGCTTCTCGGGTGCGCTGTATACAAGATATGTCATGTTCCCAATGCTGGTGATTGGCCGCCAGATGACTCGGCGCTTCAGCAGCTGCCACCGAATTCCAGGCACAAAATTGGGCTCGGCATGTCACCGCATCCGTCATGAGCGGAAATTCACGTAAGAGCGAGCCACGTAAATTAAAGGAAGCGCCTGCAGACGTATGTTCATCCAAAGGTCGGGGAGCAGGTCTATTCTGCATAGCACGACCAGAAAAGTTGCAACAAGCAAGATAAATATTTTTAAAGCAGGGAATAAATCTCTGTGGAGACGGGGATCATTTGTGCAGCTTAGACAAATTATCCCAATTTTTTCGGTGGTGCTCCGGGCGATCAGCAGCCAGCGCTTCTGCAGCCCGCAAAAAATACTTAAGCGCCGAGGCGTGACGTGAAGTCACGTGATGTGCGGAGGGGGCAGGGAGGGAGTTGACGTGTAATGAGAGTGTAATATGTACTAAGCAATGGTCACCAATTACTGGCCCGTAACGTACACTTGAAACAAAATTTTACACTAAATCTGATATGCTGAACAGAAGTATAGGCATCCTTGTTTATTCGGTTTTTAGCTGTGTTAACATGGTACAGTTTTGTAAATATTTTAATCCTGCGTTTTTTAACAAGGAAAAAATACCAAAACAGAAAGTTTCCACTCGTTTAGGATAATTCTGTATCCTTCGTCTAACAATGAAGATTTTAGGGCCACCTGGTGGCTAGTAAGGTTACTACGACGGCTTCATCGCGACGGCTTCAGCGGCTGGGCTTTTTCAACTCTTTCTCCTCGTTTTATCAAAAGACTTGCGGGCTGAAATAATAGAGAAACAATGCATATCACACAAATATGTACGTATGTGGAAATATTGAGCGCTGCGTGACGCTCCAGACCACTGCGACGCTATGTCCCTACATGACTGTAAAAAAACTAAGATTTTGTTAGGGTCAGTAACCCGTCAATTTATCTTATTTTAGTGAGATACGCAGCATAGAAACAACAACAAATAATTGTAGGGGGAAATAGCGAGCGGTGTCTGAAGGTTTAAAGGTACCCGTTCCCTCCTCCAAGCTGTACTGGATTTACACCGTAAATTAAGTCCTCATGAAAGAACGCTTGCAGAATGCCGGTCCCGCCACACGCGCTTTCGGGTGATATTTGTGTGCCACGCGAGGAAGGTGCTTCGATAGCGGCGGGAGAATGGACGTCCACCTTGTCGGCTGAGGTCGAATTCAACTTTTTGCGCCAAAATCACTTCACACCGTCCTAAATCCAACTTGACCACCCTCGACAAGTCAGCAGGACCCTGCAGGTGGGCTCACTTGTGACTACATGGCGGCCGAAGTTCGGTTCCGAACGTCGGCACTCGGCTCTAAGCATGCCCACCCCGCACCACAGGCTATCCGCGCCATGGCGACTCCGACGGGATATAACCCAAATACAGACGCCCAAATATAGGCATCTTCAACAAACCAACCAGTTTATTCGTTAGTACAGTGAATACGTGATCAAAAAGGAAGTTCAACGCCAGCAAGCACTTATTCAACTGGCGCAGCTGCGCCTACACGGCGGGATCATCGGGATGCAGCGCACGGGAACACACTTTCGCCTTGACAGACGCCATAACAAGCCAACTGGAAGCCAGCGTTCGTACCGAGAGAATAAAACGAGACTCCGTTTTCACCATTACACAAAGAACACGATTAACCTTGCCGCGTACAAAGGCGCCAGTGTACTCAATCGTACATTAGCGTGGCGATAGGTACTCTTGCCTTACTTGACCAACCTGGGACCAAAACATTACATATGGACTTGTCACCCATGTTCATTCTTCTCCCACCCAAGGGAGTTTATCTACCTTTTTTTAAGAAGCACATCGAGACAGGGACATCCTAACACTCGAGTTGGCTGCCTTCGACAACGTTAAGCACAGCAAACGTCTTAGTACCTTCAATTCCGCGACACCTGGGCACAAAGCCTCTCGCTATATCAGGATTTTCACCCCGTAAGAAAGTCACTCATCAACGTAGATGAGAGACATTACGGTCCCGTAAAGATGGGAAAAGGCGGCACGCGGCAGAAGTTGTTCCTTTCACCTTTCTCGTCAATGTAACATGGTGAAACTCCTTTCGAGAATCATAAATGGGCCGCAGGTGGAAACATGGAAAAAACCGATGAAGTCCTTCTGGCAGCAGCTACAGTTGTCGGCCCGGTCGAAGACGTGCGTGTGGAGTTTTATGGATTCTGCTGTGCATGCCTGAGTGCCAGCTACGCGCTGCTCCACTTCTTCCTAGAATTAGAGACCGCTGGGCGAGTTGGATACAAGAAAGGACACGGACTCCCGTCTTGTATCTGTCTTTCGCGCAGTTAAATTTTGAATATGAGCTTCTTCCTAGCTTGGTAAGTCCTGTAAAAAATCGTTTGTGGACACCAGGTACGAATGTCTCTCTGATTCTTCGATACCACAACCTTATCGTCAAACTCACACCCTGCAGCTTATATCTTTAAGGAACTTATGGAGAGGCCAAGGCCAGGCCACAGCCATTACAAAATCATATAGCACCCATGATGGCGTGTATTATGTAGACGCAGAAGGCGCGCGCAAAAGAGCACCTGTGCGGTTGCGGCCTGACGAGGGAACGCAGATGGACGGTCTATCAATAAACACTTGCGAAATTAGGTTTGCCGATGAGGCGACGATAGGACTGGGTGTCACTTACCCTTGACGCAGCGCGTGTAATGCCTGCCTCGCATCAAGAATGCCGACAGTTCATCAGGGGTTGGTTGGCACCCCAGGCCAAAACAATTCTTATCAACGTCAATGCACAAACATCAGACATGATAACCAACTCGTATATGTGCCTGGTGACCAAGGAATAAGAAGAACGGAACTGCACACACAGCCACCCGAGGGCCTCAGGCCTGAAGGTATCCTGAGGTCACTGATCGCGTTCCCGCAACTTTCTCGCTCACAGCATACCTGTGCCTCGGTAGCACGCATTCCCAGTGCCCGTCAAGGACCTCGAGAGAACCCCCTAGCACTACCTTCGCAGGCTGCAGACGTGATAATTCTACAGCCCCGCAATTCTTAAACACATAATCCCGTCTTTTAAAGGTTTCTGTCATTTCTGTAGCCACTAGGCAGACACATTGCATATAGCATGCGCCTGTCAATATAATCTTGGACTAGAAGTCAAAGTTGCGCGCTAACGCAGCAGCGCTGGGAGGCGCCCCTGTGCGGCTGCTGGGACATGCACGCTCTGTGCGCTCTGATCCAACATGCTAGGGTGGCGACCTCGACCAATTAGATAGGCAACTAAAGAACACCCCCCAATCTAGACAGGTTTAATGCCCTCGCCTTCCCTCTAATCGTATCTTGTGACTTATTTTTCTTCGTCTGCGCTTGGACGTAGCCGCAGCCATTTTCCCTTGCAAGTCTCGTCCCGAAAAGACGAGAGATTCACATAGAGGCGCACTGGCATAAGCGATACTGCTACTGAAGTTGAACTATTATTAACCGTAATAAAATACGGCACATACGTACCAGTCTGTATTCGTCCGTCGCGACGGGGGCTGACGAGGCAGCGGTTGCCGACGGCTGGGCGTTCGTCTGTTGTGGCTATCGCGGAATGGTGCTTTCCCGTCCACCGCGTATCCCACAACTCTTGCCGCTCGTGCACTTAGAAGCATTGAGCGTTCAAGTGGTGTGAGGTTGTTAAATGCAAGCCCTAGCTCTCGCAAGAGTTTTGTTTCTCCGGATCAGGCGATTCCATGACTAGGGCTGCGGGTGCACTAGGTTATACAAGTATTTTTAAAATGGCCGCCTCTCGGTCGACTCCGCGTGTGGGTGCTATACGGAGTCGACTACTAAGTATCTGTTCATGGACGGCCCATGGGCCCCGTGTGTGCCACCGTTGCTCACGTCACCAAATGTGCAATTTTAGCGGGGGAGATTTAAAATATTTGGCTTAAATAATGCCTGATTTCTCAGTGAATAAAGCATCATTTGCTTCCGGGAAAGCGCTTGGGGTACTATGAAAACCTAATCTTTTGAAATAAAACAAACTTTTGTTTTTTCTTCATGGCTCCTTTAAACACATAATCCCGTCTTTTAAAGGTTTCTGTCATTTCTGTAGCCACTAGGCAGACACATTGCATATAGCATGCGCCTGTCAATATAATCTTGGACTAGAAGTCGAAGTTGCGCGCTAACGCAGCAGCGCTGGGAGGCGCCCCTGTGCGGCTGCTGGGACATGCACGCTCTGTGCGCTCTGATCCAACATGCTAGGGTGGCGACCTCGACCAATTAGATAGGCAACTAAAGAACACCCCCCAACCTAGACAGGTTTAATGCCCTCGCCTTCCCTCTAATCGTATCTTGTGACTTATTTTTCTTCGTCTGCGCTTGGACGTAGCCGCAGCCATTTTCCCTTGCAAGTCTCGTCCCGAAAAGACGAGAGATTCACATAGAGGCGCCGCAAATCACATGACCACGAGGTCAACGCTCTCGCCTACTCTTTCGTGCCTAACCGGAGCGGGAGTGATGAGCCGAACCCGCAGCTATCCCAGCGGCGGTCACTGTACCCCTGCTGCCAGGATGAGCTTTTCAATGTAGTGCAGCGCTTTGTCCAGGCTGTGATAGAGAAAGCAATTCATCAGACTGCGCATAACCCGCAGTTGCCTGACATATAACCGGAATTAATTACTTTTGAAACAGGACGTCACTGCTTGCCTGCCGCCAAGCCAGCAAAGTTCATGTTTGTCGCTCCAGGTCTTGGTGGTGGTACGACGGACGAACTCACGCGCTCTCTTGTGTTGCGCGTGGCCGCATCAAAATATCGGCGAGCTAAACCGCACGGCAGCCACCAGCGTGGTAAGCAAATCGTTGTTATCACCTGTCAAATTTAGCGAAGGGACCAAGCATTTAATGTTTACTTTAATACAAACCAAACGTATTTTTAGGCTGTGGAGGAACGATTGAAACGCGCGGGAATTCTCCCGTCCTCCCGAGCCAGCTGGATAGAAGGGGAGAACAATTGCTGTTCTTTGCGATGCACTACAACC
This sequence comes from Haemaphysalis longicornis, assembly GCA_013339765.2. NCBI lineage: Eukaryota > Metazoa > Arthropoda > Arachnida > Ixodida > Ixodidae > Haemaphysalis > Haemaphysalis longicornis. The sequence continues at coordinate 101,868,343 of CM023453.1, read as the reverse complement.
AACATTCAGTGGAGTTGTTTTCAGAAGGCGGCCAAGTTTAGTCCCACGCAAACTGCCATGTGGGTTTTGAAACAAATGAAAATCCACCTTCACGTATCCTAATTACTGTACTGCATACGTTCCCGGACAAACGTTGCACTGGTAGCTATCTTTAATGTGTTTGTGCGATAAAACAATCTCACTGTTACTTTATGAGAATTTCGTGAGAAAAAAATTTGGCCTCAGATTAAAATGTGAAGATAAATCATGTGTAAAGTATTGCACAAATCCTAAAACTTAACGCGCAGTCATAAGCAATTTAGAGCGCTGAAACCTCGTACCTATTGTGCGTCCTGCTTTCTATACGCAGCTGTTGCACCATTTAGCGCAGAGCGTGATGGCCATGCTTATAATCGAGGATTCCAAAGCGGGACAAGTAAACATTATAAGCAACGCTCGCTGTCCCCGATTGTGTCATGACAACTAAAGCAGAACGTATCACGACTTACGAAAGTAACCTCTGGACTCCCGTTTTTGTTGCCCTCAATTCAGACGCGCCGTAGTACGGCAGTGGATGTTCAATTGCAATTTGTTCCGTCGGTTCCATTTCCTGGAGTCTCACAAAGCCATGGAGAAGGCGAAGAAACCCCGCAGTGAGGAAGTGGTGACCAACCTGGACATTGAACGTCTTGCCTTGAATAATCTTCCACAAGATCGACAACACTTCTTCGCTGATGGAGCCGATCTGCAACAGACAGCTTCGTGAAAACAGGCTCGCCTTTCTTAGGTACTCTGATATCTTTGTGTCCAAATGCCAGTAGCTGCTGTAAGTAAAGCTTCACTAACAAACACTGAGAGCGTATGACATGATTGTGTTTCGATAGCGATTCCGAGTTCTGAAGATGCGATAACACCAGCCAGCACTGAAAGAGTGCCAGTTATTACTTTTGCCTGTGGCTCCACCCCGCTGTTAAACTAAACAGCGTATACAGCAAACACGTCCCAAAAGGGAGGAGCTTTGTGCCAGTCCTAACTGTCTTGCATGCGTAATCATGCGAACTCCAATTGAACTTCGCAATTCAATATCTCAGAGTACGGATGCGCCTGAAGAATTCTGCCAAGTGAAACTGCGTAGAAACCCGACCGCGTCTAACTTTTCAATACAAACTTACCTGCTTGCGGCACCCGCTAAAAAGTTAATTATTGAATCTTCGTTAATTAGGCCACCGACATAAATAGTTGCCACCTCATTCTAGTGTTCCCCTCGGCTCATACCCTCACGGAACAGGTGGTCTTCACGTGCATCGAAGGGTCTAATTTTAAGGAAACCTGTCGGCTTACCTATGATCCCCCTGTATAAGGGATGTATGGGCAGTATAACCATTCACAAGCAAAGCAATAAATTCCCCATCCGAAATGGAGTAAGACAGGGAGACACTATCTCACCAAAACAGTTCACTGCATGTCTGGAGGAGCTATTCAGAAAGCGTGACTGGGAAAATACCGTATTTAGGGTAAACGGAGAATACTTGAGTCATTCGAGGTTTGAAGACGACATAGTATTGCTGAGTGAGACTGCAGAACACCTGCACAAAATGCCTAAAGCCGCACTCCTCAATCCATTGGTCCTGGCAATTAACAGAAGGAATGGGTCTTCTGCTCAAGCCCACATTTTGTGTTGGACCGTGGCCCTTGTACCGCAGCGGAACGTGAAAGTAGCCGTTTCGACACAATATACCGGTACAATTTGCTTCCGGATAGTTCCAATAACTCACGAGGTCCAGTCGTTTCCCATAACCACATGCCTCCGGTAGGAGCCCACGTATTGACACCCGTCCGGAGTTCCTGTGTACAATTCCGCGGTGAACTAACAAATTATGACAAGTAAAAACCGACTCTACACGGGTTATAGCCATTATTGCCATCTGCATATGGCCCAGCGGGGCATTGGGCGGTTACTACCGCTAGTATGACATTAAAAAAACCGTGCAGCTTGCCTGGCTAGTCTCGTCATAACGTTCGATTACATATTTTACGCTCCTATCTTTTTTTACCCAGTTGTACAGTTAAACCCCATTTACTGTAGAGCTTAAACTAATTTTTTGGCAGTGCTGGACAACGCAAAAACTTTCTGAGGTGCCGGTGTAAACGCTCCGGACTACTGTAGATTTCACTAATATGAATGTGGCCAGAGCGAGACGTTGCCTGCTTATCTCTGCCACTTCTTTTACTGCGAACAGCTGGGTACTTTCACCAATTGTGTAGGTTCAAAAACACCTATTGGCAGTCCAATAGCACCTTATGGAAGCTGCTGCGGAAAGAAGACCAAAGTCGCAACCTACAAAATATTTAGCTTATTTTGCATTTGACCGCAAGGGGCTGGTTTGTTTTAGCGTCCTTGGGAGACGAAACTTTTCCTCTTTCTTCGTCCACCGTACCTAACCCAGGCTGCTGCGAAGTCACTTACGTTTCTTCGCTTCTATCATTTGTTTCATAATGTGCATCAAAATGTAAGATTCAGGATCTTAGTCGGTCAGAAAGCCCGTCACCTATACAACCCGAGGAATCGAATCGTCTGAATAGGCAATGGCACGTTCAGTTTGGAAGGTTACAGCAAATAACAGCCTAATACTTAACTCTGTCTCGCCTTAACCAATCGCACCGCCCTAATCGAGGTGCTGGTTCAAAAAATGCTTCAGGCTATTGAAGGGTTGGGCAGCTTTAGTGTGTTGCTGGGAACAAAATTAATCATCGTATTTTTGCGATCATAGGCACCCCAAATTCAAAGCACCCTCGCCTACTTGTGGAAAATAATTCGGAAAAAAAGTTTGTGTGGGTATCTGAGCACGCCCTTTTCTGCGAGGAAGCCCGATTGCTCAGAGCCTTCAAAGAGGTTTGCTCGCTTTGTTTTTCAACAGAAGCTTTCACCGCTGTGCAATCTCCAGCTTCTCCTGCGCGATCCGGCTGGAAGTAGCCCGAAGTTGTCGTTGTGACCAAGTCGTTTAAGACGTCTTGGATTATAAACCGCTTCGACAGAACAAAAGATGACCTGCTCTGGGATTCGGAGAGCACCGGCTTGAGCGGTGCGACGGACACAAGTGGTAGTGAAAGTGACAGAATATAAGACGTAAGGGGTGGGTTACCTGCTTCTTACTTGTGGGTTGTTACTTGGTGGGTTAATTGTGCCTAGGCTTCCTTTGAATGGTTGATAAATAAAACGTTATTTTTCGGGCACATCTCATAGAGGTACCGCTGCGACAAAGAGGCGGAAGAGGGAGGGCATTTTTAATTTTTCAAGCCTAACCCCCTCCCACCTTACTGTGGGCATAATGAACGTGAAAAATGAATGCGCTCAAAATCGAGCAAATATACTATGCACCTCTAAAGCCCCGAGCAGCGGGAGACAATGCCGCTAAGCTCGGACCCGGGAGAGCAGGTCCATTTGGTACAGATGGCCGAGGCCGCCGCCAGGGAACGACTCCTGGCTACCGACTGAGGGGGGGGGGGGGGGGGGCGAGGAGGGAAGCTCTTTTCGAGACTTCTCTTCCCTGTATCCCATCTATGGACAAATAACTGTTGTCACTCAATAATGGAAATCAAGTGCAGACTCTTGGTAGCAGCGCGCAGCGGAGAACACCAAGCAGAAAATCGACAATGATGGGCCTTGTTTCTAGGGAAACTGATAGCGCCACCTCAGCTTTTTTTAGTCACACACCGTTCACCCGTGATCCTTCAGTACAACGGAATCCTCGGAAGGTCGTCAGGCACGAGTCCAACTTTTACCATAGCGCTCGGGTGTGAGTGCAGCTTCAATTCGACCCATTCTTGTACAGGAAGTGCAGTACATTGATGCTGCCAAGGTGACCTGCATGCGTTTTCAACTCTTCACTTTTTTTACTGAAAAATGTTTCCAAAAGAGTGCATTTGAAAAGGTGAACATTGGAGTTTCGATTAAATGATACATTTCAACGTTCATCTTATTCTGCGTACACCTGAAGTCGTTTTTTTCTCACTGAAAAATATGATACCGGCGATTTGTGAGTATTTGCCAGCCGTTTTCTGTTTAGTGGCCCTGGGGAGCTTCATACTTTTCCCTCAGTATCGAGATGCTTGGAACTCTGGCTAACCTCATTTTTTCACGTTAGGTTACGCCACATGCCAAGGATGCTTAGGGGCGTCGCCCAGAGGGACCAGTGCGTGACCCTACTTGGATGTCGTGTGTCACTGCCGGTGGGATTCAGCCCCACTTCATACCAAAAGATGGCACACCCAGAGGGCGAGAAGGCAACTGTGAGAGGTCAGTCCCTACAGTTTCCTATAGCCTGCACAGCTATGGAAATTACATCCACACCCAGTTGGTAAAAGGCGACTTTAAAACGTATTTGAAACCGTTGAGAGAGCTTTTTGCATTTCTAAGCAATGCTTGCTCAGCTTTCCCTCCAGCTTTAATGGAACCCTGCGGTAAACTTGTGGAAGACAAATCTGTAGGTGCATTGTGCGGTTAAACCTATGCAATGCACTATTTGTTCATTTATCAAAATTCTAGGGCAATTTGTGGTGCAATGGCAGGACGATAAAACCTCATGTACTCGTAACCGCCCTGCAAACTATTGTAAAGACTCCACGCTGGTGTGCAATGTCTTTGAATAGTATCTAAAACTTCAGAAAATTTAGCTTGCCTGCGTGCCGCGGAATAGTATAGAGCTTTTCCTGTTCAAGTGCAGGTTCAGATGGTTACAAATGCAAGCAATTCAATAATAATTTAGACCTGCTTTGAAAGTAAGAATTCTCATTATAGCAATACAGTTTCCATCATGATCACGGCAACCAAATTACGCCCACCTCCCCCAGCGGGAACCCTGGTGTGATGCGACGCTGAGGGGGGTTCAAGCGCAAGCAGAGAGCAACCGTCGACGGAAAGGCCACCGGAGAGCGGCACACCGGTTATATGCGCAGCGCGCCCGAAGGAGAGGAGACCGCGGAGAGAGAGAGTACTTGTCATGAGTAACCCCCCGAACGGGTATGTGCCTAAACCCCGACGGTGTATACGCCGAAACCTCCCAAGGAGTATGTGCCAGTGAAGAAGGTAAGAAGTGTGGAAAAAGGGAAATGAACATCGATACCAGAAGAGAAGGAAGAAGACCAGGCGACGCTCCTGGAACCGACCCCAGCGTGATCGGGGCCTGACGACGCCTCAGGCCTACTGACTGGATGCTCCAGGCTGCGAATCCTGGAGGGAGACCCCGCGGCAGCGCACCGTCGGCGGCTCCAGGTTACCAACTAAGCTACAGGCAGGGACGTCCGGGCTACGCTGCGACGCCAGCTCCACAACGCAACTAGGGCTACGCTCCCTTGGCTGTTAGCAGCGTCGGCTGGGCCCACGTCCTGCAAGCCTCTACGAGACGTGACGAGACGCATCGACTGGACGTGAGGCTAACGCCACACTTGAAGATTTAAAACGCGACTCAAACCGCCAGAACGCTTCCATGACTCTTTACCGTTTTTGTCTTGTGCTCTATTACCACGTCGCCATCGATTAAAACCATTTTTTCTGTGTGTCCAGTCCGCATGAATGAATTGACGTGACAATTTTGGCGAGCCTGCCAGGATCCATAATTTTGTATTGTCACTGTCAATTCACCCAAGTGGATTATGGATCCAGAAAAACTGTTAGCTCTTACCGAGGCGCTAGGGTTGACGGAGGAGGAGGCGTTGGTAATGTACGAAAGAGGCATCCAGGAGGGAGCAGAAGAGAGCCGAACGAGAGCAGGAAAGATGCAGAGAGGGAACAGAAAATAACTAGAACTTAAACTGCAGCTCGCTGAATATGCTTCGCAGGGGGCAGTAGTGGCAGACTGGAGAAGCAATCAGGTTCTGTGTCACCTTATCTGTCCCAAAAAGTTCTGTCCCAAAAAGTTGATGGCACCTTTCGATGAAAAGCGAGACGACTTGGACGCCTACTTACAACGTTTTGAGAGGATAGCCACTGGCCAGGGCTGGGAAAATTCCGAATGGGCTACGGCTTTGAGCTTGTGTTTGGCAGGCGAAGCATTAAGTGTTTTCTTCGCTCGAATGCCAGCGTCCGACTCACATGACTACGACAAGGTGAAGATTTGCGCTACTGGAGAGGTTTTCGCTTGAACTGCTGAAGGTTTCAGAGAAAAGTTTAGGGTGGCTGCCAACCAGAAGACGCTGAAACCGGTCGACAGTTCGCAGCACGAATCAGCACCATTACTTTCGATCGGTGGATGGAGCTCTCCGGCACGGAGAAAGACCTATGAGTCTATCAGAAATCGGATTGTCTCCGAACAATTCTTGAAATTGCTGTAATCGCATTTAGTCGTGTTTTTTAAGAAGAAGAGATTACAATCTATTGACGACCTGCTGACTCAACTGATGGCTTTCTCGAGGCGCAGAGCTTAAAAAAACTTTGGTAAGGTGACTGATGAACAAGAACACGCCGGCAAGTGGAAGAAACGCGCCAGAATTGAAGCTTCCGCATTACCAAGCAGGTCGTAGGAGATGCTTCCTCTGTGATGGCATCGGCCATTTAGCCGCGGATTGTCGCATTAACTTTGAAGGCACCAAATCTGACCTGATTTGCCAAGTCTGCGATAGGAGTGGGGCACGGACTGAGGCCTGTCCCTTTAAGACTGAAGACATAGTTGCGAGCATGGTGTCTCCACATTCAAAACCAGCGCAACGGCCGAATGATGCTCGGAAAAAGGAGATGAAGTCGGGAACAGTAGGAGCATAGTACGACGGCGATGAAACAATAGGGACAGAATGCCAATCAGTGAGGGAGGTAGTCGGAGGGAAGAAGATCACGGTATTGAGGGATAGTGGTGCGAACACGTGCTGATTAGAAGGAGTTTGGTACGTGATGAAGATCTGACAGGAAAGAAGGCTCACCAGTTATTTCGTTGACAATACCATCAAGTGGTTACCGGAAGCATCATAGAATCTCAACACCCTATTATTCTGGGAGCGTTAGTGCAAAATGCCTAGAGAACCCTTTATATGACCTGATATTGGGGAATGTTCCAGGTGTTCGAGATGTAGATACTCCCGACCCCCAATGGTTTGCAAGGCAGAAATGCGAGCAGAAAGGGGAGTAGTCCGCATTGGATCACAGTAGCTGCACAGACAAATGGTGATTATCCGCATATAGAGTATGCCCAACTGGGAATGTCAGCAGAGCCGTTGACGTCAACCGTCAAGGTGGGGGAGGAGGCAGACGCACGTACCAAAAGCTTCACTCAATCAACCCCGTGCGCTAAAAGCTCTCGTGAGTTAGCCAGCACCAGATGCAAGATCGGACACTGCAGGGGGCTGTTATCAGCAAGTAGGGGTGGAATGGAGAGGACATCGTGCTGTTTACATGTTTATAGTTCAGAATGACTTCTTTACCGGAGATGCAATATACCGCTCCGGACGAGTAGTTATGCAGGTTGTCGCACCGCAAGATATACGGCAGCTCTTGGCTTTAGTGGCACAAAAACATCGTGGCAGGCCATCGAGGGGATGTGTGAACAATCAGGAGAATTGCTGAAGATTTCTTTTGGCCAGGCATGAAAAGTGACGCAAGAATATATGTCAAAGTCCTGCAACGTTGCTCCAAATTTTCTCTAAAGGCCGTGTTAGCTAGGACACGAGGGAAGAGGACAAGTGGTCTCCGAGCGGCTGACAGAGTGCAGCAAGCATCTTACGACTGGACGATACAGCGCACGGAGATGTCGCCTATCATCAAGAGTACTGCGAGAGTACCACTGCTGATTAGTACAGTTACTGGGATCATGTGACTGGGAAGGCAAGTGCAGGGGGAGATGTTATGAACAGTGACTGTGTAAACTAATTGTTCTTTGGGTAATTTAGAAGTTTGAATATGCCGGTGTTCAGCATACCTTGTGAATTATACCGTGGCAGTGTTTCAGTGGATACTTTAGGGTCTGAAGAACTGTGGACACTTTGGAAACTTTTAACGGAAGAGTGAACGGTGTTTGTGAACTGTTTAAGTTATACTGGATTAGGATTTGGTGGTGTGACCGGGAGTTTGAGGATACACTGCATTCGAACGAATAGCCTCTGCAAATCAACCAAGCGGACATGACTGGTTGAGGAAGCGAGCCGTTTTTTAGGAAAAAACGCTTAAAACGGGAGGTATATTGTAATGAGTAACCTCCTGAACGGGTATGTGCCTAAACCCCGAAGGTGTATGCGCCGAAACCTCCCAAGGAGTATGTGCCAGTGAAGAAGGGAAGAAGTGTGGAAAAAGGGAAATGAACATCGATACCAGAAGAGAAGGAAGAAGACCAGGCGACGCTCCTGGAACCGACCCCAGCGTGATCGGGGCCTGACGACGCCTCAGGCCTACTGACTGGAGCTCCAGGCTGCGATCCTGGAGGGAGACCCCGCGGCAGCGCACCGTCGGCGGCTCCAGGTTACCAACTAAGCTACAGGCAGGGACGTCCGGGCTACGCTGCGACGCCAGCTCCACAACGCAACTAGGGCTACGCTCCCTTGGCTGTTGGCAGCGTCGGCTGGGCCCACGTCCTGCAAGCCTCTACGAGACGTGACGAGACGCATCGACTGGAACGTGAGGCTACGTCACACTTGAAGATTTAAACGCGACTCAAACCGCCAGAACGCTTCCATGACTCTTTACCGTTTTTGTCTTGTGCTCTAATACCGTCGCCATCGATTAAACCATTTTTTCTGTGTGTCCAGTCCGCATGATGAATTGACGTGACAGTACTGCACATGCGCAGCACCGCGCGCAGCGCCGCCCACCGGCGGAGTGAGGGCGCGCCGGGCTGCACACCCGCAGATGTGTAGAGAGTGTGTTCGCTCTCACCTGGGCACGCGCCGGCGCCAGTGCGTCTGCCGCGGCTATGACGCAACACATCCAACACAGTCCACTTTAATCCAATCCAATCCAAGCCAAGCCAAGCCCAAGCCAATCCAATCGAATCCAATCCAATGCCCCTCGCGAGAGAGTGTTCGCTATCGGAGAGGAGAGGGGGAGAGTGGAAAGGCTGCGGACAACAACGGACGCACGCAGGAAGGACAGGGCCGCCGACAAGAGATGCTCTCAGCGTCGCATCTAAAAATGTCTCCCCCTCTCGTGCGCCTTGGAGTAACGAATGTACCCCGTAGATATTAACACGAAACTATTTTCCTAGCCGGTATACACCAAAATTTCGTTGACGTCATATCCGTCACGAAAATGACGCCAGCACAACTAACACAGGAGAAACAGCAAAAGAAGATTCATTGACGCGGATGGTGCTGCCGTCTAAGAGAGATGAAGCGAAGCAGTGCATCATGACGCTAACGAGCGCCGAAAGTTGGCACCTCGATCGGGGCAGCGCAATATGCGTCGTATCTAGGTGCGATGGCGCCGAGCAAGAAAACGGTGGCAATACGCGCCGCAAAAAGGCAACCACGCTGACAGGCAAATGCCGCGAACGTGACTGATTTGGCGTCAAGAGAGACGCCAGCGTGAAGCGGAATGCGTTTGCGCGCTCACGGTCCAATCCACGAACTCTGCCTCTCGCGTTCCACAAGCTGAGCATGTGACAGCGCAACCGTCTGCCGTACACGCCACGGAGCAGGACCGAAGTGGTCTCACCTTTGCCGAAGCGACCCGCCAGCAGGACGTCACTCGCCAAGCACACCCCCAAGAGAGCCTCCGACCCGCAAACCATGCTCCTTTCGCTGCAGATTCCGCTGCACATCTCACTTCCGTGTTTTATCCATTCCTATGTCATAGGAATCAACCGCAGTTTTCACGTATCATCCAATATTCTCTTTTAAGTTAGGAGTAATATTCTTTAAAACCTAACGCGCTAAATTGCTTTATCCCGCAGCTGCCCAGGCCACAGGTGCGGTGATGATACTGAGCATACAGAGCACCACGAGTCTGGAGGACGTCAGCGCGGCCGCCCCTGGTGCAATTCGCTGGTTTAACACGTACATATTCAAGCAGCGCGACCTGACGCAACAACTCGTGAAGCGGGCGGAGAAGGCTGGTTACAAGGCCATAGTGGTCACCATTGACGTTCCACTATTCGGCAGGAAGATCAAAGATGTCAAAAACCACTTCGACCTCGCTCCCGGGTTGACGTGAGTGCTTCTTTGTTATGTATATTTTTGTGAGTGCGGGTGATCTCTTTTTCAAGGAACCGTGGTGGAGCTCCATTACGCCCTACCTTAATTTGATTCGAAATTCATAAAAAATACAAATTGTATAGAGACATGCGTCTAGCCCTATGGATCGGGGAATAAACTAAGGTGGGAAATAACCTGCATCCAAATTTCAGGAAACTGTAGATTTTGGCGGGACACGTAATTAGACGCCAGTTGACAACTGCTGGACCACCAGGAACCACTGGTGGAGCACAAATGACAATTAAAAACATAAACAATCATAAAAATTTTGGGTAAAGAGTGGGCTAGAGCATCTTAGCACTGAAGCGGTTGGAGGTCTGAGGGAAAGGTCTTCGTGCAGCCAAGACATAGATAGGGGCACGATTACGATGCTGATAAAGAAGCCTAGAGGGTTATTAGTTGAATTCATGCACAACTTCTATGAACTCTCGCCCACGTATTGTGGTGCAAAAAACTTCCATAAATAAAGAAACTATATGGGTGAAAATCTTCGTAACATATTTATGTCGCGCCTATCTTTCAAGAGGCAATTTTAGTATCCCGCAGTTTTGTTTTCTGTGCATTCGTCTGTGCTAACAGAAAACTGTAATATAGCCAATGATACGGGGGATTGTGGCTAAAAATTAAACCGTCCACCGTCCATTTCAGCAGAGATATTTGGGGAGGAACCTAGGCTTAAAAGTAAACAAAATACCAAAATCCTAGTGCCCTGTTGTTGATCCGCGGTGTAGGAGCGCTCCTGGACGGCGTAGACATCAAGGCTGAATCAGTCTCTGAAATAAAAGTGCCAGCAACTATTTGTTCCATGTTGCCCAAAGGCGTCGATATAAACTTTTCTGGTTACAAAATTAAAGAGCGACTGAGACAACGGCACATGAAAGAACGAAGGCACATGCGTCGTTGTCTCAGTCGCGCTCTAATTTTAAAACCATTAGGAACCGACTTTCCCAACAGGTTGTTCTACTGACTTTTTTTCTCTCGCACTTACTCTTTGTCAGACTGGCCAACTTTGGGGACGCTGACTTTGCACGCCCTACCAAGACAGGTGGCACCGTATACGAAAAGTTCGTCCGGGAAATCGTCGACCAGGCGCTGATGTGGGACGGCGTCGCCTGGCTCCGCAGCATCACCACCCTGCCACTTGTCATAAAAGGCATCGTCCGAGGTAAAACCACGAACGGCCTTTGGATATCGACCATGGCCAAGCAAGCCAGCGACAATGGGCGCCCGCGAGCAAAACGTTGCTGGGTAGAAGCGGCGAGCTGCGTCAGGTGGTGCCAATTAATCTCCAACCTTGACAGCTTCGTTTCACTCACATTGGGACCTGCGACTGCGCACATAAAATGCAGCGGTCGGACCAACAAATACCGATTGTACAGATCAGTATATATACTACCGGCCAGCACCAAGAATGTATACGGTTCAGTCTAGACCTGCTTTCTCAGGAATGCAAACTTCAACGTACAAAAGTAAACCACACTGCTACCAGATCAGCCTGCTAGACTAGGAATTATTTTTTAGCATTTCCGTAGACTTAACATTCGGAAAATTAATCAAATGTGGCCCTTACGTCGAGAGCTTTTTACTTGACGCTCGTCTATGCACGTCCAAACGGTCGTAGGAAAGGCTTGAATCTCTATAAGCTGAGTCAACACGGCCATTCTGAGCGTGAAAGCGCAACCATTCTTGCGCGAAAACAATGTCTTTCGAGAGAATGGGGCATTACTCGACCGAAATCGACGACAACACTTTCACCGTAACGGCAGCCACTCTTGTATCCGGCAGTAAATATGGAGACACCGACCAAAATGAACTGTTAAAAACTGTTAAAAACAACAAACAAGACACGTTTCGGCCTCCCTTAGAAACTTCAAGAATCTTTAAAAACAACAAACAAGAGACGTTTCGGCTTCCCTTAAAAACTTCAAGAAACACTAAAAACAACAAATAAGAGCCGTTTCGGTAGCCGAAACGTCACTTAAGTATTGTTTTTTTTTTTTAGTTTTGAAGTTTTAAGCTGTTTCTTTTGGTCGGCGTCTTCGTTTTTACTGCATCGTCTCTCCGACCAGACGGGCTTCCGTCAAACCCTCGACTATTGTAGGAGCTCCCTCGGGGCTGCTTAGAAGCCCAATAAAGAGCACAAGAGTTAGCTATGGCAGACGTCTTCGGTTAACGTCTGAGGTTAGAACCGCAATTATATTCGGGATCTCTTTTTTTTTTTTTTATGAGCCACCGTCCGCGTGCCGAAGCAAGGAGAAGTTGGTGCAAAGAAAAATGCCTTTACGGTACGGCTGCTGGTCTTGCTCAGGTGTACCCAACAAATACGATCGCGCAATGAAATTACGATGCAAAAAAGGTTGGACAGGATCTTTCAGCGTATTCTTTCGCGAAACCGCTTCTTTTGGCTCGGTTTATCGTGCAGCCTTCTGCCGATGTCGACTATAGCTTATACAACCTCGACATCAGACGCACTGCAGCTACTTTCTCCAGGCCTCATGCTGCTGCAACACTGCTTCCACAGAATGTGAAGACCAACTAACACTGTGGGCGATATTTGTGATGCGCCGGTGTTCTTTTCTGTGTGTTCTCTTTTTGTTATACTAGTGCTGTGAAACGAGTCGTAATCCAACGAAAATTTGCTGCGCTCCGAGTGTTCCTTCCTGTTTTCCTTCTGTTCCTTCTGAGTGTTCCTTCTGTTTGTTTTCTGAGCGCACGACAGGAGCGGTTGGAGGTTAATGGGAGGGTCGTCGTCCTCCAGTTGACCTAAATAAGGGCTGCTGTTGATTATGATCATGATGATGATGATGACGGTTGGTGGATGATGTGATGATATGATGATGATGATCATCATGACATTGATCACGACGACGATGACGACGATGATGATATGATGATGAGGATGATGCTGATGATGATGATGATGATGATGATGATGATGATAGACTGCGCGTCGAGTGCTTCTTATGTTTGTTTTTCGGCACCATACTATGAAACTAAATGGACCGAATATTTCTTTTGGTTTTATTTTTTTTAAGACGCGTGGAACCCAAGGAAACGCGCTAGCAAAGTGTTAGCAGCTCGGGACGCATTTTTCGGATGGTATACGGGCGGGTGTGCGTTCGGTGGACGCCAGTTGGGTGCGTTCTTTTGCCAACCTAGCCAGGTCACCATTTCTAGTTACAAAACTACTATTTGCACTTACCTAGGCATGCACTTACCTAGGGTTAATCGGCAAAGACTAAGCACAGCGGGCCAAGAAAAGGACGAAATAACAACGATGGCAAACCGAGCAAACACTTATACAGCGGGGAAATGAGGAACAAATACAGCGATAGCATGTGCAGTGGGATCGGAAAGAACCAAGGAAAGCCATTACGCAGTGACAATTTCGGCACGCGGAATCGTCGAGCATGGGCACGTCGCTTTCTCTAAAGCTAGTCGTGGGTAAAACTTCGGCCTAGTTGCATTGAAGGCCGAGGTCATCGAGAGGTTGAGACCAGTCGTGTATCGGCCCTGCATTCAATAAAAACGCGAATTCAGTAAAACGTAGCCAGTAATGTCAGCAAATGGAATGAAGGTGTACTGTCTGCGTCCATACATACGTAAGGAATATGAGCTCTCCTTCACCAGGTGGTGATGGTTGTGGTTTGTGATAGGAAAAGGAAAGGAAATGCACTGGGGGTATTTTGAGCTCGGCAGGGCAGCTACAACCCAGTGCAGGGAAGGGAAGTAGAGGGGGAGTGATAGGATAAAGAAGATAGAGAGAGAGGGGGGGAGGTATAAAGAGAGCTGTCAGTCCTAGTAAGCCGTTAGTCGGGCACATCAGCCAATCACTACACTCCGGGCTACAGCCGCTGCTTGAGGGCGGTCGTCTCCAGGAAATGGAGCAGATAAGCGAAGACTTCCCTTTGAGTTGCCGCAGGCCCCTTCGGGAACAGAAGGTCCTCCATGCCGGCGCTGGGAAGGCCTCCAGCGCTGGAGCGCTCGGTGGAACTCTGCTCTCGGCCCCGCGTGGTTGGGGCAGAAGCAGAGTAGGTGGTCCAGCGTCTCCAGTTCGGAACAGTCCACACATGTAGGGGAGTCCTTGCGCCCGTGTCGGTGCAGATGCTCCGCCATATTGCAGCAGTTGAGCCGCATGCGGAGAAGCAGGCTGCCGGCGTCCCTGCTGATGCGTGCAGGCAACGGTCAGGGCGCCAGGCCGCTCACGACCCGAGGGTCGGAGTGCATCGTCTGCACCATGCGGGCCAGGGCGGTGCGGGCCTCGTCGAACGCGGTGACGTCTTGGGAGACTCGATGCCCTCCTGGTGGGCCTCCCTGCATGGCGCGGGCGTCGGCGTCCTCGTTGCCCCGGATGCCACTGTGGCCCGGCAGCCAGTGGAGCCGCAGGTCGCAGCCTTGGGAGGCCACATGCGCAGCTTGGTTGCAAGGGGGTGCTCCGGGTAGCCGCTGCTGTTGGCACATGACTTCACAGGGCTGAACCAAATGCTGTACCGACACCGCGGTAGATATTGCAAAGTCATCGACTAAAAACAGTGTGGAAATACAAATATTTCATTGCTAACGTGCAAACGTATTTGAAAGGGACGTCACAACGAGAACGCACTTCACCGGTTATGTTCACGTCACTCCCGTGGCGCCGTCAGCCGACGTCAGTATAGTGGCAGCGAATTAGCGGATGGGATAAAATCAGCCGGTCCTGAAGAACAACACCGGTGGAAACGAGCAGACGGCGGAAACAATGAAAACAAGCCATTGACGAAGATGAATGTGTAATAAACCGTTGCTTGTCGACAGCCTTCGCTGCACTTCTTAAGTGATTGGCGAAATGTTCTGATCATTTCGTATCTGCTACTTCGCTCGCTTAGGACTGCAAGCCCAGCCCGTAGATATTCCAAACGGCTCGCAAATAATATTTCTGATCAGTTTAATTATCTTCGAGCATCCCAGGTATTTCAATACTCTCACCACTATCAGCCCGTTTTTGTCTCCTGCAGGATCAAGGCGTCTGCCACGGAATCACAACATGCCTGTTCCGATACTATTCCAAATCACTGTTCGTCGCCGACGTTTTGTCATATCACCCTTCTATCGAGCTACGTCACCCTTCTATCGAGCCTTGCGCTACATCTGTTTCGTTCAATGGCGCCCATTCGGTCACTTCCATTACTTACTGACTGCATCTCATTTTTTTTCGTTACCCAGTTAGGACCAAGCCTTTTTCATCTTCTCAACTTCCAATGATACCAGCTCTTAGCCTTTCCTACGACCGGATAATCCCGCTGTCACCCGTTTCCTTAAATTAGGGTGCACTGTCAGAAGATATGGGGAGTCGACTCAAGAGAGCCAACAAACCCCACCGAATCCACAGGGCACAGGTGACAAAGGGGTGTGGCCGTCTGATGTGCGGCTTTCGCCGACTAGAGCGGCAAGAATGAGCAAGAGCCTTGAACGAAAAACACAGCACAAAGACCTATATTTAGACAGGCAAGTTACAACACAAGCACGAGGTAACGGATCGATAATTACAGGCAACTTAGATGGAATTAAAATACAAGAAACAGTCCAATTAGACAAAATGATACAACCAGGAGCGTTAACAAATGAATATTACGAAGCGGAGTAGTTAACTAAAAAATAAAACGAACAGTTCGATGCTTATGAGAGACAGAGTCCCAGCATATTCACCGACCGGGCCGGACGATGCACCGCTGTCGGAGGCGATTCGGCTACCTGGGAAGCGTGGCTTCGCTGTAGGCCAGGCCGTCCGAGACTATCACGGTGCTTCGAGGCCCGGGACTACGTTGGAGTCCTCCAGGGCGCGGGTCGCCGATGGTGTGATGAACCGTTGTCAATCACGACGTCCAAACGTAGCTGGCTTGCTCAGGCGCGGCTCCTCCTTTTATAACCGTGCCGGCGCGGAGAGGGAGAGCACACACACAACGCGCCTGCCGCCGTCAGCGAAATAACTTCCCTCTTCTCCATTCTAGAATTATCGATGCTCTTTAGCACTGGCAAGGCCACGCGCACCTCCTCGAAAGTACTGGAAGCTTCGACGAAACCGGAGCGGCGGAGGTTTTATTTTTGTTGTTTTCTGGCCGGCCAGCCGGCGTGAGATCGTGTTACCGCCTCTTCGTTCGAGAAACTTCCAGCCTTGTCTCGGGCGAATAGAACCGAACTGAATGAATCGAGCGTTACATAGAATGTAGAAGGTGCTAGTTCGCACATGTTTGGATGGGTGCAGCTTGAATTTACCCGGCAAAGTACAAGAACGGCGTTATGCTGTATTTTCTGTGAAACGCCAGCACGTGTACCATCTCGGCTATTCCAGCTGCCTAATTATTAAGCAAAAAGCCTCAAGCGGCGCATAATTAGCAAAATCCAGCGTCCGGCTCACGGATCCAAACAGAACAACCGGTTCATTGGAAAGCCTTCCATACCACGAGGTGTTGCATAACGAGGAGCTCAAACTCGGCATTGGCGAGATGCGGCTCCTTCGGACGCGATCCATGGCACGAAGTGTTCCATTGCGCGAGGCGTTCCACATCGCGAGCGTAACCACGGCAGTAGGAACGCGTGGCCGCCCATGAATGTACGCCGCAGATGAAGGGAGCGATCAACGCAACCGAACAAGCAAATACGCAAGCAGCTAAATTCACTATCTTCACTATCGTCAATTCTCTCGTTACACGGCAGCAGGAAGAAGCAGCAGCGCAGAGGTTAGGACGCAAATCGAAGCCATTCGAAACGTTAATGTTGATTGCAAAGCAAAGCGTCACAAGCGCAAGATTACAAAGCCCTTCGAAAATGCGCGGTGGAAGCAAGGCATCTCAGTCGTTTAACTATACATCCAGGCTTTCGAATTCAAATCTCATAAGAAGTGTTTAGGTGCCTCCGGAACTTGTTTGCCAACTGCACGCCCAGCTACCTGCTTTGGAACTATTTCCGCATTTTAAGGGACTCTGAATGGTTTTCAACGACTATTATAGATTATTGCTATGGTAATGTCTCCTACGTGGGAACTTCTAATATTGCTCCGATATCATCGGAGTTAGGGGATGGGAAACAATGAGCCACCGCGGAGAAGCTCTTCGTATCCTACGCGAGATTCCAGACAGCCAAACTAAAATCCCGCACCCCTCTGTCTAACCACGACGATGGCTGAACGAGAAGCTTTCTCGTGATGGATTCTGTAGTTGGCCAGTCCCAAAGTACGACTATGTGCTCTTCTGGAAGTACGCCCCACATTCATAGAAGGCCCACAGCAACTCTGCTCCGCACGACGAACGTTTGGTTTTGGGGTGTGCTGCGCGAATCGGTACCGGCTGCTTGGCGTCCTTTTCGGCCATGTCGAAATGGAGCTATCGGATAGACGAGGGCTTCATAACGCGAGGGACCCAGGTTGGATTCTGGCCACGGGAAGCGCTTTTTTCTTTCACTCCACCCTTGCAGAGCTGCCAGCTCGGAGATCAGGAGGCCCTGATCTCTCGGGTGAGGATGGCAGCCGCGGCACGCGGACTAGGATGGTGACCGACAGCTCCTAAATATTTTCCTGCCCTACCCCGTCCCTGTTGTTTCAATAAAAGTTTTTTTCTCTCTCTCTCTCTCTCTCTCTCTCTCTCTCTCTCTCTCTCTCTCTCTCTCTCTCTCTCTCTCTCTCTCTCTCTCTCTCTCCTCCACCCACGATCATTCAGAATCATCGCCAGAGAAAGTTGCCTTTCATGCAGAGAGCATTGGCGTACAACGGCATAGTGAGGACACTAAAGCTTGGCTTTAAGAGCATCATTCGACAATATCATCCCTATATCAGTTCAATGCTTTCTATGTTTGTATCTGTGTTTTGGATTTTCTGTGTTTGTATCCGTGTGTATTTTTTTACATGTAGATACCCTAGGCATAATCATCAACACTGCATCGCTGAGATCGCCATCATCGGTTCCTGTCATCGAGTCAGCGGCTCTCGCTCGAGTTGCTTCGTCTTTCTGGCGTCACTATCTTGTAAATAGAAGCACCACCATATCACCGGAACGTCGCGGCCCTTGGTCTTTCCCTTTATTTTGCAGTATATGCAGCCGTGGTAACGGAGTGAAAGAGCTCAAGCGCTTAAGGCTTTGATACCACATTCATTGACTGAGAGCTCCTCTAATAGTACTACAAAACTTTTCTATCTCAACATAGTTTTACTGTTGAACTTTGCCAGAGCCAATTAATTACAACTCAGCGGATGAAACAACCAAAATACCAAACATGCCCAGTGGAGGACGCTGTGACTGCGGTGGATCGTGGCGCCGATGCAATAGTCGTCTCCAACCACGGAGCCAGGCAACTGGATGGCACTCCTGCAACGGTGAGTGAGAACCCTTTACATGACGGCTGTCGGTAACGACGGAACTGCTTTATGGAAGATGTCATGATATAATGTGCGGTGTGGTGGCGTAGCCATGTGTTTTTCAGGGTTGGAAGAGAGGGGGGGTGGGAGGCCTGTACACGCTGCCACGCCCGAATTCTGGAACGGGTCCTCCTGCTTACGTTTAAGCATTCTTGTCAATGGCGAGAGAAGTTATATGGATTAAGGCGAACGCTAGGAGATATGTGTAGTGACTGCAAGTCTGGTTGATCATACCGAAACTGCAGCGGTGGAGAGAGCAGATCCGGCGGTAGAAGTTGGCACCTGCCCTGAGTAGAGAGAACAGAATAAGGAATACTCAGGAAAGGCCCATCGCATTTTACAGCGAAGCTTTAGTGTTCTCACTGATGTGCCTGTAACGCCAATACCCCTGCAGGAAAGTCAACTGATGATGATGATGAAGAAGATGATGAGTGATTGTGGATGAAGTGAAACAAAAAGCGCTTCCCGTGGCTGGAGTCGAACCCGGTTCCCTCGCGTTACGGAGCAGCCCATCTATCAGATTGCTCCATTTCGAAATGGTCGAATCGGTTTGGAAAAGTCAGACAACAACCAAAGAATCCATCACGAGAAAGCTTTGCGTTCAACCGTCGTCTTTCGTTTGACGGAGAGGTGCATGATTTTTAAGGGGCTCGTCTTTTCGTCGTAGCTCGTTCGCCGTCACGCTGTTCGATGTCAAGTGACTGCCCGAATCAGGCGGTGCAGCGAGATTCCTGACCCGAGTAGAGCCCCACGGCGTAACCCTAACGGCGTACCACACAAGCTTCAAAGAACAAGCGGTTTTTATAGTCATAACCGTTAGAAACTCGTGAATCGCTAGCGCTGTCATACATCACACCGTTGTTTACCGCAAAAAAAAAAAAAAACTGCAGGAACATTTCAGGCAGAATGTATGTAATCAACCGGCAGCCGCCGGGCTCATTTAGTTAAGAACGTTCGTTTACAGTAAGCGAAAAAAATATTAAAGCCGTTCCTCTCAACGTGAAAGCTGTCGGAAGTGCAGAGCAGTGATTCGCCATAATGGGCTGTGGCACCGTTATTCCCTCACTGCTACCACCTATCACGCTCTTCACCGCCCTGTCTCACACCTCTCTTGGTGTATTGAACGGAGGCTTTTCCAATACAATTCAAATTTCCCACCTCCGAAGTGCTCCCCCACCCCTGGAACATTGCGAGCGGAAGTTGTTTTTTTTTTGCTTGCTTTCATCTCGGACGTGCCGGCGCCTTACTGCGCAGTTTGGAATGCGCCGTTTCTAACGGCCACTTTTTTCGCTTGCTATCGTAAAAACCAGCCCAACGAGCGTTCCTAACTAAATAAACACGGGTGATGCCACTTAATTACATATATTTTGCTTCAAATGTACTTGCAAATTTTTTTGCGTAAACAACGAAGACATCTTTCATGATTGCAAATCATCGTGGAAAAAGCAGAGAGCAAATAAGGGAGGAGAAGTAGACAGGACAGCGCGCACTCACAACTTGATTATTTGGAAAAAACACTGCACTTGAAATACACGCTCGCACGTGAAAACTAGCACGTGATTCGGCGGAGTCGATCACTCAATCAGGCATAAAATAGTGGCGCAGTCACTGTGATTTCCTAATTCCAAAGAAGTGGGATGTGAAGTTGATCCCCTACAGTCAACATCATTTTATTTTCTTCGTAACGTCGCTAGTGAAAATTCCCTCGCACACACACACACACAAAGCATATGAAGATGCTTTTGTTTTTAGGCTCAAGCATTTCATTGTTTAGAGTGGTGAAAATCTCATGTAGTGTAATTTGAGACCTCGAGGGGCGACTTTTGGGTATTATATTTCGTCGTTTCTTTGCAACAGATACAGTCACTGCATTTTCTCCAGTTGCACACCAATGTGTTTATGTTGCAGATCGAACTGCTTCCTGACATCGTAAGAGCGGTCGGTGACCGCTGCGAGGTCTACTTGGACGGAGGCGTCCGCCTGGGCACTGATGTCACCAAGGCACTCTCTTTGGGAGCACGAGCTGTATTCGTCGGCCGGCCAGTCATCTGGGGACTAGCTTACGACGTAAGAACCTTTTTTTTATAATTTGCACAAAACGTTGTGTCCACTTCTCCAGTCCTGTGAAAGAGCAAACACTTATTTTGTTCTGCTTCTAGCGTCAGTGCAGAGGAGTGCATAGCGAAGCTTGGCAAGTCAGTCCTGGGTAGAGACAACCGGTCTGTCGCTGCGATGTGCAAGGGCACTGCTCTTCTTCCTTCTCACTTTTTCTGCCCACTCTTTGGTTTGGATTACGGGACCTGAACCTCAAACAGTCGCATCTGTTGTAACACTTTTTTTGTTGTGATCTCGGATCGTAGTTGGCTGAACTGGCGAAGGTGCTCCCTGCCGAATCGCTTATATACCCCGAAGATGCAACTTTTGCAGCTGGATGCGATCTCCTCTCCCCTCTCTCTGGGGGACATATTTGTCTTGCATGAGGCATTCGCAAGCAAGATATGTTTACGTGCGATAATTATTATGAGGATGACCGTAGTGACATCACCATACGGAATTACTTCTTCCTATCTTGAGGGCCTGCGTTCGTACTATGATGTGCTGCACCTTGCTAGCACAATTTTACATACTATGCAAGCGCTCAGTTTTCTAAAACAATTACGCTGATTTTCGAAGGGCCAGAAGGGCGTTGAAAAGATGGTCAACATCTTCAAAGAGGAGATCGACAGAGCCATGGCTCTTCTGGGTAAGAAAACTGTGAATTTCTTTCTTCTTTTTACCTTTACCTTCTACGTGCAGCATAAATTATTTACCGTCTTTTTCTCTTGAGTTAACCGGATTCGGGTTCAATATGTGATTGTACCAGGCATGTCCGTAGGTATCAGCGTCAGTAAACGTTCATTTCTTGGTGGAGTTAAGTTAATCAAGTACTCGAAGCATGAAATTTGCTCCGAGAAATGTAGGCACGAATAATTGTAACTGAACAACATTTGGGTGCAGAACAAACACCTCCGAACGAACGCAATTGAAATAACAAATGATTCACGTACGACAATCATAACCAAGCCACTGGCTAGTTTAGCAATAGGTGTTCTACCTTTCCTGAAAGCTACTTACCTCTTCTCTATAACTTATGGTGAACGCTTTCTGCTGCTTGCATTGCAGCACTTAATTCGTGCCCCCAAGTATCTGGTAATGATAGATGAGCTCAAATAAAACCGAGTTTAAAGTACGTTACCTACATCTGCGGTGTTTTTTGTTTTTCCTCTTCAAGGTTGTTCTACACTCGAAGAGCTAACACCGGATTTGGTTGTCCGAGAAGAATCCTTCTCGAAGCTTTGAAGAAATCTTTCTTCTAGAGCGCCAGCTGCCTACATGGAACCCGCCTTCACACCAAAACTATAAGGCCGTTGGGATACTCAAAAAATTATGTAATAAGCAGGTACAGCAGTCGGCCGCTTTTTATACACGAATGGCACTATATTCCAGTTTTCATTCTCAGTTTTTTTTTTTCTCTAATTGCAGCGAGCTTGAGCGCCTTAATAGGAGAAGCAGGTTGTACGGTAACAATAAATTTTGGGACAATTCACGCTGCGAAGTTCGTCGGACACCTTTAGCGTCCTGTGTGCTATGTAGTAAAAATACTTTCTGCGTGTGTCATGCTAACAACATTGTGTGTTTTGGAACACGCACAAAACGGGGAATTCCTGGGAAAACCTTGGTAATTACAACTTTGCGGGTTTGTAACTCAGGGTGAGTATTAGGGCTCGCAGCAAACAAAATATCCGAGACATTCGGTTCCCAAAAATAGTCTTTGTTAAGAGTTTGCAAGGAAACGCCGAAGGTCTCTGGGCCACAAAGAATTCAATGCAAAAGCATAGCGCGAAACTGCGATGGAATTATTTTATGACAATAAGAAGTAAAGGTGCTTTTTTCAGCTTTCTGGCATAAATTAGTTCTGTTCGACTGAAGACGTGAACATTTATGTGCAATTCTTTTTAGCCTAATAACATTTGGCACGGCCTACAAACTTTTTAAAAATGACTGTACCTACATGGAAACAGAGTGAATTAGTGAGAATCAACATTTCTAACTCATTCAGGAGATAACTCTCGCCTGTAAAAATTGATCGTGGTGACCATCGCTAGTGGTCCTTTCTTGATCAGTGATTGCACCACAGAGGTTACCTCTCAGCGCCACACCCATGCATTCCCATTCGCTCATGATGAGAATGTCTCCCAGATATGTAACACGCCTGATGTGTGAAATAAAACTCGGTACTTCGCTACGACTTGGGAAATAAGCATAGCAGCCAAAGGGTAGCAGCCAATGGCAGCCAGTGCCAACATTCTGAATGGCGACAGGCCTCTACTGCTTAAATCTACTCATTAGGGATAGGAAAATGCCCAGAGATGAAACAGTGGCACAAAATTGACCATATCGGGACGCGAAAGGGGGCGCTCAAGCCGCGACTACAACATCTACCAAAAAGGAAAGCCAGAATTTTACGGGTAAGCTATTAAGATCCGCCGCAACCTTCTTGTCGCGCTTCCAAGTACAGTCACAGACAATTCGAACACGAAAACATGAACCAGAACACGCAAAGAGGAAAGCCACATTTCCCAACTATGTTTTTGTAACTAAGCCGCGCGTCATTTTCACTTGCATGTAAAGAAATCGCGCTATTTGTGCGGTATGGTTCATATTTTCGTGTTCGCATTTCATTTGTTCATTACTGTACCTCTTAAAAGTCGTTGCATGGTGAAGGCTGACAAGCGAATCAAGAATTTTAAAGCAAAGCTTTACTACTCTCGTCCAGCGGTTCCACAGCGGATGCGCAAGTTCACCTTTCGGCCGCAGACACACCCCCTGGGACACACCCCTTGAAGCACATCACGTGACTCGCCCGGCCCCCTTTCGGCGCTGTGCAGAAGGCCCTGTTTTCAGTCGTTCTGCTCAGCTAGCGGCGGCGGTCGCGGCGGATGCGCCTGTCAGCTGATAGCCAGCCGGCCAGCCCCGCAGCCTCCCACGCATGCGCCTCTGGGTCGCCTCGGGCTACGTGACTCATCTTGCGCCCGGCGAAGAGGAACACCGCGTTCGCCGTGAATGAGAGAGGCCGGGCCTCCTCCTGTGAGCATTTCACGGGAGCGAACGTCTTTGAGCCGTGCTCACCAAAACAGCTACATCGAAGTTTACCCAAGCGAAACCAAGACTTAACCAGACTAAGCCATGTTTTTGCTTTGCATATCTAAGGTTAACTGAGCTAAACCGCAGCCATTTTTAATGCTATGGCGGCAGAAAACTCACAGTGGATCGAGACCGGATCTAGAAGCTACTATCACCCCAAAGGGACCCTGTCATGCCACCGAAATGCCGCAAGAAAGCAGAAAATTGCGAGAACTCTAACTCTAATAAACAATTGCGAGAACTCCTAATAAACAATGCTCTTCCGTCTCATGTTAGTATTTTGGACATGAGGTAAGGTACCTTGAGCGATACGTTGTATCTTTAAGATACTTTGTGCCACAGTGCTGCGTCAAGTAAGGCCGGTGCCAAAGGGAAGCCGGGTTACTCAAACAAAAGGTACAAACATCCACAATTCGGTGCATTGGCAGGTCTTCTGCATGCTTAAGAAAGACGCATGCTCTGATGTTTTTGGCGAACCCACGTGTCAGCGGCATCTTCAAACGGGCGGTGAGGAGCCGTTGCGGAAGAAAAGTTTATCTACTTACCCTCGGTCCCGACACTCCTTGGTCAGCCTTTGTGCTACGCTTAAGATCATTTCGATATCCAGTCAGCAATTTTATGCGTATGTATACAACCGATAATCTTTCCCGGGGCTTTAGAAATTTACACCCCCCCCCCCCCCCAAAAAACGTCTAAACGTTGTCCGGAGGGCTGCTGGGGGACCCTCGAAACGACTTTTAAACGCAGCAAGCACAGCGCCAACACTCAGTTTATTATGGAGTGTAGCGGCATGTGCACGTTAAGCGTTTGCAGCATTACCACCATAATGTGAGTGCGGCCTTGGTGCGGCAAGATTTAAACTTAAAAAACTTGGCGCAGCTTGCACTAGTGTGCAAGGCTGGAGAGACAACAGAGCTGGCGGCCCCTATCTCTTCGTCAGAGACCCAGCTGTTGCACCTCGCATGGATTTCCGAAACCGACACTGAAAGTTCTCCATGACTGGAAGGCCCGAATCGTTTTGTCCGCAGGCGTTCACATCTCTCCCAAAGCGAAGCGCGTTAGCACGCGCTAGAACCCGCAGCGACCGGCTTCGCGAACTCGGCGCCTGTGCTCCCCACTTCAGGTGCGAACGCACGTGAACAGGCGAGGAGAACAGCACGGAGGGCAGTGTGTTCTCGAAGGTCGAGCTGGCCGACGCCGAATTGCTCCTCACGAGGCGCACGCTTCACATGCGATGGGTATTTTGGGGGGTATTTTTCCTGGTAACGCTGGACGGCCCAACTAAAAGCTTAAGCAGCTCTGTTGTTAAAAGCTTAATTAGGACACGCCCATGTGTCCCAGTAACCAACCAGTGAGTGCAAAAAGCATCGGTTTACGATTATCTGCCCTCGAAAAAGCGGAATACATCGAATCTATTTATTCACTATTAACAAAATCCCCAGTACCCACACTGGCGGAAGGAGTGCCTCGACTTTACGGCCGCCGCCGTAGCACGTGAAGCAGAAGCAGCGGCGGAAGCAGCAGCGTAGAGTATGGGACCCGATCCCCAGCCGCGGACACCGGGCCCTCTTGAGAACGTTGCAGCTGCGCAGTGGGCTGCGCGACGGCCGGCGTGTGTGTCGACTGCTGCTGCCCGCACGGAGCGCACTGGCTGGCATTGGGGGCCACGCAGCTAAGAGCCACGGCCTGGAGCGGCGGCCGGCAGTCGCAGGTTCCCTGTGGGCCGCAGTACGCTCCCTTGGGAATGCACTGCTCGTCGAAGTTGCACGGCCATCCCAGCATGGCAGCGTGGCGACACGTGGTGTGACGAGACGTGAGGCGCACGGGCATGGCGCCCTCGCAGCGACACCGGCCGCGCCGACACACCGCTCCACGCCCCGCGCACGGCTCCGGGCCGCGGCAGACATCGCTGAAGAGGGAGCCCACGAAGACGGAGTCGAGGCTAAACTTTCCGTCCGCCACTGCCAGGCAGCGCAGCTCGTAACGTCCGGACGCCGAAGGGAACCGGTCCAGGCGGTTCAGCATCAGGCCGTGTGCCCGCAGCCAGAGGTTCTTGCCGGGCCTGCTGGTGAAGATGCTCTCGAAGGCCGAGTCATCTGGCGGCCTCCCGTTGATGTTCCAGGCGGTGTGCGCTGCGTGGCCGTAGGTGATGCTGCAGCTCAGGTTGATGGCACCGTCGCGCAGGTACGGCGCTTCCGACGTGATGCGGGCCACGCCCAAGGCATCCTGACCGCTGGCGTCAAGAACGGACCACACGAGCAGTTCCAGCGTCAGTACTAGCATGGGCGCCGGGCGACATGACGACTGCCCGGACGCTGGCACGTACCCATTAAGAGAAGGTAGCCAGAGCTCGCTACGTATCGCACATATGAATCCACCAGGCATTCCGTTCCTCGAACCCCGGCACTATATGCGTGAATTTTCTGTTCAGACCGCAATTTTAATTGGTGCGTCAGAAATAGTTTCTCAAGAGATACCGACTGGGTTCAAAGCACGACCGTTCAAAGTTAACCAGTAGACTGCACTGGATGTTTAGGGCCACCCGTGTATCTATCTGAGAACAAAATGCCCCATGAAAAGTTGGTGGCGACGACGTTTTGTTTGATGGTGCCACCACAATACCTGCGTGCAGTTAAAATAACTCATGAATGTTTTGGAGAAGATAGTCGTTCTTGGGCTACTTAAACCTAAAAACGTTCTTCTGTATGTCTGTCTCTGTCCCTAACCATGCACCCCTCCGTCTAACGGCCACGATGATTCAAACGCGTAGCTTTTTGTGGTGGATTTTTTTGGGTGGCCAACCCCTCACTACGAGTATGTCTACTCTGGAGGTTTGTCTTCTCTGCAGGAGGGAGACGTGAGGGTAAGAGATTAAGAGGTGGAAAAGGGAGAAAAGAGGCATCAACGTGGACAAAGGTAACAGAAGACTATCGCCATTTCGACGACATTTGCAGCGAAGTGAGCCAATACCCGTCCAATGTTCTTAGTATTCCTGCTACTCGGTCATTTCCGACGTCATTCAGCGCAAAATTTGAAAGAAGGAGAACGGGGAGGAATAACCTTAATTTGTATCTTAATTCTGGAGACATGTCAATGGGCGGGGGGGGGGTGTCTTTCAGTGCAGAAGTCCCTGGGTGGTCGCGGCCTGGCGCGCACTTTCGACCAGCCGAAGTTGATCGCCGGGGTCAAGGCTGGCTTCCATGACTCCACACTGCTCATGGTTGCGGGAGGAGATAGGGGAAGGGGTGGTGTGTGGGAGCACGCCCAGATCATGTGGTAGAGTGTGCAGGGTTGGGGACAGTACTCGCAGGTGGCGGAGTATGACGTGGGGTGAACGGCGCAGAGGAGGGTGCCATGCGGGTACGTGTTGGTTTGAAGGCGGCGGTACGTGGTGGCTTCTTGCTTAGTCAACTTGTCGTGGGGCGGGGGTAAGGCGCAGCGTTGGAGGCGGTAGTGTTCGAGGATATCTTGGTATTTGTGAGGCACGTAATCACTTAAATATTTCGTTAGGTCGGTTCAACGGCCCATGAAAAGAAGAATGATAGGAGTAACGTAAGGGAGAAAAACGAGCTTTCCAGATCAGGGAACAAACTAGGAGTAGAAGACATCATAGTGTAAATTAAGAAAAGGAAATGGACTTGGCCTGGTCATGTAGTGCGACGAACACCGGTGGACCACGGTGGTAACAGAATGGAATACTGAGAGAAGGGTCTGGAAGAAGGCGAAGGCCAATAAATCGATAGAGACGCAGAATAAAGGAATTCGGAGGCAAATAATTCACTCGAGCTGAGAAGGACAGGAGCGGATGGAGGTCAACGGGAGAGCCCTGCAGTTCCCCTAGTAGGCTGTTGATGATGGAGATTATGTTTTTCTTCTGTTGCGGAGGCGTCTTCCTGGCCTAGAATTGAGTTTAGTGCGTTATCGAGGGCTAGATTATTCATTTTAAACAAAGCCGTATTTATCCTCATGCACCTTCCCCAGCCAGGCTGATTGAAAAAAAAAAGTGGCGAGACGGAAGAAACACCTAAGTATCCATGTGTCATCATTAAGATGAAACAGTACATGTAAAGATAAATAATTTTTATGCCGTAATAATCCGAGAAGAGATTTTTTCGCAAGCGAATGAGTTTTGCCTCCGGGCATCATCTACTAATTCGCTCTAAACCTTACCGGTATTTGCGGGTGGAATGTATGTGTTTGGGCAAGTTTTTACCTAGTTGGGAACACATAACAGTGAAAAGTTATACAAAGACTGAGCGAGAACACTTAGTCTCCGTATACCTTAGCGCTGTTACGCATTCCACGGCTGAGTAACAACTTGCCCAACATTTCCCGCTGCAGCCACTTATTGTGCAGTTGGTCAGCGCTTGTCCTGTGTTCTGTCAGTCTCCTGGACTGAGGGAGCACACCCACATCACAAGGCTCAAAATAAACTTTTCCTCCCCGTTCTCCTCCTTCTTTTAGTCTTGGTCTGCCTTTGTGCTGTTTTGTGTGCCACAGCTTACCAATATTGTCCTGATAGAAGTGTTAAAACGGACTTGACGTTCGTTCTCATTAACGTGGAGCTTTAGACACCAGGTTTACAGCTATTCACTTGTGTTCATGACAGCAAAACTCCGAATTTTTTGTTTGTTAAATCAAGTTAACAATTGAAAAATTCTGGTACACCTGAACACTCCCCGTGGCGTAGTAATGCAAAAGCATTAGTATTCCATTTCCGAGCCGTTTATGCGTGTCCATTAGCATGACTGTGTCCCCTCACTGTAATTGTCATCACCATTTTTCCTTTGCCACCTGTCTCTGCTCACTGTTGCTGACTGAGAGTATTGTCCAATCGTTCCCGTCAGTCCTACATATACGCTGTTAGCCGGAACGCGCTTTTCTACTCGTCTAATTTCTTACTTTAGAAATGAGCATGTTCCGATACTCCTATAGGCCTAAGCACAAGTCCTTCACACACCTTTAAGTCGAATGCCACGAGGCTTTCACTAGGTCCACTTTCAGCCAGCTAGATCCATGGATCTCGCAGTGGCTCGGGGGAACCCTGGCGATAGTTTTATACTCCCACGTTACCCATTTCACCTCTAGGTGCTAGAAAAAATCGCGGGACGCATCGCTACATACACACACGACACAATCCCACGCCAGTGAGTGAGTGAGTGAGTGAGTGAGTGAGTGGGAGTGTGAGTGAGTGAGTGAGTGAGTGAGTGAGTGAGTGAGTGTATCCATCCAAATCTACATGAAGGGAATATTGGGCTTTCAGAAGCCCTAGGATTTAAGGGTAGCACAAAGCAAGTTAACTTCAAGGCTGTCGAGGCTACAAAAGAAGATTAGAATGCTGGTGGACGAAAAGCAGACAGGGGAATATTGCCTAAGACAGTTACCACATGTAACAGGGGAAAAAAGTATTTCGTGCCTGCCCTAAGCAGAGCTAGTATTAAACCAAGAGTGTAAAACATGGTTATATTAGTCCTTTTGGTAAGATGACATGTCATCACCCCGCTTCAAAGGAGAAACCAATAGCAAACATACCATCACCATCAGTGAGTGAGGGTGTGTGTGGTGCCGTGTTGTGTGTGTGCGGCGTGCGTCGTGCGTGTGTGTGGTGTTGTGTGTGAAGTGAGGGTGTAAGTGGGGTGCGTGTGCGTGTGTGTGTGTGTGCGTGCGTGCGTGCGTGTGCGTGTGCGTGGCGTGTGCGTGTGGGTGTGTGTGGGTGTGTTGTGTGTGTGTGTGTGTTGTGTGTGGTGTGTGTGGTGTGTGTGTGTGTGTGTGTGTGTGGTGTGTGTGTGTGTGTGAGAGAGTGAGTGAGTTTTATTTTGACGAGCACCATACGGAGGTAGTTGAGTTACCAGCCCGGTGGCGTATTCCCAAACCATATCCCGTAGGGGCCCAGGCCGACCACACCCCCTTCAAACGGCGACGTCCCAGCATGACGTCACTTTCTCTTCGTACGCTACTTCATGCAACGTGGATTTTTTTTTCATCTCGTTTTGGGCGGCGGCCGATGGTTGCTCCCGTACGCGAGGCTGGGGCTGAGGCGCAAGGGAGCTGACGCACATTTAGTAGAAATTAAAAGCCCAAACATATGCAGCGTACTTTCGGCGTTTTCTCGCGTGGCGACGTGAGCTGACCCGCGAGCAACCCTGATGTCTACGCTCGCCAGATATCCCTCAATGCAGAGAAAGCAGCGGAAAGCTGGCAGCGGCGGTCGGGTTTCACGTCCTCGTGCTTTAGGGGCATTCCTTTCAGCAGAAGAGAATCAATTAATTTCTTTTTAACTTGCGGTTATCGGCTGCATCGAGACAAATTGCAAGCTATTTCTGTTCGAAAGCGCTCATTCAATTGAGGACTTGTTTGGTTTTCGTCGGCGAGATCGGGTATTTGCGATAGCTTTTTTTGAGTTAAATAATTAAGGGAGCTCTGGCTACGTCCTTGTAGTATTAGCATGATGGGGCTTGGCTGCAAGATTGGTGCGTGACGACCAAGCCTTATCAACGCCATAATTCTGGCGGCGCATGCCATTCCATTCGTTGCTACCGTGGCTTGCGTAGGGAAGACCGTGGTTTTGCGATAGCTTATCTTGACTCAAATAAGGGGGCTGTGGTTGCATCGCTTGTAGTAATAGCATAACCGCCCTCGGATCCAAGATGGGGGCGTAAGAAACAAGCGTTACCACAGCTCAAATCTCTCAAACATGACCAAAGCAAATCACTCGAAAATATTCGTTGGCAGCCTCTGTTAGGGTACTAATTCTTGGGACCCGTGTCGTCTCCTGGCGTGGTCGAGCGGTTGCGCGCTTGAGTGCTGGCGTTTTGTTTTCAAAGTCCATAGTTCGAATCTTGGCGAAACCTCGTTTTTTTTTTTTGCAATGAGGGTTTCACCGGCTTTTCTTTTCTTTTTCAAGCTAAACAAAGGGGGCCAGAGTGCCTTGCCGTTTAACCTACAAGTGACGTTCGACGGTACCCTCAGTATCAAGGCAGCCACGAAATTTGTTTTGCTCACACTTTGAATACCCATGAAGCTGCAGTCGGTACGTAACATCAAGGTTAAATCAAGTAGCAAGTAAAGTTGTGCTAAGTGCGTCTTCGTTCATCATCCTATCTTACTTTGTTCAGATTAACGGTAATGACACAATTATAAAAACGGATCAACACGCTCGCTGATGTTAACAGCAGATGAGCGACCGACGTACGCGTGTGCTTTCGACCGATTGGGAGCAAACGTTCTGCGCTTCGGTACGGAATCCAAAAGACCACCCAAGATCAAAAAAACATTTTCGTCTTCACTGTAATGATCGAGAGTGTTCGCTTTCAGGAACGTAAATAATGACCACATGTACGTGAAAAAGCGTCCGCCTGCGCGCGCACTTAGAGCGTCTGCAGGCTCGCAAGAGAGTGCAGAGAGTAAGAAGCGAGAACAGGTATGCAAAGGTATACTTCGCGCTTGAAGCTTCCCAGCGCGCACGTCATGCTCGCGCACGGAGCGAAACCATCGACCGCCGCGAAGCCGCGCGACCACAAAAGACCAAAACAATTTTTGTCTTTACTTTAATGAGAGTGCTTTCCGGAACGTATAGGTACGAAAAGGTTAAAGTCCTAACCACATGGACGCGAAATCACGCGTCGCGCGAGCGTCGTTCGGCGGCAACGCGCAGACACGGGCCCTTTCAATCGCGATTGAAGTGAATCGCGATCGAGTTTTCGAACGCGCTCGACGCACTCCCGCTGCTACACGGCACGTTTCAATCGCGATCGAGAAGTTGCACCGGTTGCATTCGTGTACGCCAGATGGCGCCAGATGTCCCGCTTTCCGCTGCTTTCTCGTGCTGCGTCGACGCCGATATCTGGCGAGCGTAGACATTCGGCGTTGCTCGCGCGTCAGCTCGTGTTGCCACGCGAGAAAATGCCGAAAGTAAGCTGCATGTGGTTGGGCCTTTAACTTCTACCAAATGTGCGTCAGCTCCCCAGCGCCGCAGCCCCAGCTTCGCGCACGGAGCGAAGCCATCGGCCTCCGCCCAAAACGAAAAAAAAAAAAAAATCCACGTCGCATGAAGTCGCGCTCGAAGAGAAAGTGACGTCACGCTGTGACGTCGCTGTTTGAAGGGGGTGTGGTCGGCGTGGGCCCCTACGGGGTATGGTTTGGGAATACGCAGCCCGGTGAGGGAACTCCTCTATTCCGGGAAGTCCTGGTCCACGCTGGCTGCCCAGGTTATCTACCAGGCTACGCTGGACAGAGAGGTCGCTGCTGGCCAAAAAATTGATCGCCCACTGCTCCTAGGTTGGGTGAGAAGTGGGGTGTAAAGAATATGGTTTCTGACACACCCACAACATGTGGGGCAAGACTCCAGGTACGGGACAGAAAATACAGGTAGCGTAGTAGAGTGTGGGGTATATGACACCTGCTTGTACGGTTATTGGTTCGCTCACCCTCAAGAATAATTTTGCATATTATGCGCCCGGCGACTTTTTCGGGGTACAGTCAGCTGCGCATTTTTGTAATATCCTTGGTACTCTCGTCATTTATCCCTCTCTTCAGTACTGAGAAATCTTCGAGTGAAAGGTGACAGTTTTCACGCTCCACGCTTAAAACCTAAATACAACTGCCCTTGTTTCTAGCTTCGTTTCTCCAGATGAAACGCGAAAAATCCAAGCATTTCCCAAAGTGGAGGAAATATCTTTGCGTGGAATAAAAGCTCACAGGCACACACAACATGGAAACAACTTTCTTGCGTTTATTGAAATAAAATCACAGCGGAGCGGGATGTTGATAACGAGGGTGAACACAAAATATCACATGAACTTAAATGTCTACGCTTTGATTTCTTAAACGCAGCGATAACCACTTAAACATCCACGCAACATTCCCAGTCCCTGCCCTAGTCCTGTTTACCAAAAACGAAGTATGGCCAAATAGGTTGATATGATAACAGGGCATGAAACAATGGCTCTACTAACACCCCCAGCTTACTTCCTTCGTGCAAATGGGACTCTATTACTACAAATAAAAATGACTCGATAAATGTGAACAATCGCCTTACGCGTCACAGTAGTCGTGTGACGCAAGTCAGCCCGAGTAGCACAACACGGGCCAGCTATTTTAACAGAAACGACGAGCGATGGGGCCAATAGAGGTGGGCTCCCGCACATGTCTTGAAGCTTGCGGAAGCAACAACACAAAAGCAATCGCTTAAAACAAAAAAGTAATAATGCCGTCACAATGCACCGAGTATTTACAAGTGATACTCCTAGAACTGCTGGAAGAATTTAAAAGTACGATGAATATTTGAGCCCGAATTCACTAAATGCACTTTCGTTTTGTGAATACGGACTCAGCCGAACAGTACTTTCCCAGTAACAGGGGATTTTGACTTTTTTTCTAGTGCATAAGATTGGACCGAAGGCGTGATCGAACCAATAAGAAACACAGAAGCATCTCTTACTCACGCGGGGGCACATGCCTTTACCTTTGTCGTCTAGAAATTGCTGCAAGTGGTACCACCTGTACAGTCGTAGCATGTAACTAGCGGAAAGTGCCTCTTAATATACGTGAATGTTTTGTCAAACATACGTGATGGCTATGTTATACGAAATACTATATTCGCATCTTTTATCCGACCTGCAGTTAACTACTACTTCACAGCCGTCATGGGAGCACTGTTAAAAACAACCTACCCAATATCAGTAAAATTCGCCTGTTATAACCAAGACCAGTAGGCCTATTATTGATGGCCATTTAGCGCGAAATAGGCCAATTCACGGACCGCGTCGGTCGATAGAAATTTAAGGTTTGCTCTGTGGATCCTTTTCAACTTCCTTTAAAACATACTTTGGTGCACATGGTAACCATGTGTGTCCATTGCAGGCGCGACAACACGTATTCAATAACACGTCTCGGTATTCCCAAGCTGTCTTCGACGGCGGTTCGCCCGCTGCGCTATTACTTCCTCCATGTGCGTAGGCAGATATGATGTTTCTGGCCCACAGCTTTCAGGCATAACACAACAAAAAAGATTTTCGGCAGACATTTCAAATGTTAAATTCAAATTCCGGTTCTTGTAAGGAAATGCAGCCCAGCTCGGTGACGTCTTGAATGAAAAGCTTGCACATGTTTGGGAGCTGTCCACCATGTTGTTGAAGCAAATGTCGATGCATTTGCACTAGTTGCTGCCAAATGCCTTGTCCTAACTTTGGAAGCCCAGTGCCGTAAATAGCAATCGGAAGGAAAATGAGGTGGAGAATATATTGAAGAGGCTGCCTCATTTATGTACCTCACCAATTCGGAATAACAAACTAGGCTATTGCAGATAATCTGCAGTGAGCTCGATCGTCACCATGCTTCAGATACTGCCACGCAGCTACAGCCTGCAAGGAAACTAGTGGGTACCGTCCTTTTATACACCTGAAGCAAAACTCGCGAAAGATCTTGACACTTTGTGTTTAAAAAGCAGACTTCCAACATGCTTTCTGTATGAGATTAACTTCATAACAAAATACTGTGGTCATAGCAGTACCCATTCCAGGTAATAGTACGTGCACAGTACGCACTGAAATTTAACTGTTTTTGTTTATAATTATTGCCAATGTGCTGTCAGGTTCCTAATCAGATGCGATGGCCAAGGTTTGAGCTGCTTATTTTGTTACACGCTGTGATTCAGAGTATTGTTGCCTATAATCTCTTTTGTTTAAAATATAGATTGTCCTAATGTCGGCTACAGGTGTGGTGCCGCAATGTCATTGCTCCATTCAACTCCTCCAAGATTGTGTTCTATATCCTTTTATTCCCTGCCCAATAACAATGTGAGTACGATGGTGCCACCTCAAGATTCGAAGTCTTAATAATGTCTACACAAAAAGATCTCGCGGTTGGTCCCAAAGTGTGGGCCTCTAAATGCTAACTCCATCAGGCGAATTAAAACCTGACAGCAGAGCTTGCTACAATTCAGCTAGTTTACTAGCCTACGCTTGTCTACAATATCAAGGTTTTCTCTACCGAAATGGCCCTTTATATAAGATATCATAATTATTTCTACTCAACATAAATCTTAAGCTGATATTTAAGGCTAAAAAAAGAGCACCTCGTACATATACCAAGGCAAAAGAGAGACGCAGTTGTAGGGGTAAGTCAAAACAAGAAGTCAGAATGTGCGGCTGCTAAAGGCAAAGGTGCCAAAGATGCGATCCTCCTCTGGGTGACTTCAAAGCCCAGTAAACAGAACTAAATGAAGATGCGCCTATTTTGTGCCAGGCATTGTGCAACACAGCAACGAAGTACAAAGGCACGGTTGTTCCCGTGAACAATGTCGCTTCTTGTTTAAGCGCTGGTCTTTGCAAAGCACCAACAACGTCCCATGTGGCAACATCGGTAGTCGTAACACCACCGCAACGAGCAACGTTCAGCATAACTGCACCGCTGAGCCAGCACGTTACATTAGCAGGCTAAATAGCGCACACTAAGTAAAGGTAGCTTCCCAGAGTAAAGACGAGTTACCTACCTATTACAGAGCTAACTAGGGGTACGTTGCGCGTAGTAGGTAACGGGCAGATTTTATTTAGCAGTTCTAGTGCTCGACTATATCTGCCTTACCATGAAAGGTCCTTTGTCTGTGAGGAAGACTGCGCGTGTTTTAAGTAACGGAATGAAAGATATGTGCAAGGATCGGTCATTCGTTGTACTCTGGTACTGTACAACAATATAACACACAGCGTGCAACTCATCAGCAACTTTCCGTCCCTATGGTTTAAAACTTCCATACTTGCATGCGGTTGCATGGTGACTCAGCAGTGCTATTTACAGTGTAGTTCCTAATGTTGCTTGCAAATATCGTTAGGTTGCTCTAGGACGCGTGCACTGAATTCGTGCACATCATTTAAGTGCCAGAACGTAAATCTCACACCGCACTTTAAATAACCAACGATAACGTTTGCAAGATTGCTTTCGACAAGACTAGAGTGTCACTCACAACATCGTTTTTATTTGCTTTCTGCCTGCCGCCCTTTCTGAGCTAAGGCTACATTTTCCTAGTCTAAGAGAAGGTGCGTGTGTGAAAACAGTACAGTATTGACTAACGCAGGCTTACAATAAACATCGCAGTGCTGTTCAGCCACTGGCCGCACAGCTGCGCCCTCACATCGATCTCTCATACTTCGGCGTGCATATAAGTATAGCAGCCATTTGCGCTGTCGAATAAAGTTGTAGCCTGCCCTGAACCTTAATGATTTTCGAGTTTTATAGATAACGTCACCTGGACTAATCGGCAAAACTGTCGACAAAACTTTCGCTAAACAGACTTCGCAGATTTTAGAGAAAACCACTCCACGGTTTTTGTCTGCTTTGTTTTGTTCAGACACAGTGCGTGTAATGTAATCCTTTTTAAAATCCAGCTAACGTCATCGAGGTAGTGTTTGAAACCATGAAGAGCGCCAGATTTAAGTTTATCCGCCGTTTAGGGATAAACTGAGGCTTTTTACTTCTACAACGAAGTTCACTGAAGATCGCCATAAAACGGCGACAAAGATGAGTTCGCAAAAATAAATTACAGTGCACCTACAGATGTGTTACACGACACTTTCTTTACTTCTTTTCTATTTTTTTAAACAGCAAGCCCAATCAGACTGTCGAATCGCACACTTATGGTCAATACACTTTTTCATTTTGGGTATAAGTTGTACCTATTTCAGTTTTGACCCGCCGCGGTGGCTCAGTGGCTAAGGCGTTGCGCTGCTGTGCACGAGGTCGCGGGTTCGATTCCCGGCCGAGGCGGCCGCTTTTCTGATGGAGGCGAAAAGCAAAAAACGCCCGTGTGCGCGAGATTTCGGCGCACATTAAAGATCCCCAGGTGGTCCAAATTAATCCGGAGCCCCCCACTACGGCGCGCCTCATCGCCTGCGTATCGTCGGCGAGTGAAACACTACAATCGATCAATCAATCAATCAATCAATCAACCTATTTCACTTTCAAGCACCGTCCCGAAACGCAGCTGCCCCGAAGTTTCTTGACGGATGTTGCGAGAGAGAGAGATAGAGAGAGATCTTTATTATCGCCGTATAGTCAAGTCAGCATTATTTTTGAACAATCGTGAGCTAAAAACGATGTAGTAAGCATTCTATCAGTTGTGTAAGAAATCTGAAATTGGCATCGCCACTGAAACCAGCCAGACGAAGTCTCCACGCCATTTTTCCTGACATCACAAACGAAGAAAAGAAAAACGCATCGAAAACAGTAACAAAAAAAAGCGCACGCTCGTAATTACAAATGTGCTGTTGTTGGTCAGCATGGAGTTTAAATGTGTCTTTGTTCTCGGCGATACGTTAGCGTAGGAACCAGCCGAGTGAAAGCAGCGGCACAGCCGCTTCGTCCAACCAGTAGACAAGACAAGACTATAAGCGTCCGGGCTATTGCGTCCGTCGGTTTCCGTGCTTGAGCGCAGCTAGCGCCGCGCCCAGTGCCGCATCTCCCTTGCCACGCAGTTCGAGTGGAATGCCGTACACTTCGTGCACGGCCTGTTGTAGGCAGGCGTTGCGCATCAGGGCCTTCCCCGTGCCCACGATGCGGTTCACGCTGGCCCGCTCCAGGAGCTCACGGGGCATCATGGCGTGGAGGTTCCGGGCCAGACCCTGGCACAGAGCGCGCAGCACAGGTCCCAGGCTGATCGCCGACTGCGGCCCGATGCCGGACACACAGCCCCGCGCACCGGGTTGGTGACGTTCGCCGAACACCGTCGGCGTTACCACCAGGTCCGGAGGAGGAGGCGTTCCGTCTGTCGGCTGCGTGCTCCCGGTAGACGCGGCATTGCTTCGTTCGTCGCTGGCGGCTGCTAGAAGACGGTCCCAAATAGCGCTTTCCGGGATGCCCGTTCCTGCGAGAGGAATGCGTATAGCAGAAAAAAAAAAAAAACATGACACTGGCGCTCGCCGATATGTTTGCACGCAGTCTGCGCCCGCGAAATTTTAAAAGCGGGACATTTTTGTTATTACAAGACTGACCTTAATTGCAAGGGTTGCTTTAATGTAATGAGAATGCTCAAAAAGAACATTGTAGCTGCACCTATGCAGTAGACAACATACAACGTATTCGTTACATTTTGTGTCGAAGCACAGCTGGCGATAACTTGCACATATAAACGGCAAATTTAGTCTGTGGGGCTGAGATAAATAGATGTTTTTCATTTGAGCGCCACTGCATATACGCTATAGCCGCCATGCCTCCTAGATACTTATTTGACTAGCTCTGAGTTCTGCAGCCCATTTTAATGTCTCCTCTTCTACTCCATTCAAAACCATTCAAAGTACTCCTTATCTCAATCTGTATTTCCACATGTTACTGTAACTATACCCAAACAACCGATAACATAGCCTGTCAATTTTAGTATGCTGAGCAGCCCTCACCAGAAGCTCCTGTCTCATAACCTATATGCACCGAGATCTCGCTATGACTTACACAATGTTTGATTGTTATGGTCGTTACTTCAACAAACGCTTCGTATACAGAATATTTAATAGAATCATTTGACTACACGGCAGTGCACCCGTGCAAACATCTTTCATCTGAGGAAAATCCGATGCGGGAAATTTCGGTTGTGGGAAAAAAAAAGTTTGCTCAAGTCGCTTAAACTGACGGTACTGCTTTTGCCCATTTCAAGATCAGATATAATTGCGATTGTTCTGTGAACTTTCAGTTAAACCTGAATGCCGTAAATTATAGACGAATAGAAATATATTTTCTCAAAAGAACTGATGATGCCGGCTTACGTAAGTTTAAAAACATAGTAGCTTGTAGGAACAGAGTGAGTTTCTAAATGCAACCCACTCACTCATTTTATTTACACTTTTTGTAATAACGTTTAAAATCCCATCATATGCAGCAACTCTACATTTTATTTACACTGCTTGTAACACTATTCAAAATCCCATTACATGCAGCAACTGTACATTTTGTTTTCACTACTTGTAACACCATTTAAATTCCCATTACCTGCAGCGACTCTACATTGTCCTACAAAATTTACATAACGCCGCGAAAATCACAGATTTATATATATTTTTACGATAACATAGAAGAAGAAACATTCTGACTTAAAGTTGGTTAAAACAAACTTACAAGGCTATTTTGTCAGTTGAAACAGACTCACGAGAGGTAACGTGCACGTGTCGAAAGCGTAAATGTTTGTTTCGCTAGGAAGCTTTCCACAGCCGGTGCGGTGCGAAATATTGTTTCCTTCACTACAACTTACACATATAAACTTAGGTTGATTAGTACTAAATTCGCGCGAACCTTATAGTAATTTACGCCGCAATTCATAAAGAATCATTGCATGAGCATGTCACTTATACATATGTGAGCATCGGTATAGGAGAAATTTCTCACCACGCAATTATTATTGGTCTTTTTTGGTAGCTTGTTCAAAATATTATTACAATAAAACAACCTTTTATTTTCAGAAAAACACAACAAGTGTATCTCCGTTAATGAAAACCAATCAAAAGTAGCTTACAACATGGAAGGGGTGTTAGTAAACGTAAAACACTCCTTTGTTTAACGAAAGCGTTCACCTTGGTGAAATATACCACATTACTTAAAAATATGGTTTGTTATGAAAGCGAGGATGTTATATATAGGCTTGCTAAAACACTACCTATAAGCAGTCCGTTGCAGCTTGCGAAGCCTAATCTTTTTTTTTTATCTGCATATAAACAGACTGCAGCTGGTGCGTATTAAAACAACAAGCGAACATTCAAGAGTACGCATATTTCGACGACTTCAAGACACAGTTTTCAAAATGCCTCATTATATCCCGATTGATGGCAAACTGATTATGGCTACCAGAAATTAGCACACACTATATCATAACTTTTATATTTGTACACCGAAACACTCACTCGGGCATAAATATACGTGCTACCTATGAAAGGTGCGGACCCAAAAATGTTTGATGATGATTGTAGGGTTTACCGCGCCGACGCAACGCAGGCGATGAGGCGCGCCGTAGTGGAGGGCTCCGGATTAATTTTGACCACCTGGAAATCTTTAACGTGCGCCGAAATCTCGTACGCACGGGCGTTTTTTTTTCTTTTCGCCTCCATCAGAAAAGCGACCGCCGCGGCCGGGAATCGAACCCGCGACCTCGTGCTCAGCAGCACAATGCCTTAGCCACTGACCCACCGCGGCGAGTGACCCAAAAATGTTACCGCGCAGAACAGTGAAAACCTTTTTCATTTATGCTACTGCCTTTTACATCTCACTTTCCCGTGTTGATTCAAAAAAGGCCGTAAAATCAGTTTGCATTTTACTTAACGTTCATCAAAAGCGTGCTATATTTTAATGTGAATGACCTTACACGGAGCTCAATCAGGCATTTGTAACACGTCTTTTTGCTTATTCTACAGTAGCTTCTGTCGTACTGTGCGGGTGTCGAAAATAACGCAAAAATAGCGTCAGAAGGTTTCGCCCAGCCCTCTTAATTCTACCGTCAGTGTAACGACCACCACTCGGTGCACATTGACCAAGTTAGAGCCGAAGTAATACCGGCCTCCGTAGGTAGCCTTCTTTGAATCGCGCCATGACTATACTCCGCCAGAGCGAATGATGTCCTGGCGGCCGGTGAACGATCACAAGATTATATAAATACTAACCTTATTTCGGTCTTTCAAACCACGCTGTTGTGTCCGATTGCAACTTCAGCGGGGCGTACTCAAAACAACAGTATTCCTCTGTCACTCCACTGAAGTTCATTGAACCAAAGTTCCCGCACCAAAGGCGCGAGACCTGAGCCCATTTTAATTCGGCGTTTTATACGTTACACGGTGTTTCAGGAGAAATTTAAAAAAAAAATAAGCTCTGGAAGGTAAAATTGTTTGTCTTGTGATAAGTAGTCAGAGGCTTGGAGTTCTCCTTGCTACTTAGAGCAACAATTAACTAGTACTTGTTAATTAACTTTATGATTATTGGAGCTAGACGCGGGATTTTAATGTAAAAATTGTAGGAGATCATCAGACAACCCGATGCCAGCGTTAGATTTTCGAAAATGCAATTGCCCGCAGACCTATGTCGTGAGTACAGTAATACCTCGTTAAGTCGAACTCGGATATCTCGAAAAATCGGCCAAGTCGAAATTTTCCGCGGCACCGAACCATTTCCTATACGTCCTATGTATTTGGTGCCCTTTATTTCGAAATATTTTTGGGTCAAACTGCGGATATCTCGAAATCTTGACAGAGGGGAACGAAAATTTCGCCGCCGCGTACCGTTTCACAAGATTCGCACGATGCTGCCGCGCATAAGCCCCTCGATTTCTTTCTCGTTTAGCCGCGATTATCACAAAGCCGATGTTTACCTTAAACGTGAAATCTGAGCCTAGAGGCATATCGACTTCGTGTTGCATCATGTGATGGTAGAAACATGCGCAGAGGTACCGCAGGATGTGCGCGTGACAGGAGAACTTACAGACGCCGAAATCGTTGAAATAGCCACAAAAGGACGGCGAAGACGGGAGCGATGATGACGAACCTCCTTGAGAGGTGCCAACATATGCCGAAACAGGGGGGGGGGGAGTTGCTGCGCTTGCTGCGAAATAAGGTTGAGTGCAGCGGCGGGGAAGATCGGCTAATGCAATGCGTCAACTCCGTCAAGCAGCTAGAGGATTTCTTGCTATAGGCCCGAGTGCGGCCGCAAAACAGACCAGCGTTACGCGCAGTTCTTTTCTGCAAAGTAAAATTGCAGTGCTACAAAACCCAGCCCTTGAACGTCTCCTGTATGTTGTTTTTCTCTTTAAAACCTTTATGAAAAGCAAGATTGAAAGCTGGTGTTTAAGAGCTGCTAAGTAGTAGCGCCTTTTGTGCAAAGAACTCGATATTTCATGGCAATTCATGCAACTTTGCTTATCTCGAACATCCGCTTATCTCGAAATATTTCCCGGTTTTTACTACTTCGAGTTAACGAGGTATTACTGCATTTTAGTCCTACGTACGCGCGAATCTGGAACTCGGCGGTGCTGCAAAGCGCCGCAAAGCCGTGCCCACGTGTTGATGTCCGTCAGAGCTGCACACGTCACACGCATGCCGCGTTTTATCACGGCCGACCTGGAGCGGGTGAGCGCCTCCCCTATATCACGGCCGCGGTTTTATCTACTGTCGAACGGAAAGTAGGGCGGCGTGCTCCAACTGACGTCAACACGTGGGCATGGCTTTCCGGCGCTTTGCAGCCGCCGAGCTCCAGATGCGCGCGTCCGGAGGACTCAAGTACTCAGCCCATAGGTCTGCGGGCAATTACGTTTTCGCAAATCTAACGGTAGATATCGGGTTCACTGATGATCCTTCACTATTTCCACATAACAATCACAACCCTAACTGTAATAATCAAAATGTTAGTTAACAAGTACTAGTTAATTGTTGCGCTAACTAGCAATCGAAACTCGCTTTCTTCCGTTCGCCACGGCTTCTGACCACTTCGCGTAAGAAAAACAATTTGCACTCCGAAAGCCCTTCTTTTTTAAATTAGTTCGTCTTCCCTGAACCACCCTGCTCATACTAAAGGG
Organism: Haemaphysalis longicornis; assembly: GCA_013339765.2. Lineage (NCBI taxonomy): Eukaryota > Metazoa > Arthropoda > Arachnida > Ixodida > Ixodidae > Haemaphysalis > Haemaphysalis longicornis. The sequence continues at coordinate 101,826,095 of CM023453.1, read as the reverse complement.
CAATCTGTCCTGGCAGTCGCGTTCTGTCGTGGGTGCCGCCATAGCAGCAAGCGACTTTTCACGCCTACTTGACTTGACTAGCCACGTGGCTTCTTTTTGCACTTGAAGCCAAAATCAACAACGATTGCAACATTTTTTTTTTCTCATTCATACAGCATACAGCTTCTAAGCAATCCTCGAAAATAAATCTTTTACCACATTTAAATATTCTTTTAGAATGAAACAGTTGCAACTTTTCACCCTGTTCACGAGCCATGCCAAGGACAAGTGTAATGCATCTTCCCGGTACATGACGGAACGATCGCTGAGGCGCTACTCCTATAGACAGTGGCGCCAGATTTCCCTCTAGTATATGTTAGTGTAAAACTCTATGCGGCGTCCCACCGTACGGATAGAGGCAGCACGCAACGCCCGCTACGGTGCACGCCCTCACCGAGCTGGTGCATCCATTGTTGCAGCATGCGCACGAACAGCGCCAGCACGTTTCCCCCGTTGAGCGAGGCGGCCACGGCCAGGTAGCGGCCGCCGAAGTAGGGGAAGGCCTCCAGGGCGCAGCCGGGCGCCGAGCTCAAGGGCGGCACGAACGAAGGCTCCAGCAGGAACGACAGTTGCGCCGACGTGCTCATGTTCAGCACTGCAGAAATAATCAATCAATCTATCTACCAATCTTCATTAAAGTGTCCAGAAACAGCCGAAGCCCTCGTGCTGGCACACTGAGAGGGAAAAGAAAGGCGGCGCTGAAATATATCAACGGCTGACAGATACACAGTCAGTTAAAAAATTCAAAGAGTAAAAAAAACTAGAACACTACGAAGTTTAAAAATAAATTAATTCCATCAAACCTACATAACCCGACTCGTATAGATTGTAACGTAATATTAATGTAATCATCATCATCATCATCATCACCACCACCATAAGTCTGGTTGTGTCCACTGCAGGACGAAGGCATGTCGCAAAGATCCCCAGCCACGTCTATCGAGTACTAGCTGAGTCCACCCTTTACCCTGAAACTATAGCAGCTCATCCCTCCATGGAGTCCTGACGCACCCCTGTTGTGTTACCCCTACTGCAAACAACAGACCCGAAAACATCGCAGGGTGCTTGTGTGTCCCGCAATCTGGCTGTGCATGAAATAATCACCAGACAGTGCGCGGAAAAAAATGATTGCACATCCATGGCTGGATCTTTAGGAATTCCCGAGCACCTCGTCTCTTTCCCTTGCGAACTTGTTCGGCGCGACGCGCCCGCCTCGCTGCGGCTTTAAGAAACCCGCAGTGCCGCTTTTCTCACACGTACGTCGCACGCCGCGCTGAACGTGCTCAGCGCTCTAACCTTCCTGAGTGGTCCCGTTTGCTCCCTTTAGCAGTGTCATTGAATGCATGCCGCTGTTTTTGTTGCCCACCAGTACCGGCACTTCGTCGCCGTCCTTACCATTCCTTCCTTCTTAGCTGACAGCACCAGCTGCAGACTCGATTCTACGACTCTCAATACAAAAGGTTGGAGTCGCAACAACCATTCCAGGCAGAGGCAGCTGTCGAACAACGCTTCGACTTAGAAACTCAATCGGTACGACTGCAGCGCTCCGAAGGCACCTTTCTCGACGCAATTCCTGCACTCTTTCCTTCTGGACGCTTCCATGGCTCGCTGTGTAGACAGAGCGACGTGGACATTTTGCCGACATGCCCCCATCTATTGCTCACACATGAAAATTGGTAGCAGCACAGAAAAATGATGACATCACTGGGCCAAAACCTGTGTACACTTTTTTCACCGTGCCACGGCCACTCGATCTTCCCCTTTTAGTGCAGCCTGCGGATTCGTCTCGCGAACAAAAGAACACGCATGAAGGGAGAAGTTGACTCACTGGCCACGGTACGAAATGGGGGAGCTGCTTATCGCTACCTAACGGAAAAGTGAATTGGGCAGCAGTAGAGGATAGTAAAATAACATCAGAATGTTGGTGGTAAACGAGCAGAGAAGAATCTGGGAGGACGTGCGAACAAAAAAGTCAGACCAGCACAAAAATTCCATAACGGTTTCTTTGTAGCGCGAGCTACACTGGCCGAGGTTGAGCAGTTTCGCGTGACTCCTGGAGAGCCGTGCTGCGCATGCGCGAGGAGCAGTGCTGTCTCACGGCGCACAGCTGGCGCGCCGGATGCGCCGCCGCCACGACTGGATTAGATTGGATTAGATTAGCTTGGAAATCGTTTTAGCACCAGTAAGCATGATAATCAGCTAATCCTTGACAACGAGGAAACCAAACAACAACTAGCTAAACCTTAGCTCACGCTACGTATATCCTGAAATAGCCGAGCTAAGCCACTGATATTTTTTTCTTTTTTGTCGAGGCGATTGTACAGTGGTGTTACGACTAAGGTTGCGGTGCAACGCCACCCCGTTACATGGGGGTAGCCGCTAAGTATCATCATCATCATCATCAAAAACGCCTCGCACCTGATTGCACCGCTTCGTGCGAAGGTGGTATCCTTTATACTATATGACACTTTTAACCTCCGTCGTCTCGTCAGCCAGCCACCTCGATTTTTTTTCGGCACTGGTATCAGTTTAACCAGTATGTGGATGAATTATAATGCAAGCAATGCCTAAAAATTGTTCCGTGCCGCTTTGTAAGTGGAATGCCTCACGAAACCGCGAAATGTGCTACCATAAGCTGCCGTACACAGAAAACCTCCGGAATGCCTGGCTGCAAAATAGTTCCCGACAAGGGCGTGACAAGGCCAGCCAGAGGCAGCCAGACTCCAAGACCATCGTGTGTTCTCTTCACTTCACCGCAGACGATTACAAGGTAGGAATGAAACGCAAGTTGCTGCTTCCAACAGCCGTGCCGACTCAGTTTCCTTTCCATACCAATCTACATGTTGCCTTCTCGTTCCAAGGACCGAAAAACTGCTTCGGGCGACAGGTAACGCGTGCACGCAAGCGAACAATTTAGGGGAACCGGTGTTTGTGACAGAACGGAAAAACATCCTCATCTAGAAGAACCCGAGGCTGAACGCGCAGGCAATGATACCGCAAGCAGGTAAGCGTAGCTTCCGGCGGGCATACCGATGGTGAGAATTACTTGGAAAGGGGATTTAAAAAAGAAAAATGCCAGACGACATTTGACCTGGTTGGGTATATTGCAAAGACTAAAAGAAACGCACACCGCCTTCAAGTGAAAGTGCTGAGACGGAACAAACACTTGCAAAAAAACGTCAGCATACCTGTGATAAATTCAGAGAAAAAGCTCAGCAATATGAGTACAACCGAGCTGCGCAAGCACTAAAGACCCTTTTGGAAGCCGCGCAAGGAGGAGGTAGAAAGGCGAAATTTGTCATGGATTAAATTAGCGAATTTTATAAAGCGTGGCCGAATAGGCAGGGGCCCACGCCACGCGAACGTTGGTTGTGGAAGGCGACATCTTGTAAGGGTTAGGATCATGTGCGGGGAAGGAAAGCTGCTGAGGCTGCCGTGTCGAAGCAGGCTACAACTGTTTGTCGGATCTGATACAAGAGTTCGACATGGTGAAAGCGCACTAGACGGGGACAGAAGAGACAGTGACACGGGACGAGCGCTAGACATCAACTGAGGCTTTACTGACAGGAAAGGCAACATAAATATAAATGCGCAGAAACGCTAAAAAAGATACGGACGGCGCAGCTTTCACAGGAGAATGTGATTGAAGCTGTAGATAGGCTTTTTCTTTCGTGTGCAAAGCCAGGGACGGTGTGCTCACGCATTCGTCATTTTCCTTGATAATCCAGAGCGCCTCGAAGATCTCTCTCTGCAGCTGTGTCCTAAAGCTGCGCAGGACCGCGTGTTCCCTAATCAAATACAGCAAAACGTATTTTAAAATCGTCAAGTTGATAAAATTTTGCAAGCTTGTTGATATCAGCTGTGAACTGCGAGTGGTGTTTCCACTGAAATAGCCAACAGGCTCCTTTGTTTTGTCCTGCGGGGTCCTTTCCACGGCTTACGTTATCCCCGTAGGGTACTATTGTCAGGAACCTATAACATGACCGGCTGTGCAACCTGACGCTCAGAGTGCTGAACGCTGTCGAAGAGGCGGAGTTCCTCATTATCCGCATTGTTGCGGACAACCACCAGAGAAACACGGCCGTGTTTCGAGTTACGTGCGCTGATAACACACTGCAGCACGTTGTGCCCCATCCGATATGGAAAAATGACCCATTATTACTCTCATTTACCCGAACCATCACAGAACGAATCTGCTTTCGTTTCCGACCGGCCGCAACCGCTGATAATGATTATTATTAGTGGCTCTGTTTTTGAGACGGGACGTCGGTTGTCAGCAACCGACTTGCCTGTTTTATCCCCTTACTTGCCCTACACTTAACCAACCTATCAGATTTGCCTCCCCCATATTCCCCTCACCCGTTTTAAACTTCCATCGCTCCCTCCCACTTTTTTCCCTCCCCGCTTTTTTATATTCTCATCCGTATGATGACTCCGCTTGCGTACCCATCTCTTCCCTACTTTTCCTCCACCACCATTCCAGCCGTCTCTTCGTCGCCTTTATGACCCTGAAATTGAGGCTCCCCCTCACCCCAAATCCCAAAGCCTCCGCCAACATCGTTTCCCAATCGCTCCGCGGCGGTCTTACCTCTGTGCAGTCTCTGACAATATGCTATATGGTTTCTCGATCTCTGCCGCAACATACACGTTTCATCCTGCTGCCTGTAGAGACCCATGTATGCCCGGATTCTCAGACACCCCTACCGTGCTTCGAAGGGCAATGCACTGCTTCTCATATTGTCATAGAAACCTTCCTACCTGATGTCTCGTTCCTCTGTCCTATAAGTCTCCAGGGTATTTTTTTCGTTTCCATTCTCTGGGACCAATTCCTCGTCTCTGCTACCTTTACCTGCTTTTTAACGGTTTGTATACACCTCTTCCCCTACCGATTTTCCGTACCGCTCCGTCAGCTGTGTGGTCCTCCGTCTACACCTCGTGTCCATGCTCCTCATATAGAGGTAATTAAACACTCTCGCGGCCCATTTTTCATCCTCCATGTCCCAAAGTCGCTCCTCAAACTTTATCTTGCTTTGCGCTTCCCTTGCCTCGAAGACGACAAGCTCGTATTCCCCTGCACTAGCGTCGCCGATACCAAGCGCCACAGGTGACGCGGCGGAGTGAAAAAGAACTATCGCTCTCACAGGCGGACAGGAGCATTAGACAGGTCGCACCGAAGGGGTGGGGATCGAGCGGCCGTGACCGTTCGGTAGCGGACGCATGCACCTACCGGCATCGCGGTCGCCGGCGCACACCGAGAATACGGAGCACTGCATGTCTCCCAGGGCCGCGTGCACGGGCGTACCGGCGGGGATTCCGTACCAGGGATGCTCCAGGTGACCGGCCACAATTCCTGGCGCAACCACGCTCGGCAGGACGCCCACCGGGAACCCCGCACCTGCCAGCCTGCATTGAGCGTACTAGGAGGACGCGTGTGTCAGAGAAAAAACATATAACCGGTAGTTTGTTGACAACACAATCCCAATTCCATAGACACCTATTATGAATCTTATTGGCTTCAAAACCGATGAAAGTGTTTTTGAAATAGTCCTTATTTCGTTTTACTTACAAAGGTGGCGCAAAGGTGACCATTACAACTCGATCGGAAGGAAGGAAGGAAGGAAGGAAGGAAGGAAGGAAGGAAGGAAGGAAGGAAGGAAGGAAGGAAGGAAGGAAGGAAGGAAGGAAGGAAGGAAGGAAGGAAGGAAGCAGCAGTACAGGAAAGGCAGGGAGGTTAACCAAGGAACTGTCCGGTTGGTTACCCTACACACGAGGACAGGGATACGGGAATTGAAAGGGAAATAGAGGTCCCCGGTACATGCTACAGAGAAGCACTAGGAAGAGAAGCAAAAACAAAAGGTTCGGGAATGGTTAGAACAAAGACAGTACGAACGAGCTCTAAAACGGCAAATGCTTTGGCACTAACTTATGTACGAGTATTCAGAGGGAAAGGAACATTTCTGAAGCCATTCTTGTACTGACGCAAGGATATTTTGCACACTTCATTTTCATAGTGGTCCGAGTTCCCCACGATTCAGAGGCTAAATTAAGAAAGCAGAAACGGAATTCACGATCTCCAGATCTACCCGCGCGGTGGCTCAGCGGCTACTACACCCCTCGCAAAGCGGGCAGACCGTTACTACCCTCAAGAGCTTGCGATCATCTCGCTTTGTACACGGAGACTGGACACGCATTCCCGAAGTTTCGAGATCCGCGTACTCGGCATGCACATTCACAGCAAGGGCGACAAGACAAACCCTATGAAGAAGCTTGTACTCAAAAACAACAAGTACCCCACGCCTTCTACATCGAGTCTCCACGGCCCGAGCCGGAATGCGGGAGGACGGCATGATGCGATTAGTGCAGTCTTTCACCGTCAGCCACATTGCCTAGACGGCGGCGTACCACACGTGGACCACGACCGAAAGGGACAAGATAGACGCCATGATACGCAGACTCTACAAACGAGCACTCGGACTACGCGAGTCTACAGACAACGAGCGCTTCTCCCCCCTGGGGGTTCACAACCACGTCGAAGAAATCATCAAAGCACAACTCGCTGCCCAGTACGAACGCCTCGCACACCACCCGAACGGGAACGCCACATCCTCGAGATCCTCGGATATGGCCCCCAAGTCACGGGAAGACACCTTTCCAACTTCCCCGATACGATCCGAGCCAATATTCACGTCAGTCCCATCCCTAAAAATATGCACCCCCACTACAACCAAGAACGCCGCCACGCCCGGGCCAAGTTCCTCGTGGAGCAATATGGGGACGACTCCCGCGCCCGCTACGTCGATGCGGCCGAGTACGGCAACGGCCGATACGCGATGGTTGCGATCAACGCCTGCACGGGCCAAGCTTCCCAAGCCGCCAGCGCATGCTGCAACAACGCCACTGCGGCCGAAGAGTTGGCTCATCGCCCTCGCCATGACCGAACCGGACTGCGACACTATCCTCAGTGATTCTCAACAAGCCCTCCGCAACTTCGCAAGAGGACGCATCAACCCCCAAGCCGCCCGCATTATAGAGCGAACAGCAATCTCGCCAGGCCTACGCAAGGAATTAAGATGGATCCCCGCCCATGCGGGAGATTGTTCACCGTATGCACCGAACCACAATGAGACGGCCCACAGGGAAGCGCGCGCTCTCACCCACCGCGCCCCCACCGGAAGTGCCCGTCCGGAGTGGGAATGGTGGACGGCGACTGAAGACTCACCGAGTGGATACGGAGAAATCCTCAAGAACATGAGGGCTGCTCACCAGCTATTCCCCTCACCCCACAAATCTCTAACAGGGAAGACGCAGTACACCTACGACGCCTCCAAACTGCGTCGGTGCTCACACCGGCGCTCCTCCATCACATGTACCCCGACGACTATCCCAGCGCACAGTGCGACATCTGCAAACAAGGTACGGCCAATAGCTGGCACATCCTATGGGACTGTGCCGCCATCCAAGACGGCGTCAGCTTCACAGAATACCCCGCAGATCTCCAAATCGCCATCGCCTCAACCAGCAAGTCGGATCAAGAGTGGGCCATCCAGCAGGTTCTCAAGGCACTCGAAAGGCACGGACTCCGCAAAGGGGTCCCTGTCGAGTAGGGCTGCCCCAAGAGGATGCAACACTCGGCCACGTTGAGGTAGGCCCGTCAACCGGGCTTTACCTACTGCAGGATTTATTCAATAAAGTCTTTTCCATCCCTCCATCCAAAATTAATCCGCAGCCCTCCACTACAGCGCGCCTCATCGCCTATGTTGCGTCGGCGCTTAACACCCTACAATCAAAACGACCTCCAGATCTCTGAAGTCTTGTCTTCAGTCATAGAGGATTGGTTCATAAGAGCTAATTAGGTCATGCTGGGAGGTGCCCTGGTGATTGGAAACGCTTAATTACTCCCCAACCCCATGATGTCATCGTTTGGAATATTCATTCATTCATTCATTACCAGCCTATCTACGCCCACTGGAGGGCAAGGGCCTCTCCCATTATTCTCCAATTATCCCGGTCCTGTGCTAACTGCGACCAGTTTATCCCCGCAAACTTCATCTCATCAGCCCATCTACCTTTCTGCCGTTTCTGCCGTTTCTGCCGCCCCCTGCCCTGCTGGCCTTCCCTAGGGATCCACTCTGTTACCCTTAATGACCAACGCTTATCTTGCCGTCGCATTGCATGCCCTGCCCACGTCCATTTCTTCTTAATTTCTACTAATATGTCCTTAACACTGAAAGGCGGGCTAGTTGGTAATCATGGTAATCGTGGTAGTTGGTAATCGCTGGTCTTCGTGTCTCCGTTTAGTCCTCGTTTTTTGTGTGCGAAAAAGTTACAGATAATATGTCCTTAACACGCGTTTGTTCCCTGACCGACTCCGCTCTCTTCTTGTCCCTTAATGTTACACCTATCATCTTCCGTTCCATTGCCCGCTGAGTCGTTCTCAATTTAAGTTGAACCCTCTTAGCGAGCCCCCAAGTTTCTGCCCCGTAGGTGAGTACCGGAGAGATGCAGCTGTCATACACTGTCGTTTGGAGAATAGGGGGAGAACAATTATAGATTGATGCCATCGTTGTGAGACTACGGAAAGTATCACGTTTCCAAAGTTCACGCGGACGGGTTCTGTGCCCTTAAAAAATACCGGCATTCGAGAAGTGGCGGATCTAGAACAAAATGGAGAAACCCGACCGGCTGATTATTCAGGCTGTTCGTCGACGTCATGACGCAAGCTTTGGAACGCTGACTACCGCTTCTACGTCGTTTATTGAATTCTAACGAGCTACACAAAGCATTGCCATTCCCCGAAGTCTTTGGGCTTTCTCTGGGTTGCCTCATTGAACTCTGAGCGTCTAATTGCGACTGCGAGAGCAAAACGGCCTCTATTCAAGTTTTATGAACGTGGGAAACCTGCTGGAACTTTTCTAAGTACTCAACTGAACCCGAAGAATGCCCGTTTCCAGTCAGACCACTTACACTGCGATTGTTATCGAGGATCGCCCGTTTTATTGCGACCGGTCTTGGACTATCTACTATACTTTATACTGTGCGGCCGATTACTTCCGGTAACGACAATAACTGGCTAACGTATAAGAAACTGACCTCTACAGTTTCCTGAAGTACATGAAGCCACCCGCATCATGTCGCTTCTTTTTCCTTTCTCTTAGTTTTGCATCTATATCAACTGCTTTGCACATATTCTCATCATATTTGTTATGCCCTGTTGCAAAACGACGCAATAAAAAAGTGTACACTTGAAATAAATACTCCATTTTTCTTGTCACGCAGCGTATTATCCACTCGCTCACGCTAATTTCCATAGACGCTTTCCACCACGCTTAGGTTTTACCGAGTATCTTTATCTCCCACCTCTCAGTACACGAATGGCTCTGACTTTTTGCTTCACCAAGCGTCCTTCAAGTCAGCTAGACTGAGGCAGTCCAACGCAGTAATCGTAGTGATCGAATTCACACGTGGGATAATTATGCATTCGCATTCGCATGTATTCGCAGTCTTGACGCAGTGAACAGCGCACTCACTCATGGAAAAGCTAGTATACCGCCCCCACATTTTCTTTCATCTGGTTCTAGTCATGTAGGAGTTACATTAGAAGCAATGTACGGTTTAGCGCGCCGGTACAGACTGACAGTTGCGATCACAATGCTTCTCTATAATTACGGATAAAGCAGCTCCTTCGTAGACGGTGTTCTGTTTCGCCCAACAACCCGTATCTTCTTCTACGCATATAATTTGTCGCCTTCGCGGGGCAGGATTTCCAAAACGTCCACGCCAATTCCAGGAACTCGTCAATGACTACACCACACAACTTCGCAAGCCTCTGCGTACTTTGGTGTGCTCAAACTACACAGAAGTGCGTTTTTAATTGAGCGAGTGCCTTCGGGTAAGGAGCACACTGTAATTTTGGGGAATCTCATTTGTAGTATTGCCGATAGAATTAGCAAATGAATTTAAATTACGACACAAAAACACTAGTTCAAGCTTCACACTCACGCGAAAATTAAATATGGCAGTCTCGTAGCACTGCTCGGAAGCCGCATGTACAGGAGGAAACATAGATGTCTAGTAGTAGTATTAAAAGCTTCATTAGTAGAAAGGGGGCACAAGGACCCTGAGTGGGGTGAGGGGAAATGAAGGATGCAGGGGAAGGTAAAACATCTCAGACATTCCCAAGTTCACATAAAAGAGTCGTTGTTCATGTTCAAGTTCACTCAGCACTGGCAGGCTTCACATGGCTTCTCGTAGAGTAGCTGCAGCAAGCATGAGGGAAGTCAGTTCAGATCATGATTACACAAGTTTGTATACACCGTTGGCTAAGATGCCTAAAATACCGCTTCTGTAGAACAACTGCACCACTCTGAAAACTAACTATTTGACCTCAACATTGGTTCGAGGAGTATTCGTTGGCACTTTTAGGTACACATGGTAGAAGTAGACTCACTGTTGGCGAGTGTGTTACACACTACGTGCTGAACGTTTCACAACCCCATTGTTTTCGGCTACGAACAGTAGTGACTACTGAAACGAGCACACAACAGTCTCCGTAGCCCAGCGGAAGAAATGCAAGAACGCAGTTCCTGCAAAGCAAGTGCAAGTGGTCCATTTAGTTCCTTTCGCTCTATACTTCGTCTTGTTTGGCAGACTGCTTCGTTTCAGTCATGTACAGAGCGATCACAGTGGCCTGGACACTTCCGCCTCTTGTATGTCCTGCTGCGACATATTACCTCATTCAAGTTCATGAAATCGTCAATGTATGCTCTTGCTATTCCAATGCTTATACCGTGCACCGGGTCTTCCGAGCACATCACTCATTGCGGATGTGCCAGGATGCCGACACAACCACTGTGTTCGCCACGTAAGGATCGCTACGAGTAAAATGCAAACAAAAACGTACGTACCCAAGCCTGCAAGCTGAATTTCGGTTCCATATACACCAAATATTTGCGGAATAAATTACGGTGACGTAGAATCCTCAACCTCCGTTCATACACCCGGGCTTGACTAATATTTCACATCGGGAAATGAAGTTCGTCAAACTCTGTGTGTTCAAATCTACACTATGGTGTTTCTGTTTCATTGAATAGTGGCTGACAAGCACTGAGCAGCGTCTTGTCAACGAGGGCCCTTTGGACCATCCGCAGACAACGTAAGGAAACATTGTAAGCAATGTTGCGTGTGAAGATTCATCAGGGCACTTGAATCTAGCTTTGAAGGCAAAGCCTAGCAATACTTATTAACAACTTATTCGCTGCAACATCTCATTTGGATCACTTCCTTCGCTTTTGTTTCTTTGTCTTCAGGCGCGAATTACTTCATGTCTTCCTTTCTGTTACCCCATGTATGCGTCTCTTTTCTCACACTCGTGTCTTCGTCTACGGCCCGAATTACGCCAGCATAAGACTGGCTCACTATACAGCTTCCCTGGAATCATGGTTCTGCGCGGCTTGTGTGCATCTGTTGCATGCATATTAGCTATTACGTTCAACGTGTCACGTGGTACGCATTAACGTACTACTACATTTACGCTTCTTATATGGAAAAACAGCACAAACGACAGGACCAAAAAAGATTAGACACATGCAGCGCTATATTTTTACGCCGTTTTTTCGTTCAAGCATTACGCGCCAACTGGCCGGCGTTACATCTCTTTCACGTCTTAAATTCTTAGTTTTGTGAAGCGGACACATTCTCCCTAAAAGCTGCAAATTCTCGGCCAATCTTCCAAGTGTGTACCCGCCACGAAAACAGAACAAAAACGGCTTTTATTCGGCGCTGGCAACGTGCAAAGATCGCAAAGTACATAGAGCGCCAGGCTCCTCCTGTCCCTCGGATCGCATGTGTGTTTACTTATTAAATTTTTACTTCCGCGCCCATTTTCTTGACCCGAAAACATCAACGACGGCTCTTTTCCGCAGGTTAGGGCACTTAAGGCGCCATAACATATCATTAGAAGTATAGCGCACTTATTTATGCTGACGCCACACGTTTCTATCTAGGCTCTACACACATGAAGAGGGCGAAAACGTGGCGACAACAGCGGCCTCGATGGAACCTGCCGATCGATTACCGGTGTACAATCACAAAAGCTCGACGGACGCTGCTCTCGAGAGAAGCCAGCAGCCAAGAGATATGTAAGCGCGTGAAGCAAACAAACGCAAGCCCCGCGACAGCGACAACACTTCAAAGAAAAACGCCCTCGTCTCTTCGATCTTAGTCTGGCGGCAGCGTAGTTATGGCAGGCGGCGATGTACAACCGACACCCCTTCTGAAAGGTAGAAAGGCCCGAGTTTTGCCTTCTCTCCAAACGTGGCACCTGAAGTTAGTTTCCTTGCTTCCCATTGGTCGCTGTATCCGATAGCCGCTGTTATCTTAGACGGCTGCCAATAGAAATGCTCAGTCTGACTACTTTGACTACCAGTATGCCGGTTATTATTCCGTGCGCAGGCCTTCTTAACGAATGGGTGTTCCTACAAGCCATCAAACGTCCTACCCTTCCCAGCCGTCTCCCAACTAGCTTCCCAGGAGGAACGACAATGGGGGATAGTTATGTTTTGTGTGGCGCATCGTCTGGTGGGTGTCACTTTGCACGTCGCCGCCGCTGACATCTCCTTCGCCTTAACGTCCTTATTATCCCGGCGGGTGACAGCACCGCGACTCAACGCAGCTGTATGAAGGCCCTCTGCGAAAGTCAACAGTACCGAACCAAAGTAGCGCCTGCTTTCAAGCATAGGACGACGACTGCGTTGCATCTTTAGTTATTCCTCTGATGCGAACATTTTTTTGTTTTTTTTTTCTTATTTTTAAAGTGTGTAGCGTCTGTTTCCGTGAGGACTTATAAAGCATTATGTGCTCAAAGAAGCCCTGCTGAAAGAATGTAAGAAAAACCGCCGTCTGCAATTTTGGTGTCTCAAATCGATCCTCCTTTAAACGTGTTTCCAAAGCTCGCACACACTCCGCTGAGCTGCGTCCATTATTGTTGCATCAGTGTTTTCATTCATTGAAACCATGTCAATAAATTTTTTTTGGATACTTAAGTCCGCTTACGTGCTTTGAAGGCGAAAGCCTGGCGTACTATTGTTACGGGGATATACTATTAATATACACGACCAAACGTCGACACAGCAGCCATGCTATTTCACCATTCTTAATCGATTTTAATCCACCTTAATCACACCCTTAATTAACATTATTCATTATCGAGTCATATAGTTCCACCTTAACCCCGCCTTACTAATCATTACTATAAATGACTAAGCGAACATTATTTTATCTTATTCCACCTTAATCCATTTCTCTCATCAACCCTCCTTTATCTGGCTTCAAATAATTATTATAAATCACCAGTCAATCCTTATTCCCCTTTAAATCACCTCGATCTGCTCAAAATACCTCAATCCCATCTTACTCATAATTACTATCAATCGCTAATGAACCCCATTAACTTGGGTAATTATTAGTCATATCTTTTACACGGCTCGCATGCTCATCTACAGCACAGTTCCCCACCGCTGAGGTCACGTGACTTTTGGTATCAATCATGTTGACACCGACGACACCTAGCGTTCGTGTTTCGTGAGACACACAAGGATTTCGCCTTTAATGGGCCACGAAAACAAAATACATAGTTCACTTCATTGAAAAGAATGCTTTTCCCGATAACAACGGTGCCAATATTAGCTCACTTCGAACGAATAATGGAGATAATCAGGAAAACTTATGAATCAGTCATGCCCCCCAGGCATTTTTCAGCGATTTCTCCATGACGTCACATGAATCTTGTTTGTGCGATTGGCGGCCGCTGCCCTAAGCCACCTTCTACACCCGTGACTGGGCGATTGAAGCCGGCCTCCGGTTCGGTCTCATCCCGTAACTTGAATGCTAAATGCAGTTAGCACTATGATAACTGAGTCTTTAGAGCTGGCCCATATTACGTCACTCGTGCCCATATTAGGTCACTGCAGCGCGAAATTGCTAATTTCTGCATATTTCGTTTTTTTTGTTAAAAAACGTCTTTCGCGGCTAGAATGGAGCTAAGTACGTTACCAAAGGCTGGTTCTTTCAAACTGAGGGAAGTTGTATACTGTCTTCATGCCTGCTTTAAAAGTTCTAAAAACAGAGGCACGGCTAGATGGCACGGATTGTGCGTAATCGTGAAACCAAGAGAGTTCGCCAACTGCTACATAGCTCACCAGGTCATTTGTATTCGTTATAAGCGGGCAGAACTTACCTCGGAAGCAATCACTAGCGAGTACTTGTTTTGACCAGCGAAGCGGCACTTCCGCGATTGGTTCTGTAGCGCTTAGTATGACCGGCGACGCGCGATCACGTGCCTGAGCACTATGGCGAGGTGTGCAGTAACCGACAAAATATGAAGCTTTCTGCGCACGACATATAATACGACATGTAGGTAACACAAAAGTTAGGTGAAAGGTATCAGCAAATTTATTCCTTCTTTTCTCCTGAGCATTCGCAATAAATTTGGCTTTCACGCAAGGCGTTTTTACAAACGCCGAAAGAAAATGCACAAACCCCTAGCCCAGGTCCGTCCCGCACCGCACACGATTTCATCCTGAACGCTGCATCAGTTAACGAAATGCTTTCTCAGAGTACCCGCCGCGGTGGCTCAGTGGCTAAGGCGTTGCGCTGCTGAACGAGGTCGCGGGTTCGATTCCGGCCGCGGCGGCCGCTTTTCTGATGAAGGCGAAAAGCAAAAACGTCGTGTGTACGAGATTTCGGCGCACGTTAAAGATCCCCAGGTGGTCAAAATTAATCGAAGCCCTCCACTACGGCCACTCATCGCCTGCGTTGCGTAGGCTGCTAAACCCTACTAAACAATCAATCAAATCAATCTTTCTCAGCGTATACCTCAGGGTTCATGCCGCTCTCAAGCAACCATTCTGAGTCGGTCGTTCTGTGAGAAAGACGAACATCAAGGTGCGTTCTATAACTGTGCGGTAAGCACTGCACGGGCCCGGGTCGGCCCAAAAGCCGGCCTTTCCTGTGCCGGCCCCGATCATTATCGCCAAGGCGGAAAGGCCCGGGCTCAATGTCGCGGGCCCGGGGCCCGGGGTCGGGCTCGACGCCGTGGGCCGGGCCGGCTCGGGCTGAATTCATAGGCGCGGCGTTAATAGGTCCGACGTGAAGTGTAGAAAAGAGCATTAAAATGAATATTCTTGTTTTTTGCGCGCTTCTTAATGTTAGTTGCACGCATTGTTTTAAAAACGTGTTTTGCTAGGTCTGGTGGTCACTATACTCTAATTTTAATGACATTTCATGTACCGCATCAAGATTTTATATTTTGGTGTATAACATACCAAAGATACGATTACAAGGAATGCCCTAGCGGGGGAAAGGGATTATTCAGACAACCTGGAGCTGTGCACTTATGTCAATGTACACGTGTTTTTTTTTTTTTTTTTGATGTCGCCCAATCGAAATGCGGCTGCCGTGGCCGGGAATCAAACTCGGTGCCAGAGAAACACCACCGCTTAACAACCACTGCAGGTGAAATATTTCAACGCACGTACATACTCGTGGACTCAAATGAGGATCAAAAAATTTCAGCATACCAACTTGTGGCCGAGACACCACGTAAAGTTGCCAAGAGTCTGGTCATCAAAGGTGATGGTGTCTCTCGTGTAAGAATACGAGCTATTATTACGCCGATGTGGCGTGAACTGCAGAGGGTGAAGCTACTACGTGCACTTTAACCCTTATTTTGCGTCAGTCGAAGGGACCGCTCTCAAGCAACCATTCTTAGTTGGTCGTTTCGTAACGACGACGAATATCAAGGTGTGCTCTATAACTGCGCGGTACCCATCGATGTCACAGGCCGTTTAAAACATTAAAGGGGTCCTGAAATACCTTCCGCCGATGCATGGATGTACATGTAACCAAATAAAGCAATGTATTAGCAATCTCCTCCTGCAAGAATTTTGTTAAAGCCATGAGTATTAGCTGAGAAATCGCAAATCAAACTCCGCGCATTATCGTCGCGCCGTATTTCCTCCTCCTTTCAACCTTTTCTTCGCTGTTGTCGGCGCACGAGCCTTCTCTTCCATGATGCTGCGCTCTTAAGCGGTGACGTACTTCCGCTATTGCGCTCCTCAGACTGCCGTCTGCTACGGGCAAGCTCTTTTGGCCTTTTCATCTTTGTTGACACCATGGACATGGATCCGGCACTCTGCTCAAGGCTGGAAAAGAGAACGAAAAACCTGGCCACATGTGTGCGGCCTGGCCTTCCCCTTTCGCGGTGTACGTTGCTGCAGTTGCTACAGGCGGCATGTGACTTATCGGCGGCGAACTCGCAGCCGCACGGGGAGAATAATGCGCTCGTTCCCTTTGATGCACCGCGCACTGTTTATCCAAAAAGCCGTCTCAGATGTGGCCCCGCTGGTGCCGGGTCTTATTTTGCGGCGGGGGTAATTCCTACCGGCGGCATGTCAAAAACACATTTTAAACCGACACAGAATCCGTGCACGAAACGCGCCGGATCGGATCGCTTTATCAGTGGCGATGAACGGGAAGGAGCAGAGCAAACCAGCGCCGCACTCCAGTAGCGAGCACCCGTGTTCTGACAAGCTGCACCCATGTGTTGCATTCAACACTGACGGGAAAGCGTTTGTTTGCACTTGTTTGGATAGTCGTAAAATGTCTTAGCACTCCGGCACTCCGCTAGCAGATCAGCTGGCAAGTCATTTCGCAAAACATTCGACAGATGGCGCCGTATGCATTAGCGTGTCGCTACTCAAAACTGATGAGACGATCTACAAAAACTCCCCTCGCGGCGTTTACGTAGCCAGACGCAAAAATTTGGCGTTTAGCGTATGAAAGGCAACAAACGCTGCTACTAAAACTCTCTATTAGCAGCAAAATAGCGTGCGTACGTGATGGCCGCAACGTGGCGCAAGTAGCGCGAGATGAGGAAGATTTTTTGCCTTCGGATGAACCGGTTCTTAGCCCTGTTTTTTAAATATGTCAAGTGGTTAGGACGTCGCCCTCACGCAGCTCTGTATCGTCGTAACATCGCTGACTGTCCGAACGAAGCTTGCAGCTAAGCCAAGTCCGCGACCGAAGCTGTGTGTGTGCGTTTGCATCGCCTCCTGTAACGTTGTACTTCTGCGGGTGGATAGTGCTTCCCATCGTCTGGATTATCTTTTCTCGAGCGATGACGTTACGACTCAACCTCGCAAGGGGTATGTGCAGTGTGGCCTGCTAAAGCCTTCTCGGCTTACCCGCCAGAGTTAAGTGAATTATGCTGTTCGTACCCCGCAAACCGGGCGCCAGGTGAGTGCCGAATTTACGACGGGCAGGAGGAAGCAACCGATCGTCGGTCAATCGCGGTTCAGACTTGCAACGCATGTTGTGACGTTGTGTTCGTTTGAAACGTATCTGTGGATTGTTTTGAAGTTGAATAAAATGTATGCGTCAAACCCGGGCGTTCGGCTCAGGGCGTTCTCTGCGATTGCACGAAAGAAGTGCCACGGGGTTTTGACGGTTTCTTTATCGTACGTACTCACGCAAGATAATATCGATGTCGTGTTATGGCCGTCATTCAATACAAACGGTTAAGCGTTTGTTTACACTTGTTTCGCTTGTCGTAAAATGTCCAAGCACTCCGGCACTCCGGCACTCCGCTGGCAGATCAGCCGGCGAGCCGACGCTGGGCAGACGACACATCACTTTGCTGGAAGTGCGTAAAAAAGCCGCCCAATATCAGGATGTCTACCTCATGACGAACATCTGGGAATCGATGACGTAGGCATGTGAAGACGGCGGCGTCCAAAAACACGCTGGGAAGGGTGAGAAAAGGGCGACAAATTTTGCAACAAAAGTGTGAGCTTTCCGCTGCACGTAAAAGAGTAATACTTGGCACAGCTGACGTTGACGACCCAATCTAACGACTGCGCTGGTTCATTTAGTGTGCTCAAAACGCCTTTCAAGGCCCCTTTAAGGGTAAAACACACAGAGACGTTCATTTTTTAACGCCTCGCACTTTAAAACTGCTCGCGCTTCGAAGACACAATGCAGCCTCGGATGTTTTCGTTCAGAGATCGCGAAAAATGAACAAAACCCTCGCCATATAAGCTTCGCTTAAAATATGGGTAAATTTTGAAGCAGTTACTTCAACCGGAAGCACTTTTAAAATGTCTGACAAAAACAAAGAACAAATTCAACGTACAGAACGAGTAAGCCCGACTCGCACTTCACTAGTTCTTGATGTTGGGCTAGTTGGTATCGGTACAAAAAATGTACCCATACCAACTAGCTTAACATCAAGCCTACCTGAACTTCTGCTGAAGCGGAATAGTTAGCCAGATTTTTGTTGTACAGCTTTCGCATGCGTCATTGAATTCCCCCGGTGTCGCCTCAGTGAATGTCCCGGCGCATAGTTTGGCCCCTGCCTTCCGCTATTTCTTCCCGCCTTCCCAGATCCCGCCGCAAGAAGCAGAGCGCACGCAATACCGCTGCCGACGGGGCGATAGGAGAGCCGCCAGCGAGCCCGCATCGCCGACCGATTTGGCCCGCCGCGACCTTCCTTTGTGTCTCGGAGCGGGACAAAATGCGGCAGAGGCACGTCGTTTGTTTGCGACCGTCCGCGTGACAAGCAGCCCCTCAAGAGTCAAGCCACTGAGTACTTGTACCCGCGAGCCAAAAACGCGCGCACGGAGCGCCTCCCCGACAAGACTATTCCGATCGCCTATACAACGCTGCCGGCGGCGTGTAAATTAAACTGATCCCAATTTCACGGTTGAGCACCTAGTTGATGCCCTGCTTGTGTCCCCACAATTACCTTCACAGTGTGGTTCTGTGGCTTTAAGATGGGCCTTCTTTATGGTATAGGCCTGCCAAAACAACCCCGACTTAGACCGAATTCCCAATCCATCGGTAGGGATGTGAGAGGAGGAGGAACCGACCAGAGAACCAGCTATGGCTGATTGTACGCGCTTAAGTAAAGACAAAAAACAGACACTTCACCCGCAAGTGCTTTTATGCCACCAAAGTTAGTTTGGTCTCTCTCTCTTCACCCGCATGACACGTAAGATCTTTGTGAACGTTTTCAAGGCCAAACCGAAAGTGCGCAGGGCGCAATATATTTAACGTACAAGCCTACGTCTGGAGCGAGGCTGAAACATTTTAGGCAAGAAAGCTAGAGAAAGCAATTCTAAATGTAATTAAATATTTTTGTCACATTAAGAGTAAAGCTTATTCTTCGAATTCTTTGTAGTGGGTTAGGCTTACGATTGGCCTAGAAAATTTTGACAAAGGGTGTACCATTCATATTGTCTATTACCCCCTTTAGTGGACGGTAGGTGGACGTTGTGACGCACCCACAAGACGGATGTGGATGAAGCGGTTGACGGTAGCGAGATGAATTTAATCCCCGCCCATTCAAAACGCCGCGAGAAGATAGCTAGCGCCAGACTCAGGTCCTTAAGGGAGATTGGTGATCGCTGCGGAACGCATCACAGAACACTTCTTGTAGCAATATAATCATCTCGGTGAACCTTCTCAGAGTGCCTTCGACACAACCCAATTCGTCTCTGAATTTTGTGCATTTGTGTACAGACATCTGTTCTTGAACGCCTTTTAAATATCAAGCTGGCGTTATGCATTGTTACCATTGAATCCTCCCACCCTTACGATTACGATTACCACCGCAAGATCAGTTCAGCCTGTGCTCGATCCACTGAAGTACCGAAGTGGCAAAATTATTGTTTGATATGCGGAACCGCATGCGACGTGATGCTAATGACTCCCACACGGCGAACGAGACACACACGCCATGAGAAAGAAGCCTCCACAATTAAATATTCATAGCCCTCAGTTCAAAATGGAGAGGACGGAACAGCGACCGTAAACACTGCCGACAAATGACTAACCAATGATGCGTTCGACGAGGCCGATCTAACGACAGCTTTCAGCGTGCCGTCTTAATCTACAACACTTTTTCCTGAAATGAAAGGTCCTAAATCATAATAAGGGTAGTGTCCTGAGCATGTTGATACTCCATAACAAAATAAAATAACTGCGCAAGAATGGGGAAACACGGACGAAGCGAAGAGGGATACACACGACGCAATGTGTGCGCCGTGTGTGTTCTTCTTCGCTCCGTCCGTGTCTCCCCTTTTTTGAGCAGTGATTTTATTTTTTTTAATCATCACTATAAATAGAGTAGTTTTGGAAAACTGGTGTGTGCAGTGACTGGGAATGCACACTCCGTTCACCACTGGACCGCGCCATCGCGCTTTGTATCGCCGTTACGTTGCCCGTCCCTTTCCCCGCCCACTTACGACCATTTTGAAAGCCATACATGCGATGCAAGTATCTAAAAAAAAGCGACACATATCCCGCAAAACTATCAGGCACAGTAAACAGCACATAGTACCTGCCACCGGCCTACCGGCCTCCCCTGTGCGAGTCAGGAGCCCTCCGGAACCGGCCAAGGACGCCCCTTCTCCACTGTCCTTTATTCGCCTTTCTTTACCACAAACACGTAAGGGCGACCGCGGGGGCGCTACTGCAAAATTACACGTCTAAACTGTCGAACTGGGCCAGGCGTTCGTACAGAAAGCGATCGCTGTCAAACAGTCGCAAGGAACAGCCGCGACACGGAACGTAACGTTTACTCAGATGATTCATCGCGCCACGGGCACTTTCCATTCGGATACGGCAGCCTGGCTTGTTTGTTTTGCCGTTGGCGGTGCTTGATGTTTTGGCCTCCGGCGCTAGGTCGAGCAAGTCCAGAGGGTGTTGGTCGAGCCCGTTAAACTAAGATGTATGGTGGAGCGAGGCAAGAGAGAGGGGGGAAAAACACGCGTATAAAGGGAGCAAGGATGTTGCGCCCACGGTAATTACCCGCGCCCTGGCCAAGGACGCGGCTGGTGCAACGTTCATAGAATGATCAAACGATCCGCGCAGGCAGCTGTGGTTCTCAAGAGGCCGTGGTGGCAGGCGCAGTGAGCCACGGAAAAATGAGAGGTCATTACGTTTGTTCAAGAACGGACAGCTGTGTATGGCCTTATCAGGGCACTGCCAAAATTTCGCTGTAACGTTACCAGTATTGTAACGTTACCAGTTACCAGTAACGCTACGTATACACCTATACTTCACCGCCACCAGTCATCTTTTTGACAATAAAGCAATATATAAATGGACACCTTTTCTCTGAGAATGCGACGTTGCTGGGGATAGGAAGCGGAAATGAAAAACAACCGGTGAACCACCGGGGTAACAGTGTGAATACCGAGAGGCGGGTCTAAAATACGGGGAAGGCATATTAATACTCGATGGAGTGAAGAAATAACGAAATTCGGTGGCCAAGACCAGACTCGAACAAGACAGTACAGGACCGGTTGGAGGTAGATGGGAGAGGACTTCGTCCTGCAGTGGACCTAGTAGGCGTAGATGATGATTAGCAAGCAGTTTAAGGCAGCAACGGGTTTGAAGTATGTCTTAGTGCACATGATGAAATGTTGATGAGATGGAGTGGCAAGCCTACTTGCGTGCGGACGAAACCGCGAAAGCGGCTGTAGGCTGCTTGCGTCACGACTTTATAGCCCCACTCTAGCCTTGCCACGACTTTTTGATTTGCTTATAATCACGTAACACACAGTTTAGACACACTGTCAATATTTAACTGCAGTGCTGAAATAATTGGTGGCGTTCAACGCGAGCCTTTTCTTTCACCCCTCCCCATAACCCCTCGTGCGAGCGAAACCCTTTGAGAGCGGGCGCCTCGCCGGCGCCGACGTTATGAATAGACGCCAAAGTAACGGACATACGACATCCGGGCGACGGGGTGTGTAGCAAATGAGCGCCGACTGCCTTTCCGCCATCGCCATATCCGGAAGGATACCCGTTCCTTGCGAGCGCGTCCACCTTCAGCTGTCGTTAAGCTGCGCTCAGGCAGCGATACCCGTCGAGGCTCCCAAGCCGCAACTACCCAGCGTTCTCCGCCCTGACCCTTCTGAAACACGCGGTCCCTTTTATTAAGGCCAAAGGCTTACGTGACTGATGGCAAGGGTGACCTCGAATGACTCCGGCGTCGACAGCAATTATGCAAAAAATCAAGTGAAGAGAAAACCAATTCATGCCAGCAGTGTGTAAGAGATTATCAATTACTACCAAAGTTATTAGCGGTTCATAAAAAATTTACAGTAATGATTAGTAAAGCCCATTAAAATGATCAGGATCGATAACAGATTAAAGTGGATTAAATGAATTCCGATCGAATAATGATTGAGTAGTGGTTGATAGTAACGTTTATTAAGGTGGTATTAAGAGGAATTAATATGAATTTGGGGTGAATAAAGATGAATAATACTGATTAAGGTGAACTAAGAGGAATTAATGATGGTATTAAGGTGGATTATGGTGTAGTAAGGATTAAGGTAGGTTTAAAGTGGATTATCATGGGACTAAGGTGGATTAAGATGGTATTTCATTGATTAAGATCAATTAAGGTGAATTAGGATGCGTTAACGTCTGTTAAGAGCGGTAAAATAGCCTGGTTGCTGTGTCGATGTGTGGACGTGTATATAAAAGGTACCTGTACGCCACATTTTCGCCTGGTAACACGTAAGAAGATTTAGGCACACTAATTTTTTCTCCATTTCTGACTGCTTAGAACCACTCCAAAGCGGCTCCACAATTTTTTTCCCCATAGACTTTTTATTGCGGCAGCTGTTCGGGAGTACCCACGAAATGCACAGAACCGCTCAGGACTAACAAATAAGACAGACCGGCAGATTATCTGTCTGCCACGCCATCTCCAAGCAACTCGATTGTTTAAGTTCCTCCCGCTGCGGCATTTCTCGCTGGTTCTTCTCCCATCCCTGTCTCTTTTTAAGAGCGAAGCTGCTTAGCAAATCGTAATTTTTCGTGTCCGCAGTTGAAAATATCAATAAATTGCCCAGCGCGCGCACGTGAGCGCGGGCATCGTGGCGACCACCCAGCCTTCCCTGCGCACGTTTGTCAAGCCAAGTATGCCCACTTAGAGAGATTGGCCAAGATTGGCCAAAAAAGTGCAGCGTTCGCCGTAATCGTGGCAACATTTACTCGGAACGAGGAAGACGCTCTCGTAGGCTAAGCGCGAGGCAGACACAGGACGAGACAAGAGATGAGACGGGAGAAACGCTCGTCCTCGTCTCATCTCTTGTCTCGTCCTGTGTCTGCCTCGCGCTTAGCCTACAAGAATGCATCACCAACAAGCCCAACTTTACACTCTCGAGAAAGACACGTCATAGGGTACGCCCCTCGAAGGTGATGTCCAATGATTATCACTTCCAAAAAAAAAATGAGAGAAGCTCACGCTTATATTATAGCAACAATGATGGAGTAAAAGACGTTGCGGCAAAGAATAAGGACCAAATCGGCTGCAATCGTGGACTTAAACCTTCAGATGGTCGTGAAGGTTGCGCACAGCTTCGCTACCTTCAAGTATTACGCTTTAGTGTGAGCTTCCTTTATTTTTTCTTCGCCGCGGTATGTTTGACGACCCTCAAATGCTTAATGCGCCACTACATATAGCTGCGTTCTGTCATACGCCGCTCTAGCCTCTTACTAGGCAGTCGAAAGTTGAAAAAGAAATCCCTCAAAATATATTGCGGGGGGAGGACAGTCATCTTCCGAGTACGGAGCAGGAAAACGGGAGTGTTTCATTCCAAGAGACGTCCCAGCAGTCGTTTGTGGCTCGCAACGCGGCTGTTCCCCTTTCGCTTCTTGTTTTCTCTGTTTACCTTTTCCTTTTTTTTTTTGTTTTGCTGCAGTGGCTGCCCTACGTGACCTAAATTGCGACCGCTTGTACGCCTGGAGCATTTTCCGACGAGCAGAACAGACGCTATCATACCACTTCGTCTGATAACCCCGAGTAGGACCCCACACGTGGCGATCGTTACCGTGTATACGTAGAGCGCTGAACGTCCCCTTTTTTTTTCCAAAGCGGCGAATACAATGGGCGGGGTCTTTGCGAACACGCGTCATGAAGTTCGAAGGACAACGACTGTAACAACAATATTGCTAACAACGTTTGCAAGAGCAAGAAAGAATCCGTCGCAGTTAAAAACATCTCTCATTTATGTGGTGCCCTCCCACGGCCAGAATAGAGTGAACCTTTCGAATAAATCGGACACGTGGCCCATATGGCTGCTTAGAAGCTGAAATTCCGTCCCACTAGTTTACAAAAGCTTCAGTAGAAGCAGCCCGATCTCTACGCCACTGCTCCGTGTAAAGTCACTTCAAGGTTTTTTTTTTTTCATTTTTTTAGTAATCTTAGCTTGCTGCAATGTGTTCTTATTATTTCCAACGAAAATGCGTTGCATTGTTCTGATAATGCTGTTTTTTTTTTTTTTTTTGCTGTTTATTTACCCTGTTGATAAGGCTGTTTCGTTTTATCGATGTACAAATATCTTTTTGATTTCTATTATGCGCACCACCGCTTGCTGTACACTCGCCAAAGTGTACTTTTTGGGGGGCCGAAGCTAGTCAAGCCGCTTTCTTGATAAAAAATAAAGGAGCTACTGGTATGGTTATTTAGGGGGAGGCTATCTGTTTCTCCAAAAATGAAAACAAAAACGGGGAACACCAAGCCATCGGCCAGCTTTGAGCATATTAATTTTCAAAAAGCGAAAGCCATGCCGACACACTTCACATTGGCAATACCTCTAAAAACTTCGTGTTCCCACCTACCGCCCCAAAAAATAAAAAAGTAAAGTGGCCCGGAGGTACATCTGCTCCAGCAAAGATGTGGCACGTTTAGGGTCAATATAAAAAACACAAGTCGAGCTAAAAGTTCGAATACATTTTTGAAGAAAAGCCAATTTTCAGGGTAAAAAATATAGTCCACTTTCCATATCCTCGGGACACCAAAAGAGCTCCTCAGCACCCCCGTAATATGCATACGGAAGTCTCAGCCAAGGTACGAATCTGGGCACATATTACCCACAAACTTTATCGCACGTTCCTGATAAACCATTTCGGAAATATCTGCCAAAACCTTTACCGTATATAAACGCACTTCACATCGGCAATCTTTTCTACGACGTTACGATCTCGCAAGCATCGGTAAAAATCCCTGCTAAGAGAAGCAAAAAAATATTTACTGGGACAAATAAACCACCTGAAAACAGTGAGGCGCTGAACTTGAGCCCAGCTGAAACATTTTATTTATTTATTTATTTATTTATTTATTTATTTATTTATTTATTTATTTATTTATTTATTTATTTATTTATTTATTTATTTATTTATTTATTTACACATCTCAGAAGATCATTCAGCCAGTCTGTCACACGTCACGGCCAAGCAGCCAGGAATCCAAGTCAGGCACGCGGCCCACAGAGCCGCTGCTCAACAGCTAGTCGCGCACAAGAGTCGCCCAATTTCGTGCTATCACGCTGCCTGTTATCCGCGTCGTTCTATACGGACGGGAACGCATACCGAGTTACAAATCCGTTGCCGAGTTACGTATCCGACAACGGACATCCTCCGCTAGCGACCCGTTGTGACGGCACACTTGTGCCTCAATTGGCGAGAAATGCGGGCGAGCAACCTCGTAGACACGCGACGAGGAACAATCACGGGCCGTTGGAAGCACCGTTCGCGCCCGTCTGACAGCCGTTCCTCCCCCGCAGAAAAAGGCACACCTCCGTGTTTCAGGGAAGGCCCAAGGGTGCCGAAGAAGATGACACTTGGGCTAAACCAACTTTTTTAAAGTGAAGATTAGCTTTGCGGCAACGGATGCTCAAAAGTTGGTCGAAGAGAGATTGAGAATCAGAAAACGACGAAGATTTATTTACTAGCTTTTTTTTTTTGGCGCGTCTGTTCAAATACTGAAACTCGAGCAACAAAACTCGTCTCCGCGGCTCTCTTAATTTAAATTCCTAACATACGCATGCTATTCCATATTTAAGTAACCAAAACTTATCGTCAGTGTAGACGCATACCAGACCGTACGACGCACCTTGGAAATAAGGTCAAGCATACGAGGCGTGAATGTAATGCCATTTAACGCGAGTTCTGCCAATGGGTCTCCCGCGCGACGTCCATTCTAACACAACGTTAAAACAGATCAGTTTTGAACCATGAATATCCTGAACTACTGCGCTAAAATTTATGCGCCCTAAAACAAGAACAAAATTTCTACTTGATGTTTTAGTGAATCATTTTCCAAATTCTCGTTTCCCACCAGGCAAGTTCCCGGCGTCTCAAGCTGCTCGCACAGCCTTTCTGCACGAAATACAGTCCTAGCTAGCTCAGCTTCGCCCCGACACACTCGGCATAATAAAACTGCCAAGCGGTGAGCCCACTTGGCGTCTGAAGTCCTTAACGTGCGAGTGTCGCATCGTTGAGAACGTTCATCCATCTTGTTGCGTAGCTCGTCCCCTTCCCCGTTTTCCCTTAATACCAACGCTCCGAGGAAAAAAAAAACAAAGCACGGCAGGAATAACAAACAACGTCTGACAGCCCCGGGAGACTTCCTGGCATGCATCGCGCACCGCTGATGAGAAGTCACGTTCTACGGCAAAGCCTGTGCTGCGCGCGCCTGCGTAAACAAAGCGACCCCAAAGGAGACGGCTGCACGGAGCCCCAGGCTCGCAACGGATACTTTCCCCGCCGAAAAGGGAAGGGAAGTACGACGTCAAACCTGGGAACGCAGGAGCGGCAGGCTGTTTCCGAAATTAAACGGGCGGCCGGTGTAAGCGCAACCTCGACCAAACCCTCCTCCGTATCCGCCAAGATCGTCAGGCATGATACAAGAGCAGAGCTCAATCCGACAGCACGTTCGGAAAGGGCCCCTTCTACGTCAGGGTAGGGTGCCGCGCCCACAAACGGAATCAAATTATCCCCATCCCAAGGCGTCGGTGCGACCACGAAAATTTGCCAAATTCTAATACGTAGCTCGCGCACCTCCCATAGTCCCTTTTGCGCACCCTGGCATCCGCAAAACGTGTTTTTTGATCCCCAACCATATGAGTACCGTACACATCCGCGAGTTTCTTGACAAACATAAGGCCCTAACAAAATGCCGAGAACGTTGTAGATGTAAAGTTCGACTCCTGTAAATACAAACAAAAACTCTCAGAGTCCCCCAGCCTTTTTGTGCTAGCTTCATTTATATGAACGTAGTGAATATTCCCACGGTTTGAAGGACCAAACGTATTCTTCACCGTATATGGCTTGTTTTTTCGTTTATGTTCCTCCCTTGCTTGCTCGCAAGTACTGCCAGCAATCAACAATCCACGACTTTGCCAAATCAATAAACAGTAGGTCGCAAACCAAGTTATTTCACACACTTTTCAAGGACTCCAACAAGGTTTTTGACGAAGAAAATCAATATACAACGTAGATGAAATGATGACAATTTCATAAATTCGTAACTGCATTTTGGCGCACCTAGGAATGCCTCAAGAATTTCTTGTATTCAATGGTCGTTGCACTGACAGCGTATAGCAATTGGCATCCCCCAGGGTTCCGTGCTAGGGACCGCTTCTTTTTCTCGTGATTATTATTTACACTGTCGAAGACAATTCCTTTAAACTAAACTTTACGCAGGTAACTGTGGGCTTCATAAAAAATACGCTGGCCCTCAGACCAACACATGTTAAATATTTCCCTACAAAAGGCAATCTTCTGGTGCGACGAATGGAAAACGTTTATTAACTTGGAAAAAGCTTCATGCAAATCACCAAGACAAAAGTCACACGTTTAAATATGTATCCTTAACCAGAAATGACCTTAGCGATGCAGTGACTAAGAATGCAAATATGTTCTTTCTCAAAATAACTTAAAATTTTTGAGCTCTCTCTAGGCACGTGCGTTCTCGTATATAAAGCTGTCATTACACTCCCTTTAAACTGCGCTTCTGTTATGGTGGACCCTTTTCCAGGAAGTTAACAATACCAATTTAGGGCGCGAAAAACTGCAGCTCTATTTTTAACAGCTTTGGACGAACAAATGACAGATGTTTCTGCTCAAGAAAACCTATTAAAACTAATTAAAGGACGTTTCGAAAACACATTTTTCAGAACCCATAACATTTCCGAGCGGATACGCTACACCACTCGACAAAGAGGTACGGTCTTCCCCACTCGTTTCATCTGCTTAATATCTTCATTTTTTTGCCCAAACATTTCACGGATGGAACAAAGTTACCACAAACAATCTTTTTGCAACCATTCTGAATGTTACAGCCGTATTGCTTCACATGCCACATTCGCTCAGGGTACCGGTGCATTATATGCTGTCTAGCACCGAATAAAACAACCTTTGCGTATTCTGCGGCATGGCAGTCAAAACTGTCAATATGGACTGACTCTACAAAAATTACAACCACTGTACAAAATTGATCGTGCCTGTACTTTCATGATGCCATTTTGTCTAAGCAAGCGGGAGGAAGTAGTCATTGGTCACATGCTCTTAAATGTGGCTTCTGCAAACGAATACCTGCAAAAGACGCACCCAGTGGCCTCCCCTTTGTGTGAAACTGGCAGTGTTCGTGAGTACATAGAACATATCATCTGTGCGAATGCCCAATCCTCTTCACAAAGACTTACCCTGAAGATGACTTGCCCACTGCGTGCTGATGCACGCCTGAACTTCAGCAATTTCATCGGCCCATGACAGTCTACTGGTGCTTCCACAAGGGCTTTGGTCACTTTTCGTCGTGACTGCGGTTTGGACCAAATACCGTGACAGCTATATTCAAGGATACTCTCGTGCGTGTGTGTGTGCGTGTGTGCGTGTTTGTGTGTATGTGTGCAATGTGTATGTCCCTGCGCCTGTTTGTGTTTTTGTTCGTGTGTACGTTAGTGTTTCTGCGTATTATTTTGTGTTTACGCGTCTTCACTTATTTACCAACATCGTTCCCATAAGGAGTAGCAAGACAAGCTCACCGATAGGCTCACTCCTCCGCGTCACTAAAATTATTTCTTTCTCTCCCTCTATCTTTCTCTCTCGAATATGGTTTCATTTCTTGCCAGCTTCGTGTACTCTTTTTGCCAGATTTTTTATCCGCCCAATTTTTCTGTTTGCCTGCCCATAAGAACCCATTATGTAAACCCATAAATGAATTCCAAATACGATGCTTGTGTGACCCTACTCCCATCACAGAGGCTCCTTTTTACCTCAAACTAGACAAACCATCGCTCACCGCAAGTTCCTTTCAGCGGTAAAGTTGCAGCCTTCGAGCAACTGTCAAACGGACAAATGTCTGTTTCAGCAACAGCCGTCAAGACGAATTAATGGAGGAGGGCTTCTGGAGTCGCTGTATGTTCAAACAACCTGTTCACTCGATCGTTCACGCACCCGCCGCCTCCGACATGCATAGCAACCGCGCTGCAGGAGCAGCTGCCCGGGAGCGACGGGCCGGAACAAGCTGAGAGCGCACGCCTGCGGGGGTTTCACATTCGAAGCATTTCGCGCGGCTTTACAAAGGTAGAAAGTCGTGCGTTAGAAGATAGAACCAAAAAATTTAGTCGGAGTGGCTCCGTGCAAATAGCAAGGGCGCTGTCACACAAGGCCGGCACGACGCTTGCAGCCGCGGGCAGCTGCTGCCCCTTGTGAACAAAAGTTAATTATGCATAAGCTTTATTTACCCGCAGTGGCCGAGGTATCTATGCCTGTGCAAACCGTCCCACTTAGCGATAGCATAATTATTCCTTGATACAGGCTCTCATTCAAATATTCCCAACGAGTGGCACAGCACGCTGTAAAGTTCCGAGGACCTTAAATTTTCAGCACTGGAACGCTCGAAAGACTCGAGGACGGTTGGATAACGCATGTGCATAACACCCACCTATCGAACAAAGTAAAAGTGTTCTTACAAAAGCACTGAAAGGAAATGAAAAAAAAAAGAAAAAAACAGGGTCAGCCACCAAATCTGCTATTCTTAGCCTGTGGAGTGCCTGTAGTCTATGACTCTCCCGTTGTTTGGAAAAACTAAAGCACATTGGAGGGACTCAGAGATGGTGTATAAGCCACAGCAGAAGCGTTCGTTCAGGAACCCCCATGGAGAAGCCAGCAGCACGACAGAAGTGCAATGACGCGCGTCGATCGCGCACTTCATCCGTGTAATGTGCGCTCATCTTCCTCGATCTACGCACCTGCGGTAGCCATACTACCACCTACAGAGGAAAGCCCGCGAGATTACATCTGTAGCACCGCACATACATCTCTTTCCTCTTGTTTAGCTGCAGCAGCACGTCCACAGACCCGGCACTGCTGTGCATCGTCCGCTTACGAAGACTCAACGCATTCCTAGATACACAGCGGAAAGCGCACACATTTAGATCTTGCTGCGTTAGGAACGCTTCGGCGGGATGCTCGAATGCCGTGCACGCAGCGTGGCCGGGCTCTATGTATGGCAATCGCATGCGACGCGTTTAGGCGCCCCCACGGTCGTTACCGGGCACAAGGCCGCGCGGAGGCAACTCGCATGCACATGGCATCTGCATCCAGCGGCGGCGACCTTTCAAATTATAATGGGTGCAGCCAACCAGGTAGCGACGCCGAGCAGAGGCGAACGCTTCGGGCCTCTGGCACTGCTTACGGACTGCGCGGCGACTTTCCTGGGGTGTGTACCTGCCTCGTTGCGCTGTGCAAGGTTACGAATAGCCGCCAGCCAACCTATTGCTTCCTTGGATGATCACTGTGACTGTGGCCATTCGCACAGCAACAGCCGTAAGCTCGCTCTTGGTCCAAATACTCGCAATAACTATATTCGGAGATTGGCACTGGTTTCACACAGTGTTTTCTTTTTTCCTGTCAAACGCACTGTAAAATGATTTACAACCTTATTCTAGGAAATTTTCGCTGTCTATAACGAACACCCTTAAACCCGAACAAAAACACCAGGAAAATACTTTTTAAGGGTGTTATAAAACACAAAAAAGAGTCTGAAAAAGGACGCTTATTGTTCGTTTTTGCTAGCGTTTAAGACTGTTGTGGACAGTGTAAATTTTCCCGTATAGGTTTAAATCTTTTTACAGCTCTGCTGGTGGGTCAAGCTCCGCTGATGATGCAGAAGTCGCCTGATTACTGCATTTAGTCGCGTAATGATTGCACTTGTTTTCCAAAAAGTTTCTGCAGATTTAGGGGTGCGTTCATTACGCGGGGTAAATTTCTCGCGAGAAATGTTTGAGCACAGAAAACAAAAGCAAGTTGTGGGTCAAATTTTTTACGATAGGTCTCATTAACATAAAAGATAATAAATAAAAACATAATAGAAACGCCGCACACCACCGCCGGTCGCTTTGCAAAGTGACGTAAACTGCCATGTTTCAATGAATTACGAAACGCACCTGAACGAGTTTGCTGCGAGGTGAGAACAGTTCGACCAATAAGTGGCTGCCACTGTCACAGTGCGGGACATCAAAACAGACATGGCTGCCGACGCAGCAACCTGAGCGCGTTTTTTTTTTTGTCTTGTGTGTACATTATGAGCTTTAATGAGAGTTTCTTGCGCAATAATATTGAACGAATGCTTGCGATATCGCTATATCGAGGAGTCTGCAACAATAACGTAGCCATGTCCTCTTTGAAAGGGAGCATTGAAAGGGAGACAGAGGTACGCACGACCATCATCAGCTAGACTTGGCACACGTACGAGGATTATTGCTGTGCAGCTAATTCAGGGTGCGTTCATTGCGCGGGAAAGAAAAAAATCGAACTGTGATGGCAAATTGCAGAGGTGCGATCATTATACGAGCGAATACGGTATCCCTTTAAACCAGCCCTAAAAGTGTCAGAAAACATTAAAAAGAACACATGGAACATTACCTTAAAAACATTTCAGCTATCCTGCAAAAAGCTTCACCTCAAAACATGCACGCGCGTCTGAAAGATCCGTTCAAGAACTTAAAAGGCTGCGCTGGATTTCCTAACTAAAACAGACAGCCACCAGAAATGTCAGGTCAAATTCTTAGCACCAAGCAGCCACGACTTAATATCCAAGGAAAGCTGCCTAACCGTGGGTGGGTGGTTATGAAATATTGTTTGATGGATGGCACGCAGGCGTGCGTTGCAGCGCCATTCTTCAGAACAGTGCAGTACTGGCGTAACGGGTGCAATAGCGGGCGCTCCATTAGCTGCGCCTTCAAGGTCAGCTCTTGTAAGTGTGCACGCCTCCACCTTTCTTTGCAAGCGTCCCGAAATAGCAGTGTGGGGCTGCGACATCCTGCTAATCAATACACGAGCCCTACATTTTACTCCTGATGGCGGCTTAGGGTCAGTACACACCCATCGTTAAGGCACTAATTCAACGATTTCTGATTTATGTTATTTTTAAATGGTGACCTACCTTGGCATAGCGGGACTTATTTTTTGAGAATTTGGCGTGAGATACAATACTTTTTGCATCCGTAGCTGCCGTTACAGTTCACGAATGGGAAAAAAAATTTCAGCACAAAAATGATATAAAACTGGTTATTTTTCGCATCATTGCGTTTCATTTTCTGAGAATATAAATGTATTGCGCTTAAGTGTGAAATACCTTCAAAGGACACACTTCATTTTTTGTGTTTTGATGCAAAAGAAAAGTGCATACTTTGATAGTTTCCAGTCACTTTTAAGAAATAGTTTGCTTTCGCCACAATAGTGCAGCCTATTTGATTTGCTTCGTCTTCTTGTGCAGTGTCCTCGCAAAATTTTTCAAGGCAAAGGTTGCCAGAAGCACGAAAGGGGAAAATGTATCAAACCCCGTCCCTTTTTTCCTACTGCGTATTCAGTCTTAAATTACGATCAGTGTATTGCTGCGCTCCAGATACAAATATAAAAGCAATCACTGCTGAGCTCTGTATTTTATCGATCTTTTTGTTTTGTTTTAGGTTAAAAACTTCAACCTTACCACATTACCCTGTAGAGAATAGTGGTGCTCCAAGTACATATATAAATATAAACACTGAAGAACTTAGTATAATTTGTACGAAACAATTCTATATGAGGGTTTTTATGTTTTAGGTTGCAAAACTTTCATCTTCGACCACCCGAACTGTTTCCACTATTATCCTGCACTGCACAGAAGGAGACGCATTAGTAACTATGAAGAACGCCAACTGCTCACTCAGCCTGCCATATCTAGTGGACTTAGACCTTGAGCTCAGGTGCAACTAGTCTCAGTATGTGACGAGTTTTTCTGGCGAAGGCCCTTTGGTGAACATTTCGGCCTACTATAACGATCCTCAAGTAGCCTAAATTAATCCGTAACCCTGCCCTACGCCGCACGCCTCAAAGCCGCGTGTTGACAGGTAAACAATTATCTTGACACCATGGCTGCTTCGTGAATGTTGTTGGTTTGTTGCGGAATAGTTAAAATGTCAACGATTTTGTAACAAAAAACACGAGCGAAATTCCTGTAGTAGTTAACGTAAGACGAAGCAATCGTGGTCATCACTGTCGCATGGAACTTACATTTATTGTTAAAGACTCTCAACCTTCTGATCTTTCAAACAAACCAGCCACCGCGCACGCACGCGGATATTTTCATTGACAAGAAAGCGAAGGAGACGTCCAGGTCCAATTCTCGTTATTTTGTACTTCCCGGAACACCGTAGTGCTGCTACAACAGCAATTCAACACGATTTCCCGTTTGCAAATAAAATACCTCCATTACGTAGCCCAAGTTTGCAACTTCTCTTTGTTACAGTGTGTTGCTTAACAAAAGCCAGCAAGACGTACACAAAAACTCCTCAAATATGTCTTCCCTTGCAAGAACCTTATTCACTGTGGGCGACTGGAACCGTTCAGCGTCAAGGGACAGCTTGTGATGCGTTCGCGGAACCATAAAATGTTTGTTGACAACGGCTAGTCTCGAAAGGACTTGCCAAGGCCATTTACTACACCCCATCATCTGTCTCCCTTGGCGTGAAACCGTTCAAAAGAGCCGTAAAATTCGTGAAAGAAACTGTCGTGCCTTGGGGCCATATTTTTTAACCATTATTCTTCCATTTTTTTACTCAGTAAACGAAAGTAGTCGCAGCACGCTAACGGAACACACAAAAAGCAATGCGGTAACCCTTTGTAAAGTTTTTGAGCCTCACAAACACCAGTCAAACTTTTTTGCATAAAGATCGCAGACGGTAACCATAAGTGCTCAATGACTGATTAAAATAATTTTAGCTTGTATTTTAAAAACAGTAACGAAGTCGCTGAATACATCTTCAACAAACGCATTCGGAGTAATTTGGCGCGAGACGCAATTTAAAATCATAATTATGATCACGCTGGCCAAGTCCTGTTACAGATTGTCACGTACAGACTCGTCTAGGCTAGCCAAGTATAAAATAAAGTCATGTGTAGACCTATTATCGCGAAATATCTCTCTGCAGTTTTGCCATCGTTTTCACCAAACAAGGTCAAAGTGTTTCATCCA
This sequence comes from Haemaphysalis longicornis, assembly GCA_013339765.2. Lineage (NCBI taxonomy): Eukaryota > Metazoa > Arthropoda > Arachnida > Ixodida > Ixodidae > Haemaphysalis > Haemaphysalis longicornis. Next base: position 101,791,681 of record CM023453.1, on the reverse strand, counting down.
GTTCAGTCGGAACAGTTTGGACTGCATTTAAGAATTTTTTCTTTAATCCGCTTGCTAATGGTAAACAGGGGGAAAATGATTGTAAAGGTCCACATGCACGTATGTACAGCCACATGTCCACATGTACAACAAAGAAATAGGAAAACGGTTACGAGCTCGCGTGTACATGTCCAAAAAGCCATGCAGGTTGCATATTTTAGTAATGTCCACAAAAAATGATACCGGGTGCTTGGTTCAAATATAAACAAAAATATAGCTCTTACGCATATCACCCACGCCGCTTAGTACATATACATAGCACAGCCACATGTCCACATGTACAACAAAGAGGAAGGAAAACGGGTAAGAGCGCGCGCGTACAAGTCCACGTGTATACATGTACAGCACATGTTCACATGTACAACAAAAAGGAAGGAAAACGGTTACGAAAGCGCCCGTACAAGTCCACATGCACAGCCACATGTCCACATGTACAACCAAAAAAAAGGAAAACGGTTACGAGCCCGCGCGTACAAGTCCCCATGCCCGTATGTACAGCCACATGCCCACATGCACAACACAGGAAGGAAAACGGTCACGAGCCCGCGCGTACAAATCCACATGCCCGTATGTACAGCCACATGTCCACATGTACAACAAAGAGAAAAGAAAACGGTTGCGAGCCCGCGCGAACAAGCCCACATGTTAAATGTCTACGGCCATAACCACATGTTCACATGTAGACATACGACCACATGTACAGCGCCCAAGCCCACGTGCAAATGGGCCCTGCAAAAAGACACCGCATGAAGTTTCCAAACCCATTTGTTTCCGGCACTGACCCAACTTTGAGCAGGCCATTATTTTCCAACTGCACAACCCCTGCGTCGTTCTTCCCCGCGGAGCCCGAGACAAATAGCGAATGACAAACGCGGGAGACGGGCGACACGCTGCGAAGGATGTTTTCCGAGCGTAACATTACTCTTCGAGGCGACAGGAGGTCCTCCGGGAAACGCTGGAATGATGAACGGGCCGCAGGGTGGAGGCGGCCCCAAGAGGCATCAGCTTCCACGTGCTCGCCCGAAAGGTGATAAAGATGTCGCGGAGATGTGTGGGCGGCAGCGACAAGAATGCCGCGCGGGTAATAAGCTCCTGGCCGCGCCCGTGACCGGAATTGTGATCGTCGGCTTACCACCGGCTATACAGAAAAGACGACAGACACCCGGTATAGATATGTCAAAATTGGAGGGAAAATAGGCAGTACAAAAAAAAGCTTTTGTTCCAAAGAAATGCACGGAGCCCGTAACATGCTTGAGCCTCCTAGTTTGTGCGTTAACTAATAGTGCGTTTTGATCGCCAAACCGAGCTCAAAAAGAATCCGCTAACCTGAGTTGAAGGCGAAAGCATTACGGCTTTTTCTGGTGATACTTATCAAAAGACATATTTACTGCTACATCGTGTTTTCATCGTTTTCATCGCTTTCGTTTCTTGGCTTTTTTTTTTTGGCAAGAATTTCTCCGACAGGCAGACAGGCGACTCTGCACGCAACGGCTACACCAGAACACGAGTTCCTCATTGCTGGCGTGCACCTGTTCTACTCACGTGCCATCAGAACCACCTGTCACGCGCTATGACGGCGCACTATGCCAGCCTTTGCTCCACCGTTAGCAAACATGCTGGCGTATCCCCCGGTGGCAACGTAATCGGCTTTTACCCGGTAGACCCGAGTTCAATTCCCATACCAACTCAAATGTGTTTTAAGCGAAGCTTATACGGCAGCTAGGGTGCATGTATTTTTCGTGCCTGCGAACAAAAACTACGGAGATTCCACACGTCTTTGAAGCGCTGGACGTTCTACAGAAAACGAGGCATCAGAAAACAATTGCCCCGAGGCATGTGTAATTAGCTCGCGGTCATAAGCAAAGCCGCACGTCGTAAAAAACGTGCTTTTGGATTTCAATCTTACATGCCTCATTACTCGGATATGTATTGAGAGAAAATGAGTTAATTACAGGTTCCATTCTCAAGATCAAAACATAACCGCGTGCATCCCTGCCGTAGCACTCGGCAGGGATACACGCGGTTAAATGGAAGTACTTATTTGAGACCCCAGGGCCTGCAAATTTGACGACACTCCTTACATTAGCCATAAATTTCCCCCAAGCAATACATTTGCCATGGTAGTGAAGCCTACTTTAAAGAAGCTCGGTAGTGTTTATTAGAGACGTTAGGGCCTACAAACTATCGAATCATACTCCTTATATTGCCCCGTAAAGAAATGTCTTCCCAGCAATTCACAAGCCATAGCAGTGAAGCCTACTTTAAAAGTACTCGAAAGGGCCTTATGGGTGTATTTAATAGAAGGCCTTTCGACTTTTATATACGACGCTTATATTGGCTCAGAAAAAAAATGCCTTCCCACGAACGCATTTCTGTGTAGTAGTGAAGTCGACACTAAAGGGGCTTTTCGGTGCATAAAAGAGCCTCTAACGCACTTTCCCCTAAAATTTCCAGTGGGAAGGTAATTCTGCAGTTTTTTTTTACATCTTAAACAGCGCCTCCGTACTGTTTTCCGCTGCGTTACCACTAAAAGAAAGGGTACAAGAGGAGAGAAGCGAAGGCTGCAAATGTTTACGCATCGTTAGACGGCGCGTCGAGACAGTGAAAAGAAAAAAAAGTAATCACCGCATCTCGCAACGCCAGCATAGCTGGTTTACGAAACGCCATGACCGACACGAAAACACATACCTTAGGCGCTCGACCGCGGAACACCAGTGTAGAAAAAGAAACATCTAAATTGCAGCGCGCCGGCATTTCAGCGAATAAGAATACTCTCAAATAAGGTGATTACCATCATGCTGCGCTTCCATGGAATTCTTTACGACCGCGCACAACACTGACTAAGCACTCGTGCATACGTACTGCAAAAGCGACGAAAAGTACCCTTCCTTTTATTCTCGTTTTCGAAATTCCGCGAGTTAGGCTCTTCTGAGATGGAGGGAATTAACCGAAATTACAATCGGCGCTGGAAGGTAGTTCAAAATATCTGTTGTACTTTCAGTCTGCACATGCGGATAGATGATATTCGCCTGTAGCACCACCGTCGATGTTCAGGGCGTTGTGGATATCAAAATTAGACCAGGCATTATAGCAACTAGCCCAAATATTTTTCACTAGTATTCTATGTTGCGTTTTTTGCTCCCTTGGCTCATTTCTACACGCACATATGAATTCCAAGTACAATACTTTCACGCCATGGGCGCGTTCTCATTTTCGTCAAAATGTCGCACGTACTGGAATTTTCCAACTCTCCTGTTCGCCACACCGAGTTTAGGCAAACTCCGCGAAATGGAGTTCCCTCCAGCCCTAGAGATAGGCAACTAGCATGTGTAGCCGCTGTCGCGGAAAAAGTACATTAGAAGGCGTAATCGAAGACCTCCGAGAATTTGACAGTCTACCAATAGATGCAACTAGCAGCGTTGAGGGAACTCACAAACACCCTCATTACAGTAACCCAGGCTTACACCCTAAACGCAGGTGCGTTGAGGGAAATGTAACAGCCCGATTAAAGTAACTTTTATACCGTGAATGCAGCTGCGTTGAGGGATATCTAACAAACACCCTCATTACAGTAACTTTTACACCCTAAACCAGCGCCCCTGTTCAAGAGGCTATGGCTAGAAAGCTTCACGACATGCTTTGTAGATGTGGTTATAATGTCATGAGGTGATGACGAAGTGGCCAGCGAAACATACCCCTGTAGTCCCGAGAATTTTAGAAGACGCTGGTTGTGGGCGGAGCCTGAGCGAGCTCCTTCAGGTCGAGTTCTAAATAGGGTAAATACATCGCTCATCATCTGCCATGGTTCCTGTCACTTCTGCTCCGCCGCCACGTAACAATATTTGGGCAAATAAGCAATGCGGCACTGGACGAAGTAGCCCTCGCTATAATGTTACCCGAAATTACTACTCGACCAGCAGCCCGTGTGGTCGCGGCCGACAACAAAACTGACAGCTCAGTCCATCTCCGTCTTACCTACCCTCCTCTCTCAACCTCATTCATTTTTCGTTTTCCCCGACAAGCACTGATGCACCTGTGCAAAAACAAAAATACAACCTCACCGCACTTTTCGACCACGTCAGAGTAGATTTAAATGCTGCTGCACACGCGCACGCGTGAATCGATTGACCTGATCTGACAGCACCATCTCAATCTATATTTACGAGCGCAAATTTTACGTTTGCAGGGAGGAGTGAATCCGAATGAATCGTTCGAAATAAGGTGTTTTCTGTGAAACAGCTTTGCGGCGCGCCGTCTTCGAGCCAGAGGGTCGAAAATCCGGCCTCGTCGCGGCCGACAGAAAATGCACGAAAATTGCCGACGACTCAAATAATAGAAGGGAGGTTGAAGAGCGCTCGGATTGACGCCAGATTTCGCGGGGAAGCTCCTCTGCACAAAGTGAAGTAAGTGAGTTGAAAAAGGCTTGGCTGAATCTGGACACGGATGGGAATCGAACCCAGGGACGCCAGCATTGAAGGCGACGGTTCCGGGGCTCAGGCACACTGAAGCTGGACCAAATGAATATCCTTTGAATTAAAAAACCGCGCTATAGAAATGTACGGACGTCTACAAGAACAATTTGAGTCTGCCAATTACGGAAGTAACAATTCACGAGAACGAGTAGCAAAGTGAGCATCTCAAAAAAATTTTCCTTGCTTACCGTGCAATAGTATCCTCCCTCGCCACACTGTGGAACTTGCGATCATACGACGCTTCTCCAACAGGAGCGCGCAAGCAGTGCGAAGGCGGCTATGTACCTGCCCTAACGTGAGGCCTGACGTTGTGTCTTGAACTCTGACGTCATTAACAAGTACCCACACCTTTACGTGCAATACCTTTAGACAGTTTTATCTTCACGTATGTCGCAGTTTCACGTACGTAGAGCTTTCACGGATGACGAGTGCGCATGCGCAAAACCAAAGGGTCGCCGCGAGTCTCACGGATACGTGAGATCCGAATTTCTAGGTTGCTTCCGTACGTAAAGTTGAACAACAAGGCGGCGCTCTGCCGGCCTCCCGCTTCGCAGCGGTAACAGCTTTGTCGCAAATCCCTGGGTGGGATATCGGGTTCTGAGCTGTTGGTTTCGCCTTCAATTTACCCATTCTTACCCTCACTCAAAGTTCCAATTGAAAAACAGTTTTTGTTCTTCAGATAGGAGGGCGATTTTTCTGCTGTTCAGCCTGACGAAGTAGCGTGTGTCGTCGTCATAGGAACGTACTCGCGAAAAATCACGAGTGGCTAAAGAAGTGACTGTGTTTGTTGGTAGATGGCGCTAAGAATAATGGGGAAGAAAGTCAGTTAGGCTTCAACCTAACGCATAAGTGACAAGGCTAAGTGGTACAACAGCGTATATCGGCAATTTTATACGCAGACGACATTGTTCTTTTATGTGACAACCAGAGCGATATGCACGGCTCATAATTATTTGTGGCCAGAAAGAAACAGACCTCGGGTTTAATTTAGCACTAAAAAATCGGTAATAATAGTTTTCAATGACACTAACACTGACGCATCCAGCATGGCGAATTACCCAGAGTCAAGGAATATAAATATTTGGGAAAGTAGATAAACGAATGGGAAACTACTTAAGAACTCAAGAGGAGTAACTTCAGAGTAAAGGAAAGCGAAACTCGGCTGTAATAAAGCACAGGGCTCTGTGGGGGTATAAAAAATATGAAGTAGTGAGAGGAATGTGGAAAGGTGTAATGGTTCCGGGTTTCACATTTGCGAATGCACTATACTCTGCTTAAAATAAGACGCTCTAGCGGGCCTTGAAGTGAACCAGAGAACGGTAGGCCGTTTGGCCTTAAAAGCGCACGGAAAAACAACTAACGAAGCAGTGCAGGGAGATATGGGCTGGGCGTCTTTGTTCAAGAAACGCAGAGTAAAATACGTTTTGCAGGCGAGGTTGAGAGCAATGGATCAACGTAGGTCGACAGCTACAGTTTTTAGGTACCTATACATGAAAAGCGTGGACACGCAGTGGCTAAGGAAGACTAGAAGGCTAATGGTGAAATATGGAAAGAACAGTGAAGACTCAAAGACAGCCAAGGTAACCAAAAAAAAAGGCAAGGCAGATAGAAATGAATAACTGGAGAGAAAGAAGGCAAGCTAAAACGTCGTTAGAGATGTACAGAGCAGAGAAATTGGACATCACAAAGAAAATTTTCTACGACTATGCCAAGGGCAGTGCTTTGCTTTGTGAGGCTAGACAGGCTGGTTGAGAACAAAGAGCTTTGTGGGGAAGTATACACAAAATGATGGGATATGCCGTGTCTGCGGCAAAGAAACAGTCACTATGCGGCACATATAGTGTTAGAATGCGAGGGTATCCATCCAAATCTTGGCTAAGCTGTCAGCATGTTCGTTTCCCGCTACACTGACGTGCGACGGGATCCACTGGAATTGCACGGTGAAGCCTTCATGCTTAAGCCGCTTTAGTAGAACTAGGGATCGCTGACAGGTCTTTTCAACAGGTATACCCCGCTGGAACAGGTGGAAGGGCTGACTTTGAACCGCTGAATATTGTGACTTTTTGCCTTTCAAACGATGACAGTTGGCGCAACGCAGCTTCTATGGCAACACACTCACTCGCTGTAGATGAAACCAAAGGCGTCACCCTGGTAGCCCACGAAATATTCAAACTGGGTATCTTCTACAAGGACGCTGCAAACGCGGTGCGATTTCCAACGCATACGGAAACAGACCGTTCGCGAGCACTTTAGGCAGCTGTGGCGACCAGTACATCAACCAGTCGTGACGAAAGGCCTGAAAAGAGCCGAAGCCTGTCTGCTCCACCGAGTAAGAACAGACTCAGCCTGCACACCAGCTTGTCTACATAAAATCAACATTGTTTCATCCCCTTTGTGCCCCTCGTGCAGTGTGACTGGTGACATTGATCACTTCGTTATGAAGTGCTCCAAAACCAATCCTGAGCGGACGAACTTTTTTCGTGATCTCCAGAAGTTAGGAGTGCCCCATGCTACATCGGAGGACATTATTTTTCCTAGGGACCACTGGATTGTGCGAAGAGAGGTGTCTCATCTCCTACTCGGATTCTTGCAGTCCACAGGACTAAGTGAGGTGTGGTTACATTGTGTGTCTTTTATTTTAGGACTAAGTGAGGTGTGATGACTTTGAGAGTTTTGATATGGTATTGGGGACGATTAGGCGGGGAAATTGCCGGCAGATATGCAAGGCTAAGGCCGCCTTATTCAACAATACTTACTTGCTTACTTACTACTCCATCCAAATCTATTCGTCTTCCAGAAGCCCTAAGATTTAACGGCAGCACAGAGGGAGTTAACTTCAAAGCTGTCGAGACGACTAAAAGAAGATTAGAATGCTGTTGGACGAAAAGCAAAGAGCGGAATATTGCCTAGGACAACCACCTGTAACAGGAAAAACGTACCTACTTTGAGCAGGCCCTGACAGTAGTGCTAGAATGAAACGAAGAGTATAAAACGCAGATATACTGCTTTATTTGGTAAGATGACACATTATTACCAGGTTATGAAGGGGATACCATTAGCTATCACCAATCATCATTGTCGTCGTCGTCATCATCATAGGATATGGCTGGAGAGCACGGACATCCAGCTCTAGGTATACTGTTCACGTTTGTGTACGCACGTGAAACTAAAACTGTCTTTTAACATTTCTTGGTGAGACGCAAGGCTCGGCATTACGGCTACGTAATGTTAAAGGAGCCATGAAGAGAAAATGCAAGTTGGTTTTATTCGAAAGATTTCGTGTTTTAGTGCCCCCAGTGCTTGTCCGGATACAAACGATGCTTTATTCACTGAGAAATTAAACATTTTAGGTTAAAATTTTGATTTCCCCGCTAAATCCTTTGTTTTCGGGGTCTGCAATGACATCACAGGAACCAACCTCTCTGCAGCCTAGAATACCTTCATTCACGCATCCGCCGTACAGGGTAGAGACACGTATACGCTGGCGCCGCCATTTTGGGTCGCTCGCTCGCCGCCGAAGCAAGTCATTGTGTCAAAATCGCGCTAAAATTATCGCCGCAACGCGGTTTACTGAAGACGTTTGAATCATATTGTCTGTTTCACGTTGCTAGGTCTCGTGGGAAACGAAAAGAACAACGCGTTGAGCACGTTGGCCCAATTGCGGCGGCACGGGACCGTTCAAAGGTTGTCTCCACCCTGTACAGCGGTTGTGGTTTGTTCCCGCGTTTCTTTACGTTACCCGAACCTAGATGGCGCCACCATACCGTGGCAAGCGTTTGGTTTGTTTTGCCCGTATTTAAACCTGGCTTGTTTTGTTCTGGGAGAAAATATTCGTTCCCTGAAACAGTGCTCGCTCGACAAATGTGGTCACGTAAGACACCGTTGCTTGCGTCAATCGGCCAGTGTCGTCTGAGACAACCCCAAGCCCCGTAGTGCTGTGCAGATAAACCAAGCATGCTGTGCGCAGTACGAACAGCAGTACGCATCAGTACTTCTATGTTTACGTGTGCTTTCGTAACTTCCACTGTTTGTCCCATCATTCTTAATGCTTTGTAAAGAATGTGCCCTAAATTTAAGCGCAAATCGCTCGTTCGGCTAGTTTGTAAGCTCTATACCTAATTTGCGTCTGCTTCTGCCGGCCTCCGCCAATCGCAGAGCTGGCTCGAATGACATCATAGGTTCTGTTGCGGGAAATGAGCTGGTGGGTCGCATGGCCATTCCCTTTTTTTCCTAATTATGTAGCTTATTTGAGCGAAGTTTACGTTAAAAGTGGTGTCAGTATGATTCTAACGAGGCAATCTTTTGAATGAACCAAACTTGTGTTTTCTCTTCATGGCTCCTTTAAAGCTAGATAGAGGCCTAAAAAGGGTCATTGGCTACGCCTCTCAGTCGTAGTGAGAGAGAGAAGAAAAAAGACGCAAAGGCAAAGGATGATGACCATGATGATGCCGACGACGACGACGATGATGATGAAAGGACGCGTTCGGCAAATGGACACTACATACTGCTTTCGCATTTACTACAGGAGTGCTTAAGTATCGCCGCAATTTTTTTTCCTTTCCTCTCCCATATTGCACAAGGCCAGAAGCTCTGCATGAAACTTCGCATGTAATATACCCCCAGCCACACCAAGAAGAATTCCCACGCAACAGGCCCTTGCACCGAAAAAAATTCGACAAGTTAAACGCTCGATTAGATTTGAGAAACAGGCTTGTAGTAACTATTTGCCTAATGGGCGAGCGTGCTCTGACTGCGTGTGCTGCGTGCACTCCCTACCTTTTTGCGACAACTGCTGAAAGCCGCGCACGCGTCGTCAAGAGATCCACAGGAGATGCGGGTGCAGATAATCCGCGAGCCTCCGTCGCGGACACGTTTCGTCGTCGGAAACGTGCGGGTATGACGGTGCTCGAGGCTTTGACTCACCGGAAATCAAAACGCAAAGAAAAGCATTCCCCCGAACGGCCACTTGTTTCATCCGTGTTGTTTAACAGCGAATCTGTTGAGCAAATCATTTGAGTATGGTACCCGCAGTTAAAAATTTAAAAAAATTCGCCATCTTCCCGTAGGGGAACCCTGAGTAGTATGCGAAGCAGCCATGGGGTCGACTTAAGGTCCCATTAATTTTCAGCTCGTCGTATCCGTTAAGTTGAGGTCCGTAGCTACCGTTATATTTACCGTTTGGTTTCCATGGTAACTACCAAACTTTTCACTTACCGGGCGCGTCATTTATACCGCGTAGCTGCAGTGGCGCCCCCAGCGGAGTATGCAGCGGCTACCGTCGCGCCTCTAACCCTAAGCTGCTTCGCATTATCGCGCGCAGAGCCGTAGGTGTTGCCATTCGTTGCACAATCACGGAGAGGAGAGGAGCTTCGGAGAGGAGAGGAGGAATGCCGGAGAGGAGCGTCGGAGAGGAGAGGAATGCCGGAGAGAAGAGAAGATGAGACAAGGAGAGGAGGGAGAGGAGGATGCTCATGCGCAGTGGGGGTGTGGACGCCGCACAACGGCGGCGGGAACAGGCGCGACCATAAGCTGCTTCGCATCTAAACGAAAACGCCGATTCCTCGTGCACGCGTGCCTCGAGCGCCCGTTCGTCAAGCTAATTCATACCCACTTAAAGAGATTAGCCAACATTGGCCACAAAAATCTCGAGCGTTCGCCGTATCGTGGCAACATTTGCTCGGAACGAGAAAGACGCGTCATAACGTACGCCCCTCGTTCGTTCGTCCTCGTGTCATCGTGCGCATGCGCTCTGTGCCGTAGAAGAGCCGCGACATGACTGTCGAAGCTGCTGTAGGTGATCACTGACTCCACATGGCCCGGCCGCGGAAGAGGCCGCGCTTCGAGAGGCTCGGCGTGCAAAGCATATCCGCTAGAGACGATAAGTCGAGCTTGCAGAGTGGTGTACGAAAACGTCGACCAAAACGACGAGCGCACTCTGGCCTTGCTCAACATAAGATCATTGAGACGCCATGCCGCCGACGTCAACCACGACACCACAACGATACTAAAGTTCAACTTTGTGTCCGTCAATGGTCACCTACAACAGCTCCGCCATTGAAGTCTTGCGCGTGAGTGCAAGCTACCCGGAATTTTTTTATTCTTTTTGAAAGAAAGGCCTTAGATCTTTGTTCCGCGGAACGTGTGCGGTACAGAGGCAGAGCGAGCGAGCGAGCGAGAGAGAATGAGAGATAGAGAGGGAGGGAGAGGGAGAGAAAGAGGGAGGCAGAAAGGCAGCTTTTTAAAGAGCATTGCACCGGAGGGGTTCCTTATTTCAGGGACCCATGTGCCGCAATGGTTGGGCTGGCCCTCCCGAAGAGCAGAGGCTGATGTTGAGTTAGGCGGCTGGACAGCAGCACCTCCTGGCCGCTACTCAAAGGACGGGGAAAGGGGGCCAAAACTAGGTTGTTCTCCCACCTGCATATAATGTGTTGGTGCATATAATGTGCATGTGCCTCGATGGTTGCAGAATTTCCACTGGCGTCTAATTGTGCTGGGAATAATAGGTGCATCCTGATTGGATGCGGAAATGTGTCAGTCTGATTAGTCTGAGTGTTGCTTCCTAAAGCGCACGCAAAATCGGTGGTGCAAAAAATCAGAGCGCCCGCCAGGAAGTGTACCAACAGCGCGGAAGGAGGGTTCCAAAACCATTGACCGCGTATCCGCTTGCTTCGGTGCAAATGTCGTCACAAGTCGGTAGTCTCCCGCATGCCCCGCCACACGAGCGTCGGCACGCCGGCGCTTCTCTGCCGCAATGTCTTCCTCGGTGCTTTCCTTCAGTTTTCTGGGCATGTGTTCGCGTCTAGACATTGCACTTCATGACCACTGTCATGGCCGCTGAAGGGTAGAAAACCATGTGATCTGGCGTCCTCCTTTCCAGAGCAATATAAACTCCGCACGCAATGTACGCACTAATGTAAGACCGAGTACAATTTCGTCGCCGCGCACAGTCATGGAGAAAGCGAATAAGAACCGCAGAGCTGTGCACCAGAGATGGTGGCGACACTGGCGGCGCTAACTGGCAGTGGCCCTGGGAAACACCGTGGCCTCCGCGATTTGCTGCCGGCGGCGCCGGTAGCAGATCGCGGAGGCCACGGGAAACACAGACGTGCGCACCAAGAACCACTGCCGGGTGGCGCCACTAGTCTCCTAGGCGGTGCGCTCCGCGGTTCGCACTTCTACAGTGGCTATTACTTCATTTGCTACTGTGAAAAAACGACCTTCCATGTATTTTTCAATAAAGGAACACTATAAACATCACTCATGTATCGATGTTTTGCCTTAGATACGCGTAACGTTTTGTTTTTGCTCAACCATGTTGACAAGTATGAACATCGCCATTAAATTTAGATGTTTAGAAAAGACTTTGCCTATATAAACGTCTCGTTCCACAACTGCCTTAACCTTGGCCGGGCGGCTGAATCCAAGGACAGACAGACAGACAGACAGACAGACAGACAGACAGACAGACAGACAGACAGACCAAGATTTCCGCGTTCAAGTAACCCCCAGAAACTGCATGACTTCAACCGGTGCGTGCAAGAAGACTGCTACTGCAGGTCGCTGCTGAACTTTTTACACGAAACCGGACTGCATGCCTACCTTTAGACTTGTCCAGTGTCATCAATTTCCTGTATACCTATGATTTCTGTACCCCTCCTGTCTCCTCTTTGTCTTGTCTTTGTCTTACTTCCATACTTCCTTCTTCTTCTTTCTTCTTTCTCCTCTCATCTCACCTTTACGCCTTCTTCATATGCCGAATGGAAAAAACACGAAGTACAAAAAGTAACCCCACAGAGAATCGTCTTTAAAAAGGGTGACGGGCTGTGGAACCTTTTGGATGGGCCTTGTATACCTCACCGCGTGGGCTCAGAGCTGCATTCCACATCGCTATGGGCGACGGCACGCCAGGCCTTGCCCTCCCTCTCGGGATGGAAAGTCCGACAGAGTACACCACTGCGGAAGAGGCTAGTGCAGCTCGAAATGCATCTCGTAGTATACCCGCCATCGGGACTAGGAAGCGGCTACAGATGAAGTAGCGGCAACGGCCCCACGAAAGCAACATGAAAGTTCAAAAGAAAGTTCAACAGCAGATCAAAACCAACAACGTTTCGTCTTGGCATTCTGCGACATTTCTAAGCATCGTCGGTAATTTTAATCTTACCGTTTTCGCCAAAATTTACGCCTACGATGTCATTCAAGACGAACGTTAGCGAGATTGTGTTTGTCCGATTCGACGGTGGAAAAACATCTTTACCGGTTGGGCCAAATAACAACGCAGCTCCTTCCCAGGCGACGACAAATAGCAATAAGTAGTATATGATTTCTGGGTCAGGGAAACGTCAGTTCAACAACGGCGCAGCAACCGCATGTGCAACCGCAATGAAGCTGCCATCGTATGGAAGACCTCTCTGTCCGAATGGAACGCTCACTGTGGTTCAAGCTTGTTGGGGCATAGTAATCTAGCTGAGCTAACCCCACAAAAAAATCTGTAAAGCTATTGCAAAAAGCTATTCAACATGTCGTGTAGACGTGGTTTTAAGCGCGTCCAGTTTTGTTTGTCAGAATATTATGCCTACTAGGCAAAAAGCAAATTTTGCCTTTGCGTACGTAACCACGCATAATCGTCGTCATCTTCATCGTCATCGTCGCCATCATCATCATCATCATCATCATCATCATCACCACCACCATCACCACCACCACCATTATGACCCGGTTCCCATTAACCCGCTGCCCACACCCGGGAAGAGCAAACCTTTCTTGAGGACATGGTTCATCTCCCTTACGTGTGTGAGTGCATCCATAACCTGTGGCCGTGTTCCATCGTACATGTGTACGGACGTGACGGCATCCCCCGTCGGCATTGGCTTAATTGCGGAACAACTCCGCACTAGCACAGGAGCAGAAATGGAACTTTGGCATCCCTTCCTAAATAAAGTTGAGAAAAGCGCGGAAGCTTCCTCAAATCAAAACTGCGTCAAAAGTGCGTCAAAACCTTCGCTAAAACTGCGTCCAAGCTTCGCTGAGAGTCAGTCCAATGAATTGAAAACCTTCAAACTCCCAAATCGCAAAACGAACCCATGATGCGATTTTTCAAGCACTATACGCTTCAATGGATGCGCCCATCTACGAATGATCTAAATGTATACCGATACGTGGTTTATGAGATATATAGGTATACTACTGTGATCCTTCTTTATGATCGATGCGTGCATTGTCTTATCTAGAAGCGCGCGTTTTTCGCGATTTTCAAGTAAGCGTTTTGACACAATGGAATCTCGGTTTCACGCACGCGCCGTGTGTCCAAAGATCGTATATATATATATATATATATATATATATATATATATATATATATATATATATATATCAAAGCTTTTCAGTCAACCAAACAGTTTATGAGGGAATTGCATTAGTTTTTTGACAGGGCGCTATCGGTTCCACTAAATACTAAATATCGGTTTCGCTTTAATACTAAAGGTATCACCATCCCAGACCTTTTGAGAATGTTAGGGGTGGCATGCCATCCCGCACCTCATTACGTAAATAGTGCGCGCCGCCCATGGGACAGCTAGTTGTGTCCCATAGCAACCGCTGGGCATGCAGCTGCCAATTTTTCTCATCCTTTGATCTCACGGGCGCCGAAACAATGTCGCGAGGAGAGTTGGAGTGTACATGGCTGTCTTCTGTATACTTAAACTTGCGCGAAGGGTTGCAATAATTCCGCGATTTTAGTATTTTTTTTTTCTTAAATCGCTAGTAAGATAAAGGGGCGCCAATCCACCCTCTGAAGGTGGTTGGAAGGCGAGGCTGTAAACGACACCCACAACGATTACCCATGCGACGTCACTTGAATTTACACACGTAGCTCTACAAAGAGAGAAATCAGAGACAAGTGAAATGCACTTAACCACATCTTTTATTATTTCAAAGAGATATTCTTTGCTAAGGTTAAATCATCGCATGATCCACAAATGGTGGTTGGCTGAGTTGTAATGGTGAAGCACATGAGTGGAAACACTTTTTTTTTAATTTAAGGAAGTTCAAACCCGGTGTTAGAGAATCTCCTCTGTGTCTGCCGCCGCCGACGGAGGTGACGAGATCGGCGGCAGAGACGGAGAAGTGAGATTCTATGCATTGGTGTGAGATTCCTTTAATTGTTACTAACTCCAAGCGCATGCGCAAGGCGCGCACACGGCCGCTACACGTGCCGTGGGCGGAGCGCGCAGCGACGCGAGAGGTCACGTGACGCTATCACGTGGCATTCAGAAATAACGCAGGGGGTAAATCCGCAGATGTGGTCGGTGAGTGCACCGCCTGTCTCCCCTGTCTTCGCGTGGGCTCGTAGCTCAATCGGTAAGACATCAGGCTCTCGCTCCGTTTCTCTATTCGTTCCCCGTTCGATTCCTAGCGATGCCAGTAACTTCTGTTATTTATTCGCGGGAGTTTTCTGCTGACACCAGCGGTCGCGACAGATCCCATGGAGGGTACAGGTAAAAAGCTTCGCTTTAAAAGCGATGCGGGTTACTCAGTAGTGTTGCGGTACGACAGTGCTATCCCACATATCTCGGCTATCCAACTGCAATGAGCTTTCTTCCATCCAAAACAGCGCTAGCAGTTGCGATAATGAAAATCACAATTTGTGGCTCTTTCTACCACGACTGCTGGTGATGCTCTTGTCCAGTACTGCTAATCACAGGCCGCGTTCGGGGTGATCAGTTGAGGCTTGCTTTGAATGCACATCGTACTTCGCTTTGTAAGCTTCATGCGCAAAGGGCCAAGGGCCATGTTGACCAAGGGCCATGTTGGCCAAGGGCCATGTTGACCAATTTAAGCCTATTTCCTAATGCCAATCATTGCCCTTGCAATAACTCAGCGTTTAAGTAGTGACCACGGATTTTCAACCAGAATCTGTCAGAAGCGGCAGTTGCGATAGCAGCGGGCCATCAAAATTAATGGCGGCGCCTGCAAGATAAAGGTCGTGAAGAAGGTGCATTGACCCTTTGCGGCAATATAAAGGGTACGAGAAAAATACACAACTGACACGAGCTGTCTGATTGCATGAAGTTAGGACTCCGTTTAATGAAAGCTCACCTCTATAGAGCAACCTCATTTCAGTTCAAGTTGGCCACAACACTCGTTTGGCTCTTTTTGTTCAGGCTCTGCATTCCTATGAAGACTGGAGAGCATTGCAGTCCTATCGGCTTTACAGGGGACATCACGTAGCGCCAGCTTTGCCTCTCAAATGTAACGAAAAATTGGAGCCCTCCAACATATCGCGGCAGCTATACGCTCATGACCCCGTCCCTTCAAAGTTGAGTCGACCCTGAGTGGCCATTTCCGCCAAACATAAAAGAGGTCGTTGACTGTTTCGCTTTGCGCATCCATCGAAGCGAAGATTGCGGGCCTTTTATGGGCCTCCTTCTCAACTGCCGTTATCTTGCGCCCCCCTTCTACCTACTCCTCCGACCCACCTCTTATCGCTGTATAACTGATAAAAGCGGTGTTGTAACTCATTTTGATGGAGGGACACTGCTACGGTGGCGGATAACGCTACTCTCTCTTGCTCTTTTTTTTTTTCAGTTTCATGGTGGTACTTCAAATGAATTTGCGTGACCCTTTCGAGAGAGCGCACTTTTTGCGCAACGACGATTCCGCACCACTTGGAGCCTTCGAGAACGCGATTTCGTTCTCAGCGGTGGCGTTTCTAAGAAGCTGCTCTTGGGCAATAGAAATGGTGGTAATTATAATGATGACGGCGACGATACCGGTTGGGACATATCAGAAAACTCATTTCTTTGCCTGTGTTACGATCCTGCTTAAACGGGCCACTTCTGTGAAACGCTTTCAATATTTTCCTCCTGCCTGAACGCACTGCGAAACCTATAGTTATTGCCCTCAAAGAGTGGCACTGCATGATTTGCTCGTCAAAGCAGATACACTTTGCAACTTCTGCATTGTTTTCGTTGCAATTTTGTTTAGACTAGCTGCCGAAAAGAAACCGGCAAATAGCCGCTACATCGCTTAAGTGATATTATTCGAGCCCGCAATAAGCAATGCACAGAACGAGAACGGAGAATTTCTATAGCAAGTTTCCAAGTTATCTGATGGGCGTAGAAGTAATATTCGGCTAGGATAGTTTGTGATACCCGAATCTCAGTACTGGATGCGCTCGTTCACTACGCCCTGAAACCATTTCATATTTCGAAAAAGAAAATGAAAATGTGTTTCAAGTCCTCGGAGGATTATATCTAATAGACATGCCCATACGTTTTAAACATCAGCTTATCAGAAATTATTCGTGTATGCTTAACGCACACTCATCACACGCACGCGCACGCACACATGCATAACTCAGCTGTGCGTGCGTGTGTCTTGACACACCCGCCATCTACGTTTTCTTTTTTTTATGTATGCGTCACCTTTTCGCGCTGTTGCCTCTTGTTAAACCAATCCCAGTACCAACCTGCCCTTAAGCTCTATCTCCCTATGCATGCTTCTTCCTCCGTTATTATGTAAAGCTACACGACGAGTGCATATACGTTGCCGGTGCGTTTTCCTCTATTTGACGGATAGGACGAGAGACTCCGTTTTCCTACCTCCCACGCGCGCGTCAGTCGCTGCTCATCGAACATGTGCCACCAGCAGTGCGAATTATAAAAACGCCTACAGAAGCCCCTCATATGCTTGAAGTCCCCCGCCGCTTACATAATTCGATGCATAATTAAAGACCGCACAAATCCAACACACTGAAGACATCGAACCAACGCAACCGTGGCACGTGAGAGTCAGTCAGTTGCGAGATAAATGCGCAGAAGAATGACTGTAAAAAAATTTTTTTCGAAACGTAATCACTCGGAGAGGCTCAAGGATTAAAAGTAAACATGGAAGCAAGACGGCGGTAATAGCGGGGAATTTTTCTCTGAAATATGAGCCCCCAGTCCCCGGCCACGATTCTCTCGAAGAGTCTAACATTATAGAGTCGCGTTTCCCTTCTGCAACGTCGATGGAAGCGCGCGCTCGTAATGCTCCCTCTCGTCGGAGTACATAAGGCGTCGAGGCTGCGGGTTATTTATCACCTACTCCTGCAGCGAGGTGGATCGTTTAACGCCCATTTTTCAACGCAGCGGCGGAATTTTAGCGCGGAGATCGTTTCGGTTTAGAGCGGGTCGGCGGATGCTGCGGGCAGCTCGAAAACGCTACCAGATATACGGGAACGTATTAAAAGAAAGGCAATGGAAACAACCAAAATTTGTTGGCTGTTTCTTGGCCTCCATTGGGGACTCCTATAGCTAGGAAATTGTGGCTTTTTACTTCTCTGCCCTCGGATAAAGATAATTGCTTCGTTAAAGAATCTCTATGAATTTTGGCAGCTGGGGAAGGAGGCAATAATATTGGGTAAATCACGGTACTTTTTAGTTTAACTAATTTCATCTCGGTGGAAGGACGCTGATGGGCTGACAGCGCAGTCAATTAAATTCAAATGAACATGATGTCATATATACTGCATACCGGAAGAACGGCAACGAGAGCCTACTCTGACAGCAGCCAGCTAAAATATTAAATGGAAGCGCAAATTGCTGGGCATAACAAAACAAAAGCATCAGCATCATCATAACCATCATCGCAATCATCACCACCAACCATCCCACGTCAAATGCGAAACTTAAAGCCTGTGCCAAACGCATGTAGTCACTTCTGCAGCCATGCGATGCCATAGTCCATTTGCATTTCACATCCTGCACCGTGTGACCTCCACCAGCTCCTATAGCCACTCCGTTACTCCGGTGGTACGCTGGTTGTCCGTTCTCTTCATAACATGCCCACCCCATGTTCGCTTAATTTTTGAGTTGATCAATGAGGTTTCAAACCGAAAGGTTGTTCATTTCCGTGACCCTGGAAGCCCGTATCCTCTTTCTAAGCCACTGGTTCTCAAAGGGGGGTGCGCGGAACCCAGGGGGGTTCGCGAAGCCCTCCACAAATTTCTCTCTCTCTGCCCATGCGTTCATTTCTCTGCCAATACAAAAATGCCGCTTCGCTCTGTGACGTGAAAGTTTTATTTTTCAGCGTAGCACGTCTTATAATACGTGCTTTTTGCACAACATGGCGCGCTATGCGAAAAAGACGGGCACGCAAAAGGCATCATGTATAAGTGTTTGGCGACTTTTAGCTGCAGGAGCAGATTGCCTGAAAATATGACATGCATCGCAGCACAAAGACTAGCTTAAAAAGCCGAACGTTGAGTATGTGTGGTAGACTTCAGCTGTAAGTGGAAATTGTTTGACATTATGACACGGAGTTCATTCAAAGCGGACCCACCTCACCACATTCTTATGGCACTTAGTACTTCATGGCTCACGGGATTAAAAAGCATCGTGTACCGATAGGGAAGGTTTTACAAATTCATAGACATGTTCCTAACGGCCTAGCTTGCTTGTTCAGGATTATATCACTTCCTAACTGAGATGAAAAATAAGCAAGAAAGGCATTTTGGTTTTTACCCCGTTTTCACTGGTTGGCGTTAGCTGTCCAGCAAGCAAGAGTTTTATGTTTTATTTCAGTACAGAAGTTACATATTTCTCAAATAAGCAAACCGCAGGCCGTTGTTAATGTTGATATGTATTTGCAAAGCTTTTTTCTATTGATGCTTGATGGTTTCCAAGTCCGTGGGTCATGATGTAGCAAGTCACATAGGAATGTTAACAGGTGAGTACCCCTTAAAGGAGCCATGAAGAGAAAACACAAGTTTGGTTCATTCGAAAGATTGCCTCGTTAGAACCATACTGACACCACTTTTAACACAAACTTCGCTCAAATAAGCTACATAATTAGGAATAAAGGGAATGACCATGTGACCCACCAGCTCATTTCCCGCAACAGAACCTATGATGTCACACGACCATGCTCTGCGATTGGCGGAGGCCGGAAAAAGCAAACGCAATAGGCAGGGCTTACCAGTTTGCATAGTGAGCTATATGCCCGTTAAACATACTGCACATTCCTTTTATGACACTAAGAACGGTGGAGTAAACGGTTGAAGTTCCGAATAAACACGCAAGCGTGTACGCCAATGCGTACGAAACTACCGCCAGCCGAACTCGACATCTCGCCGTCGCCACCGTCGCGCAGACGAATTTTCGGGTTCGAGGCTCTTCGGGGCCAACGAACCGTCCCAGCACGCACAGCCGCGACCTTGCTTGGTATCGTAATCCCTTCACAGGAGGTTGGCCGTCATATCGCAAACCAGCAAAGGTAAAAATAGAAACGAGGGGAGTAAGGAACAGCAAGCAGCGACGAGATAGTGACAGTCGTCGCAGTTTCGGAATGGTGTTGGCTTGCTGCTATTGTTAGGAGCTCGTTTACAGTTTACAACCACTGAAAACTTCAGTTTGTTCGAGTACTTTACAATGAAATTTCGTTGCTACATTTTGAAATGCCCATGTAGTACGGGCAAATCGTCGAGGGAGTGCGACATCCCCGCCGGTGATGAGATCTACTTTCATGTGCTGCCCAACGACGAACCTCGGCGAAGCAAGTGCCTACGTTTTGTGAACTTTGCAAACGAAGGAGAAAGAGAGCTAAAGGAAGTGCGAGTGTGCTCGCTTCATTTCCGAGGAAGTGAATACGGCAGGGACCCTTACGTTAGCTCACTCCTGGGACATGCTGGCGCTCGTCGCCGACTTCGTCAAATCGCCACCAAAGCGCTCTGACCTTGGGGGAAAAAATGCCGTACACACCGCGCATTGACGCTCGTATCTTTCTGGTCGAAGCAGAGAGCTCGCGCGAACGGCTTTCCATACACGACACCGGCCAACTGGCATAAGCGATACTACTACTGAAATTAAACTATTATTAACCGTAATAAAAATACGGCACAAACGTACCAGTCTGTATTCGTCCGTCGCGACGGGGCTGACGAGGCAGCGGTGCCGACGGCTGGGCGTTCGTCTGTTGTGGCTATCGCGGAATGGTCGCTTTCCGGTCCATCCGCGTATCCCACAACTCCTGCAGCTCGTGCCCTTAGAAGCATTGAGCGTTCAAGTGGTGTGAGGTTGTTAAATGCAAGCCCGAGCTTCTCGGCGAGAGTTTTGTTCTCCGGATCAGGCGATTCCATGACTAGGGCTGCGGGTGCACTAGGCTTTACTAGTATTTTAAAATGGCCGCCGTTCCTGTTTGATTCCCGCGTGTGGGTGCTATATGGAATCGTCATACTAAGTATCTGTTTCATGGACCGGCTCGTATGACGCCATTGTTCACGTGACGAAATGTGCAATTTAGCGGGTGATTTAAAATTGACTTAAATTGCCTTATTTCTCAGTGAATAAAGCATCATTTGCTTCCGGGAAAGCGCTTAGGGTACTATGAAACACCTAATCTTTCGAATAAAACAAAATTTTGTTTTCTCTTCATGGCTCCTTTAACGTCCTCCATCACTTTTGCAAGCCCAAAAGGGGTCCAAGCACGCTCACGGTTGAGAACCAGCTGCCCTAATAGCGATACTTATCGTCCTTGGTTTTATAGATCGTTGGCCCTTTAAACGTGTTTTCTCTCAACGTGTTCAATGAGGCGCTAAACATCTGCCCCATCTGCCATCACCGGAAGTACACATTGGCTGTAAGCCATCCTTTTCAGTGAATGCAGCTAGCCTGCTGTTAGTTATGAATGCACAAGCTTTCATTGCAGCGTGCCCCATCGCGAACACTGTAATGTCTGGAATCTGTACAAATGCGTATTTGGCTAAGTTGATGCATTTATATATGATAGTAATGTAAAAGTAGATCGCTACAAGAAAAGAAGCGAAAAAAATTAAAAAGTACAATCAAACGAAACGAAAAGTTGCCCTCAATTATTGATAGCCCAATCTGGAAACCATCGCCCGTCGTAGGAGACGAAATAAATGATTGCAGAAGAACGAAGAACACAATAAACTATTCACGTCGCAAAGGTATACTTAATCCAGCGCCCTCACGACGATTAGATAGAACAGAAAATAAAGTTCAAAATTGAAATAAAAAGAAACGCCAACGAAGCCTAATTCGATCGGCGCCCGCTCAGGCGATTAACTAAAAAAAAGCAACAAACAAATTTAGAGCCCTTCCCCTAATGTAAAGACCGAGAACCAGGGAAGCCGTGTTGGTGGATCTGTATTCAGTAATTCATACATGTTAACTTGCTACACTGACCGAATAAAGACGTATACACATAACTTGCTTGGAATTAATCCCAAATTATTTATTACATAATTTCTTTTGGGATAGTTAACTTTCGACTTGACAAGAGTTACCGCCGCTTTCTATAACACTACTCTCCCCTGAGGCGACCATGCCGCCTGTCAACTAAATATTGATGACAAGTAATGAAACTCGGCGTAACGACAGCGTCGTTTTAGCGGCCAATTTCGGCATGATTTTCTTCGAGATACCTACATTCGATTGAGAGAGGTACAGATCATTTTAATTCTTCGTCGACGCGACCCAAGAGATGCACGCAATGTTGGTCGGAACCTAGCGCAAGACGGCTTCCCTGCAAAACGCCGTTGTCGGGGTTGGAGTGTTCTCTCAATACCAATTCAGAAAGGCTAGTGAGCTGATGATAGGAGAAGTAGCAGTAACTTTATTCAACCAAAAGTAACCGTCATTTAAACGACAGCTGCATGCCAAAACTCAAAATCAAAATTCACGATACAATTTTAAGATTAAGAATAGCAGGCAACGGCGACGTCAAGAAAACGGCCGGCGCCACCTGCTTTGCCCGCGCAACTCTCAACCGCAGGCGGGGCTCAATCAACTTCCCAGCCCAGCCGCACCTGCCTCGATTCGATCAATGGGGGGTCCCTCATCAGCTCTCGCCGCACCAAACCCCGCCGAAACAAAAATAGTAGTCAGAATAAAAACTTCCATTTCAGACATGGTCTCATTCAATGCGGTCGGATGCGAAGCAGCAGTACGCGGAGAACAGTAGTACCATCGTCGGGGACAGGCACCGTATTGGTTACGCATTTTATCAATATTGAAGTCTCGAAACACTTTTCGGACAATTTCGAAACTTCAAGGTGCACTGCGGCAGCTGCTTGCCCAGACATATACCTCGAATGTACGGCGCACAAGGGTGGTCGATAAATTCCTTTTATAGAGCCTTTCATGCCTCTGGTACCGAAGCCAGACTACATCATTTGTTGTTGCATTGTGGTGAAAATGCATCGCTCGCGAAAAAGAAAAAAAGGGCGTCGAAATGGCAGCTGTAGTTATATTTGATATTTTTATTAAACGTCATAATTATACAGCTGCAACTTGCCTAACTTCCTTCCTTTCTTCCTCTTTGTAGCCGTCTGTGCAGCAGACTTCCTGTCCGCTGCACGGAACTAAATATTCACTTAAGCCTGCTTCGGTGCTTTGAAGGCTAAAGCCTGCCAATTCTTGCTAACAACTCCTTTGCTGCTAAATCGCATGTTCGTCCCTTTGTTTGCTTCAGTTTTCTGCGTTACAGCCCACATTGCTAGCTCAGCACGTGATAGTCTACTCACGTACGGAGACATCACGGAACATTACCGCCTCTCCCACCGTAAATACCCTCCCGCCCCCTCATCCCTATCAGTGGAAGAGGAACGCCTTTGGCGTCAGCTTCAAACTGAATCCCTCCCCTGCTTAGCCATAATTCATCACATTCACCCCTCACTATACCCCACAACACTCTGCCAGCACTGCGGAGAACGGGCCACATTGCATCATCATATGTGGGCCTGCAAAGCTGACCACTTCCCCCTCTCATCACCTCCGTCGACCAGTGGGAAGCAGCGCTGGGTTGCTCAAACCTGGATCTCCAGAAGTCGCTCACGGGTCGGGTTACAGTTACCTAAGCTCTACGGTCTTCAGCCACCAAGATGCGTAAACCCTTGGTTAAATAAAGTGCTCTCTCCCTCCCTCCCTCCCTCTTTCTATCTATCTATCTATCTATCTATCTATATCTATCTATCTATCTATCTATCTATCTATCTATCTATCTATCTATCTATCTATCTATCTATCTATCTATCTATCTCTCTCTCTCTCTCTCTCTCTCTCTCTCTCTCTCTCTCTCTCGACCCTTTTAATCACGTGGCGTCACGTTCAGCTGTCACGCTGCACGCACTATTCTACAACTTTGACGTTTCCAGTTCGCAGTTTCGTGAACTTCGTGAAGCGAGAACAATACACGCTAAAAGCTCCAGATTCCTGGCCAATCCCAAGAGGACGTGAGCCTCAAAGAAAGGAACGACGGCAACAACTTTTGTTCTATTTTGAGGTCCTCACGAATAACAGTAGGGTATTTAGCCCTAGCCAATTTCCTCTTGTGGGTACGTGTCAAAAACTTTGAGGCCATCATCATCATCATCATAATCACCGCTCGGAAACAGTGCAGTTGCAGCGCATCACGTTGCTTACTGTGGAGACGGGTTCAAATCACGCTTCTTTTGAAGCCGAAATCCTTACGGGCCCCACTTTGCGAAAAAAACCGTCGTCGTCGTTGCCCGGGCAAGACAATGGCGGCAGCTGTAAAGAGTGGACAAAAAAAATTTAAAGCGGTTCCACTCAACGTGAAAGTAGTGAAAGCGTCAGGAAGTGCGGAGCCCGCCAAGAGTAAGGTCCCTGAAATTTTTAGGGACCTTAGCCAAGAGGGGGCTGTGGCGCCCTCTATTGACAAGTATCAGTATCAGCCTGGCGTTAATACCGAAAGTAGTAAAGGCAGGGCACGCAGCCCCTGGAAATAAGGCCTAATATATAAAGAGACACTGAATTGAGTTTTTCTTCGACTTGGGGATAATTATTGCGTTAACTCGTAACGTTTTCTGATTTTATTATCATGTACTTATTTGAGGCCTAGCGACGGTAGGCTCCGTGGCAACGGCGCAGCGCAAAGGTAACGCCCAGCACTTTGCGTATGAGTAACGTGTGCCTCTGTGGCGCAATGGGATAGACGTCAGCTTCGTGACGCGAGGGACTTAGGTTCGACACCGACCATGGAAAGTGGTGATATTTTGAGAGCATCTGTTTCGGTGCGTGACTACGGTGGCTAGATAACGTGACCCAGGACGGCCTACGGCGACAAGCCGGGCCCCTAAAGTGCTCCGCACGTAAAACTCATGCGTTATCTGGTACGACTCGAACCTTGGTTTCCATAGCAGCAGCTCGTTGCTCTACTACCCCGAATTTTCCGCACGATGGCACAAAAACGATTGGTACATCCAATAAACCTAACTGCGCGATTGCATTGGTGCCTATTATTCCATTCTAAGGCACCGCTTTGCTGCTAGCATGCAGTTAAAGCATTGATTGCTCTGTCTTTAAAGGGACCCAGAAAAGCCTTTTGTAAAAATTACAAAAGGTCTGTATTGTCGCGTAGCACCAATATAGCGATGCAATGCCGTTGAAATTATTGATCTACATTCAGTATTAGCTGCGCCATAAGCAATTAATGCACCCCCCCCCCTTGCCGATCGATTCCTCCTCCCTCTCTGCTGCTTTCAAAGCAGCTGGAAACACTGGGAACAGCCATGTGACATCGCGACGCTCGACTTCCGTTCTGCGCTAGCTACATTCCTGCGCCTATAGGCACGCGTCAATCGCTGCGGATCCGCCTTTGCCTCGGGATCGCGCAGGAAGGAGGAAGAGCAGCCGGAAGCCAATGGCAGTGACGTTGCCGTTGGCCGACCTTACCGGCGATAAGGCGAATCAGGGGCGGCTCGCCGTTGCGTCAGCCGCGATCGCCGTTGCGTCAGCAGCGATCGGCTCGCTGCGGCGTCGCGCTCATCGGCTGAAAAAGGCTATCTTCGAAAATCGTTTACAAATTATCCGTACGACGTATGGGGCTCACACTTGGCTCAAAAATTCCCCGTTATGTGTTCTACCACTTGAATGCATTTGATTGCCACCTTCACAAAGCTTTTCTAGGTCCCTTTAATACCTCCCCATGACGTCACTATTGATGCTGGACAGCACGACATTTGTAATTTTGTAAACACTTTTGATCGCTTTTTATTTACTAAAAAAACGTTCCTTCACGCGGGAAGAGACGTGAGCGAGTAATCAAATGTTACTTTTTACAAATAAAGCGAAAATAGATGTTGTCTTAATGGTTTCTTCGAGTGCGACGGTTGTGTCCCACTTTCGTGTTACTATTCGGAAACTAACCAACAAAATCTGCAAGAAAATCAAAAGGGAAACCAAGGCGAATACAGCAAAAGTCATGGGGTAGAAAGAAAATCTTCGCGTCTCTTGCAACTACCGCATCCTTTGGGTTCTAAATAATTTGTCATGCCCTTCTCGAATAGGTGACCACATTTTAGTCCTCGATTGCGAAGAAATCACGAAATAGTACCCTTCGTTATGTAACGTTTGTTGTATCATATAGTAACCATCATCGTCGTCATCATCATCAGTAAGCCCACTGCAGAGCGGCAAAGGCCTGTCCCATGGATCTCCAATTATCCCGGTCATGTGCTAACTGCGACCAATTATCCCCGCAAACTTCTTTGATCTCATCTGCCCACCTAACTTTCTGCCGCCCCCTGCCAGGCTTGCCTTCTCTAGGGATCCACTCTGTTGTCCTTAGTGACAAACGGTTATCGTGCCTTCGCATTACGTGCCCTTAGGGAGCCTACATGCCGCCGCATGTAGGCTCCCTACGTGCCCTGCCCACACCCATTTCTTCTTAATTTCTACTAATATGTCCCTAACACGCGTTCGTTCCCTGACCCACTCCGCTCTCTTCTTGTCCCTTAATGTTATACTTATCATCTTCCGTTCCAGTGCCATATAGTAACCGTTTTTGCATTCGTATCGTCGTGTGACCACGCCTAATCTTGAAACGAACTTCTCCCGTCGTGTGTTTCTGCCTCACTGCTTCAGCGTCATGAAAGAAAGCGAACCATCCGGTCGTCTAAGTAAAATCGACAACAAATACATGTTTTCTGCTTTTGCTTCCTATTCACGTCTCCCTCGTTATCATAATGGGTGTTAAGGTGTGCTACATTTAGTCATTCGGAAGCTTTTCGATCGGTAAATTGCGGCAAAGCCGCTTTTAAAGCGCCGAAAG
Organism: Haemaphysalis longicornis; assembly: GCA_013339765.2. Taxonomy (NCBI): domain Eukaryota; kingdom Metazoa; phylum Arthropoda; class Arachnida; order Ixodida; family Ixodidae; genus Haemaphysalis; species Haemaphysalis longicornis. Next base: position 101,765,099 of record CM023453.1, on the reverse strand, counting down.
GCAACTGCGGGAGATGGTACGTAGATATCTACCCATCGAAAGGTGTTAGGTGGTAACCGCGTGCATTGAGCTGCACTATGATTGTGGGGAAAACTGCTTGCGTGTCCCTCTCCCGTGCAGTGACACGACTGCGGATGCAAATCTGCACAACCACGCGGACATTACCCAACGCCCTCACGGCTTCCTTATTAAAAGAATTGCGAGTCCCAAAACGCGTAACGCTGCCAACGGCAGCCGCAAGTGGAGCAGACGATTTCCACTTCCTTCGGCCTCTTCCTTTCGGCACAGGAAAGCACACCGTCTGCGGCACACATCCACGCACGAGCGTCCACACTAAACCTGCAACATTTCGCTTCGGGCACGTCTAAAACGGTGTGGAAATTAGGGCGCCTTATAGCGGGGTCCACTGCAGCACTTCTGATAAATGCTTTCACTCTTTATACTTCGGGTGTGGAATTACTGGGAAAGCTTGATTTATCGCTATCCCAAAGCGGCACTGCGTGATTTGCTCGACGCGCATCAGATTCGCCTTGCGTTTCTGCTTTGCTTTTGTAGCGATTTTTTTGAAGTGGCCACCGAATGCGTTTATTGCTGCAACTTAAAGGAGGCCGCCGGCTTCTTACCAGAAAAATATTGCGAGCACGTTTCTGTATCCATTTTTTGGCTGAAGTAGTTTGTGACCCCCTATTCTAAATACTAGCTGTGTCTGTCGAGAGCGTTCTGGAGGCTGTTAAGATTTAGAAAAAAAAAAAAAAAAGAGAAACTGTTGAGGTCCCTTTTAATTTCAAAGCGTTCCCTTGCGCAGGTGCCTGTTCGGAACCTTTGTGTTCCTCATATCGTTCTGACCATCGGGTGTTTTCAAATCGTAATTCACGTACTATCGGCGTCAAATGAAATGCGAACATGTAAATATGAATCAAAACACGCAACATTGAAAAATGCTGTTCGTTGAGGTCTAATAATAGCGCGCTATTGGTATATTCGGAAAGCCACATTTCCGGACTTTGTTTTTGTAACGAATTCACGCGTAATAATTTTGACTTTTATAGAAAGAAATCGCGCTATTTATGTGCTGCGATTCATATTTTCGTGTTCGCGTTTCATTTGACGCCGATAGTACATGCATGTTTAATGAATAATTGTGTCCCAGATGACATCATGAGTTTAGCAAGCGTTTGAGCGTGAATATCGAAAAGCCGCGGTTGTCTAGCGGTTTGTGCAATGGACTTTATGTATATGGGTGCGCTCGTTGTGTCCCAAAGTACTGTGCTTTTTTTTTTGTCTCTCTCTCTAAAGGGTTGCTGTTAAGGAGAGGGACAAAAAAAAAAAAGAAATCTGGCGGCGAACAAGACGCCCCAACGTTTAAAGTTCCGCGCCCCTGCTTCCGCCGTTAATACGATGATCGAACGTTCAAAGGTACAGGTTGGACACGAGCCTCAGACCACGATCGGTTGATCGATCGGTTCAACCGTAATATAGCCACAGAGCACCCCATCAATAATGAAACCGAACTACCTTAGCGCTGAAGGAATTACCCGCCGCCCAGCGCCGTTACTCACAGGTCGGTGTTCCACTGTCCGGATACGGTGTCGAAGTATCCCCACGAGGCCGCCGTCTGCGTTGACATCACAGGCCTGTCCAAGCCGCACAGCATGGCCACCACAAGGTCCTGCACCGCTCCCGCGCGGTCGAAGCGCTCCAGATCGTGCGGCTTGCGCTTCAGCAGCCAGAAGACGGTGGCGCAGCCGTGGCCCGAACTGAGCCTTAAATGGGACTTCGGCTTGGGCAGGGAGTCTAGAAAGCTCTCGGAGCAGCGTCCATCCTGCCAGGTGTACAGCGGACTGACCACGTCCACGTCGAAGCGGCCGAAGGCGTTGCGCTTCCAGCCGCTGCCCTGCCGCCACAGGACGACGCCGTGCATCTGGCCGGACACCGCGACGCGTGTCACGCGAGCTAATTGTTCCTTGGGAAGCTGCGACAGACAGAACTGCAGCGCGGTGCAGATCTTGTGCGCGTCTTGTTCGCTGCCCAGAGAACCGAGCTCGCTGGCAAGCGTCGCCTTCGTCTCCCGCGACAGCGACGCCACGGCCTGGTGGTCCCCATCTTCGGACACGAGACAGGCCTTCACCGTGGTCGTGCCCAGGTCGATTCCCAGGACCAGGTCCTTCCCCGACGGCGCAGTCATGGTAGCCCCCGCCGCTTCGCAGCTCCAGGAGGCGATGAATCGCGGAGGCACCGCGGTGCGACCACGTGGGGACGGCCCGGCGCGCGTCCGGACTCGGCTGACGCTCGAACCGAGACAAGCACTGCGGTACAGAGCGGCGGCGACGCGTTCTACCGTACTGAGCGGTCCGCGCGCAGTGTTCCTCGTGTTGTTATCGCCGCCGCCGCCCCTCCGCTTTCGGTTTCGTTCCTTCTCCTCCGCGGCGATTCGACGGCGGATGCGACAAAAGGGAGTCGGTGGGGCTCCCGAGGAAAGGTTTGAAAAGCGAGGATGTCCGCTAGCCAACCGCAACAGTACAACAAGCCGCACGTGGCGCCCTCCAACTTGTAGTTATAACAATTGATAGTGTGAATTTACGGCTGTGCATACGCGCTTCATAAAGTGTAAAATGTCCGCCAAAAGTTTGTTGGCGCTGTAAGCGGAAGCGATAAATTTGTGGATGAACTTTTTAAAATAATTATAGCATAAGTCAAAGTTTCGAAAATTTACAAAAATAAACAATAAAAATATATTTATTGTTTTAAATAATTTGTTCTCAACCTAACGTCTGTTCCAAGCGCTGGTTTCATGCGAAACTAAAGCTACAGACGTTGCCACTAAACTGTTTCACAAAAACAGCCGGTTCGTACCCGGTTCGTGATTGGCCAGTTCTGGGGGGCTCGGCTGCTGGGCGATCAACTGATGTGAGAGTGGTGTTGGTGGTGTGGTGTGTGGTTTCTCGCGCAAGGTGTGTGTGTGTGTCCGTGTCCGGTGCCCGAATTCTTCCTCAACTCCGTGCGCGTGGCCCGGACAGTCTGAGAGCGGTTAGTTTATTGCTGTTTCTCGCGACCTCTTCTAGGTCCTAACAAGTTGTGTAGCCCTGACGTGTTTCCCGTCGAATCGAGCGATCTTAACCGTTCCGTTCTCGCAGGTGGTTGCCACGGCTGGTGAAGAACGATGGACAAGGACGGATCCAAGTTTCGCAGCCCCTTCGGACGGCCGGGCATGGCTACGAGCGGCGCTGCTCTAGCCGCCTCATCATTCCTACCGTCTCAGAAAACCACCAAAGGAATCGTCGCCGGTAGGTCCCCGGCACTGCGAACTCGTCCCGGTATCGGCGGAACTCTTCTCTACAACGCTACCGCTTTTAATGTTTCACGCTGTTATTCGATTATTGCGCGCTCTAAATGAGCAACGGATTGTAGTCGGATTTAGCAAAAAATGTTGGATCACAACTGCACTATGAAGCTTCGTGCAGGGGGCAAGATCGATTTCGAAAGGCAGTACCCACGGTATCGCTGTCCCCCGTCTGGGAGCTGGCTTGTTTTCGCGGCATGTGGCTGGGATGATCGCAAGTCATCTCGCTCCCTTATCTTCGTCCGTGCGACTTTGTATCTGCGCCGGCTTGAGTCGCGCGATCCGCGCGCGCGCGCACGCGATACACACACGCCGGCTCTTGATTTCGAAGGAGCATTGGGTATGCTAGATGACCGAGCCCGAAAATAACGAAATTACGCGTGAATAATGTAATTCAAACGTCGTTTAAGAAATATCGGTTAGCGAGAATGAGCAGTCTTCGATCGGTCGCTTTTCGTTACATTGCTACGAGAGTTCCGCGCGCACTTCGGATATAATCGCTTATCTGCCCCGAGGGGTCTTGTCCGAGCAACATATTGCGTGATGTGTGGCCTTTGAAGGTCGTACGGACGTAACATGGCCTCGCCATTCACAGTCTAACCTTCGGCGACGGTATCTGGAGCGCCGTTTCGATTATTTTTACCGGCCTCGCTTTCCTAAGTGGATTTCCTTGCAGGCTTGCCCCGCCGTATTTCTGTTTTCTCTCCCCCGGCCCCTTTCCAATTTGTTTTCACTGTTTCGAGTCGCTTACATTGGCAGATATGTAATAACCCTTTCATGTCATTTTTTTTTTTTTTCCCCACTCTGGTATGTCATCTGCGGCAACTAAGTTGTTCACGCGAGCCAGTAGCCCCGGTTTTCCGATATCTCGTGGCCGTGCCTTGCCCTTGCGAACAAGCGTCGAACGAGAATGTGCGACTGTTTCCTCTTAGCGCCCGTCCTGGCGCCAGGTTTATTATGTTCCCTTGACGTCACGGGGTGAACGGATCTGGTTAAAGGAATCCCGCAATACCGTTTCGAACGTCACAGAGGCGCCGCGCGTGCGAACGTTCCCCGATACAGAGGACGGCGCGGCAGCGTTTTCGGAGCTGTGCGATTGGCCGGCTTTTAGCGCGAACCCTGTGATAAGGGAGAGAAAAAAAACATGCGATGGAAAGGCGGCCAGCAGCTATAACAGCTGCCAGATATTACGTTCCTGTATTTTTTTTTCGGACCGCAGTACATTTAACTGGGGATGAGTCGGTGGAAATTGCGAGAACACATCTGTCTTTTTAATGGATATAAGCAGAAACGAAGTGAAACCTAGCTTGTCCCAGGCCCTGTTGTTGTTCTATTTCACTATCCAAGGGCAATAGAACTGAACAATTTTAACCTTTCCAAGAGCCTAGTATCCGCTGCTGGCTTTCTCAACTGCACTGATGATGTGATATGGGGGCAATAGAGTGTGGTGAAAAATGTGACGTTCTAGAAGCTCTATGCCCACATTGGTCTAAGTGGCCTGGCAAAACCCCCTTCCGTGCTTCTTGATGGTGCCGTTGCCGTGGTTACGCAAGAATGACTAGACGAGCCTGCAAAGGACATATAAAACACGTCTTCTGCTCGCTAATAATGCAAGGCGCCAAAAGGAGTGCCCACAGTGGTGCGTTATAATATGCCGTGTGGAAAGAGCAAGCAGGCAGCACACGTACAAGCGCTCAAAGTAATGCAGCGGTGCGGGCCCTTTTTGTTCATTTATTTTTGTTTTTCTATCTGTGGTGAAATAGTTGTGCTTACTTCAAAGAAAATATATAGAATAAAAGCATCGTTTAGGCCTTTCCTTTCAGTACAATTACAAATATTGCAAGCCCAGCCAATCGGGGGACTGTGTTGTCATAGCTGGAGGCGTCGGGTGTCAAAGAGTCAGTGCCACATTTACTTATAATCTTAAATTGAAAAATTTGGTGTTTTTTTAATACCTGTGCCACACATACACGGAAAATGACATTAAGTGCTTAATGCCTGTTTATGCAGTTAATTCGCTGCTACATGCAAAAATCTAATGCCCTTTACCGTAATGTCATTTTTCGTTTAAGGAGTTCCGCACTACTCACGAATGCCTTAAATCTGCCTACTCTCGAACGCGATGGGCGCGAAATGGAACCAACGAAACTCTCAGCACCAGAGTATTGACGTGGAAGCGTAGCTGAACTTTGAAATGAGACGATTTTTTGTGCACTGTTGGTGGCGAAGTTCTGAAGAAGACGAAGTTCACTGAAACAGTGGCGAAAGGTAGAACTTCATGTTACTTGTTGTTTTGAATATTTCAGATTTGGCTACCGCTGGCAGGTGACGGCAGCTGCTGAAGCCACGTTTAGAGACGGCTCATGCCATTTGTTTAGAAAACACCTGTTTTCTTTCGCAAAAACATTTTTAACCCTTCTAAAAAGTTTTTCTCCGCTTTAAAGACTTCTAAAATATGAATGACTTTCCGTTTTTGGTCATTATCACCATCGTGTCTAACAGATTTAATACCTTTGCATTTTGGCATGTAGCACGGACCACCCAAATAATGTTGTTCGGTTTCTTAAGGCCTTAAGCACTTAATGTCATTATTCGTGCACGTGTTGCACGGGTATTATTTCTGCACCGAATCTTGATGCATTCTTTTTGCATCTATCTCTGTGTGACAAGAATGGCAGACATAGTGCCAAAAAAGATGCCTCAGAGAGAGGCATCACAGGGCTTGGCTTCATGTTAAAATTATCATTCCTCAGAAAGTCTTTTTTTGCGTGTAGTTCATTTTGTAGCTCGTGTAAAAATTGTGTGATATACGATCTGGGAAACGATTTCACGGTTACTGACATTATGTGACACCATGTAAACAAATAACCCCCGTCTGCTTTCAAGTACGCCATCTTTCGGTAGCTCAGTTGACACTGTGCATGATAAGACACCTTACTAAAAAAAGAATGAGCATAGAAAAACACGATAGCCTGTAAACCCCTGTCACACGGGCACCTTCAATCGTGATTGAGTTGATCCGGATCGAGCTCAATCTGGATCGGGCACTGTTACACGGCAGTTTCAATCGCGATCGAGCCTGATCCCGCTCGAACTCAATCCTGGTTTCTCAAGCGCCATTGAGGTTTCCAATTGTGCTTGGACGAAACCGGTAATACCCTCATCCCCGCTGACGAATAGCCCAGGAGTTGACAATTTCAGCTAAAGCCACAAATTGTATCAAATTAATGACTCAAATAACCGTGTGATAACATTTATATAGTTATGTAATACCTATGACCGCGTAAAGTTACCAGACTCCGGCCACGAAGTACATTTTTTGCACCATCTGGTATACGTGAGCGCAACCGGTGCAACTTCTCAATAAGGATTGAAATGTGTGATGTAGCAGCAGCAGTGCAATGAGAACGCTCAAAAAGTGAATCGCGATTCGCTGCAGTCTGGTTTGAAAGCGCCCGTTTGACGGGTGTAAGCATGTTAGAGCTAGGCAAAACGAATTAACAGAAAGTGCTGGTGTCAGGCGAGACCGGATGACACAAGGACGGCACTTCGCATTGCCAGAAGTATGTCAAAAAAAGTGTGAAGCTAACATTTATTGGAGTGAACTTGCACTCCGCATCAAGAAAAAACACAAGCGGCACATCAGATGTCCTGGCGTTTGGTTTCCGCTGATTTATCTCAAGTGCTGCCATTTGTAAAAACATCACATTGGATTGAGAACATTGTTGGTCAAACCAAAGCAGTCTGGGATATTGGAAGGCAAAGCTAAACTGCTTCCTTGTCAAATAACGTTGCCGTTGCAGCATACGAAGGGAGAAGGAAACACACTACGCTTCAAACACAGGGTAAAATAGCTGGAGTGGCTATGCGTAAGTAATAAATACCCCTGTCACACGGCAAATCTAATGTCATTCAAAATGAATGACAATAGCTGTTAACGACACTCGGTTTGGCCTTGCGAGTCTACATCATCACCAGCCTGTCTACGCCCACTGCAGGGCAAAGGCCTCTCCCATTATTCTCCAATTACCTCGGTCCTGTGCCAACTGTGACCAATTTATCCCCGCAAACTTCTTGATCTCATCTGCCCATCTAACTTTCTGCCGCCCCCTGCAGCGCTTGCCTTCTCTAGGGATCCACTCTGTTACCCTTAATGACCAACGGTTATCTTGCCTTCGCATTACATGCCCTGCCCACGTACATTTCTTCTTCTTAATTTCTACTAATATGTCTTTAACACCAGTTTGCTCCCTGACCCACTCCGCTCTCCTCTTGTACCTTAATGTTACACCCATCATTTTCCGCTCCATGCGAGTCTACACACGGCGAAACAAATTTCATTTGATAGTGATAGCAGTGACAATTAGCGAGCGTGCAAAACTGCAAAATTATATTTCAAGTGCATCTAGAATGTTTTCATACATAATATTATTTTAAAATATAACGAAGGATTACTTTTTTAAAAATAAAAATAAGAAAACCACAAGTTTAGGTGGCATCAGTAGACGTCACAAGCCGAGACAAGTCCGCGAAAAAATACATATTAGGGTAGCGTTAGCCACCCTAGTAGTGCGCGCATTGGGGACACGATTTTCGTTTTTTTTAGCACTTGTTTGTCTCTCTTTATTTGAAAAACATGAAGGGGAAAACATAAATTTACTAACAGTTTTTAGAAGCAATATTTCTGGGTTTATTACTGAACTTTCTTATCTGGTGATGCGCCACTGTCGTCGAGGCTACTCATTTGGGTGCTGAATGAGCTCCCAAACAAACATCAGTTAGCCACTAAATGGGATTTGCCTCAAATGTCATTCAGTATTCTCGTGTAGCGCTGACTTAATGACATTTAGAGCGAACGACATTTGCTCCAAATGACATTACATCTGCCGTGTGACAGGGGTAAAACACAAGCAGGTAAAAAAATTACGCCCACCTCACCTCGCGGGAACCCTTGTGTGATGCGACGCTGAGGGGGGTTCAAGCGCAAGCGGAGAGCAACTGTCGACCGAAAGGCCGCCGGAGAGCGGCACACCGGTTAAATGCGCAGCGCGCCCGAAGGAGAGGAGACTGCGGAGAGAGAGAGTACTGCACATGCGCAGCACCACGCGCAGCGCCACCCACCGGCGGAGTGAGAGCGCGCTGGGCCGCACACCCGCAGATGTTGAGAGAGTGTGTTCGCTCTCACCTGGGCACACGCCGGCGCCAGTGCGTCTGCCGCGGCTATGACGCAACACAATCCACTTTAATCCAATCCAAGCCAATCCAATCGAATCCAATCCAATGCCCCTCGCGAGAGAGTGTTCGCTATCGGAGAGGAGAGGGGGTGAGCGGAGGAGAGTGCGGACAATGACGACGGACGCACGCAGGAAGGACAGGGCCGCCGACAAGAGATGCTCTCAGCGTCGCATCTAAAAACAATCAGGACAATCAGGAGGCATGGTTTGCGGCGACATCCATAAAACTTGAACCATGCGCGGGGCTTGTAACTTCGTAAAGTAACTAGACAAAAGCATTAAATCACCTCCTCCTGCCATTCTTTTAGGCTAATCTCGCTGTGTGCATGCCCACGATTGCTTGTTTTCTCCGTCTCTCCATACCCTTTCTCGTGCGAAGACGTGCCGCACTCTATGTACACTGGTGACTCTTTGCGACGCAGGTGGCATCACGGGCGGCATCGAGATCTGCATCACCTTCCCGACGGAGTATGTCAAGACGCAGCTGCAGCTGGACGAGCGGTCGGCCAAGCCGCGCTACAACGGCATCGCCGACGTGGTGCGTCAGACAGTGCGCTCCCACGGCGTCAAGGGCCTCTACCGGGGGCTCAGCGTGCTCGTCTATGGATCTGTCCCCAAGTCGGCTGTCAGGTAACGTGGCGGGTTCGATGAACGGCAGTGTAATTCTCTTATAACAATGTATTGGGGGTAACGATGAAGGTCCGTAGATTTCTAAATTTTCCTATCACCCGTGTACAACTATGGTTGTAACACTCCGGTTTTCTGATTTTGTCAATGTCGTTGTAAGTGGATTGCACTACATGTGTCTCCGTTCGGTGAGTGCTGCTGAGCCAGCAATGGTTGCTCAGTACCAGTGCCAGTGGTGGCTTAGTGCCAGTGGCAACACTATACCAGCAGTGGCTCAATACCAGTGGCTGCTCAATACCAGTGACAGCTCAATACCAGTGGCAGCTCAATACCAGTGCAGCTCCACACCACTGGCCGCTCAATACCAGTTGTGCCTCAATACCAATAACAGCTCAGTACCATAGGCAACTCAATATCAGTAGCACCTCAGCAGCCACTCTATGCAGAGACTTTCCCGTGCAGCCATGTTAGCACAGCAGCCGTTTCGTGGTTGTTTTCTAAGCTTTGAGTGCATTTTGGCTGGGGAAAAAAGTACCATATTTATTCGGATATAAGGCGAGGTTTTTTTCCAAAATCTGTACTCTGTCATACGCTGCCTTATATTCGAAGCTCGGGATACATATATATATCAGTGAGTCGAACCGAAAAAATATCAGTTCGGTTACGGTTCTAGTTTAGGCAAAATCATTTCGATGCCGTTCAGTTCCGGTTCAACAAAATCACGTACCGAACCGATTCGCGAACCGGTTAGGGAGCTTGAACCGGTTCGCAAACCGGTTCGATGAGTTGAATTATCACTGAAATTAGAAAAAACATTTAGTAGTTTAAAACGACAGTCAAATTAAAATACAAACAAAAATTCAAAATGCTGCTGTTCCCCAAGGGCAGTGGCGCAATTACAAAGCAAACTTTGAACAATTACGAGATATTAGAAAAACAGGTGAAGTGGCGATGATTTACCACCTACTTTCTCGCCCAGACTTTGTGTTGACCTAGCGACTAATAGTAAAGCTATTGCCAAGCATATGACGGTGGATATATTTTCTGCCCTTTCCTTTTTTGTTGAAATTGCAATCATCGCTATGAAATCGCCCATCATGCTAACCTTGAAGCCTTAAATTTAGGCCTGCGTACTGGCGCGTTCAAGCACTAGCGCCTAATACCAATGCCACACATTTTTTATATTTGTAACAAAACAGAAAAATGCTACAACAGCTAGGCACGTAAATAGTACCAATGAATTAGATTATTTGGTCACCCTGAATAATTTGTTAGCTGTCAACTTTTCAAATGTGTTAGCTACACTTTTGTTAAAAGTAAGCTTTAGTTAACGCTCAGTCACTGCATTATTGGTCTGACCACTGCAATTCATTTTGCGATAGCTATACCGGATGTGTGCATTACAATCAGTATGTCATCGTAGCGCCTGACCCCCGGCCATCGTTCCGTGTGCTACATTGCAGAATCTTATAGTAGATTATGCTGTTTCCAAATGAAAGGGAAATTTGATGCGCGGAGCATGAGATGGGACTTTTTTGAGTAGACGCTCTTTAATTCGTCCACAGCAGTACTCCCCTCCGGAACAAGTAGCAGTAGAAGCAATGTAGCGAGTTGGGTAGTGAGTACAAGTGCACCTTCGAAAAAGAAGCAGATCTGAAAGAAACAAAACAGCAGAACAAGCAGAAAAGATGATCGCTGGGCGAATGGGACAGTGTGAGGTACCGGCCTGCCTTTCTGCACGTGCCATCTTCTTTATTACGGTTTCTGCTTCCAAGACAAGGTCGAGGGCTGCAGTTTCTTGCCAAGGAATTAAGTGCGCACCTTAACAGTTTTCCCTGATATATCTGTTGTTATTTGTATCTGTAGAAAACGGAACTTGTCCACTGTACTGTCCTCAAAAGCTGACCACGGAACTCACTTCCTTCGCATTGATGACGCGTTTGGTTGTGAAAGGCAGGGCAAAGAAAAGTATAGAGCAATATCCACGTTTTGGGGCTTTCTTTTTACTTATTCGGCTTTACTTACTTTTTGCGTAATATTTTAAAAGAACGTGGTGATTCGCCTTTTCTTTTTTTGTTTTTAGTATAAACTCATTTTAAAAAAACTAGCGCATTTGATGCCCCGTACTATATCTCTGCTCCGAGGCGCAGCTTATGTTGCAGGCCAGCAGACTTATTTTAACCAGCTGGTAATATTAAACGTGGATCAACATCTCCTATACACAGACGTTCTCAATTTCTATCTACTTCAGAAAAACGGTCGTGGGGATGAGAGATCGAGGCCACTTGTGGTCAGCAGTAAACGGCTTAGCCACTGAGCAGCTCGTGCGGTCACACTTGTCAAGTATTAACAATTTGCAGGTGTCGGACCTTTTAAAGAAATTGTGAAATGCAAAAAGTTTGCCCACATCGGGTGTGGGCTTTCGCTGTTGCGCAGTGCTGCTCTCCTGCAGCCTGATTGCTCCAATAAAGTGGCAGCTAGGGAAGGGCATAGTAGTTTTATATCCCCTGCTAGCTGCCAAGAATGACATTTCGTTTGGTCAGCTTGCACTATGCTCGTGCTTCCAGCAGGAACAGACCATTGCTACATTGGTGCTCATTCATTTCCTCTGTTGTTACATAGAGCGTGATAGTGTTCAATTGTCTGGAGGGGAAAGTGAGCGGGTACAAAGTTCATGGTATGTGAAAGAAAAAGAAAGCCTGAATTGCATTGACTGTGCAATATCAACAACGGAGGGTAGAACCGTTTTGGCATGAACCGGTAACCGTTATTTATTTTTTTCGGTTCAGTTCCGGTTCGGGTTCAGTGTGCTCAAAAAATAACGGTTTGGGTTCGGGTTCCGTTCCGGTTTTCGGTTCCGGTTCGACACCCTGATGTGTGTGTGTGTGTGTGCGTGTGCGTGTGCGTGTGTGTGTGTGTGTGTTCATCCTCATGTCTCTTTACGGGGGCCATGAGGACAGCTCATTAAACTAACGTTGGGCTGACAGCCATTGGCAAAGAACCATTTTAGATGTCCTATTGTCAAACACCGAAATTTAGTGAGGTGTAAAATTAGTTTCAGGTGATGCACCAAAAATCTGCTTCGATTATTGCGTTCACCAGGGTTCACAGTATTGGAAAATATAAAGGTTACAGTTCTATGACCAGCACTGTTTTGTCTATTGTTTGACCAAAAATGGCTAATTATCCTTAATTATCTTGGGAGCTAATTGACCAGCTAAAAAAATAGTGGCATAATCGAAATCAGTCAGGAAAGAGCACCAAGGCTGACAAGTTTCACAAGGTTTACTTGAAAACTAAAAGAAGTTGTTTTAAGACCAGTGTCCCCCCTAACGTGCCTTCTTAGTCTGACATGGATGTGTTAATGGTGATGGTGATAATGACGTATTCTGGGCGCTTGCCGGGTACCAGTGAGCCTAACTAGTATCGGACGCTTAACCGGGCATTTAAAGGGGCCCTGTAGCACTTACCATCGACTACTCGGAATGTATTTTGGGGTAAAGTGTTTTGTCCCAGCAATCTCCTCCCGCAAGAATGATAAAAATCCGCCCACTATCACCGAAACTACGCGCGATGAGAAGTCGCGCATAATTATTCCCTCTCAACTCCACCACGGACAACGCGACGAAAGCTGCACGCTCTTTCCCGGAGATGGGGGCAGCTCCCGGTGTTCTCTTTGGCGGCCTTTGATAATCACATGCTGGGAGTTTTCTTCTTTTCTCCGCAACGTGGAGGGGTCTATTTCCAGTCTGGTGCCACAACAAAGTAGGCATAGCTGCCTGCTCGCAAGCGCGTGCTCAGGCTGGTAGGGCGTTTTTGAAGCGATAAACGTTTGTTGTCGAGTGATCTCGTGAAACGGGAGGATTGTGTTCGTCACTCAACTCCGCTCCCCACTCAAAACGCAAAAGAAACGCCAAAAAGTGTGCGTACAGGTTAAGGCATAGAAAGAGGTTGGTACACAGCGCCGCCGACGGCGGATCGTCGCAGGAAATGTGAGAAAGAAGCCCGGAAGTTGACCATCGACAAGCCAATAGGACAGCCATGGCCTCAATGTTTCGTTTAGGCCATGCCAGAGATGCATAATGAGGAAAACTGAAGAGAGCACGGTTGGTTTTTCCGCGTCTTTCACAGCGATTTGTGCGCTCACCGCTTCACGCGCACATGTAATAATTGGCTCGCATATTCCTGGCAGTGTAATCTAAACGTTGCACCGGTTTACTTGCCCTGCTCAAGGAGCGTTGCAGGGTCCCTTTAACCGGTACTGCGCCAACGCAGGTTCGGTGCGTTTGAGGCCCTAAAGAAGCGGAGCGTGGACTCCCGGGGCAACCTGTCCCCGCAAATGCGCCTCCTGTGTGGTCTGGGTGCGGGCGTCTCTGAGGCCATCCTGGCCGTCACCCCCATGGAGACGGTCAAGGTCAAGTTCATCAACGACCAGGCCTCTGCAAACCCCAAGTACAAGGGCTTCTTCCACGGCGTACGCGAGATCGTCCGCACCGAAGGTACGCGCACACGTTCTCCCCCTCCCGCACGTGCCACTGGTCTCTGCTTCTTTCATTCCGTGTTTTAAGTTTGATAGTTGAGTGTCTCCTCCAGACCTCAGTCATGACCATGGCTTGCTGAATTAAAGCTATAGCAGAATCGACAATTGGGCTGGTCCTTGAACATCTTGAAGTAGCACAAACTCGACACGGACACGATACCACAGCACTGATACGCAGCTGAAATTTTTATTAGAACTGACTCGAAGATTAAGTACTAACAACCTTGTACCCATGGGATCGCACATCATACAGACGTCACGAGCATTCATGTTTTTTTTTCACCATGTGCGCTTTTTACAGTGGATGCTGTTAGCATTTAAACTTTAGGTCAGCTCTAATAGAAATTTTAGTTGCGAGTCAGCGCTGTGGTCTATTTGCTCCCTTCTTCTTGTGTCCATGCAGAGTTTTCGCTACCTCAAGATGTTCAAAACCTTACTACTACAGTTGTGCAGTTGAGTTGTGGTACACGTCTGAGCGGGAAAAACAACAAAAACATCCGTGTGTATGAGATTTCAGAGCAAAGTAGGCAACCTAACATAATTCTCCAGAGCATTCCACACCATATAATCCAGGTGCACTAAATTTGTACCTTTATTATAAATCTAGTGCTATGGTAATGCAACTACTAGCTCTTAAGGAGAAATGTTTTCCCTGGCATTCACATCCCCCTTCACTTCTTCTCACTGTTTGAACAACTAGCAGTGAGATTGGGGTGTGCGGGGTGTTTATGAATTTTGATGCTCAAAAATCCTTTTAGGGGAGGAAGTAAGGTGCAGCCGAGAGGCTGCTCATTTCTCAAAATTGAAATGGAGATTTCGCTGTTGTGCATCATTAAACACTTGTGTTCACATCTTACACAGGGTTGATCCCTTGTCCTTTGCAGTAGTGTTCTTCATCACAAGTTCAGTGCTCCTTAAGATAGCCGTAGACTGTGTAATATGGTGCTCACTGGAACATTGGTTACAAATAAATAAAGGAGCCGTAATGACACTGATTACTCGTAGCATAGGGGGTGCAAAGCCATACATGTAGGCTTACTTAGCTTGGCCCCCTGCTATTGTTCCTTCAGTTCAGTGCACATCATCAAGTTCACTGCTGCAAGAACTGGTCTTGGTACTTTTGACAGACACCGTCTTTGGATGCTTTTGTGTTCCCATGACAAAGGATTGAAGCACTAGGACAATGGGACAAGCGAGTCAGCGCACACAAGGCGCTCATCGAGCTGACTCGCTTGTCCCATTGTCCTAGCACTTCAATTCGTTGTCATGTTCTACCAACAGGCCCAAACCAGCACCCTTGTATTCCCAAACGATCTGTGGGCAGCTTCAGATGCCAACTGCTCATGTCATCCTCCGTTCCGTTTGGCTGGCAAAGGGCTGCAACCGGGCGTGTAATGCAGGCATCAAGGGCACGTATCAGGGGCTGACGGCGACCATCATGAAGCAGGGCAGCAACCAGGCCATCCGGTTCTTCGTCATGGAGACCTGCAAGGACTGGTACCGCGGCGGGGACCCCACCAAGCCCGTCAACAAGCTCGTCGTCGGCATGTTCGGCGCCGTCGCAGGCGCCGCCTCCGTCTTCGGCAACACCCCCATCGACGTGGTCAAAACACGCATGCAGGCGAGTCTCTCTCCCTCCCCCCCTCTCTCTACCTCTTTCTTCCTGTGTCTTTATGCAGCTCCTCCAAGGGCTCACTGTCTGATAACGTTAACTCTTCGACTACCTAAAGGGTCAGTGAAGCGAGTTGCAAATGGCATCTATTAATGTGGCCAGCTTAATGTTTGAATG
This sequence comes from Haemaphysalis longicornis, assembly GCA_013339765.2. NCBI lineage: Eukaryota > Metazoa > Arthropoda > Arachnida > Ixodida > Ixodidae > Haemaphysalis > Haemaphysalis longicornis. Next base: position 101,749,569 of record CM023453.1, on the reverse strand, counting down.
CACGGCGTAGTTTAGTTTTTCTCGCGTCATCCTCCTTGCCAATTTGCTGACGTTTTCCGTGACGACTGCACCGGTAAGTCTGAAAGGGTTAAATTAATAGATTGGTAGCATATTTAGCTTGTACAATCTACGCGTGAAAACATAAAAGTGGATGTGAACTTTTGCGGAAACCAAAATTTAGAAGGCCTGGATAGCATGCAAAGACATTTCAAACTAGCATAGCGTCATTGCAGTATTGGTGTGGAAGCCGCGAGTTGCAGGTAATGTTTTGTCTTCTGCTGCCGGTGTGCAGGTTTACTAAGGCTCTAGACTTCTCTGGCGTCTGTAGAAGCGGAACGGCTACTTAACTTCCCATTGGCTGCGGTGCATTCCACAATGCACGCATTGCATTAAGAAAACAGAAACGAGTGCCTGGTGCTATGCAGCAACAGCTGGTAATGTGCTCAGCCACATTGGTAGCAAAGAGTGCTGTGGTGGTTGGAGCCGCCGACAAATCAGCGAGCATGCACTGCGCTACCCTCACTCAGCGGCGCAACAGTCGCCAGCTAGCCAAGCTGCTCTGCGCAGTAGAACGTACCATACTGCTATGGAGTATGAAAAATCTATTGAATGGGGTACAACACAATGTAGGCAGTAGCGAAAGGTGGACATCCATGCCGCAACACTGCGATACCCGACAGCAAAAGCATCAAACATTACTCGCAGCTCAAAACTAGGAACACGCAGCGGCATTCAGTCAGACAGTAATGACAAATAAGGAGTCTTGAGGTCTGTTGGAGTTTTGTTTTAAGCCGAAAGCTTCAAGTGCCCCATTCTGTGTGAAACTGTCATCGTTGTTGTTTGGTCAAGAAAATGGCTGCCACTGTAAAGAGTAAATAAAAGCCACATGCGTGATCTAATGGGATTTGAACCTGAGTCTCCCCAGTAGCAGCCCAATGCATTGCTGCTATGCTATCTCCGCACATTGCCACTGAAGGAAGAAAAGTTGTTGCCGTTGTTGTCGTTCCTCCCCCTTTCCTGGCACATACCCAACTTAGGGGATTGGCCAGGAATCAAGAGCTTTGGGGGGCTAATGTGCGCACTTCACGGAATTCACAAAACTATGAATTGGAAACATGAGCTGTAGAATAGTGCGCGCTGCGCGACGCCTGAACATGATGGCATGCGAGTAGAACAGGTACGTACAGGTACGTGCCAGCCGCACAGAGCCCTGATTGTAGTGAAGCTGTGGGGTATTGGCCTCGAGGCCATACCGTGGCGCCACCTACGAGTGACGTCACCTGTAGGACGCCGGGTTGCGTTGTCGTCTGCTAGAACACATTTCCTGTGCTTATGCGATTGCGTGTGTTTTGTTGTGGCCACGGTGTGCCCTCTCCTCGTGGTTTTGATGCAAATTACAGAAAAAAATTGTCTACAAACCGAATAATCCGGGCAACCAATCAGTGACTCGTTTTCTTTCCTGGCGACACCCCTGCGTCTGAGTAGTTGCTACCATTGACACCAACAGCTGGTATGCAGCCAGCTAACGCCAAGGACAATGCAATTGATGCCAAGAAAAGTGCGCTGGTAATTCATTATGAAACACGACACCGCCGCGTCTGAGTAGTTGCTACCATCGTCACCGCCAGCTGGTATGCAGCCAACTAACGCCAAGGACAATGCAATTGATGCCGAGAAAAGTGCGCTGGTAATTCATTATGAAAAGACACCCGTGCTGATTTGCTACCATGTACGAACTGGTATGCGCACTAAGACAAGGAAATACTTGTGCAAAAGTCTGTATTTATGAACACTGCCGCCACTCTGATGTTGCTACCATGCTCAACTAGCGTACAGTCAAGCCTAGTACAATGAATGACCGTGAGAACGAGTGGCGGATTGCTTTGACACGCACACGCTTAAAGAGTGTTGCTACATGCTGCAGTTTGGCTTAAGCAGTGCCTAATACCACGCTGCAATGTAATTTTAAAAGTGCCTGATTTTATAACAGATCACGCCGACAGTCTGAGTAGTTTACTTTTACATGGACAGCTTCGTCCGCAATGTCATGAATGTTACCAGTTAAACAGGCGCTGGTCAATTCATTATGAACACTAGGACCTCACCGCAATTTAATGATAGTTTGGTTACCAGTCCCTTCACGATCAGCTGAGTATGCAGCCGAGCTACGTCAAGGAAATGCTAATTGATGCGAGAAAAGTGCGCTGGTAATTCATTGAATGAAACACTTCGAGTTTTGTACACGTATGAGTACGTCTGCGTGCCAAGGACAATCAAGATGCCGAAAAGTGCGCTGCGTAATTCACTGAGGAAACGTCGCCGCTCATTTGACATCGTCACCGACAGCTGTACGCAGCCGCTATGCCTGGAAATAATGACTACGGATGAAGGTGGCGGATTCTTGCACGCACATGCTTAAAGTGCTGGTACGATCGTGCCAGTCTTGGCTTAAGCAGTGCTATTCCCGTCAATGTTGTTTAGATTTATGCCTGATTTATTAATGACACTAGTACTCGTACAGCTGATATGTTGTACATTTATTGGACAGCTGTATCCGCAATGTATGAATGGTATTAACGCGAGTTTTCAAGCCTTTGGGCGGGTGTAGACAAGCCTATGTTTACTTTTAATTAGGACCTCACCATGGCAATTTATAATTGCAACGCGAGCTTTTGTGTGTTTACAATGAGCCTGCAACCTTTCTCAAGGATCAAGTTAGAGAACTCATGACTGCTCACAGAAGACGCGGCTGTGTACAAGGCGAAACACGCTGCAAGGGTAATGGGGAGTTTTAGAATACAGGAACGAAGTGTGGGGGCCCCCAAGAAGTTAGGGGAACCCAAACACAACACGCTTGCGCACAGCGAATTTTAGAAGAGGGTCTTTTTCAACAGCTCACAGCCGGCTTCGGATTCTCAGAGTCAGATGTTTGGAACTTTAGGCTTAGCGTCGTGGCAGATATTTTATCGCCGCTATCGTTACAGTAGCGAATGACAGTCCCTAACACAACTTTTAACCACACTGTCACCCCCTTTCTCATATGTGGAACTTTGTATCCGCGGTGATTCCCATTTAGGTGATCGATGATCAAGATACCTGCTGCTGCCTCGTTCGATTCTTGCGCGCAAGTATCGCCATCCTTCGGCCACGAGCCGTCGGTGCCGGGACCGGCCACCGAAGCCGGTCAGCGTAGATCGCGGCAGATATTTGAGCATCACTTTGAAAATCCACAGCTGATGACACTACCTAGCACAATTTTTCACCACACTAACATCCACTTTCACGAATGTAGCACTTCTTTTCCGCGATCAGTGTGATTTTAAAAGGCGGCAACAAGGTGTTGCTGCAGCGCCTGCGTCGGTTTGAGCCGCCGGCGGGCAGGCTCGGCGGACGTGTGTGCGGAGCGTTTCTGTGAGGAGTACACTCTTCATGATTTCCTGCATCATCCATTTCTTGCGAACGACAAGTGAAATCTAGAAATTTCGCTCGGTGATCGTTGTAGCCTACAATGTTAACCGGGGAAACAAGCCGCAGCTTACGTTTACACCGGGCTCGGTCGCATACATCCGCATACACCACCATGCTCAAGTCGTTTGTGGGTAGCCTGCCATAGGTGACACGATTATAAAATCCCCATGAGGTCAAACTACACTTCACAACTGATATAATTAACCTCAAACGATGGAAATTAAAACGAAAATACTTTTAGAACGCACGTCCTAAGCAAAGTGTCACGCGCCGCAAGCCAGCTACGCAGAAAGGTAGGAACGGGGATCCTACAAGTGACGTCAAAATGACCGCAGCGCCGGCCTCCCCAGTGGTGGCCCTCGCGGCCAATGCCAGTCGGCTTGCTGACGTAATTTGCGCAATAACATGATGAAACGAAAGCAAAGTAAACAAGTGCAAGAATGATGTTGCAGGAAAAGAAGTTTTCAATAAGTATCAAGGCTTTCTCCTTCAACCATGTAAGGAGACTGGTGTCCCGAGAATTTTTTTTTTCCAGTGTTTGATCAAGTAATATATTATCGAATAGTTCGCTTCAATTAGGTTTCAGTATTAGAAAATTTTGAAGTATTCGACAGTGAGGGATAGTGAAGGTTCAGCCGCATTATTCTCTGCAAAAATTGATGCTGTGCTTTGCAAGTCTAAGGGCACTTTTCTTTGTGATACCGCAGCCTTTGAATGTCATTCACACTGTTGTTTGGGTTCCCAACACGAGGTAGATGAAGTCTTGCATGCATGCGCTGACCACCGCCTGGATGTGATCAACCCAAAGTGCAGTAAAATCTCGTTACAGTAGACAGCGCTATAAGAAACGCTCGATTTATGACATTTGAAAATGATTTGGACTGTATTCTTACGTATGCCATGTTACCAACATCACATACAAGAGACATGGTTACCAGAGATACTATGCTACTAAAGACAACCTTTTTAGCTCCCTACAGTAAATTCTTCACTATTTAGAAGATACTTGATTGAAGAAGAGCCTTGTATGGAAGCCTTATGAAAAACTGCCTTGAAGATGCTTGGACTTGCGTCCAAGAAACCGCAGACGTTCCAGAATCTTTCGGGGAGTTTGTGTCTGCAGATGTGGAAACTGTGTGCTCTGAGAGCTTGAAGGTCATGTGGTCCTAGCGCAAGTAAATGGTGCCATCGAGGATGAACTAGACGAAGAGGACAAAGTGGAGGAGGACATTGTTTATTAGAAAGTGTTGGCATTTGGGGCTGACTAACACCTGAGACCACTTTAACGGTATTATTATCAACAGGATTGTTTATTAGAAAGTGTTGGCATTTGGGGCTGACTAACACCTGAGACCACTTTAACGGTATTATTATCAACAGGAAAGCTTGCAAAGTGAAGTGCTTTCCCTCTAGAAGTTTGGAAGGAAGCTAATACAACAAGGTTACCTGCAGTCACTAAAGCCACCCACGAATGACCTCTTAAGCCTTCCTGAGCAAGTTTCGGTAGACAAGTTTGAACACACTTTGATGCTGGTGTATGTTAAGTCATCTCTGTCTTCTCAGTGTTTTTATATTTTCTGCTACGGATGACCCTGGTTGCAAGAGACATGTTTCCTGGGTCCTTTGATTGTCTCTTGTAATGAAGTTCTGCTGTAGAACGTACGTTAAGTAACCGTGCCAAAAGCAGAAACCTCCCATCTGAAGCATTACATTTTCTTTTACAATGATAAAAGCTTCCTTCACGAGGCGCTATCTTATCTGTGTTCAAGTTTGAGGGTCAGGCTTTGCTGCACCGAAGGGGCAACGTAGCAGGCGATAACAAAGGCAGAAAACGCAGTTTTTACAACCAAATAGCTACTCCGGGGGCAATCTTTGCGATGGGTGCAGTGTAAATGATGCATTTTAGCTGCACCTGCTGTCTGGACGAGAAGAGTGATGTGTTCGTTATGCAGCGGCGGAAAAAAAAAAGGGGGAAATTTTTATGACTAGTACATAGTGTGCATTTATTACGCGAACACATTTGGACGCGCTTGCATGCGAGTAAATACCTGTAAGAGGAAACGTCGAGGTTCACTATGCATTTTGGGTATTCATCGTTAAAAATTAGACGCAAACTGATACGGGGACAAGAAAGGGAGATGACATCAGTGCCAGTGTCACCTCCCTTGTCCCTGTCTTAGCTTGCACATAATTTTTGAGTGACGAATGTTCACGAACTAGCTTGCCTCTGTATTGTACATTATTTTAACCCTGGGTATGCGTGGCATAGACCACAACGATGCAACAATCTGAGGGACGGGCATAAAATGTGAAGCAAAGAGCCAAACTCCAACAGGGGTCTTAAGCGTTGCTTTGCATTTTGTAGCATGAGCTACACTGGCCGAGGTTGAGCAGTTTCGCGTGGCTCCTGGAGAGCCGTGCTGCGCAAGAGCGGCGCGGCACGTGTCGGCCCGGTCCACTTGACGATCATGCGAGGGGTGGCCGGGTGTGGAACCGATGGCTCGTGCGTCGCAGCAACACCGGCGTGCGCCTGTGGAACCAGCATAACTCTGGGGCGATCGGTGACACTGCACCGGGGCCGCTTGATAAATATATGTGTCGCATAATGCGTATACCGTGTGTGTGTCATTGAAGCAGCAGTAAGCATGATAATCAAGCTACAATCCTAGACAACCAGGAAGGCTAAGAATAACCAGCTGAACCTTAACTCGCGCTACGTATATCCTGGCATAGCCGAGCTAAGCTACTGCTAATTTTTTCACTGAAGTTCATCAACTGTTGTGTGTGTGCTGCTACGGAAACAAATGACCACGGTTACTTTTTCTGGCGCTGTTTACATTAGTCACCTCAAAATTTGCTTTGAAGTCCGAAGTTGCAAATATTGACTCAATTTATTCGAAGTGGTGTTCACTTGAAAAGTGAGGATCGCTGTTCGCACATGCCTCGTTATAGTATAGGTGGTATTCACTGAAAAGCTTGGTGGGTGATTTTTTTTTGCTTGGCAACACTGAAAACCGCCATGACAGTGGCCACTGTGCCTGCACATGCGCTTTGCACCCACATCTCGCAGAAAAAAAAACAGCGTGCATCGTCTGCCACGTTTCAACCCAATTCTCGGCGGTGGCGTCAACAGATATATTATTAATTGCACTCCCATTATGTGGTGGTGCTCTACTCGCCCTCGAGCACTTCGCATTCGTCCTCCCGGCCATGGCGTCAACAGATATGAATAATATCAGTGACATCTCGAAGTGATGCTAGGATAGAATAAGGCAAAGTAAAGATTAGAAAGGCAAGGAAAGAGTATCACTTCAAGCGCCTCTTGGTGGCAGGCGAAAACATTCGCAAAGTCACTTCCCAACAATTTTAAGCCTTCCCAAAGTCAATCATTGACGATCTTGGTAAAAAGAAAATGCAATCTGATATCAGAAGTTTTTTCTCCCGCGAGTAAATCTGCTTACCTTGATACAGAAATTTTTTCTCCCGCAAATAAAATTGCTTATCTCTCCTTTTGTGTATGTTTTGATGATAGGAATTTCGGATGATACGAATACTATTTCACGCGACCCCGTGAAATTCGTATCACCGAGATTTTACTGTACAAAGTTTGTTGCGAAGTGATGTTCTTAGCATGCCTTCTTCTCAGCAGGGTCTTGACGCTCACAAGTACAAGAACACCTTTGACTGCATGCTCCAGATTGCCAGGCACGAGGGTCTCCCTGCGTGAGTCTCCTTTTCATTCCCTCGTTTTTGGGGCTTGACACAACCAGCTGTGATAGTATCTGGTGTTGTTGGGGGTGTTCTGTGCAGAGAATTTTTCTTTTGTTGTGGAATTTTTGGCTGTAATTCTCGGCCGAAAGGAAAAAAAAGGAATTTTTGCTAGATGCAGGGGATTTCAGGAATTGTGAAGTAGTAATGAAAAATGTTAGCAAACTTGACCTTGCATCGTTTATTCATAACACGTCATTGTCAGGGCGTGTTATGAATAAATGTTGTGAATGAAAAGCCTGAATTACCCAAAAATATCTCGTTCTACTTTCGTATGGGCAGTTTAAACTCAGTGTTAGCATGCATAGTAAGCATGCTGTTTGGTACAAAACGTGACATGCATATTATCGCATCATTGTGCTCTAAGAAGCTCTCAAATGCTGCTGAGCATCAGAAGTATTCAAACTTGGTTCGCGCTAAAACTCTAAACAGTAGCTGCGTCCCCAAGGCTACTTAGGTGGTGCTGACTAACGCTCTAAACTGAACAGGAATTCATGCAAAGATCAATCAGCTGCAAAAAGAGCATGCCAGAGACGTCATGGGATTTGTTGAGAACCCTGCGGGAAAAACTGCTAGATGTGGGAAATTCCTAATTGAGAAATGGGAATTTTTCTTGTCAGTTTGGAACACCAATCGGTGTTGTAGCCTAAGCACACATACTATTTTGTAGTGTGTAAACTGAGGTGAATAAGAGTCGATCATCCCAACTCCCCCTCACAATACCTAGAAGAGAGGGATGAAAAAGAAAGCTATTTAGGTGTCCATGGACCTCCTTCTCTCCAGGTTTGTGAAAAGGCCAACTACACAACTACCATGTTAACACGATTGTAAGACAACTCGAATGTAGGTCGACACCCCCAAAATTGCATCTCTCAAAAAGAAAAAAATGCGAGCACCGCCTAGAAAACCGTATCGCAAAGAGAAGCTCTTCCGTCAACTACCAATACCCCCCATACAGCGGCTCCCCATACAGCGGCGCTCTTCCATCAATAATCGATGCTCCCACAAGACCCGTGCACTCTTGGTGCACGCAGTAGATGTTAAAAAAGAAAAGCTTTTGTGTAAGCACACGGAATAACCGTGAGCTGAGGGTTGACTGGGAAAGACACATTCTCTGCGAGATGACACCCATCAACATGGTGGCCGATGGAACCGGCTGTGTGCGATTCCCTTTTATTAGTGAGTACGTTACTCGCATTCAAGAAGCGTTTTGTTAGTCTCTAATAAACAAAATCGGTAGTAGCGAATACCTTGATTCAGTGCACGGCGCTAACATAGCCACAATCGTATCACGTTGTTCACTACACTTCCAAATGTGATGGTGGGAGGTTAGCCGCTCTAGGAATGGTGTACAAAGGGCACAGATCGGGAACGCCGACTTTCAAAGTCGGCATCAACTTTTTTGACGCCAGAATGTATGCAACGGTAAATTAATACGCTGCGCTTTGACCGTAGCCATGAAACCGAGGGTGCAAAGCTGCCCCCACCTCGTAGCACTCCCTGATTTCTCATTTCTCTTGCCGTTACTTGCGGCACACGGTTCGATTTCGATTCTAAGTCAACCCCCCAACATTGGATTGTCAAATGTGAAAAAAAGGATCGACCTACAATCGTGTAAATACGGTACTTAATTTACCGGCAGCATCCACGTTCATTTAGTTAGGAACGCTCGTTGGGTTGGTTTTTATGATAGTAAGTGAAAAAAGTGGCAGTGCAACGCCGGCATGTGCGGGAGGAAACGCAAGCACAAAAAGAACAGAACTCCCGCTGGCGCAGTTTCAGGCAGGGGACGCGCGAACACTGCGAAGGCGGGAAAAATTCGAATTGCATTGGGTGGTAAGCAGTGAGCGGATGATGGCGCTACAGCCCATTGTGGCGAATCACTGCTCTGCACTTCTGACAGCTTCCACATTGAGTGGAGCGGGATTAATTTTCTCCTCTCTTATCGTTGCAGCTTCTACAAGGGCACCATTCCTCGGCTGAGTCGCTGTGTGCCTCGACGTCGCCATCACCTTCATGATCTACGACTCCTTCATGGACCTCTTCAACAAGATCTGGAAGACCAGCTAAGGGCTCTCGCCCACACTCACCACCTCAGCGCAGCAAAACGCGCACCCACTGTAAAACCAGACTAATCCACTAGTACGGTAAAACGGCGCCACAACAGCAACAAGAAAAAGGAACGACAGACAAGGACGGACAGACAGGACACTCCACTGCTCTCTCGTTCGGTGTCCTTCGTCCCTTTTTGCACTGTTTTACCGGCAAGTCGGAGAAACAACTCAACTCCTTCCCCAATTAAAGGGGCCAGAAAGACAAAATACAACTTTGTTTAATTTTTAAAAAACTAGCATTAGGTAACTCACTCGGCACCATTCCAGAATCGAGGGACGTTTTTTTAACCAGGAAACTGGAATAAATGTAGAAAAACTTTCAAATTTCCCGCTACAGTGATGTGTTATGGGCTGCGGGGGCGTAATATGGGCTATCACTAAAAATGTAGTTTTCATTGTGTTAACTGCTGGTTAAGCATAAAAGTAATACAATCAAGAAAAACTAGAGGCCTCGCTAAGATCGCCCAGTCATGTTTCCTGTCAGTGGCCGCCAATTGAACTAACAAGTTTCTGTGATGTCATAGAAACATCGCCGGAAAGTGGATTGGGACTTGTTATTGGCTTGTAAATTTTTTTTCATATTTCGATAAGATTGCGACAAAATTGGTACCGTTCTTATCGGTACAAAGCAGTCCTTGTAATCAGCATAACTTGTATTTTGTCTTCATGGTCCCTTTAACCTCGCCTTTGTGCTAGGAGAGGAGAAAAACATGAAGCAGTCTCAGCTACCTGTTCTCCCAAGATAGCAAGAACTTTTTTTGAGTGGGATGCATACATTTGATGGTGTTGGCAGGAGTTGTTCCGCGCGTTTGTGTTTGTCCGTGTTTTGCGTCTGCGGTTTTCCGGTGTTTTGTGCGGGGCTGTGGTAACGGTGCTGGCTCAAGAGCAATGTTGCTCTTAGTTTTCAGTTTGCGCATTCCAATTGCTTGTTTTTTTGACGCCTTTCCGCTGTTTACTGACTTTTTCGTGACTGCTACTGTAAGGGATCAGAGAAGTGCTTCGAATCAGGTAGCGGTTCTGTCTCGTTTGCGTCTCACTGCAGCAGTTGTGCGTTGCACTGTTTGTTGCTGAGTCAGATGTGCTCAGTACCAACACCACCAAGCCATCAAGCTTGTCTTTCCTGAGCACAATTTTTTTTTCGGCCCAAAAGTTTTTTTACTAAGCTTGTGACGTATACAAAGTGACATATAGAAGAAAAAAAAATCTCTGGGAAGAGGTCAGTGAAACAGTCTCTTCAGTACCTACCGCCTTAAAAAGAAAGCCTTCTTGAGAAATTTTTATTGAAGAGATTGTCGCTTTTGTCGTTGAATTCAGATGGAATTTTGCAAGAATACAGCCATTTCTCTGATTGGCTTGTGTCTAGACAGGGAGTCTGGTTCTCGTTTGCTCATGTGGTTTTCGTGCCAGCGAGGGCAGAGGTTCTGTTTCTCTAGAATCCAGCAGTGCGCTGGGGTGCCGAGTTTTCAGTTCTACTCTTCGGTGCTGCATTTCTGAAACTCACGAGCGATCCCTGAACTCATTGTCTCGGTCATTTCCTAACGTAGCGGCTCGGCTTTGAACACAGGCTTGGCTTGGCTTGCAACACTCTTGCGCACTGTGTAAACAGTCGGAACTCAAAGCCAGAACTTATTCAACCCGGTACCTCTGAATGTCCGACCTGCTGGTATTGTTGTCTGCTGTCTAGCTTCTTGTATCTTCACAGCAAAGTATTCTCTTTAGGTATATTTTAGTACTTTCTTTCTATTTGCTTGTTTTGCTGAGAGTTGTTGGGTGTTTACCGCAGGCGCCACTTTTGCGTAGCTGTCTTTGTATGTGTTTGTTCCATTTTTTTTTCTCTGAGAAGCATGTGGTGCGTGTGGTGTTGGATGCAGCTATGTTTCTCTCTGCGTTGTATGTGAAAAGTTGGGTCCAATTCCTCTGGCAATGCTAATAAGCCAACAGCAGACATTGCTGAAAAGGTGGTAGTGGCATGTGTTGTCTTAATTGCCGGTTCACTCAGTGCAGGCTTTTGCTCCGACCTGTAATTTCACTAAATGTTCGATTTACACTATACCACCCTCCACTTTAGAGTTGAAAGGTGACCTCGACTTGTGGTGTATTTTCATGGGTTTTTTTTTATGTGCATAAGCTTCGTAGGCTGCTTGCTGACTACTTTTAAGAGAATTCTGCTGTTCAGGAGAACCAGCATGGTGTGTTTGTGTACAATGGTTTTCGCTTTACTAATGTTGGTAATGCTGTTTCTAACGGTGGTCTTTTTACAATCTTTATACTTTCTTTTTACTAATGTTGCAGATAGTATTTCGGGGAATTCGTCATGCTGTTCGTAGTTTTACATGCTGTTTGCACTGAAGCTCTTCAGGCTAGCTAGCTTACAAAAAAAAATTGCGCACGTTTAGACTTTGATACAGCGGATTTCACGGTATAGCAAATGCGAGGGAAGTCTCAGTAAAAATAAAGGTAGATATTATATTCTCTGCGAACTACATGTTGGAAATATCCGACCACGAATGCCTATGGCCATTGCTAAAACAGGTTTTCTCGAGATTCCAGCTGCAGGCTTCTCTGCACGGATTTGTCGGAAGAAATCGAACTTGTCGAGGTTGTCTCAACACTGCGTTTCTCAGGGTTCAAGTCGTATAAGGGTTGTCCCAACATTGCACTTCTCAGGGTTTGAAGACAGGGCTTTCGGGTCGCCTCTATCTGTCCTGCCGTGTGCTTTTCGCCTGCCGGTAACACGAAGACGCATTGAGCTTCAACTATCTTTTGCTTTCAATGTGTGCATGAAAAGGTTTTAGTGTTGTTCTTCGCATCCATCACCTTTTGCATGCTTTCTTTTTGTCGTCACGGATTGAAAACGCAAACAACGTGCTTGTCAAAACAAAAATGAGTCAATTCTAGTTAAAGGGGCAGCCTAAAGTAACCACGCTACGCTAAGCCTTTTTTTTTTCTTTTTTTTTTTTTTTCTTGCCTCAGTCAGGCTTACCAGAGCTGTAGCAGATAATGTGTGTTTACTGCTGAAGCTGCAGTGTCTCAGATGGAACCAAAAAGCGAAAATGCCCGTGTGTCAATATTTCAACACTTGTTGGTGAAAATTAATCTGGAGCCTGCTCAACTATGGCATGCCTCATAGCCCAAATGTAGCTCTGCGCATTAAACCCCGCAAATGTGAAGCTGCAACATCCATGGTGTCCTCCAAGGACGGTGTCCTCACTGAAAGAAAAAGCGCCGTCCCAGACACGCGGCACATAGATTCACATTGGCTGTGACGAGAAGTGCTTCTATAAAGTGCGTGCCTCAAACTGCTGGCGCCACAGCAGGATAGGGACACTTGGGTATGTGCTGGCCCGAAGTTAGGCTTAACGCCATGCTTTGAAGTTTAATGTCTTTAACCATACACGCAGCTTGGCATACAAGGAGTTCAATCTCGCTTGGCACATCGTTAAGCTCATCATTAGCGCTAACAAATGCTTAGCCTAGGTTTTTTATTGACACCCTTTTGACACCCTTTGTCAAAAATTTTGAGGCCAATCCTTCTGGACCACAAGAACTCAAAAATCAAGCTTTACCTTGAAGTGTGACAAAATGATTTTATGACAGTAAGAAAGAAAGGTGTTTTCTCTAGCTTTCCAGTATAAAACGTTCCAGCCTCATTTGGGACGTAAGCCTGCACTCTGAATTTTTTGCGGGCGGCGCGTTTCCGGTTTGGCCTAGAAAATTTTGGCAAAGACTGTACAGGCTTAGTGAGGGCATAGTAACTGAGAGCAGAAGCAAAAGCAGCGAGGGAAGAAGGATGATAATGATGGTGATGATAGTACACATGGTTTCAGCACACGCCATGCTTTGCACTGAAACGGCCTCGCTCGGCGGCGCAGCGGTCACTGGCAAGCCGGGATGCTGCATTTACTGTCGATGCCAAGGAACATGACGGTCCCCACAATACCGGTATATCCATTTGGCTATCGCACACTAATGCTTTTGCATTCGCTACTTCATAAAATGTGCTTAGGTGTCCTCGTAAATTTTCCCGGAAGACTATTCTTTTACAGCGCCATAATTTGTATGTGACCTCAGTTATTGCAATAAGTGTGAGGCCTAGTACATTACGTTCATTAGCACTGCACTGCGAGGACCTCGCTTATAATTGCAGGACGCTAATAAGCATCTGCGCAAATTATATAATACAGCTTTATTTTTGTATGCTCGTTCTTTTCATTCCACTTTGCAGGGCATTTTTGTTATCTTTGTTTTTATGCCCCCCGAGTGGCCTCTCGTTCTGGTGGTTGCGTTCTTATATCTCGTCTTCGGTGAGGGTTTGAAAGCGAGGTTTTTTTCACCTTTCCGCGTTTGTATTTACACAGCTAGGTTTCTGTTTTTCGATCATTTCATCGCATCTTCAGCACCATTCCGGCAAGGCTGCTACAAGCCTTGGCCACCTACTTAGTAACTGTCTTTTACACGTTTTTGCTCGCCTGTCGCGCTTAGGCCTCGCTGTTGAGGCCTCTCCTTCCATTTTTCTGAAATATTTAGTCCTGTTGAGCCCGGATCACGCACTGCTCCTGCATTTCTGCTCTCTGGTCCCTGTTATATGCCAGTCCGGTGGTAGCTTGGACTGTTGCTCGTTCCTGGGCGGAGCTTTTTGTATCGTTCTACCGCGGTTGACAATCAATCCCCAGCTCTCGCAAACGGTGCTTTTTACCCTACTGCTTTTGTTTTCTGTCATCTGTGTGGAGTGTTGTTTCATGCTAAATTACTGAATGCATGGCAAGAGCTTCTTTCAGCTCTACAAACAAACAAAAAAAAAGCATGTAAGAAGCATGTAAGATTGTGCTGACTCAGTCCGTTAATTTCTTGCTTCAGCTGTTCGTGGTGATTTCGCCTGCATTTTTGAAGCCTTGTTGGTTTGTTGGAAGGGTGTTTATGCAGTTTACAAGTGCATTGAAAGGCTGTTTCAGAGTGCTTGTTGAGATGTATCGGAATTTAAGTTTTTCGGACACTTTGTCCTAAACTGCCACTACTTTGCTTTTTCTTCCCTATTACCATTGGAAAGAGATCTTGCAGTGGTTTTCTGAATGCAGGCACGCAGTTAGTTTTGTATGCAAATGAAAGATTTTGTCTGAGGAGTTTTGACCTATCGCAGAAGATGTTCAACGGCTAGGCTTGTGGCAGGAACAGTCACAGTGTCGGCTGCATTGGCTCTGGTTTCAAGGACATCTTGAATTCTGTTTTGTAATGCACACAACTGCTGTGTGCTGCCACGAAGAAGTTGCCATTGCACATACGATTCGTATCTGTGTCTAGTCAGTGTGCTTCGAGTTTGTAACCAAGCGTCGTGTGTCTCTCACAGCCCGCCATATCTGTTGTGTACTTTTTTGCTCCTGTTCCAGTCTTGTGACTTGCCGAACTCAAAAAAAATGTGAACCCGATTTGCGGCATTCAAAAGCTGCCACACTCTGCATTTAAGTGCATGCCGTGAAGTTGTATCGCAGTATCGGAAGCCACTTGAGCGACAAAAATTGGTCCTAGACGTTTGTTTTATTCCAGAGCACCGTTACGCGTGTACGGAAGCATGGTACTGCAGACAACTTTTTCTTGTCCCGAAAACATGCAGTCCGTACGCCGACCCAATTTGGCTGACATTGGTTGCTTGTACTAGGATGCACAAAAATGAAAACGCACTCGACTCGTCCTGTTGCGTGAAAGAAGCAGAATGTTCAGGTGTGCGGCTTTTTCTTCAGTCACATTGGGTCTGCGTTTTGTTCACTTTTGGCAAGTTGTGAAAGTGATCCCGGCTGTGATTTGCTGTTATGGATCGGCAACCTTGGGCACGAGGACTCCGCTGTCACTCTTGAGACAATCAACCGTTTGATGCCTGACGAGGGGTTCCCAGTGCTTGCATTTCCTCTCTCTGAGACGTGTTCTGCTCTTGCACCAAGGCCAAACAAGGTGCTTCGACCCTATGCCTTTCCCCTGTCCTTCAGCCCTTGGCATGCAAGTTGGATCGCACAGGTTCGCGTTAAAATGTAGGTGTGAAAACAGTAATTGTGGCCAAGGCGTTATGTTAGGACTGCATTGTTGCAGACAGGTGGTATTTCCCAAACTGATTCCTTCCTATTCAATAGAGATTGCTCCCCAAAAGACAAAACCAGCTCTGAATTAACAAGGCTTTCTAAGTTTGCCCTACAAACAGTTCACTATTTTTTTTTTTTTTTGTGTATGGGAAGTATCGACCAAAATGCACCCTATTTTTGACCTTAGGCAGATAAAACGGTTTTGGCAGTTTTCACGGTGCCTGCTATGTGCCGTCTCTTTGTGCAGTTGTGTCAATATATGTACCGAAAGAATTGCTTCGACCTCCTTTTTGAGCGCATAACAGTGCTGCCTGTTTCTCAGCTCATCCTCTTTAGCCGTGGTCAGTTGTGCATTTAGGGGATGTTTGTCCTTTAATGGCTCGTCGCTGTACTCTAAATTTGTTCAGTTTTTGTGACATTGGTGCCGGGACAGTTTTGGTACGTCTTCTAATGTTGTTTTTCGATGTTTTGTATACATCTTCGTGACGGAGGAGGACATAGAAACAGACACCGCTTCAGATGATTCCGCTAAATTCAAACTTTTGCTGTGTGCGACATTGTTGTCACCTGCCTGTCACCGACTTTATTACTTGTCTAGTTTCTTTTCTCTTTTTCACTCTAGAGCTTTACATGTTTTATATGCATGAATGGTGCTTTTATTTCGTGCTTTGCTACATTCCGCTTAGCTGGAGCCATTGTTGTGCTAGCTGCCACCCGTTGCAAATGCGTCAACGTATTCCGGTGTTTTGGGCTCTGAAGTTTCATGCGTGTCAAGTGTCGGTCGTAGTAATATATATACATATAACGCGCATCCATACATGAATATATATATATATACACACACGTATAGTGATATATCAGATAGTATCTTGGGCAATATGAAGAGTTTGCTGCTTAGTGTGTATGTTTGCACATTGTCTTATTGATGTATGCAATGTTGTAACTTGTCAGAGTGTGTGCTTGTTGTTAGGCTTTTGTCTTTCCGTAGAAAATGAAACTGGAGAAATTATGTGCGAGCTTTGGAGCTTGGAAATAACTTGCTGCGATGTAGAATGTGAACTTTTGACTGCATGCAAGGGTTCTGGATGAAGGCTTCTCTGACTTGTTGCAGTTGAGTGGGACTCGAGATAAATTGAGTGTGCGTTGTGTGAAAAGTGGAATCAAATTTGGTGAAGGCGCAAAGAAAAGAATGGGTACAGATACAAGTAGAGGTGTATAGATGTAGAATTTCTGACTGCAAAGTGGACGTGAATAAAAACGTTATTGCGAATTGAATGTTTTCGAATGTTGATATCTTTGCTAAAGAGACCACGGAGACAACATAAAAGTTTGGTTTATTAGAAAGACTCGTATGCAAAAAGCCAACGTAAGGTTCCATTGTTGGCTTCAACAGTTGTTATTCGTGCAGGCAAGATGTTAAGTACTTGTATATGGATGGTTGGCACTCCAAATTAACGAAACCCAACAGGTTCCGGAGCACTGCTACCCCAAATTGTCCAATTTCACCATTAACTTTTCAGCAGGACGAACGAGTGTAAACAATATGCAACAAATTTATTCAGCTAGCTCCTGACTTGTCAAACACACAAAATTGCAGTAATTCCGTGGCAAATTTAGACTTCAAAACAATGCAGAACAGCTGAAGCTTAAAAATCGTGACTAGCCTGAAAAGCACATGCAGTTATAGTGAAAAGATGGGAGAAAAAAAAAACATCAGGACTTCGTTGAATAGGTAAATGCAAGAGGGTTACCCGACCAAAGGGCACAATTTGAAACCCTTCAAGCAACTACGCAGTAAAAATGAAGTGCGAAATATTTGAGAGGATTGCAGTGCTTTGTTGTAATCACTGACCACATCTGTCACCAATAGCAGCAATGGGACTCGGTTAAACACAATGCTTCAAGCATGTAAAGTACTGTTAGCTTGGTAGCAAGCTTGGTTAACCTCATGCTTAGCTTGACTTGCATAGCTGCACTGTGTAACCCAGATTCTCACTCTGTGCACACAAAAAATGCGTGGTTGGCACTTACTGCAATAGCAAACTTGCAAAAAGGAAGCTTTAGTTGCGAGCAGTAAAAATATCACACTTTGGCTAAGCAGCTGGACAGCAAAAATATTTGGGGCAAAGCGAACCGAGAGCTCGACAAAAATGCTAAGTTATTCTCCGTTTATTCGCAATTAGCTGCGCTACCTTTCCCTCTAAATAACGTCCTTCTCGGTGCATTCAGCATTCACATAAGGCAAACATTACAGTGGATGAATTACAGTACATGAATATGTGGATGAAACGTAGTCTCCTGAACAATGAGCTCTGCACGCCTGCTCTAACAATTCCTGCCGTTGAAACCACCACCCACTGGGACAATCGGAAACCAGGTGGCCTGCTGCAAATGATACTCCAGTGCACCGAGATGTTCCGTAGCAAGAATTGCCAGAAACTGTTTATTGCCTCTTTCTTTCTACCAAGGGCAACTTGATTCCATCAATCTATTCGTAGTCGTAGTCTACAAGCACTGTGCTGGCAACATCCACAGCTTTAGTGTCTTTAGGTGCACCACCTATAGAAAAGTCACTGTGTTGTTGGTTTAGATGTCGCCTTGATGACGTTTGCTGAGTAACTACGGCCCCGACTTTGCACACATTACACTCATGAAACACCAAAGCCAGGGTGAACTTTTTATACACATTTGCACTGGCAAGTCAAAACTACCTTAGTATTTTAAACTGTACTTGTGCTTCGATCTAGCATGGCTTGTTAGTAAATTAATGGGTTGTGAAGTGCTGTGTGATCAAAGTTACCTCTCTCCCCCTCCAGTATGTAGTTCAGTCTCACTGCAGTGAGACTGAAAGCTAAGCACCCACACTTTCCAGCACAAGCCTTTCTCATAGTTGTCCCTCTGGTGTATCGCAAGGCGATGTTACTCGGGTAAAAGATGTGTATTCCATAAGCCTGGCTGAACACTGAAAGTTGGGCTAGCTGGTACAAATTGAAAAGGTAAGCAACACATAAGGAACAAGAAATATACAGAAGGAACACAAACAAGTGCTTCAGGCCACGCAATTTGAATTGAAGAGATTTGAAGCAATTTGAATTTGGTGGTCTGGCAAACCAGGCGAGCTATTATTTTCCACGCCATTCAGCCCCTGATCAAGATAACAAGATAGCAGTAGAGCCTACTGCACCTGCAATAGGCTCTATACGGTAATCTCTACAACTGGTGATCTCTTGGATGTTTTGTTTCGGTTTCATCGGGTTCTCTGTTTTCATTTATTCCACAAGGACACTGAACGTGAACCCCGTTCCACCTATAGGTGTAAATTACTTTCGGCATCTGCTATAGTCAGATATCCCAGTCTGTCACTTCCAGGTCACTTCAAAATTGCCAGTTTGGAACGGGGTGTAAAACTGTGTCGTCTTACTCTCTTACTCCTGGCTGGTCTAAAAGCCACCCGTACACCCCAGTTGTAGGGGTGGTTTTTCCAAGCTGTACTCTACTTACAGCAAAGGGATGTCTATTTTATATATATATATATATACGTACAGCATCTTCATCACACAGCACTCCACAACACATTACCACATACTACTACCACTTTTTCCTCGCATCAACTAGCAAGGAATCCATCATCCAAAAACAGTGCCATCTAGACTAACTCTGCCACAGTTGAGAAAATACACCTGGCAAAGTACCATTTGCACAATTCTAGCGCGCACACCTTTTTTTTGCTAAATGCAGGTCTAAAATTTGTGTGCGCGTTACAACTGCACACAAAAGCGAAATCGGATTCACAGCGAAATCCAACTCAATCCAATAAAAAAAAAATCTGCTAATATCACGTGCATAAATTTTGGCGTACCTAAAACGTCTCCTAAAAATAAAATGTCTTCTACCAGGTACGCGGCTTATCGTGGTGTCGTGTCTTTACATCCGCGCGGTAGATTTAGCGGCAAGCTATATTTTTGAATTTCCCCAAAGTAAACTAACCTGCGCATTACAATCAGGGATACGTTAGAACCGTGCAAATATGGTATGCTTCAATGTATTCCAAAACCTTCCACCACCAGTACTGTGGTATCTCCCTACCGTCTGGCATGTGTGTCGCTAATGATGCTTTGTGCATTACTTACACCCCACTTAAAGTGCAGCTACAGGGCTTTTGTAGTAAGTTCAAACTGCAATAAGTACGCCTATTAGACGTGTGCGCTACCTTTGACAGCTAGACCATTGCATAACGGCTGCTGCACGTGCTGTACACTCTGCACAGAGCAAGGAGCCACAACCAACAGCACACATTCACAAAGCAGAATGGAGGCTTTCAACGCCCATTGCTACGTAAACGTGTACAACCACTTCTCCACAATGACTAGATAGAGAACACTTTCTCACTGTCCTTTGACAATCACGCCCAATGCCACACCCGAGGAGCCTGAAACAAAACAACACATTGTAGTCGCGCAGAAATCGAAACAACGTCAAGTTCCTGTTTGGGCAACACTGTGCGGCACTGGATGACACCATCACGGTGACACGGTCACGAAGACGCCTTTCAGGAAGCTGACTTCTTTCTTCTTCAAATCCAAATCCAAATCCAAGGTGTGCTGTTTATACCTTCTCACTTTGACAGCTGCCTCGAAGAGCTTAATGTTCACCGCACTCTTGCACATGCATGGAAGTCTGCGGTGTTCTGCTGGAGTAACACACGTACAGTCTCCTACCGACGTTGTCCTCTATGGAATGTTATGAGAAGCGTAGCATTACTAACTCATTCCCCGCTTTTTCCAATGTTGGGCTATAGTTTTCCTCGCAGTTCTTCCTTCAATTCTACACCAATACTGCCGAAGTGACAATGAGGTAAGCATGTGATACAGGGCTCTCCGGGAAGCCTCTTCGTGTTGCAGGTTTCCAGAATAGGTTGGGTTGTGGAGTCTGCATAGTGGACTTGACGGAGGTTCAAAATGAAAATGCCCTTGTGCTAAGACTTTGGCAAGCGTTAAAAGAACCCCGTTAAAAAAGGTGTAAAACATTAAAAAAAGGTGTAAAATTAAGGGACAAGAACAGAGCGGAGTGGGTCAGGGAACAACTTTGTGTTAAGGACATATTAGTAGAAATAAGAAGGAGAAATGGACGTGGGCAGGGCATGCAATGCGAAGGCAAACATACCGTTGGTCCATGATTTCTCAATTATAGCCGTACCGCGCTTTTGCCATGTTGTCGGCTGTCAAATGTCTAAGATAAACCTCCCAGGGCGGCTTGGAATCGTAGAAATCACTAGACGAGGCCTACGCAGTGGATGAACGCCCTCCGCGTCACCGCAGACTCTCAAATGCCATGCGCTTTTCCCGCATATTCGGAGCTTGCCTCACTCATGTCTGTTCGTAAAAAGCTAGTTCGCACCAGGCCAAGGGTGTGCTGATTCAGGCCTGGGCCCACTGCCCGCAAGCAGTCGGTGCTTGTGGCAACAGCACGCCAACGAGAACTCGCTAGCGCGTCATTGTCAGTATGCGCGCGTTCTGCGATCTCGCTCGTGGAGCAGTGAACGTTACGGCCCAAAAATGGTGAACTCAGTTCAGAAAACATCGGCCGCATACGAAAAAATCAACTTACAAAAAAAAAAATACAAGTACCCTCGGGGATTCGAACTAGCGACTTTCCAAACAAATTCCAGCGCCTCAGACCGCTAGGCCACGAGCGGCGCTGGCAGATTTGGATATATAAGGTTTATAATGTATGACCAGTTTACACTTTTATTTATTTTAAGCATTTTAAGTACTTTATGTGACTATTTGTTGTATATCACTCCTGCAGTAAGTGTCCCCCCAAACTTCCACAATACCTCACGTCTAGCAATTGCATTTCTTTGACGGAAAAGCGTTCGCAGATGTGCGGTCGTGCTGCTGACCGCTGTGCTTGTTTACCCAGCGCAAAAAGTGCTTCCTGCTCCCTAGTTTTGCGCTGTGCGGTAAAAGTTTCAGGTGATTTTATTTTCTTAGTACCTATATTGACTTTGCTGACTCTTCTCCCGCCTTCAATTGGCCTTAGATTTTCCTACTAGCGTAAAGTCAGCGAAACGTCGCATGTGCACTTGTGCAGCGCTTGTGTGGAGCGACCCGGACACTGAGTTTGACACAGTGTACAAACTATCAACGTAAGGAAAGGCACATTCTTTCATTCACAAAGGTGTTATGGCTTAGTTTCAATTGAGCGAGCGAATAGCGACGACCCGTCGGCGGCCGGCGGACGAAACGCTGGGCCGACTGACTCGATCGGTAGGTCGGCTGGCCGGCAAACCGTGCAGTAGCGCAGCCATTTTCCAGCTCATCTCCTGCTGACGTCACACGAAAACGCCACAGAAAATGGGCGAGCGTAAAGAGAGGAGGACAGCATTTTCGAATTGATTTTTCTACTAAATAAATTCGCGTAAACGCGGCCAGAGTGGTCGAAACAATGCCTACGGACTCCGAACTACAATTTGCGCTAGTAATCCCGCAATGTTTACAAATCACTTCAGTGTCCCTTTAAGGGTAACAGAGTGGATCCCTAGAGAGAGCAAGTGTGGCAGGGGGCGGCAGAAAGTTAGATGGGCAGATGAGATCAAGAATTTTGCAGGGATAAATTGGTCGCAGTTAGCACAGGACCGGGATAGGATTGGGATAAGTGCAGATCCATGGGAGAAGCCTTTGCCCTGCAGAGGGTGTAGATAGGCTGATGATGATGATGATAGAGAAGAAGAAGAAGAAGAAAAGATCCGCAAGTGGTCAAAATTAATCTAGAGCCCTCCAGTGTGGCACGCCGCAAAGCTTAGGGGTAGCTTCGTCATGCAAAACCTCTAAAATTTTGGTTCGTTAAGTTCGCTTCTTACTGGATCCCCTGGTTGGAAGCAGATCTCTATCGGGTGCTCGCGGGGCGATTTTGGAAAGCACGCGCACGCGTAACACATGTGCACCTAATTGTCGATCCAAGCATAAAACAGAGCGACACGGCAGTGAAAGTGAGCATAGGAACAATTATGTTATCACAGCTTAATGGATAGGCTCTAAGAGCTGCGCAAGTACTGCATTTACTCAATTTTAATGCACCCTCAACTCTCACGTGCACCTTAACAGTACCGTGATTGGAAAAAGCAACAGCGTGAGTTTTCAGCACAAGTCAACCTGGGGTCCAATTGTCCAAAAAAAAGGGGTGTCGTTTCAAAACGACGCCCCTTTTATGGAGAATTCGGCCCAGCTTGATAATGTTGAAACTTTGCTTTTATCCCACTGGGAAAGCTGTTTTGTTGCTCTCAAATTGACTACAAGCTGTTGCAGTCCTCCAACACAGGTCCCGAAAACGTGGGGGGAAACAAGAATAGTTCAGCCTGTCATGAATTACCAAAACAGGTTACATGGCACAGCACTATGTTAAGTGCTCTTTACCTATCTTGCTCAAACTAGTACCTTGCTTTTCAACTACAGTCGAGTCCACTTATAACTATACCGTTTATAACGACCCGCCGTGGTGGCTCGGTGGCTAAGGTGTTACGCTCCTGAGCACGAGGTCGTGAGTTCGATTCCCGGCTGGGGTGGCCGCTTTTCTGATGGAGGCGAAAAGCAAAAACGCCTGTATGTACGAGATTTTGGCGCACGTTAAAGATCCCCAGGCGGTCAAAATTAATCCGCAGCCCTCCACTACTGCGCGCCTCATCGCCTGCACCGCGTCACCGCGTTAAACCCTACAATCAATCAATCAATACTGTTTATAACGATGAACAACTATGGCACTGTGCGCTGCTGTATGTGTTCGATAGTAAAATGAATTGCTTATTACAATACTGCAGTGCCGCGATATCGGATATAATGACGGAATCCGTTACAGCATGCATTGAAAATGCCAGCTACCGCTGGCCTCATTAGAAACTCTATGTTCTACCCTTCAGAAAACGAGTCGACTTTGCCGCTTATGAGGAACCGAGAGGGGGTGGAGGCCAGTTTTCCTTCCTAACCCCCCTCCCATCGCCACCGCTTTGGCATCATCCCCGCACCTACTCACGCATTCACTTGTGTCACATGCAGGCTGCTTTGAATTTGACTGGGTGCCTCTTCAACTGTTCCCATTTTTCCACAGAAGGGACATCATGGCCGATGTTTTGGAAATGTCTGAGTGCCTGACTGAAGAGGCGATCATTGCGCGAATACATGCTGTGGCCAGCGGTGTCAGTGACGGCTCTGACGACGCGGTTGCACAGCCTACTCGGGTAGCATCTTCGCAGGAGGCCCAATGCATTGGACAGTCCCTCAGGGTCTTTGTTTCCGCCAAGGACCCATTGCGCAGCTAGGTGAAGCACGTACAGGTGCTCTTAATTAAAAAGATGTGTGCCAGCTTCACGTGTAGCAAACAAAGCTGACCGACTACGGTTCCTTTTCTGCTAATAAGTGGTAGTACGACCTTACTTGCATGCGAACAAAATGTTTTGAGCTCTGTTTCTTTTTTTATTTTGCAACCCACTTACAATAATTATCGGTTATAATGATGGGATTTCCTTGGCACTTGGATATTGTTATAAGTGGACTAGACTGTATTTTGCTTTGACTGCTTTACCTTAACTTCATAAAGCCGTTTGGATAACGATAGACAATCATTATCGCGGTTTCTGCTACACACCTGACCCTAAGATGCATGCATTTCTTGGGCCTATTTTCCTAGAGAGTAAAAAAAAGTGGGGTGTGGTTTAAAACGGAGTAAATGCTGTTCAGCTGCTGTTGGCCAATGACACCAAACTGCATAGGTGAATAAGTGACTGTGGAAGAGATGAATGAAAAGTAGTGAAGCCTTTGCACAAGAAATGGCAGCTAAGCTTTCCCCAGAAATTTGTCAATTGTCAAGTGCACAAACACGACAGGAAACCTCGTAGACCAGCCAGCCAACTACCAAGCAACTAAGCAGGTGAGCAAGTGAGCTGCTGCATCATGCTGAGTAGACAACCGAGTGCACACACTTCAAAAATCCACTGTTGATGTCGTTGCCATTTGGACGACTTTCAGGCAACTAGTTCTGTGAAACAAGGGTCAGGTGCAGAGCGTGCGCCAGTGCTTGTGCCACATGGCTGGTCAGGCACTTGGTCTCCTTCACTTGCGAGTCCTGAGGCGTTCTAAGGTCATGGGTAGTCAATAAGTGCTCTTGATGTAGAAATTGTTCTCTGGAGCAGTTTGTGCAGTCCAAAATGACGAATAAAAGAGACCACCTGTGAAGTGGCTGAAGCAGCATGCTTCAGGGGATCCACTAAACATTAATTTTAGTGACGGTTGGAACACTTCTGCAGGACTTTACATCACACTCTGAACTCACCTGACCACGAAGTGGGGAGTCAAGCAGAAACCATTGACAGAGTCATCACCAGAGTGACTCTTCTAGGTGTGCGTGGAAAGCATATTCCGACGCTTCTGCTTCAAGGGCCGCATGGCTGGACAGGCACTGTTAAGCGGCTGGAGTGGCACGCTGCAGCGGATTATATCAGCATTGGTGTAGCCGGCGGTTGGAACACTTTTTCGGGACTTCACGCCACACACCCCAAAGTGCCACTTGAGACTCGATTGAGTGCAGTTTCCTCAAAAGTGCACTCCAGTTCATCGCTCGATGTGCTGCGAAAAACGGCTAGGTGGAGAAAAGACAAAGATGAAGAAGATGGGGGAGAGTGGCGGACCTTAGGGGATACCGCTGATTTGTAGCAGCACTGGAGTAAAAAAAGGCTCGGCAAAGGAAGAGACGAAGACGAAGATGAAGGGGCACAGGGGTGGTCCTTAAGGGGTACCGCAAAAACCCCTTCAAGTTTTCCACTTGGCGTGCACCAAGAGAAGTCCCCGCTAGAGGAGATGAAAAAGAAAGGGCGCAGGGTCGGGTCTTAGGGGGTGCCGCTTCCACCCCTGCTGAGCAGGCCGAGCTGCACGGCGGCCCGGTACTGGTCAGGCACCTCCATGAGCGCATGCAGGGCAAGGGCGGCGTCCGGGTGGCGACAGCCGCGGGTGACCTCGGCATGGCGCACGAGCTGCAGGTTGTCGAAGCGCCGTTCAGGCAGGCCGTCATCCCAGCAGGCCAGGGCAGCACAAGGACCGTCCCCCAGGGCCACCACCACCAGCGACAGGGGCGCTATCTGTTGGTGAAGAGGAGCAGGACATGTCAGTTAAAGCCCTTTCACTGTCAGGTGTTTCTGGCCATGACGTACCCCCAGTGTCGGCTTGGTTTCCAAAATATGAGGGAAGGAACATAGTGATTTATTTGACTATGATAGTGTCCGGAATGCAACATGTCATAAGGAAAGAGCGTGGATGAGAAATCGCCTTTCTTTCAGATATTTTCAGTTTGCCGTGCACGCTTCCAGGACGGCCCCACCGTTTCAACATCAGAATCTGACACTGTGGAGCTCACACCCGTTCCTCAGATTAGAAACTCACAATGCGAATCTGAGCTCGACTTGTATTCGGATCGGAATCCAAGAACCATCGCTCCTGTTTGCAGTTGAAGGCCCCACGCGGTCAGCCAGCCATCAGAACTAATTTTACAGCTCATTAAACTTTGGTGTTCGAAACGGAGACTCAAAATGGTCCCTTGCCACTGGTGCCGCCAAAGTTTAATGAGCTGTAAAATTAGTTTCAAGAGATGCATAAAAAAACAGCTTCGATTATTGCATTCACCAGGGTTCGTAGTATTAGAAAATATAAAGGTTACAGTTCTATGACCAGCACTGTTTTGTCTATTGTTTGACCAAAAATGGCTTATTATCTCTAATTATCTTGGAAACTAATTGACTGACTAAAAAAATGATGGCATATTAAAATCAGTCAAAAAAAGCAGCAAGACTGACAAGTTTCACAGTTTACTTGAAAATTGAAAGAAGTTGTTTTAAGACCAGTGTCCCCCCTTAATTAAGAACCCCACTGCGCAAAAAACAGGTACTGTTGTTCTCTAGTAAGAAACAAGGCTACTTCTTTATTGAGCAAAAAAAAAAAAAAAAAAAAACTAGAGGTGCACAGACATCCAATATGGGATAACGTATCAAATAGGAATTGCAAAATCTGACTGCAAAACAAATATAATATCTTCAAATATGGAACCTTTGCGTTACTACGTACCGATGCTCTAAATTGTAGCCACAGCAAGGGGAGAAGGAAACTCAGGTGTTCAGGAGTTGACGCACCTGAGTGTTCGTGCACTAGTGCTTGGTAAAAAAAATGGCACAAAAAATAAAGCATATAGACAAGCTGCATAAGCAATGAAAGATATATTTTGGCATACATTGCCATAAAGAAATGCAGGGTCCTTAACTTGCTGCGAATGCAGAAAGTATATATAGCTGCAATTTCTCCAGTACACCTACCTGCCGTCTCCAAAAAGGCTAAGCATACTATTTGGCTGGAATGTCCTCGCTCCAAGCATCCCCATAGCTAATGACTCAATTACTCACTCACGCCACTACGGTGAGAGCACACTCCTTTTTGGCTTACAGACTCGCACAACTAGCATGCTACTTCAGGTAGCATATATACGAGTTAGCATATACAGGGTGTCCCAGCTATCATGCACCAAGATTTAAAAAAAAAAGTAAAGGCGTAACTTGAAGGAAACCAGATGCATATTGTTTGCAGTACTGTGATGAAGCGGACAGTATTTTTTTCTTTAATGAGACTTAATTAACTAATTGTAATTAATTTTCTAACTCGAGAAATACTGTCCTAATCACTAAAGTGTCAATGAGGCACTTGTAGGTAACCACGAGGGGCATCTAACTGCGGCATTTTCAGCGATGAACTAATTGCGTACACACTTATTTTGACTGATAAAGGAAACCCGCGAAATATGAAAAATACCACGTGACGGCGCCTCCGCGCGCACCGTAAAGCAACGCCCTCAAACAGGCTGCCTCTGAGTTAGCCAGAATGAAATAGACAAAAGAAAAAAAGAAGAAATCGCGACCGAGTTTGTTCCTTATCTGCACACACGTCCCGCGAATCTTGCTGCTGCTGCTCCTTCCATGCATGCTATTATCAAGGTGATGCGCTGTCTCTTCGGGCGGGTAACACGCGAAGCTGTTGCTTTCAATCAGCTTTGTTTGGGGACGCTGCTTTACAATGCGCGCGGAAGCGTTGTCACGTGGTATTTTTCATATTTCGCGGGCTTCCTTTATCAGTCAGAATAAATGAGTACGCAATTAGTTCGTCGCTGAAAATACCGCAGTTAGATGCCCCTCGCGGTTACCTACAGGTGCCTCATTGACACTTTAGTGATTAGGAAAGTATTTCTCGAGTTAGATAATTAATTACAATTAATTAATTAAGTCTCATTAACGAAAAAATTACTCCCCGCTTCTTCACAGTACTGCAAGCATTATACACTAGGTTTTCTTCGAGTTACGCAATTTCTCTTTTTTTTAATCTTGGTGCATGATAGCTGGGACACCCTGTATAGTATACTTGTCTAGTGCAGGCCTCAGAAGAGGTAGTAGGCTTTCCTTCGCCGCTTTGAAGTAGTGTGGGAAAGCCAATCCAGGGCGGACTGACATATGGTGAAGCTTGAAAATTTTCGAGCTGTGCGGCAGAGGCAGCTTTGATTGATTATGGGTTTTAACGCGCCGACGCTACCTAGGCGGTGAGGAGGCGCGCCGTAGTGGAGGCCTCCAGATTAATTTTGACCCCCTGGGGATCTTTAACAAGTGCCAAAATTTCAAACATGCGGGCGTTTCCGCTTTTCGCTTTTATCAGAAAAGCGGCCGCCGTGGCCGGGAATCGAACCCATGACCTTGGGCTCAGCAGCGCAATGCCTTAGCCACTCAGCCACAGAGGCAGCTTTCATTGCTCTATCATTAGGAAATTTCAACTACAGTTAAACCTCGATGTAACGAACTTCAATATATAACAAAACCCTTGATGTAACGAACCACGAATTTTTTTGTTACTTCCAGTGTATGCACACCATATATTTTCACCCTCTGTGTAACAAAGTCCCGTTTGCCGGAATTTCAATGTAACGAAATTTCATGGAGAACTAGGCGCAAAATTTTAATTGTAGAAGTAGATTTTGGGAGACGCAAGCACTGGAACAGGGTCTAATAAAACGCGAATGGCGACACGGGCCGCCCAATGCCGCGAGCCACGGAGTCTGCGAGCGAGCTCCTTGCCTACAAACTGCGTGGCGCGCATACACGGCTGGCGCACTGTTTCTGTCGGAGCTTAATCGTCTACGCAGGCATCAGCGTGAACTGCATAGAGCGTGTTCTCCACGCAAGAACGCGCCCCGCAAGCCACAGGTGCGCTGACGGAGCCGCGGAGACAACCTTCGCGATGCGGGTAGCTCAAGCAACCACTTCTATCCACTCGCCGAAACGAAACTCGAGGGGCAAACTCGAGGGGCATGCGAGGAGAAAAAAAAAAGGATAACGTGGGCGAAATTTTCAATGTAAAACGTCACACGCGCCGCTACGAAAGCGTCTATCAAATATCCTCCACGGTGGTAAGCCTAACCATCTCTGGCAGGGCCACCGCCGCCGCCGTATGCCGTCGCTTTGCCCTTTGTTCGAGTTCGCTCGTGCTTGTTGGGTTCCATCGTTCCAGCAAGCATTTAAATGTGAATCTTTATGAGCCTTGAGCGCACCTTTTTTTCACAACAGCGTCTGCGATTGTGCGCCGCCGGCGGCTGCTGCCTTTACCAGAAATCGACTCGCACTGTGCGCGGCAGTAGGAGGAGCCTGACCAGTTTTGCTAATGGGGAGGCGCGCACCCTAAGGTGGGATCTTCGAAGCGCTCAGGGATGCCGGCTGGCCCCACCAGAGACGATTAGGCTTACCACCACAGAAGATATTTGATAAGCGCTTTTGTAAGCGGCGCATATGACGTTTTACAGTGAAAATTTTGCCCACGTTATCCGCTTTTGTTCTCGCAGGCCCCTTTCATTTGCCCCTCGGGTTGCGTTTCAGCAAGCGGTTAGAAGCGGTCGCTGGAGCTGCCCGCATCGTGCGAGTGGTCTCCGCGGCTGCGTCAGCGCGCCTTTGGCTTGCGGGGCGCGTTTTTGTGGCGAAAAAACGCTCCATGCGGTTCACACTGATGCCCGCGTAGACGATTAAGCTCCGACAGAAACAGAAAAAGAGCGCCAGCCGTGTATGCACGCCACGTTTTCGTTTGCAGGAAGCGCTTCACGCGATGAACACTTCATTATAACCGCGAATTTCAATGCAGCGAAATTTCAATGTAACGAAGTAAATTACGAATTTTACAACCTTCGTTACACCGAGGTTTAACTGTACTTTAATATTTTGAACAGTAGAACTGCGCTGCAAATCGAATCGAATAGCAAACACTCTGCAAACTACTCGAAGTTCCGAATCTTTGCACACCCTTTAAGGAACACAAATTAACAAACACGTGAGCCCGTATGGGAATACTAACACCCGGGTCCGCAGAGTAAAAGCTGGGTGCTGTACACAGCGCTACATCAGCCCGTTCCCAGTGACGGAACTAGAGTTACACTGGTGTGTGCAGCACTGACGTCATATCATGTGGCAGATGAATGTAACGGCATGCGAGTAGAACAGGTGTTTGGCAGCTGCACAGAACTCTCTTTTGGGAAATCCGGGGGGCAAAGTGTCGCTGGTGTGACTGCCAAAGTATTCCCGTCAAATGACAAAGAAACCAAAACGGAGAAACAGATGAAAATAAGATGCAGCAGAAAAGACGTCTCTGATAAGTGCCACAAGAAGACACCTTGGAACCATGTAGAGCCAACCCACAAAGCAGACCAAATTGCTCGTCTGGGCCACAGTCCGCCACCAGACCACCACCGGACAGACAATCTGTAGAGGCTTCAGTTTTGGCGGAGGACCACAATATCAAGCATTGTGGTCTGGCAACACACCCGCGTGATGTGGGCAGGGTCTGGTCCACTTGCGCTAACAGAGAGCGGCGTGCCTACCACAGCTGTTTCGAAGCACTTGAAGGAGCCTGCTTATCACCCCCCTCCCAGTGGGTGGGGTTAGGCTTAGCATTGCAACACTGCTTTTACCCCACTTTTGCTAGCAACTCGTATGGCTCTAACTAGTGCAATGCTAGCCACCGTTATCATGTTTTTTCGGGCATCTGGAACTTTGTGCACTTGAAGAGTTCCATTCCGGCAAGCGGTGGTGAGTGGCGACGGGCTCAGCCTAGCTCGCCTCGTCATTGCCGCTCATCGTGTGACATTCATGCGAATGATGCCGGCGGTTGCGTGAGCGCCCCAGGCATGCATGCTGCTGTTCTTGCCCGGGTAAAATGTTTCGTGCAACTCCGTACATTTCAGCATGTTGTTGCAGCCAGATGGTACCTGTGTTCGAACTTTCCTGTTCGAAATTTCAGACAGTCGGCCATTTTGCGGTACACTGGGACGAACCAGACTTGGACTACGCATCACATAACCGATCAGCCCGTGAACTTGTTCTATCATGTGGATAGGCCTCGAACTTAAAGGGACCCTGCAACACTCTTCGTGCAGTGCAAGTAAACCTGTGCGACGTTTAGATTAGACTTCCAGAAACACCCAAGCCAAATATTACCCGTGCACGTGAAGCGGTAAGCACGCAAATCGCCGTGAAAGACGCGGAAAAACCAACCGCTCTCTCTTCAATTCTCCTCATTATTCACCCCTGGCATGGCCTCTGCGACGTCAATCGGGCCACGGCTGTTCTGGCTGTCCTATTGGCTGTCGCTGGTCAACCTTGCGGCTAAATTCTGGCATTTCCTGTGACAATCAGCCGTCGTCAGCGCTGTGTATGAACCTCTTCTATGTCTGAACCTGTCCGCATGCTTTTGGTGTTTCTTTTGTTTTGAGTGCGTGCGGAGTTTGAGTGACGAACTAAATATTCCACTTTCAACGAGCCCACTCGACAACAAACGTTTATTGCTCCAAAAACGCCCTACCAGCCTGAGTGCTTGCTTGCGAGCAGGCCACCATGCCTGCTTTTTTGTGGCGCCAGACCGGAAATAGACCCGTCCACGTTGCGGGGAAAAGGACGAAACTCCCCCGCCTGCGACATATCGAAGGCCGCCGAACAGAACGCCGCGCGCCACCCCCCTCTCCGGGAGAGAGCGCGCAGCTTTCGTCGCATTGTCCGCGGTTGAGTTGAGAGGGAACATTTATGTGCGATTTTTCATCGCATGTAGTTTCGGTGATAGTGAACGGATTTTCATAATTTTTGCGGGAGGAGATTGCTGGGGTAATAGACTTTACCGCAAAATACATTCCGAGTAGTCGATGGTAAGTGTTGCAGGGTCCCTTTAAATGCACAGAGGATTTTCTCAGTGGGGAGAATGTAACAGTGGGGAGAAGTAGCGGGGAATGTAATGTGGGGGTTAATGTAATTTTCAATGTACCTTTTTCACTGCTATCATGAAGATGAATTAGTGGCAAGTGTTTCCATAGGGCAGATTACCTTAACTCTTTCGCTACCGCGCCTATCAAAATCGATCAATTTGATCGATACTTTTGGGAGCGCCTTTTCATAGCGTTCCAGGCGTTTCTCGAACAAGTAAAGCTGTTCGGAGTTAGCTCAGAAAATGGCCTTTCAAAATCAGTTTTGTTTTCATTTTTGCAACGGAAACGTGATTTTTGACACGCTTTTGAATCACCTGGTTGTGGAAAAGGGGCGTGGTCATCGCGCCTCAAGGCTACCAACGAAGAATTCGTTGAACTCGTAATTCACTCTTGCACCAGCGCTTGTTTTTTGCTATACAGGGCGTGAATGGGGAACTAGCAAACGATTTCAATCGTCAGGTTCACGCTCTGACAGTAATAATCCCAGAAATTGGCTGCAAAATGTCAAGCAGTGCCTGGTTGCAAAGCTACTTTATGATTTTAGGCAGTTTTATGCCTTTGCGCAAGTTGTCCCCTAAGTACTCTGGTAGTTTCTACTTACCCAGGACCATTCCCAAACGTTTACAACAGTTTTCGGTTTCGTTTCTGCATCGCGAAATTCATATTTTAGCGCAACTACGCAGTTACCCAACTTCAAGGCTAACTGCCATGGCGCCTGAAGCGTTCGCGACTGATCCTCAACAAGCACGCCGCTCCTCATTTCCCCCCACCCTAACCCGATTTCTGCGATAAGAACTTCAGATGCAAGTCAAAAGGTCACACCCAGCGCCAGATATCTGTTCCGCCGAGGACAGCGCTTCAACCACCGGCCTTACACTGCCAGCTGTCGCCTTCCAGTTTCGTTTTCATGCGGAGGGTATATCCGGGTGTCTAATGTTGCTGCTTAGTTGAACTGTCTATTCGGAAGGAGTCTCTGATAAGTTTTGTACTGTTTCATTTGAAAAATGTTAGGTGGCGCTGCAAATAGAGGAGGCCTCGTTTGTGCTGATCTTTTTTAGCGCGCGACTGCTACTCGGCCAAAGATCGCAGGGGCACGATTCTAGCTCCTCGTACCTCATTTTTGCGAAGCAAGGCTACAATTGCGAGTAAGAAGATGATAATAAAGCTCAGCTTTATGTTTTGAGAGATAACTGACCGTGAACGACAACAAACATCAGCCACGGCGTTCCGTTTTCAACTTCATCATGCATGTTTTTTTTCTGCATCGCGTGCTTGTCCCAAATATTGTGCTCGCTGTAAATGCAAAGTCAGCCATTGACAAGATGTTTTTACGTTATGTGGGGGCAAATTGGTGCCTCTGATAACGTCAAACCGCCAGATTTATTCCAAGGAACCACCCAAAATTGCACAGTTTGAATTAGAGGTTGGGCTTCACCGCATGACACGAGCACCGTGCGTGCTAAACATTTTTTTTTTATATCTGAAAAACTGTTCCGCGCAAGTCGACATTTTTTTTAGGGTGTGTTTTTGAAATGTTTCCCTGCAAAATGTATATTCCTAATTTTTTTCTACTACCAGGTGGTTTTGATATACACAACTCCTTTTTTATCATTTTTTTTCGACAACTTGACAAAACTTTGATTTTGATATTTTTTTTCACAACTATGATATATGAAAACCTTTAAAAAACTGGTGTTATTGGAAAGCCGTTAAATAATCTGCATTTTGTGCTCCTGCAATTAGTGCCTAAATAATTTTTTAGCAGAAAAAAAAAATTGTTTTCTTGGACTCCCCCAAAATTGGTCAATTTCTGCGGTTAGCGAAAGAGTTAAGTCTGGCTTCATCTTGACAGTTTTGTCAGCGGTTCGAAGATGGAGCAAAAAAATAGGTGGCTAAGTTGTGCAAGCAAGACCCATGACTCATAAATGCATAACGCGTGCTCTCATGAATGAAACAACAAATCAAATACTATTCTACTTTCCCTATACAGTCTAAAACCAAATTGCTCTAGTAATCTTGCCATCTCTAAGACAATTACAAGTACTAGGCGATTTAAAAAAGTGAACAAAAACAGGCACACAAAAGTAAACCGCACGAAATGTTTTGCTGGTACATTAGCATGCATAGAGGTGGCGCTGGTGTTTAGACAGCAACTTATCCTGCATCATTGTTGACTTGCATTGTCGAAGTTTACGGGGATAAATTGCTTACATTTCACACAGGACCGGGATAACTGGAGATTAATGGAGAGGCCTTTGCCCTGCAGTGGGTGTAGATAGGCTGATGGTGATGTTACAACTTCGGTGCTTTTTGCCGGCTTTGTTAGGATTGTAACAGGCCCTAACACGGCGGACTATTCACTAAGACGGCAACGAAGCCATCAAAAAGTGAAAATTGGAGCACAGCTGTAATTATATACGGCTTCTCTCTACAGCCAGACTCCTTGGGCAGCGCACGAGAGGTAGACGAGTGAGAAGGTAGTGAGGCTACCTGCGAGGCGGCCACGATGGCCTTCCTGGAGGCGGCCTCCCCCGCGGGGCTCAGCTGCCCGTCCGTCAGCAGCAGCAGCACGTGGAACTCCCTGCTGCAGATGGCAATCTCCTGGGCCTTCTCCACCACGGGGGCAAAGCTCGTCGGGCCCGACAGCTGCACCTGTAATAGTTAAGGGGAATATAATTAACATAACCCAGCAAACATGCATTCACAGCCGACACAACGAAGTTTGACTCGCAGTAACCGTCTAACTCCGCTGTTCAGTGCAGGGCTTCCTGTTCACTTACAAAGCCCAGGAGGAGTTCGGCCTTGAGTTCCTCGCAAACTACCATTTTGACACCACACTCGCTTGCGACGTGGTATTTCACACTATCATAACCTTCAAAATATTTTCAGTGCTTTCTATAGTCTCACCGTTTGTTCCCACATGATTCACACACATAAAATGCGCTCCCAATCCACTCTATTCTGGCCTGCGAACAAGCCGTCATTGCTGAAGTTACCAAACGAGATGAGCGTCCCTTTCAAACTCCCTCGGCCCTCTTCAAACTCAAGAAATGGCCAACACATCATCAACTTAGATTAATTTATACAGTGTTTGTAAGGACACACACACCGCTGCCGCGCTCCAGCAGCGGACCTAAACTTGCAAAAGCTTGACTGCAATGCCTGAGCCGTGTCTCTGCAGATTGTTATTTTTTAGCCACACCAAGCTTTACTGAACCTCCTTGAAGTGTGCATGGGTTACAACAGTGCAAGCTTCTTGCAACCACAGTCATCTACCAGCTCAGCATGCCTGGCAACCACCACCTCTTTGGTAAAGGGGTACTAAACAATATGTTGGTCCGTTTCTCCCCTTCAACTGTATAGTATTTCCATGGGTGAGCTGCAAAGGGTCTATAATTACTGCCTGGAATGATGCGCCGAAAGTCAAGAAGAGCACAGAGGCTAAAATGCTGCCAAAACTGACAATAGGCTGAGCACAAGGCCAGGCTACCGTCAGTTGATTGATTGTCAGCCAGGCTATTGAGCTTAACCCTTTCAGCCTTGAATTTTTTCTTTCCATCGTAAAACTTTTTTCTGTGTGTTTTTGTTAGTAATTGGACCCTATAAGCTTAAAAACCAAAGATTGAGCTTGTGATGCAAATAATTAGCAACTTACAAGCTTGACATCCAATTTGGTCATCAGGAAATTAGAATATCAATTTACAGCAGAGAATTTTTTCCCCAGCGTTTTCTCTAATTTGGAAAGCAGCAAGCCCACAGACAAAAAATAAGTCTGGTAGTGGAAGCATCTTTAGATTTACACCCATGTCATTCAAACTTGAATTTCGGTCCCTGGGGTCACCATGACGCCAGTTTGACCTTCACTGCAATGCCTTCCTCTTCTAATGTTCAGCTGTAGCAAAAAGCGAACAATGGCGATGTCTATCGAAAGAGGCATCCTTGAAGAACTACTTCCCAGAAAACCAGCTGTTTTGGTTTTGTTCTCAAATTGCTAGAAGTCTCTTGGTTCATATCCTAAACATAGGACGCCAGGGCCAAAAGGGCTAAGGCCAGGCTAAGTTTGAATGAAACAGAGATCGTTCAAACAAGCTTTAAGGAGGAGTTTACGTTGAGATGTGTGGCAAAACGCAAGGGCAAACATTTTTGAACTAATTTTTGTTAAACAAAAGAAGTAGTGCTTGATTCGAGGTGCTTGATTTGCTGTTGTTAACATACAGAATGGGATGTTTACTGCAGGTAATGATTTCGGTATGGCGAACAGAAACGCCCACGCGACCTTGCACTGCAAAACAACCCAGGACAGCAATTAACCTTTACATGTGCTATTATACCATGCCGCTATGTGCTATGTATTATACCATGCCGCTAGTATACCATTACACGCTATTAAAATGCTACGTTGCCCTTGCCGATTACACTGCCACACAATTCTACCCCCTCAAAAATTTTAGTACCCCTTGAAAAAACACATTTTTATCATCTGCGTTCTTTTATGCTGTGTATGAAAACATCCTGTCTTGTTTTTGAATACATGACATAGGTCAGGGACGTAGCCAAGGGGGGGTGGAGGGTTATGGGGTTTGAACCCCCCTAGGAATTTTTTCCAGGCAGTGTATAAATGAGTGCTAGTGTTCCTTTTAACAAAACCTTTCCTTTCCCATGATCCATAACCCCCTCAGAAGAAAATTCCTGGCTACGACCCTATTGTAGGTATACCACAGCCTCCCCCCCCTCTTTGTTTTGACGCCTCCCAAGGGCATGTTACACGATGGCAGTGCTTGGGGGAAAGATTTTTGTAGTACTAACAACAAATTGGTGATTAGCGATGAACTTAGTGAGCCGTCCAACACAAAGCATTCTTTGGATAGTACTCCAAGCGGTGGCGACAGTTGCGAAGCCTCACTCAATCAGCTCCTGTACCAAACCACACGTGTAGCGCACACTTTGACAATGCATGCCTGAATTGAGGGGATGGCCAGTTTGCATGAGACCACATGCCAGGTCTCAGGTTGTTGCAACGCTTGCTTCTGATTGGTCAATCCTAGAAAGAGGGTTACGGAACCCAGACAAACATGCACTAGTCTTCGGGCAACGTCACCAAGCCAGCATGGTGCGTTCCTAATCTACAGTGTACAGTGTGACACATACTAACAGAATAAGGAGTGCCTTTAACGGGGC
Organism: Haemaphysalis longicornis; assembly: GCA_013339765.2. Classification (NCBI taxonomy): domain Eukaryota; kingdom Metazoa; phylum Arthropoda; class Arachnida; order Ixodida; family Ixodidae; genus Haemaphysalis; species Haemaphysalis longicornis. The sequence continues at coordinate 101,712,665 of CM023453.1, read as the reverse complement.
CATAAAGCCAAAATACAACTTTGCTCACTTTTAAAGAACTAGCCCTTGGTAACTGACACAGCTCCATTCTAGCCACGAAAGACATTTCTTTAACTGAAAAAAAAACACAAGAAATACTAAAAAACTTTCAAATTTTGTGTTGCAGTGACACCATATTGGCAGTAGTGATCTATTATGGGCCAGCTCTAAAAACAGTTGTCACTGTGTTAATTGCATGCTATCATTCAACTGATACAATTAATTCGAACCGGAGACCCCACTACAAGCTCCACAGTCATGTTTCTTGGCAGTGGCTTAGGCTGGGCCATGCCAATGGCACGCATGAGATTCTAAGACCCCATAGAGAAATCACCAAAAAGTGGCTGCGGAGTTGCCAGGTTGAGTATGTTTTCTGATCATCTCCATTATTTCTTCGAAGATTGCAACAAAATTGGCATTCTTGCCATTGGGGCAAAGCAGCCTTTTAATTAAATGGAAGAAACTTGTATTTTGCTTCGCGGCTCCTTTAAGATACAGTAGAACCTCATTACAAGAGACACTGTTACAAGAGACACTTGGTTATAAGAGACATTTGAATGGGGACAGTTTGGTTGATTTTCCTATGTTTGCCATGTTAGCGACACAACTTTATTAGCTCACAAACACGCTCTCTACTAGTGAGCTGTGACGCAAGAAAAAATTATTCTGGAAAACACGATACGAGAATGTAATCCTAGAACATGAAATGTATGTTGTGGTTTATGAACAACCCTTTGCTCAGTTTATTTGAAGCAAGACGGGTCTGCTTCCTGGCACCAACAATAGATGACGCGAAAGCAGCACACTACCAGAACTCTGCTAACTCTACCAGAACATGCGGACACGATTCGTCCACAGCCACCTGGTTCAAAACGGTTCTCTGATCAAGCGAGCAGCCGTTGAGTGGCGGTTCTTTGAGAGAGTTGCTCTGCCAAAGAACCGCCGGCAGCCGAGAACCCCCACTGCACTGAGCGGCTCAGAGGATCCGGCTCGTTCCTGACTCGGACCGCACTGAGTCAGGAATGCACAGAAACTGAGCGCACAAATGCAGCTGTGGTGAATCATATAGGTCACAGGACTTTATTTTCCTATTACTTTAAAAACGCAAATGCAGTTCGTTGACTGCTGCCATTGGGGCCTCCCGATCTGTCATTCACCGCCGCCACTGCCACAGTCTCAAAGAGCGGCTCAGAAGATCCAGCTCCATGAAGAGCGGCTCTCGAAAACAGCGGGTCAGAAGATCTGAAGAACGGCTCAAAAGAGCCGGCTCCCCTGACTCGGACTGTCTGCTCCTACGACAGGAGGCGCTGGAGGAATTAGGAAAATTAGCCCCACCTGGCCCGGCAGGGCAGCTGCTTTCTCACACTGATAATAGATGGCGTGAAACTCGCACCAAAGAGCCGGCTCATTTGACCCGGCCCTTCGGCTCAGTCGGCTCTTCTTCCTCCATGGTTGGCTCTGCTGTGGCTCGCCCCGTTCGACACGGATCACCGAGCGGGCGAGAAGGGGCTCCCTCTCTCCAAAAGAACCGCCGCTCACTTTTACTGAGCCACGGCTCACTCGCTCTTCAAAAAGAGCGGCTCAAAAGATCCGGCTCGCTCCTCAGCGATGCATCTCTACGCGATATCAAAACAAACAACACGGCAGCTGACAGAACCGGCCGCTCGCGATTTCCTTTGATTCATGAGTACATTACTCGCATTCAAGAAGCATTTTGCTCGTCTCTAATAAACAAAGCGAGTATTACCGAATCTTTTAAATCTATGCACAGTGCTGACGTAGGCACAATATTATCACGCTCAGTACACTTCCAAACACGCTGGTGGAAGGTTAGCCACTCTAGGTGCAGTGGACAAAGGGCACAGATTGGGAACGCCAACTTTCAAGGTCGGCATCAGCTTTATGGACGCTAGAATGTATGCAACGGTAAATTAATACGCTGCGCTTTGACCATAGAAACGAGGCTGTTACGCTTTCCCCAGCTCGTAGCACCCCTGATTTCCCAGTTCTCTTGCCGTTACAAGTGGCACAAAGTTTCTAAGTCGACCCCCCAACAATGGATTGTCGAATATGGTAAATATGGTGTGTAAATATGGTAGCTCTGGTGCGTTAAGCCCCCCGTATTTGAATCTGAGTTTACGTAGAAGCACTCAATCATTTCACAAACGGACCTTGTGGGCGGTATGGGTGTAGGCGCACATGAGGTCGTTGAAGTCGAGGCAGGGGGCCCCGGACTCGATGAGGGGGAAGAGGCCCCCGTCCTTGGTGAGGGCGTCGCCGAAGCCATAGGCCGGCACGGGGTTGCCGTGCAGCAGGGGCCCCAGGGCCGAGCCCAGGGAGGCCAGGGCCCGCTGGTAGGGGTTGTGGGAGCCCGACTTGAGGGCGTGCAGGCTCTCCCCGCGAAAGCTGCGCCGGCCCTGCCATTCGTTGCTCGCTGAGAAGTCGATGCCCACGATCACGTGGATGTCCGGCAGGCCTGCGCGATGCACAAGGTTACGCACATGCGTTGCAGTGTGTGTACAATGTGTGTTATATGTTGTACGTGTGCTGTATACATGAATATTGCATATACGTTATACAGTAGAATCTTGTCATGAGAGACACTGCTACAAGAGACACTTGGTTATAAGAGACATTTGAAAATGGTTTGGTTAGTTTTCCTATGTTCACCATGTTAGCAACATTGCACACAAGAGACATGGTAACAAGAGACACTCTGCTACTAAGGGCCACTTTTTTGGGCCCCTAGAGTAAATTCTTCAGTATTTAGAAGAGACACGATGAAAGAAGGGCCTTATATAAAAGACCTTGTGGAAAACTGCCCTCAATATGAAGCTTGGGCCTGCACCCAACAAGAGACCACAGGGGCTCCAGAAACTTTTGATTTTGGTGAGTTTGTGTCTGCAGATGTGGACCTGGTGTGTTCGAGAAGCCTAGAGATCATGTGATCCTCACGCAAGTAAATGGTGCCCTAGAAGATGAACCAGAGGAGCAAGATGACAAGGGTTGTGCTAGCATCACTAGCGGCTTTTAGAGTGTTGGCACTCTTTTCTCTCATTGTTATGTGCCGCCAGGATTTTCGTTAGTCGGTCGGCACCACGTGATATTTGTTTACATATGGGCGACAGCCATTTTGTTTCCGGGTGCCTCCTCTCTCTCTCTCTCTCTACTGCGTGGACGCTAGAGCGATCGGTCACACTACTGCCTGTCAAAACCGGCGGGCGGTTTCGTTGGGAGAGATGGCAACACTGCAAGCCAGAAACAAAATGGCCCCCAGACGCTTCCGGGTGCACGAAGTGGCGGTACTCTTAACCGTAGCTTATTAGTGACGCTAGGTATTGCAGGACAGAAAGTGTCAGCAGTTAAGGCTGACAATTGTCTAAGTGCACTTTAACGGGTATTGTGAGAAACAGGAGCGCTTGCAAAATGAAGTGCTTTGCCTACAAAAGTTGGGAAAGAAACTAACGTAATCTGCAGTCCCTAAACTACTATGCATGACTTTTTTAGCCACAGTGAGAATCTTCTTGTCGACCTGTGTGAATATGCTTTGATACTGATACTGATATCCACTTTGATACAAAGTGGTCATGTTCGACTGCACACTGTTTTTAGAATTTTTGGTTACTAGAGACCTTTTTTACAAGAGATGTTCTTGAGTCCCTTGAGTGTCTCATGTAACGAGGTTTCACTGCATATGAGAAGTTGATGTTCACCAGTCCAGCGCTTGCACGTGGTATACATTATATTAATCTAATGTAACAGTAATATATTAACATTTAATTCTAATAACATAGGCATTTTAATACAAAATAAAATGCATATGCATTACAGATATAGCATACATACAAAACATATATAAGTTGCATACACGAAGTTGATGCCCACAATTACGTGGATGCCTGGCAGGCCTACATGTCCGTCCGCACTGCAACATAGTGCGCACACGCTACAATATGTACACATTACGCGTTATATGTCGAAGAAATCCGTATACGTATAATGTATAGATTATGCGCATGTTATACGTGCAACAAACCTATACATGCAAAATGTGTGCGTATGTTTCACCCTCGCCTCCTGTATTTGTTTTAAGCCAAACGCACCACTCGCTTCAGAATGGAAGTGATGGAGACACCTTTTTCGACCACGTGCTGTAAAATGGGGCCACAAAAGTAACCGCACTCCACTGAATGTTTGGAATTTGAGAGCGGCTTGTGCCTGGTTGCAAAGGCAACCGGTGCTCGAGACCGCCAAAGTAGCAGCATCTGGCCAGCAATAGAAAACCAAAAGCCGTGGCACAGCATGTTATGCCTACACTGCTGCTTTCCACCAGGTGTCACCCGAAGATTAACTGATCACGTGACAAGCATTGGGAAGATTAGCAATTGGGGGAGGGTGGCAGAAGGAGCAGGAAAGGGCTTGGTTGGCCAATCAGGGACGATGCATTTTGCATTGAAAAAATACAGGAGGCAATGGTTACCTATATGAACATATGTAACAGACATGATATAAATCTAACAGGTCTGCATATGTGTAATTTATGTTACACATATGTTATACATATACCTACAATAGATATTGTACATATAACAGATATGTACTATATGCATAATGTATGCCTCATATGTATAACGTACTGTATAAGTCAAAGTAAAGGTCGACCCATAATATAGGTCGACCCCCTTACCTTGCGGCCGGGAAATGGGAAAACATTAAGCCAATGACAGGTATATAGGTCAAGGGGTGACTTTCAACTTTTTAGTTAAAAATCTTGAGCTATATTCCGATCTATACGGTACATATAACAGACGTATGCATAACGTCACATCCAGATGCAGTGTTGGCATTTTTCATTTGTGGGTGCCACATCAGCAGTTGTGTCAAACTGAACAAGTAAACTAACGCGAGCACTTTGGTGCATGATACTACTTAGAAAACCAGCGCTAAAAATGATACACAGGAAGAAAACACAAACACTGCGCTGAACTGCCACCTGAATTTTATTAAGACGAACAACGAATATATACTAGAATTGAAACAAATAAAGAAGGAAAATCATAACGAAAACGGACAAAAGCAGCAGTTGTCTCTCCATGAAGCCATGCAGGAGTTGATTGTTTGGTGGGGAAAGAATCTCCCTGCCAGCTTGCGATTATCTTGTTAAGGACTAATGGAGCGACCCTATCCGCACAAACTCAGATTAGACAGGGTGATAAGAAGAGCAAGAGCAGTCCTTCCTGTGATTCACAAGTGGAATTTTTTACCAAATATAAAAACTTTTATCACGTATCACACACTTCGTGTGCTCATCCTTCTTGCCATATTATTTCTCCCAGATGGCACAACAAAAAAGTCTAACAATGTGAAGGCGCAAATGCAAAAGCCTGACACCAACAACAAGCAAAGACGGATTAAAACAAAAGGCACTGCTATTATTATTACCAGTTCTCTGCTCCTTCTTTCATTGCAAGTAATTTAGCTTTACAGTGTCTCCACTTGCAGAGTGACTACACAGTGTCTTATAGACCCACCTGTGCAGCGTCTTAACAAGTAGCCCTGCTTTCGATCCCTTGAGAAAATGGGGAGCATTTCTAGCTAGAAATAGTAATTTCCAGCTTCATTTCCGACTAGATTTACAGCTGGAATCGACAGCTTCTCACTAGAAAAATTCTAAGTCAAGCTAGAGGCTATTCTCTCCAGCTTGCAGGGTTTTTTTCCTTCCAGCTGGACTGACAAATGCTAGCTGGAAGTAATAATAACTGCCAGCCTGAATGAAATCTCAATCCAGCTAGAAATGAGCTAGAAACTGAATTTCTATCTAGAAATTCTGCCGATTTCTAGCTTGAAATATTTCTGGCTAAAAACATTTCTAGTTAGAAAAACTTCTAGCTAGCAATTTTGTTTCTAGCAAAAAATGAGTTCTACCAAAGAATTTTCTATTTTTCTAATACTGCTGTCAGCATATGTGTATATGCCCCCCCCCCCCCCCCCCCCCCCCCACCCTTATGCAATACCTTCCATTGAGGGCCTTTAGGGGCACTATGAAAAAAATAAAATAGAATGAGTTACTAGCTAGCTAGAAGAAATTTCTGGTTCAATATTCCAGCTAGAAGAAATATTATTTGCACCTGGGATACTTCCACTTAACTTCCTGTGCGAAAACACCATCTCCTAGAAACCTCACATTTTACATTTTATTACTATTTTTTCTCAACTGATTTTGATAAAAGTACTGGATTAGGTCACTTTAGGATAGAACCCCTACCCATTCTGCATTGGCGTGTGCAGATTCAACCAGGAAATTATGTATTTTTCTTTTTTTGTTGCAAAAAAAAAAACAATTTCTTACTTGCTGCAAGAAGCCAAGACAACATTGTCATTGATTAATTTTGCTGTTAAAACAAGAAAACACCCCAGAATGGCATGTGTGCCCAAAGTGCACATGCATAGCCTAATGCTAGACAGTTCAACATAAAAAAGTGCGAGATGTCATGAGTTTATTGAAACACACTGTTGCTAACTTCCCTAAACCAGTAACATGTTAAACATTAACTTGATTAGTATATACAAATCAACAAAGCCTTCTCTCAGTGGTGGGAAAACTTGGATGACGCAGGCGAGCCCAGAGCATCCGTGCCGCTATAGCTCAGTGGTAGAGCACTGGTCTCGTAAACCAGGGGTCGTGAGTTCAAACCTCACTGGCGGCAGTGCTTTTTTTTTTTTTTTTCCGCCGAGTTTTACAACTTCAGCAGCATAGAACAATAGAACCAATGCATACACTCGCACCGCAAAGAGCCAGTTTTCCCTGCTGAAGCAAACAAAAAAAGGCCTAACAAATGTCACCAAAGGAATGCTGGGAGCTGCACGACTTCTACCTTATTTCAGTGTATTCGCAGTATTGTGAGGGTCTCAACCGTTGTTAAAAATCAGGACTGATGCCTTGTGCATTGACCAAGACCCTGAGAAACTTCAACATCATTTTCAGAGAATGCACAAATTCATTTGGCTTTGCTTGATGCCTGCATCTTCCAGGCACTATAGCACCCACTTTTAGAAGTGTTGACCCAGATTTTATTTTTTTCGGCAGAAGTGCTCATGGGTTTTGATCTAAATTAAGGCCGTTGACGGTTCTCTAGCGGCTTTATCAGCGTGTACCTCCATTACAGAATAGACCTCTCGTCTGACACCATGCCACACCTACTGCACGCACTACGAAGCGACCGACCTTACTGATAACTGGGGCTCAAGCATTTATTCGTAACAAACAACCTCCTCAATCATGTGCCTGCCAGAAAATGAACTTTATTAGCTGCACCATTTTGATAGTCGACATGTAAGAAAGTTACCTTGAGTGCACACGGGTGAGTTTAAGTGAACAAATTTACTGTTATAATAACAGGACGATTTGTTTTACCCACTGTTAAGTTTTAAACGGCAACTACAATGGCAGCACAAATGCCATGTTTGCAAGTATATTTTTAGAGCCGGGCAGATGTTAATTTGCAAGTGAATGATGAAGTTCCAGATAATTAGTGACCGAGAGTATCCCGATTAAATTCCCAATAACTGGTTCAGGGCACGTGTTCATATTAGAGAATTGGAGGCAAGTAATAGCTCAACTGACCCCGCTTTAAAAAAAAAAATGAAATACAAAGCTGGCAAGCCGTTAGGGACCCGAATTCCCCAAGTTGGAAAAAGGAACAATAGGGGCGGCATTCAGAGGTAGAAAACACGCTTCGCCGATTACGAAACCAACTTGCACAGGAGACCTCCTAGTTTGAACTAGGAGAAAATGCCTCACGGCGCTTAACTCTGCACTTGCTTTGAATACGAGAACATTACGGCTTCCCTTCACAATACGTACAAAAAACATTGTTTTCGGCTACATTGTGTTTGCCTCTGCTTGTTCACTTTCATTTCTCCATTCTTTTTGTCACAAAAGTAGGTACTTCGACGGGTACGCCGTTGGCAGGCACTTCATGCCCCAGCTTCCCTAGAATCAACAATTTCTGTGTCTGGTTTGCAACTGTTCCACCCCCGTGCCAACACGTTTAACCTATCACACAATACCACGCCAGTGCCGCCAGACAAGGCCAACTCTTGTTCCACTACTGGCAACCTGCTGAGTTAGCACGACGGTAACGCACTTGGCTTGTACTCTGGAGACCCGGGTTCAATCCGCACACAAACTCAATGCGTTTTTTACTTTACTCTATTTAGGTACTCCATTTATATTATATCGTGGTGGCCATTTTCTGCACTGGACAATGACACAAGCAACGCTGGAATTTCGCACAATGGGACACTTAAGGCTTTCATCGTAAAAAACTCGGCCCTTTGAAGCAATCAGAAAATTTGGACGGAAGGAAATATATATTCAGTTAATAACCCATGGTAAAAGCAGATATACGAGTCTGTGGGGAAGAGTGTAATATTGCATTTGTTATTACAGGCCCGTTCACACTTGCGACAAAAGTGACGAGAAGTCTGTCGCTTTGTCACGCGGCTACAAAAATTCGTCCCAACCATTCGACAAAATTGATTGTCGCGCGACAAAGCGACGGAATTCCCGTCACTCTCGTCGCAAGTGTGAATGGGCCTTAACACGACCCTGCACATAAGTGCATGAGTTAAACACTCTCGTTCTGGTCCTCACCTGCCCGCCGCATGGCAGTGCTGACCTCGGAGAAAGTGCTGAAGCGGTCGCGGAAGGCCGCGAAGTCGTGCACCTCCTCTCGCGACAGGCCGAGGATGGCGAACAGACTGGTCGAGTAGTAGCGACTCTTGCAGGACGAGGAGGTCGCCGTGTCATCATCAGGCGCGCTGGTGGAAGAGGAGGAGCGCTCCTGCTGGCTCACCTCGTGGCAGTAGTGGTCGAAGACAGCAGGAACACAAAGGTGGCCACCACGAAGCAGATCAGGGCCTCCATCCGTGGGACGCTGCAGGCTGCAGCACGCATCGATACTTTTCGTGAGAAAGGGAACGAAAAGACGATCACGAGGACGAAAGGCAACTGAAGACCCAATCACAATACGTTTGATGGACAAACGGCTACAGCAGTCCGCCAAAAGGGTCTGAAGTAATGCTTGGTGTTGGGATAGTTGGTGCAACATCGTTCTGAAAGCATTGTAGTGCGCTATCTTCACAACAAACGGTACATTTTTAGGGGCGAGGCCCCTTAAGAGCTCAGGCTGTCGGCGTCTCATGTCGTCACCATCGTAATTGCTGTCTCATGTAGTCACGGTACTAAAACACCAGGGACACTCGCTTACGCCTCGCACTAGAACGTAACACGTACTTAAAAAACACCGGGAGACTCGTTTACACCTTGCGCTAAAACGCTTTGTACTTCAAATACACGAGACTTTTACAGCTAAGCTGTATACCTCCACCCTGAACGGTTTCAACTTCGTCGGAAAAACGCCAAGGCGCCAAGATTACCCTATTACACTGCATGCTTTGCCCCTCCCCAGGTTTCACATTAGGGGAGACGGCCAGAGGTGTTTTCTGTAACTGTTTGCAGTGAGAAAAACCCAGCGCAAGCCTTTCAAAAAACCAAAGGTGCTATGACAGCGTCAGAAGTCTTTCAGATCTTGCAGGTTTAAATACCATTGAGGTAATATTAAAATACCGGTTACAGCGGTATTTTAGACTTTTCTATGTGTGATCTGAGTAAATATAGGACCACAGAACTGAGATTGTAGCGTAACAACAAGTGAGAAGGACCAAATGGAGAGACACTGTTGTGCTGTTTATACAATAAAGTAACATGCATTAACTACTCCAATTGAAAGCTACATAAAAGTAGACTGATCTCTTTCTCTGTAGATGTCCTGCAAACTGAATCGAGAAGAACAGAAGGACCTACACTTTTATCAAACTGAACAGTGGCGCAAATACTCGCGCAGTTACTCATAAACACAGGAGTGAAGGCGCAGATATATGTAACCGACCGATGAAGAACAGGTCCTATCTGCGCGAGCCAAGTTAATTCTCGTTTTAATACAGAAGAAAAATATGGTCGAAACTCCAGAGTGAGAATTATTGTTATCTAGCAAGTAAGCATTTTCTCAGGGGCTACTGTCTAAAAAACCATACGCAAATTTCCCCCAGTGGGCACACGTTGTATGACGTGTTCGAATCTGACGGACGGACGGATTTTTCAATGACGAGAGTCTTTGTTGGACGCGCTGTCACGGACACCTTCCGATCGCGTTAAACGAAACCAGCCCGCCGTATCGCGCACGCGATCTTTCGAAATCAAGAACGCAATGAAAACAAAACAAAACACAGACCACCGAAACTTACCTGCCGTGGGCCTTGTCTACTTGCCCAAGATACCCAAGCCCTTGGCGAGGTCAACAACGGTTAAAACAGAGCCCTTCTCGCGCACAGATGCCCAGCGCGCCATGCGTTGTACGATAAGAACGACTGCCAAGGCCAGGGTAGTCAATTTGTTTGCAGCACATCGTAGTACGCCAGACTGTCCAGCGCTGCTCGAGGCACGCCCGGGTCATAGAACAGCTGGTTGACACTTGACGCAACGTCACACTTGTCAAGTTACTGCACTCTTAAAACTTGAACGCACGAGTACCGCTCGGACGCAGCGCACAAGGCAGACCCTCCACTACGAAGAGACGGAATGTAAACAAATCACTCCACGTGCGACGAGGACGATCACAGGTTGACGGAATCCTTGGCGGCGCCTGCTGTGGCACACTCTGGCGCGCGTCGCTCGGAGTCGGAGATCGGCAGTGTCGCAATAAGCCTCCGAGAAGAAAAAAAGCACAGCGGGAAAAAGTCACACTCTGCTCGCACACGGCAGAATTTAGAAGAAAAACTAGAAAGAGAAACCTTTAAAGATAGTGTGAGCAGTACGTGGGATGTCAAGGACGGAGGGATATGACAAGACATTCTCCGCGTAGGGGCGCTGCGAAGAATAAGCGTGCGTTGGCAGGTGCGCATAGGCGCGCATAGTTGGAAATCAGGGTCTCAAATTGTAAGTTTAAGTATGGATGCACGAATAAAACTAAAAAAAAACCGTGAACACAAAATGTTTCGTTCATTAAGCGCTGCTTTTTTTCCCCAATGTTAGTTATAGCAATTTCAGAGTAAGCTCAAACAAGCAATCGTACAGCAGCTGCAACACATATCCCACGTTTTAGCAGCAGCTGTAACACATAAGCCACGTACGTTTTTGCCCGGCCCTTAAACTAAGACGGCGGACCCGAGACTTGTTTATGAAAACCACTTGCGATTGCCTTGGTGCCTCTACCTATATTCCGTTTGATTGTTACGTACTTTACGTGACACGCACACAAAGAACGGTTTTTTACTATGATTACCGCTATTAGCTCAGCTGACGTCTAGTAGCGTGGAATTTGAAATCATTTCTGTATGCACGCCTTTCTTTCTGGAGAAAGCAATGTATTTCAGGGTGAATGAGATGAGTACAGACACGTAATGCTCGTGTCAAGGTTTTTCTCGCTGCTATATGTGTGCCTACCAGCCCACTAATCATATGGCACATTCGACGGTCGATAGCAGAGTGAATAATTATTTGCAGCCACGTTCCTTCCTTCCTGCCTTTCTGAGGTAGAATGAGTCAAGACATCCGAAGTGGGTCGGATTTGTTAACTCCTCCTACCTTCATACCGAATAACGAACCGCTTGAATGGCCAAGATGAGCGAAGCGATCGAAAGACGAAAATGATATATTGTGCACGTACGAAAATGATGACTATTGATAATTGTGTTTGGGGGGATAAGCTACGAACCAAGCACATGCCTACGCACCTAGCACACGCAGCTTCGATGTCAAAGGAAGCTATTTTGCAATTTGAGTGGAAAAGGAACAAAACAGCCAGAAAGTTACGTGGATCCAGTACGACATCATGCCGCAATCTTTCTATTTTTATTTTTGTGTAAATTCCTAAATTGCTTTGGCTTTTTTATTAAAGCGAATCTTTCTATGCCTCGCTGATGTCGTTTACGTCAGAGTAAAACACACTGCAGGAAAGCCAACTTTACACAATTGGTTTCACAGAGGGTGCCTCAATCATACACCACGTGACAATAGAGAGTTTAGCAGTACGTATGCTCCGTTCGTTACGTTCGTTACGTTGCTACCGGGTTTACCGGGACCCGACTGCGCATGCGCCATTTGTTCCGTACGCGGCCGGCGTCTCTCCCGGCGCTCTGCTTCCGTGTTACCGTATCCGGAGCCCGCAACCGGCTTGCTCGGGTGTTAGAAACTTTAGGCTTAGCGTCCTGGCGAATATTTGATCGCCGCTATCTGTGCAACTGCGAATGACACTCCCTAACACAACGTTTCACCTCACTATCATCCCCTTTCTCGCATGTGAAACTTTATTTGAGCTACAACTGCCGTGAGCGACCGGTGACCGAGACATCTGCGTAGCCTGTTTCGATGCTTCCGAGGCAGGTATCGCCATCTCTCGGCCACTCGCCGCACCGCGCGCCCCGGCATCCATGGCCGGTCAGCATATGCTTGCATCGCGGCAGATATATCTGATCGCCGCTTTTAAAATAAGCCCCGAGAACAATCCCTAGCACAATTTTTCACCACACTAACACCTACTTTCTCGCAGGTGGAACTTCGTTTTAGTGATCAGATTGATTTGGAAGAACAGCGACAAGCGGTTGCTACCGTGGTCTGCGCCGGTTCGAGCCGCTGAGTGTGCCGAGCTGGCAGGCGCGACCGGCGTGTGCGCGGACTGTTTCCGATGCAGAAAACGCTTCACGATTGCCTGCTTTATCCATTTCTTGCGTACAAACCCGCGGAATCTACAAATTCAGCTCGGCGATCGTCGTAGTTGACCATGGTGCAAAAACAGTGGGCGGAGCGGCGCCGACGAGGCATCGCACACCCGCATCGGGCCATGTGTCTCAAATTCACGCGTACGACTAGTCGTGGTGACAGTCGTAACGATCAGTCGCATACGAATCGCGTGTACCAATTGTACATGTGTCTAGCGCTTCAATCGGGCAAGGCCAAGGCCATTCCTCCACGCGAACGGCGCGCGACCATGTCGTCACCTGCGCTCGCTCTGGTGCCGTCGCCGCCACCGCAGCCCCTGCCTCACAATGCGTCCGGCCGAGCGCGATTTATTTTAGATTTGCAATGCTTTAGGGGAAACTGCGTTGTTTATTTACGTATTTTTAGCGTGCGGATTTTTGCAACTACTCGGCTAATCAGCCGTCACACGGAACGAACGGTACGACGCTACGGAGTGCTAAAACACGTTTTCCGTCTCACTCTACGGAAAGAACCCGGTACGTACGCGCGCATGCGCAGTCGGGTCCCGGTAAACCCGGTAGCAACGGAACGAACGTAACGAACGTACTGCTAAAACTCTCTAATGGGATAACTTTGCTCATCTAAGGGGACATCTCGTAATACGAAAAATATAAATAGTTTGCAGTACGCATGGTTAGCTAGGATTAGGATGACTTCGGAAGTTTTTATTTTGGACATTTCGCAAAGTGGGTTTTGGACTTTGCTTTGAAGCAGGTTGCACGCGGGAAGGCTTCGATTAAGGAGCTTCAATTTTTTCTTGTTTTTGTTGTTGCTTTTTCCATTTTCATCCTTGCCTTTATCGGGGTTCAGCTATCTGTGGAATAGCTGAAGCCTTTTGCATGGCTTGATGTGGTTATGGTGGACCTTCCGCGCACAGCAATGTGAAGGCCACCTGATGAGATACATATGTACACGTAATCTCGGCACCTTTCGTTTTACTTCAATACAAGGTTTTGTCAAGAAATTGTTTTGCATACACATTTCTGCGTTCTTTCAGTGCACCTCCTTTTATTGCAGCATAGCCACATAAGGATGTGCCATAAAGATGTCTACCGCCTAGTTCCATCAGCCTACTCAGGCTCTTACAGTGCAGCTAGCAATTGCGCTGTGCTTAATCCGGGGTAATTCATTGCTGATATTGTTGCTGTTCTTACTTTTGGGTATCTTTTATCCTTATCAACGCGAGATATTTTTACTACGTGCCTCTACAGAGAAAATTTCGAAAGCCCCTTGCTTTACATACAGCGATTTACCTCGAAGAAAATTTAGCCGTCACAAGATGCGTCAAAAGTCGTCGGTTATTTATTAAGAACGGAGCTCCGCAATGAAAAAATTGGCGATTTTCACAGCGTTAATAAAAAATAAAGAGGTGACAGTCACGAGTTCGTTAACACACAAAAATAGTATGTTGGCATAAGTCGAACCTCGTTACAGTGAACTAGAATCGGAGCAGTAAATTAGTTCGTTATATGCGATATTCGTTGTAACAGTAAAGGTAGAATTAACGTCTAAGAAATAGGCAATATCGCTCGTACGGAAATTCTAGATACAAAAACGCATTATTCTAGGCTTCGAACCCTCTGTGAACGATGGAATTTCAAACTAAATGAACCGGAGCATGACAACGTGAAATAACAACAGAACAAAGTTCGTGTTACAAAACAGGCTTGAATCCTTATTTATTAGAAGGAGAATGTGATCTTCGTCAGGCACCTTTTCACAGCGCTGCAGGATGAAGTTTTCCACAGAGCCCACGCACGAAAGGGTGTTTTCTACTTTTCTAGTTTTACAAACTGTTATCTTCTAAATTTTTTTTGGATTTTTAAATCTAGCCTTGGAGTTCGGAACCTTGCGCGAACCAAATACTTCTTCGTTGTAGCCAATATTGCGCCCGGCTCTGGCGGTTTCGGTTTCGTTATAAAAATAAGTGTCGCTTAAATAAAACGTGAACAACCAAAGTTCGTATCTAGTTCGCTATAGCCGATATCTCGCTATATAACTGTTCGTTATAACGAGGTTCGACTGTATAAGTTAGTACACACGCCAGCTGCTCTGGTGCTCTTCCTTCGATTCACCGCATCAGGTGAACTTCAGGTTCCAGAAGCAGCTAGGTTGAAACACAATATTGTTTATTACTCAGTTGAGCCTAAACAGTCTGGTAATGCCCAAAATTGCCGTAATAAATAAGGAATAACCATTTCCAAACAAAACACGAGTCCGCTTGCGAAAAATGGGCGATATCATGCGACGAACGACATTCTGTCGTGCGTCATTCGAGTGCGGGGTTTAGGCACGTAGGCTAACGAGGCTTCACATATCCGGTGATCTTGGTTAGAGAGCAACGTAAGTGCCGAAGTCCTCCGAAATAGCCATGCGGGCACCGGGCGCGCAGCGAAACGCTTCCTTGAAACTCAGCATACCGCCCAGCTGCTTGGTGCAGTTGAAGCTGGCATCGAGTCGGCGCTGCGTGTGGCAATAGCTGATGAAAAAGAGGGCTTCGCCCCCGAAGCCGGCGACCTCCTCCAGGGACTCACTCTTCTGCCTCTCCCGGAAGGCCTGCAGGGCCGGCATGAAGTGCCACCGGTCCTGCGCCGTCGCCTGGCCGCAAGTTCCGTTGCCGACCTTTCGGAGGCCTTCCGGATCAGCGGAAAGACCCCGCATGAGGGTCACGGCAAACGCGGCACCGAGGCCTCCGTAGTTCGCCGCCAGGCTGCCGTTGGGGTAGTAGAAGGGCGGGAACGCCGCCAGCAACGACACGGTGACGCTGTTGAGGAAGCTGTCGTACGACAGGACGTCGTTGTCGTGAGATTGCGGCAGCCGGACGCTCTCGAAATATGCGGGGCTGCCGACGAGCCTTGCACTGGCCTCCCGGTCAGCTATCCAACGGTCCAGGGCTTTGGTGGCGGAGGCTGGGCGGCCGCGTCGGGCGTGGGCGACATGAGCCATTATTTTCCCGGACATGGACGCGGAACGCGGCCACAGATTCACCCGCAGGTTTTTAAGTTTATCGGGTGCTCGTGACTTCGCGGGCGGGCGAGATTAGAGGCGAGATCTCTGCAGTGTTGGTGACTGCTTGCTGCACGCTGTCCAGAAGGAGGTCTACAGATTGGCGCGCCTGCGGCGGGAAGTATCGGGTGACCACGCCGGAGAGCAAAACAATCTTGAACGCCTGCTCCACTTCTGATCCGCAGAAGGGTACTTTAGCCTCCATGCCAATCTCTCCTTCACCATACTTGTGGGTGACAAACGATTGGTCCGCCAGTGGCGCGTATATCTGCAGCAGCCACCAGCCCAAGTGACTCAGTATGGCCGGTGCATCGTACGTCCTGAGCGTCTGCCGGACAATTTCGATGACCCGCATACTCTTGACCACGACGACGTCATCCCGCGAGAAGGACTCGTTGGAACGCTGAAAGAGGTGGTTCAGAACCGCCGTCAACCTACCAAGGGGCGCACCCAGGCGGTCTGCGAATGCGTCGAGCGTCAGAGCTGTGGAGTGCCGCTCGGCACACGCCCTGGCCAATCTAGCCACGACACGCTTCGTAATGTTGTGCACCTTGCGGTGGTCTACCCGCTCCCTGTTCGTCGCGTCGGGATCCGAGAAGGCCTCCACGAACGGCTCGATGTACTTGCTCTCTGCCGCCCCGTAGGAAATCTCGCGGTACAGGCCGTCCCACGACCTGGCGTAGCTAGTGGGAGCTACGTACAGGGCCTTACCCTCGTTGCTCACGTTGCCGGCGGACGGTAACATCTTGACGTCGAACCACAAGGGCAGCTGCCATGTGACGCAAAGCTCCAGCAGCACGCTTAGCGGATCGACAGTCGCGGGGTGGCGCTTCCGGCCACGGAATGCTCAGCTTCCGCATGAGCTCCTTCAGCGTCCTGCGCGCACCAGAGGCGTCGTTGTCCGGCGGCTGTTGTTCGCAAGCGGCCAGTGACGAAGCGACCACGTCCATCATGGGAGCGGAGAACCTTCGCTCGCGGATCCCTTCTGCCAGCCAGCTTGCCCAGCCGGTGCGGACGTCCCATTGGAGTCGGTAGGCGAGGTGACCTGCTGAGCTGGGCTCAGGAAGCCAGTGAGAGGCAACGAACGCCCCGAAGTCGTGGCACGGGTCGACGCTCATGTTGAGCGTGCGGCGCAGCAGCGTTGCGTACGCGAGGCACCCCGGTCTTCTGCACGGTTTCGCTGCTAGGAAGTTTGCGTGTTCTGTCCCGGTTGTGAACACAACGAAGATGGTGGCCGCTACGGCCATGGCGGCGATCACGGCCAAAAGGAAGCAAAAAGCGGCCACTGCGCAGTGACACTGGCCTTGAAACGTTGATTCTGCTGCGCTGGGGCTCTCCTGTCCTCGGGAAATCTGCAAGAGGTGAAATGAGCGAAAGTTATACAACGCATGAACCAGCGTGTCCGTCGCCCTTCTATTATTTCATTAACGACAGAGATATATTCTTTAGTTACGCCGTTTAGCACTACCCCCCCAAAAAAGGCCGAAAATAAAGGCCGACCACACGTGAGCGCGTGCTACCTATGGCCGGTATTCAATGGCGTGGAATGCATGCAGGCAACCATGCGAGTGCGCTGCCGCCATATCTGTGGCCAAGCGTCTGTTGCTAGGCGACGTTGTGCGCACGGCCCCCAGATCAGGTACCCCTCTTCTCCTCCATGCAACCGTGTGCGTGCGCCGTCACTAGTTACGTCGGGCTCCGTGGGATGGCGGTACTTGTCTTTGTCCGTGGCGCACCGGTCATGTATGTGGCCGGTTTCAGTGTTGCCAAGCGAAGAAATTGACCGCTAAACTTTTCAGCGAATACCACCTATACGCGGGCCAACCGAGGACGACACCTCCCAGCCTCTCCTCAGTGTCAGGAAAATTGCCCTTCATTACCGCCTCCTCCGCCGTACTCTCCTACCACCACACCCATACCTATCCCCTGAGACTACCCACATGTGGCGGATAGTACTACAAACACACACGTTCCCTCATCGTACTCAACGAATACATACGCATCCACATAAATTCCACACGCCCCACTGCCCCAAGTGCGGTCAGCTGGATACTCTTTATCACTCTCTTTGCGAGTGTCCTGCTGACCCGTACTTCCCACTCCCCTCTTCATCTCGCTGGGAGCAGGCCCTGGGCAGCTTCGAGGAGTCCGGCCAAGTGCTGGTCACCTCCCGAGCTCTGGCGGTCGCGGCGGACCTCTGTTCCTCCGCCACCCCCCCTCGCTAACCCGGTTTTTTAAAGTTTTGCTCTCTCTCTCTCTCTCTCTCTCTCTCGTGAGAGAGAGAAAACATTTATTGCGCAGTCACCGACCTATGTCCAGGTCAGAGGAGCGCCCGGCGTCGGCCAGCTCGAACTTCGATAACACTCTGCCCAGCGTTCGTGGCGTAGAAGGATGGAGAGTTGGGCGAGTTGGTATTGCGACATGGCATTTGGAAACAGCGCTTTAAAACAGGACCACTAAGAAAAGAACCAGACAGGACAAGCGCTGACTATCAATTGAAATTTATTCAAAGAAAGAAACATTTAAATATTAAAACATCGAATCTGTGCATGTGCTGCCATAAGAATCACATCGAAACACTGATAGAGATAACAAGAACTAATTTTCCCTTGCTCCTGCTCCACTTCTTTCTCGTGTAGACAAACGGAGGCCTGACTAACGCACTTTTCACCAAGCCTAGTTATGAGATGACGGAACAGTACAACACTTCTATCTAAAATGGGGCGAGGAACATGAACGACAGTGATCCGACAATGAGATGTCGGTGTGCCTTTCAAGGAATTAAAGTGCTCTCTTAAACGCACGTTTAAACACCTACCCGTCTGGCCAACGTAAGTCTGACGACATGCAAAGGAATTTGGTAAACAAGTAAAACAAAAGCAAGCGTTAGTTAACAAAAGTAAAACAAAAGCAACCTCTGGACCTTCCATTAAAACTTGGTAACGACCACGTTTGCTGGCAATTCGCACCGAGATCAGTAACGCCATTGTTGAACTACAAATTCGGCCGCAGTAAACAGGTAAAGGATTCAATTGCCTATTCTAGACCCCGCCGCGGTGTCTCAGTGGCTAAGGCGTTGCGCTGCTGAGCACGAGGTCGCGGGTTCCATTCCCGGCCGCGGCGGCCGCTTTTCTGATGGAGGCGAAAAGCAAAAACCAAGGAGGTTGTATAGGACTTCTGGAGTAGAGATGGTGATCGAAAACTGACGCCGACGGCCGCCATCTTGCCGTGGGTAGAAAACTCGTTCCGCGGTAGCAGACGCATTGCATTCGTCGCATAATGTACTTGTTTTTGCGGCGGGTTACGTTATATTTTTGCTTCCGTTCTTTTTTTGTTTGTTTGTTTTGCAAGTTGATTCTCTCATGCGGCTACCTTCAAGCGCACCGAGCTTTTCTTGCGCGCGTTCATTTCGCTGCATGTGGTTTCGGTTATGCTCCCCTCTCCGTGTTTCTAGTTAAGCGCTTCGCAAGTCGCCCGTGCGTGCGCCGGGGGCGCACACATCTGGTAATTATTAGAGTTCCTGTATATGCTCCCTACGGGAGCATATACAGGAGCGTTTTTGTTTTTCGCCTCCATCAGAAAAGCGGCCGCCGCGGCCGGGAATCGAACCCGCGACCTCGTGCTCAGCAGCGCAACGCCTTAGCCACTGAGCCACCCCGGCGGGTCCAAGAACGAAGTCATAATCGAAGTCACGCGGAGGCGAACGAGAGCGAGCGCTGAATGAACCGCCGCAGCGCGCTACCCGCTTTATATTCACCGCGCCTGAAGGAGAGGAGACAGCGGAGGAGAGTCGCGCATGCGCGCACTAGCGCGACGGGAGCGGAGCGAAGCGAGCGAAGCGCGCGCACGCAGCTGTTGTTTATGATAATGAGACGGAGTGAGAGAGTTGCACACAGCTGTCGGAGAGAAGAGCGGAGGAGAGGCGCGCATGCGCAGGTGGCATGCGGACTCCGCCGACGCCGACGCAGGAGGGACATGCCTCAGAGCAAGAGATGCGTCGCATCTAATAAAAGAAGCAGGTTTTCGAACCAGTGCTTTCGCATCAGCGGGTAACAAGCTTGTCAGAATGATAAGGGGTCGCGATAAGACTGGCGCACAAAGGGAAGTAGAACCACAAAATAAGTACGTCGTGGTGTCATATGTTCACCGGACCACTCATAGGCTAAAAAAAGTTGCTTCCAGATATGGGGTGCAGGTTGCTATATCGGCCCCAAATAAACTTGGTGGAGTCTGTGCCTTAGTAGGAAGAAGGAAGCAAGATAAGGAATCCGGTAGATATGACAAGTGCTCTGTCAATCACAAGAATAAGTATGTTCCATGTTGCGTTGGTGTTGTTTACCAAATTCCTTTGTCATGTCGTCAGGCTTACGCTGGCCAGACGGGCCGGTGTTTAAACTTGCGTGTTTAAGAGAGCACTTTAATTCCTTGAAAGGCACACCGACATCTCAATTGTCGGATCACTGTCGTTCATGTCTCTCGCGCTCCTGTAAGCCCCATTTAGATAAAACTGTTGTACTGTTCCGTTATCCCAATCAGCTTAAGCGAGAAATTATCGAGGCTTTCAACATAACTATAGGCTTGGTGAAAAGTGCGTCAGTCAGGCTTCCGTTTGTTTACACGAGAAAGAAGTGGCCTTTCTTGATTGTATAGTTAAACGCAGGAGCAAGGGAAAATTAGTTCTTGCTATCTCTATCAGTGTTTCGATGTGATTCTTATCGCAGCGCATGCGCAGATTCGACGTTTTAATGTTTAAATGTTTCTTCGTTTTGAATAAATTTCAATTGATAGTCAGCGCTCGTCCTGTCTGGTTCTTTTCTTTGTGGTCCTGTTTTAACGCGGTGTTTCCAAATACCATGTCCGTGGCGTGATCTCTCGCGCGCTCTTCTACTCGCCAGTTCACGTGCGTTCGCGCCTGAAGTGGGGAGCACAGGCGCCCAGTTTGCGCTACAGACGCCCAGTTCGCCAACCAGGGTGCCACAGTCACTGCCACTGATTCTGGCGCGTGCTAACGAGGTACGATCGAGGTCCACTTAGGGAGAGATGTGAAAGGATGCGGACAAAACAATCCCGGGCAGGGAGTAAATTTGAGAATAAAAAAGACGCAGTGAAACATCCCCCTCGCGAGGGGCACGATCAAATGCAGAGCATTTCCGGTGGCGCACGACGTTAAGTAGTTTGCGTTACGTTAATGTTGTTGCACTTGTGGCAACTGCTGACGAGAGAGCGCGGCGATGAGTGCGTTCCAGCCTCGCCGACACCCGCCTTTATCACGCCACCATCGCGCCACGCGCGCGCGATGCTGACGTCACGATCACGCCACAGATGTTGATCCCGCGACGCGCGCGCCCCCACCTGTTGGGCGCGAACCGACCGCGGAGAGAGCGCGCGATGCGAGCGGAGAGTAGGCGAGGAGGAGCGGGGGAGAGGGCGCACCTGCGAGCGATGCGGACTACTACGGACGCCTAGAACGGGTGACATCGTGAGTTAAAGAAATGCTGTGCATTTAAAAATGCCGAGCCATCTCCACTAACGTGAAACCTGGGGAGTGGCGAAGCACCCAGTGTGTATAAACGTATCGTTCGCGCCTTGGCCTTTTTGCCTACAGAGAGGAAACCGTTGGTGTGTGTGGGGGTAGAGCTATACTGCTTTGCTGTAAAAGTCCCGTATCTTTGATGCACGAATCTAGCAGAGGTGTTCTAGAAGGCGTTCTCTAGCGTTCTATAGCTAGAGGCGTAAGCGAGTGTGCCGGTGTCCTTTTAGTACGCGCTCCGTTCTAGCGCGAGTCGTAAGCGAGTTTCCCGGTGTTTTAGTACCGTGACTACATGAGACGCGATTAGGACGACGACATGAGACGCCGACAGCCCGAGCCCCTAATAGGGACCCTGCTTGCACTGGGCGCTTTGTGACGTGCTCTTCAACGTCACGGAAAAACGGAAGGGAAACGACAGGGGAAAATTCCAGCTTTAATTCTTTAATTCCCGACGAACAAGGCATCGTTGGCTGTCGAACAAACACCGACAGAGCTGCTACGGTGCCTGATCTTTCAGTTCAAACAGTTATTCACGTTTTGGCAACCGTTTACGCCCGAGCCGCCGATCCCCTTAAAGGAGCCATGACAACAAAATACAAGTTGTTCAATTAAAAAAAAAGAAAAAAAAACTAGCTTTTTGTATATCACTCCGCTCCATCCTGTACTCTAAGACTTTCTTACGCGAAAAAACGCAAGACATATAGGAGATCTTTCAAATTTCGGGCTACAGTGATCTCACAGAAGGCAACGCAATGGATTACGCAGCGGGTTTCCAGAAAGCGTCGAGAAGGTTGGGATAGAGGTCGCGAAGGGCGCCGCGACAGGAGTCGCCGTGCTTGGAGTAACTCTTGAAGGATATTTTGCTTCACAAAGGGAACAAAAAAATGGCAGCATCTCCACTCCGTGGATGATGGCGAGGGTGCGGAGTACGGGGACTCGAAATGACATCCAAGTTGCGCCCCGACCGATTTGCGCCCGACCGTCATTCGATTTGAACCGTGAGTTGCACCTTGATTGTTGCCTAAATGAAACTGCAACTCACAGCTCAAATCGAATTTCGCTTGATTTTATCTTGATGGTGGTGTGCGCACGGGTGGACGCAGACGGACATGTGGAGGTCCTAAGGTACTCCGCACCGTTACAGGGGAGAGAGTAAGCCGTTTGACTCTTGGGTGCTATGTCGCTGTCGTAGCCCAGTGAAGTGAAACTTCTCGCCTATGCGGACGATGTCGCGGTGTTTTGTCACAACAGGGAAAGTGTCGTTCACGTAGTCGAAATCATGAAACGGTTTGGCGTTGTCACAGGAAGCCTGGTGAACTGGGGAAAGTGTGTCGGGTTCTGGCACGGCGATTGGCCAACAACCCCAGAGCTTTTTGCCAACATCAATTGGGTTACTCATCCCGTCAAGTACTTGGGCACTCCACTGGAGTATTATAGAGACAGTGAGCCCTATTGGCGTGCGCAAGCTCAAGAGCTGCGCGAGAAGGCTGACAATTAGAGGGGCTCTGGTTTATCTGTGTTCGCAAGGGCATACGCATGCAACGTTTTCTTTGCCAGCAAATTGTGGTACGTGATGCAAGTTCTACATTGTTCGCGAGTGAATGTGCAGAAACTTCACCGCGTGTTCGCGGTATTTGTTTGGGCCTCAAGTTGGGAGAGAGGTAGCCGAACAAATCTCTTCAGGCGAGTTCAGGAGGGTGGGCTAGGGCTGACCCACTTGTTCGTGCGGCAGCGTGTTAGCAGGTTTTTATTTTTTCGCGATGTACGCGATCCTTTTTTGAGGACTGTGTCAGTTTCGGCTCGGACTAGTTCTGCCCCACTTTGTTGTGACGACCGGCCGCATGAGTGGTGGTCTCCACGGCTATTTAAAGGATGTAGTCGACGCGGTGAGGTTTCTGAGCGTGCGTTTTTCAAAAGAGTATTTGAGTGCTGTTACACGGAGCAAATTGTATAATGATGTATGCAGCGTTGTCCTCCCCGTTCCTATGTACCGAGCCTTATACGCTGGAGGCCCTGGGCAAAACGTTCTTAAACGCGTGAAGAAAATGTACCATCAAGGGTGAAGTCTTTCTTTTTTAAACTTCACACCAACACATTAACCACAAAGACATGGATGGCAGAAAGGGGCTTGTTTGTTCCGTGGGGTACGCACTGTACACTGTGTAAAACGTCCGAAACAGTAGATCATATTTTCTTACACTCTTGGGAAGGTGTCTTCTTCTGGGACGTTCTTCAGAGGACTATGCGTAAAGAGCTCCCCCTGAGCCCACACGGAATCCGTTACCTGGCAGTGGATGACGATGATGGTATGCCATTGGACATGATAATGTTGTTGGGCCTCCAGAGTATTTGGCGAGCATGCTCGGCTTATGTCTACAGCGATGTAGACGCTCGGTCGTCGCGGGTGTATTTCGGGGAATATATTTCAAGGTATATAGAAGAACAGAAATTGCATGAATGTGTGCCGGAATGGCTTTCAAGTGTCGAGCCACTGGCAACGTTAAAACCCTTTTAAATGACAACGCCAGCCCTGGTCGGGTTGGTGGCGTTTTTTTTTTCCAGTTTGGTGTAATTCATGTGTTGAACCCTGCATGTATTATGCTTTAAAGTGCAAGCCTGGCAATAATAATAAAAAAAACTGTCGTAGCCCAATGGGTAAGGCGACTGACACTAACTCTGTCTGGTCTACCGGACACAGGCTCCAATCCTGCCGGTGCCTGTGTGATTTTTGCGATTGTAAATGCTATGCGCACGCACGCGGACGGACATTGTGCGGTCCTACGGTCGCACCTAAAAATCAGCTGTGAACGTGAACCGATGTACTGATACTATATGTTTTACCGTTGAGTGACTGTTGATACGCTCAAATGAAGAGAAGAACCAATGCTTTTAGTGTTTCATCTTCGGAGGTATCATCATCACCACACATTTTTAATTGCTTTGCAGCATTAGTAGGGGCGGGGCTGGACTTCCGCCAGTGTGTCCACCTCGTGTGGTAATAAATGAAATTTTTTTCTAAGTCTGATTACTGCTCCGATCACTTAGAGCCGCGATTGTTCCAGCTACGACTGTGATTTTATGCACACCGGAACGGGGAGCAACCGAAATGGCCAGTAACCAAAACTGTGCCTATGTCGTGCGTTGTGGCTGGACTCATCCTGCACTGTCCGCCAGCGTTTTACCTAATACACTTTGAGGAAACACAAATACTAGCAATGCGAAGACATGACTTGTGTTCGTATTGTTGAAATCTGGCCTTGAACCATTCACGCATCCAAAGCATTCCACCAGGGAATATGTTGTCCACTAGGCGATTGCTTTCACGGTGAACGAGCTTAGAAACTATATACGCGGGAAATATAAAACTATAAGTTGATGGAAATGGCAATAGTGCGAGGTCACACGAAAGTCTGTCTGACTTCGGACGTGGCTCGGTAAAAAACTGTGTACAAGGAACCGAACCAGGATTCGCTCATGAAGGCCCAACGTATAAAGCAACAGACCCTGCCCCAGAAACAATTGAAGAGGCATTCGTTGAATTGTTTTAGAGCTCGAAACACCTCACCCTTCTCGTGTATCCAGCCACTACAGCAGAAATAGAGAAGAGCTTCAACGGAAAGACTACATAGATGAGGCCCGCTGAGCTGCTTGTCAGCAATACCGTATCAGCCATGCTATAGACCCTAGTCCCGAAACGTCGTCTCTGGCGCGCGAAGAGGCAATGCATTGATCCCCGGATGTGCATCTGCTACACGAAGTCTAAACAGTGCGGCAAAAGAAACGATCAAATGAAGCCGACTTACCTGCTCCGACATCGTCTTGCGCTGGTGGATGATGATGATTCTTCGTCGTTATCGTTTCTAGTGGTAGACGCTTATCGTCAGGAGGTGGGCTTAGAAGAAGCTGAGACCACCAAAAGGTTTTTATCAATTCGCAAGATAATCGGCGTCACTCTGTTCAGTCTACAAAAAACAAATTACTCGTGAACATAGGTCTGCTTGTGCTTGAAAGGGAAATCCTAGCGATTATTAAAGACATCCTTACTGCTGCATCGTGTTTAGGTCTGATGATGATGATAATAATGATGATGATGCCCTCAAAGTTTTTGGATCGTACCCATGGCGGGGATTGGCCACGGCTAACTCACTTGTTGAAATTCGCGAGGACTTCAAAACGCTAATTTATTACCAAAAAGACAGTGGCCGTAAAAAGAAACTTCGTTATGATATAAACCCGAATTTACCTTTTAATTTTTTCTCTTTTGTTTGTCTTCGTCGTTTGACCCGAGTAACTCCGCCAGGCAGACTGGCCGATGTTCGCGCAGCAGCGTTCCCGCAGTAAGAGCTCTCCTTTACGGTCACCCGTTCTACGTACGCGCGGCCACGCGCACCTGCCACGGCGCACGTATCAGGTTAGTTCTTGTTCCGTTCTGGCAGAGTGCCGGGCAACTGCTATGGTTAGAGCACCTGGTGGCGGCTCTAGTGCCCTGGGCTCAAACCCCACACGAAACAATTTATTAATGCGTAGCAGGCTTTGCCGACTACCCACACAGCTTTAGGACCGTGAAACGCCCTGCTTCTTTTCCACAAGAATGTTGACTTGGAGCAAGTAAAACCGATAATCGTTATAATATCGTAAATGTAGATAATTGGTGAGACAGAATTTTGATAAAAAGAAAGGAAGTTATCACAAAATTAACGGACGAAATAAAAAAAAAATATGCATCTTGTACATATCGCCCCCTAAAAAAACGAAGAATAAACGAGAAAAGTCCGCAAAAGAATGCACTTCCACAAAAATGCCGACTTGGCAGCAGTAGTGACACCTTTAATCGTTATAATATCGTAAATGGGGATGATTGGTCAGACAAAAATCTGAAAAAACAATCCAACATAAAAAACTACAATTTTTTTTTTCACAAAAATGAAGTGACAAAATCGAGAATATTGTCGTGAACCATGCATTATGTTTGTTTATTTATGGTTTGTTTTTACTGCCCAGCTACGCCCGGCTGTGTTATCTCTGTCCCAAGCGAAGCACATCTTCCATTCTTTATTTTTATGCCGCACGGGTTATCTCATTCGGATAAGGACAGCGTTTCGCCCTGGCGTCAACTAGCCTGGAATAATCTTCTTTGATCTACAGTGTTCTGGATGTAAATCGACGGTTCGAGAAACACTCGCGCCAAAAGATAAAAGCCTGCAGAGCAGACGCCGCGGCATTTTCATTCGGCTCTCCGACGCTCGCCGACGCACGTCACTTTGTTGACTACTGCTCCGCCGCCTGTGTACTTTTTGAGTTGTTAGGGGAGCACAAGTTCGCTCCAAAAAACGCGCTTTTCCTTCAAGACGACTGCCTCCTCTTCGGCTTCGGGGCAATATGCATTTTATACGTCCCCCCAGAAGGTATTTCTGTTCTAGATGGTGACAATTCGTGGTTGCACCGCGATCGAAGGTTCGAATTACTTGGGGAAGCCAGGGGCAATGGAGTCGGGAAAGTGAATGGTGTTAGACGTTTAAGCCTCAACAGCTGAATTCCGCTCGTAGCCCGGAGGCTTTCAGGAAGCCACTGCAGCGGCAGAAACATTTTACGGTTGAATTGCCGCGTATGGTGATGTTTTATAAAACAAATATCTCAGCCTGTCGCTGATGTCGAAGCCAACTTTCTCTGACGATGATGATGATGATCGTGGGTGAAGTGAAGAAAAATTATAAGACGCTCCCCGTGGTCGAAATCGAACCTGAGTTCCTCGCGTTATGAAGCCGACGTCTGTCCGCTTGCGGCATTCCGCCCGGTCGAAGCAATTCGGATTTGGAGAGGAGGGCATGGGCGTGCAAAATTAGACAGAAAATGCATCCCTCCGTCTAATGACGACGATGGGCGAACGCTACGCAAAGCCATATAGAATGCCCGTATCAGTAAAGCATTATTTAGCGCAATCGAAGTAAACCATCCCGATACGAGACAAGTGCTAGCATAAACAGAGAGGTTGTTGGACTTGATTATGGAAAGCTTCGCGTTCCCCCATATTTGTTGTTTCGACAGAGGGGCAGTTGATTTCTCCGCTTCTTCGCCTTCTCTTTGGCCTCAATTTGCAATGTGGGGTAGCTATTCCCAATATTCCCCCAACGCCAATAACCTCAAGACAACAACAACGCCATTAACAACGCCAATATTCCCCCAACGCCAATAACCTCAAGGAAGAACCTTCGGTTCTTCCTTGAGGAGCCTCAAAACAATTCATGATGATCATAATGATTCTTTTGTGGTTTTAGAAACCAAAGTGCGTTTTTCTTTTCGGCATCTGCAATAGGTACGTTTTTCACAGAGGCCGTCCCTGGGCTTTCCAACCGAATCATGAATCAAGTGCATTGTATTTTAAGTAACAGCTCTTTATTTATTTCAGATATCCTGCTGAATAAAATCATTTCTCGTGGTACTTAAGTCTACTTACGTGATTTCAAGGAGAAAGCTTTGCGATAGTTACCAACGTCTACTCAACTGTTATATCGTAACTGCATCTCGAGCAACTTGACCAACGCACCCCTCTTCCGGAGCGGAGCCTCTGTACATAACAATTCGGACAACCACCCCTGCGATGGTGAATTTAACAATTAGCTTGCCACCTTGTCCAGAACCTGGTTGTCGCGGAGTTCTCCTGAAACTGCTTTCCAGTTCCTCAGCCCTATCTGTATTAGGCTCGTGACTTCTGAATGTATTAATAATTATTGCGTTTTTTCAGTTAAGAAACATCTTTCGTGGCCGGATTTGGACTGAGGGAGTTACCAAAGCCGGTCCTCTCAAATTGAATTTAGTCGTATTTTGTTTCAATGACCCCTTTGAATGCTTGAGACATTTTGACAACTAGTTTCGCGTCTTTTGCTTGCACAGTATTTGCTTCTTCCATCATTCATTGGATCCACAACTACACCATTGTATCATGCACTTTCCCGTCTCTCCATGCCATTAAGTGCCTTTTACACTTCGTATTTAATCACTATTGGGACCTCGCCTCCAATTTTATTCCTGGCACTACTGCGCCAATCCTAGCGTTTGCGGCGTAGAAATCTGCGTAAAATATTTCCGCAATTATTCTACATTTGGGTAATTCTACATTCCATATTCTACTTAAGTATGCAACTCTGCTGTATTATCCATGTTGTTCGTAGCGTTTTTAATTTTAGTCTGTTAACGCAACCATTTTGCCTCGGTATATAGCAAGCTTCTCCGTCATTGCTTCTAAACTTCCCACTCGTTTTAATGTTTGCTGAATATTTGCCACGCTGTTTGTTCTTGCATCTATTCGTGCTTAAAACTACCATATTATTCAGTTTGTAAATGTGGTCCTTCGCTCTTTTCGGGAGGGTTTATCAGTCTGCTTTGAAATTTATGTTCCTTTTACCACTAGTGCTGGTTCTTCGATTACCCTCGTAAAATGTAAGTTCTGTATGACCCCGCTATCCTTATCGTCGTCGGTCAAGACCACGAGCTTGCTCTGAAGCCGCCGTCTATATAGTCTGACACGTTGTCTCCTACTGACAGCGCGTTTGGACTACTTTCTTTTTGACAGTTTTGTCTTCTACGTTAACGACTATAGACTAATTTTGCCTCTGAGCTTCCGGTGACACCATGGGTAAAAATTACAGTGTCGCAAACGATTCGTGTGGGAGCCAGTTTCATCGACACTTGAGAGGTACCTCCCAACCTGAGTGCTCTCATAATTCTGGGATGCAAAAAATTGGCGCAACTTGCACTAGTTGTGCAAGGCTGGAGAAACAGAGAGCTGGCAGCCCCCCTCCCCTCGCCTCCCTTCGCGGTAGACCCGGCTGTTGCACCTCACATAAATTTCCGAACTTGCCGCCGAAAGTTCTCCATGACTGGCAGGCCAGGATCGTTTTGTCCGCAGACTTTCACATCTTTCCCAAAGTGCACCTCGTTAGCACGAGCTAGAACCCGAGGCAACCGGGTTCGCGAACTCGGCGTCTGTAGCGAGAACTCGGCGTTTGTGCTCCCCACTTCAGGCACGAACGCACGTGATCTGGTGATGAGAACAGCACGCGAGAGATCACGCCACGAACGCTGGGCAGAGTGTTCTCAAAAGGCGGTAGCTGGCCGATGGCAGATGCTCCTCACGAGGCGCACGGTCACGTGCACTCGGTAATTTTTCTTGGTATTTTTTACTGGTAACGCTAGACGGCGAAACAGTCTAACCCACTTACAACAACACTGAAGTTCCACAAAAACAGTCATTAGCCTAAGTTATTGTTTTAACCATCACCATCAACAGCCTACTTAGGCCCACCGCAGGGGGAAGTACCATAAAACCCGCACTACCACGCGTTTGCAGGGGGAAGGCCTCTCTCATTTACTTCCTGCGCCGCTCGAGCCCATTGCTGGCCCCTGAATTTCTTTATTTTATTCCTCCATCGTGTTATTGGCCTCTCCCTTATTCGAGACCCATCTCTTGGTATCTACTCTGTTACCCTTATTGTCCACCGGTTGTCGGATCCTCTCACTACATGGACAGCCCATGTCAATTTCTTTTTCTTTACTTGAACTATGATATCATCTACTCGAGTTTGTTCCCTGATTCAGGAAGCTCGTTTCCTGTCCCTAAGTGTCACTCCTATCATTATTAGTTCCCTGGCCGGTTAACCCTATCTAAGTTTGCTTTCAAGTTATTTAGTAAGGCGTCAAGTTTCTGCTCCGTGTGTCATGACCGGAAGTATGCACTGGTTGTGTATTTTTCTTTTGAGTGATAGAGGTACCTTACCTTTTGTTATTCGGGGGTGTTTGCCCAGTTCTCCGCAGCCTATACCTATTCTGCGCCGGATTTCTCTCTCGTGGTTGGGGTCAGCACTGACCATCTCTCCGAGGTGGTTATATTCTTGTAGTTCTTGTAGAGCTTCGTTTCCTAATCTGAAGAAGGCGCTTACGGCATGCTTATCCCTCATTACTTTAGATTTATTCAAATTAATTTTTAGCACCACGGCCATGCTTTGTGATTGTAGTTCCTCGAACATTTTTTGCAGGTGTTCTGCGGTCTCACTCAGCAATACTATGTCATCTGCTAATCTCAAACGACTCAAGTATTCTCCGTTTATCCTTATTCCTGTGTTTTCCCAGTCAAGCTTTCTGAACACCCCTTCCGACATGCTGTCAACAGTTTTGGCGAGATTGTGTCTCCCTTTCTTACTCCTTTTCGGATGGGAATTTATCGCCTTGCTTGTGAAGTGTTATCCTGCCCGTACATTCCTTATATATGTCTTCTAGAAGTCTTATCTAGGTACCTTATATTCCCCGGTCCTTCAATGCTTTTAGCACGGCTTCGGTTTACACTGAGTCAAACGATTTCTCATAGTCTGTAAATGCCGTATAAAGGGGCCAAGTATATTCTGCGAATTTTCAATCACTTGAACTTGAACTTGAACGTGGTTGACGACATGGATGGATCCAAGGTTGAGTACCCTTTCCTAAACCCAGCCTGCTCTCTGGGTTGATGGGAATCCATGCTGTCACCTATGTGGCTAACTACAACTTTGGTAAACAGCTTGTAAACAACTGAGAGTAGGCTGATGGGTCTGTAATTCTGGAGGTCTTTGGTATCTCCCTTTTTATGAATCAGAATAATGTTGGCGTTTTTCCAGGCAATGTGCCCTTTTTGAGTGATTAAGCATTGCAAAAATAAAGCATGCAGCAAGCTCCTCTATCCACGGTTATGCCTCCGTAGCCTGCAGCTTTTCCTCTTTTCATGTCCGTGAGAGCCTTTCCTACTTCCTCTATAGTGACTAATGGGACATCGTTAAGTTAAGCTTGTACTCCCAGTAGTTCCCGATGATCCAACGACGCCGGCATACAGTGTGGTGTGGAATCGTTCTGCTACCTTTATTATCTCGTCTATGTTGTGCATAATGTTACCCTACTCGTCTCTGAGTGCGTATAGCGAGCTTACTCTTAGTAGCTTCCAAAGGTTCCTACTATTTGCAGCGTTTCCTCGATCACTCCCATGATATATGCACGAATTTCGCTTGTTTTACTTCTGTTAATCAATTTAGACAGCTCTTCTAACTCAATGTGTTCCACCGCACTTGACACCTTCATGTTACGCTTCGCAATTAGTTCCTTCGTTGTCGTAGTCAGGTTTGCAGTTTTTTTCCCTACACGCTGCTTCTCCCGCAACTGCTGCTGATTCTGTGATTGCGGTTGTTAGGTGGCCATTTAGCCTGTCTACACGATCCTCATCCTCCTCGTTTATAAACGCAAATTTGTTTATAGTTTTTTATAATTTATAAGCGCAAATTTGTTAGCGCCATTTAGCTTGTCTACACGATCCCCGTTCTCCTCGTTTATAAGCGCAAATATGTTTTGGAGAGTTATTTTAAACTCTTCTGTTCTGGTCCTGACTGTCTCCATGCTGGATTTCGTGCTTTTCACGAGTTTCATTCTTTTTCTTTTGAGATTCAGGCTTACGTTGCATCTAACCGTCGTATGATCGCTGCTTCGAGACTTACTTAGCACCTCAACGTCATGCACAATACCGGGGCTGTCACTTAAAATAAAATCAATTTCGTTTTTTTCTGTACCATCGGGACTTTTTCATGTCCATTTCCTAGGGTTCCGTTTGTAGAAGAATGTGTTCACCAGTCTCAGGTTATTTGTCTCTGCAAACCCCACAAGTATATCTCCTCGACTGTTGCGATTGTCTATTCCAAAGTTTCCCACTGGCCTTCCTCCCATTTGCTTCTTACCTACTTTCGCGTTAAAGCCACCGATCGGAATCGTGGACTGTGTTCTCTTCTTCATCGGTCATTCCACGTCCTCGTAGGAAATGTCTACCGCTTCATCATCGTAGCTAGTTGTTAGCGCATAGGCCTGCACTACCCTTTAACTTGTAACGCTTATTTAGCTAGATTGTTATAACCAATAATTTTTACAACAGGGTTGAGAAGCAAAAGTTTGTTTTTTAAGAATGTAGTGGTTTTCACCCAACATTTACAAAACGGAAATGTGACTGCATGGCCGACCACCCACACCTAGCCATGGGTGCGCGACACGACTCCACAGGGCCCCCTAAGAAAGGCCACCGGCTTTTACATAGGAAGAAGTCTCTGCGTGAAATCCTTGATGTTGTTTTCTTTCTTTTTAAATGATTGCCAGATTGCATGTTACCAAGGTGGCGCTGTTTTATGCCTTTTTTAGCATTGGTAATCAATATAGAGTAGCCTAGAGGATCCCCTTTACCCTGCTGTTGCTTTTTTAAAATGTAGATAGTGTTGAAAAGGGGCTTCCTACTTCTCTTATTTCCTGGGCCTGCTGACAGCATGAGATAAGAGGGGCAGTCATGAGGTCTCTTCCTTCAGATAAAGCATGACTACATAAAAGGCACCATCTTTTTTTGTATGTTTGAAAGATGGTAGCAGCCGCAACTTATTTTATGCGTAAAGTCATGTCATGTCTGGTTGCACACAACGCACCCATGGTCTCTCACAGAACTCTAAATACTATGTTTCACGTAGGCTCATACCATAAGGTTGAATTGTTACAATGATGGTTGGATGTTTATGGCGCAAGGCCAACTGGGGCAAAGAGCGTCATTAAAAAGGAAAATGACCATTATAATAGGTGGTTTATTTTACCAGAACACCTATTGCAGAGTTGATGGTGCTGTGACAGATCATTGTTATATCAATATATTGTTCTAACCGGTATTGTTTAGGTGGGTTGGACAGTAAAAGCTTAAACAGCTCTCCTGTTAGAAGTGATAGGAGGCGTGCACCACGTCAAAGCGGGAGGGGATGGGGACTTTCCGTTAGTGAACGCAATTAGAGCTCGCGCGGAAGTGACTACCGATTTTCAACAAATACAGCTTTGCGTAGGCGTCAGTTTCACAGCGCGTGCTGTACGGATACGCCAGATGACAATTCAAGAGACGCAACAAAGGAAATTGCTGCATTGCCGCTAAGACGAGTCAGAAAAAGAGGGGAGGGGGGTACATGCAGGGGATCTAACGAACCAGTTCAAAGGCCTACGCATGCTCTTGGTTTCCACGGATTTCTTGGTTTTCACGGGAACTGCCGAACTAGCATTTTCAAGTTGAAGACTTCAATCCGTAGCGAGTATACGCCATCTAGTACAACTGTGTTCGCCTTTCAACTCATCTTTTGTCATTCCTTGCATGCAACTTGCAAAGCCACGCGTAATGCTGGGCCAATACTCGCATTGCCTGCGGGTCACTGATGTATGCGCACATTGTTTTGTGTAAACGCCACTTGCGGAGTGTTTACGGTGGGGCTTGAAACGTCGCACATGCACGTGACGCTACGGCCGCAGTCTAAACACTACCGCTCACCCGCTTGCCAAGCTTGCTTCCTGTCGGTCGGGAAAGCAGCTGTTGTTCCTAGTTAGACTGAAGTTGCCTTAATCTTTGGAATCGACAGCCTGCCCCCACCGCTATAAATAGTCGGCTTCCTTAAACGTCTGGTCCCGGATAGTAGTGGTACACCTTCCGTTCTGAGTCACGTGTCCATAATAATGGAGGTTGTTGAACCTTTTTCGAGTTCCACGTGTTTTGCAATTCGACTTGACAGCGGAGTTGTAAAAAAAAAGTAACAACGTATAGGAATCATCGTACGTCCCCTCCTTCTCTTTTGGATACGCCAATTTCATGGAAAGAATATTGCCCCCGAAATGCACGAGAAACTGACGCCGTAATGTAGCACCCGAAAAGTTGTTTAAAACAAAGTTATTTCGCACGTCACCCCCGTTTGACCCCGACGACGAGTATCCGACTTCGGCTATAGATTATAGGGAACACGTACTCCTTAGTTAACGATGTTATCTGGCTATCGCACCGTCGTACATTTTCTTCAAATTTATCTGCTACAGTTGTGCCGTATCCTCACTTACTGTACGCCATTGACGGCAAGAGAATTTTACGTACTCGAGAGATTTTAAAGGTCAGTCGAATATTTATCGACTACGATTAGGACGCGAATATAAAAAAATCTGAAATGACGATTCCTATTTCTTGAATCTTCAAAAATCCAGGCTACATGATGGTGAGGTTTATTTATTTATTTATTTTATTTATTTGAATACTTTCCATGCCCGAAGGCTGTGCAGAAAGGAGTGGGGTTATACAACAAAAAGTGATCGAAATGTAACAATTGTTGGAAAATGGATGGTTTGAACTTTGCACGGTCTGTGAGGAATGCGGTGGCAGTGGAAAGGCAGTTTGCTTGTCTTTGCTTGTTCTGAAAATGGAGGAATCACTGTAGGGGTTTGTTCGGAAAAATGGCACACCTACTTTAAAACGATGATCGAAACGAGGTGAAATGTTGGAGGGGGAAGAGAGAATACTTAGCCAGTGCGATGACTCGCTATGTCACTATGTCACTTGTGTGTATTACGGTTGATATTTTGTCGTTCGTACTGCGTTTGCAGATGGTAGAATTAGAAGACAGCACATCGTGCACGCTAAAGCCGAACCACCAAATGCTGATGCAGGTTGGCTTTGTTGAGATATTAATTTGTTCTAACCGAGAAATAGCTCTCACAAGAAGCCAGCCTTGCGCAGTACTTGCGCAAGCAAGTCGAAAATTTCTTTTGCACGGCTTTCTTTTTTTCGCACGTGCATAGCGCCAATACAGAGCGCGCATTTCCCGGAAAAAGCACTACTGCTTTGAATGCACCAGTATTGTCTGTCCCCCCTCCCCACAAAAAAGTTATAAACCAAAACGGGGCATCCCTAGTGAAACATTCTGTATATAGTGTATTATGGGAATATGTAATTAATACGTAGTATTATGCACCCAGTTGTAAATAATGCAAATAATATTTCCAAAAACAAAAAATAAAACAATTTTTCAGAATAGAAACGTCTGACACAGTTTTTGTGTTCTTGTCTTAACTAAAGCGCGAAATACGGCACTAATGCTCTTTGTATGTATGCTCTTTGTATCCGTAAATACGGAATTCATACGGACCTTGATTTAGCGTTTCTTGAGGTACTACAGGAATAAAACCGGTGCCAAGGTTTTTTAGTTGTAAACCGTACTCTATTGTCATGCGTTGCGGAGGCATATCCGTGTTTTTATTCCAGTGGTAGGTCATCAAAGGTAAAAATTTTGTATTCCGCAATTCCGTATATACGGAATGTTTTAGGAGGATCCATGGCAGCGAAGGCGCAAAACAAACAAGGACGAAGAAGAAACGACAAGGACGAGCGCACTCTAACAACTGAAATTTTATTATTTCAACGAAAGACCTGTATGCCTACAAAACTGCGCACCATCATCACAAAAAGACTTTCCTACAGCGCACACAGCAAACACCGTGGCTTTGTTGGACAAAGAAATATCACTGCTACTATCTTCTTGCATGTAATGTCAGGAGCCGACACGTGTTTGCTGTGTGCGCTTGGGGAAAGTCTTTTTGTGATGATGGTGCGCAGTTTTGTAGGCATATAGGTCTTTCGTTGAAATAATAAAATTTCAGTTGTTAGAGTGCGCTCGTCCTTGTAGTTTCTTCTTCGTTCTTGTTTGTTTTGCGCCTTCGTTGCCATGGATCGCTTCCAACTAGGCCGGCTCGCTGTGTTGCTTCGTTTTAGAAAGGGTAGTGCCGGAAATTACTTTAAAAAGAGGGGGGGGGGACGAAAAACTAACGACTCTGAAACAGAATGTAATGTTAGCAATAAATGTGTAACCGAAAATAAGCAATGGAAAAGCCGAGGGCCAGCTGATTCGCTCACTCATTGGCTTTTGTCAAGAATAACCATTTGAAAGCAGCACGTACATCCCTCCACATCGTTTCCAGATCATCGCTGCTTGGGCGCGGCTGGCGCAGCCAACGCGAGAATGGAAATTCGTGCCCGGATTCGATGACGAGGTTCTCCCTCTCTTCTTCCATGTCGCACTCGTTTGCTACCTTCGAGGTAAGAACAGCCATTAAGTGTACGCGTCCCAGACACTCCGGTACATTCATTAAAAGGAACTACCAGGTAACCGTACTCTGGTCATTTCTTTGACTTTTTTCTTTCTTTCTGTTTCCTACAAGGGCGGACAGAATGTTTAGAACACAGCTCTACAGCTTGCTGTCCGATGTGACGTGGCGACACTTTCGAGGTAGGAACATGCCTACTCTATAGATACTTCGTGACCTTTAATGAGGAGGACAACACTGGAACCATACTCTCATCATTTAGGGACTCTTCTATACCTTGCGTTTCCTACAAGCGCAAAGAGCTGTAGTTAGACTGTCTTAACGCAGATTCGAAGTCTGTTGTGCACTCTGGCCTGACGAGGAGTCGGCCGTGTACGCGGCGGAGGAGGGAACAGCAGAGGGGCCCCCGTGTCGGCGTTTCGCGCGAACCTGTTGGCGGCCGGCGCCCACGCGGGATGGCCGCGTTTGGGCCGATGGGGGCCCCCGTCGAAGAGTGGGCGTAGGCCATCGGGAGGAGCCGACGCCGGGAGCACCGTCGACGCACTACGGACAACATGGAGCGGGCCGGGTGAGTTACGCTGCCAGCATTCATACGGGTGTTACCGTTACTAGGGGGGTGCTACCGCCTTAACGCGGCCGGCTCCGCAAATATTTGACTACGCCTCTGCCTTTCATTTGCGGAGCTGAGTGTCGGTTTAGATGTAGCTTCTACTTTAAAGCAAAGCGTGAGCTCCTGCATCGCTGTTGTTCTCTACTGCATGAGTATGCAAGTACAGCAAGTGCAGCTTTCCGGCTAATAGCAGTTTTTTCAGAAGTAGTTACTCCGAAGTTATTCAGAGTAATTCAAAATATTTTCCTGCAGCTCATATCCAAGGCCAAACTTGCTTTTAGTGCAGTTTAAAGTACGATGCTGTACGGGTTCCAGAGGCAGGAAAACTATGAAGTTTAAATGCATGGACAGTAACTCTGACAACGAAAACACAAAACCTATACAGAGTTCTGCAAAGCGTTTTTATTCGTATGCAAGTTGGCTACTTGGTATTTGGGATATATTGCTTATATGCCATGGCTTTACTAGCTTCCTGAGCGGCGGGCCTTTTGAGCTAGAAAGTTAAAGATGAGGCCCTAAAATAGTTATATATGAAAGAGAAAATTAAACGTGGCTTTCAATTAAAGCAAAGAATTGTTGCGTCGATTCCATACCAGGGACTGCGAAGCAGTTATTGTACTCTTCCGTAATGAATTGCTGGAGCATGCGGACATTTTTGACTGTCCGCAGTGTCGTTTGACAGTTTGTAATCGCGAAGGCTGGCCCGAGTAATAATGAAAATCTCTTTTGTACACATTCGCTGGGCCCGTCCTTATGTATCTTGATCATTATAAGCTACTTAAACCCCCGAAATTTGTCTGTCTGTCTGTCTGTCTGTCTGTCTGTCTGTCTGTCTGTCTGTCTGTCGTCCTGTCTGTCTTCTGTCTGTCTTCGTCTGTCTGTCCTGTTCTGTCGTCGTCGTCTGTCTGTCTGTCTGTCTGTCTGTCTGTCTGTCTGTCTGTCTGTCTGTCTGTCTGTCTGTCTGTTCCTCGATTCAGCCACCCGGCCAAAAGTTAAAAAGAATACAGTCGAACCTCGCAATAAGAAAGTAGTATCGGGACAGTAATTTAGTTCGTTATATTCGATATTCGTTGTAACAGTAGAGCTAAAATCGGTTCAAACCAATCGGTATACTAGCTCTTGCAAAGACCCTTGATACAAAAACGCATCATTTTATTCTTCGAACCTACTATAAACAAGGTAACCCTTATCTTTCTCCTTGTGTCATTTCAAGCTCAATGACCCAGAACATGAAACGGGAAATTACAATCGAACAAAGTTCATTTGACAAAACAGGCCTGCGTTCCTATTTTTTCGAGGAAGGATGTGATCTTTGTTTGATGGCTATTCGCAGCAATGAGAATGATGAAATTTCCCAGTGTCCAAAACAAAGGGGCCACATTGCGCGCGGCTCTCCCAGATTCATCACTTCCATCAGATTTCGTTATAAAACAATAGGTGTCATTAAAATGAAGCATGACCAACCGAAATTCGTATTTAGTTCTCTATAGACGATAATTTGCTATATCAGTGTTCGTTATAACGAAGTTCGACGTACTTGAACACGAGGTTTATATAGGAAAACCTTTCCCAAACCACTAAATCTAGAGATACACTGCATACTTTTCAACATTGCGAAGTGAAAGGCAAAACATCAATTGAACTGTGAAACAGCGCTTAAACGAAGACAGTAAGAGAAGACAGACACGAGCGCTGTCTGTGTCTTCTCTTACTGTCTTCGTTCAAGCGCTGTTTGACATTTTAATGATGAAGCAACTAGCCCAAACCCAAAACGTTAGTCAAAACATCCATACATTAGTGGTATTTGCAGTGTGCTTCGATTTCAACATACACGGCTGCTTGATTTTTGCGATAGGAAATGAAAAAAAAATGGGCGTTGAAAGCAGTGTTTTGACCCCAAAACACACAAAAAGCTCGCCCAAGAGAAGAGTTCTCGTGGCGGCGTTCCAAGAAGTCCGACAGTAACGAAAGGTTCCAGTAGACGGCACGCGATCAGTGGAACGCGGCAAAATTGAGTTGACTAGGACCAAACCTCCACCGTGTTTATCGTGGGAGAATGGAAAGGGCGGGAAAGCGCATGATAGGTGCGCGGGAAAAAGAAGAGATCCATTTACGTGGCAGAGGCGGCAGAAGACTGTCGTCTTTCAACGACATTTGCAGAGAAGTAAGCAGATACACGGACAATTTTTTCTTGGATTAGCGTTCAATATTCTCGCGCCCCGCACTGAAGTCTTCAGCCTGTTGCGGACACGTGCAGCGTCTCGCGCTGTATACGATGCGCTCGCTCGCGGGGGCGCGTGTCTGCAAGGATGCAGTACGACGTTTCCTCTTTTGGAGTTTCTGCGTGGCGCCGGCGACGACAATAAACACGAAGTTGCACGTCGGTCTGTCGCGGTCGTGCAGGGTAGCTTACGCTGCCCTATATTAAATATTGGTGCTTGGAACTCTCATAGTGAGTACATGTTTCTTTTCGTTTTCAATGTCCTGGTTGATGTCGTGACTCCGCAGACCTCTTCATTACGGAACACCAGCGGGAACTGCAGCGGTTGGTGTAATGTGTGTAGGAGTATGTTTTAAGTGCAGAGGAGCGACTGGAAGAAGTCTTTTCTGAAACCCAGGGCCATGTGTTCCGCCGTGGAACGCCATTGTTGGTAAGTAGTCACATTTCAAAGAGCGCGTGTCAAATTTCTAATGCACATTTAACCCCTAAACTAAGGAATTCTCGACTAGCGAACGACAAAGGGACAAGGAAAGGGGACGCTGATGCTAGATTAGCTTGTTGTGGTAAGTTCATTAGTACGATGAAATTCGTAGCAACCACTGCCAAATAAGGCTTAGTTTCCTTAAAATTTCATTCAACTTTTTTAGAAGTTTTTTTTCAGACGCCTTTACCATTACGGGAAGAGGTGAGTAATGCCGACGTTTGGCAAAAATAAAAATTGGCAGGAGAGTTGTGGAAAAAATATGTAAAATAAAGGAGTAGTGGAACGCTTTCCTAGCCTTTTTGCAAACGTGAACATCCACCTGTTTCCTAGGGTAGGGAATTACCAGTGGAGGAGTTATTGAAATCACTGCGCCCCTCACCTATGCGGAACCTAGACAAATGAGCCGGGCTCCAGAACATGTATAGGAATTAGCTAGCTTACAACAATGTTGAAGTGCCCCAGGCTGGGAAAGGACTTGGGTTTTGGCCCTAGCCTTTCCGGGGTCAGTGTAGGGAAACCTGCGGGGGGTTTAAGGGGAGACGTTTAAAGGCAGTGTCGAGAGTGCAAGGATGGAATGTAGCTCAGTCCATTAAGAGTAGTGGATGTTTGTCGAGTTGAGCGCCCTAAACTAGGTAACCTGGAATCGCCAACAGTCCCATGCGACTGCAGACACGCTCGCGTCTGTAAAGCTTTTTCCGGGGTTTTCCCCCGGGCCGGGAAACCCCCCGGGGGAATGATTGGGTGAAGGTTGGGAATTTTTAATGCGGAGTGGTAATTTTTTTAACCAAGGGGGCCCGGGGGAAAAAAAAAGGGGGGGGGGGGGGGTTAATTGTTCATTTAAGTCCTAAGGGGAATGTCTTTCTGTGCCCTGGGGTTGCCCCGGCTCTCTTTGGCCCTCTCGGCCGCCGGGCGCGGTCGGTCGCGGGTGTGGGGGGCCCGCTTGGTTGGGTCTTCCGGTTTGGGGGGGGGTTGGGTCCAAGCAGGCCAAAAAGGGTTGGGGGGTTTCATGATTTTGGGCAATAGGGAAATAGGGGGGACCCCTTTGGGTTGATTTGGGGTTTGGGGGTAACATTTGGCGAAATTTTTTTAAAAAAATTCGGAAAGTTGGGGGCTTATCAAAAACCCATTTTCACCAAGGGGGGGCCTCCCCGGGTTTTTCCAGCTTTGCCGAAAAAGGGGGGACACCAAAAAAATTTTTTTCCCAAACCCTGCGTCCTTTTGGGGGGGGTTTTTAAAACCTGACCCATGTTTCCCAGCAAACAAGGGCCATTGGGGCGCCTCAATTTCGATCCGGGTATAAAGGGTTCCCCTATAGGCAGGGGAAAGGGGGAAACGTTTTTTGGGGGGGAAAATCTCAAAAAGCGGGGTAAAGGGGTTTTGGTTTTAAAAATTTTTTGGACACCCCTCTAAACTGGAAGGGAAAGAAAACCATAACGGGGAAACACGCTGGCTAAAAAAAGGACAGGGGTTTCCCCTTTTGGGGAAAACGCGTGGCAATTAGGGGTTTTGGGAGGGGAACGTTGTCAACCCCAAACCTTTGGGGGGGGGGCTGGGGTATTGGGGGGTTTGCGATAAAAAAAACCCCCCCCTGAGGTAAAAAACCACCAGTTTGGGGGGCCCGGGGAGATTTGGGGGGGTCCGGGGCGAAAAAGGTTCCGTGGGGGAGCGGGAAAAGTAAGGGCAAAAAAGTCCAGAAAACTTGTTATTTTTTTTGGAAACCACCCCAAAAGGATCATTACTGCCGAAGGGGGGGCTGTGGCTCCCGCCTTTGGAATGGCGAAAGGAAAATTTTATTGCGTTAATGGCGCCAAACTTAGCCTTTGGCTGAAAAGGCCCAATACAAATTTGCCCCTGGGGGGCGGCGGTCGCCAAGGGATGCTTGCGTTTCCTTTGGGTCTGTGGCCCCCGGGAACAAAAAATTCCGCTTTCGGGGTCT
Organism: Haemaphysalis longicornis; assembly: GCA_013339765.2. NCBI lineage: Eukaryota > Metazoa > Arthropoda > Arachnida > Ixodida > Ixodidae > Haemaphysalis > Haemaphysalis longicornis. Next base: position 101,671,100 of record CM023453.1, on the reverse strand, counting down.
CGTCTGTGGGGAAGTTTCTTCCCTTTAGGGCCTTGAATCTCCAAAGTGATCCGTGGTGGGGGTTTTCTCCAAAGTGGATCTCAGCGCTTTTGGGAACCCAGCGGAGACCCCTTCGGGTAGGAAAGGGAGTATGTTTTTGCAGAAGGAGCGACCTCGGCACATCGAAGTCCTTGTTCTGAAACCCAGGGCTCATGTGTTTCCGCCGTGGAACGCCATTGTCTTGGTAGTAGTCACATTTCACAAGAGCGCGTGCCTCAAAGTTTCTAATCACATTTAACCTAAACTAAGGAATTCATCGTACTAGCGAACATTAAGACAGGGACAAGGCTAAAGAGGAGACGAAACACACGCTAGATTAGACCTTGTCCCTGTCTTAATGTTCGCTAGTACGATGAATTTCTTAGTTAGTAACCAACTCGCCCAACTTAGCGCTTTAGTTTAACCTTAAATTTCATTCATACTTATTTAGAATGTTTATTTTCAGACAGCTATTACCACACGGGAAGAGGTGAGATACTGCCGACGTCGGCAAAAACAGAATTAAAGAGCGTCTGTGGAAAAAAAAAAACTGTAAAATAAAGGGAGAATATGTGAGAACCTTTCCTCTCCTTTTTTTTCAAACTGTGAACATGCCACCTGTGCTCTAGGTGTAGGGAATTTCAGTCATAGTTATTGCAATCACTGCGCTCTCACCTATGCGGAAATTTAGACAAATGAGCCGTCTGCCAGAATTGTATAGAATTATTTCTTACACAATGCGAAGTGCGCAGGCCTGGAACGGACTTGCGGTTCGGCCTAACTTTCCGAACAGTGTAGAACCTGCGTTAACCATCGTCAAAGGCAGTTTTCAAAAAAAAAAAAAAAAAAAAAAAAACCCTTGTTACTCGGGACTCCCTTAGAACCTGGACGTGACCATATAATGAGGGATGGGTACCTCGCAGGCCGTGTTGCATCTTCTGGTGGTGTCCACCAAAGGACACCGCTTGGCTGAAGGCGGCCTTCCTCCTTCTCCTGGTGCTGTCGTTCTCGCCCGGCGCCGAAGCCCGCCGCCGGCGCATCTTCGACGACTGCCCCGAGAGCAGGCTTCCCGTGGTCGAGGCAGACCTCGTAGTTAGCGCCACCGTCGAGCGACTCCTGCAGGATGGAGCTCAGGTACACAAGTGTGCACTATACTAGGTTTTTGATCTTGAAGACGCGAAAGACATTTGTGTTGAAGCTTTTTATTATCGTCATCGGTGCCCCTTATCACGCGTGAGTAGCTCTAGCTCGAGCTGCTTCGTCTTTCACTCATCGCCATTTTGTAAATAGAACCACCACCGTGTCACCGGGACGTCGCGCCCTTGGTCTCTCCTCTTAATTTTACAGTTGGTTTTACTCGGGCTAAGTTGGCTATCAGGCTATTGGGAGCTGGACGTAGGGAGAGGGAATGAGGGCCAACCCCCAGGAGCACCGTCAGCACAAGTGGAGGGCGTTACGGAAGGATGGCTTCTGCAGTGCGCTGCGCATAAAAATGGGGATAGGAGTTCTGGACATCCTCCGGAATTGGGAAGTACGACTTGCGCCGGTTAGTTTTATTCTAGCTTGCTGTGAAATTTTTGTTACGTGCCCCCAACTTTGAAGGTGACAGAATTGGTACCAGACGTAACAAATTCTGTACCCGAGAGGAGGAACTGTTCACAGTGGGCATACAATTACAGCTGATGGAAAAAGTGAGGCGTTGCGATAAAGCAAGGGTTTCAGCGACTGGGAAGATAGGGCCAACATTATGGCACATTTACAATTAACAATTTTTACGCCCTTTGAAACTCTGTCAACAAACGATTTCACTCTTGTTTTCGTCCGTGAAAGCATTTCTAAAGCCATATTTATCGCCACCATACAGCAACACTGCGTGATTGGTTCTTCGCTGTTGACAACTCTTCCGTTTTCTGCCTTTGTATTGGAACTATTTTCTTAGACATAACTATGAAATGTTTTAATTGCAGCTGTAATCAAAAGGATAGTTCCCATAAAGCCCCGCGATATTACGGTCACAGAAGCCTGCATACAGTTCCGACACCAAACATAAAAAGCGGAATCTCCTGAGCGGGTTTTTAAGTTGTCTGAACAAGGTATATCAATATTATTGGCTTGGGTAATTCATGCCCAAGCTGCTCGTGTTGACTGTGATGACGATGCGTGTGTTGAAGATGGATGTGCATGTTGACGGCGTTTAAAAGTCATGCCAGATTAAAAGAAAACGTTGGCAAAATTGCTGCAGAGGACCCCTGCCCGCATTCTCATCCTGCAATATTTGCGTAATATAGCTGAATTTGATTAAAATTATCCGCCATTCTAAAGTTGAGAAGACGGTTTGGCTACGCCGATCACGGATTATCCTGCTCAAGAAGCATTAAGTTATGCTATAAAGCGTTGTTTCGTACCCATTTGCGTGTATGTTCTACTCCTTGGGTATACAACGCTTTGGTATAGGCTTGAGAGTGAGCAGGCAGAATTCTTTGTATGGGCCCGTATTTCTTGGGGTTAACCTTCCTAGTGCCTGCGCACTAAGTTTTGATTGATCGATTCATTGATAGCTTGGTGGGTTCCCCAGCATACACTGGGGGTGCCAGAGTCTGTAGCAATGTGCGTGGCAGCAGAATGCATTTCTGCTTACAAAGCGTTATGTAATATATGGCTGCAGGTATGCCCAATTCTGCGGGTATGCATCACTACGCTAGAATAATGGAAGCAACTGTTTGTTATAGGACAGAATTTTGACCGAAACTTTCGTTTTGAGGTATTACGACGTCTACCAGTATTCGCAGCTTGAGAGTCTACTTCTGCCGATTCTGCTTCAACATGTTGGCGCGATGAAACTCAGTCGCGACGCCTGATTTATGAACACACACATTTCTGGTTTACAAATGGTTAATATGTATTTTATGTTTTATATCTTGCTTGCTCTGGTGAGGGAGCGCATTACCGGCAATGGTCGCCGGGGTCAGGCCGCACCCCAAGCCCCTTGGTGCAATTTCATCAACACGCGGATTTTTTTTTCAGGCCGCCAATTAATGGAATCTGAACCTGGCAACGTTTAATGCGCGAACCTTATCTAGCGAAGCAAGTCTCGAGGTGTTGTTCGAGGAATTAGAGGGCATTAAACGGGATGTAATAGGGCTTAGCGAGGTTAGGAGGGCAGGCGAAGCATTTACGGTGCTGGAAAATGGACACGTCCTATGTTACAGTGTCTAGAGGACAGAAGAGAACTGGGAGTGGGATGTCTAGTCAATAAAAGCATAGCTGGCAACATAGATGAATACTATAGCATTAACGAAAGGGCAGCAGGTCTTGTAATTAAGCTCAATAAGAGGTACAAGCTCAAGGTGGTGTAGGGCTACGCGCCCACATCTAGCCACGACGACCAAGTAGTGGAACGCTTCTATGAAGATGTGGAATCCGCAATGGCTAAAGTAAAAACACAGTATACCGTAGTTATGGGGGACTTCAATGCTAAAGTAAGCAAGAATCAGGCTGGAGACGAGGCAGTTGGGAACTATGGTCTGGGCTGTAGAAATAGCAGGGGGGACCTACTAGTTGAGTTTTCAGAACGGAATAACCTACGCATAATGAATACCTTCTTCTGTAAACGCGAGAGTCGGAAGTGGACCTGGAGGAACCCGAATGGGGAGCGCAAAAATGAAATAGACTTCATATTATGCGATAACCCTGGCGTCGTGCAGGATGTGGAAGTGCCCGGAAGGGTAAGGTGTAGTGACCACCGTATGGTAAGATCTCGAATTAGGCTAGATTTGAGGAGGGACCGCAACAAGCTAGTACGAAAGAAGCCGATAAATGAGCTAACAGTAAGACGTAAAGTAGAAGAATTCACGATCGCGCGGCAGAACCGATATTCCGCTCTTAACGAGGAAGCCGAGCTTACGACACAGGAAGCCAGCGACAACCTTACACGCATTATCACGGAGTGTGCAGTAGAAGTCGGGGGCACTACGGCTAGACAGGATACTGATAAACTTTCACAGGAGACGAAAGATCTAATCAGGAAACGCCAAACCATGACAATCTCTACCGCAGCTGACAGAATAGAACTAGCGGAGCTCTCGAAGTTAATCAATAAGCGTAAGACAGCTGACATACGGAAGTATAATATGGAGAGGATCGAATACGCTGTAAAGAACAGAGGCAGCCTGAGAGCTGTGAAGAGACGTCTTGGCACGGGAAAAAATCAGATGTATGCACTTAAGGATAAGCAAGGCAATGTCATCACAAATTGGGTTAAAATAGTCACAGTGGCCGAGGAGTTCTATAGGGATCTGTACAGTAGCCGGGACATCCAGGATAATGCCGAACGATACAGTAGTTCAGAGGAGATAGACATCCCACCAGTAAGACCGAAGTTTTAAGGGAATTTAACCTAAATAAGGAATTCATCGTACTAGCGAACATTAAGACAGGGACAAGGCTAAAGAGGAGACAAAACACACGCTAGATTACCCTTACCCTTGTCCCTGTATTAATGTTCGCTAGTACGATAACTTTCTTAGTAAGTAACCAACTCGCCCAACTTAGCGCTTTAGTTTAACCTTAAATTTCATTCATACTTATTTAGAATGTTTATTTTCAGACAGCTATTACCACACGGGAAGAGGTGAGATACTGCCGACGTCGGCAAAAACAGAATTAAAGAGCGTCTGTGGGAAAAAAACTGTAAAATAAAGGGAGAATATGTGAGAACCTTTCCTCTCCTTTTTTTTTTCAAACTGTGAACATGCCACCTGTGCTCTAGGTGTAGGGAATTTCAGTCATAGTTATTGCAATCACTGCGCTCTCACCTATGCGGACATTTAGACAAAGGAGCCGTCTGCCAGAATTGTATAGAATTATTTCTTACACAATGCGAAGTGCGCAGGCCTGGAACGGACTTGCGGTTCGGCCTAACTTTCCGAACAGTGTAGAACCTGCGTTAACCATCGTCAAAACAGTTTTCAAAAAAAAAAAAAACAAAAAAAACCCTGTTACTTGGGACTCCCTTGGAACCTGGACGTGACCATATAATGAGGGATGGGTACCTCGCAGGCCGTGTTGCATCTTCTGGTGGTGTCCACCAAAGGACACCGCTTGGCTGAAGGCGGCCTTCCTCCTTCCCTGGTGCTGTCGTTCTCGCCCGGCGCCGAAGCCCGCCGACCGGCGCATCTTCGACGACTGCCCCGAGAGCAGGCTTCCCGTGGTCGAGGCAGACCTCGTAGTTAGCGCCACCGTCGAGCGACTCCTGCAGGATGGAGCTCAGGTACACAAGTGCGCACTATACTAGGTCTTTGGTCTTGAAGGCGCGAAAGACATTTGTGTTGAACTTTTTATTATCGTCATCGGTGCCCCTTATCACGCGTGAGTAGCTCTAGATCGAGCTGCTTCGTCTTTCACTCATCGCCATTTTGTAATAGAACCACCACCGTTCACCGGGACGTCGCGGCCTTGGTCTCTCCTCTTAATTTTACAGTTCGTTTTACTCGGGCTAAGTTGGCTATCAGGCTATTGGGAGCTGGACGTAGGGAGAGGGAATGAGGACCAACCCCCAGGAGCACCGTCAGCACAAGTGGAGGGCGTTACGGAAGGCTGGCTTCTGCAGTGCGCTGCGCATAAAAATGGGGATAGGAGTTCTGGACATCCTTTGGAATTAGGAAGTGCGACTTGCGCCGGGTAGTTTTATTCTGGTTTGCTGTGAAATTTTTTTTACGTGCCCCCAACTTTGAAGATGACAGAATTGGTACCAGAAGCACGGAACAAATTCTGTAGTCGAGAGGAGGAACTGTTCACAGTGGGCATACAAGTACAGCTGATAGAAAAAAAGTGAAGCGTTGTGATCAAGCAAGGGTTTCCGCGACTGGGAAGATAGGGCCAACATTATGGTACATTTACAATTAACAGTTTTTATGTCCTTTGAAACTCTGTCAACAAACGATTTCACCCTTTTCTTCGTTCGTGAAAGCATTTCTAAAGCCATATTTATCACCACCATACAGCAACACTGCGTGATTGGTTCTTCGCTGTTGACACCTCTTCCTTTTTCTGCCTTTCTATTTAAAACTATTTTCTTAGGCATAGCTATGAAAATGCTTAATTGCTGTAACTGAAAGGATAGTTCCCATAAAGCTCCGCGATATTACGGTCACACACGCCTGCAAACAGTTCCGACAGCAAACATGAAAACCGGAATCTCCTGAGCGGGCTTTTTAAGTTGTCCTGAACCAGGTATAGCCAATATTATTGGCTTGGGTAATTCATGCCCCAGCTGCGCGTGTTGACTGTGATGACGATGCGCGTGTTGACGATGCGCATGTTGACGGCGTTTAAAAGTCAGGCCAGATTAAAAGAAAACGTTGGCAAAATTGCTGCAGAGGACCCCTGCCCGCATTCTCATCCTGCAATATTTGCGTAATCGAGCTAAATTGATTTAAATATCCGCCGTTCTAAAGTTGAGAAGACGATTTGGCTACCGCCGATCACGGAATATCCTGCTAAAGAAGCATTAATTATGCTATACAGCGTTGTTTCGTACCCATTTGCGTGTATGTTCTACTCCTTGAGTATACAAACGCTTTGGTATAGGCTTGAGAGTGAGCAGGCAGAATTCTTTGTATGGGCCCGTATTTCTGCTGGTTAACCTTCCTAATGCCTGCGCACTAAGTTTTGATTGATTGATTCATTGATAGCTTGGTGGGTTCCCCAGCATACACTGGGGGTGCCAGAGTCTGTAGCAATGTGCGCGGCAGCAGCATGCATTTCTGCTTACAAAGCGTTATGCAATACATGGCTGCAGGTATGCCCAATTCTGCGGGTATGCATCACTACGCTAGAATAATAGAAGCAACTGTTTGTTATAGGACAAAATTTTTACCGAAACTTTCGTTTTGAAGAATTTCGACGTCAACCAGTATTCGCAGCTTGACAGTCTACTTCTGCCGATTTCTGCTTCAAACATGTTGGCGCGATGAAACTCAGTCGCGACGCCTGATTTATGAACCCACGCATTTCTGGTTTACAAATGGTTAATATGTATTTTATGTTTTATAACTTGCTTGCGAAAATGCTGGTGCACAGCAGAGGGAGGGGGCGATTGCGGTAGGCAACGGCCGCGTGTACGTTAGGCCTACGTCCTGCTTTTACGTCTAACGTCTTCAAGCGTTACCCGCAGGTCCAGTTACAATGACCGAATGGCGTTGCTTGGCGCGTTGTGTGGCGGAACTTGAAGGTTACCTAACGTTAAACGTAAACGTAGGACGTCAGGACCAACGTCACTATTTGAGGTCTAACGTTGTCGCAGCCAATGGGCACGTGCCTTTTCATTGCACTTTTTTCCCCTAGGCGCGCGCTGTGGGGTGCACCACAGCCAATGAGCGTTTAGGAGCCACAACGGACACCACCGGCGCTGGCAATTTCGCTCAATGTGCAATTAGTTCTTCGACATTAACACCAGGCTCCGGCACATCTCGCCTCGTAGGTCTGGCTTTTATCGCATGTGAAAAAGTACAGGTTATAATTTTTTACTTATTTTCGCTTACTTTACTACACTCCGAAAGGAACGGCTTGCGACGAGGCATGTAAATGGTACCCTGAGTGCGACCCCTTGAGACATGGCTGGGGTACACTGTCAGAAACGAAGGGTGCGGATGCTGTGCAACAGTGACGTATCATGTGCGCTGTAGTTTTCAGGTGCTTCGAGTGTATAAAGTGTAGTTCAGGATCGATTAACGGCAGCTGGTCAACCCAGCTGCGCCCGTAATAAGGCCGGAATATGGGTTCTTAGCTCGCTGGAGGGAAAGCGAACTTGCCTGTGACGTGGCTGTTGCAAAGTTTGTGACGTAGCTGTTGTATACGTGTACCCAGCTTGTGAACTGCTCCTCCATTAAATGGACCCTGCACCACTTTTTTCATGTTTTTTTTTCAAACTCCTATGCTTGCAGAACGTAGTCAACCAGTACTTAGATTAGGTGGCCGCAAATTACCTCAGCTAAAAATTGCTGCTCCATGCCCATCACATAACTTAAAAACTTGCTGAAAAGCTTTCTCTCTCTTTACCAGTCTGGGCGTTCTTCCACCGCCTGAATGACGTCATTACAGTGTTGTAGCGGCTGTTGGCCGGACTTCTTTAGTTGCAGCAATAAACGCATTCGATAGCCACTTCAAAAATAAAGACAAAAAAGCAAAGCAGAAACAGAAGGCGTATCTGTTGCGACGAGAAAATCACGGAGTGCCGCTCCGCTCTGGCGATAATTACAGCTTTCGCACTGCTTCCAGCGCGAAGGGAAGAGTACGCGTTTATCGGAAGTGTTGCAGACAAAAAAGCAGGGACGAAGAAGAAACACGTACAACAACACAGTGCCGAAATCTAGTTGGAAGTTCGGCACTGTGTTGCTGTACGTGTTTCCTCTTCGCCACGGTTTTCTGCGCCGAAGTAGTTAGCAAGCATAACGTACCACCCACCCATACCAAGCTTATCTTACAGCTGGTCAACGCTGGCCCTGCCGGAGATAAGACCAAATATGCATTTCTGGCTCACTGAAGAGAAGCGAACTTGCTGGGGCTCTTTGCACCATAATAAATCCTGTGCCGTGGCTTTTGTATGTGTGTGCCCTGCTTGAGACCCGCCCCTCCATTAATTCATGCGTGTGCGTGTTTTGTGCGGGAGTGCAGGTGAGCGCCCGCGTCCGCCGCGCCCTCAAGGGTCCGCGCGAGCTGGGCGGCTCGGTGCTCCTGGTCGAGGGCCTGGACAACGAGGCGCTGTGCGGCACCAGGCTGGCCCAGGGGGACACGCACCTCTTCCTGCTCAAGGGCGGCGCCTCCGAGGGACGCACGCGCCTCCTGTCCTCGCCCCTGCGCCTGACGCTCGCCAACCTGGACAGGCTGCAGGCGGCCGTCAAGGGTGCGTGGGGCGTCTCGTGCGTCACCGTGTGGCAGTTTGCGACACTGGGTATCTGTTGAAGGAACTGTGCAGCACTTCCGATAAACGCGTTCACTCTTTCCTTTACGTCTGGAAGCACAGCGAAAGCTACGGTTATCGCCAGCATGGAGCGACACTGCGTGATTTGCTCGTCGCAGCAGATACGCCCTTCCACTTCTGCTTTGTTTTTATCGCTTTCTTCGTAACGTGGCTAGTCGGATGCGTTTATTGCTGCAACCGAAGGGGAGCCGGACAATAGCTGCTACATTGCTGTAATGACGTAATTCCAGAAGACGAAGAAAGCCAAGGCTGGGAAGGAGCGAAAAATCTTTTGAGGAAGTTTCTAAGCTATGTGAATGGGCATAGAGCAGTAATTCCTGGTTAAGGTGCTTTGCCCCCCCCTAAGTACTAGATGTGTTGGTCTAAGTACTCGATGTGTTCCAAGTATTAGATGTGTTGGTTGATTACGCTCTGAAAACATTTAGAATTTTCAAAAAAGTAGGAAGAAAGTGTTGCAAGGTCCCTTTAGCAACCCGATTTAATCGGTTGAATGGCTGTTCAGGCATTACGACCGCATGTAAATAGATCGTACAAAGGATTCATACTCCACTACAGCAACACCTCCATTAACGGGCTTCCGTACAGGTAATAAGCGTAATGCTTGCAGCAAGGCTTGGCAATCTCCATTAGTCGTAGTCTCTGATGGCTGCTGTTACTTTAGACAGCAGCCAACGGAAACTCACAGCCTGCCTAGCGGTACTATTGTCATCCTGTGCGCAGGATTGTCAATGGAGAATGTCTTGGCGAGAGCCTGCTGCGCTACACTGGTCACGGTAAATTAAAGCATGGGGAAAACAAAAGAATTAGGGGGGAACCTAGCGAGATACGGCCAATTTAAGCGTAAGCGATTGCACGTGACGCCTGGCAAAGCAGGGCAGCAAGAAAGGAAGGGAGTAAGCGACCGAATAAGCCGACATTCTTGGCACGGGGCACGTTGTTGTAGTTATAAATTCTGTCTCCTCTCTGCAACTCTACATTTGCCCCTTCTGAACACAACCAGTCGAGAAGTACCCTGCTTAAATAAAAACGCTTACAACAGCAACAATGAGAAAACAAAAACATCAGCAATTATCAGAAGAGAACAACAATACAAAAACGATATCGGACAGCTGCAACAACAAACACGGCAAGATCGAAACCAGAAGGAGGACATGAACAAGGACAACAGCAAACAACTACAACGAGAGCAACACAACAAGAACAGACAGGAACAAGTACAAGAGCAACACCACAAGAACAAGAACAAGAACCACAACAATGACAACGACAATAACAACAATAATAACGACAACTGAATTTTTGAAAAAAAAAGAACCCGCACACTAGAATGTGCCAAGCGGTTTTGAGGGTATGAACCCTGGTCGATGCCAGGTGTTTTGTGTGGCGTAAGACGCAATTTCAGGTAGAGCGCTCTAACAGCTTACGCTATAAAAACAAGCTCGAGAGCAGAGGAGAAAAACGCGCAGTCATGCGCAGCGGCAAAGCAAGTGAAGTTTAAAGTACAGTAAGCGGTTCGTAAGGTATGGGCACAGGTGATACACTGACGTTCACTCGTCAGATAGCGTTCAATTTAGTAACGAAGAGATTGGAGTGATTGTATAAGAGATCTGAAACACAGACGAGATGTCAATGCTCTAGCGATTTCGAGCACTGGGCATGTCGTAAACCGCAGCCTAGAAGATCGTGTGCCCACCGTATCCCGGGCCGTACGACGCCAGGCCAATGTGTGCGACTTTTAGAACGCAACCAGCCATACTGAGTGTCTTAACCGCTGTTTCTCTCTTCTTGTTTACGGTAGTACAAATGACCGCACCTAAGGTTTTCCCGCTCTTTTTTCGTTCGCAGGAGAATCCTACCGGAGGAGGCTGCATGAACGGGACCGTAAGTACGCCGGGCCGCACAACAAAGATTCTGTCAGCAGCTCGAGAACTTCTCAGTACGGTGTTCAGATTTTGCACTTTCCCCTGCACGAAATTCCTATGTGATTTTTTTGGGAGTGAGTTGAAGCCGAGTGAAATTTGAGATAGCTTGCTTGTTGGTCAACCGGGCTGCATGACATACTTTGCTATAAATCAGCTTTACACTTAATTTTACAAAGGTTACATTCGGGTGCACGCAGGGGTGGGCGAGATATTAGGGAAGTCGGAAGAAACAGCCATATGTCTTGACAAATGTGCATTCGCCGCCGATCGAAAAACTGCAATGAAACAGAACGCCTTTGCGTCTTCAGTAAACGTGTGGGCCTGAAGGAAAAAAGGAAGGTCAACGAGGTTTAGAGAGAGAATGCATTTAATGGTAAAAGCGAGGTTAGCCGAGCCCTATCGCTTAGCATGCTACGCCATATGAAGGAACGAAAACATGAGGGTCTGCGAACTGAAATAAATAAATAAATAAATAAATAAATAAATAAATAAATAAATAAATAAATAAATAAATAAATAAATAAATAAATAAATAATGAAAAACTAGGTGATGCGCACGAGTGTTCAGGCGCATTTACAGAGTTTGGAAAGCACATACACAGAGTTTGGAAGTTAAGTTGGTCACAGCACCTGTTTCAAGCCAGTGCTACGCAAGAACACCAACGGAGCTTTGGTAGCCTGTACGGCCTGACGTGGGTCCAATAAAGGGCCCAAAACTGTCCTTAGTTCAAGGCCTGCGTGGTGTGGACATACACAAAGGTGTTAGGAGAGTCTGCCTTGGCACTGTGAAGTTTGGACAGGTACAGATGACATGTTTAATGTCTTCTGTTAGATGGCATGTTGGACATAGTGGTGAAGAGTCCTGCTGAATTTTAGTCGGTTGAACGTGAATATCGATTGCGACGTCGGTGTGTGTCCCGATAATACTAAGATTTGAAGCATTACAAAATACTGAGCGGGGCCGTGTGATTATTCGGGAGGGTGATCAAATGTACCTTGGGAAATTTTTAACAGCTTACAGGTGCACCTAAATTCTAAAAAAAATGCTGCTATTCACCTAAAGTATTCACTGTTGACTATGTGACAGCGGTTGGTCGCTTAAGGGACACTCAAGTGAATCATAAACGCTTCCGGATACTTTATTAGCATAAAGTCTATAATCTTTAGGCCACCTTCTGAGTTTTTTCAGGCAATTAGCATACAGTGTTTTATGCGCAAAGTGCGCTTGGAAAGTGCCTTAGCCCTCGCACCACTCTCGTCGTCCATTTAGTGGCGCAGTTTGTGACGACAGGATTTTCGGTGTTGCTTCTGTGAGGAGACACTAGCAAGTCAATAGGGCGGAACTTAGCCTATTATGATGAACTTCAACATGTATATCTTGCTTGTAAAAAAAACAACAACAAAAGGTTTACAATAAACATGGGCTATGTGAAAATTTAAATTTTGGGGACTACGTACTAGCGCCAGACCAAGTCGCAATGCGAACAGGCTGACTTTAACACCGTGGTAACTGATGCTGTCTAGATTGGCCCATTGTGTTCTGAATGGAGCGGTGCACGGGCAAGAAATTTGGGCCCAGGCCAGGGAATATTGAGACGGTATTGGCCTGGCCCGGGCCCGGTGCCGATAGGCCCGATCCGGCCCGGCAAAGAGGGAGAGTACACCTTTATTGATCCATAATAAAATGGAGCGCTTTAAGCGACCGAAGGGGTGGCTCCATATTTACGGGTTCCATATGCTTCCTGGGCCGCCTGGTCTCTGTGGATCAGTCGGAGATGGTCTTTAAGGGCTGGGGCTGGATAGCAAGATCTCCCATCGATCGTAAAGGGTGGGGGTAGTAGGGGGATTAGTTATAAGTAGAGGTGTGGGGGAGAGGAGACCAACGTGCCGGCACGGCGCGGCCTGAGACCAAAACCCCATGGCCTAGGCCCGGCAGAGGCCCGGCTCGGCTGCGCATTCACAATCCACACTCTGTAGTCTCACGCCTGCTTGGGAACCTGTGGTAGCAGAAACCTACCTAGCGCAGATAAAAAGCATCCTATGTGAAATAATAGCAGCCAGATTCAACCTAAAAAAACGGCAACATATGCAACCACAACTGTAAAAGAAAGTGTCGTGCACATACGCCTACCGCAACTAGCTTTCGCCAAGCTAGCTACGGGACAGTTGAAAACCACCCTAAGTGTACAAATCCACGAACCTAAAAAAAATGGAGAACAAAAACTCCACCTATGGCTGCAGGTAAAATCACGATTATGTCGAAAAACATTCTAGAAAAGTAGCCAAACCGACATGAATGGATTCATACCACGAAAATGTAAAAAAAATAGCTGGAACTTGACCAAAAGGGACCAAAATAACATGAAATTTGGTTTATTATGCAACAAATGTGCATTTTCTCGGTACCACTTGAATACGTTCGCCAACTCATATCGCTTATCTCTCATATTTAATCATAATAAACGTTTCTGTGCAGGAACTTGGTATCGAGACTTGGTTCCGAGACTCACATCTGTGCCATGCAAAATTCTTGAACAGATATAATTTTTACGCACCTGGTTAACGTCCTTGAATCGAATAATTTTTCCATCCATCTCAACGTGGATTTCGGAAACATTATTCGTGTGAAACGCAACTTCTCACTTTAACTAACGACTAGCACTCATATCCCGACTCTGGATATAAAACCGATTGTGTGTTTTTGGATTTCGCTAAAGCCTTAGACACTGTTAACCATTAACTTCTAATACTAAAACTGAGTCATTTAAACATGGTTTCTTAAGTTTTGCAATGAATTGTTGCCTTCCTTAATAATCGAAATCACTATGTCGTCGCTAATGAAACAAACTCACCTTCAACTCTCATCAATTCTGGTGTGCCTCAAGGCTCTCTTTTAGCGCAATTACTTTTCTTAATCTGTACTAACTACCTGCCTAGTAATATATCCAGTCCCATTTCTTTTTTTTGCCGATGATTGCTTGTGTACCGTAAGCAAACTACTAGCTTGGATATTGCAGCTCTGCAGACTGACCTTTATAATATTACTGCTTGGTGTACCCTGTGTCATATAAATCTAAAAATTTGGAAATGTAAGTCAGTGAGAATTTCGCTCAACCAATCAATCAGCTCCAACTATTTTCTTAACAATATTTCCGTTGAATCCGTAGTTTCATAGAAGTACCATGGCATGCATATTCTATCAATCTTTCGTGGAAGCGGCATATCGAGTGTTTCGTGGACCGGCATATGGAATCAAAAAATCGATGCGTATGCTTCAATACCTGCAGCGTAGCTTCTACAACGCCCCGGCTTCACTTAAAAACAATTGTATTTCACTTACGTTCAATCTAACCTAGAACGCGCCTCTTCTATTTGGACCCTGGTTTCTCAACTATGCATTTTTTCACAAAATATATTACCGTAGCCATCTGCTCCGTTCACGTGTATACCACCATCAGAAAGTTCGCATTCCATTTTAACATACAACAGCATACAGCTACTCATTTCTTGCAAAGACGTGCGTTGACTGGAATCATCTGCCTGCCTCACTAGCCGCTATCACAGACACATATATACATACATAAGAAACTTTATTTGGACCAGTCAAAAGCACAGAGTAACCTCCGTGCCCCCTTTTTTGCGTTGCACTTTTTTGTGCAAGATTGCGTTGCAATCTTTGCGTTGGTTTTTACTGACTGCGTTGCAAAGATTGCATTGCACTTAGAAACACTATCTAACACTGCACCCCTTAGCCGTATCCGTTGACGTTACCTTTTTATCCTTTTTGGTTGTGACTTGAAAGCGAGCAGACTAATATCAACTCTCAATTTTTGCATAGCAATGTATTTGTCAATTGTTGCTTATGTACACTTTATACTTGTTACTGTGACGTTACATGAATGTCTTCACTCATGCCTTCTTGTTGTTGGTTTATTTCTTTGTGTTCCTTTTTACGTGCCTTGTATTCTATTAATAATGCAGCTACTCTCTTCTGTAACGCTTCTTGTAAGCCCTCAGGGAATGAATGAATGAATGAATGAATGAATGAATGAATGAATGAATGAATGAATGAATGAATGAATGAATGAATGAATAAATAAATAAATAAATAAATACATAAATAAAATGCGGTCCCTGTTCCCGGCTCATTCACATGCCCTATTTCTTCCTCTCGCTCTTTGCCTTTCCTCTTGGTCTGCCGGCGGAGACGCTCGAGGTCACCGGGCACCGTCCCAAGCATTGTCGTTGCAGCTGGCTGTCATTGTAGTACATTGTCTGGACATGCTGGAAGGTTACCGTCCTGCCATACGCTAATATGTGTCTCAGGGCCGAGTGCTAGCGGCGTGGAATGTAAAAAAAAAAGCCTAGGTGATTTAAGCCACAACTAACCCATGTAGCGGCGGTAGAAGCCTCCAGGCCTTAGTAAGCCGTCTCAAAGTTAACCGGCACAACCTTCTCACCTGCCCTAGATTCTGTGCCCGCAGAGACGAGGCAGAAGTCGCTCGCAAGATTTCCTGTTCCCGTCGATAGCTCAGTTGGTAGAGCGGTGGACTGTAGAGGTCTCTCGCTGGCATCCATAGGTCGCTGGTTCGAATCCGGCTCGACGGATTGTTTGTTTTTGCTAGTTTAATCGTGTATGTTTCAGCTAGAAAGGACGCCACAAGAAAAATTGGGAATTTGTGAAAAAATCATCACGTTTAATGCATTTTTCGCTCACAACACGTCACATCACATCAGCCATTGCTTACATCGGAGCTCTACGACAGGTCATTTACCTTTCGTCGTCGGCGCCTGTAGACGGTGTCGTCACTGGGTACGGAGCTTTACGACATTTTTGAACACGCTTGTACCCGGCAATGCCACCTGTGGATTGCTCAGCCAGCGCCTAAACCGCTCAGCCAATGGTCGCTTAGCCTGAGTCGAGGTCGCCTCTTGGTCCGTTTTCAGGCCGCGTTCCCAACGTTTATCGCGTGCTATTATAGAAAACCATAATATCGCTTCACTGCACCGGGCCAAAACCGGGCCGCCAGGACGGCCCTGCCCGACCGAAGCATTAATATATCCGCCCGGGTCCGGCTCGGCCCGGGCGAAAAGTTAATCCGGCGGCCCGAGCTCGGTCTTTCGGGTAGGCCTGAGCCCATGCACGCTAATTTGGACTACTGAAATGTACCTATGCCTCCAGAATCACTAGGGACAGAGAACTACGGGATTTCGACG
This sequence comes from Haemaphysalis longicornis, assembly GCA_013339765.2. NCBI lineage: Eukaryota > Metazoa > Arthropoda > Arachnida > Ixodida > Ixodidae > Haemaphysalis > Haemaphysalis longicornis. The sequence continues at coordinate 101,654,963 of CM023453.1, read as the reverse complement.
ACTACACAATGGAGCCACAAATGAGGAATTCATGTATTCACTTCAGTGAATGTCCCGTCCTAGCGCTGGCACGCCTGTTTACGCTCTGTCCTTACCTTTCACCTTCTTTTTTAGTATTTCTATTTCTCCTTGTGTAGGGTAGCAAACTACGTCATAGTCTGGCTTAACATCCCTGTATCTTTATCTTTATCCTTCTTTTCTTCACTTCAATATCCATTTGCAGACAGCTGCGTTCTTTACCTCTTCCTTAAGTCGCGTGTGGGTTGTCATATAGGACGCAAAGAATGCATTGTCGCCCTCCATCGCACGATGGACATGCTGGATGACACCCTTGCATGGCCACCATGTGGCTGTTAGGGTGCTTACAAAGCTCTCTAAAAGAGATTTTTGCGCCTGACGGAAAGTGTATGTCAGCAGGTTTGCGACGGAACACCGTAACATTTAGCGAAGTTCCCCACGACGTCAGCGAAAACAGCAGTCCATTGTTGCAGTAATTCGAAGCCTTTGTAGGTTTCTTAGCTCATTTTTGATCTGCTGGCTTTGCGCTCTTAGGCGTAAAAGATTGGTCACCTATCTGTTACTTTCGTTGCAAATGACGACGAAACACAATATTCGCCTGGCGCCCCTGCCAAGTAAATGCCTCCCTTTTCTTTCCCGCTCACCTGTCACGCTGTACCTCTCAGGATAACAGGCTAGAGGTTTGCTCAAGTCAATTTAAATTTACCGCGTTCCACTGCTCCAAGTCGGGTGCCTCGATGCCACCGCTGCCGTATGGCAGGAGACGCGCGTGAATCGAGGCACCCTACTGCAACGTTTATAGAACCACGTTGCCCTACTTCCACGAGCGTTCCAAGGGGAACGTGGAGCCTATCTTAGTGGAACCTTCCCGTTACTGTTGCACCGGTTGATTTCTTAAAATGGCGCAAGGAGCTGTAGTAGCGCGGGCAACAGCAGGCGACGGAGTGAATTTTTTATGCAGTGGATGTAGTATTTCATTTGCTTACGCAAAAGCCGAGAATCCACGAATCTCTTAATAAAGAGACACTGAAAATATCACTTATGTATTGATTTTCTGCCTCATATTTGCGGAATATCTTGTTCTTATTCAACAATGTTGACAAGTATGAACGTTGCCCCTGGACGCAGACGTTTAGATTTGGCTGTACGTATATAAAACTATTGCACAGCTTCTGTTTCACTTTGGCCGGTGGTTGAATCGAGTCACAGACAGACAGACATACATACATACACACAAAATGTTCTGCGTTTAAGCAGCCCAAAAAAGTCTATTGTCTTTAAAACCGCAAATTTCACTTTGTACGGTGGACATGACGATGCACAGGAGTATTGAGAAGTACCCGCCGTGGAGGCAGAGCGAATATGTGAAAGATTTCAGGTGTTTGATCCACATGCCATGGTGGCCGTTTTTTTAGTGAAAGCAGGGAGCCAAAACGCCCGAGCAAGAAATTTTAGCGTAGATATTTTCGTTCTCCCCTGCGATAACAGTTGTGGGCCGCACATTGGGCATGTTTCCGTCTGTGCAAACGGCCGCGGATATCTCCTATGGCATAGAAATTGGCAATTGAAATTTCTTGTGTCGGGGCGCTCTGTTCATTTTCGCGTCATTCTGCCCTCCATTATTTCTCTACGGAGAAGCCAGGAAGCTCGCTGGTAGGTTGACTCTCTGCATTATTAAAAAAAGATCTTGCAACACTGTTTTCATTTTTTTCTATCTCCTAAATGCTTTAAGAACGCAGTCTACCAACCCATCCAGTATGTAATTGAGGCTCACAAAGTACCTGAGTCAAAATTTACTGCTCTATGCCCATCAGACGACATAAAAAACTTGATCGAAAGATTTTCCTCTCTTTCCAGGGCTTGGCGTTCTTCAGCCACTCGAACCGGCGTCCTTTCAGTTGCAGCATTGAAGGAACGCATTCCACGGCCTCTTTCAAAAGATCCACAAAGGCACTGACGATTACTATACTCCTTAATGAGGAATTTGTGCCTCAGAATGAACTGCAGTCTTCACGGGGCATCAACTGCTGCGTCTCAGGAAGTGATCTCGTGATCAGCCAACGCACGGCGGCACGCGTTGTTGCTCCCGTTATCTTGCAGTGCGTCGCCATGGGCTATGGGTAGACCTTCGCTTCTGGCTTGGGCTTGGCATTACCAGTAGATTCTTAAGCGGTTTTTGGGATTTGCTTTCTTCACTATGCATTAACACGTCTACGAGCTGTGACGTAGCCGAAATCGACCTTGTTCTGTAGCAGTGAGCTGTGGCAACTGCCTGTTTGGTGGAAGAGCAGGCAGGCAGTGAGCGGTCGTACATAACGTTGGACTATCCGGAGTCGAAGGAACGTTTGGCTGAGCGGGTAATATGCCGCCGCGAAATTTGTGCGTTGACGAAGAAAAAGAAAGAAACCAAACGTACATCGACGAAGACAAGATACGACAGATACGGGCGCTTGTACCCGTCCTATATTGTCTTCGTCCACGACTGTTTAACGTCACGTTTTCTTTTTTCACCAAGTATGAACCGACTTGCTCAGCAACAAGCTTAAACTGTAGCTGACGGTCGGTGTACCGATTCACGACGAAGGCGACGTTTTCATAGGCACGCTCAAAAACATTTGCAAGCTCTTCAAACAACTTATTACTTAAAATAATTATAACATTATTAAAATAAGAGTCTGTAATGAGTTTCCCCTAAAATATTAACATCGCTGTTAATTACCAGCTTGGCCAGCATAATAGTAGGCAGAACCATTCCGGCAAAGATACGCTTTACTCCCTTTTTTCTTAGCTTTAAAACGAGCCTGTTTTTTCCACCTATATAATAACACGCCATTCCTTGCGTTTTTGTGGCATTGTGTTCGAATATACGGCCACTAAAACGTTTCAATCCAAGTCAATGACAAAACTAAGGCGAGCGTACGATATAATGGTGGCCCATGACGTCACAGACGGCTTTGATATGAACCAAATATACGCTAGCGCCAGATTCCTCTCTAGTGTGTATAGTAAGGAACTCTATGGCCGCCGCCAAGTCTGTTGTTGCAACTCGTGTTTAAAGTCTCCCGCGCAAATGTCACGTGGTTCGAATGAGCAGCTCCTCGGCGGTGACGCGTGGAGAAAGTTTAAGGGGAGGCAGTGAGAGAGATGATGCCTTAGCCGCGCGTGCCGCCCTCCCCGTCACACTTTCTCCAGACGCTCATCCCCCTTTTATCTATGCCTTCGCTGCCTCGTTCGCTCTCTAGGTTATGGGGATATCGGCGCCGCCGCCAAACTTAAGTATCGGGCACCAAAGCTCTGACTGGACTGCGCAAAAAAAAATTAAAAACTGACGGGGAAGAGAACACCTACAACGCGTGTGTGTCTCCCCTCTTTGTCCAGTTTTTTTTTGTGCTTCCAGTCATGAACCATTTTCAACTAGCCCGGCTTTCCACTTTGCTTCACCAAAGGGCTGCACCCTAAAAAGTAATGCAAAAACGGAACGCGGTTTTACTTGGACGAACAAGCTAGGCAGTGCCACTCCGTGCTGGCGATGACTGAAGCTTTCGCAGTGCTTCAAGCCGGGAAGGAAACAGTGAAAGAATTTGCCGGAAGTGTTGCCGAGTCCCCTTTAAAGTGTCTGTCCCTTTCTGTATCTCATCTGTTTTCTGTGGTGTCCCACTCGTCCGCAGTTCCGTGTGAGGCCAAGTACTGCCCGTTCAACGGCGACTGCAGCGAGGACCGGCTCGGAGGCGCCCGCTGCAGCTGCCCGACGTCGTGCTGGATTCGAGTCGGCGCCCGTGTGCGGCCTCGACGGCGTCTCGTACCCGAACCGTTGCAAGATGCGCGCGGACTCGTGTCGCAAGCAGAAGAAGCTCTGGGCGCTGCACCACGGACCCTGCAGCCACACCACCCCGGCACACGGGTCGCCATACTAGTGCGCTTGACTGCTCAGTGGTGCGGGGCTCACGGACTCCGTACATATGAAAGAGAAGCCGAACATAAAATTGCTTTTTTACTTTCCATTTCTCTTGTTTATACGCGCGGAATCGTCATCCATAGCTTTGTGTACAAAAGCTAGTGCAACCAAAAATCCAACGAACATAGAAAAGTTCGTAGGGAGCATGAACGGGCAATATTTCATGGCTATGTATAGGTGGCCGGTGCACAAGAAACCGTGCCTGCGAGGGCAAGCCTGTTTGCTTGATTATTCTCAGTGGGCCAAGGAACATTACTGGAACAAAATTTCTTAAAATACCTACATAGGTGTCATATTTCAGTTCTTCAAACACCTTTGGGCGTTTGAAAATCATGACATTTCTTACAGGGCTGCTTACACTCCTGAAGCAAATACAATATCTGCGGAAATGAAAAGGGCGTAAAACTCGTACTCCACCGCGAGCACAACATCTCTCAAATTTTAATTCTGTAAGAACCAAGCAGCGAAACAAGGTATATTTCTTATATTTCTGCGGGGGCAAGCTGCTTAAGACAGGAGGCTTGAATTTAGGCTAATGAAGCCGCATACTGTCAAAAAAGGAAGAAAATAACCATTATGTATATTTTGGTGCTTAGCTACAGCCCACGTTTCTGATAAATATTTTCAAGAATTTCTCGGGGAAATGATTTTTGTTTGAGGTGTTAGGTACCGCAGGCTGCTGCCAAAAACAATGAATTTGTGTCGAGACAAAGGTGTGGAAATCTCGGCCTAATACGCGCAAGCTGACACGCATGAATGCCTTGAGCACACTCGTTTCTCCTACTAACAATGTAGCAATGTAACGTAACAATACGTGATGCTATATTTGAGTGTTGAGTGGTAAGCTGGGAAGACTGTTGATGATTGATGCACGTAAACGTGACATAATCACCAGACATCTGTATCACGCGGGCCACCGGGGCATCAGCTCTGGGTGCGTGCCCCGCGAAAGCCACAGTCTTTGAGCTTGAATACTCGGAGTGAACGTAGTGTATGAAAGATCCACCACAGTTCCTCCGCGTTTGGGAGGAGATTTAATCTCATCATGAGGGAATTCTGAAACACTTTTGTGAGCATTAGAAACCCTTTTCTGGAAATGGCGAATAAACACATTCCTCTTTAGATCAGGTTTAAGTGACCGGCTGTTGTGCCAGTGTGATTGTTGTGGTTGGTCACAAAATATCTCAGCCGAAGATGTTCTACACACATCAAAGAAGTTAGTAAACTTGCCTACACGGTTTATCTTTCTTATCCACAAAATTCAATGTTTAGGAATTTCTCGTGGCTGACTTGATTCCACAGAGGCCGTTCAGTCTGATTCCTATGAGCTGCAACGATACGAATCTGCAATAACCACAACAATGAACAACGCAACAAAAGGGAGGCTAGACTAAAATGTACCCGTGGCGCGCAAATTTTGCGGTGAAATTATGACATGAAGGTGGCAGTTGCTCCAACAGTACTTCCAAGCACGAAGCGTACAAACCTGCTCCAGGTACCTTTCAACATATGGACTCAGAAGTGATTCAGAAGTGCCGCTGAACAGTGTCAAGCAAAAAGAAAGACCGGGCTTGAGAATCTAAGTGGCGGCTTTGTACACTTGTGCGCCAAAAAAAGGAACAGACTGCAGTGTACGTATACGGACGTAGGTAGCTTATCCGATGAGGCCAGCTGAACTCCCAAAACATCCAATGCCGGAAGGGTTGTCACTAGCCACATACTTAAGGAACAAATAAAGGCCGTTGCACTTATCAGGCTTTCTACGTCATGAAATTGTTCCGGAGACGAAAGCCTGAACCTGCTAAGCGCCGGTGTGACGGCGTATTCGGGGTGAGATATTTAAAGGGGCCGTGCAGACAAAACACAAGTTTGGTTCATTCGAAAGATTGCCTCGTTAGAACTATACTGACACCACTTCTAACGTAAACTTTTCGTTCATATAAACTGTATAATAAGAAAAAAATCACATTACGATTACTATACTTCCTAATACGAAATTTATGCGCATATAATCTGCCGTATTCTCGGTCACGGCGCACACCTTCTGCGTCTCAGGAAGCGATCTTGTGGTCAGCGTAATCTACTGACGGGGCAAGATGTACAATCAACACAAAACACAAGCCCTTTTTATAATCGCAAGAGCAGTTTGGAAACAAAACAAACGATTACCAGGGTGGGGCTTACTGCGCTAGGAATCTACACTCTTTGTGAGAGCAATAGAATGGGGGCTTACACATTGGTCACCTAACTTGTTAATTTCCGTGGCCTCTAAGATTTCTCGCACGATTTGGCTGCCATGCTCCCCTATCACAATGCTCTGGTCCAAAAATGGCTGGCATTTGCTATCGCAATCATGACAATGCGGGGGCGCTGACCACTGAACGTTTTTGAAACGTTGTAATGGTGTTACCTCAGTCTATCTTTTAAAGGGCATCGGTCAGTTTGGCCGACGTAATTCTTGCCGCACGAAAGAGGCACAGAATAAACAACTTTTTCTGCGCAGGCAACAAACTTTGTGAAGGGGACCGTAAGATTTTTGGAACTAAGCGGAGTTCGAATTAGCGGACGGGCGCTAGAATGAATGGATATTACGCCGCACTGGGCGGGCAGAATACAAAGAAGGCGAAAAGCAAAAACGCCCGTGTGTACGAAATTTCGGCGCACGTTAATGATCCCCAGGTGGTCAAAATTAATCCGGAGCCCTCCACTACGGCGCGCTCATCGCCTGCGTTGCGTCGGCGCGTTAAACCCTAAAATCAATCAATCAATCAGAATACAAAGAAGCCAAGTCTGGACTTGTTATCGTGAATTAGGCGCTACTACACGGTTGTGGAGCCCACAACAGCGACTGCGGTACAAAGAAAACCTGCAACGGCTTGCCGGAGCCTGGCCGGCAGCGCGGGCCTAGGCGGAAACAAAACCAGCTGTCACAGCAGCGTAGCGCCCGCGCTAGGCTGTTTCTTTTTGTGTCGTTGTTTTGAATCTGTAGTAAATTTGGTTCGATTTGATTTGCAACACATTTTAATAACTCTGGGCCGACTTCTGTGAGGAGCGGTGGAAGCCAGTAGATCCCAGTTAGAATTAACCATTCAAATACCGATGCGTTCGAATTATGGGGAGTTTCCCTCCATTAAAATATGCAGGGCTGTGGGGGGGACCAGGGCGCCAGAATTAACCGTAAGTCGAATTAACTGAGTTCCAATTAACGAGCTTTCAATGTATCTATATTTCTGTGTCCTACTAGGATATTGTGATTGGAAGAATGTTAGTGGTTAACGCATGTAAGGTGGTCGAGGCGATGGACAGCCCGTGTTATCCCGCGAATGAAGTTATTTAGTGCGAGTACACATTAAGAGGGGAACATGTTACGAAGAGTACTGGTGAGAGCACACGGGTAAGGGTACACTTATGAGTGAATGCGGATGAGTATAAGTACAAATGAGTGAGAGCACAGACGCTCACGAGTAAATGCTATTACCGGTAAGTATAAAGTATTAGCACAATGGAGTACGAATATAAATTTTAGTGAGCAGACATGAGCAGGAGTAAACGGGAGCATGAGTGAGTACAGGTGAGTATATGTACAAATGAGTACTGGAACAGATAAACATGAGTACGTGGGACTCAAGGTAAGCATGAGTGCGCGTGAGTACGTATCTCTCAGTGAGCGTATTTAAGTGTGATGTGAGTAGAGTCCACGTCAGTACGACTAAGCAAGGATGAGTATTAGGACATGTAAGGTAAAGAACATCTGTACAAGCACACAAATGAGTACACTTTTGATGATTATGTGATGAGTGAGCACGAGTAAATCTGAGTCCATATGGGTGTAATAGGCCGTAGCTTTATTGAGCATACCGTGAATGAACGAACAGTGCGTGAGTGTTTTTTATTTTTGTGAGCACTGAGCTCTAAATAACCTTATTAAGTTTAGGTGAAATGCCCGCCTGAAAGCAAAACCAGCAACATAAGGCTACCTGTACTAACCCAATCTATCATTCTGGCTGTAAAAATGCAAAAAAAACACGAAACGGTGCGCCAGAAAAGAAAAATAAACACAACCCTTGTGCAATTGCAGTGCGAATGAGACATTTTATTTAGCGCAGAGAACAGTTACAGAACAGTCGGCAATGAAGATTTGAACAAATTTTGTATCATGTAAAATTATTGTACAAGATGTGCACTAAAACAAAAAAACAAGCGTGCAACACTCCCAGCTTTTACAAAGTCCTATGCACACGCAAGGAACAGCAATAAATGCTTTCTAATGCTCGTATCTTTTAGCCACTGTCGAAATAAGCTTGCTCTGTGCGCCGCAATGCAGTAGCAAGGCGACGCGTTGCGCGCGCGTTGTGTCGAAGCTTAGCTTTCAGCTGGAGCGCTCCGGTCACGATGATATCCAGAACTTGGAAGAGCACGAAGAACGACAGGCCGAGATACATGCCATTGATGCCGCCCACGTTGCTTAAGACTCCGGTGTCCTGCGTAAGCGTCACATCACAACGCTCGAGATACACGGGGTGCTGAGAAAATCACAGGGCTTGGCACAGCAGTCCTCGATAAATCAGGCACACAGCTCTTGTACCAAAACACAACAAACATACATACATTGCTTCCATTCTAATTCTGCTACTCGATTCAATGAACGCTCAGCAATCACGCAGCCCCGGCACCCATGCAAAGAGATAGAGACAAATTTTTCACCAAACGTTTGTGAAACCAAAGCATTGCTGTCGCAAATGTTGGTTTTCTCTTGCATAGACTTAGATTTATGTTGAACTGCCTTACTGAAATGGCCGTTCTTTCTCCACTATGCTGACCTGCTTCCTTGCTTGATTACTGACAGGAGCTGCTCTAGGTGATTATTATTATTGTTACCGATATTATTCACTTGTACCATGACGAAGCCTATAACTCACATCGTACTTGGGAACGGACCGCACGTGGTCATAGGTGAGAGAATCGAAGTATAGAACGAGGCGGGCCTGTGGCCTGGAAAGAAAGAAACCAGTATGAAGTTGCCGCAATTAGAGTCCCCAAAGTTCGTGCGCATCCGCCATGCACCCATTTTCTGAGGTTCGGTCACCTGCAGGTAGACCGAGATCACAGAAGGTACAACACTGCGAAATTAAATTTACCTCGCGAAAAATATACAATCAGATTATCGCTTACTATATGCGGGTTTTGTTTCAAAGACGATTTCGCTGTAAAGAAAAACTTAAGCAATTTTTAGCCTTGTACCTAAATTGTGTTCTACAGTGATAAATTAGCGTAGTTTTCAGTAATCCGGATTTCCTAAACAGCGGGGACAATTGTCACACCCGGCTTTCAATAATTTTGCTTCCTTAGAAAACAGGTCGTCCGTGTGCACCATTCGAACCGAGCGAGCTCGTGCTCCCCCAGTGCCCTTTGACAATGATACTTTTCGCACGGTAACTGCTATTAAGCACGTCAAAAAAGCGCCTTCTGCATTCAAGTTTTCACTGTTGAGCAGTGCTAGCAAGAAATCTCTATCCCATTGCCCATGCTCTCACTAAACAAGTTGCCTTATGCCTAGAACAGAAGCTCTAAAAATAAGGCGATAAGTAAATGCTTCTCTGCCCTTTTCGCGGTTTCCGCTTACAGCAATCATTATCGTCATCATCATCATCATCATCATCATCATCATCATCATCATCCTAATCCCGCACACTCACCTGATGTTTAGAGGTTTACCTACGCCTATGCACGTTACCCATGCGATACGGAATTCTTTGGCAATAATGCACTCGGGACCTCTTATTATGAACGTCGGTGTGGCCACGTTGAATAGAATAAAGTCAGGGTACTTAGTATTTTTTTGCGAATTTTTTTCAAAAAACAATTGATATCACGTTACGCTTGTGATATCAATTTATATTACAAGGGTTGAAACACTCAATTTAGCATTTTTTGAGTCATACCCTTCTTTCTTGCTTGGCCCAGTTTCTTCCTGCAAAAAAGTTGAGAGAAATAAGCTTCCACCTAAAATCAAAGGCAGTAACATAGCGAGCTTTTGTCACGCAGTGACACGAATCAGAGATTTTTATGGTATTGCTACCGTGGAAACTAAATAAACCTAACATCTCGTGGATGACAGCCAGTACACAATGGGCTAGCAACGCAAAATGTTTCTTTGTGTATCAACAATATTGCAGACAGCCACTGAAACATTTTAAACCTGTGAGGATAACTACGCCAAGAAACAACCTAATTCGGTTCACAACAAAACTGCTGCACATTGATCCATACGAAATGACAATAAATGGTCGATGTTATTCTGGGGATTATCTCATCAACGTCAATGCAATACATTTTACTCGGGACGTGGTTAATAAAATAATAAGTGGATGCAGGATGCTTTCATTGGGAAAACTTGTCGGGTACATTATTGAGCATTGTTCAGTACATCCAGTACAATGGACAAAGCCCACTGGACGTTCTTGAGGAAAAAAAAAAATTTATTGTGCAGATGATTCCAAATTAGTAACTCCTACGTGGCTAGAAAGAATTCTAGAGGCTTTTATGGGTACTTCGTACCGTTGCTTATTACATAGTAAAAATCATTTCCCGAGTTTTTTGCACATGCGAGCCTGCTCCACTAAAAGTAAATAAAAAGAAATAATGTGTGCAGTTAAAGTGATTCCAAAAAAAGAAGGACCATCACTCTTGAAGTCTTAATTGACGTCAAGAGTCATGATTGACTTGGAAAAGACGATCACTTCTCGCACAGAGGAACACGTAGGTTTTTTACAGCGTCGCTCCTATAAGACAGGTTCCTATCAAAACTGCGTGCGTCGACAGAGTGTGTAGAAAAACTTCGCTTCTACAAAATCTAATCGTGCAGTAAACCAACTTCTCTACGCAGTTCTTCGCAGCGTTGTATTTCTCAATCCAATGTAGGTACGTCTAAAATACGTACTCTGAAACAGTCCACTACGGAGACCCTATCATCACTGCTACTTCATTTATTTGTCATAAATAGCTCACAATAAAAGAGGTCATTACACGGCCGTCTACGGACGGAATATGGTTACAGGTAATAGCCGTACCTCTCGTTTTGCCGGAACTATAAAAAAATCAGATGAGGATTAGCCGCTACTACGTCTCTAACCTTACGCTGGGTTTCATCTCCTCGTCCTGTCTGGTTCTTTTCTTTGTGTTCTTGCAATGGCGCGCTGTTCCTAAACCATGTTGTCATACCAACTCACCCAATTAATTTCCATCCTTCTGGAGTTTCATCTACTGTTTATAATTACGTAGTTGTCAGTGAAGTTGTAAAATTTCTGAAATTTGAGCCTTGTGTCAATACTTGGGTTTCCACGGAGGGAAACGACAGCCCCATTTGTTTATTTATCACGTTGCCAACACAGCAATTGCTGGCATTACAAGGGGAGGGAGAAATTCTACAAGAAAACACCGTGTGAAAGTTGTACAAAGCAAAAAAAAAAACAATGACTGAAGAAACAGAAATAGTTATACAACAGTGAGCAATGACAGCCAACAAAATTGAATTGAAGTATGGTATCTGCAGACATGAGACGAAATATTCACTCTGCGTAAAAGACACCTCCCGCTGACTTAGCTTATTCCAGTCCGATATGAACCTCTAAAAAAAACAGGGAAGCTTGCACTCGTGTGCAAGACTTGAATGGCGAAGCTGTTGTAGGTGAGCATTGCTGGACACTCAGTTAAGTGCGAGTATCCTTGGTTATTTGCATAATTGCGGTGTTAGTAATCGTATGCCTCGAAGAAGTCTCGAAGTAGACTTCCACCAGTTAACTGGCGAAGCTTGAACTTAATCGAGCAAGGCTTGAACCATAGCAAAGCTGCAGGATTCATTCATACGTGAGCACTGAAGAACACATTCACCCACATTTGTACAAGCTTGAAATTGTTTATTTACACGTTTCATCGTTTCGTTGCACTGTGCTAGTAGTAGAGTCAGATGCAACGATATCGTCGTGTTCCTTGTGCCAAGCATTACATGCGTGGTAGCGCTTGTCGGCAGCGCTGGACTTTTTATTTTGCTAAACCCATTGTGCGTGCCGGGGACTCGGAGGTCACCACGAGGCACCCGCTCACGAGCGCTCGGCATTGCTCACTCCTTGTGCTTTTTGCCAGTTTTTTTTTTGCTAAAGCCACTGAGTGTGCCGAGAACGCTCGGCGGTCGCCTGGAGGCACGCGATCACGAGCGCTCCGCATTTTCTTGGTATTTTTTCCTGCAACGGCAAACTTACGGCTTGTACAACAGCTCCACTGTTAAAAAGAGCTTGCAAACAGGTTTTTCTTCGTGAAATTTATTCTACTTTAAGTGAATGTTCTGTTGTGGGTGAAATGTATTCTGGCT